>LR994581.1:9867500-12358125 GCA_905187575.2 Celastrina argiolus
GTTCTTAAAATTTCCGAATGTCGACGTTTTATTCGAGTATGAACGTTTTTCCACTGCCCGAGAATCGCCGCCCTGACTGGCAAAATTGGAGTGAACGAGCAAAATTAAGGGGATTTTTAAACATTTTCATCGAAAATGTAAAAACCCCGAAAATGATTTGGATTATAATTTAATATAATTTTACTTAAAATACCCTTTTTAAGTACCACTCTTGTCAAGTACAAGTAGAGTAAAGTATGTACTTTACGTACGAAAACTTTAAGAATGCGACTGGACCTCGGGACTCAGAAAACAAATAAGTGATCCTACTAACTTGCGTTTTGTGTATTCCGCAAAGCTACTGCGAGGTAAATTGTACCTGAGTAAATAAAAACCTTTTTCAATATAAGTTACTTTTAAAGGTCTTTTGCTGTCTTAGGAAAAGCAATTTGAATATAGTTATGTATTTGTATTATAAATGAACAATTTAATAATGCCTTCATTCCTTTCCAATAAATACTCATTCCCCGTTGATAGACCACTATATATAAAACATTATATAATACAGTTTCAATAAAGTTACGAAAATACCATTTGTCCACCACAAACATTCGTTACCCATAACATGTTGTAGTATACTTATCAGGTACAGATTAAAATAGATAAGATTTAGTTGGTTAATTGACTATGTATTTCCGGTGAGTCGATCAAATGATTTCCTTTCCAGGTGAGCCGGACGCGGGCGGCGCAGACTCCGGACGTCCATCCGCCGCCATCGCCGCAGCGGTAAGGATACGAGATAAGGGTTTTGGACGTTCAGCGGGTCCAAAATGGCCGCATTAAGTGAATCGTACTTTGTATTGACGTTGCATTTACAGTAGATTTCAACAATTATATCACTTTACTTATATTAATAAAATATATAAATTTGTAATATGCATCTTATGATATCTGAAAAAGACGGGAGTTTTGTGTTTGTCATGGAGTAGGACTTCATAGTAAATTTTTAACATAAATTAGTTACAAACTACGTTTAAAAAGGATAAAATATATATTTTGATTTGCAACAAAAATTGACTTCAACGAAACACGGTGGCCTGTTTAGACCAGTAGCGCAAGCAGGAATATTTGAAAACTACGTAATAAAAGAATAATTGTATGAGAAGCATACCAGCCTCAATACAATAATTATTGTCAATCTATTGTGTACTTTTCTTTACGGAACTTTCAAATGTTCCTGCTTGGGCAACTTCATACTATACTGTTCTTTCGGACGTTTAAATATATATAGCTATATGTATGCAGAATTGCTGGACGTTGAATATGCCGATAAATTATATATAAAATGCTAAATATTAACTAAATATTTATAGTTTTGAATGCATCATGTTATAACAAAAGTAGCATTTTATTAAAATTATAAATAATTATAAAACAAAAGCTTTTGTGTCTAACTTAAGGCTTTATGCATAATGCCTAATAGCAAGCACCCTTTCAGGAATTCCCGCGAATAACGGGTTTCAGGACTTCTGGAGGCCTACTCAAGATACCATCGCTAATTATTTATCGCTCACAAACTTCGATAAGAAAATGTATGGGATTTGACATAAGATACGCTAAATAATCGCGATTTGGTATGTCATTTAGCGTACCTTATTTAAAATCCCATACATTTTGCTATCGAATTTTGTAAGCGATAATAAGCGATGGCATCTTGAGTAGGCCTTCTGATCTATGTTTTTCAGTAACTACCATGAGTAATCGGTTACAGGACTTCAAAGCGATATTTCATGACCCGTACAGTGTAACTAAAATTATAGTAGTGATACATTATATACATAATATTAATTAAGGTACTATGTATTCAATATGGGAATAATATTATGCTGGTGTAATAACAATAAATTAATTAATAATCATAATAATATTACATTGACATCTCATTATAGTTAGTAATAACGTCACGCCTCTGCGGCACAGTGGCTTATAGTATGGCTGAGACTCCAGAGGTCGTAGGTTTGATTCTCGGGTTGGAGTATGTAAAATTTTGTTTTCATTTTTGGTTAACCAGGACATGGCTGAAAATCAGGTGATCGACCCGCATAATTAAGATTTGAGAAGAAAGATCATCCATGCGTCGGATGGACATAGAAAATTTGGTCCTGCGCTTAATCTCTCACCATACGACGTTACGTTTAAGACGTCGTAATAAAAAGCAACCCCCTCTGGTTTCAACAAAACCAGCCACCGTTAATCATAATCGGTATGAGGAGCTATTTTATTAAGTATAGCAATGACTACAACTACAAAAGAGGCCATAGTGAATAAATCGATTACCTGCCATTGCATACAATAGATTTATTATTATACTACAGAGTTAAATCGAGCAACAACTGTATAACTACTACAATTTACTCGTCATATATTGTTATAATGTTAAAGCGCTCGTGTTTTCAATTAGTTTGAACATGCAGTTATGCCCGTTACATCCACTTTCCTATAGCATTAATAGCATTAAAGGTTGCTCCGGTGAGAGCTTTTATTAATGTCGTGTAGGTAAAGCGTTTGTAAAGTTCTATCTACAATCGGTAATGTTATAAAACAAGGTATTATTAAAAAATCAATAAATAATAGGTATTCCTTCTCTATTTATTCTCTTTATAGTCTGAGTCAAGAATTCAAAACCGTGTTTAATGGACATACTAATGCTAAAATTGTGTGTTATGGCTCATTCGATCGTGAATCATGTCTAGATAAATGTACAAAAAATTGTAATAGCACATTGAAAATTTCAAAAGTTATAAACAATTAAAGATAGTAAAAACGTGGTCTTTGGTTTTTTGCTTATAAGTCGTAAACTAATAATTTATTTGAGTTTTGAAAAAAAAAAATTATTTCCGAAACTGTAACTCCATTATTAATAATTTTGATTTACCGTTGAATATTGTCGTCCGCGCGCCATTCTTAGGTTGCGGGCATGGCGTAATAAGTCAGTATCTATATCTATACATATAATAAATCTGTAGAGGGGTCATGTCTGTACATATTATATAAGAATATTTAACTGAAAATTAAAAAAAGGGGGTCTTTATAAGCCACAGAACCTAAAAATAACATTTTTGAAAAAAATGTCTGTCTGTCTGTCTGTCTGTCTGTCTGTCTGTCCATATGGGAATGTTTGTCGTCGCATCACGCTAAAACCACTGTATGGAATGAAATGAAATTTGGCAGGCAGGTAGCTTACGACCTGAAGAGCATTATTGGAAATTATTATCCCGAAAAACGAAAGGGTTCCCGTGGGATCTTCAAAAAATTATAGCTACCTATTTGACGGTATTTCAGCCAAACTACTCAACGTATTTAAATGAAATTTGGCAGGCAGGTAGCTTATAATTTGAAAAGCGTTATTGGAAATTGTTATCCCGAAAAACGAAAGGGTTCCCGTGGGATCTTCAAAAAATTGTAGCTACCTATTTGACGGTATTTCAGCCAAACTACTCAACGTATTTAAATGAAATTTGGCAGGCAGGTAGCTTATAACATGAAGAGCATTATTGGAAATTATTATTCCGAAAAACGAAAGGGTTCCCGTGGGATCTTCAAAAAATTGTAGCTACCTATTTGACGGATTTCTGCCAAACTACTCAACGTATTTGAATGAAATTCGGCAGGCAGGTAGCTTATGACCTGAAGAGCATTATTGGAAATTGTTATCCCGAAAAACAAAAGGGTTCCCGTGGGATCTTCAAAAAATTGTAGCTACCTATTTGACGGTATTTCAGCCAAACTACTCAACGTATTTAAATGAAATTTTGCAGGCTGGTAGCTTATGATCTGAAAAGCATTACTAGAAAATTATTATCCCGAAAAACGAAAGGGTTCCCGTGGGATCTTCAAAAAATTGTAGCTACCTATTTGACGGTATTTCAGCCATACAACTCAACGTATTTAAATGCAATTTGGCAGGCAGGTAGCTTATAATTTGAAGAGCGTTATTGGAAATTGTTATCCCGAAAAACGAAAGGGTTCCCGTGGGATCTTCAAAAAATTGTAGCTACCTATTTGACGGTATTTCAGCCAAACTACTGAACGTATTTAAATGAAATTTGGCAGGCAGGTAGCTTATGACATGAAGAGCATTATTGGAAATTATTATTCCGAAAAACGAAAGGGTTCCCGTGGGATCTTCAAAAAATTGTAGCTACCTATTTGACGGTATTTCAGCCAAACTACTCAACGTATTTAAATGAAATTCGGCAGGCAGGTAGCTTATGACCTGAAGAGCATTATTGGAAATTGTTATCCCAAAAAACAAAAGGGTTCCCGTGGGATCTTCAAAAAATTGTAGCTACCTATTTGACGGTATTTCAGCCAAACTACTCAACGTATTTAAATGAAATTTGGCAGGCTGGTAGCTTATGATCTGAAAAGCATTACTAGAAAATTTTTATCCCGAAAAACGAAAGGGTTCCCGTGGGATCTTCAAAAAATTGTAGCTACCTATTTGACGGTATTTTAGCCAAACTACTCAACGTATTTAAATGAAACTTGGCACAAAGGTAGATTGTAAAATGAAATAACCAACATAATATTTTAACCGACTTACAAAAAAGGAGGAGGTTTCTCAATTTGTAAATATATGTTTGTTTTTTATGTTTCTTCGCGGATATGATATCTTCGTCGTTTCTGAAATGATATTAATTTTTTTTTTGTTGTGTAGGGTATAATTTTAATTTGGTCCCATTGTCACCAAAATGGTGACCTGATGATGGGATCCGTGAGGAATTGAAGGAAATCCTCAAAATTTATGTGGAATAATATATTGATTTTGATTTTTTCTGAAGAAGTCTAAGCATATGTTACCAAACAGTAAGGTTTTGCACCATATCCTGGATCTATAATATCAAAAAATTTCGCGTTAAGTAAACTATATATATATATATATTGAAAAATTTCGCGCTGCTCTGGCCTTTTTCTCTTCCTACTATTTTTTTTATCTAATCGTTTTTGTTTTTCATTTTCCGTCCTCAAATAATTGTCGTCTGATCATTCGTTCAATATCCCTACTCAGTCTATACCCATCACTAAAAATCTGAAAATTAAATTATTCTAAACAAAAAAAAAATGACTTCAAAAGGTAAACTAAAAGGAACAATTAAATTTACTTCGCACAAAGTAATACTTATTTTCCAGTACAAGTGAAAATAATTATTACTTTGTGCGAAGTAATTTATTATTATACTTAGGTTTTGCAAATACGATTAATAAAGTATAGGCGTAGGATAGTTTGTTTTCAAGATATGAATGAGATGTCATAGGTACATTTAAATTAGAAAAGTTATGTCAATATAAGTAAGATTTTGTTTTTCATGATATTTTTATTTATTAGTTTTCATGCTAGGTACGGCTTGGGTTTTTTCTTTCTTTTGGACTTTTGTTATTTTGTCGTCTAAAGGAAGTTAGTACTTTAACCGTAAAGTCCCAAAGTAGGCTACATGTTTGTTAGCGTAGGTAATTAATAAATAAAAAACCGGGCAAGTCCGAGTTGAAATTGCGCACCGAGAGTAGACTTTTAAAAAATTTGGCGCTCGGCGCCAGCAGCGCAGCGTCGGTGTGAAAACGATCATCGTCTGCAGTCGCTGCGGCGTAAACTCCATACAAATCTCAGTACGTAGTACGTAGATCTTCGTCGCGTATATGAGCGTACTATCAAGTAGTCCCGTTCGCATAAAAGAAAAAAAATATTATACATACAGACGAATTGAGAACCTCCTCCTTTTTTTGAAGTCGGTTAATAATACACGGTCATTTTTCGAGCTGGTAGTAGGAATTGTGAGCATTTTCATAGAAAAAATACCTCAAAACATTCACGACAAAAACGGCCATTATTTGACAGTAAACTATTATTATTACTCCATTGGCCTACTTCTTTTGCCTATGCACGTCTAATACCGTGTATAAAGAAGCATTACTATAAATTAGTGATTTTAAATATCCAAACGACAGTGTTCATAAACTAAAAATGTATTTGAACTGCTGCCCTAAATCACTTTTCCACGCGTACGAAGTCGCGGGCACAGCTAGTATTACAATAAAAATTGAATTCCTGACTAAGGGCCAATTTTTCAATCGTCAGATAACTTTTATCTAAGGAATAAATATGTGACTTTGGAATATTTTGTATGGAACAAATGTCAAAGTCGCATGTTTATTCGACAGATAAAAGTTATCTGATGATTGAAAAATCGGCCCTAAGACTATTAGTTTAATATATTATTATCCTGTTTGAGTATGGTCGTCAAAAATTGTACAATTGCCCAAATAATATTAGTTTTTTTTATAATTAGCAAGTAGTCACAATTCCAGCGTCCAAAAAAATAGTTAATATTATTATAATTTTTTACAAATTACATATTGGAACATCGTTATATCAATGCTATATTATTCAGACTTCACCTAAACCTTTAAAATGTTTCATCTTATAAACTTCATATTTATACCTTATGTTATAAATCCTATAGGTTGGCAATAATTATCTCACAATTATTCAATTATCTATAATTTTATGTATTATGTAATATTATATATATACCTATAATATTACATGTAATATAATTTACATGTAATATTATAGTTCTTTTTATACGAGTAATATAACAAATAGTTCCTGATAATATCAGTTATATATTTATAAGTTATGTAATACACTCTTTGTACTTAAGGGAACTAGATTTTGAAAATTAATTGTACATAATTCTAAAGTTAGGCAGACTTAATCTATAAGATGTAATGCCTTTAAATAAAGATTTAAAAAAAAAAAAAAATATCAGTTGCGTGTAGAAAACAATGAAACAAACCATCTCTGCAGCTTTATAATATTAGTACATATAAGTATTATATATACCTAATCTTAAACAATAAGCTTACACGTTTCATTTTCAAACTGAATTTTAGATGGTCTCCAGTATCACTGGTGAAGTAAAGGCTATCTGGCATCTGGTTTTCATGTAACATTGCAGCTAAGATAGAGATTCAAAATTGAACTTTATTTACCCTAACATAAGATACACATTTTATTGTTAGAGATTTAGTCGAATTCAAGCACCTGCAATGAAATGTGCACCTACTTTCTATGTAAAATGAAGTTCCCTTTTGAATCTTTACCTAAAAATGTAGCGCTGTGTCTGGTTTTAGTGGAAGCTGCCCGAGGTGAAATTGCAATACACCGGAAGCTGTGTCAATACTCGTGGTCTGAGTTAAGACATTAATTATTATTATTAGTTAAAATACACGACCGGTTTCGACAAAGTCATGATCAGGTGTCAATAACATTTTTTTTTTTAAATATTCGAATGATCATCATGATTCGGGAAACATAATGACATGAAACATAATCATACACAGAATCATTTTTTCCATCGGCGGGATTCGAACCTCCAACTTGAGCACAGACGTCGCGCTGTCCAGTGTCCACAATAAGCAGCGCCATTCAGCAAGGAAACTCTTTGAGCCTTGTACTCTGTCTGATGGGGGATATTTTTTTTTTTACTGACATTTATTTTTATTGACAATGGTAGTCAAAGTTTTACAGATTCAAACATGTTAATATTTTCATAGGTGTCTATAAATATCTACTGTCAATTTGATATTTAAAAGAAACACAACATGCATTTCTATTGTTGTCTGACGTAAGTCAATGGCTGTATAAGGCTGGTGCAGACATGACCGGGGCAAGGACAAACACACAACAATCAATACTGTTAACATATGAAAGCCTATCCACTAAGGCACTATAAATTATTTTTTGCTTCAGTTGACGATCTATAGCATATATTAGGTAATTTTAAAACTGAAAACTTGACAAGTATAAAATTATTGAATTCATAATATAAAATGTAGAGATGTATTGTAGTATATAAGTTTAGAATTAATAGTTATTTATCTTGATTAAAGTAATAAGCAAATAAAATTTACTCATCTATTCCGAAAAACCCTTTGTTACGTCAAGGCCGACTACTGCGGGCCAATTTTTCTGTCATATAAATTTTTTATATTCGAATCAATCAAAATTCTTCGTTATTTTGTTATATTGCAGAGACGAAAAAAGTTTTGGCAATTTGACTGATGAGAGGAATGTCTGATAAAGATACACGATAATGTGCGAGAAATAATTCAAATTAAATCTCATGAACGTTTACTACATTAGTATTTTATGTTTATTATGTTTTAAATTCAACATATAATTTCAAAGTTAAACAAAAAGTAACATCGCCGAAGCTCTTCCACTTATATCAAATATTTTATAATATAAAGCTATCTACGCAGTTAAAAGATGACTTTGTTTGCAGATGCTGCGATAGAGGCTTCGAGAGATCTCACGTTCGAACATAGACAATAATAGAACAGCCTTGCAAATAATAATGAACTCCACGGAAGCGAGCCTGGACGTCAATAGGTCTACGCCGATCTACACAATCGGCACTAGCTTTATTACACAATGGTGAGTTATATGTAACCTTTTCAAAACTATGTAGTGGTTTTTTTGTGGTTTCGTTTAGCCTTATTTTGCAATCATATGCCGATTTACACGATCAGCACTACATACAATAACTTCAGTAACGTAGTAGTAAGTAGAGAGATGTAACCTTTTAAATAATTGGTAGTGGATTTTGTTTTATTTCACAAACCGTACAGTTTTAGCACACTAGTTTCAAACGCGTAGTAACATATTTAATATAAACTAGCTGTGCCCGCGACTTCGTTCGCGTGGTTTTTGAGTGACGTGTAAAACGAAATGTGAATAATTTTTCCCGTTTTTGCAACATTTTTCACTGACGCTTCGCTCCTATTGGTCGCAGCGTAATGTTATGTGAGCTAAAGCCTTCCTCTATAAATGGACTATCCAACAAAAAAGATGTTTTTCAAATCGGAGCAGTAGTTCCTGAGATTAGCACGTTTAAACAAACAAACAAACTCTTCCGCTTTATAATATTAGTATAGATTTTGCTTTAAAAATAAATTTAAAACCACTAAAGGGCATTCATAATAAATAAGTTCCAAAGTTCACATACATTACCAGAACGATAGCAATAATTCAGCAATTTGAAAACTACTTTAAAAGAGAATATAGTAACCTATTTTGCAAGGCACAAAATATGTAGTTCAAATGTACATAATAATAATTCATGGTTGTCATAATGCTAACTCGCGGTTTCAGAATTCAGATCAGTTAACTTCATAATATCGGTTAATTCTATTCAAATATTAATTTGATAGCCAATTGACGGAATAACAGAAATTTTAGTAAATAGCGTTTAATGCATTTAATGAATAGCGTTTGGTATTCCAAACGCTATTCATTAAATGGCAATATAACTTGCAATATTGACATGCCGCGGATTAAAAGCCATGAAAACCCTGGAAGTGATGGCATGCGAAAAATAGCATTCGTTCGTCTGTTGTTTAAATACCTACCAGTGGCGATGTCTCTCCTTCAAAGGGAAACCCATTACCACTTACGAAGTTCAAAAACAAAATTTAAAGGTAATTGGCATAAGGCTAGGAATTGTATGTCACTTAACGAAGCTTACGATCTATCATAATATACAATCAGATCTATCAGAATATAAAAGTCATGACCATAAACTAAAAAATTTCATAAGTATTTAATTTAATACAGATAAATTGAAAAGTGAAGTAATTCAATAAATCGTAATAATATTTTATATACATATTGAAATTAGATAACATAATAATAATATTTGAATTTACCCTACATCCTGCAGATATGCGTTCTACCTTGTAATCCAAGCGCAACGCTTAAATTTAACCTTATTTTATCTTTGGTCGCCAAGGCACTTCGAAAGTAAAGCGACCCATATCCTACGTCTGTCATAAAGCAAATTATGTTTGAGTCAACATTTGCCGAGCAGCAAAATCACTTTTAACGAACTTGCTAAGTTATCGTTAGCGTCTATCACTCGAACAAATACACGCAGACGTTCACAAGCACTTTGAATTTCAACTTTCATATCAATTAAACAAAATTTCTTTAATACTAAATATAAATTAGGTAATTGTAGTAAAACTTTTGAGATTCGTTAAGGTATACTTTTTATTTTGAGTTATGTGAAAAGTCCTTTATTTATGCAATTGGCCTCATATATGTTGCGAAGAACCAAAAGATGGAATCTTAAAGACAATAATATTATCGAAGTAAAAAAGAAATGCAATCTGGCCCTATATAAAAATGTTTTAAACCTACTGATTGACCTGTTTAAATTAAAATGGGAATTAAAACTGATACCAACACAGTTGTTAAGCGGTCGCCATTTTTGATGCTAATCTGGGCCGTACAATTTCGTCGGTGTTGCTAACCCCAATATTCTAAAAATAGACTTTGGTTGAACGTGATTTTGCTTTCTGGGCTCTGATAACTGACAATGTAGGCACAGACTACATACATAGATCATGTAACTATGTAACTGTCTATATCCCCCTTAGATATAAAAACATTGTGAAATAAAAATATACAAATTAAGGTTTTGTCTTTAATTAAAAATATTCAGCGAGCACTAAACAGAAATATTATTTTTAATATTAACCCTATGTTAGTCACATTAAAAATACGACATCTGGCAGTTTTTACTAATACACATTACACAAACAGTGTTTAAGTGTACCATTACGTTGTATTACAGGGCATTCCTTAGTATTAGAACAAAGTGTAAGTTTGTTCATATAATGCGGCCTCAACAATATCTGCTTTCATGTTTATTAAAATGTGAACAATGGAGTTGCGAACTGAAATGCTTAATACATTTGCTAATGACTGTACTTTTAATTAGAGGCTCATCAAGTTGCTATTCATAGGGCTTTTAAAAATGAACTGTGAATAGAGAAAAAATTGCGGAATATTTTTCAAACACATTTTTAATATAATGCCAAGCATTTACAGTTTCGTAACTGTGTATGCCTAGCCTAATATTAAAACGTTTACAACTGATGCCACACAGATAAAATATCACATTTTCATTAACTAATATATAATAGTGTATAATGTCATAGTTGACGATTTGAGTCCTAACAATACTAAAAATAATTTTAATAGTCCTAAATTTTTGTGTGAAATACAGAACCTTGGGGTACCTGTAACTCCGCTGCTATCGGTTTTACTTACCCCTTGTCTTTCAAATTTACAGGACAGGAATCGTCTTTAAATGAGAACTATAATAATTATAATGTATAAGATGTATAAATTAGCTAGCTTTATCAAGTTATGAAGCTCTGACTCAGAAGCTTTCCACTGTAGTATATAATATGATTGTGCCTTAGAGAATAAGAAATGTGTTTTGCCTGCTAAATAAATTAAGAATACAATATAAAAGCTTGCAATTAATTAATATATGTGATATGAAATCGCGAACAATATAGAAATATATTTAATCGATTAAGTAATCAAAAGTTCCTATATAAAACAACTTTACTACCATGGTTTTTACGAAAGAGAACAGGTGTGCCTTTGAAAAGTTGTCAGTAACGATGGAACGAGCTTGCCACAGTGCAACAGAAAATTGCAACTCGGAATAATACGGAAATACACATGTCAATTAAAATTTACGTTCAGCATAAAAGAAAATACGAACGCATTCGAAATGATTTCACTTTGCAATGTTTTTCCTGGATACGCGATACAAATAACTGAATACACTTTACCGATTTTTTATCCTACTAATATTACAAACGCGATTGTAAGCATAGATGGATGGATAATGGATATCCATTTATAGATATTTGTATCTCTTTCACGTAAAAACTGCTGAAAACCTATTTTGGTGAAATTTGATACGGTAGTAGTTTACATGTTGGATTAACACATTTACTACTGTTTACCAACAAATGTACGGAATTTCATTTTACGCATACGAAGTAGCGAGAAAGATTTAGTTTGTTTAATATAGGGCACAAATCTATCTTTATCGATCTTAATATTTCGAAAAATTATCTTTTATAATATTCGTTTTAAAGGTTTCATTAGTGTTCATTATTCAAAACGTTAGACAGATATGAGCACATATTTTCCCAAGCGTGGTGATTTTATGAACGAACGTTCCTTCACAAAGGAAATTGGTTCATCAAAAATAAATCGATCAGTTGAAAGTCTACTAAAGCTGCGAAAACTGAACAAAAAATGAATTCCTAAAGCTTTAGTGATCTGTAGGTACTCTCGTATTTTTAAATAATTGCAATTTGCAGTAGAGTACGGCATGTATAATGTATATTGTAGACAGTAATCCATTTTTTATAAAGCAGTCATCAATATAATGTTATAGTACACTTTATAGAGCAGTTATAATAATAATTACATTTACTTCATGACATTATAATACGAATAATGTAAAACTAAAATATGTAAGTAGCATTAAAAATGATGAAGATGTTTGACTATTAAATATAATGTGCAAACGAGAAGGGAAAACCGATTGTGACTACATATTGTTAACACTACATTACACAGACCTGTGTACAATTTATACCATTTTGCGAGAAAGAGATGGATCATTTTACGAGTGTTTAATTGTTTAAAACTTAAATGTTTTAAAACTTGACCAAATTTTTATTTTAGATTTCTTCATTTTTTTATTATTTATATATTTTATAATCAGGACGTAAATGAATACTATTATTATTTGTTTTTTGTTAAATGTTTTGGAGATAACAGAGAAAATAATTTGATATGTTCAAATCCCAAAAAGGTTATCTGAGGGCCTGAAGAGCAAATATGCGATGTTGAAAAAGGACTTAGAAAAAATAGATAGCAATCGGAAATTTAGTACATAATGCCGAAAGGTTCTGGATAAAGTACCCATAACTTGTTACGTATTCATAAAGACAAAACGAAATGTTTAATTAAATTTGATCAGCCGTGCTGACTTCAATTAAAAGTTTTAAAACGTCTAATGACAGGAGACAGGTAATTCAATAAAAGTTTGATTTTTCTTGTTTAAAACTAATAAAAGACAGTACGTATTAAAACTATAATTATTCATAAAGAATTTTATTTTGTGAAATAGTCAATATTATAAGTCTACATTTAATGATAATAAAACTAAACCAAATTAACACGCTGTACGTTAGAAAAGTCACCTGACAAAACATTATAAGCATATTCAGTGTATAAATATTTTTAATTGTAAATATATATGTAATCTCTTAAATAATCGTAAATAATTAATTATATCAAGGTGAGTAAAATAACAATATAAAACTAGAGCTAGAAAAAGATATTTATATTTTAGTAAGATCAGTCTGGGGGCTGATTCAAGATGCCATTTATCGTTTACGAAATTCGAAAACAAAATGTATGGAATTTGATATAAGCTTCGCTAAGTGACATAAGAAATCGCTTGTCATTTAGCGAAGCTTATGTCAAATCCCATATATTTTGTTTTCGAACTTTGTAAGCGGTAAATAGCGATGGAATCTTGAATCGGGGGGCAGAACAACGAAAGAATGCTAGAGCATTCAATGCTAGAGCAAAGACGTAGACGTCCGTTGTCACTAAAAGAATTTGATGAAGTGGGGATAGAATGAGCATTCGGTCGTTTCTTTGTTGCTCCTTCGTTGTAAACCATAATAGAAATCATTTGCACATTATTGTTTCAATCGATTTTTTTTTTAGGAAACTTCAGAAGATGAGACAAAGGTCGTGTTTCTCGTCCAGCAGCGGGGACTGCCAGGGCTTCGTCATCAACATCACCAACTACACCGACATGTTCTTCTTCAATAGCTCCCTTGATGATAATGTAAAGGATGGAATGGTAAGAAATAGAACGTAATATGTAACTAGTAAGACGGCATTTTCCAACAGTTCCGTTTATTGTGTGCATGTTTATGTATCATAAAGGTTTTCTAATTCTTTTCTATTCACATACGTCAAATATTGATTACACTAAATCAGGTATTTGTGCCATATTTACTTAATGCATGTTCAATCTCAGTATATTTATCTGTTCTTATGTAAATTAATACTTTAATTATGTCAAATATTCTATGGTCCTACATTAAAATCTTATCGAGCTACCTAATATGCCTGAATAAATCATTCAAAGGGTTAGACACTCTCTCTTTTCGGTAATAAATAAGGTTTCCAGGGGATAGCAACAAGATATATTATTATCTTCCCTGACTCAATATTTTTGACTATCTTAGATCTTAGTAAATCTTGATAAGTTTTTCGCTCTACCCTTTTCGTACCCATTTACCTTGACAGGCGCCAGTATCAAGTCCATTTAAATATATTTCAATCGTTATTTCAATATAAAAATACATTGGATATATATAGTATATACGTTTTATGAATTAGTTTGTTAATAAATGAGTCTATAATACATTAATTGCTACTGAAACTTCTCTTTGTAATAAAATCACGTATCAATCGTGATTGCACTTTTATATCTTCGATGGACCTTTTCGTAGTAAACCCTCGCATATTTGTTGACCCTCATCGTTGATACACTTTTATTGAGCTATAAATATCGCTCGCTGATTTACGTGCTTCATACCCGAACATTGATTTCATCGGCAGTTTTGTTTGGGTCCATGAAACAGATTGAACCTTACTTCGGTTTATTTTATTCGTAAAATTATTGTATGTTGCTCGCCAGTTCTGTTATCTTAATCTTGGCTTGACAAGCTACCACGTGTCTGTTTTCAAAGTTATTACGTGAAGCAAAAACTTTGAAAACAGTTTTACAACAATTCAACAAATTAAGTTTTATTAAATATAGCGCGGTTTTAGTTTATATGAAGTAGTACTTGGAAATACATTTTTTCTATGTTATTGCAAAAAAGCACTTTTAAAGTTTAAACTTAAGAAGTTGTAGTAAAATATATCTAATTCGTTATAGTATATTATATATCTGTTACTGTAGGTGACGGCGAATTGTTCAGTTTTATTCTGATCGTAGGCTGTAGTTGGCATAAGTTTAATATATCAGAGCGATGCTCCATTATTTCTTTTCCTAGAGATTTCTTAAAATATTTCTTACACATCTATATCTATACATATAATAAATCTGTAGAGGGGTCATGTCTGTACATTAAGAATATTTTATACATATAATAAATCTGTAGAGGGGTCATGTCTGTACATTAAGAATATTTAAGTGAAAATTAAAAAAAGGGGGTCTATATAAGCCACAGAACCTAAAAATAACATTTTTGTAAAAAATGTCTGTCTGTCTGTCTGTCTGTCTGTCTGTCTGTCTGTCTGTCTGTCTGTCTGTCTGTCTGTCTGTCTGTCTGTCTGTCTGTCTGTCTGTCTGTCCATATGGGAATGTTTGTCGTCGCATCACGCTAAAACCACTGTATGGAATGAAATGAAATTTGGCAGGCAGATAGCTTACGACCTGAAGAGCATTATTGGAAATTATTATCCCGAAAAACGAAAGGGTTCCCGTGGGATCTTTAAAAAATTGTAGCTATCTATTTGACAATATTTCAGCCAAACTACTCAACGTATTTAAATGAAATTTGGCAGGCAGGTAGCTTATGATCTAAAGAGCATTATTGGAAATTGTTATCCCGAAAAACGAAAGGGTTCCCGTAGAATCTTCAAAAAATTGTAGCTACCTATTTGACGGTATTTCAGCCATACTACTCGACGTATTTAAATGCAATTTGGCAGGCAGGTAGCTTATAATCTGAAGAGCATTATTGGAAATTGTTATCCCAAAAACGAAAGGGTTCCCGTGGGATCTTCAAAAAATTGTAGCTACCTATTTGACGGTATTTCAGCCAAACTACTCAACGTATTTAAATGAAATTTGGCAGGCAGGTAGCTTATGATCTGAAGAGCATTATTGGAAATTGTTATCCCGAAAAACGAAAGGGTTCCCGTGGGATCTTCAAAAACTTGTAGCTACCTATTTGACGGTATTTCAGCCAAACTACTCAACGTATTTAAATGAAATTTGGCAGGCAGGTAGCTTATGATCTGAAGAGCATTATTGGAAATTGTTATCCGGAAAAACGAAATGGTTCCCGTGGGATCTTCAAAAAATTGTAGCTACCTATTTGACGGTATTTCAGCCAAACTACTCAACGTATTTAAATGAAATTCGGCGGGCAGGTAGCTTATGACCTGAAGAGCATTATTGAAAATTGTTATCCCGAAAAACGTAAGGGGTCCCGTGGGATCTTCAAAAAATTGTAGCTACCTATTTGACGGTATTTCAGCCAAACTACTCAACGTATTTAAATGAAACTTGGCACAAAGGTAGATTGTAAATAATAAAAATATTTTTAACCGACTTACAAAAAAGGAGGAGGTTTCTCAATTCGTAAATATATGTTTGTTTTTTATGTTTCTTCGCGGATATCTTCATCGTTTCTGAAACGATTTTAATTTTTTTTTATGTTGTGTAGGGTATAATTTAAATTTGGTCCCATTGTCACCAAAATAGTGACCTGATGATGGGATCCGTGAGGAATCGAAGGAAATCCTCAAAATTTATGTGGAATAATATATTGATTTTGATTTTTTTGAAGTAATCTAAGCATATTATGGTACCAAACAGTAAGATTTTGCACCATATCTTGGATCTATAATATCAAAAAATTTCGCGTTTCATGATATTTTTATTTATTAGTTTTCATGTTAGGTACGGCTTGGGTTTTTTCTTTCTTTTGGACTTTTGTTATTTTGTCGTCTAAAGGAAGTTAGTACTTTAACCGTAAAGTCCCTAAGTAGGCTACATGTTTGTTAGCGTAGGTAATCAATAAATAAAAAACCGGGCAAGTCCGAGTTGGAATTGCGCACCGAGAGTAGACTTTTTAAAAATTTGGCGCTCGGCGCCAGCAGCGCAGCGTCGGTGTGAAAACGATCATCGTCTGCTGTCGCTGCGGCGTAAAGTCCATACAAATCTCAGTACAGAGATCTTCGTCGCGTATATGAGCGTACTATCAAGTAGTACCGTTCGCATAAAAGAAAAAAAATATATTATACATACAGACGAATTGAGAACCTCCTCCTTTTTTTGAAGTCGGTTAATAATACACGGTCATTTTTCGAGCTGGTAGTAGGAATTGTTAGCATTTTCATAGAAAAAATACCTCAAAACATTTACGACAAAAACGGCCATTATTTGACAGTAAACTATTATTATTACTCCATCGGCCTACTTCTTTTGCCTATGCACGTCTAATACCGTGTATAAAGAAGCATTACTATAAATTAGTGATTTTAAATATCCAAACGACAGTGTTCATAAACTAAAAATGTATTTGAACTGCTGCCCTAAATCACTTTTCCACGCGTACGAAGTCGCGGGCACAGCTAGTTGTGAAATAAGAACGGGGATGTCTCCTTAAATGGACTAAGGGATCCAAAAGATTCATATCTCGCGTTCAAATGCGCGATATTCATTTTTATGTTTGTTATATAAAAAAACAAAGCCTGAACTTTATGAAGGCGCTCCGCCCCAGTTTCATACGGAACTCGGAACACATAATAATGTAAGCCTTAGTAGTCTGAATTGTTTATATTGTACATTTTTTATGTAAATATTTTTTAAAGTGACAGCGCGATTTAAAATAATGTTTTAATTACATACGCATTATTTTGCATGACTAACTAATTATAAAATTGCATTAGCACTCTCAAAATTAACTGGCAGAACGTCGAATAAAGTAATAATTATACTAGTACATAATAAATTAAAATGAAATAGGTTTTATTTGCCTTGAATTAAGTACTAACAAAAATATACTAGTACATATACTATCGAAATAATATGATAATAATATAAAACTAATTTAGTTGAAATCATCGATCTTTTGGATACCGCCGCCGGAAATAAATCGCATTCATTGGGTTTGGTTTCGCATGACCGGCCTCCTAAGGCCATCGGCCTAAATTTTTAAACGAAGTTTCCCTGTTATCCTGTATTAAATTTATATGAACATCAAAAATATCGAGAGTTTTTTTATAACTTTTAAGAACTCCGCTAAATACTGCAGATTAATAATCACTTTTTAATAGTAACTTTATTAATCACTTATTATTAAAGGAATAATCTCGTTCTTGTTATAATACATTCCGATCCGATTCCGATTCAACGTGATCTAAAATCACGTTGAATCGGAATTACCAAAATACATTAAATTCGTCCAAATTAATGTGTCATAGTTTATTTTTATTGCGCGGTGAATAAGTGATATTTAAATTGGAACTACTATAGCCGCTCATATTGAGCTTTGTTTACATTAATATAACACTGAATTGGAGGATAGTGAAATCGCTTTATTGTCCTGTATATATAATATTTCCTCACCTAAGTGCAATTGGGCGCCTATCATCTAAAGGCCGCGTTGTCATTAATCTACGTTCCTTGATGAGTTCGCCATCTTTTTGTGTTAACATTTTATCCATTAATCATCATAGCATGTGTGCGAGCAGTTTTGGCGCAAAATGCTCCAGGGATATCATATAGGATGCTACTATAAATTTCGGAGCTAACGGGTGATGAATTATGAAAAAAGCATGTTATAACAATATAACCGTTAAGTTCTACATGTGGTACCTAGTACGTGTTAAGCACATGCTTTAAAATACCTACATATAAAAAAAAGTTTTTAAAAATGATGAAAAACTTTAAAAAAATTAGGTTCATTAAATTGTTTGACTGGAAGACATTGCTTCTTAGCGATAAAATTAGCTACATGTCTAATTATATTTTATTGCACAGAACTCTTAGTAACATCTCCCGAGAAACAGTATGATAAGAATCAATATTGTCAAAAGTGTCGTGAAAACGATCTATACAAAAGTACGACGTCACGCTTTCGTAAATGTATGAAATATAGGGCGGAAGAAATTATATTCGCCAAAATAATTATATCTCAGAAGTGAATATGCGTTTAAGTTATTATCAGTGTTTTTGTATGTGATGTAAAAATGTTACAAATTTACAAAAAAATTACTTCTTTGAAATGCAAGTAAGTAATTAATAAACTACGCATACCTAATATAATTTATGTTCATCAACATAATACTGTATTACACCTGATTTTTTCTACATGTGGTCATCATCCCTTTTGTACTCTTTTAACATAATATATTATCATAATTAATAAGTAGGTATGTATAATAACGATTATTATTTTGAAATAGTGGCGTATTGATACAACCCGCCTTTCAAAATGAGAGTCAGTTTCACAATACGCTTAAGCGAACCAAAATTTCATCAGTAAATCAATCCTAAACGAAACCAAACTTGAACCAAACCAAATTGCTACGGCGAGCGTGGTCTTTGTGATGAGTTTTAGTTAAAATCTCTTTGGGTTACCGTAATTTAGTTAGAGATTAGTGTGCAAGGCCAACATGTCTTATACCGTTTGAAGTTCGATCGAGGTAATCCTCAAATACACGTGGCTTAGTAAGTTCATTAATCATGTCTGGTTTCTAATAAATTGAGTTGACAAATTACGCAGAAGTATGTCAACTTTTTGCTTATTAAAATACGTTAATATTGAAATAATATTGATCACCCTGTTCGAAATTTAATAATTCCAAATTTTTTGGTATATATTTTGAAAAAAAAAATGTTATAAATTGGTTATTTTAATTAATTTTAAGTGTTATTTAATCTATCACATAAACATTCAAATTTAAAATCTCGTGAAAGTCTAGATTTTTTTGCTTCACGCATTATCAATAAGTACCTACCTATATAGGTACAATAATTAGGAAATATTATGATTATTGCTCATCTAAGCTGTACGTACGAGTAATATTATATTCCTCGTGTGTTTTGAAATAGAACAAGGTTTGATGTGATGACAGCAAATCGATTATGTTACTCTCTATTGTTATGTGAAGTTGATAATATGAACGTGTGATGAATTGTCAATACGTAGGTATAATACTTATAAGTCAGTAACATAAACGATGTACCTATATCATAATACACTTTTTCAACTTTTATTTATCTGAAGCGAAAATCTCCTACGTTGAAAAGTTTAAATTATTTCTGACGTCGAAAGATTTAACTTCGAAAAATTCATGAAGAAAACAAAATGTATTCTGCAAAGTTTATCTTGCAGCTAATAAAACTCCATATTAATTTTGTTATTTACTAAACTACTTTAATTAATCCTGTGTATATTTTTAATCCTTTGTGTATATATAAAAAGACGGTAATTAAAAAAAAAACAAAAATCCGACTGCGTGTTTTATTTTAATTTACTCAGTATCGTTGTTTTATCACTAAAATCCGTATCGCCGTTTACGCTCCAGAGCGTGCCAAACAAAATAATACACACAAACAAATGTACATATTCTCGAAAAACATTGTGGCACAGTCGGGTAATGTAATTAATCATGTGTGTATGTTTTAGCAAACAGTATTACCGCCGTTTCCGTTGTGGCTAGCTGTGATAATTGCGACCTGTCTGTTGCTGGTGATCCTGTTGACGGTGAGCGGCAACGTGCTGGTGTTGCTCGCCTTCCTCGTGGACAGGACGATCCGGCAACCTAGCAACTATTTCATCGCCTCACTCGCCGCCACAGACCTGCTGATTGGTAAGAAACAAAATTAAATATAAATGTGCAAAATAAATTAGTAATATTTAAATATCAGGAAAATAGCAACGCTGAAATAGTTACTTGTTTATGTATGCCGCCAGACCAATCACACGTAGATATTAATCAAAGATATGCTGCCAACAAACCTCTGCATTATCTATTTTTGTAATTGGAATATTAAAACATAATGGCGTAAAATTATAATACTAATTTTGGCTGTAATAAAAATATATTTTTTTACATTCTGAACTCGTTCAAAATTGTACGGTTTACAAATGTGTCCTACTACTTTTCGACTATTCATTTTTATCACACGTTGTATTTTTATTATATTATTTAATTTACAGTCAAAAATAAAAAATTCGTTACAATCATTGTATCAGTTTCGACAATTTTCTTTAGAAGAGTTAGTTAAATAAAAATATTTTATAATGTAACATAATCAATTTAATTAAAAGAAAGTTTAAATATAGTTAATATAATTTGTGGCGAAATAAATCACATCTTATACATAGACAAATTCTTAGTCAAAATGATTGATTAAGGGAGAAGCATTTTTATCAAACCACTAAAATTCGTTTTAAAGGTTGCTGGTGTAGGTGCACTACAAGTGATTAATTATTCGATAAGATATAATTGATATGTACGGCCAGGAATAGAAACTTGTAGTAAAATAACCTTATGAGAAAAGTGGTTAAGAATAGTATGTTTTAACAATGTAACTTGATGATTATAATTTCAAGTTTAAGTTTTAACTCGTTGTATTAGTGTGTTTTTTAGTCTGAAGTGGTGGTTATTAATTTAATGTTATTTTTAAGCATTCATGTCAGAATATTAATGTAGTGCACTATTTCTGCTTCACGTACTCGTTTCGGCCAAAGTGTGATGTTAAGGGCGTGTTTCACCAAGCAATGTTAAAATTAACGCCCTGTTAAATATCATGTTATTCCTCTCGTATTTCCTGTCAATGAATGAGATGGCATGGTATTTTAACATGGCGTTAACTTTAACATTGCTTAGTGAAACACGGCCTAAGTATAATAAAATATAATTATAATAATAATTTTTCACCAATCAAATACAAAAAGGAAACGCTGAAATTTAAAGTAATATAATTATAATTATTAAGTAATATAATAATAACTTAAGGCTCGGCTCACACATAGACGCGACGTTATCTGACAATTATATTAAAACTTAAGCTTTAAAGTTATTATAATTGAGTTGTTGAGTCGTAGTCTATGTTACAAAAGAACTAAATCTTATTTTTGTTTCAGGTACCTTATCTCTTCCATTTTATACAGACTATGTCCTAAAAGGCTATTGGCATTTAGGACCTTTGCTCTGTGACCTTTGGCTGTCCGTTGACTACACGGTCTGTTTGGTATCGCAATATACCGTCTTACTTATAACCGTAGATAGGTTCTGTAGTGTCAAAATAGCTGCCAGATACAGAGCTTGGAGGACTAAAAATCGAGTTATTTGGATGGTAACTGTTACATGGATCATACCGGCTCTTCTATTTTTCACTACAATATTTGGATGGGAACATTTCGTCGGATATAGAGATTTGCAAGAAGGCGAATGTGCCGTTCAGTTTTTAAAAGATCCGATTTTTAATACAGCTTTAATAATAGGTTACTATTGGACCACTCTTTTCGTCCTCATAGTGTTATATGCCGGAATTTTCAAAACTGCATATGACATGCAAAAGAAAAGTGAAGCAAAACAAAGGAAAATGCAATCGATGGTAGCTTTAAGCGCAGGAGTAATGTCTGGTATGGCAGGACGAGCCGCTGGTATGGCAGCACTTTCAAAAACCACGATATCTAGTGAAGATCAGATGAAAGTTCCGGACACTGTTCGTAAAGATTCGACCTCAAAAGGATCCTTAGCCGCACCATTGATGAACTTGGGTGGTTCATCGGACTCTAACTCTAGTCAAAAGTCATCGGCTCCTAAAAGTAGTGCCACTGGCACTGGAACTTCAACAACTGCGGAATCTGAAGGGGATAAAAAAGAAGAACAAGTTGAAGCAGAAAGATCAAGTAGCCCAGCTTTCGACTCCGATGATGAGAGCACAACTCAGACAAATGTCAAGAAACGCTCATCTGTTGCTAATTTAGTTATGCAAACTGGTGCGCTCCAGCTACTAAACAATATGAGATTAAATGGAGGCATGATAATGAAGCCTGATATAAAACAATCTCCTCTCACCAAGCACGATCTTGATAAGCCAAAGACTTCACTGTCCCAAATATCGGAAAAAAGCCTTCTCGATACAGAAAATCCTGACACCTTACACAGTAACGGACACAATCCTGCAGTAAGTGTACCTCTATCCTCTGCTAGCTTCATCTCACCATTATCATCTGGTATGGCTACACCATCTGAAAAAGAAGTACCATCAACAATTGCTCAAAGAATCATTCCTCCTCCATCTGAGTTTAGGGGTAGTCCACCTGTTTCCGAAAGTCCTCCATCATATTCAGAGTCATCTCGTGCTAAAATCTTTCGTACTATCAAAAGCGAAATCAATACCTGCGATGTTCTTCTCGGTTTGGATGGGGCTGATTTAAGATTCATGGATGAATGTTCTATCATCATTCCAACGCCTACTAACGTCAGTCCTCCTTCTTCTATCACATTTCCAACAGCTACTGAGCCATCATCTCCACCTACATTAAACTCAGGTAATATAACAAATAATTCATTATTACAGGCTGCTCTCATTCGAGCAACAGCTGAAGCTCAAGTAACACAACCTAAAACAAACTTTTCTCCTCCGCCTATTAAAGTGAACACCGAAGTAAGTTTGACGTCAGGAGAAAGACCGAAACCCGTTATAACCCTTGTGTCAACGTCTTCTAATAACAATGAATCTCAGCCGTTCAAATCTTCTGAAAAAAGAGTATCGCCCTCGAAACACAACGCTATCAGTCCTGCAATTGAAAATAGTGAAATCTCAAGTCCAGCTGTAAGCGGACCAGGCCGCGGCGATTCAAGAAAAGAGTTTGTAAAAAATATTGGAAAAAAGTTAAAAGTGAGAAGATCCAAACGTGACGGTTTCTTTCCTAGTATCGGAAGACAAAAGTCGAAATCAGAAAATCGAGCTAGAAAAGCCTTTAGGACGATATCTTTTATTCTCGGAGCGTTTGTTGTCTGTTGGACTCCTTACCATGTATTAGCCTTAGTTGAAGGATTTTGTACGGACCCGCCATGTATAAATCAACATCTGTACATGTTCTCGTATTTCTTATGCTACGCCAATAGTCCAATCAATCCATTTTGCTATGCCTTAGCTAATCAGCAATTTAAAAAAACTTTTACAAGGTTATTAAAGGGAGACTTTCATATAACGTAGACCAGATTTGCTGGTACTAGAGCGTAAATACATAGGTTATAAGTGCTGTCATACAGTACACTTGTCAAATGTTACGCACATTCAAACTAAAGTATTATTGTTAGTTGTGCTAATAATAATAATAAGACAATACTTATTTCTCAGCATTATAATATGTGCTTTTGATGTATAGAAATTGATATTGATAATGTCTATATTATGTATTTTTAAATAAGTGATATATTATGTTGATCTGCTTTATAAATATTTATAAATAGATAAATATAAATATCTTGAATTTGTTGTAAAATATTAGGTAACATAATGTTATATCTTATAATGTTCAGAACTGACAATAAAGTTAGAATATGTGTACAATTGAATGGTCTCTTTATATTTCTAAATGGAAAAGTATTAAAGGCTCGTAGATAATGCTTAGAGCAACTTACTATGATATTCTTTAAGATCTGTAAATATTATTGAATAGGTTATTTCTTACCTTTAGGAATGATAATTACTCACACGAGTATGATCATTTTCTTCGTTTTATATGAGATCCAGCATTTTATTTGTTATTAATAATAGAAAAGTAGAATAAACGCTTAAAAAGCTTTAAGCTTGAGCCCAGCTAAAGTTTTTTAGCGTTTAAAATAGTCAATTATTTCCAATTATTCTATAGTTGAAAATATAGAGTTTAATATTATATTGATTGTTAGAAAATGTAACTAAATTAAGTGAAATGTACAGTTGTTATATTAGATGTAGTGATATGTATTGTTGAAATGATATTGTTTCAAATTATTTTAAGTTAATGTTAGAGATCGGTGCAATTTGCTTAAATTTTAATTTCTAGCTTAGTGCTGGCCTAAATCCAGTGTATCATTGCGTGAATATCACAACTTAGTGTATATTAGACGGAAAATGCATAAACTTTAAATGTTTAGAAAAATGCATTTGTCATACATACCCACTTAGTTATAAAAACAAAATGTGAAATAATATTTTTAAATTTAACAAGCTTACTTTTAAAAAAAATACAAGTTTTCTACTTATAATTTCCTCTTTTGTACTCCGATTAAATTAGTAGACAAGTATTTTTTATGTCTCCTAATAATATAAGTACACAACTACAGTATTAACCGTAATTAAATATAACTAAATATTGTAAAATAAATGAAAGACAAAAGTGAACTTCTAGTAGCAGCATCATAATTAATATTATGATTAACATATACAAGTGCTTATTTTTACAAAGTTAGAAATACAAAGTTTGTTGTAAATTAGAATTCTTTAGAGTAGGTGATCGATGTGATATTATTTTTTATATTGTATTTTTGTTTCCTACAATTCAAAATAATGTTGCGAACACTTTTTTAAAACATTTTTACTTGTTTTTTGTAACCTACTATTAAGGTTAGATTTTCAAGTTTGTAAATACAGTTGAGATTATTGCGATTCAATAAGTACCTACTTTAAGTTTAATAATACTTACTTTAGGCTTTAAATTTTTTGGTAAATTAATAGAAAGTAAATGGAGTTGTTATAATGTAGAGAATTGTCTTGATGTTACTAAATTGTTCAATGTTTCTTCGATCCTTAAGATAATACCTGTTGCCTTTCAATTGATGTAGATGTAAATAGCCTTATTATAAAAAAGAAGGCTTGGACGCAAGTAATATGAACAAAATTCTAATAACATTTTTTTATTATAAAATTCAAAACAGTAATTCGGTCTATGCAATATGTTATTAAAAGTATTTTTTCGTCAATATGTATTTAGCTGATCTTATCTATTATTTTTTCACTTTTACACGATTTTTTTCTCCTCTCGATTCTGATATCTACGCTGCTATCTTATCTTCTTATATCATCTTGTGATCAAAACTTATTGATCGCTTTTAATAATAATAGTAATATTAATTGACCAAATCTCATTTTTTTTAATATTATTATATCAGTTATGAATCGCCTTTTATTTCATATTTTATTATTATTATTATGTTAACGATAGTATACTTAGAATTATTGTATTCAAATTTATTATTTTGGCTGTCTACCTAATTGGAATATGTTGTTATTATATTTCATAAGTGTTTTTTTTCCGTTCTACTCGCATATCGCAATCAAATGCTTTAATAGCTTTAATTAATCCTTGTGATTATAAATTTATTAGTAGTGAAGGAGCAATATATTATTGTTTGTTCCTTTCTCTCTGTATGTAATTTAGACATGAATTGTGTAAATTGAACAATATAATAATATGATTAAATGATAATATAGCAGTTTCAATAAAAATATTTTATTATTTTGACTTAACAGTCAATCCTTCCCATTTGTTTGAAAATTCCAAATAAACTTTTTTAAATAGTTATTTTTACATTCATTATTTATAAGTAAAAATACCCAACTGGCTTCGACATAATAATCATCAACATCTGAGGATGACTATGTTCAAACTGGTCGGATATTTTAACTAATAATTAAGGTAAAAATAACTAATAAAGTTGAAAAAGTGCAAGTAGTTTGTGTTTTATTACATTACATGAATTTCCACCAAGAACCTACAGTACATTCAATAACATTATGTCCTCCGTAGTACACTGTCAAAGTACCAGCGCTGAAAGACTTACTTTTGACATTCATGTTAGTATGAAAAACGACTCAATATCATAAATGTTCCCATAAAATTATTGAAAAAATAAGTACCTCTTTCAGCGCTGGTACTTTCTCAGCACTCTATATAAGGCACCCAAACGCACCCTAAAATACGATTGTATAGGCGATGCATAAGAAATGTAATGAGCAGTACAGATTTGGCATTTATGTTTACCACGGTGCTAATTTTATTATTGTCAGCTTTTACTCAAAGACAGTAATTATAAATATAAAATGGAGTAGAGAATAAAAGATTCGCTAACTCGAGGGATATTTTATAGGTCGCCATTAAACGGAGTTCATTTCGGAGCAGAAACTGCTTTACCGCACATAAAGTGCCCTGGGTTAGGTTTAATAACTAAGAAATATAAGATCCCTTACACGACTTAAATTGTTGTTTAATACAACTGAAACTAAATAAAAAGAAGTCAATATAACTTCTATGTTATATGTTCTATATAGGGGTCTCGGTCCAGACCGAGACCCCTATATAGAACATATAACAAATTTTAAAGCCCCCTTAAATAAATTAATTCGAACAATTATTATAATAACAGTTTTTAGAAACCATAAACACTATAATTATTATATGAGGCTAAACTACATAAAACGAGTGATAAAATTTTACAGGTAAAACCTGCCTACCTGTAAAATTTTATCACTCGACGTCAAATTTTAATTTGCTATTGTTTTTCTACAGTGTACATAATGTGATGTCTAAATAAGTCGATTAAATGTTTTTTTATATATCGATGTAAATCTAGCATCGCAACGTCTTCGACAATTCGACTATTGTTCTAGAGATGTAAGTATGTCTTTATATTGCATCTCATATAAAAAAAAACCATTATCTTTTACAAAACATCGTGAATATTTTCATCGAAGAATACCTGTTATAAAACACAAGCATCAGCCGCTACTGGACTTCGATTATGGTAATGTAGCTATTAAATTACAAATATCCCTGACAAAGCCGATTTATGGCTTCAAAATATATCTTCGCATAACAAGTATGATATGACAAAAACTTTTTCAATTTCAGAACTCGCCCTTTCTTCACCAGTATGTCTATAGGTAGATCAACGTCTTTAGTTCCTGCTGGTCGGCTGTTTTCGACAACTGTGCATAATTTGATATGATTAAAATACACCGAAATATGTTGCCTTGTCGCCTTATTAAATTCAAATTTCTCAATTAGAACATTCAGTAGTAAGTTTCTTCTTTTCTATTTTGTTCAACAAGAAATTTTGAATAAAATAGAACAGTAATTTATCAAACAAATTTTAATTCGAAAACGAAAACAAGTAAGCTGGATTTTTGATACTTATGATTGACTTACTATAAGAAATATGTATATCATTATCTAACTACCGGTTTAATTCAAATTTGTATTAAGCGACATTAAATAAACTAAAATTAAGTTGTAAAAATAATTTCCTTAACGATTTCAACAAATAGTAACAGGCATGGATGAATGCTGCAATTAAAACACAGACGGCAGCCTTTCTACAATCTCATAAAAGAAAAAAATATATGTCTCATCATATTTTAAGTAATATTAAACAAAAAATGGTTTGAGATAAAATTAAGTCTTCCTGGGCTACAGGCAGAAACATAAGTAGATTCTCGTAGCGAGATAAAGATACGGTTTATTATTTCATAAAAACTATCTAAAATAATAAAAATAACAATAATCTTTTTACCCGACTACGGCGAATCCAAAACGTTTGATTTTGGCAGTCGACATATGTATATTTGTTCCACCGTACCTCCTAAACTAATGTAAGAGGTGTCAATGGATTCGTAATAATAGCATGGGTAACAAAGGCTATATTATAATGACGTACATCTCAAGTTAAAATATAAAAGCGGTCAAGTGCAAGTCGGGCTTGCCTAAGAAGGGTTCCGTAGCAGCAATTTAAATAATATAAGGTTCATGTTTACGAAATTAAATGTTTTCTTTATTTCTATATTTGAGTTAATTTAATGAAAAGGTAAAATGCTATTTATGATTTATAACGTACTAAAAAAACTAATTAATTATTAGATCTTGTTCAAACCAATTTTTAGTGGAAGTTTGCATGGTAATAATGTATGTACATCACGTATTATTTTTACATTTATCATTCCCGTAGTGATAGAAGCTTTTCATATTCGGGTTACACTTTTGATTATAATCAGGGCTGAGTTTCAGTTGTAAGTAAGGGGAGCCCCAAAAATGTATTTTATTTTTATTTTTGTACGAAAATTTTAATGCGGTTTACCTACTATGCGTACATCTACTTACCAAGTTTCAACAATTTTCTTATAGTTTCAAAAAAAATGGCTGTGACATACGGACGGACGGACGGACGTACAGACGGACAGACATGATGAATATATAAGGGTTCTGTTTTTTGCCATTTGGCTCCGGAACCCTAAAAAGGTGGTTATTATTTAGCAAAAATATAGAAATGTAAACTTTTAACCTAAACGTTCCCCTGAGGGCTCTCTGTCCGCAAGTATTTGCCTAACACTTCGATTTAAGGTCTTCTTGTTAGACTTTTTATTACTTTTCACTATTCTACTGGGAATCCTTCATATCTTT
Source organism: Celastrina argiolus (assembly GCA_905187575.2). NCBI lineage: Eukaryota > Metazoa > Arthropoda > Insecta > Lepidoptera > Lycaenidae > Celastrina > Celastrina argiolus. The sequence goes on from LR994581.1 coordinate 9,896,652, forward strand.
TGGAGATTGAGTCGTTAAGAAAACTTTTAGTTTCAATTTAATCAAAGATGAAATTAAGGAAATCAAATATCGAATTTCAAATCTTATATTTAAAAAAAACTTTATGGTGGTCGCCCACGGCCTACTTTTTGTAGGATTTTTCCAACGACTTTGTTGCAGATTGATCCATCAGACAAATACGACCGATGTCACTGGTCTTAAAAAAAAAATTTTTTGCCTCCATTACGTTACAGTAAATTATTATTATTTATCAATAGTACTAAATAGAAATATAGTATAAAAATTTTTCTATCACGTATATTTTTTTACAATGAATGAAAGTTTTAAATAAAATGTTCCGCTAACGCAGGAACAACAGTAAAATCTGGGGGCACAGGGGCACTACCTGCTTTTTCTCGAAAGGTTTCGTCGTTTTTTTGAACTCCCATAACTTTGCTTTGGATGATGCTAAATAGTTGAAAATTTCAACATATAATGACGCCAGTAAGTACATGAATTATACAAAGTTTAAATGTCGCAGCTATTATACTTTAGAATTTATGGATGTCTAAAAACCCCTGATTTCGTCACAGACTCATTTATAGATCATCAAAATTCTTAGGTTACTTCCGGAAATCTTAGAAAGCTGAAGTTATGTATGTATGCTGTTATTGCTACAAAACCAACAAAAAAATTATAAAAATGTAAATGCCGCCATTTTGAATCCTATATGGTGGACCACCATATTGGATTCAAAAGGATGTTTATTATAAGGATCTGATGATCTTTAATTTATAAAAGGAATATAACATACAAGTACATAAAAAACCTACGACCTACTTTTTGTAGGATCAATAATCGTTCAGAGTTTTGCTCCATATAATTTATATCCGACTTTATTTATGTTGAGTGCGTTGCACTACTGCAATCAGTATATTCTATTATTCATTTACAAAAAGAAGATGAAAAATATATTATTATATTATTTATGAAAGGAAAATTAGTTTTTTATCCACTTATTTAAAATTAGCGCGAATATGCAGGCAGCTAATAGTTGTAAAATGCTGTCGGTCACAAAGGAGGTCGCGGCAATCGGCGTCGCGGCGCTGGGCGTCGGCAGGCGTCGCGGCGCTGGGCGTCGTGGCGCTGGGCGTCGTGGCGCTGGGCGTCGGCACGCGTCGCGGGGCTTGGCGTCGCGGCGCTCGGCGTCGCGGCGCTGGGAGTTGGCAGGCGTTGCGGCGCTGGGCGTCGGCAGGCGTCGCGGCGCTGGGCGTCGGCAGGCGTTACGGCGCTGGGCGTCGGCAGGCGTCGCGGGGCTCGGCGTCGCGACGCTGGGTGTCGGCAGGCGTCGCGGCGCCGGGCGTCGGCAGGCGTCGCGGCGCTGGGCGTCGGCAGGCGTCGCGGCGCTGGGCGTCGGCAGGCGTCGCGGCGCTGGGCGTCGGCAGGCGTCGCGGCGCTGGGCGTCGGCAGGCGTCGCGGCGCTGGGCGTCGGCAGGCGTCGCGGCGCTGGGCGTCGGCAGGCGTCGCGGCGCTGGGCGTCGGCAGGCGTCGCGGCGCTGGGCGTCGGCAGGCGTCGCGGCGCTGGGCGTCGGCAGGCGTCGCGACGCTGGGCGTCGGCAGGCGTCGTGGCGTTGGGCGTCGGCATGCGTCGCGGCGTTGGGCGTCGGCAGGCGTCGCGGCGCTGGGCGTCGTGGCCCTGGGCGTCGGCAGGCGTCGCGGGGCTCGGCGTCGCAACGCTGGGCGTCGGCAGGCGTCGCGGCGCTGGGCGTTGGCAGGCGTCGTGGCGCTGGGCGTCGGCAGGCGTCGCGGCGCTGGGCGTCGTGGCGCTCGGCGTCGCGACGCTGGGCGTCGGCAGGCGTCGTGGCGCTGGGCGTCGGCAGGCATCGCGGCGCTGGGCGTCGTGGCACTGGGCGTCGGCAGGCGTCGCGGCGCTGGGCGTCGGCAGGCGTCGCGGCGCTGGGCGTCGGCAGGCGTCGCGGCGCTGGGCGTCGGCAGGCGTCGCGGCGCTGGGCGTCGGCAGGCGTCGCGGTGCTGGGCGTCGGCAGGCGTCGCGGCGCTGGGCGTCGGCAGGCGTCGCGGCGCTGGGCGTCGGCAGGCGTCGCGGCGCTGGGCGTCGGCAGGCGTCGCGTCGCTGGGCGTCGGCAGGCGTCGTGGCGTTGGGCGTCGGCAGGCGTCGCGGCGTTGGGCGTCGGCAGGCGTCGCGGCGCTGGGCGTCGTGGCCCGGGGCGTCGGCCGGCGTCGCGGGGGTCGGCGTCGCAACGCTGGGCGTCGGCAGGCGTCGCGGCGCTGGGCGTTGGCAGGCGTCGTGGCGCTGGGCGTCGGCAGGCGTCGCGGCGCTGGGCGTCGCGGCGCTGGGCGTCGTGGCGCTCGGCGTCGCGACGCTGGGCGTCGGCAGGCGTCGTGGCGCTGGGCGTCGGCAGGCGTCGCGTCGCTGGGCGTCGGCAGGCGTCGTGGCACTGGGCGTCGGCAGGCGTCGCGGCGCTGGGCGTCGGCAGGCGTCGCGGCGCTGGGCGTCGGCAGGCGTCGCGTCGCTGGGCGTCGGCAGGCGTCGTGGCGCTGGGCGTTGGCAGGCGTCGTGGCGCTGGGCGTCGGCAGGCGTCGCGGCGCTGGGCGTCGCGGCGCTGGGCGTCGTGGCGCTCGGCGTCGCGACGCTGGGCGTCGGCAGGCGTCGTGGCGCTGGGCGTCGGCAGGCAGCGCGGCGCTGGGCGTCGTGGCACTGGGCGTCGGCAGGCGTCGCGGCGCTGGGCGTCGGCAGGCGTCGCGGCGCTGGGCGTCGGCAGGCGTCGCGTCGCTGGGCGTCGGCAGGCGTCGTGGCGTTGGGCGTCGGCAGGCGTCGCGGCGTTGGGCGTCGGCAGGCGTCGCGGCGCTGGGCGTCGTGGCCCTGGGCGTCGGCAGGCGTCGCGGGGCTCGGCGTCGCAACGCTGGGCGTCGGCAGGCGTCGCGGCGCTGGGCGTTGGCAGGCGTCGTGGCGCTGGGCGTCGGCAGGCGTCGCGGCGCTGGGCGTCGCGGCGCTGGGCGTCGTGGCGCTCGGCGTCGCGACGCTGGGCGTCGGCAGGCGTCGTGGCGCTGGGCGTCGGCAGGCATCGCGGCGCTGGGCGTCGTGGCACTGGGCGTCGGCAGGCGTCGCGGCGCTGGGCGTCGGCAGGCGTCGCGGCGCTGGGCGTCGGCAGGCGTCGCGGCGCTGGGCGTCGGCAGGCGTCGCGATGATAACAATAAACGAAAAACAAACGTTACATAAAACTCCAAATGCGTAGTTTTGTCTAAATTGTAAAAACTTCGATACTAAAAGAAATTTGTGACCATAATTTAAGTACTTAATCGACTTTTAATTGATTTGCGCATGACAAAATTTTATGAGTTTCAATATTACACCAGTGGGTTACGAGAGTGAAGAAAAAGAGAGTGCTTCTATGCATTGCGCACACACTTGGGCACTATAAAATAACTCCTGCGTAGCTGGACTGGTTTCAATGAAACCGGCCACCGTCACCGAAATCGGTGTGGGAGATATTATTATTATTATTTTAGCAAACACTAAAATGATTAAACAAGTTTATGACTAAACAACTAGTCACCCGGATAGTTATAGCACTTTCGAAAAAAAACCGCTTTACTACCGTTACGAAGATTTTATAGGCATTCATTTATCGTGTGTGAAATAAAACGGCCAAGCATCACGTTTTAACTGAAATGTAGAGTAAGTGAAGCTAAGCCTAGTAAAGTAAGGGCGCATAGATCAAGAACTTTAGTTCTACATGAGATTTGTCCCTTTTTTTGATAGATTTTGATGAAGGTGCTTGTAGATTTAGGGCGAGTAGTCTTTAGAGCTTGGCTTTATACGATATCTGATAACTTTTTCACAGGGTAAGCTATGTAGACTCGTCTTGGCAACATTTTTACATGAAAATGTTTTTGGTGGGATATATATATATACTAGCTGACTCGTGCCCACTTCGTTGAGCATAGATACCGTTTAAACCTTCCCTGGACTTCCACGAACATTTCAAGACCAAAAATAGTCTAATCGGTTCAGCCGTTTTCGACTTTTAGTGAGACTAACGAACAGCAATTAATTTTTATGTATAGGCTGACTGGTGAGACATGTTCAATACTTACGGAGAGTACTAGGAGTTACTTAGTGATTAATTGATATTATTTTTTTTCATCTCATATACTTAAGTATTGCTCATGTCCCACCAGTCACACTGTATAATATATGTGTATAGAATTTTAAAGTATTTTTTTAAATAAAAAGATATACGTGATAGAAAAAAAATACAAAGAGATTTAGATTCAGGGTATTGAATACCTCATTCTGATCATATTTTTGTTTAAAGGAGTTTTTCGTTGCAGACCAGTGGTTTTGTGACGGACATTTTGTAAGCCTTTGTTTTCTTTCGCCGAGAAATGCGTCTTGCCGCATCCCGTGGAGGACGGAGATTCCTACCACTGGTATGGCTAATTCCTATACTGGTGGGGCTCGCTGCGTCCATTAAGATTGTAAGTGGAGGTAGCCATACCCACTAAAACTCGGTGGTACTCCGACAGAACCGCCGCCCACGGAGCCACGGGAAATATAATACAACCGCGACACATTTTGTAAGGCAGTGCGTTGCACCAATAATCAGTATGTTATTTTTTTACTGGTATGGCTTATTCCTATACTGGTGGGGCTCGCTGCGTCCGTTAAGATGGTAAGTGGAGTAGCCATAGCAACTAAAACTCGGCGGTACTCCGACAGAACCGCCGCCCACGGAGCCACGGGAAATATAATACAACCGCGACACATTTTGTAAGGCAGTGCGTTGCACCAATAATCAGTATGTTATTTTTTTACTGGTATGGCTTATTCCTATACTGGTGGGGCTCGCTGCGTCCGTTAAGATGGTAAGTGGAGTAGCCATAGCAACTAAAACTCGGCGGTACTCCGACAGAACCGCCGCCCACGGAGCCACGGGAAATATAATACAACCGCGACACATTTTGTAAGCCTATTGCGTTGCACCAAAAATCAGTATGTTATATTTTTTACTTACAAAAAGTTATTTACAAAAGGAATGCTCATGCTCACGGCATTCCGTACCATGAATCTTAGTATGACATTTTTCCATCATTACTTTATAGCAATTTCATAGTAGAGGCGGAGTGGCCGCGCCTGACCTTAAAGGGTATTTTTACCTTGTCCTTCACAGAAGGTACTGCCGCAAAACTGACATTTCATAATGTTTATCCATATTTATATTAGAGTTTAATTAGTTTTTATGTTCATAATAAAATTGACCTCGATTGAATGAGAATATGCTTTTCATTAGCTAATAAAATAGAACAATAGAGGTAAGATATATTGACTTGATAACATGAAACTAATAAAGACGTGGTTCACAGACATCTTCAATACAAGTCTAATAATACCTTATGAAAAGCTTTCGAAGTTTAAAACTAAAATATTAAATGGCTGTCCTAGTCTCGGATTCGATAATTTGTTGGTAAAAACCGGATTCAATGAACGCGCTATTCATTCAATTAAATAAGCAGATTCAATGAGATGACTGCGACATACATATTGGAATTAAGTTTAATAGGACTATAAAAATGTTTGCTGACTATCTAAAAAATATTTTGGTATAGCTTCCATTAGCCACTAGACAAGGTAAACAATAAATATGAGTAAGATTATTATATGAGTAAGATTATTAGAGTTATTATTAGAGTATTAAGAGTAGATACTTGTTGTATACTACTTTGTCGGAGCGCTAATTTGATGGAAGTCCGGTCCCTATAGAGGTGAACCAGCCGGTCGGGGGAGGAGTGGCCTGTGTTTTGACAGATCCAGGGCACTCCACCCAACATAACGGCTGATGGCAATCCGCAAGTGGTTTTAGCGGATAAACCAGCCGGGCCGGGAGCCGGGAGTCCCCCGGGGATTCCGTCATCTATCCATCCCTAGGGGATGCGTAATTCATTTCACTTACGACATTAACAAAATTATAATGGCAATGTCATCATACTGCTACTGCGACACCGCTGCTGCTAAGATTCTTGCGACGCAGCACCGGCGGTGAAACGCTGCGGCAATTTGTATATCAAATCCGGAGCGCCGCGGTAAAGGCTTTGTGTAAAATTGGATACAAGCGCCATGTCACCGAAATGTGAAATGCCATCAAATGCAATACACTATAGCCTTTGAAAACGTTACTGACATGATGTTACAAAGCCAGCATGTCCGCTCCGGGCTCAGCATATACATACCTATTCTTGACACTGTCTATCGTATTATAAGGATCACTGATTGACATAGCCACAGGTTCATTGTTCGACTTTAATGTAATGTTGTGTATTGTGTTACCATTAACCATTTATGTTAATGGTTTCTTGTGTTATTTGTTATCCTGATAATTAATTTACTTAATCATATTTTAACTAAGTTCAAAAAAGGTGGAGGTTCTCAATTCGGCCTGTTTTTATGTATGTACACTGATTACTCCAATATTTATAATCCGATTTTTTTCTTTGATGCAGAATCGTTGCCTTGTCGTTTCATAAAATTTTTTATTCATTAAAGTATTCAATATTTCCAAAATTCACAAGTTATTCGATTATTTAGCATGGGGCTAGATTGACGTGGCGTGATTATTATTATCCCATCAAAGACATAAATTGTAAAAAGTGCCAAGTCTCCCTACTAAGATCTTTTACCGTAAAAAGTTGTGAGATCCACGTGATGCCAAGCAGGGGTAAGTCGGTTGGTCTATAACAGCTTATGGTGATCATATCAATATTATTAAACTCTTTCATGTTTTAAATAAATAAGTAGATTATAGTAGAATAAGTAGACTAAACACTACTTGTATTCCAAATTTGAAGTTTCTATGTCTGCTAGAAGTGCCTAATACTTTTGAAGATCGGTCAGTGAGTGAGTGAGTGAGTCAGTGACAAAATTAAGAAACTTTGAGAAGTTATAATTCTTAAACTTCTGTTACAAATTAAATGAAGTTTTAAAAAATATATTGTGCTTATACAATGCTTACTTGGTAACTAAAAATGCAGGCTTCTAGTTTTTCCTACAAAGAAGTTATAGGGGTGCGAAAATGACCTGAACTTCTTTGAGAAAAGGATAGTACGGCCGTGCTTAACTTGGCGGGGCACTACCGTACCCCCAGATAAATAAAACTAGTCGAGAATATATCGGAGCTCAGAAAAGCTACGGCGTAGCTACTCGTAGCTAATAAAAGTTACGGCGTAGCTTCTTGTACCTTCATTTCCAGCTTAAACTTGTCTTCCGCAAAAATAGGAAATAATTAATTTTCTTTCTAATAAATGTTAAAAAACTTCATAACTATTAAATAATTTGTTACTTGCAATAGTAAAGATTATTGTTTGATATTTATATACAATAAATAAACACGGATAAAAATCTAAATTTAAGTATTATTTCCAAATAATACCTCGCAATCATCATAATAACTCGATCAGATTAATTTTAAATACCTAAATGAACCTTAATACATTTTATTTATAAATCCTTAAAAGATATCAATATAAATTTTAATTCAAAATAGTACAACAATACACAATCAATTCAAAATAGTGTAACAATAAATCATGTATAACATCATGTATTAAGATTTATGCATAAGATTGATATATTATAACTATTGTAAAATGATGTTATCGTTACACAAAAAGTAGCATCATTATAATAATGCCTTTTTACTGCCCTATACCTCAAATAGGAAAAGTTATTTAGCCCTTATTCCAAGATTTAATTAGTGAATGTTACTTATCTTAAAGCTTCAAACATCGGTCATTTCAGAACTCAAATAGCTTTACCAGACGAGAAATTAGTATCGACTTTAGTGTATTTTTGCTATCAGTAAGAACTCACGTGAGAATAGTGCTTCGAGTATTTCATAATTCATTCTGAAAATACGAATCAACAGAATACCAAAATACATGGTTTGATAAATAACGAATCTCAGAAGGCAAATAATTTTATATAATAAAAAATGACGTCAATAATTTTACTATCCTTTATTGTTTAGGATTAAGTATTGTGCATCGATACTACATTGAAGCGTAAATAAAAACATTAAGATGAAATATTTCACAGAGATATTTTTTTATCTAGCGGTATTTATTTATTTATTTATTTATTTAAGGACCAAAAACAGTTTTGCATCAATACAAGTATAAATTGATGTGTTATATTATTCTGTTTCAATTAAATAGAGTGTGTTGTATTTATAACGATTTTATACTGTTTCTATTAGGAAATAAAATAACAAACAACTCTTGTTAAAACTTAAAATATAACGCGATCCTAGCGCTGGGAACTGCCCCCGGCGCAATATGGCCGAGATCCAGGAAGCCCCTATATCATCCCAAGAGTTCCGGCCTCTTACTAACGATCATCTTTCATGTAGCCACTACTACAAATGTAAATCGAGATTCTACTATAACAATATCGTACGTTGCTCAACTGCAACTAAAATTAATATTATTCCTCAGATTAAAGACGGTGAACTGTGATTTAAGGAAACTTTTTTCTGCTTTCACAAGAATTTTTCTTTGGCTTGGCTGTACTTACAACTCTACTTAACTACTATTAAACATTAATAGTAGAGTTGTGTTGTTAGTAGATTTTTGAGTTTTATAGGAATTATTTTATCCATTTTCATACTTTCCTTGTAGTTCATACTCGATGACCGAGACAACCTCTGAGGCTTAGCGAGTAACACGTAAGTTCTCAAGCCGTAGGTCATAGGTTCGAATCGACAGCAAAAAGTTGACAATATTCCTAGGTCACGGATATGTCTTAAATATTAGGTATAAAATATAATAAAATCTTAAACATTTACAGTGTAGTATAAAAATTAGTAATAATACTTTAGGGTGTGTATTTGCATCCTATGTTGAGTGAAAGTACCAGCTAAAAAGACTTACTTTTGACTTTCATGTTTGTATGAGAAATGTACCAACATCATAAATTTTTCCATACAATATTTTTTTAAAGTACTTCTTTCCGCGCTAGTTTCTCAGTAACCTCTATACGGGACCCATATACATTCTAAAGTATTATCACTCATTAATATTATAGCCTACGTATACTTACCGTTGTCTGGTCTTGGAATACTTACCACGTGGGCAGCTTGAGGCTGTGTGAGCATGCAAATGGGTCTGAATACGGACTAGGCTGCTGACTCGAAGCATGTTCATATAAAGAAGTTCGCCTCCGTGGTCTAGTGGTTCAAAGCTTCGCTCTCGACCCGGAGGTCGTGGGTTCGATTCCCGCGTTGGTACAACAAAAAATGTTGTTTTCAAGTTTTGTTAAGACAAGGCAGGCTGATCACCTGATTGTCTGACAAGAAAGATGATCCATGCGTCGGATGGGCATGTAAAAAGTCGGTCCTGCGCCTGTTCTCTCGCCAGTCGTGTCAGTTTGCTGTCCCACTGGGTTATGAGAGTTAAAGGAAGAGAGAGTGTCTTTGTGTATTGCGCACACACTTGGGCACTATAAAATAACTCCTGCGTAGCTGGCCTGGTTTCAATGAAATCGGCTACCGACACCGAAATCGATGAGCTATAAATATTATTATTATTAATAAGAAGCGGTGTGACACTAGGTACAGATATTATAGTTACGAGTATAATCCGAAAAAAATACTAGTCATTTTGACTTCTCCGTAGACGGGTAAAAGCATACCTATATATATAAAAAGAAGTGTACACTTTAAGTATATTCATTTAATTACACGTAAGTTCTCTAGCAATTTCTCTCATTATTTTCGAAGCAATTACGTTAATTATTAACTATTTTCCTGTTAACCAAAAAAATCCTCAAAAGCGTATCGGTGTATCAAAATACGTTTTGTAATATAGGAAGTTAGCCGGACCATTATTCTATTAGTCCGTCGGAGGCCGCTAATGGATCATTGCATGGACGTAACAAAGTTTAACGCAGGTTCGATGCGATTTCCACTTCCTAAAAGCTTCACTAAACCAAGCTCATAATTAGATCGTATTACTTACATTATGCTACAATTACCTGACCCTTGGAAATTAAATTAGTTAAGCCTAGCGGTGAGTCGAGTTGTTTATTTTTGAGGTGAGTTCGGCCTCCTTGGCGCACTGATTGAGAGAGTTGGTTCTCAAGCGAGGGGTCGCGGGATCGAATCCCGCCGAGGGAACAAAACGTTTTCAATGTTCCTGGGTAATAACGTGTATTAAATTTGTGTATAATATAATAAAAATCTTAAATATGTGTATAATATAAAAGTATTAACTATTAAATATATTTCCGTTGTCTGGTACCTGTAACACAAGTTCTTCGGATATTTAGCACGGGGCCAGATTAACGTGGTGTGAAGCGAACCATAGATATTATAATATATTAAATATGATTATTCTCGACTATCCATCCTAATTACAAAATACCTAAACAACCGTTTCATATATTTTTAATCCGATATATTAAATATATCAAATGTATATTCAGCAGAAAATTTCAATCCCACGGATTGATACGTGCGCGAATTTACGTAGCCTTTGAAGCGATTGCCTTCAATTTATATCGTAATTTATTATATTTACGTTAGGGTTGTCAAAATTCTAACAAATTACTCGCCTAGAAATATAAACGAGGATGTTTATTATATTAGCCCTTAATGTAGTAAGCGCGTAAGACGTTATTACATTTTGTACATCCATAGTGAGGCACGAGAGTTCTTATCGGAAAACGATGTCAGTAAAAATAATACGAGTGTGATAGTTTACGATTGCCCACTCTATCACAACGTCCGCGATGACCCTTAGGGCCTATCTAACGACAAATCTTTTGACAAATTGACCAGCCATTTTCGGAAAACTTCACATTACATTTATTTGGCTTCTATAAAAAGTGACCGACTTTTTTACGCAGCTTTTCCGAGTAAGGAAAAATAACGTTACATAAAACAAGTCATCGGGTGATAGATAGATTCCAGTCACTTTCCTTCATCTACCTACACCTGATGATGGCTTTATATAGGAATTAATAAATTTAATGTAAAATAACTAATAAATAGGAAAAGTGCAAGTGATTTGTATCATAAAATAAGTCATCTGGTGTAGATATAGATTCCAGTCACCTACCTTCATCTACTTACACCTGATGATGACTAAATTAATGAATGGATAGGTTTAATGTAAAATAACCAGTAAATTATAAAAAGTGCAAGTGATTTGATTATTATTTCTGCGTATCATGAATTTCCGCCAAGAATGTACAGTACATTGAATAAAAGACTTTTTTGACAAGTTATTTTTGCTCAGTTAACTACACTTTTAGGACGAATCGCGAAATAGATTTCTCTGTGAACTTCCTGTTTATCAATTTCCTCAGCACAGAACTGTAAAAGACGTGGAAGATGAAGTTTGTGAGAACTCGCAAAGAACATCCGATATAAGTTAATAGTTCCTGCGTTAATAGTTAAGAGCTTGTACTACTTATGCAATGTGATAAATTCTTAATAGGAATATGAGGATAATTAATTTATCAATGAGGGTTCTTCATGTTTCTTTCGAAAAGTTAAAAATGTTTTATTATTTTGTATAACATAAAAAAATTGGGTTTTATAAAATAAGTAATTTTATAACAACTTTATTTTACAATAATATAAATACATGAAAACTGAAAAATGTAGTGGAATATAATATGAATATAAAGAACTTAGGAGAAAAAATAAGATACTCATCCTTTTAAGTATAAAAATGTAGGAACAATCCAATTTAAAATAAGGATTCGATAAAATAACAAATGTAATTTAATCTTATTATAAATTGATAGTCATTATGCTCTTAGTTTTTGGCCCCCTAGTTAAAAATAGGTAGCTGCATACTATACCTTAATAATAATAACCAAAGAAGTTGGGATATATCTGTAAAAGAAAAAAAGCTATTAGTAAAAAAAGTTATTTTCTTCTGATTCACGAATTTGTACGACTACTGTTAATCATCTTTGTTTGATTATTTATGTTTATCATAAAAAATATATAATTACAACAAAAATAATATTATAGATAGCATTTCTAGCGTAGTGGTTAGCGCAACTGCGCTCAAACCGGAGGTCACGGGTTCAAATCCGAGGGTATAATAAAATAAAAGTTTAAAAACTATAACCCGACTTCGTAAAAAACCGCTTTTGGGATTGAATATTGCAACAGCAGACGAATATTATGAGTTAGCGGGTCCGACCTCGGCTCTAGCTTGACCATTTTTGTACCTATGCATTTCTGGATTTCAAATTGAATTTTTTCTTGTTTCAGCATTTTTAGACCAGTTTTTTACGAAGTCGGGTTATAGTTTTTAAACTTTTATTTTATTTTATATTTTTCTGTTTCCACATCAAATATAACATTATGTTTTTATCAAACTAACGTTCAATTAACGCATAGAAAGTAACTAAACAAGTTCTAGATACTACTTGTACGACCGCATTTTAAACGTTATTTTAACAATTAATAAAATATTCAAATACATATTCGTAATGTGCTTGCCAAGACCTATCTTTTGATACCAAACACGAGACAATTATCTTAATTAAATTTTTTTTGGAGATAGTTTTTGAGGTAGGTATAATTTTCAAAATCAAAAATTTTTCGAAAATTTTTATAGCCTATGTTACTCGCAGCATCATTAGCAATCGATTGATACCTCATTTATTAAAATCGGACCAGTAGTTTAGCCGCTACGAGGGAACATACATACATACATACAAACATACATACATACATACATACATAGACTGCCAAAATCATTAACCTTCCTTTTGGCTTCGCCGAAGTCGGGTAAAAATTGGTATATTATCAATGTTCATAGGTCATGGATAAGTAATAAGTATGTGCATTTTATAATAAATATAAAAGCATTAAATATCTTCCCCTTATCTGTTAACAGTAACAAGTTTTTTAACTGTCTTCCAAAAAAGGAGGAAGTTGCTAAATTCGATGTATAGGGGAAACGGTATAGTTATTGGCCAGATAAGCGGCTACAAAATTTAAAATCTTTATTAAAATTAAAATTCCCAGTTAGAAATAAATAAAATTTATACCATATGGTTATATACTAATGTATTTATCAAATATGTCATTGCACATACACTGTTATTAAACATTTTAGGAATAAAATTAACATAAAAATATAAAACTTAAAATTACAGTTATTAGCCATAACATTACAGTTATTGGCCGTGAGATCATTTAGTAATTAGCCACATCGACATCGTGAATTAAATAGGTGTAAACTGAAACTTTAGACATGTTTTAATTACCAAAACAATGGTTTTAGCTAATAACACATGTCTTCTTCATTATCTTCATCTTCTAAAGATTCAGAGTCATTATCATTTAACAAAAAGCATTTATGGCATACAAAATCATGAAGCTCATCATCATCTGGCAAATGCTCTTCGTGTTTATTAGGAATGCAATGACGATGATAGTAGTTTTTACAAGAATCACACAATAGGGACTTATTTTTAGCAGCTAGACGCTTGCACATATTGCAATAAACAACTTCTATATTTGATATTATCTTTGGTTTACTTTCTTTTTTAATTTCAGTTTTAAAATTATTTTCCTTTTCAGAGTTTTCATTTTCGGTCTCCATATTATTATTTTCATAATTTTTGGTAACATTTTTTGATTTCTTTCCCATACCTTTAGCTTTATCTGTCTTAACAGCATTTTTTTCTCGTGCAGCTGCCTTCTCCTCTCTTTTTCTTTTTCTCTCCAATTTTTGATTCTCTTTTTCTTGTTTTTCTAATTCTTTTTTTTCAACAGCTGATCTAAATTTCTCGGAAGTAATGACAAAGGGGGATTTTTCCGTCTTCCGAATAAACTTTCTCTTATTTTCTGGGGCATTGTGTAGGTAATCATTTATTGACTTATTAAGATGAGTAGTTTCTGGAAAAGTGGTTACAGTAGCAGAAGTCGAAGGCTGGCACAAATCTGAATAATTTTTTGTAGGTGTCATAGTAATTTTAAGTGAGGTCACATTATTTACATTAGTTAGATTTACATTTGTTGCTGTATTATTAGCATAGTGTATTTCAATATCGGTTGTTTCCTTCTGCGGGCGATCACTTTGAAAGAAGGACCAAAGTTTAAACAATGTAGGAGACGTTTCATTCGTGCTGACACCTTGAGATTTTAGTGTTTGTAGCTGATTTATCATTTCGACTCCTATAATGTTTTCAAATTCTTTTAGGGACATGAGCTTATTGTCATAACTGTACTCTTCTATATTTCTTGATGTACTTAAACATTTGGAGTAATCTAAAGCATTCTCATCGAAGGGACATAAGCCACATACTCGAAAACCATTTATAATAGTTTCAGGTTTCAACTCATCAATAACAGTTTTTAGGATAGTAGCGATGTTTAATTTTGTTACCACCTCTCCAATGTTTTCTGATTGAAATTTTCGAACTGCGTTACGGTATCTTTTTTTAATGGGCCCAAAGACGGAAACATCAGCTGGCTGAGTGATGCGAGTTGTATTGGGGTACAGAGCAACTAGTTCAACTCCTAACTCTTTACAAGTCAAACTAAGCTGCAAAGTAATATGGCTTTTGTGACCATCTATAAATAGAATAACTGGTCTTTTGATGTTTCTTTCAGTAAGGTACGGTGCAAATATTTCAGTAATAAACTGGTTGAAAACATCTGCCGTCATCCACCCCGAATCACTGCGTCCGATACCCCATTTAGGTGGCACTGACGTCGCAATCTTTTCAGGCAGTCGTTTGTAAGGAAATACAATTAAAGGAGGACAAGTTTTGCCGTCAGCGGAAAAGGTAAATAGTACCGTAACATTTTCTTTAGAGTTTCCTAGTTCCACAGAATAAACATTTTTGTCTCCTTTAGCGGCAAGTACGCGACCAGTAGAAGGACAGAGCTGAAATCCTGTCTCGTCAGCATTAAACACACGCTTTGGATCCTGAATTGCGTCCACCAGGTTTTGACTTGTCAAGTAGTTTCTTATTTCAAGAAACCATTTCTTTATGTCCGTTTCAGACACACAGGCACTAGCTTTAGTTACTCCCTCGCTGGTTCTTTTAACTAAACTGGGGTGACGTTTTAAAAAAGCTTTAAGCCATCCCGGACCAGGCCGATTATTGACAAAAGGGGTATCGCGTGGATTATCAGTTAAAAATTTTTGAACTGTGTCGAGAACATCATCTGACTTTCTAGGAAAGCCTTTACGAGCCATTTTAATCAACCACTCTAATATAGCATTTTCTTCTTCATATGTTAAATACGGTGTTGGCCCGAATTGGGATTTTGAAGAAGGATTTTTTAGTTTAAACTGTAAGGTACCTCTAGGTATATTATATTTTTTTGCTACTGCTCTCAAAGACATGGTTTTTGTGTTCACTTTTTCTAAAGCCTCGTCAAGGGCCTCCTTCGTATATTGGGGTATCTTCGGCATTGCTTTTTTCTCACGAATCTGATATAAAAAAATGAAATGAATTTAAAGATACTTTATTAAAAATAACCAAAATAAGATTATAGTTGTTGGCCTACTTTTTCTTTGAGTTATTTTTTCCAATTACACAGTTATTGGCCTAGGCTATTAACTATTCATAATGATTAGAAAATTCTTGTAATTAAATATGTTACTTATCGTTACGAAATAAGACGTTTTATTCATTAACAATGCTAGATGACTTTTTTTTATTTTTATATAGTAACTGGCATAGGAGGCCAATAACTATAAGCTATTCAAAAAATAATGACAGCTATTGGCCACAACAAAATTTTGAGGTTATGACGAAAAAACGTTAATTTACACCCTAAATTTGTTTATAACACATAGCAAGACATTATTTTATAGAATTTTAATAACGGCACTAGTACTTATACTTTATAAAATATTGCATCAAAAAAAAGTATCAGCCTTAACATTTTATTAAAGAATATTACTTACGTTTTACCTCCGCCAAAATTTCACACGACGAAATGGAAAGTGTCAACCTAGCGGAATTTTGTTGCATCTATTTGACGGAGGACGAAAGTGTTGCCAGTAATGCAGTATTAAATATACTATTTTGGTAGGTTATTGCTTATTTTTGGACATCGAATTTGAAATGGCTGATAACTGTATAGGGGCTAATAACTATACCGTTTCCCCTATATGTTTTTTTTTAGAACTCAGCACAAGACCTGGGGCCTTATTACGCAACTTCTGTGGCTTTCACGACCGTGGGCTTTAACTGTCATTGTGACGTTAAATCTTTTTAAAACACGATTTAATATGATTTTTTTAATGATTTTATCAAATTAAAAGTGTTTTAAAAAAAAATTACGTCACAATGTCAGTTGATGTCCACGATCGTGAAAGCCACGCAAGTTGCGTAATAAGGCCCCTGGGCCCTAATTCTCAGGCTTCGAACTTAGTTTTTACTATTGGTCTGTCCCGCTCATGCAAATGATATTTACCGCGCGTGCGAGCGGGATATACTAATATTCGGAACTAAGTTCTAACTAAGCCTGAGAATCGCCGCCCAGCCCCCACTTCGTTTCGAATGACCGTCTGTCCCGCTCGTGCATACAAGATTTGACGCCCGTACGAGTATGGCAGAGTGACAAGCGCGTCAGCGCCCAAATTATATAATTAATAAATAGAGAGTTAATTTGCAAAATTAGATATACTTACGAAACTAAATGGAATTCCAAAGTAGTTGCCACTTTCTTCTATTTCGCCGACACCATTGTCGCAATTTGAATTGAAATCGAAATTCTCATCACCGCCGCTGTCTGAGTCCGTCTGATATTCATATTCTAAAAAAAATAGAGAAATTACAAGCAACAACTAATTTTATATCTTATGAGCGATTATAATGAATTCATAAAGGCATGTCTCAATTTATTGGAAATAAACACAAAACCCACGCTTAGTATTTCCTGATAAAAAAAGTTAACCTTATTACCATATCAAAGCGATGGAAATGGGTTGATCCGTGACTATAAAATGTCAGGTTTGTAGCTGCAGCGCGTGCTGCCGGGTCTACTATTTATATGTAACACTACATAGTATTTAAAAGTAGTGTCTATGCAAAACCTGAACTACAGTATTGTATCGTAATAGAGAGAATTGAGATATTTACCTTCGCATAACTGCGCTGTGGTCACAGTAAAACAAATAAGAGGCAAAACAATCAACGCGAGCTTCATTTTCACGATTTAAGACAATAATGATAAATTGAAGCAATACGCATAAAACATATTAATTATTAAATACGTGACCACGACTCTTTTGCTATAAAAAAATAATGTATTTCGTGCTTTTTATTTAATAAATACCGCAAATACGTCAACATATAATAAATTGAGTAAATAACTGATTATAATTACATAAAAGATATTGGTGATTATATAATTCTCGGAAATGATGTAATGAATACCCTTTGTCACCATAAAATATAATTATCATCATTGTCCACTTGTTTATAGAAAAAAGGATTTCATGCAATAAAAATTGCCGCTGAAGATATTTACCTCACAGTATTAGCTGACTAGTCTCATGGCTGATTTCTTTTCGAAAGTTTTAGTAAAAAAACGCAAGTACAGTAAAAGAGGTACCATAGTTTTCGCTTTACGTACTAACGTATTAGCAAATAAATTAGGTTAGGTTAACAGGCTGTCATGTTTAATAACTTTTACGTCAGTCATCACGATTAATTAAAGTAATTCCCAATGGCATGCCGCAATTCAGTTACAAAATTGCTAATTTGTTACAAATAAGAAGGTAAATATAAAAATAATTATATAAAATTAATAGACTATGCAGAAAAATAATAATAATTAATAAAAGTTTTGAAGTATATTTCTGTACTTGGTATACCTATTCTGTACTATCATTATCTACTTTGTGACTATACTAACATTATAAGTACTTAAAATATTAATGCAAATTCTTATAAACCTTTCATAAGGAAAAAGATTTACGAATCCTAATTACGCAGGACTGTTAATTAATTTCAGATTTACTTTATGTTAATTTTCTTAATTCCTTGGGATTAATTCTTAGGTAATAACTTCTAATAAGCGGTTTATGTAATCACGAGATTATAATGTCATATTAGTGAAGTGAACCGCACGTAAGCCTATTGGATATAATAATATTCAATATAATATGTTACTAATGTTAATTGTTGATACCCGATACGACTGGTGATTATTAAGAAAATTATTTACAGTAAAATATCATATCAATAAAACTCCCATGTTATCTACATAATCACTTTCCTTCACATAAACTTTCTCTATAAGTATCAAATTTAATACTACTGCGTTGGCACAACTCAGTACCTACTTAAAGTATTACCTTCCTAAAGGTTTTATTTTTTATTTATATATAATAACGTAAGCATTGTACGCCAACGAGACGCGTCTAGAATATTTTGATGGTGTTTACTAGAATAAAAGGCTTCAGTTTACGAGTTTGCCCAGTAGGCCGCTGTGTGCTTAGCTTATTTGTTTAGAGGGTTAATAAATCATGTTTTCGTTCAGCGTTCACCATAAACTGGTCAAGTAGAGGGTAGAGTGAAGAGGGCTTCGTTACAAATTCAAACATCTAAACTAGATATTAATAGGTTGATCGTTCCCCAAGTCGAATGGGTTGGATATAAATAATGCGGCTGGCTTAGTTAGAACGGTGTCAATTAATCATCCTTTTCCAAAATTAATTTCATATAGTTCTAACTAGTATAGTTGCCATAAAAGACACCATGTGGGACCCGAAACGTCCATTACAACTTCCTACTATATTTTATACGGCGTGATTGAAGCAAACAAAGAGCTTTCCAAGTGTGTTTGGATTCGCTTCGAGCGTACAACTCTCGAAGTCAAAGCTAAGGAGCAAAATAGTTTATCGATTACATTTTATCGTACATTTAAAAAGAAAAACGAGATATATTTTAGGTTTTTGTGAGATTAAATTCTATATTAATAATAGAAAAGCATATTCAAAGTTCTAAGTTTTCTGAAAAACTTACTCATCCACAAAGTAATTAATATAACAAAACTAGTTTAAATAATGACTACAACAAATTAATACGTCACCAAAAAAACTTTAAGTGACGCCAAACAAGTTAAACTCTCGAAATTATCGATAGTATAAGGACATCCCTACCTTACAAAGACATTTAACGAAATTCACCGTCCACGTGATGGCGCATGGAAATTAGTTTCCGAGTTACCAGGAGTGCAGACATCGCCAGGAGTTAGCGGTGTTGTTGTACACCTGTAAACTGTTGTGACACAAACAACGGTGCGCACAGGAACATGAATAAGTGACTCTACGGAGTCCGTAGAGTCACTTGTTCATGTTCCCGTGCGCTTTCCGAAAGACTATTAGATAATAGATACAATAGGTTAAAAAAGTAACACTACCAACATTTCCATCGTCATAATACGTTATGAAACAGCACAATACTATGTGCTTTATTTAAATTATAATATTTTCTTCGTCAATAAGTTCTAAGGAACTTTATGTACTAGTTTTCAATCCGAAATCACGAATATTATTATATTTTTATACCTATTCATGGCAAAACTTTTCTAGCTAATAACCTACTGAGAACACAGCCACAAGTAATAGGAATCTCGTCCATTCCGTCGCGTTGGGGCAGAACTGCTTGAACGCGTTCAGATATTTTTTGAGATATTTATTTAAAAAATTCTGCACAATATTTTTTTATTTAAATCTACTAATCTAATCTAATAAAAATCTAATCACCTGATGATGACTATGTCGAAACCGGTCGTGTATTTTAAGAAATAATTTGTAAAATAACTAATAAAGTGGAAAAAAGTGCAAGTATTTAGTGTACCTATTATTAGATACGATATTCATTTAAACTGCATGGTGTAAAGATGAGAAAATTGTGTAATGTATATTGTATTGTGTACATTATCTAGACGTCATAAACACAGTGATTTTAAAGTATGATCTAAATATTTATTAGTAATTCCAGACCTATATCGTCACAAATGAAATACGTAAATATGTTTTAGATCCAGCAAGTCAGAAATTTCTAGAGAGTATTTTCTTATAACCATAATTCCTTAGCCGCTAAGTCGTAAAAATCAAATGATACGGCCGTGACATACAAATAAAATAAAATCCATATTGTCGTTTTATTGCGATTTTTATTGAGGCATAAAATCACACTAGAGCTTACTTTACTTATAAAACAACTTTGTTTGGTAATTTAATGAGAAAACCGTTTGATTTGCATTAGATTGGCGCACATCGCTTCGCTAATGGCGGGGCTTTCAGGCTGCGGATAGAATAACAGATATTTAGACTCTACGCCATGATGGATCACAATTCAGATTTTGTTGTTGTGAAATGTTTACACATGCTAATCTGTCATGAATCTTATTTAGTATTGAATAAGGTAAAATACTGCTTGTGTGCCTCAGTAATTTGTTTAATGGAGATTGGAACAGTTTAAAAAAGGTAGTCTCAACACTAAACGAGAAATTAATTAATTTAGAACCCTTATACTCACAGGTTGTCACTATCACTGCTTAGTGGAATGACAAAGACAGCACCAGACTTGAGCGTCACGCAATTTAACTCTAATGTCAGTATTCGATGGCTTGCCTGTTAATTTGGTAGGCTCATAATTCCAAATAATTACACAAACCACTTTCCCGAAGCTGTTGACCTAATTTATTCGCCTTAGTGAAGTCTTACTAATATCATGTCCTCCTCTTCGCCGTAACTCCATGACACCGTGAAAACTCTGTAACATTTAATAAAACTTTTAATTTCATTCCAGAAAATTTTCAACTTAATCGTTTATAACATACAAAACTTATGATAACTACCTAAGTTGTCTGAAAAGTTTTAATTATCTATTTACATTCTTTACTATCTCTTGGCTGTTCACTTGTTTAATATTTTTCTGTGAGTTTCTTTAAACGCTTGCGATTGTGATAAAGTTATATATAACAAGATGGTATAGTACATCCCGTATAATTTTAACTTAAACGTAAACAAACCAAAAACACCGAAATGTGTTGTTATACACAATAAGTGAATATGTGAAAATTTCGGTGTTTTTGGTTTGTTTACGTTAAAATTTATAAAATTTGGTTGGAAACTAAAACAGAAAACCATTATATATGAAGCCTGTCCTTTTTTTGCTCACTACATTTGCCCACCTAAGGCGACGCATTTACGCCTTAGGTGGGCAAATGTAGCCCAAAACCAAAGCCCTTCCCGAATCCCGCGCCTCTCTTACCAGTCGTGTCTTTTATGCGTCGCACCATAGTAATAATAATCTTTGCGTCGCACTGAGAGAGTTAATCAATCCTACTGTTTTTTTTTTTTTGTTTGAGCACTAAAATTAGGGCTGCGTGCGCGCGATTTGCTGAAAATTTTAGTACTTTGTAACTTTTTTTCTCAACACTATACTTATTGGTAAATCCCAACAAAATATATAATATTCTTCATTATGTTTATCACAGGATCAGGGCTTTATAAATTGATAGTTATGTTTTATTTTAAAAACTTAAATCAATATGGCAAAGTACACCTTTTTAACGTTGTAACCTTATTTCCCTCTATATATTAGTGATGCGAGTGTAACAATAACTTAGTGTTTTAAGAGAGGCAAGACTTAGGGGAATATCGTTTTGGTCTTTGCAAATTTAATCTCCATTTTTTTTAACTAGTTCTCATACTATTTCAACACGCTCAGGTAGGCGCGATACCTCCTTCATACAAAGTCGTTCAAGGTCATTGGGATTATACAAAACCTTCAAATACCGCGTCAGCTGGTCTCTTATTAATTACACTGGCCACAGTCGCTGAATTATTATTATTATTACTAGAGGTCGCCCTATGGTCGAAACTGGTATATGCTTCGTAATATTTTAAATTATTTTTTTCTTGTTTTTTCTTTTGCAAAGGCAACATTATTTGCAAAAAATGATAATGCACTGTATGGAATCTAAAAGAAATAATTTACAAACTTTGTCTAAATAAATATGTGGATCTAATAAAAAAGTTATTGTATGTGGTGATTTTAACATTAATTTATTAGACATAAACTCCTCCACCACAATTAGATTCACATCTTTGTTGAAATCTTATAGTCTTTTAAATCTGTTTCATGAGCCGACAAGAGTGTGTGACACCACGGCAACTTGTATTGATAATATTTTTACTAATGTTACTCCATATAAAAGGAAATAATTAATAAGCTTAGCTCTGATCACTATGGACAGTTAGCTTCTTTTAATATTAAATTTGATAGTAACACCATGGAAAAACTTGTGTTAATTCCTGTGAATACAAAACGTATTGAGAAATTTAGAAGTAAATTAAGCTCAAGTATTCAATGGGATGGGTCAAATAGTTCAGATGAAGCATTTAATAAATTATTTAAGATAATAAAGACCCAATTTAACTCAGTATTTACTTCTAAAACGGTTAAAACTAATAATAAGAAAAGGAACTTTATTGAATGGGCAACAGAAGGAATTAAAATAAGTAGGCAACGATTATATGAATTGTATGATGAAAAACATATTAATAGCAGTGAAACATTTAAAACATATGTAAAAAATTATTCAAAAACTTTTAAAAACGTATGCAAAGTTGCTAAAGCTATTTATGTAAAGAATAAAATTAAAAATTCCAGAAATAAAATTAAAACTACATGGAAGGTAATTGCTGGTGAGACTGGAAACGTCACCTGTCGCAACTCAGATTTTGAACTTTTTCATGAAAATAAAAAGATTACGAATGAAAAAGAAGTTGCGACGGTTTTCGAAAAGTTTTTTGCTGACATTCCGGTTTCAACTACAAAACATTTAAATTCCTCACCTGAAAAACTACTCAGAGATAATGTAAAGGAATGTGATGTCAATTTTAAATTTAAAGAAATAGATTCCAGAGACATTATAACCGCGTTTAAGATGTTAAATATTAAAAACAAAAAATTACCTTAAAACAGTTGTTATTACACTTTAATTTAAACAATTTATTACATAGTAATCTATACGGTTTTACTAAGGGTCGATCAACGACGGATGCTGGTATAGGTCTTCTTTGTAGTGTTTTTGACGCTTGGGAGGGATCGCAGGATGCATTAGGTGTATTTTGCGACCTCTCCAAGGCCT
The DNA here is from genome assembly GCA_905187575.2 of Celastrina argiolus. Lineage (NCBI taxonomy): Eukaryota > Metazoa > Arthropoda > Insecta > Lepidoptera > Lycaenidae > Celastrina > Celastrina argiolus. Next base: position 9,919,811 of record LR994581.1, read on the forward strand.
TTAATTGTGTGGAGCATGCTACATTAATCAGGAAATTACAACACTATGGCATAAGAGACTCGTCACTAAGCCTTTTGAATTCTTACCTTAAAAATAGGATTCAAAAGGTAGAGGTAAATGGAAAAAGGTCCACAGGGACCAAAATAGAATTAGGGGTCCCCCAGGGATCCATATTAGGCCCCTTTCTTTTTCTCATCTATATAAATGACTTACCTTACTTAGTTAAGGAAAAACATGAGATAGTACTTTTTGCCGATGACACTTCACTAATTTTTAATGTGAAGCGACAGCAATCAAATTACGACGAGGTAAATAGTGCTCTCTCAAAAATAGTACATTGGTTTAATGTTAATAACTTACTTTTAAATTCTAATAAAACAAAATGTTTGAAGTTTAGCTTGCCCAATGTCAGGCAAGTACAAACCAATATACTATTAAATGATGAGAAAATGAACTTAGTGGACACCACTGTGTTTCTAGGTATAACATTAGATTGCAAATTACAGTGGGGTCCACACATTGCCAAACTAGCAGATAAGCTCAGTTCTGCAGCATATGCAGTCAGAAATATTAGAGAAATTTCTGATGAAGACACGGCGTGACTAGTATATTTTAGTTATTTTCACAGTCGAATGTCTTACGGCATCCTTTTATGGGGAAATGCAGCCGACATCAATACAATATTCGTGCTGCAGAAGCGAGCTATACGTTCCATTTACAAGATGTCGTCCTTTGAATCTCTGAGAGAAAAGTTTAAGGAAATAGGAATATTGACCGTCGCCTCTCAATACATTTTGGACAATATAATGTATGTCAGAAAGAACTTAAATAATTTTAAAACGAAAAGCGACAATCACTGTAGAAATACAAGAAATAAACACAAGTTAGATATACCTATTATCAGGCTTAGCAAAGTAAGCAAATCTTTTAAAGGACAATGTATACGCCTATACAATAAGATACCAGAAAACGTTCAAAATTTTTCCATCAATAAATTCAAAAAAGTAGTTAAAGAACGTTTGCGTGCTAAAGCTTATTATAAGATTAATGATTTTGTTAATGATAGCACACCCTGGGAATAAGGTGGCCACTTTCGAGGCTACTTCTATATTATATAGTATATATAATTTTGTAAATTGTAATTTATGTTAAGTTATAACATTGTTATATATATATATTTTTAAAAAGAACAATTTTCCCATCTTTTTGCTAAAAGGTGGCCCGAGCGAGTTTCTTACGCCCGCGCCGGTTCTTCTCGCCGGGTTAGTCCCCGAACCGGTGGTAGGTCATCATGTCGGACAATTCTAAAAGTGTTAGTAACTAACCTACTTGGAAATAAAAGATTTTTCATTTTCATTTTCATTTCATTTTCCTATGCTTGAACAACTACGCGTTCAGTTTGTAATATTTCATTACCTCACCAGTATTTGGATTGTACAAACCTTGTGCGTGCTAGCTAGCTTCAATAACCGATACGAAGCAACATTGTATGATGTATTGCAAAAGCTACACCAGCTTGCGTGAGCTTGCCTGATCAATACTCGTATTGAGGCAGGCTAAACATCGCATGCTTGGAAATTACGAACATTCAAGGCCGGTGGGTGCTTAGACCGTAACATTAAGGCCTATGAAATACTAAGAATCGTTAGCATATATCAATACTTAGATAGAGTCGCGATAGTACTGAAAAGGCACGAAAGCGATCAGCGAATCATTTCTACTGTTTCGTTATGTGGTGTTAGCAGTTGAAAACATTAGGCGATTGACATTTGATGACATTCGGGTCGAAAACATCAAATGTCAATCGCCTGGGTCAGTTGTCAATTATTCCTGCTTGGGGTACAGTGGGGTTATCATGAAACTATCGATGACTATACACCAACTTTAGTAACGAAAGTCAATGAAAGTAGTTACAGCCCCCGACCATTTGACATTCAATTCGATTCGATCGATCGAGCAAAATTAGACAACTATAGGTAAGTAATGTATTCGTAAATTTTACGAATACGTAAATGTCTAAAGGTACGATTCCACCAAAATAGTGTTCAGAACATTTGTTAGCCAAATTTTTTTTCAGAATTCCAGCTGTGCCAATTTGTATGTGTTCCAATTTGTTAATGTTGCGTTAGCGAGTCCACCGGAACAAACATCTGTTACGCACAATGTTCGCAACAGTTCAGAACACCGGTGTAATCGCACCTAAATATTACTGCTTTCTGTACAGTTCATTAAATGTATTCTGGGTAAAAGATAGAATTATATTATATAGTTGACTGTTAAAGCCCTGTTCTCGTTATTGTTACTCTTCAGAACTCGGAATCACTGAGCCAATGTTGACACAGCGCTTTTACTCGAATTTAAACCGTATAATCATTTGCTCTGAAATTATACTGACATAAAAAAAGTAAAAACTCAAAAACTATATTCGACGGGTTTCGACAACTCTTTTGCCATTACAGTGCAGAAAAAGGAGTCGTTCGTCGTCGTCGTTTCAGCCTTTTATTTTGTCCACTGCTGGATATAGGCCTCTCCAATACATTTCCAGTGCGACCGGTCCATTGCCACCTGCATCCAACGTGACCCGGCAGTTTTCACCAGGTCGTCGGTCCATCTGGTAGGTGGCCGTCCCACACTGCGCTTGCCAGTACGTGGCCTCCACTCTAGGATCTTTTTGCCCCATCGACCGTCCAATCTTCGTGCTATGTGGCCGGCCCATTGCCACTTCAGCTGACTGATCCTACGGACAATGTCAGCAACCTTAGTTCTTCTACGGATCTCCTCATTTCTGATTCGATCACGTAGAGAAATACCGAGCATTGCCCTCTCCATAGCACGCTGAGCGACATTGAGCCTTTTGAAAAGATCCTTCGTGAAGCACCACGTCTCAGAACCGTAAGTCATCACTGGTAACACACATTGGTTGTATACCTTTGTCTTAAGGCACTGAGGTATTTTGGACGAGAAGACGTTGCGTAATTTACCGAACGCTGCCCAGCCGAGCTGGATCCGTCTACTGACCTCTCTCTTAAAGTTGGACCTACCTAATCGGACAGCCTGCCCTAGGTATATATATTCGTCAACCACTTCAAGAGTAGAGCTCCCAACAGTTAGTGCGGTGGGTGCAACATGGACATTGTGCATGATCTTTGTTTTGTCCATGTTCATTTTAAGACCCACTTGTTGAGAAACTCTATTGAGGCCACCGAGCATGCGCCCCAAATCTTCCAGCGATTCTGCCATGACTACTATGTCGTCGGCAAATCGAAGGTGAGTGATGTATTCGCCATTGATGTTGATGCCAAGTCCTTGCCATTCCAGGAGCTTGAAGGAATCCTCCAGAGCAGCGGTAAACAGTTTCGGGGATATGATATCCCCCTGTCTTACTCCTCTCTTTAAAGGGATATCCTTCGTGCAGTGCTCCTGTACTCGGACTGACATGGTGGCGTTATTATACAAACACTTCAACACTTCGATATACCGAAAGTCAATACGGCAACGCTGGAGAGATCTAAGGACCGCCCATATTTCGACGGAATCAAAGGCTTTCTCATAGTCCACAAACGCCAAGCATAATGGCCGATTATACTCTTCGGTCTTCTGTATAATCTGCCGCAGCGTATGTATGTGGTCTATGGTACTATAGCCTTTTCGGAAACCGGCTTGTTCGGTAGGCTGAAAGTCATCCAGCCTGCGTTCGAGACGCATCGTGATAACTCTCGAAAACAGCTTGTAGACATGGCTCAGCAGTGTTATGGGCCTATAGTTCTTCAGTAAGGTTTTGTCGCCTTTTTTGAAGAACAGGACCACAACACCCCTGTTCCATGCCTCTGGCGTTTTCCCATCGAGTAAGGAGGAATTAAAGAGTTTCTGAAGGACTTTTAGTACCGGCGTGCCGCCCGCTTTCAGAAGCTCTGTAGTGATTCCATCCTCGCCCGGAGCCTTGTTGTTCTTAAGCTGTTTGAGAGCTACCCTAATCTCGTACAGGCTGATGTCCGGGATGTCTTCGGTATAGTGTCGTGTTAGCCTGGCTCTTGGGTCTGCAGCTAAACTAGCAGGTTCAGCTGAGACCGAGGTATACAGCTGTCCATAGAACCTTTCTATCTCCCGTAGTACCTCGGACTTATTTGACGTTACGCGTCCATCTTCGGTCTTCAGCTTTGTCAACTGGCTTTGCCCAATAGATACGTCTCTTGCAAACACTTTGGAGCCTTGGTTCCGCTCTATTGTCTCTTTAATACGCTGGGTATTAAAAGAACGGATATCGTGTCGCAAGGACTTCGTAATCTGTCTATTGAGCTGCCTATATGACTCAGCGTCACTCGAAGTTTGGAGCGTCATTGAACGTCGACTAGCCATGAGGTTCCGGGTTTGGTCGGATAGTTTCTGAGGTCTATTTGTACGGTGGGTCTTGAAAAATTTTGACCCCACCGTATGGACAGTTTCTACCAGCCTGCTATTTATATCGTCCACTGATGCGCAGCTGTTTAGCCATTGGAAGCGATTTGACAGTTCAAGTTGAAAGCTCTCGGGGTTTTGGATATGGGCATTCGACGGTCGGAGCGTAGACTTCATCAGACGCGATCTCTCAAGTTTGACGTTGATATTCAACATGCCTCTGACGATTCGGTGATCACTTCCGGTCTTAACCCTGTTGATCACAGAGACATCGTTGAATATCTGCCGCTTGGTGCTCATAATGAAGTCAATCTCGTTTCTAGTTACACCGTCGGGACTCAACCAGGTCCATTTCCTCTGCGGCGGCTTTTGGAAGAAAGAATTCATCATGAAGAGTCCTTCTTTCTCCATAAAGTCCGCCAGCATCTGTCCTCTGGGATTCCTCTGCCCAAATCCAAATGGCCCCACTTTCAGCTCATCATCGCTTCTGCAGCCCAGCTTCGCATTGAAATCTCCCATAACAACTGTGAAGTGTGTTTTAGGGCTACGTATGGCCCTACTGACGTCCTCATACGTAGCTTCTACTTCATCGTCTGAATGTGTTGACGATGGGGCGTATACCTGTACAATCTTCAACGAATATCGTTTTGAGATTCTCAGTACAAGGTATGCAACCCTATTTGACACACTCTCGATGGACACAATGTTGTTGATGAGAGATTTGTGGACGATAAACCCAACACCACCTTGGGACTTCTGTTCTCCCTCCCGGTAGTAGAACAAGTGGCCGGACTGTAAGGTTATCGTATCCTCGCCCTCTCTTCGGATCTCCGATAAACCAATAATGTCCCAGTGCAACTTGTTCATCTCCTCTTCCAGCTCTACGAGCTTCTCGTCCAATCTCAAAGTGCGCACGTTGTGTGTTACCAGGGCCAGTTGTCGTTTAGAAGGGGGGTGGTAGCCGGATCTCTTCCGGGGATTCTTAGCACCCCCCGCCCCGCCGTTACCGTGGCCGCTACCGTAGCCAGGAATAGCGGGGCCGCCGGGGACTAGGGGCCTGGTTTTCTGGTGCGTAATCATTTGGAGGAAAGTTTAGCCTACTGGTACCACGCTGGCTAGACGGGTTGGTACAGGGTTTTGTTTCGAGTTTTCCTTCTCTCACACTAGCTGTTGATGTGTGTGTGTTTCCTTTTAGTCGCCTCTTACGACTCCCCTAGGATAGTATCGGGGGTGGTGATAATTGTATTCTAATGCCGTCACCACACGGAAAAAGGAGTATAAAACCCAATTTAGTTGGTGAAGTTTTAAAATTTGCAATTAAATATGTGAGATATTGTTGATGTAAGTTTAATTTGCAGAAATAATAATGAAATTTAATTTCGACCATAATAGTATTAATGAATGAATAAACATTGAACAGTGTTTTATAAATCTCAAATGTCCAGTTATTATATATACAGCGTCGGTGGCCAGTTTCATTGAAAACCAGAACAGCTACGCAGGAGTTATTTTATAGTGCCCAAGTTTTTGCGCAATAAACAGAAGCACTCTCTTTTCCTTTTACTCTCATAACCCAGTGGGAAAACCGACACGCTCTCCGGGTCGAGAGCGTAGCTCTGAACCACAGAGGCGTTATTTGGAACCCAATCGTATATTATTTAGGACAGGTTGGACATCTCCACGCCGGTATGGCCCCGGCTCTCCGTTTGTGGAACAAAGTATTGACGGAGATCTCATGCTCTATCCTTCACAAACTCCACTCTATCATTTTCCGTTTCATTAACTTAGTTATATGTGCTATATATGTCTATGTCAGACGTTCATTCTCTCATTATTTTCACAGATACGATATTATTATGTGTTTGTTATCGTTACGATACGTTTATATGGATCCTGATTGGAGATATAAATCAAAAAGGTATATTTTAATTCATCGTTTCTTTGTGTTACACATGTGAAATGATTATCATGTTTTGTAAACAATTCTTTTTACATAACCTCAATATTATGAGTTATAAGAATTATAAAGGTATGAAACAACTGAAGTATGCTGGGACCAGTAAACAAAGAGTTTTTCAAACAAAGGATGGACCCGCTGTGGAATTTTAATCAAAGACTAAAGTTTGTGCGCTTAAATATTACCACAAACTACACGTTTCTTTATATTTTTTAAACCACAAGAAGATAAGTGAGGGTAAAATTATATTCTGAATCTATACGACTTAAAATGTCTTGAATTAAGAGAATGAAATAGGGATCATACTCTTAACACTACTGGAACATTCATATTGCGTGTATCATAAAAGGCGTATTTTAATTGCGTCGACTTAGAAATTGCAGACCTGAGTAAACGAGTATATATATTAATTTCAAGTTGATATTTTTGTTGAATAGATTCTTGACAGTTGCATAAATAAACAGACAAACGCACAACGAAGAATGGTGTGCCATATTTAGTACGAATATATATTATATAATGTATAATATATAATAGAAGTACGGAACCCCAAATTGATTCAATAATATTAATGACTACAAATTATTTACTTTTAACAAATGTACTTTATTATATGTAAAAAAATTACCGTTATACGTTCCCCCAGTTTTAACGAACTATCGTCGTAATTCTTACGTTTTTAGATCAACCAGAGCGTACAACGAGGCTTCTCGGAACATTTAACTGGACTTAAATTCTACCAGTGTTAGCTCAGTTACAAAGGACCTTAGTCGCATCATTTTTAAATAGTCTCTAAAGAGAGTTAACAAATAAAATTGTTTTATACATATTATTTATGTATGTAATAATCGTAGTGTACTTGTGTGTTGTGTATTAATTATTTGTATAATTAAGTATATTCTTTGTAAAGAATATACTTAATTATAATAAAGATTCTTATAATATTTGTTGTTCTGCTGTCTTACGTCTATTTCTCCTTTCTTTCTACTCTAGAATTGTCTGTGAAAACTTGTAATTGGTCTTCTAGTGATATTATGTTAAAACTGTCCTGTATGATCTAGCTGTAAGTTTTCCTAAATAAATAAAATAAAATAAAAATAAAGTTTAGGTAAAAACAATTGTATGTAGGACATACTACGTATACCACTAACCAAGGTCGCTCTGAAACCACGAACCGCGACGACAACGTCAAAATCTTATTCATGAATAAATTTCCGAAACTTTATGGAAACTTCCGCCTTACTCGCTAAATCTGTGAAAACTTTTAACCGTATAAAACTGGCGCGTATCTGTTTTGTTTTTGCCAATATGTAGTCTTGTATTAACATAACTTGTAAAAAATCAACTAAACAATTTGATTTTATTTGTATTCTATTTATGTATTTTCATACGATTGCAAAGTCGATCTACTTATTTATTTAAAATATGAAGGACTTTTAGTAAAATTTATACCATTGGCATCACATGGATCTCACAACTTCTTAGGGCAAAAGAACTAACGAGTGCTTTTTGACGAAAAGTAACAAATACAACTTTGTAATCCTATAGATTTATATGGTTTTACGGGATTTTTTATGGGATTACAAAGTTATTTATGCAATTGGCGTATTTAGATAACTATATATAAATTCAAAGTGTTTTTATTTATTTTTTCATATTTGTAGCTTCTATGTCTGCTAGAAGTGCATTTTACTTATGATGATCGGTCAGTGAGTGAGTGAGTAAGTTAGTGACAAAATTAAGAAACATTGACTGCGCTTTTTTGCTCCGGAAAACAAATCTTGTAAAAAAAAAGGCAAGGCCCGCGTAAGTGTTCAAATTTAATATAAATAAAAAATCTTAATCAAAAAAGTTAACCAAGATAGATTAACCACTGAAAATTAAAGCTTCAATTTTAGCCAATTCATAAAATAGCAAAAATTTGAACGTAAGTTACATACAAACTCGTATGTCACTAAGCGAAGCATATGTTTAATTGTATTTTTTTAAGTTGTGATAACAGCATCTTGACTAAAGGCCCTGAGCTGTTCCGATAATAGAATGGTACGGCCGTGCTCGCCTTGGTGGAGGGACTACCGTGTCCCCAGATAAAGTTTATTAAACTGATTTCGTGATTCACGACTCGTGAAATTGAGTATAAAATGCTCGTACTACATTCCTAATTTATCAGTTCCTCTACAACTGTGAAAATGAAGCTTCACTTCTCTCTCTTCACCCTTGCCGTTTTAAGCGCAGTTGTAGCTCTTACATCTGCGTATGGCGTTGGGTATAATTCAGCTAACAATCAAAACGGAAACGCAGCTCAGAACGGGAATACAAACTCTAACAGCAACACAAACGACAATAACAATTCCAACGGAGAGTCCAACGACCAGGGCCAGTCCAGCAATCAAGGACAAGGACAAGGACAATCATCAGCAGCAGGACTTGGGACGGGATTAGGAGGAGGCTTAGGTTATGGTTCTGGAATTGGATCCGGATTAGGATATGGATCAGGCGGAGGTTATGGTTCTGGAATAGGATATGGGTCGGGATATGGATCAGGAGTAGGAGGACTATATAATACAGGACTGGGATACGGTATAGGCGTGGGACAAGCAATAGGATCAGGAATTGCAGGTGCAACAGGAGCTGGACTTGGAGCAGCCAGCGCAGCTGCAGGTGCGGCAGGAGGCGCTGGAGGTGGTCTTGGAGGAGGAGCAGGAGCTTCAGCAGGAGCCGCAGCAGAAGCAGCAGGATCAGGATTAGGTGGATACGGAGGATACTAAGTAACCCTCTGTCATTTAACATTCTGAAATTAATGACATTGGATAAATAAGAATTAAAATATACATTTCGTTTTTTTTATCTTACTCGTATATACCTATATAACAATGAATCGGATTAGTTCAAACATTTATAGCTGGAGAACAGTTGGACCGGTTTTTATGGTTTTTGATTAGGTGTATTTGTTCTGAATAGAAAAATGACTATTAAAACTCTAAATGATAGACTAAAAGTTTAATAGAAAATCAATACAAAATTTAGTTAAGTTGGATAACTGAAATAAGTAATTGCTCAGAAATTACGAAATTTGGGAAAACTCAACAATCATATTTTAATCTTTTGCAAAATGACCTTAGGTAGAAATAAGTAAAAGTTGTGAGATACTCGTATGTAGGTGTAAAATGACGTGTAGGTGATCTTAAGTCAAACTGTTTAAAACACCCTACTGCGCGGGTACAGCTCGTAAATGAGAAATTCATAAGGAATTTAGCTAACAAGTTTTTTAGATTTGAAATAACATTAACATTTTTTATAACATTATAAATAATTAAATTGAAAATGGTAACAACCTGGGTCCCGATTAACGTACCTCGTTAAATATGCGGGTGCTAGCGATTACATAGATGATGATTTAATAAGACATATAAAAGCCCTGTAACATTAGTGATATATAAGAAAATATGATATGAACGAAATAGAACTCAAATGAATAATTTTTAGAATTCTTACGGGCTAATTTCAAATAATAGATTATTATAGATATTGATTGTATTTGCTACGGTTATAGTTTAGGTTCTGGATTTACACTTTTTCCACCAAAAATTTAGGGTTCTTGCGGTATTTCTTTATGCACGTACGAAGTCAACGGCTTAGTCTATTTATATAGCTTATTTGAATTATGTCTTTACTACTACGTTCTGGTTTTATATACACATACGTATAGCAGAGAGAAGGGCTGAAAGTGCCGATGCAAATAACATAAAGATAGAACGAGGTTATCTATATCTTCAAAAATTGGCCGGAATTGTAGCAGTCTAGCGCGTGCACGACGGCCATTTCAGATGCACTAGCGACGTAGACTCTGCTACAGTGTGAGTAAGACTACTCTAGGTAATTTTAACGTTTTGTATAGTATAATTAAATACAAATATTTTTGGAACGTGATAAACTACTCTTTTTAATCGGAGTCGATTGCGCCGCGGCGTAACCAACCCCCAACTAACCTATATTCTTATGTTTAATTGGATGAGAATATACAAGAAAAAAACACAGGGGTGGGTTACATTCTAGGATCTTTTACAGAGATCTGAAAGAACTTAATTTCAATCGGTTCATAATTATAATAATAATACTACATATTATTATTATTTTAGCCAGCCAACAAAAACTTTTAACCGTGTATCTTACATACATCCTTGACAAATTTGATACTGCTTCTTTATTGTACATTAGCATTATAAAGATGCATTTCATAAATATGTTCAATTGTTAAAAAAATGTGTTCCTTAAGACATAGTGTTATATTGATTTAAGTTAAAATTTTGATTATTTCATCTAAACGTCAATGTAAATCGTATTTTTTCAAGTTTTTAAATAGAATGATTCATGGAATTGTATTAATGTTTTGTAATTTTCAGTATTTTATTATAATAAATCGTGAATACAGATTTATACACTAGTGATTTTAAACCATTAATATGATTAATCCACGAAATAACAATAAAGTTTAAACCGATTTCATGATTCACGACTTTCGAAATCCATTTGAAATTGAGTATAAAATGCTCGTACTACATTCCTAATTTATCAGTTCCTCTACAACTGTGAAAAATGAAGCTTCACTTCTCTCTCTTCACCCTCGCCGTTTTAAGCGCAGTTGTAGCTCTTACATCTGCGTATGGCGTCGGTCTTAATTCTGCTAGCAACCAAAACGGGAACGCAGCTCAGAACGGGAATACAAATACAAACACAAATACCAACACCAATGACAACACCAACGATGAGTCCAACGACCAGGGCCAGTCCAGCAATCAAGGACAAGGACAAGCATCAGCAGCAGGACTTGGGACAGGATTAGGAGGAGGTTATGGATCTGGAATTGGATCCGGATTAGGATCCGGATTAGGATCCGGATTAGGATATGAGTCCGGCGTAGGTTATGGATCTGGAATTGGATCCGGATTAGGATATGGGTCTGGCGTAGGTTATGGATCTGGAATTGGATCCGGATTAGGATATGGGTCCGGCGTAGGTTATGGATCTGGACTTGGATCGACATTGGGATATGGATCAAGAATCGGATCAGGATTGGGACCAGGCTATGGATCAGGAATAGAAGACGTTTATACATTTCCAATAGAAGGCGCAGAATACGGTCAAGGTATAGGACAAGCAATAGGAACAGGAATCGAAAGTGCAACAGGAGCTGGAATTGGAGCAGCCAGCGCGGCTGCAGGTGCGGGAGCTGGTGCTGCAGCAGGCGCAGGAGCTTCAGCAGCAGCAGCATCAGCAGGATCTCAAGGACCAGGAATAGGTTATATATAGGGAAACGGAAGATACTAAGTATATTGTACATACTGAACCCTCTATCTTTCAACACCATGAAGTTCGTTGAATTGTATAAATAATAATTGATTTAAAATATACGTTTTATTTTATTTTCTAAATCTTATCTTGATAAAAGAGAAACAGAATATTTACTTTTTAATAATAAACTAGCTGACCCTTGCCCACTTCGTTGAGCATAAAAAGAGTTTATGATGAAATTCAACTAAAAAAAACAACGTGGGAACCCGGAACGCGGAACCCGTAACGCGGGAACCCGGAACCCTCAACGCGGGAACCCGGAACCCGCAACGCTGGAACCCGGAACCCGCAACGCGGGAACCCGGAACCCGCAACGCGGGAACCCGGAACCCGCAACGCAGAACCCGCAACATGGGAACCCGAAACCCGCAACGCGGAACCCGGAACGCGGAACCCGGAACCCGCAACGCGGTAACCCGGAACCCGCAACGCGGGAACCCGGAACCCGCAACGCGGGAACCCAGAACCCGCAACACGGAACCCACAACGCGGAACCCGCAACGCGGGAACCTGGAACCCGCAACGCGGGAACCCGGAACCCGCAACGCGGGAACCCGGAACCCGCAATGCGGGAACCCGGCACCCGGAACCCACTACGCGGAACCCGCAACATGGGAACCCGAAACCCGCAACGCGGGAACCCGGAACCCGCAACACGGGAGCCCGGAACCGGCAACGAGGAACCCGCAACGCGGAACCCACAACGCGAAACCCTAACGCAGAACCCGCAACGTTCACGGAAACGCTGTCAAATGGAATAAATAGTATCCTATGTCCGTCTACTTGCTCTAAGCTACTTCCTCACCAATTTTCAGCCATATCGATAAAGCCGATCTTGAGTTATCAATAATTTAACTAACACGACTTACTTTTATACATATAGATGTATAGATTACTCCTACTAACATAAGCTAACGCCCGGTGAATGCTCCCGTCACAGTCGGTCCAGTCGATTCGGTGATCATTAGTTAGATGACGATGATGATGATGATGATGAAAAGTAGCCTAAATTAATCCTTGTAACTTTAGCTATCTACCAGTGAAAGTCTCGTTAAAATCGGTCCAGCCGTTCCAGAGATTAGCCGGAGCAAAGAGACACGCTGACAGACAGATATTTTTTAAAATTGCATTTTCGTTTTCAGTACCTAGATATCGTTGCCAATGCCAAAAAAAAAAGAAAATCTTTTAAAATGTCATATGCCTTTAAAAAAACGTTGCTAATTGGAAGTTACAAACTGACATACATTAATAGATTTCTGAACGCATAGTTGTTACATCATTTGACAACAAATGTTTGACATTTGATGAACAAAATATGAGCATTTATTTACATGATTAAATTCATTACACATCAAGTTTTCACTATTTTTAATATGTATTCTGCTATTCGGGGAGGAGACAAATTCAACGAATCAAAAACCATGAAAATTGGTTCAGCCGTTCTCGAGTTATAAGTGTTGTAACAAACACGACTTTCTTTTATATATCTATTGGATTGGACTATTGGATTGGATTGGATGGATTGGATTGGATTTTAGAAGTAAAAAATAAATTTACGAGTAAGAATATTAAGTATGTATATAAGGTGTAAAATAAATGAGTGATAATTCTTTAGGGTGTGTGTCAGTAGAGTTTACTGTGAAAGTACCAGCGTTGCAAAGTACAAGACTTATATTTGTCTTTAATTTTTCATGAGAAATGCCCCATCATAAATTTTCCCATACAATAATTGAAAAAAAATACCTCTTTCAGCGCTGGTACTTTCACAGTAAACTACGGGGCCCATACACCAAAATTACTTAATATAACTTTAAAAAATCAAAGTCTAAAATTACCACAAAGAGTGAATGGTACGACGCTCTTACACACGAACACACTGGTCGTTGACCAAGAATGAAACTCATCTGTTTTGTGACTTTTATTGAGATCTTTAATCGAAATTTATCGCGTTATGGTAACTTATATGAGGTGTCAAAACAAAAAAAGCTCTACGCGTCATTCTTTTCACACTATATTCGGCTTCATATAAATGAACCATTAATCGCCCTGTATAATTTATACAACGAAAATGATGCCCCCGTGGTGCAGTGGTCATTTATTCTTGACAACCGCGTTGGAATAGCAAAATATAATTCTGTTTGCAAGTATGGTTTCTGCATTGCCTAACAAGACTGATAATTGGCATGTAAAAAATCGGTCTGCGTCTGATCTCTCGACAGCCGTGTCGGTTATATTTCCCGCTGAGATACGGAAATAAATGAACGGAGAGTGCTCTTTTGAACTACGCACTCACTTGGCACTACAAAATACTCCTACGTAGCTGGACTTGTTTCGACGAATGCAGCCACAGCCACCAAAAACGGTGACAGCTGTTATTTTTATGTACCATTAATTTATAAATTCTAAACTTATGCAATAATTATCCTAAAACATTTAGGCCTTGCAATAACAAGATTTGCTTGCACGTTGAAATTAATCTTCCATAAATACACAATCAGAATTGCGGATAGACTTTACCGAGTAAAGTGGCAATGTCCTGATTCAGTCGGAAGCGTCGAGCTTACTGCCAATAAATTCCTTGATTGCTCCTTAACCGGGACAAGTTTACGGAGCACCAATAAACCGAAGGTACATCCTAGATTCATTTACACAGTAATTAATCGGGATAACACACTGACGCTTTATATTTTTTCAACAAGCCGTTATTTTTTGTTGAGTTCCTGTGTGTACTCGATCTGAACTGATTGACGCCTGTGTCAGATTTGATTATTAATATGGCAATTTGTAACAAATTTAAATTGTAACTAACTATGAATTTATTATGTTGTGAATAATTTAATAAACACAAATAATTATGTAATTCTTAACAAAGTAGTTTTTAAGTCACTTTGAAATTTATGTCAGTATAATATTATTTCCGGTTCTACAATTTAATAATTTGATATGTTTAATAAAAATGTAATTATTAAGGTTAAATTCTGAAATAATGTGAAAATAATTGAACATTCATTGTAAACATTTTTGTATGTCAATTTCAGTATTTCATAATATTGTAAATTATTCTACGAACTTCCGCTTTAAAAAAATATTGTCATTGTGTTATATCTTCCGGTGAAAATGGCGCCAAATTATACTTATAAAAGAATATGTCCGCTATATTGGCTTCAGTTCTGAACCAGATAGTGAGAGAGACACATTTAAGATAAGTACCATATTTTCTGAAAGCCTCTATATTATGTTGTAGCTAAGTAATATTATTATGTCTCGTTTTATTATAGTGTTTTAGTAGTAAATAATTTATTAATATATTTTAATACTTGGAAATATATTTTAATGATAAATTATTGGTATATTGTAAAAATATTCTAATTTGCTGATTGGTACTTTTAAATAAAAAGTAAATTACCAGGTTGTTAAATACAACTATTATACTTTATTCCATAGTTTATTATTTATTGTTTAAATTCTATTCCTAGTACAGTAAAAATATTACAAAGCTGTTTAAGATATTTTGGTTACATTTATTTATTGATAAAAGGAAGTGTAGTATATAAAATGGTGTGTTGCTAATTGTCTTAATTTCTTGTAATTAAAATATAAGTAGTGTGATACAATAAAACTTATAAATACATTGGCTTAGCGTTTTACTTTGAATCTTGATTTTAGTAAATCTACACTTTAATATATTTTTACAGTTAACTTTTGGCCATTCTACTTTATCATATTTTAGCTTTCTTTAATTTTATTATATCTTCTTTCCCCTTTTGACACCTGCATTTTTACACATAAATAATGTACATTCTATGTCCATATCTAACTAAGGGTATAGTTATATTATGTTATAGTATTATGTTATTTGTAGTAAATGCATTACATAATGTGACATACATTAATCTACTGATTAAACATTATTATTGTTTTGATGAGAAAATATATTTTCGTTTTTTATTCACAGGGGCACATTCATCACACAGGGAATCCTAGTGATAGACTTTGAAAGCAAATGCATACTATCGCATTTGCTTCTGGTCAATAAAATTTTTATTATTTTATTTTTACTAATTACCTACCTACTATTAGGCATAGATCATAATTTATTATATATTATATACTGTAGGTTCGTTTTTGGTTGTCTTTTAATACATTATACACATATTCCTATTGTCTAATCTTAAGAGTCATTTCTAGTCAGTCTATTCAAATCTTAAGAGCTAGGCTCTTGTCGGTGGAGTAATAGCCATGTTTCTCTGTCCTGTGCTTTACTTTTGACCTCTTGATACGACCCAACGTTTATCTTCTCCTTTATTTGTTCTATGTAACTTCTCCTAGGTCTTCCTCTTCCTCTTCTCCCCTCTACTTTTCCTTCCATAATATTCTTAAAGAAATTCGTTGTGTCATATCAAGTGCGCAACCATCTTTCCTCTTCTGTTTTCAATTGTTTTAATTATATGTCTGTTTTCTTCCACTATTTTAAGCACCTCTATATTTGTTTTTTTTCCGTCCAATTTATGGTTTTCATTCTTCTCCAACACCACATCTCAAACGCTTCTTTCCTTATCTCTCTTAGTTAAGGTCCATGTTTCGCATCCATACAAAGCAATGCTCCAGATGTAAGTTTTGAGAAAAAGTTTACGTGTCTTTATAGGTATGCTTTTTTCTTTAATTAAATGTTTTTTACTGTTAAAAGCTGTATTGGCTATGGCTATTCTGGATACCACATCCGGAGTACACCTTGAGTCTTTTGTTACTGTACTACCAAGGTATTTAAAGCAGTCTACCTGTTCGTTTGTAGCATTATTTATTTTTATGGGTGTATTCGGATGGGATAGTTTAGATGTTACTATTATTTTTGTTTTGTTATAGTTAATTTTTAAACTAAATTCTTCAAAAATGTTATTCATGTCTATATCTATTGTGCGTATAATAGTGTATACGCACAACCATAAAGTGTTATTCCTTTAAAGTCTCAATATCGGCTTGTTGTCTTAAATTAATGCCTTCGCCATTACGTTTAACAGTAAGAAATACACGCACAGTTAAGAGTAGCATCATTAAGATGATTACGACGAACGATTTACAAAAAATATAGAGTCCATAAATTTAAAGTAGTTAGTCTGTAAAAGGCAAAATGTATATTTCACTTTGATAAGGTAACAGCATATTGTAACAATAAATTCATATAACTTATTCAACGCGGGCCAGATATGTGGCAGAGTTATATCATTGTACGTGAGTGGGGAGCCAAACAACTCCGCTTTGTAGAGTCTGAATGTAAAACAGGGACTTAAAAAAAATGAATGCTAGAGCTACGTCTGTTTAACAGAATGTTAATTACCTTTAATTAAATCGAGTGCCACTTTATTGCAGATGTGATCGACAGGATTATAGGTAGTTGTAGGTTGTAGATTGTAGGTTTAGAAATAGGTTGATAACAAGTAAAACCATACAAATGTTCAGCGAAGTAAGCATGGGTCAGTTAGTGACTATTAAAATATACCTTTGTAATATTGCAAGTATATTTTTGTAAATAAATTAGTTTACCTAACATTTTTAAAATAATAATAGGTCATCAATTTAATTACCTACACTCTTATCGTGAATTAATTACACTTACAATCCACGATATTTCAATAACATAATTATAATATAGATGTCGTGTATCACGATACACCAGCTAGTTCCAAAATGGGTATAAAACGGAAAATCTGGGGATGTGTATCATTCTGTGGTATACATAACACTTAACGTACAAACGCCAAAATGAAGCTCTACTTTTCTTTCTTCACGCTCCTAATTTTGGGCTCCATAATGGCTCTTACATCTGCTTTCATCTGTCGTAAGTATTACAAGAAACTATAAATTTATTATGGAACGTTAATAATTTTATAATATTTTACAAAATCGCCTCCGTGGTCTAGTGGTTAAGAGATTCATTCTCGACCCGGAGGTCGTGGGTTCGATTACCGCGTTGGAACAACAAAAAATGTTATTTTCAAGTTTGGTTATTGCATTCTGATCACCTGATTATCTGACAAGAAAGATGATCCATGCGTCGGATGGGCATGTAAAAAGTCGGTCTTGCGCCTATTCTCTCGCCAGTCGTGTCGGTTTACCGTCCCACTGGGTTATGAGTGTAAAGGGAAGAGAGAGTGTCTTTGTGTATTGCGCACACACTTGGGCACTATAAAATAACTCCTGCGTAGCTGGCCTGGTTTCACTGAAATCGGCTACCGACACCGAAATCGGTGAGGGGAGCTATTCATATTTTACAGCAAAGCTCCTGTAGTTTTTTTTATCCGACTTCAAAAACTAGGAGGAGGTTCCAATTCGGTGGAATATAATATATTTTTATGTATGTTCACCGATTACTCAAAGACGCCTGGACCGATTTGAAAAATTTGTTTGGGTATACTTCCCAGGTGATCCCATAGTAGGTAAGGATCTGATGATGATCTTGAGAAAATTATACTTTTTAGTTGTTGGAGTCGGTTTTTTTAAACGTAGTTTTTTTATAAACAAAGATAATGTTACTGTACGAGTCCGGAAAATTTGCAGTTGGTTTCTTTGACAGCTAGTAAAACCGAAACTCGTCCGTGTAGTCCTGGTGTGTTGGACATTACCGAGAGACATTGAGAATATGTATAGTTATTAAAAACCCAATATTTACAGCTGACTGTGGAGGCTTAGGAGACGGACTAGGGGGTGGATTAGGTGGTGGAGTTGGCAGTGGGGTTGGCAGTGGAACTGGCTATGGATATGGCAGTGGAGTTGGCAGCGGGATTGGCAGTGGAATTGGCAGTGGAGTTGGAAGTGGAGTTGGCAGCGGGGTTGGTAGTGGAATTGGCAGTGGAGTTGGCAGTGGTATCGGTGGAGCACTGGGAGGAGGACTTGGTGGTGCATTTGGCAATGGACTTGGTGGATATGGACTTGGCAATGGACTTGGTGGATATAGTCTTGGCAATGGACTTGGTGGATATGGTCTTGGCGATGGACTTGGTGGATATGGTCTTGGTGGATACGGTTCAAATGGTATTTCCAGCAATGCAGCACGAAATGACAACGGCAGTTCCAATGGTAACCAAAACTCGAACTCGAATTCGAACACGAACAACAACAGCAATGGACAGTCGCAGAACAATGCACAGAAAAGCGGGCAGGGACAAGGACAGGCTCAGGGTGCAGGACTCGGAGCAGCAATATAGAATTTCCTTGAAACTGGTGAGATTGTTTTGCGACAATAAATATTTTACTCAAATAAATCTTTTTGAACACATTTACCCCATCAAATGAATTATCATTTTTTTTGTATATTTCACTCCTTAGGGATTCATCATTAAATTGTGTCACTCTTTACGAGAGAGAGGGGTTGATAAATATGTGACATTGTTACACTATCTACTCCAGTTTTACTCTTACTAGAGTATTTTTATTTTAGTTTTATTTTTTACCTCTCCATAGAAAGAAAATATAACTGTAGTAAGTACAAGTATCTATGGAGCGAATGGATGACCAGCAAATAAAGTTCCACTTCGTGTCCGTCAGTCTGCTCGCCATAAACTCTAACGCCCGAAATTAATAATCAATCTTGATCCAATTTTGGCAATCTGAGATCAAGATTTAGATCCATTTTTGCGTTACAGCTTGCCAATAAACAATCCTAGTATTGACTTGACAATGTTTAGATTCTATATATCGTTGGGAGGGCGGATAGCTAGATTTAAGATTAGCCTCTGTGTGCAATCCTTTTATTCAATCGGTCAACACCAAATTTCGATAGCATAGTTTAGTATTGGCAAGTAGGTAGGATACCCATCTGATATTGAATTCAATCTGAGATACGATATTAAATTCGGGCGTAAGACGAATATTCTAATCTTCATCCTGTTATCACTAATGGTATTAAATGAAGGTTTTGGTGTATTGATTGCCCCCGGTGACTGGCTTCAGTGTAATTTCAAAACTTATTTAGCAACTGACCGATTAGGCACAAAATAAATTTGCTAAAAAATTTAACTGTTTTAAGCAAATTTATTTTCAGCAGCAGGGGAAAATTAAATTTTTTTTTTTCAGATTAGCGGCAAGGACAAGAAAATTTAATTCCTTTGAATAAATATATATTAAATTTTTTTGAGTTACTTTTTTATAATTATTTTTCTGTAAGGTTTCATGAATTATTTATTCTTTTATTGTATAAAACCTACTACACTGAACTAAATCTATACTGAAGCTTTTTAGAGTTTTGTACAAATGCTTCTCAATACATTTTAGACAATGTATTATGTAGATGAATTATGAATTAAAGTAATTTTAAAATGATAAGAGACAATCATAGTAGGGGCACTCGAAATACGCAAAAGCTAGTATACCGATAATCAGAATCAGTAAAGTAAGCAAATCGTTTAAAGGTCAAAGTAATACGCCACAATGGAATCTAAAACAACGTTCAGAATCTTGCTATAAATGAGTTTAAAATGTAGTTTGGCACGTTTGTGTGCCAAAGCTTATTTATAATAAGGTCAATGATTTTATTAACAATATCACACTTTGATAATAAGATACAAACATACAAACTGAAACGGTCGAATGATGAACATAATGGCAATGATTGCGATTTGCGCCGACGCATTTCTCTAGTCATAAGGAAATACCTACCGATAATGTAAAATACATTATGCTCAAATATTTTATTTCAAATAAAAAAAAAATGCTTTCGCTTAGTGCATTGCAAACTGGAAAAGTATTTTTGAAAAAAGTTTAATAAAATGCTTAAACTTGTATAAATACCATTTGTACTGCGCTACTCTTTTATACGTGTTACCTGTTAAAATTTGGTCAATTTTGCCATCTCATAGACGATGACCTCCGACGACCTCCGTAGCGCAGTGGTTCAGCGCGTTGGTGCTCGATCGAGAGGTTGCGGGTTCGAATCCCGCCGAGGGAACAAAAAGAACACAAGTTCTTCGGATACTTAGCACAGGGCCAGATTGACGTGGTGTGAAGCGTATATATTATTATTATTATTATAGGCAGTTAGCTCTTTGATCCGATTTCATGTAAAATCTTCGAAGGCGTGTTTTCTTTGCTTGCAAATTTCGAAAAAATGGTTGCTGTTGCAGGGAGATCTAGAAATCTTAGACATTCCAAAGAAACTTCTATAATTTGGTAGCCGTCTGTAGTGCAATGTAAGGTCAAGCGTGATCCGGAAGCAGGCGGTTTAGTACTCGTAAACAACGCGATATTTCAAGTTTCCTGTTTTGTAAACTGAAAGACGCAATGAATAAATCAAAAAAGGAATAATAAACTACTTTGGTTTTCGAAACATAAATGCAAGAGTAAATACTCGTAGTTATATACATTGAAAGTTGAAATTAGGAATTCTAATTTCAAATTTATACACAGATAACCAACCATATAACCGGCGTACATACCGAAGAAAAGATATTTCAGATCAAAGTGGCCAGTACGTCAAAACGCCAATTTCATATGTATGGACCTAATATCAGGTATGACGTACCATTGAACAAAATTTTAATATCACAAATGAAAAATGTACAATATTTTTGGGACAACACGCAATAAAGTTATACAATAAAGTATTCATCACAATCTGTGTATTATTTCTCTCATCCAATTAAGGTAATTTTTACCCTATCACTGTATAAAAAAAACATACGTACGATAAAAGGAAAAGTATATAAATCATACGGACATCGCAATAAACATAAGCAATTGCCCATATGAAACTCTACTTGTATTTTTTGCCCTCTCGTTTATACTTAATTTTAATAATGATCTAAAACTGGTAGTGATTTAACATTATGTTGTAAATTCACATTATTTTACAACGCTTTTTAAGTTGTTAGGGGTATGAAATAAGAAAACACTATTTACTCAGCCAACTACATAGTACACAGCCAACAAAAAAAAGATAAGTAGAGCTTAATGATGGCTTTTGCATTTGTTCAGGTGATGAATGTTTTTATTATATTATACTTAAACTGGATCATCCAATTGAGCTCATAATATTAAACATAATATTCACTAAAAGAAAATTGGACAACATAAACAGGATATACACTATACATGATAGAAGGTTCATATATTAAGCCTAATATAGTGTGAAGATAATGACGCGTAGAGCATTTTTTGTTTTGGCATCTCCTATTAATTACTTATCATCTTCATAAAAGTTACAAAACAGAAGAGTTTCAAGGTCATCCTGGTTAGGTCAACAACCCGTGCGTTCGTGTGTATAGACTAGAAGCCATCAAACCCCAGCATAGTAAGATCACTCCTTGTGGTAATTTTACAGTTATGATTTTTTTTTAAGTTATATTAAGTAATTTATATGCGGTGCCAAACCAAAAAAGTTCTACGCGTCATTCTCTTCACACTATATTCTTCTAAATATATGAAGCATGAGTCATTATGTACTTGGATGTTGTGTACATGTCATCATCAGCCTGAAGACGTCAACTGCTGAACATAGGTCTCCCCTTCCGGAGTCTGAACGGGACAGGACTTCCACAACGACCGGTCGTGTGCTGCATGCATATATTTGCCCAATTTGTGTATTTTTGCTGACCATTTACATTCTGCCAGCTGATTACATAGAAAAAGATTAGCAAAAATCGTGCGATAGATGTACAATTGATTGCTGAACGTAAAAAAAATAGTACGAATCGCACGCTGTGTGTTTTCATGCGGATTTGGTTCATTTTGCTATGACAGCGCCAAAAACAATTGAGAGGCAATGTATTATAGGAAAATATTAATGAAATGTTAAATAAACATTGACGACAATTATACATTTTTATGATTTTCATAACTTTAAACTGCTCTCCTGTTTAATTTGGTTTTGGTGCTTATGCCCATATTAACCGTTCACCTTTTTAACCGTTTTTTTAGTTATCGGTCATTCTCCAGATCGGCGTTATTTGCCTAATTACCGTAACCGTTTTTTTTTTTCTACTAATCTGGATTAAACACACTGAAATATAAAACGAATGAAAGATACAAATACAATAATTAATGAGGCATGCAACAGTTTATTATAGTTCTTGAGATAATGAGACTTAAAAATTGTATGGGTACGGTAATTAGACAAATGTAATATTTAATGTGACGGTAATTAGAAAGTATTATTTATTATATCTAAAAGATGATATAAAACTCTGATTAATAAGTTCTACATAATATTATGTAATTATAACTAAAGATCGGGTAAAACTAGTTAATTGAAACAAACATTGTTTTATTTTCGCAAATAATATTTATTTGAACAAATAAGTAGGATCTACCTAAAAAAATAAAAGTTTAAAAACTTATAACCCGGCTTCGGAAAAAACAAGAAAACAAATTCAATTTGAAATCCAGAAATGTATAGGTATAAAAATGGTCAAGGTAGGGCCGTGGTCGGACCTGCTAGCAAAATCGATTGATATCAATTGCTTGATACGTCAATTGCGCATTACAGCTTAACTTTCGCATTGCAGGTATTTAGTGCCTCAGCATATGTGTTATTGTTATTAGGTTCAAATTATACGTCCAATAATACACTTCTAGTTAATCGTATTTTACTTTATTCTACTACGTAGATAATACAACAAACAGTATCTTATAAATAACTATGTAGGTACACTGACCCCACTAACCTATCCGGGCCTCTCAAGGAGACTAACTTAAAACTATCTTAGGCATCAACGTCAATGTCATCTTTGACATCTAGTTGTTTTAAATACATATTAGCATTATGTAACATCTCCCTTTTTCGAGAAACGCATACAATTTAATAATGCTTAAAATATACATGATTACAAAATATAACTTACTAATTAAATTTCTCATGTATGTACAATTTAGGTTGTTTTACAGTTCTACCAGATCTGGTAACATAATCTGTACCTATTTGCCTTTCCACAGGAACACAGTTATCATTATGCCTACTAATATCCTGAGAATTTTCACTCGTGAAACAACTAGGATTTATGGGAAGTATATTGCACGTATCATGACCATTATAAGAAGGATCTATTTTTTTAAATTCATCTTTACTGTCACCCGCAAAAGAGGAAGGAGGATTTATATTTTTTAAATTATTTTTCCTATGTCTAATATGCGCTCTATTTCTCCTATATATAACACCATTCATATCGGTAATATAATGAGACCTACCACAATCTAGATTTCTATGTATTACACCAGGAGTCCAAAAATCTTTGGGATTTTTTTTTAAAATAAATGTCATCTCCAGGCTTAAAGACTTCATTCCTTTGCCTTGCACATCTGTCAAAGTAATATGTCATTTTGTTTTTATTTTTGACATAAGATTTTTTGTAAACAGAAAACTTTACTAAATTCGGTTTTAATTTTTTACACAGGACAGGTATATTCATACGTAAACTCCTAGACATTAATAATGATGCTGGGCTGGGAAAATCGCCTTAAGCAGTGTTCCGGTAGTGTAGCAATGCTAAATATCATAACTGTGTAATATCATAACATTTCAAAAGTTCCTTATTTGTGTTAGGTTTAAATTTAGCACATACTAGACACTGTTCAATTAAATTTTTAATGTCTGCATTTATATTGGGCCAATAAACTGTTTCCCTAGCAATGTTAAGTGTTTTATTTATACCTAAATGACCACAGTGAATTTTATCTAATATTTGCTTTTGTAAAACCTTTGGGACTATGAGCCTATTGCCCTTAAAGAGTAAATCATTCATTATAATATGTATTTCACTTTGAATATTCCAATATGGTTTTACCAAACAGTTAATTTTGTTTTTGCTTGTTGGCCAACCATTTTTTATATAAGATTTAAGCAAATTAAATGATTCATCTTGTTTACTTTCCTTTAAAATTGACTCTAAATATGACTTTGATATTGAAATATTAGAAAAAATTGAATTGACATGATATTGCAAGTCTTGTTCACATTGTGGTACATATGTATCAGTGAGTGAAGCTCGTGATAGCGTGTCTGCTATATACATATGTTTACCAGGTACATAAATTACTTCTAAGTCATATCCTTGCAACGCAAGCATCATTCTCTGCAACCTAGCTGGCACTTCATGAAGAGGTTTTTTAAAGAGATAAATTAAAGGTTTGTGATCTGTATGAACGGTAACAAGACCTCCATAAATATATTGATGAAATTTATTACAACCAAACTGTATAGCAAACAATTCCTTTTCAATCTGAGCGTAGTTTTGTTGAGAGCTTGTCAATGTTCTTGAGCTATATGCAATTGGTCGCTTATTTTGCATGATTACAGCGCCCACTGCATTCTTGGATGAATCTACTGACAAAATTAAAGGTACATTGCAATTATAGTTAGCTAATACCTGTATTTGCTTTAGTAATAATATCTTTTAGTGATTCAAAACACTTTTGATAATTATCATCCCATAGGAATGGTATATCCTTTTTTAACAAGTTTCTTAAGACATTAGTTTTGTCTGCTAAGTTTTCAATGAAAGGGGCTAAAAAATTTAACATGCCTAAAAATCTTTGTAAATCCTTAATGTTTTTAGGTGTAGACATATTTTTTACAGCTCTAATTTTATCTGGATCAATTTTAACACCATCTTTGCTAAAAATATAACCCAAATATGTTATTTCTTCTAAAAGAAACTTACACTTGAGCTTGTTTAATTTCAAATTTACCTGCCTAGCCCGTTCTAAAAATAATTCTAACCTCTTATTGTGTATTTCAATTGTCTCCCCATATATTAAAATGTCATCACACCAAATAATTATGCCTTCAACGTCCCCAAATAAATCAATCATAGTTTTATAAAATATTTCTGTTGCAGTATTAATCCCAAAAGGCAACCGTAGAAATTTATAGCGACCAAATGGGGTCTGAAATGTGCACAAATCACTACTTTCTTTTGTTAATTTTATATTATAAAAACCAGAGAACGCATCCAAGTGGGAAAAATATTTAGCTTTAGACAATTTTGACCTGACTTCATCAATATTTTTAATAGGATAATGACTTCTCAATAGATTTTTATTTAAATATCTAGGATCTAAACATACCCTTAATCCTCCTGCCTTTTTCATGGTAATGACTAAACTACTTACCCATAATGTGGGTTTGTTAACCTTTTGTATAATTCCCAGTTGTTCCATGATTTCTAATTCTTTCCTTAACGGCTCGATGAGAGCAAACGGTACCTTCCTCGGGGGATCTACTCTTGGTATGGCATCCTTCTTTAATACAATACTGTGTTCATATGGAAGACATCCTAGGCCCTGAAAAACATCATTATATTTGATTACAATATTGTCACATGTTTTTTCATATAGGTTATGTATATTTTTCACAATTTTATTGTCATTTTGACAATTTACAGAGAAGTTTTTTGTTATTAAATTTAACTTTATACAAGTTGGTAAGCCAATTACAGTTGGACAATTCAAACTTGTTATTACAAAAGTAATTGTTTCAGGCTCAACTTTATTATCTAATAAACAGGATACATTAGATACTGCCACTATGGGAATTTTATGACCATTGTAAGCAAAAATATTATAATTTTTACACTGTTGTTTGTCTTTATTTTTAATATACAACTTTGAGCTTTTACATGTGTCTAAAGACATCATATTTATATCTGCTCCAGTATCAATTATGCAATCTACTCTTTTATTGTTTATATTAAGAAAATAATGCCAAGAATTATCATTTTTACTTAAAATTGTGCTATTTCTATTACTTTGTGATTCAATGTTGAACAATGTCCCTATAGTAAATCTCTCAGCACTATTTTTTGTTACTTCATCATCGAGATTTGAGTTGTCTACTTCAGAAACAACATTCCTGACATTATTTTTCTTATAACATAAATTAGTAAAGTGTCCATATTTAAAACATGACCTGCATTTATGCTTCCATGCTGGGCAGTTGCGATGAGCATGTGTTGTGTTGCATCTCCCGCACGTTGTTCTGGACTCGGGTGTGGCTGATCTTCTTTGTTGATAATGCGGCACTGGAGATCTGGTTTTTCTCCTATGCTGGTGCGATGAAAACGATGATGACGGAGAACTGTTCGGACGGTTTCTGTGTATCTTGTATACGGTGGCATCTTCTCTTCTTTCACCCCCATTGATTGAATCTTCACTCTTCTGTGCCATAGTGAGTGTTCTACACAGCAGCTTGGCTCTTTCCAGGGAGAGATCTTGTTCTTGTAGCAGCTTTTGTCGAATTTGTGAGAAGTTTGTGGCCATGTTAGCGATGAGAATATCTTTCACCAGGGATTCACGAAGCGTACCAAACTCACATGAATGACTTGCATTTTCTAGCTCCATCAGAAAATTGTCCAATGATTCGTTCACACGTTGTTTTAATGTGAAGAACCTGTGTCTTGCAACTGTCAAATTCTTCTTTGGTTCAAAGTATTCAACAAATTTCTCCTTTACTTGTTTGAATGTAGAATTGCTTAGGTCCAAATTGAAGGAGTTGAAGATATTTAGACCTTTTTCACCCATAGAGTGTAGCATAATAGCAATCTTCCTTTTGTCTTCAGTTTTCTCCATTCCCGACGCCAGCAAATATATCTCGAACGACTGAGTCCATTTTCTGAAGTTTTCAGCATTATTGTTGATGATTTCCGTCGAAATTTCCAGCTTTTGTACTCCGTTTGCAGCCATTGTCGTCATTGTTGTTGAACCACACCCAGCCGGTCTCGAAATTTCTTTTTTCGCCGTTCTCGACGTACCCTCTCTTTTGTTAATATTTTCTTTTTCTTCTTCTGACACCATATTTAGTGCCTCAGCATATGTGTTATTGTTATTAGGTTCAAATTACACGTCCAATAATACACTTCTAGTTAATCGTATTTTACTTTATTCTACTACGTAGATAATACAACAAACAGTATCTTATAAATAACTATGTAGGTACACTGACCCCACTAACCTATCCGGGCCTCTCAAGGAGACTAACTTAAAACTATCTTAGGCATCAACGTCAATGTCATCTTTGACATCTAGTTGTTTTAAATACATGCATAGCATTATGTAACAGCAGGTAGATCTGGTCTTGAGGAACTCCAAATTACTTGGTGGAATTTCATTGTGCCCTTATACTACACACTATACACTGGAACCCTTGAACCCTTATAAAACGTATTAATTTTTCATACAACGGTAATTAGAAAAATACGGTAATTAGTATACGGTAATTAGAAAAAGTAAGATTTTCTTAAAAAATTTAAAAACCAATAAAGTTTGCAAAAACTGTCTTGAGACAACTTACGTAGCCCAAAGTACTGTCTAGATTTATATGATCACATTTTAAATTTTAAATATTTAAATAAGAACAACGGTAATTAGAAAAGTCTATTACCAAAGCTACGGTAATTATATACTTACGTGCTTCACTGGCGGCAAACATTAACGACCTGTGATGGCTGTCGGGCCGTGGCACACACGGAGGTGTCACGACACGTGCGGCAGTGATGTCCCAAATCCTGTTGCTTTGGAGTGTGCACCCAAGAACAGTGTGGGTTACGGTAATTAGAACATTCGATGGGACACGCTATTATTTCAGGATAATTATTTATAGACTGGACCTATTAAGTCGATATTTTTTTATGCGATACACGATCCTTTGTATTGTTTAGAAAGTTAATTTGATTAAAGTAAAATATGTACGTAAAAAAAATTACAAGGAAGTTTTCAGATCAAGTTGATGTCGGGACACGTTACGTAACTTAAAATAATTTAGTCTTAATCACTTAAAGCAGAAGCCTATATTTTTGTTTACAGCTAGATACGGATGCTATCTATCAAATAAAAAGAAAACATAGATGAATATGACAATAATACAGAGTAGACAAGCCCGGGACACGTAAAAATTTATTACCGGAGAATGGCCGTTATCGACGTTAAAAAACAAAAAATATGGCCAGATTTTCGGCGGTGCTTAAACATCCAGGGAACAAATTAGCGTACATTTTATGATAAAATCGAAAAGGTTTTACAGGAAAATAGCCCAAGTGCCTCTTCACATGCCGCGGCACGGTTGCCGTGCCGTGTACAATAGTAATGTATGAGCAACAATGAGAGCTTTCACATGGCACGGCGACCGTGCCGCGACCGCGTGTCAGCCGTCCAATCCACTGTACGCACGGTTTTGACGCGGCAATCGTCTTTATAGTCTAAGTGCCTTTTCACATGTACACGGTCGCGGTGCTGTCGCCGTGCCGTGCAACCGTGCTAGCTCTTTCACATGTATACGGTTTACACACGGTCGCCATCTGGATGTTGCCGTATTATGGACAATTTTGGGGAACAACGACGTCTTCTATCATAGAACAAAAAAAGATAGCCTTACTCCTATTGTATCGACGTCGTCAACGTCGTCTTCATTACATACGTCAGAGAATATATTGGATACATCCGTACAATACTTTGAGAAAGGAAAAGGGAGATATTTACACAAAGTTTATTGATCTTAGAGAACATTTTCAACATCGATTTCGACAAACATTCTGCAATAATCGTCCGTCCGTTTTATTTGTCAGTCTGGATTTATTGCATAGAACATTTTAAAATAAAGGTTAGTCCATCCATACAAGGCGCTGTCAAACCAACACATTTTACAATCGCGCCCACAGTATTTTATTAATCCACGACATGACGGTAAATCACTTAAAAATTTCGTGATTCACGACACTTTCTATTATAGCTTCGTTAATGTATAAATTGTAATGCACTATCTTACCACATAACATTTCCTTCTTAGCAGTCTGTAACGCTGCCGTTAAAAATGAAACTCTACTTCACTCTATTTACTTTTCAAGCTTTAACGTTATCTCTTGCATCGGCTACGTTCGATTTTTGTGGTAAGTACTTTCATAAACTATCTAAAAACCAGGGATGTTAGGGAGATCCGTAACCGTAACCGAAACTACCGGATATCCGATATAAATAATTATCCGTAACCGTAACCGAATCTGAAATAAATGTTTTCTACTGTCAAAAGTAACCAAAATTTAATATCCGTAGCCGAAATTATTCGAAACAAACGGATAGTCCGAAATAATTTCATATCCGTATCCGAAATTTCACATCATTTTATCCCTGGTTAAAACAACAAATATTAAATATATAAATGTACATTTCAAATAAAAAAAAAACTAAAAATATTTATTTAACTTTTTACACTTTTTTGTACAATTAAACAGAGATTGGAACCACCTGGTAAGTGAAAATTATACTTGAATTTAGGAGGCCCCACTCTTCCTTAAATCTATCATTCTTATCATAGTAATAATTTAAATAAAACGTAATTTGCTACCACGTAAAAATTTGCGTATTTTAATAAAAGATTTTTTTTTTTTCCTAATTATTTATTTTTTACTTTAAAGCTGTCGTTTGACACGTTTCTCTGACTGTTCATTGCTTTCAGCCTTCTTAAAAACTGGTAACAAATCGATAATTGCATAGCTTATATCACCAAAATACTTTTTAAGACACCATCAGTTAAGTCGAACACTTCGACCTTAGTAATATTGTAATTTATTCAGGATCCCAGAACTCCTACGATTTCAGACTAGAAAATATTTAAGCACGAGATCTAGTGTCGTGCAGCCTGCGAAATCGCATCGCCAAAAAATGACTTATGAAAATTGCTAGTGCGAATGACACAACCTTATTTTTTTAACCCCGACAAAATCAGAGCTTTTGTAACTATAGTTACAACTCATCGTCATTACTTGATACGTAATTATTAATACAGAAGCTTACTCACTGCTTGAGAGCAATTCAGGGGCCTACTCAAGATGCCATCGCTAGTTATTATATAAATGATCGCGATTTGGTATGTCATTTAGCGTACCTTATGTCAAATCCCATACATTTTGTTATTGAACTTTGTAAGCGATAATTAGCGATGGCATCTTGAGTAGGCCCCCTGAGGTTACTTCATATTTTCATCTCGTTTATTTACACAATCAAGTATTTTTAGTAAGCCCTAACCCACCTTTTTTTTCTTTATGTCGCAAAAAGGATATCTAGGCTACCCATATTTAATGCAAGCATTAAAAACTTCGGCATCAGTATGTTAATTATAATAAATAATAATAATTAATGATTGATTGTAAACGTAATTTTATTTTTCAAATTATTTTTAGTTTTATTATAATTCCCAATTTTCTAAGGTGCCTGTTTTTTGCTAACGAGTGCATATTTGGTTGCTTTTGACAGGTTATTGCCTGGCAACTCGAGGGGTCATAACCGGGATATCCACCGGGGCATCCGCCGGGGCTTCTGCTATAGGAGCAGCTCGAGAGGCAGCAAGATTGGGACAGGCGGCCCTGTCAGCTGTGTCACAGTTTGAACCAGGGTATGGATATGAAACCTATGCGATACCTCTATATGATGGATATGAAAGCGGATATGGAAACGGATATGGAGCCGGGATAGGATATGGTTCAGGAATCGCATCAGGAATTGGATCTGGCGTTGGATACGGATCAGGAGCCGGTGTTGGATCAGGAGCAGGAATTGGATCGGGAGCCGGTATTGGATCAGGAGCCGGAATTGGATCAGGAGCAGGAATTGGATCAGGGGCCGGTATTGGGTCAGGAGCTGGTGTTGGATCAGGAGCCGGTATTGGATCAGGAGCCGGTGTTGGATCAGGAGCTGGTATTGGATCAGGAGCCGGAATTAGATTAGGAGCAGGAATTGGATCAGAGGCCGGTATTGGATCCGGAGCTGGTATTGGATCAGGATTAGGAGCTGGTATTGGATCCGGTACCGGTGTTGGATCAGGAGCCGGTGTCGGATCAGGAGCCGGTGTCGGATCAGCAGTCGGTATTGGTTCGGGAGCTGGTATTGGATCAGGAGCCGGTATTGGATCAGGAGCCGGTGTTGGATCAGGAGCCGGTATTGGATCAGGAGCCGGAATTGGATCAGGAGCAGGAATTGGATCAGGGGCCGGTATTAGAACCAAAGCTGGTATTGGATCCGGATCAGGAGCCGGTATTGGATCCGGTGCCGGTGTTAGATCAGGAGCCGGTGTCGGATCAGGAGCCGGTATTGGTTCGGGAGCTGGTATTAGATCAGGAGCCGGTATTGGTTCGGGAGCTGGTATTGGATCAGGATCAGGAGCTGGTATTGGATCAGGATCAGGAGCCGGTATTGGGTCAGGAACCGGTGTTGGATCAGGAGCCGGTTTCGGATCAGGAGCCGGTATTGGTTCAGGAGCCGGTATTGGATCAGGAGCAGGATTTGGATCAGCGGCCGGTATTGGATCCGGAGCTGGTATTGGATCAGGATCAGGAGCCGGTATTGGATCCGGTGCCGGTGTTGGATCAGGAGCCGGTGTCGGATCAGGGGCCGGTATTGGTTCGGGAGCTGGTATTGGATCAGGAGCCGGTATTGGTTCAGGAGCTGGTATTGGATCAGGATCAGGAGCTGGTATTGGATCAGGATCAGGAGCCGGTATTGGATCAGGAACCGGTGTTGGATCAGGAGCCGGTATTGGTTCGGGAGCTGGTATTGGATCCGGAGCCGGTATTGGTTCGGGAGCTGGTATTGGATCCGGAGCCGGTATTGGTTCGGGAGCTGGTATTGGATCAGGACTTGGAGCTAATTTAGTTCCTATTGATGATGATGAAGGTCTTGAAGGTGGTGCTGCTGGTGGTGGTGCTGCTGCAGGAGCTGGTAATGCTGTAGTCGGTGACGCTGCTTACAATGCCGATCTCAATCAATCTTTAAATGCCAACAGAAATGACAATGACAATACTAACACTAATACGAATGTCAACAACAACTCCAACACCAATGACAATGGTCAGTCCAATAACGAAAATGAAGGCCAGGGTCAAGGCCAGGGAGATGAATTCGACTAAGACGGAAATAGATGGTAAGCATTTTCAACTCCAATCAGTAAAGTTGAACTATATACAAAGTGTAACAGAAATGAGTCATAAAAATATACTGGCGTAATTCTCGAGTTATGTTTTATCTGAAACATAGTTGATAAACAATGCGATTTTGTTTAAAAAAGGTTTTAAATAACACTAATAATTTATTTTACACGTTGTAAACTGATTGTACACAACATTTAACTTAAAACAGTTTATTAGTTTTTTCTGTTCAATTCGATCTTTCATTTCAGATAAAGCAGCAAAAGCCTTCAAACCCAGGGGTCCTGTTTTTGTTACAGTATAGTTAGTGTTTCAAACTTCCAACCGAGGTAACATGAAACACACGTAGTTTTTTAATAAATTAAGATTTATTAGTTTGGAACAATTATTTAACGTCGATAAGCTGCGACCTAAACGACGCAGCCCTGAAAATACTAATGTACACAAATGTACGAATTAACCATAATACCTTTTTTATTATTAAGATGGTATACGAAATGAAAAAGCTATATATCAGATGCATATAATATGACAAACGCATAGTTGCATGCTAGTCATTTTATCCTTTGAGCCGTGCCATTTGGTGCAGACCCTCTTGGTCTCGAGCGTATGAATACCAAAAGAGACCCTTCATTCAGCGACCGAGCAGACGCTCATTATGTATCCAGGCTTAATGGAATCCTTTATTTCGAAAGTAGTGGCAGTGCTTCTAGTGTAAAATTAGAATTTTGTTAGAGCGGTATTATTTCGAAGCGCTCGCGGCGCTGAGTGATGGCTCACTCAACCGATGACAGTTACGCGCAGTTGCTAGTTGGGGAGAATATTTGATGTGCATTGCATTATGATTTTGTATGTTGGACCTACAAGGTGTAAAATGAATGATAATACTTTAGGCAGTATATGTGCCTACTATGCATAGTTTTCTGTGACAGCTCTAGACCTTCTTTTGACTTTCAAGTTTCTATGACAAATGCCTCAACATTATAAATTTACCCATACCCTCAAAAGCCTCAACATAAAAAAAGTAAATGTTTCAGCGCTGGTACTTTCACAGTAAACTCATTATACGGTACCATACACATCCTAAAGTATTATCACTTATCTATACATATAATAAATCTGTAGAGGGGTCATGTCTGTACATTAAGAATATTTAAGTGAAAATTAAAAAAGGGGGTCTATATAAGCCACAGAACCTAAAAATAACATTATTGAAAACAATGTCTGTCTGTCTGTCTGTCTGTCCATATGGGAATGTTTGTCGTCGCATCACGCTAAAACCACTGTATGGAATGAAATGAAATTTGGCAGGCAGGTAGCTTACGACATGAAGAGCATTATTGGAAATTATTATCCCGAAAAACGAAAGGGTTCCCGTGGGATCTTCAAAAATTGTAGCTACCTATTTGACGGTATTTCAGCCAAACTAACTACTCAACGTATTTAAATGAAATTTGGCAGGCAGGTAGCTTATGATCTGAAGAGCATTATTGGAAATTGTTATCCCGAAAAACGAAAGGGTTCCCGTGGGATCTTCAAAAAATTGTAGCTACCTATTTGACGGTACTTCAGCCAAACTACTCAACGTATTTAAATGAAATTCGGCAGGCAGGTAGCTTATGACTTGAAGAGAGTTATTGGAAATTGTTATCCCGAAAAACGAAAGGGTTCCCGTGGGATCTTCAAAAAATTGTAGCTACTTATTTGACGGTATTTCGGCCAAACTACTCAACGTATTTAAATGAAATTTGGCAGGCAGGTAGCTTATGATCTGAAAGGGATTACTGGAAATTATTATCCCGAAAAACGAAGGGGTTCCCGTGGGATCTTCAAAAAATTGTAGCTACCTATTTGACGGTATTTCAGCCAAACTACTCAACGTATTTAAATGAAATTTGGCAGGCAGTTAGCTTATGATCTGCAAAGGATTACTGGAAATTATTATCCTGAAAAACGAAAGGGTTCCCGTGGGATCATCAAAAAATTGTAGCTACCTATTTGACAGTATTTCAGCCAAACTACTCAACGTATTTAAATGAAATTCGGCAGGCAGGTAGCTTATGACCTGAAGAGCATTATTGGAAATTGTTATCCCGAAAAACGTAAGGGTTCCCGTGGGATCTTCAAAAAATTGTAGCTACCTATTTGACGGTATTTCAGCCAAACTACTCAACGTATTTAAATGAAATTCGGCGGGCAGGTAGCTTATGACTTGAAGAGCATTATTGAAAATTGTTATCCCGAAAAACGTAAGGGTTCCCGTGGGATCTACAAAAAATTGTAGCTACCTATTTCAGCGGCAAGACGGTATTTCAGCCAAACTACTCAACGTATTTAAATGAAATTCGGCAGGCAGGTAGCTTATGACCTGAAAAGCATTATTGGAAATTGTTATTCCGAAAAACGTAAGGGTTCCCGTGGAATCTTCAAAAAATTGTAAAAATTTCAGCCAAACTACTCAACGTATTTAAATGAAACTTGGCACAAAGGTAGATTGTAACATGAAATAACCAACATAATATTTTTAACCGACTTACAAAAAAGGAGGAGGTTTCTCAATTCATAAATATATGTTTGTTTTTTATGTTTCTTAGCGGATATCTTCATCGTTTCTGAAACGATTTAAATTTTTTTTTATTGTTGTGTAGGGTATAATTTAAATTTGGTCCCATTGTCACCAAAATGGTGACCTGATGATGGGATCCGTGAGGAATCGAAGGAAATCCTCAAAATTTATGTGGAATAATATATTGATTTTGATTTTTTCTGAAGTAGTCTAAGCATATGTTACCAAACAGTAAGGTTTTGCACCATATCCTGGATCTATAATATCAAAAAATTTAGTTTTTTTCTTTCTTTTGGACTTTTGTTATTTTGTCGTTTAAAGGAAGTTAGTACTTTAACCGTAAAGTCCCTAAGTAGGCTACATGTTTGTTAGCGTAGGTAATTAATAAATAAAAAACCGGGCAATTCCGAGTTGGAATTGCGCACCGAGAGTAGACTTTTAAAAAATTTGGCGCTCGGCGCCAGCAGCGCAGCGTCGGTGTGAAAACGATCATCGTCTGCAGTCGCTGCGGCGTAAAGTCCATACAAATCTCAGTACAGAGATCTTCGTCGCGTATATGAGCGTACTATCAAGTAGTCCCGTTTGCCATAAAAGAAAAAAAAATTATACATACAGACGAATTGAGAACCTCCTCCTTTTTTGAAGTCGGTTAATAATACACGGTCATTTTTCGAGCTGGTAGTAGGAATTGTTAGCATTTTCATAGAAAAAATACCTCACAACATTTACAAAAACAAAAACGGCCATTATTTGACAGTAAACTATTATTATTACTCCATCGGCCTACTTACCTCTTTTGCCTATGCACGTCTAATACCGTGTATAAAGAAGCATTACTATAAATTAGTGATTTTAAATATCCAAACGACAGTGTTCATAAACTAAAAATGTATTTAAACTGCTGCCCTAAATCACTTTTCCACGCGTACGAAGTCGCGGGCACAGCTAGTTAATAATATAGCCTGTATGTACAGTTTTGAACAGTACCATCAATTTTTATAGTTATACAAAGTTGAATTAAAAAACCACAACTTGCTTTTGACTGTTATAAGACTCAAGGAAGTAATGTATTTCATATGGATTTTTTTGTTTTATATATTACACAAGTAGTAACTGCGAATCTTTGGTCGAATGCGTTTATGCTCCAGCCGGAAGGCGTTTGAATCCCAATGAACAAAAGTTTTCTGTCTTCCTGGGTAATGTATGTGCAAAATATTATAAAATTCTTAACACAAGTTTTTGATCAACTTAGGGTGGATCAAGATTTTATTTAAATAAAATATTTGTGACTTGATAAATTCCTGGTCAGAATCTGTTTTTAAGGATTTTTTTTAGGATGAATCATAATATTATTATTATGTTAAAGAAACTCAATCAGTGACGAAAATAAATGATGTTTTCCATTACCAGGAAGCTAAGAAAACGTCACTTGATTGATTAAATTATAATTTCAGTAACTTGAGGTGATTAGTTTTAATGGATATGGTCTACATATAAATCAATTAGTAATACTACTACAGCACTCACCGACATGTAAATCTCATCAGTCTTACTAATTGATGTATTATTGCGTAAATTCAGCAGGATATCAAAGGTTACTATTAAACTAGGCATTCGACTATGTATACTTGATTTGTGTAAACAAAAATATAATCAGTTGCGAAAATACATAATTTATCTAAGCGTATAATCGCGCTTTTGACTTTTATTTCGTAAAAGCTCAATCGATATAATCCAAGGTAACATTACGTCTAGTCTCTTGCCATCATCACGTGCCTAACTCAGGTTCTAGCAGACCTGGTTCTCCGGCGGTGACAAGAGCCCGTCGGATGAGGTCGTTCTAGCAGCAATGGCGAGAGATGCGGCCGGCGCTTCGTTGACAGGAGAGGCCGTAGTATCCGAGGTTGTCTACATCGGCACCACAAACGCAGCGGTTGGGGACGACGTGGGGGGCGCCAAGACGCAGGGAAGCGGATAAAAAAGGAGTTTTGTCCAATAAAGCTCCGGTATTTGGTGACGGTCGTACTTGTAGCCATGACATTTTTCAGCGGCTAAGAGGCGTGCCTGTTCCACAAGACTGGACGACGTGTTTAGAAGATTGTTCCTTGTCAGTCTGAAGAGAGGCTCGTCCCAGAGCCTGTGTGATGAGGTTTTGACGGGTTTCGCTACAAGTACTAGACCCGATCTAGGCGTCCTTAGCCTCGTCTAGGACGGGAACTATATTGGACAATGCTGAAGTATTTGTGAGATGAGGTTAAGGTTAGTATTCATTATATCTATCTAGTAGTAGACCAACCTTTAGTTAAACCGAATTGTGTAGTATGTAATAGATTATAAAAAGTTTTAATGGGAAGTGATAATATATTTTTCAAATATTTAACTGAAAGTCGATAGTATTGAAATCGGTATATATAATTAACTAGGTCAGACTTATTTAGCGGCTTTGAAAATAGACATATCTAACCTATTATTACTACTACATATTATATTTAGGTAAGGAGCTTATAATATCAATTATTGTTTTAGAATAAGTAGAATTGTATTTATATTAATTACTAGATGTTTCCGGTGGCTGGTATGCGAAGCAAAACAGGCAAATGAATATTGACCTCAAATGGGTTTGTGGTCACCATCTAACTACGATCGTGGTTGCTTAACAGGAGTTAGCGCAAGAACCACAAAGCCACTGAGCTGCTCACAGCTTATTAGCGACGACTAGTCACGACTTTATTATAATACTAGGTTTTCCCTTGGCTCCGCCCGCGTAAATTCAGTATCCTACGTTTACACTGTACTTTTTCGGGATAAAAAGTAGGCTATGCGTTAATCCTATCAGCTTTTAGCATACCAAATTGTATAATCAAAATTGGTCAAGCCGTTAGCGCATTAACACACGCTCTCAAACTTTCGCCTTTATATATTAGCATGATGTATTAATAATAATCCGTGAATGAATTAATATCCCTGGGGTGTTGGAGAAAGAATAGCACCTCTCAATTGACTACCTTTTCCGTAGGTGTCGTAAAAGGCTATAGAGGGAATATGATATATCCCTGTGATATATCCGGATGGCTATTATCTTAAAACTGTGCTCATCAACCCGCCTGCCAAGCGTGACGAGTATAGCAAACTCCCCGCCCCCCTCCCTACCACCACCATGAATGAAATATTTTGGGGAGGAGGCTTTTGTTCAGTAGTGAATATAATAGCTGAAATGATGATGTATTGATTAATAGATATTAATAATTATTATATATAAATACATCATCATTTTTCATTATCAACAACTTTCACATTGTTATCTACTTTGTGCTATCACTAAACTACATAATATTTTTAATACATACTGATTGCTAAAATCACCTTTGGCATTAACTCCTCCATTTTACATTATGCATAAAATGTATAAAATAAAAATAAATAAAGTGCTAGGAGGTTCAATATTATAAACTTTTTGCAATATGCCTAGCGAGTTCGTTTTTATTCAATACGAACTATTTACCTAATAACCCTTGAAAAATCTGCATCAGCAGCTATCGAGTGCAGGCATTTTATGATTAAAATAAAACCAGTATTTATCCGCAGTTTACAATGCCTTTTATTTTTCCCGTTAATCATAAGTAGGTACTGTAAGCCATTATCTGAAATAGCAATTTCAATTCCGCTATATTAATACTAGCAATTGATTCCACGTCCTCTATGACATATATGGCGTATAAAAGAATAAAATACATATTATAAGCCTGAAACATTGTCACACTCTCGCAAATAAGTTTTACAATGCGTTGGAAAAACAGAAAAAAAAGGTTTCTACGCAAAGCAGCATATATCCCACGAATAGACTATAATAGCTACATCGTTAGACAGCGTATCTAATACAAATGTTTCCGACCGTAGCTAATAAAGATAAGTACAGTAGATTAAAACAAGAAAAAAGCTGACATGTTCTAATTAAGGAGGTGAACTAAGAACATTTTCGAGCACATGAGAATAAGTTTTAACGATAATTACAAATATTCAGTTGCATAAACTCTAGAAAAGCTACATAATTAGCATAATATAGGTATGTACAACGTTAGTATTAAGTGCGACTAGAAACTTAGATAATAATATATCCACAATAATAACACACAACTTATTTACTTTTTCCACTTTTTTCCACTTTTTACCACACTAAAACGTAATAAAAAGTGGAAATGTGTAAAAAAGTAATTGGGTGTTATTATTGTGAACATGAATATTCATCAAGAACCAACAGTACATTCAATCAGTTATCAGTTATAGAAACTTATATCGTCGCTTTGTGATTTAAATTCGACCATAATTCATTAAAGGCATTTTTAATTTGTCTTTAAATCTCTTACTATTATTGCATGAAAGATAGATAAAGAAAGAACGTTAAACTTACTGTAATAAGGTAGGGAATGTATGTTCGGAAAGATGCAACAGCGTTTCCGCGGACATTGTTATTATCTTATAACTGAGCTCGGCAAGCCGCCTGCCGAGCGTGGCGAGTATAGGCAACTGCGCTCCATTACTTTGGTGGGGGTTTGTGCTCAGCACTGGAAGTCATAGCTGAAACGAACACTTAAATAATATAATAATAATAATAATAGCTCACCTCACCGATTTTGGTGTCGGTAGCCGATTTCAATTAAACCAGGCCAGCTACGCACGAGTTATTCTATAGCGCCCAAGTGTGTGCGCAATACACAAAGACACTCTCTCTTCCTTTTACTCTCATAACCCAGTGAGACGGTAAACCAATACGACTGGAGAGAGAACAGGCGCAGGACCGACTTTTTACATGCCCATCCGACGCATGGAACATCTTTCTTGTCAGACAATCAGGTGATCAGCCTTAAATAGTTACAGTTTTTAGAACAGGAAGTAATGTAGCACAATAATATGGGATGTGGGCTTGCTGAGTAATATGCTCTATCTATTCTCACAGGGCATTGTTTCAGCAGGAACAATGCGATGCAGCCACGGCCGGGAAGAGGGAAATACAGTAGCGTGGCGACGCGCGAAACAATACTTAATTGTGTAGCTCAAAACTTGTCTTTATTTTCACACTAAGTATAGAAACATTTTTGTGATCGACATGTTAATTTGTTTAAGAATTTTAGTCGTAAATAATATAATGGCCGTGTAAACATAATGGCGGTATATTTACCTTCAATTCAAGTTTATAATTTAATTAAGCAATATTGTACTGGAAATAAATACTTCATTAAATGTAAAATAAGTTTATGGTATATGTATAAACTAATAAAGTTATCAGTTTTAAAATAACAAAAAATAAGATATAGCCGTAAGTTATAAATAAACATTCTAGTCAAAAACACAAAATTTTTATACACTCAAAAACCCAAAGTGAATAAATAACTCTTTATTAAGATTAAATTTATCGTAAAATACAAAGTAGTTTTAATCACCGAGTTTTATATCGTTGGTTTTCGTTTCGTTTAAGCGCCGTTAACTTTTCAGAAGTACTAATTAGAGAACACTAATTACGTACTTTTACCGTTTACACATTTGTTCGTGAAATCGTGACTAAAGGGAAATACTTCGTGTTTAGTGTGTTAGTGGAAAAATATGTCATTACCTGGCCGTTTATTATCGAATAGGTACTTGACCTAATCATTTCATTTTTAATTTATGATAAAAGAAGTAAAATCATTTGTATAGCCACAGGCATTTTGTCTTATAATCTATTCTACACATATTTGTACCAAATCTCATCAAAAAATCCATAAATCGCTCCAGTTTCGGAGCCTATTCAATGCAAACAAGCAATCAAATCTTTACTCTTTATCGAAATGAAATAAAAAAAAACTTTTTCCAAATAAAACTTAACAAGTTTTTCTCGGAATATCAACAAAAAAATGCTACCACTGGTTCAACCCTAACCCGTCGAGAAGAACCGGCCTAAGAAACTCGCAATATCTATAGATAAATATACAGATAAATTTATAAAAAGTAAAGGCAAAATCACCCGTTCGCTGACGTCACCAACCGAGCAAAAGCCGACATACGAAACTCTACATCATTTAAAACTTTCATGACCTATAAGTAGGCAAACAGACAGTGTCGCCACAGCAGAGGTGCAAGAAGCTCGAGAGAATATTTTTCGAACCGTCGCGCCTATCCCTTATTGCGACGAATTAAACCAATACTACCTACCTCAAACATGTCACATGTACGTGGCAAGCCTTTTAAAATTCCACCTCACCGGCATTGGATTTTAGTTCATAAATCACCAATTAAATGGCCGGTGAGGCGCGGGGCCGCCATTTGCATTTCAAAGCGCGCGTGAGACCACGGCGGCGGCGGTGGCCCGCCTATCGCCTGTCCCTGACGCTCAAATCACTGCGACCTATTATCTCGTTAGCCCTCATTTATACCGATTTAGATACGGCTTATCTGTGTAGCGAAACGTTCCGAAACATTTTCGATCTTAGGTTTAGATTTAACATTGCATTAGGAAATGTGACACGGCGTTGAAAATGTATCGTCTTTTAATGTAATTACAAAAAACAGTCAGTTGTTTATACTTAACAATAGTTAATTTTATCATAAATTAGATGAACAATACAACTTTTATTAAATGAGAAAAGAAAATTTTAGAGAATGAGAAATCGGACTACGTCGTAGAAGATCTACTTGCTACGTCGTAGAGAGCGGTACGGGCTACGTCTACATTATATCTAATATGAAAATGTTTACAAATTGTATCGAAAAAAAGAAAATATGCATAATTTTGCCTTTATGTAAAAATAATGCATACAATTATATAAATATTTAAAGTAACAATAGACTGGGTCACATGTGCCCTATTTTTCTTTCCCTGCTAATTTCCAAAAAAAAATTATCTGTGAAAAGCTAAATTAAAAATTTAAAAAAAACTCGACATAGCGTATAACATTCCTATCACACCTAACAAACGACCTGAAAATATCATCTCAGTATCATCCGTTTGGGAGCTGCGATGTCACAGACATATACATTTACACAGACACGTCAAACTTATAACACCCCGTCGTTTTTGCGTCGGGGATTAATAAAGAAGGTATTGCGTACCACGTCGCTGTTCATATGCATAAGGTCGGATGTCTCTCTCTGATCGGATACAAACATGCGACCTTATGCGTCTCACGTCGAGATTCATCCTCGTAACTGCCCTGGAATTAATGTACCCTGTGTACCCAAGAAAATAAAAATATATAAACAAATTTATCATAAAAGTCGATGAAGATTAACAGTTAACTCTTATTTTAGAGACGAAAGACACATACCCATATAAGGTTTCGTTCTATATTCATACACGTTTTAAATATAGTTAATAAATAACTGGTAAATGATAATAAAATCTTTTTAAAAATTGATTGCAACGATAATAATTTTCATTCATCATTTAAAAAGTGGCATCTCTGAACCTATTTAAAAAAATTGGTGTCGTGTGCTACCGATATAGCCACTGTGAAAATTGTAGCAGTAGGAACATTTAAAAACGTAAAATATTCCTACTCTTACAATTAATTCTATCCACAGAATTCCTGTTGATGGAATATTTTGACTGTTGACAAAATTTTACTATTCGAGATACAATTGAAAAAAATGGCTCTCGAAAACATTAAGTTTGACATGACGGCCGTTAAAGTGTTCTCGAAATGAGCGCAATCGTACAAATGCACAATTGCACGGCAATGACGAATATCAGGTGATTGTCATGCGGATTTTTTATTTAAAAATTCTTCTACGGAGCATTTTAAAAAGGCATAATGAAAAAATATTTTTCAATCAACCTTTAATAAAATCGTAGATTTAAGTCCCTTTGCAATAAAGTAACGTTAAAGCGAGTAACGCATATTATGTAACTATAATTTTACATACTGACCCGTGCCCACTTCGTTGAGCATACAAACCGTTTAAACCTTCCCTGGCTTTTCACGAATATTTCAAGACCAAAAATAGCCGGATCGGTTCAGCCGTTCTCGAGTTTTAGCGAGACTAACGAACAGCAATTCATTTTTATATATAAGAGAAGAAGATCAGAAAAGTTTGTTTTTGTTACTATTCAATAAAGATTGGTCGAAATCAATACGTTAGTTCATGAAGCCATAGTCTTTCACCTAATATCTAGTCTTCTTCTCTTCTAACTTCTTGCTAAGTCTTTTCTATTCTATAATTTTTTTTTCTTATAGCCTTGGGACATATTCAGTACACAACTGTTACTTTTAGAATGTCTGGTACACAACAGTGCGCTTGTTTTTTATTTGATTTATATAGAAATATTGTACAACCCTAAATCCTAAAGCAGGCGGAGCATTCATACTGGAGTACAATAACAACAATACACCGCATTGGAACCCCGCAATTCTGGATATTCGTTTTTTGTTATTCTGAAGTTATGACATTTTAGCAGACAGATGATTTAATTAAATTTTTATGTAACAGCAAGAGAGAAGAGGGTTGTGTATAAAATTAATTTTTTCGCAGCCTTCAGAATCACGAGTCACAGATCTGCGAGCGAAGAAAGTTCTACAATGCAATTCATGAAAACATGTATTAAATTTTTGTCTGATCTAGGTTTGAGCATTTGAGAATTGCAAAAAAGGTCTTTTGGACATAACGTACAGATGAATATTTTATATTTTGTTGTGATATTGTTTTACCTAGTAGTTTAAATACACCTTTAATCTAAATAATATTTAGCATGTAACATTTCAAACACTCTAGAAGTGACTACTCCTTGTTACTCTTCTT
This sequence comes from Celastrina argiolus, assembly GCA_905187575.2. NCBI lineage: Eukaryota > Metazoa > Arthropoda > Insecta > Lepidoptera > Lycaenidae > Celastrina > Celastrina argiolus. Next base: position 9,963,744 of record LR994581.1, read on the forward strand.
TCCTTCTTTTTGCGTAGTCATACCTATATAAACATTGTCCTACAAACACTTCAACGCTTGTACTAACAAAGCCGCTGCTGCATTATGTTTTGTATGGATTATGTCTCGCAGCGCCTGCGGTTAAACGCACCTCCTTTCCACACGAAATAAAGATGTCGCGTCGCGATTGTAACGGCACGTATGTAAAGGCACTTAGCGGTGATCCATCAGTTATAGGACTTACATAAATTCTGCATCAATCTGTCTTTAAACATCGATTGGATTGTTCGATTACAAAAGCGTGCCGATTTGAGCAGGCTTAAATCAGCACCAAAAAATTTTTCAATAAAGTAAGACCATTTAACGTCGCCTCGGCTCATTTATAACGTTGTTCTATATTATTCATATGCATTCTTACTAATATAATAAAAATATATACTCACGGTTTTGTCCTTATGTCAAGTCACTTTTCTAACGTATCAGATAAGTAGAAAATATTGTACAGGTTATACGGTGTGTTTTATATTAGTAAGGGGGTTTGTAGAAAAGTTCTATACAAAGATGCGCAAATATCGATCTTCGAGTATTTTAATAATCAGGAGTCAACATATATAATCATATATACCAGTGATGTGGGGTTCCTATAAGTACAATCCATTGTAGACCTTCAACATTTCTTCCTATTATGCAGGTTAGGGCTTCCTATTGCTTTTCTCTGATATATCGCCATGTTGTAAAATTAACTACCGTTTATGACATTACCGTACGGGTCATTGCGCGAGTAAAGGCTTTGTATAACCCCAGTGACTTTATACGACTATTTGTATGGCGAGAAAGCGCTATCGCGTCGACCAGATCATATTGAAATCGTATAATAACTAGTCTTTATTTTTTTTGAGACATAATTTACAAAAACTAAAACTATAGGTCCTTGAGTGTTGCCTCACTTAAAAATAGTGAAGTAATTTTTACGTTTGCATCACTAATATATATAGAGAAAAAAGGGTATAACGATAAATGAATAAATGAATTATGAATGAAAAAGGGGGAACTTTGCATATTGTTTTAAGCTGTATAAAAATTATATCAATTTATAAAATAATAATCCTCTGGTAAATATAATAATGATTTTTAATTATAAATAATTTTAATTAAACAAGTATTGAGAAAAACGGTTTTAAAGTACTCCAGTTATCAACTTATCGCGCGCACGCAGCATTTACTCGAGTTTATCGGATTTCCTAGTAGTTAACGAATTGTGTGCAAGCTGTAAGCTAATTGCGAAGTTATAAACTACATTTAAAGATGTAGCTGGTAGAACAAATTGATGAGTGAGAAGTTAGCAGGAATAAAAATACGAAAATTTTCTAACTATCGTATAAACTTAAAGACTATTTGGAATAGAGTAGTTAAAAAAAAGAAAACAGTAAATGTTCAATGAAGTAAAAAAGCGTAAGTAGGATGCAAAAATTTATTATTTTTGCATCCTACAGTATTTTTTTTCATGCCGCCCTAGTTGTAATGATAACCGTAGTAATATTTAAATTTTGTAAAAAAAACTTATTTCATGTCATAGTATTCAGAAATAATTAATATTGAAAACATCACATCTCATCACATTTTAAAAATATTAATATAAAAACTAAAAACAATTTTAAGTATTTTCAAACAGTGAACTGATGATAATGAATTATACTTAAGAACACTTGCGATCAAATCAGCTTTCAGACAGACATACACACATAGACTCGTCAGACTTATAACTGTTTTCGTCGAGGGTTAAAAATAAAGAATAAGTACTTAATATCAGATGACGTACCATTTTCAAAGACATCACATTTCAATAGGCCAATCCACCCACCCGCCACTGTATCGTCAGCAAAACGAGTAGAAGGTCAAATATCGATCTTACACACCGATGCATGCTCTAGTAAAAGCTTCAGAATCTTTTTTTTTATGTCGCAAGGGAAATTCACTACGCATCCCCCCGGGAGGGTCCCCGAGGGGCATGTGGGCCTCCCGGCTCGCTACGGTCGGTTTACCCACTAAAACCAAAAAAAAAGCTTTAGAACCCTCCGTAACGACCAGCGGCGGGTCCAATTAATACACCGAAAAATTCATCGAAATCCACTCTATCCATGGATCCAAAACACCATGAAGATCGGTTCTGTAGTTTTTTAGTTTATTGCGACTGTCGCGGCGGAGGACTTTGTTTAACCTCGAAAAAAACAGGGGGGTGTTATATGTGTGTATGTCTACAGCAACGTATCTCCCAAACGGATGAACTGATATTGTTCTATATTTATGGTTTGAAAGCTAACGTGACAATAGTGTTCGAAGTTATATTTCATCATAATCAGCTCGCTCCATTCTTTACAACTAAACATTTTTTTGAAGACTTTGGTAATTAAAAATGTTTAAATCTTTATAGCTATTTAATAATATGTAAGGAAAAAAATTGTTTTTAAAATAATATGTTAGGATGTCGATGGTCCTATCTAATCAGCGCCGATGTTGGAGTACAATCAGCTGCTGTCAGCATTTTTGCTGAGGTAATCTCATCTTAAGAGCACGGGCGCCTGCATCCGACGCCCTCGTAATTAAATCCCGGCCTCATAGAGAAAACTCATTACTACCTATGAGAAGTAATTATAATAAAAAAATGGCTTGATAATCATTATAATTATTATTTTCCTTTAAATTATATTACTTTTATAATTAAAATACTACGTTGCAATATTAATTTTGTAAAATTACTAACAAATATAGTAAGTTACTAATTATTATCGCTTAGATTTTGTTTGACACTCTGTTTTGTTTGTATTAGTTTGATAAATAAATAGGAACTTATTAATGTATTAAATTTTTACTCATTATATTATACTAACATTGAAACTAAAAATATGTACATACTGGATAAGCTACAGTAGATACAATATTTTGTCCTTGACTGTCAAGTGGCTTTATTTACATTCAAACAATACAATACACTTGTATTGTTTGAATTGAACGTGCCGTGTAAGGAAAAAACATTGCATAGCTTATAGTTTGGGTTCCCCCATACATTGTTTTCACTTGATTAGTATTAAGCTAATTTTTCTTGAGTAGCTTGATTTTGATGAGACGTCCATTAATTTCTTGGACGAAACTCTCGATTGTGGTAGCTAACAGAGTTAGCAAGGATAAAAAAAATCACAAATTTCGAGCGTAGAACCGGGATAACGTCCACGCAATTTGTAGGACAATTATGTCTGTTGAATTACATTAATATTAACTAAGTAATAAAAACAAAAACAGCTGGTTACTAATAATTTAAGATGACCTCCTTATCGATACAAGTTGACACGAAGGAACTCTTTGATCAAACCATAGATTTTGTAGGACAAATATTTTTTCGGATAGATCATTATCTTGAGATTTATCAAAAAAATATATTTTTTGGAATCACCAAGTTTATTCTTGCTATCTCTGTTAGCTACCACAAACAAGAGTTCCGTCCAAGAAATTCTTGGGCGACTCATCAAAATGAAGGTAGGTACTCACGAAAAATTTGCTTGATACTACAAGTGAAAACAATGTCCCCCATACATTGTTTAACCCTGACTATTATACAGTAAGTAAATGTTTTAATAAATGAGAAGATAAAATGTTAAATTGAAACTTTAAATTGAGCTGAAGATTAGAAATATACTCCGAGAGTTACATGTGGGAATGAAGTGTGGCATCAATGGAAGATTTATTAGAGGTCGCCGCTCTGATCCTTCATCCTTCAGAAGTGAGGGTAATTGCGGCGGACTGAGTTATTGCGTTGATCCGTCCTCGTAATGACTTCACTTGTGCCTCATAAGCCGAAGTTCCCTTAATTTTAAGGTTCCGTACCCAAAAAGGAAAAAAAGGAAAACTTATAAAATCACTCTGTTGTCCGTCCGTCTGTTTGTTTGTCTGTCAATACTCTTTTTCATAGGAACGCGTGGAGGTACCAAGCTGGTACAAACACTCAGGTACAATGTCCCTTGGAGTTGTGAAAAAATCGGATTTCTTAGCCTACGCAATAAAAAACATGGCCGTTTCCACCGCAAATATACGACGTTTTCGAACTCACAATGAAATCAAAACCTACAGGGTATTTGGCAAAGCAACGTCATATACAAGGTGTAAAATAAATAAGTGATCATACTTTAGGGTGTGTATGTAGAGTATACTGTGAAAGTATCCATCGCCGAGAGACTTACTTTTGAATTTCATGTTTGTACTAGCTGTGCCCGCGACTTCGTTCGCGTGGTGTTTGATTGACTTAAACCATTTATGCAGCGCATGCAACGAAAGTCTCCAAATGTGAATTGTTTGTTTGTTTAAACGCGCTAATCTCAGGAACTACTGGTCTGTTGTATTTTTGTTGGATAGTCCATTTTTATAGAGGAAGGCTTTAGGCTATATAAAATTACGTTGCGACCAAAACCACTCAGGCGTCGTCGTCCCCGACGCCGCGACGCCGACGACGATGCCGACGCTGACGCCCGATGTCGCGATGCCGACGCCCGAGGCCGCGAAGCCGACGCCCAACGCCGCGACGCCGGTGCCGCAACGCCGACGCCCAACGTCGCGACGCCCAACGCTGCGACGCCGTGACGCCGACGTCCGACGCCGCGACGACGACGACCAATTTCGCGACGCCGACGCCCGACGCCGCAACGCCGACGCCCAAAGTCGCGGCGCCGACGCCCAACGTCGCGACGCCGACGCCCGATGTAGCGACGCCGACGACCAACGTCGCGACGCCGACGCCCGACGCCCGACGCCCGCCGCCCGACGCCCGACGCCCGACGCCCGACGCCCGACGCCCGACGCCCGACGCCCGACGCCCGACGCCCGACGCCCGACGCCCGACGCCCGACGCCCGACGCCCGACGCCCGACGCCCGACGCCCGACGCCCGACGCCCGACGCCCGACGCCCGACGCCCGACGCCCGACGCCCGACGCCCGACGCCCGACGCCCGACGCCCGACGCCCGACGCCCGACGCCCGACGCCCGACGCCCGACGCCCGACGCCCGACGCCCGACGCCCGACGCCCGACGCCCGACGCCCGACGCCCGACGCCCGACGCCCGACGCCCGACGCCCGACGCCCGACGCCCGACGCCCGACGCCCGACGCCCGACGCCCGACGCCCGACGCCCGACGCCCGACGCCCGACGCCCGACGCCCGACGCCCGACGTCGCGACGACCAACGTACGTAGCCGCAACGCAGAACCCATAACGCGTAAGCCGCAACGCGGTACCTGCTATGTGGAAACTGCAACGCGGAACCCGCAACCCAGAATCCGCAATGCGGAACCCGTAACCCCAAATCGAATATCCCGCCGAAAGAACAAAAAGTTTTCAGTGTTCCTTTTTGTGTATGTATGTAATAAAAAATCTTAAATATGTATAGAGTAACAACATTCGATACAATTGACATTCGATTCATTACTTTTTACGAATCTTTCAAATGCTTGGCCTATTAGTATTAAGTATTCCTTGTTTTGTTTTAACTGTCAAAGTTTTCATAATTATGTTTTCTTTACCTTACAAATTCTAATTTGTTTCTCTAATAATTTCTCTAATAATCTATTATTAGAAAATTCATTAATAATATTAGAGAATTATAGACCCTTAATAATTCATGTAATATGTGTTAGTTTACAAATTTTCAATGGAAAATAAACGTTATCGACGAATTTTAGCAACTTATCTAAGTTAATATTTTTATTCATTTCATTTATAATTTTATTCTTAAAACTTAAAACAAATTTTACTACCCTATCTACATTATCTACCTGGAGCTACAAAGGTCTTCCTCCATCTGAGTGCCATTTGTCGGTGCTATCCGGGCTTTTCGGGTGAGCCATTTCGTTTGACGAGCGTTTCAACCAGTATGTACCGTCAGCTTTTATTTCGGGCTATCAAACCTTTTGGGCCATTTACACTGTCCCCGCATGTTATTGAGTGAAAACACGAGAAGATATTTAGATTAAAAAATATAGAAACGGAAATAACTACTTTGAGTACTACGTAACTATAATAAACTATATACAAACAACTTAAGACATAAGTAGGTCCCGGTACATCAGTATGTTTTGGATTTGAAAACAAATTAAAGGTCTTTCTGGAGGGTGACCTCTAGTTTTTGCCAGGCTTTGTGAACAAAAATTTTCTAAAAACTCAACTTTTAAGCCGAGAGTGCGGATGTTTTATTGACTTTGTAGGTTTTGCATTAAACGCGGAGTTTCAGCTGAAAAGCCTTTTACGATAAAACCGATTCAATTTAAATCAGGGACCGAAAAGGTTACCCATTTTGGTGTTTTAAACTGTTTAATTTATACGATTCTCTGAAAAACCCTAACATGCGCTTCAGCCGTATATACGGCTGAATCAACGGTATAAATAAACCGTTTATGAATAAGGTTCATTTTCGTTCGTTTTTCTGTGTTAAAAAAGGATGCGTGATAAGTAAGTACCGCGGAACGCTATTGGCTGAATTTGTTCCATCATGTCACAACTAGACTGTCGCACCATTTTACGCAAAAATGAGTGTGCGTTACAACTGCTCCGCCACGGTAGAAATATGATGAAAATGTTCGCCCAAAATTTAGGCGAAATTTGACAAAATCGATGGGTCCAAACCAAAAATTTGTCGAAGTAGAAACAAAGAAGTTATAAGGGTTTTAAGTTGGCCGCGCCAACGTAACGTCCACGATGGCGCGGCCATGGAAATCTCAGGAACTACGTGGGTTAGAGATCTAATTCTTTTTCTAGTATGAAGATTGAATTTGGCGAAAATTGTCGAAAAAGAAATTATAAAATAGAAATCGATATTTTAAGAGATATTTACCTCAGAAGCCGTGGTGGCGCAGACGTGCACTTCGTGTTTCTTTGATGTTGATTATTTCTTTATATCATAAGACTTAGTACAAAAAACTGATACAGGAAGTAAGGGCTTAATTTGTCGAAACTAATGAAAGCAATAAATACAACGAAATGTTATTTAAACAGACAAATCGGACCGAAACAAAAAATAACATGGCCGCGCCAACGTAACGCTTCTTTGTACGCTGATATCTCATTATATGTAATTGCTGGGATTTCAGTTTTTATATCCATTTATTCGGCACATTAACCTGATTAGAATGGCATATCGTTTTACCCTCAGAATAGTTTTTAACGCGTGTAATGTCCAAAAATGTGCTCTCTCGTACAATGTTTGAGTAGGGTAACCATAATTTCGATTTTATTTGAGAATACCTTTTACTCTACTAGACGAAAATGTGTCTATTTCTTAAATAATGCCAACAAATGGGATTATTACTATTAAATATTTCACACATAAACGTAAGTATGTAGTTAGTACCTATGCCCGTAAGTGGTCAGTTGTAGATATGATAATAATATTATGTTAGGTAAGTATACTGTACCTAGGCAGGCTACTTAATATTATGGGTTTCTTGCCCTTGAAATTAAGTACATACTTATCTACGACAAGTATCCTCATTCCCTGCAGCAAAGCAAGCCGGCGTAACGCCGGTTTTCATAGAGACCCATGGCCGTGGTTAAGACTCGCTATTGGAATTAATATTATTCCAACGGCAGACGAATAATATGCTTTTTCAAGAAGGCACTTTGTTACCGTATTTCGGTATGAAGTGACGCTTAGATTTTATTAGCGAGTCCGACCTTGTACTTATGCATTTTTAGTCATCTGCCTAATATTAACTTTCTTGTTTGAGCCTTGTTAGACCTAGATTTTATTTCTGTATCCATGATGTTTATAAAAGTACTAGCTGTGACCGCGACTTCGTACGCGTGTAAAAGTGATTTAGGGCACTTTAGTATTTTTAAATATATTTTTAGTTTATGAAGACTATCGTTTGGGTATTATGCTTCTTTATACATGGTCACACGGAGGCCGATGAAGTAATAATAGTAGTTTCAAATAATGGCTCAGATATGCCATATTAAGACATAGGATTAACCCCAATAGACGTAACAGTACTCCAGCCTGGCTCGGACGTAAGACACGTCACGCAGCGCCCGGTCGAATCACGGAGAAACGATTTTAATTTTGCTATATCCTAAAGTATTTATTATATTTGCATGGTCTAAAGGGCAAAATATGTAGTCTTCAGAAATGCTTAAGCAGAATAACGTATTTTAAATGATAAGGATTAATACCGTGATGGTAGATGGCATTCATCTAATTCAAATCGCCATTTCATTGAGTGACTATCGTTTTTATCGAATGACATATTTATATATATAGTGTGTAAAAAGAGCAGTCATTATAACTTTGAGATACGATTATACTACCTTTCCTCATTTCGGAAATGTATTTTTTTTTGTCAGAAACTAAAAAAAATGTTTATTTTTTCTTTTTACCATTTCTTTTTTTTTTTTGTAATAATAAAAAAAATAATAATAAAGGCAAAAATAATTTATTTTTTAATTTTTGTAAAAAAAATATAAAAAAAAAATACATTTCTAGAATGAGCGGGTGTTCCCCAGGGTGGCGTACTCTCTCCCCTCCGGTTTTCTATATTTATTAATATTATTTCCTCATTAATCAACTCAAATTTCCATCTTTACGCAGACGACCTGCAACTCTATCGTCATTCTCCGACGACCTCCGTAGCGCAGTTGGTTGAGCGCTTTGGCGCTCGAACGAAAGGTCGCGGGTTCGAATCCCGCCGAGGGAACAAAAAGTTTTCAATGTTCCTGGGTCATGGATGTGTATTAAATTTGTGTATAATATAATAAAAATCTTAAATATGTGTATAGTATAAAAGTATTAAATATATTTCCGTTGTCTGGTACCTGTAACACAAGTTCTTCGGATACTTAGCACAGGGCCAGATTGACGTGGTGTGAAGCGTCCATAGATATTATTATTATTATTCTAATATTGATGATATTTCTAATACAGTTGCTGGTATTAACTATGATCTGCAGAGCATATCAAATTGGGCTAAATCTTTTGGTCTGTTGGTAAATCCCAAAAAATCGCAGGCTATGATAATAGGCAGTAGCCTATTATCATAGCCTGCGATTTTTTGGGATTTACCAACAGATCCTATGTATCGTAGGCAGTAGCCTATTATCATAGCCTGCGATTTTTTGGGATTTACTAGTAAGTATATAACGCAACGTTTACACAATGTGCCTGTGGTCAAATATGATGGTACTATTATCGAATTCAGAGACACAGCTAAGAATTTAGGGTTAACTTTGGACAGCAATCTCTGCTGGAATCCGCAGGTTAGTGAAGTCAGCAGAAAGGTACACCACTCGTTGCACATGCTGAGGCGCCTTCAAAACTTTTTGCCTTTGCAAACCAAAATTTTCCTCGTCAAAACTCTCATTTTTCCTATCCTCGACTATGCCGACTCCTGCTACTTAGACGTTACCGAAGAGCTGCTAACTAAACTGGAACGCTTGCAGAATCTCTGTATCCGTTTCATTTTTGGTCTAAAAAAGTTTGATCACATATCAGCCTTTCGGATAAAACTCAAGTGGCTTCCTATCCGTCTCCGTCGCAACTCCCATATCCTCTGTTTACTTTACAATATCCTGTATAACCCTCTCTCTCCTTCCTATCTTCGTGATCGATTTAACTTTTCCCGGCCCATTGATATCCCTTGTAGGTCCAAATTCAGAACAAACCTTTACCTCCCATCACATCGCTCTAATTTCTACTCCTACTCCTTCACCGTTCATGCGGTCAGATTGTGGAACTCGCTTCCTCACACCGTCCGTGATAGTCCCACCATTGCCATATTTAAAAGACGTTTGAAGAAGTACTATTTTGAATCCCAATCCATATCATAACTAAACGGTATTATATATATTATATTTTTATTTTATACGTATTTATTTATGTATTTAGTAGTTATTTATATATTTATTTATTTTATTGTATTGATTATATATGTATTATAATTTATATTAATTATTGTATTTATTTTTGTACATGTATCTATTCTGATTTTAATATAATTTAGATGTAATGTATTTGTATGTTATTGTGCACGCTCTATTTGATATCTTGTATCCCATATCTCTTCCGTAGGGCTGCTGGAAGAAATTTCTTTCAGAAATAAGCAGTATCTTTTTGTCGTCTTTCTCTGTAATTTGTACTATTGTTAAGTGTTTCTTGTGTACAGTAAATTGTTAAAAAAAAAAAAAAAAAAAGAGAAAAGATAGTATAATCATATCCCAAAGTTATAGTGACTGCTCTTTTTACACCCGTTATAGCTTCTCAAAACCGCTAAATTGTCCGTTTCTTTATGTTTATCCCGAAAGGCTTTCTTTTAATAATACCAAAAGTTGATTTTATACAATAAATGATAATTTATTTCAGTTTGTGAAGCAAGTTCAAAAATACAGTTTTTATATTATTGGCACTGTGGAAACACTTGTCTTTTTAATAAAATCATGTTAGTTACTTATTTAATGTTCTAATCTACTTTAGTGCCACGTTCTATAGCTTCGCGTCACTGTGTAAGCGATCCCCCCGCGCGCCCCGCCCGAACCGTTCGTCCGCAGTCGCGCGCGAAATTCATCGACTTGCTTCAAAGTTATCGTCACTGCTCGGCTCCTATGTATCGTAGCGTTATGTTATATATCCTATAACCTGCCTAGGAATATGGTCTACAATCGTAATAAGTTTGGTTAAAATCCCTTCCGTGGTTTTTGATGTTGCACATACAGACAGATATAGAGACAAAAAATATAGATGAGTGTATAAAAGAATTATAACCCGTCTTCGCAAAAACGGATCAAGGGCAAGAAATGCATAATATTAAGTAACCTTCCTAGGTACAGTATACTTACCTAACATAATATTATTATCCTATCTACAACTGATCGCTTACGGGCATAGGTACTACATACTTACGTTTAAGTGTGAAATAATGATTAATAATAATTGTTCCGTTTGTTGGCATTATTAAGGAAATAGATACATTTTCGTCTAGTAGAGTAAAAGGTATTCCCAAATAAAATCGAAATTATGGTTACCCTACTCAAACATTGTACGAGAGAGCACATTTTTGGAGATTACACGCGTTGAAAACCATTCTGAGGGTAAAACGATATGCCATTCTAATCAGGTTAATGTGTCGAATAAATGGATATAAAAACCGAAATCCTAGCAATTACAGATAATGAGATATCAGCGCGGCCATGCTATTTTTTGTTTCGGTCCGATTTGTCTGTTTAAATAACATTTCGTTGTATTTATTGCTTTCATTAGTTTCGACAAATTAAGCCCTTACTTCCTGTATCATATTTTTGTACTAAGTATTATGATATAAAGAAATAATCAACATTAAAGAAACACGAAGTGCACGTCTGCACCGCCACGGCTTCTGAGGTAAATATCTCTTAAAATATCGATTTCTAGTTTATAATTTCTTTTTCGACAATTTTCGCCAAATTCAATCTTCATACTAGAAAAAGAATTAGATCTCTAACCCACGTAGTTCCTGAGATTTCCATGGCCGCGCCATCGTGGACGTTACGTTGGCACGGCCAACTTAAAACCCTTATAATTTCTTTGTTTCTACTTCGACAAATTTTTGGTTTGGACCCATCGATTTTGTCAAATTTCGCCTAAATTTTGGGCGAACATTTTCATCATATTTCTACCGTGACGAAGCAATCGTGATGCATACCAAAAATGATCATAATTGCGTATGACATAAGTTATAAGATGATGTTATTTAATGCAAGTTCTCGTCCATTTTTGTTTATTATTGTTTTTTTTTTCCATTCTTAGTCTTTCCTTGATATTGATTTGGTAAAGAGCGAAAAGTTAATTCCCATCTTATTTTTTTTTCTAATTATACGGAATTGTAATTTAGGTAATTCAAATTACTATAAAATATAAGTATGTTAAAATATAAGTATAATATTAGTATAAAATATAAGTGCTGTGCATTGTGCAACATTGATTTGGTCACTTTAAACTAATGTTTAAAGTGACCAAATCAATGTTGCACAATGCACAGCAAGGCTATTGAAACCTCAAGTCAGTGATGAAAAAAACCGCTTTTCATAGATTTGATCCCAGCCACGGCGTGTACCACAAATTTTTTGTCTCTTTCGGTTATTGGCGCGGCTGTATTAAACGGTTTAATACCGTTTAAGACAAGCGCATAGTTAAAAACCCTTAATATGGGTATTTAAAATAAAACGGTTTGTATTGATACCGCTACAGCCGTATAGCGGATTAATCGGTCCCTGAATTTTAAATGCTTCACTTCAAATATTCGCTTCATACAGTTCCACATGTAAATGTGTTTTAAATGGAATGGAATTCACATACTAATAACTACTTTAGCGGACTTCGTCCAGGTTTATTTTGTTTCAAGCGCTTAATCACTGTATGTGGAAGAATATTTATATAAAACGAACACGAATCTTTTTAACTAATTTCCTACAAGAAGTGAACTAAATATGATATAACGTACTTTTTTATTTTGTTTCAGTTTCAGTCTAATTTTATTATTAGAATAACAAAAATTATATTAATAAGAAATGATACGAAAATAGTTTGCGAGAGAAGGTAAGCTTTAACAATTTAAGTAACAAAAGCTCTTATTATTATTTATTCTTAGAATAAATATTTTCATTTTGCAAGGAATCACAAAGGTTACGACTTATTTTGAATGTCAAACAAAACAGCACAGAAACGTAAGTTGAAGCATTATTTGCTTAAAAATTCTCCAAACGAGACGTAAAAATTTGAACGTCGTATTTCTAGCTGAATAATTTAAAATCAACTGAGATAAGTCGGCCTTAGATCTTTTCTCTATTGTTCAAGATTTTTTTTAAACAAAGATTTCATTGAAGGGGTAAACTACGGAATAATTAGCAAGAACCTTTAGTAATGGCGTATAATGAAATTCTTCAGACTTAAATGAAAATAATGAGGCCGAGTGAGTTAACCCTCGCCATTATACGGAACATTTTGAGCTGTTGCTTCAATTATCCGGGCATTATTCACAGTAATTGTTAGAGATGATGATGATGATAATTACCAAAGCTGGAATAACAAGACAGTGAAATAATGGTACTATTACTTTTTATCTTATCTTAGGATAATAAGTTTAATGTTATGGACGAAAATATAGATAAGAATTCATTGGAGCAATTGGTAAAGTAACTCTCCCCGGTAATATTGGATTTTTATTTTAATTAAAATTCTGTTTAATGTCAGTGGGCAAACAAAGAACATTTATTAGTTTGTTCTAAATTCAATGTTTTTTTATGGCTCAGGTTGCTCGTCCATTTCTGGTTTCTGGCACGTAAGAGCTCCGCAACGGTTGGTGCAGCACTTCAGAGCGCGGGGACAGTCCGAGTCGCCCGTGCACATGTGGCTGCAGATCCACACGCCGCGCGGATGCTGCGGACAGCTGCCCGGCTTGACTGGAAAGGAATTACAAATTGCTAAGTTATTCAAAGGACTTGACGAACCTACACCTAGTGGGTGTCGTAAAAGGCGACAGCGGGAAAATAGTATATTCGCAAAAGGGCGGCAACGTTTCCATTTTTATAACTGCGTTGGCCAACCGGCTTATCGAGCGTGGTGAGTATATTTTAGCAGTGAACGTCATAGCGGACACGGCAACTTAGGGAACTACACTGAACGCTGGTTTTCGGAGGAAATAGAAATATTCCGAGGAAAGTCCTAGCCGGTGTTAGGTAGCAATTTGATGAACTACGAAGTTCGAAACCAAAAGGTAAAGTAGATGAAGCATAGACAAATTATATAGAGACAAAATATAATAGACAAATTTTACATACATACATAGTATTCTTGGTATATGGTAGTAGTAGGTAGTAAAAGAGTAATTGAAGCCGACATGAATGGAATTATAGGTACCGCATGCCACTGACGAATATTTAGAACGATAGAAAAGTGATATTCGAAAGAATGTAAGTCTGTAGTTGCTGGTATATTATACCTACTGGTGTAAATATCAGTTATAATAACTCTGGGATATGATTATACTACCTTTTCTTATTTTAGAAAAGTATTTCTGTCATAATAGGGATATGGGATTTGACATAAGTGGCATACGAATTATTGTGTCACTTAGCGAAGCTAATGTCAAATCCCATACATTTTGTTTTCAAACTTTGTAAGTGATAATAGCGATGGCTACTCGAATAAGGACCCGCCCCCCGATTCAAGATGCCACTTATCGCTTACAAAGTTCGATAACAAAATGTATGGGATTTGACATAAGCTTCGCTAAATGACAAGCGATTTGAATTTGGCAAGTGGATTGCTTGGAAAATAATTTTAGCATCCAATGCATTCCGTTACGAATTCGTCGTTGTCAATTATTGTTCCTGCTTGGGCTACAAGCCCTTGGCCTGACTCGCGTAAGTCAATGATAGTGAACTTACTCAAGTTAACGAAGTGCCGTGTCGTCATGGCGTCAACGCACATGGCGCCCCCGCAGTCAGTGGGGCAGCACAGCTGGGTGCTATTCTGGCACTTCTGCTGCGGGCCACATTGCGCGTCGCACATGTCCACAGACAGCGTCGGGGGACAAGACCCTAGTAGGCCGAAACTGGTTACCACCCCCAGTATGGCGGCTCCTAAAACCAGTCTCATCAATGTTCAAAATGAAGTTAATAAATGGTACTTCATTTTAATTTTGGCGATTTAATATGAAAACTTCATGAAATTGACTGAAGTTAAGTGTTTAATATTCAATTTTGTATTACTAGTATTATTTTAATCTTATATATAAAAATGAATTGCGGTTCGTTAGTCTCGCTAAAACTCGAGAACGGCTGAATCAATTCGGCTATTTTTAGTCTTGAAATATTCTTGGAAGTCCCGGGAAGGTTTAAACGGTTTGTATGCTTAACGAAGTGGACACAGGTCAGCTAGTATAATATAATATAATATTAAAGTACATACTCGTAATAAAATTAAACAATAACACTAAAATATTATTTGTGTGTTGTTTAATTTCTAACATTCTTACTACACAATCTACAGACTGTAAAATTAATGAGGGATAATACTTCAGGATGGTGTATGGGTCCCGTTTATAGAGTTTACTGTAAAGTACCTGAATTTTTTTTTTTTTAATTACTTTTGTAATATTATTGTAATTATTGTATGGGAAAATGTATGATATTGAGTCATATCTCATAGAAACATGAAAGTCAAAAGTACGTCTTTCAACGCTGGTACTTTCACAGTAAACTATACATACTCCCTCGTTTATTTTTAAAAGTTAAATACTGTATCCTGACTATGAAAATATATACTCGGGTCATTTCAATTACAGTATCCATTCAAAACTTATTCATTAAAATTGGATCAGCAGTTTAAATGTTGCGATAGTACAGGCATACTTACTTTTGGCTTCGCCGTAGTCGGGTAAAAACACTAATAATATTATCCAATAATTATATATTTAGTTTTCACTTACCTGTAGCTATTAAAAACAGATATTTAATTGCTGCCATTTCTACACAAATATTTTTGAAATATATTTGCCAAATTTCTTATCGATTACCAAAGTACACTTTATATGTTTAACACCTTATGCGTTTACAAAAGCACTATGCTATGGTTTACTTACGATTAGTGAATAACTGCTAGGCAGTATGGAACAACTATGCGTGGGGTTTATCTATTGTCGGCCCGCCTACTACACTAAACACTTGATAATAATTATTATAAATGACTAACGTTTTTATTAATCTACAATATGTACATGACATAAGTGGCTTACATAGTTTTTGTTAACTTATTTTCGACCTTGCCAATAAAATTTATAAAAACACACAAACACAGAGGTACGCAACGAGTATGTTAAGTAATACCTGTTACTCTTTTTAAGATTACTAACCTAAATATGAGTAACAGGTATTACTTAGTCTAGTAGAAGTATCTACGATAGATAGATAGGTGTCTACATAAATCATACAATATTAGCATTAAAATATTTTAAATAGAATTTCCATTTACTTTTCATGTATCAATCAATAACCTCCGTAGCGCAGTGGTTGAGCGCGTTGGTGCTCGAGCGAGAGGTCGCGGGTTCGAATCCCGCCGAGGGAACCAAAAGTTTTCAATGTTCCTGGGTCATGGATGTGTATTAAATTTGTGTATAATATAATAAAAATCTTAAACATGTGTATAGTATATTAGTCTATACATATAATAAATCTGTAGAGGGGTCATGTCTGTACATTAAGAATATTTAAGTGAAAATCAAAAAAAGGGGGTCTATAAGAGCCACAGAACCTAAAAATAACATTTTTGAAAAAAATGTCTGTTTGTCTGTCTGTCTGTCCGTATGGGAATGTTTGTCATCGCATCACGCTAAAACCGCTCTATGGAATGAAATGAAATTTGGCAGGCAGGTAGCTTATGACCTGAAGAGCATTATAGGAAATTATTATCCCGAAAAACGAAAGGGTTCCCGTGGGATCTTCAAAAAATTGTAGCTACCTATTTGACGGTATTTCAGCCAAACTACTCAACGTATTTAAATGAAATTTGGCAGGCAGGTAGCTTATGACCTGAAGAGCATTATTAGAAATTATTATCCCGAAAAACGAAAGGGTTCCCGTGGGATCTTCAAAAAATTGTAACTACCTATTTGACGGTATTTCAGCCAAACTACTCAACTTATTTAAATGAAATTTGGCAGGCAGGTAGCTTATGACCTGAAGAGCATTATAGGAAATTATTATCCCGAAAAACGAAAGGGTTACCGTGGGATCTTCAAAAAATTGTAGCTACCTATTTGACGGTATTTCAGCCAAACTACTCAACTTATTTAAATGAAATTTGGCAGGCAGGTAGCTTATGACCTGAAGAGCATTATAGGAAATTATTATCCCGAAAAACGAAAGGTTTCCCGTGGGATCTTCAAAAATTGTAGCTACCTATTTGACGGTATTTCAGCCAAACTACTCAACGTATTTAAATGAAATTTGGCAGGCAGGTAGCTTATGACCTGAAGAGCATTATTAGAAATTATTATCCCGAAAAACGAAAGGGTTCCCGTGGGATCTTCAAAAAATTGTAACTACCTATTTGACGGTATTTCAGCCAAACTACTCAACGTACTTAAATGAAACTTGTCACAAAGGTAGATTGTAATATGAAATAATCAACATAATATTTTTAACCGAAACCAAAATAGGAGGTGGTTTCTCAATTCGTAAATATATGTTTTTTTTTATGTTTATTCGTGGATATCTTCGTCGTTTATGAACCGATTTTAAATATTAATGTAATACCACTACTACTTAGTCTTTGAAGATATACGTTTGGAAATTTCGACATCGTTTATACTGCAAGCATATGGTAATTAATAAATAAAAAACCGGGCAAGTGCGAGTTGGAATTAAAGAGAGTAGACCGCCGACGCCGAAAAATTTGGCGGTCGGCGCCAGCAGCGCAACGTCGGATTGAAAGTCGGCGTCGGGCGTCGCGGCGTTGGGCGTCGCGGCGTCCGTCGGCGTCGCGGCGTCCGTCGGCGTCGCGACGACGGGCGTCGCGACGTTAGGTGTCGCGGCGTCGCGGCGTCGCGGCGTCGCGGCGTCGGGCGTCGGGCGTCGCGACGTTGGGCGTCGTGGCGTCGGGCGTCGCGGCGTCGGGCGTCGGCGTCGCAACATCGGGCGTCGTGGCGTCGGGCGTCGCGACGTTGGACGTCGCAGCGTCGCGACATCGGGCGTCGTGGCGTCGGGCGTCGCGGCGTCGGCGTCGTGACGTTGGGCGTCGCGGCGTTGGGCGTCGGCGTCGCGACGTTGGGCGTCGCGGCGTCGGGCGTTGCGGCGTCGGGCGTCACGGCGTCGGGCGTCACGCCGTCAGGCGTCGCGCTGTCGGGCATCGTCGTCACGACGTTGGGCGTCGCGGCGTCGGGCGTCGCGGCGGCGGGCACCGCGGCGTCGGGCGTCGCGGCGTCGGGCGTCGGCTCCACGACGTTGGGCGTTGCGGCGTCGGGCGTCGCGGCGTCGGTCGTCGCGGCGTTGGGCGTCATATACGGGACATTAGCGCGTTTAAACAAACAAACAATTTACATTTGGGGACTTTCGTTGCATGCGCTGCATAAACGGTTTAAGTCAAATAAACACCACGCGAACGAAGTCGCGGGCACAGCTAGTATTAAATATTTTTCCGTTGTCTGGTACCTGTAACACAAGTTCTTCGGATACTTAGCACGGGGCCAGATTGACGTGGTGTGAAGCATCCATAGACATATAAAAAATAAGATTAACAGCTCAAAGTAATTTTAGCTTACATACAAATCTTAACTTGTTATTTCGTGAAACCTAACAAGATTAATTTATACATTTTCACATTGGACTGTTAGGTTTAGCTAGGTTTTACCGTACTTAGGGCCGATTTTTCAATCGTCAGATAACTTTTACATAAGGAATAAATATGCGACTTTGACAGATTTTGTATGAAGGAAATGTCAAAGTCACATGCTTATTCGACTGATAAAAGTTATCAGATGATTGAAAAATCGGCTCTTAATCATAAAAACAGACCATTATTAGTTTACAGGAACGGTTACTAACTAATTAGAAACATCGCAGAGCATTTTCCAAGCTAATAACTTCATTACTGAGCTGAACATCGAAGGTTCTAGAGAAAATAAAACCAGCCCTTGCGACTGACGAGCTTCCGTACTGAGTATTGGAAAAATGCTTACCGGAGCTTTATCGTGTTTTCTTTATTGCGTTTATCGCGCGGTGTCCTCGAAGATGTCTACAATGCATAACCCTTAGGTCGACGTTAATATTACCCTACCTTTCCATTGTGTTTTGTTATATAATGGGCTATCGTTTTTTTCGTTATTATAGTCTATTAGAACATTATCGTAATAAATTTGTTAGGTTAACGTTTTGTCATAATAGAAGTACTTAGAAGTGTTTTTGACGACCTTTGTAGCTCAACGTTTAGCGCCCAAGCGAGGTCGAGGGTTAAAATCTCGCCGGGCCAACAAAAATTTTCCAATGTTCCCATAGGACACTAAAGGGTGAGTATCAAATGAGTATAATATGATAACAAAATTTGATATATTTCCGTTGTCTGGTACCCGTACGTAACACATCCTTTGAGAACTTAGCATGGGACCAGTTCGACGGGATTTTGAGACATTTTGTTCCTACGGGACAATAATGGGTGTAAATGAAATGTATACAATATCATACTTAATAAAATAAAAATTTTTGGTATACAGGGTGTAAAAAGAGCAGTCACTATAACTTTGGGATATGATTAAAAGACCTTTTCTCATTCTAGAAATGAATTTTTTACATTATTTATTTTTTGGAAAAAATATTTTTTTTTTGCAATTTATTATTTTTAGTCGCAAGGCTGAACTGTTTGTAACAACGTTCTGCATTAAATTCTTAAATATTATAATTTTTGCCCTAGTACGTAATGAACGTCTTACGCGTGCTATTGACCTCTCAGCGTAATCAGCTGATCGCTGTGTTGTGCACGTTGTACATTGCCTATTGCTAATTTTTACATTTTTAAAACAGTGGATTAAAAGCAAATGACTAGTACCAATGGATATATCTCTTGACTGGTTATTACCCCACGAAGTTATAGTGACTGCTCTTTTTATACCCTGTATTTCCGTTGTCTGGTGCCCGTAACACATCCTTCGAGAACTTAGCATGGGACCAGATCGACGGGATTGTGAGGCATTTTGTTCCTACGGGACAGTAATGGGTGTGAATGAAATGTATACAATATTATATTAAAATAAAAATTTTAGGTAGGTATATTTCCGTTGTCTGGTGCCCGTAACACATCCTTCGAGAACTTTGCATGGGACCAGATCAACGAGATTTGGAGACATTTTATAAACTACATTTATGCAAGTAAATGAATGTAACATGATGTGAATGCGTTCATTTTTCAATGTTGTGGGTTATAAAAAAACAATCTGTTACAATAATAAAAATGTAATAGGTACGTCAATATGTTCAGTTCTTGTTCTGCGCGAGATGAGGTTTTCTGGTACCCGTAACACATTCTTCAAGAACTTAGTATGGGACCAGATCGACGGGATTTTGAGACATTTTGTAAACTACAATCATGCAAGTAAATGAATGTAACATGATGTGAATGCGTTCATTTTTCAATGTTGTGGATTATATAAAAACAATCTGTTACAATAATAAAAATGTAATAGGTACGTCAATATGTTCAGTTCTTGTTCTGCGCGAGATACGCGTCAAGCCACTTGGACATGACGGGCAGGTTGGCGTCCGTCCACTTGGCCTCCTCCCGGATGTTCCTCATGGACTTCTCCACGATGTGCTCCGCGGAGCCGAACTCCCCGGGGTGGGCGACGTACAGGTTGGAGACCAGCTCCAGGCCGAGCTGCGTGGTAAACTGTGACGTAGCGGACGTGATCAGATTGTCCCACAGATTCGTTTTGCTCGAGAACCTGCAAATTTTGAGATGCAGCTTAAGGCGATTTTGACTTAACGACGACGAAAAAAACTTATTTTAATTTAAAAATTGTATGGTAAACCAAAAATATATACTTTTTCTCGAAAAAAAAACAATAAAAAATAAGTTACAATACATACTAAAATAAATGCAAAATCTCATTTTAGATTTAGCTATTATAAGTTACCCAATAGTTAATAGTTAGCGTTAATACAAAATGAATTACGAAAGAAATAGTATAAAACCCGAGCATTGTGTAAGAAAATCACGTACTTCTGAGAGTGCGCCGCTAAATATTCAAGCCGTAAAGCAATTTTCACTTACTTTTCTTTTAATACATCCCAATTATTGCTCAAAAATTCAAACAGGCTCGTGTAGCCTTGAGGACTGCCGGTCAGCATACTAAATATGAGGAACAGGTCCGTCTCAGTGAAATTGGAGTTCCCTTCCAGTACTGTTATGTTTAGGAGTTTGACAATTTTGGACTCGTCTCTCGGACAGCCGGCCAGAGTCTTCAGCAAGTAAGTCCTTTCGCTCTGCATCCTGGATGACGGGAAGTTGATCACTCTTTGCAACCCGAAATCCCACTCCTTTTGGGTTCCCCATTTGAATACCGGACAAATGAACTGGTTAGATACCCTGGAAATTAAATAGAACATGGTCATCATCGTTTCAGCTAAGACGTTCACTACTGGACAGAAGCCTATTCCAAAATATTTCATGTATGGTAGTAATGAAAACATCGCATGTGAAAGTATTTTTTTATTACATAAATGGATAGTGCTCTGAATAATAAAAAAGTTTACTAATATACTAACAATCAACAGTTTTTTAAAATATTGCTGATAATTTAAAGCATTTTTGTGGTGCAAAGTAGATATATAACAGAGACACTAGTAGATCTAAACCTACTAGAAAATGGTATCACCCTAATACTAGCAATTCGACTGGCTATTTTTGTTTTCTTCGATTTCCAGGCACATTCCGGAAACCGCCATCTAACGCCACTATTGGAAAATACTAATTACTAATTTCGATTCGTATCTTCTTCTTAATTAAGGAGTTGGATTTAGCTTAATGTGATGTTATGCTTAAAAAATATGCTTATCTTTATTTTAATGTCAATATTTGTACTTAATACGGCATATATAATATATAATATACGGCATATATAATATATGGCATATATAATATACGGCATATATAATATTACATTTTATAATTTACAAACGTTATTATAGTAGTGACATCTATTGCAATTTTTTTGTATAAAAGATAGATTGTATGGGATGGTAAGCCATGGTCCTGTGAAAACGCCCCATACAAAAGTCACATTAATTACTATTACTTTAATAAACTTTCTTGATTTTTAGAGGACTGTCCTTTTATGTAATAAAATGAAAGTCAAGTACCCAATTGCAGTAACTTTCAAATAGCTATGAAAATTAGAAGTGTAACTTTCAGTAAAATACAAAAGTTGTATTCCAACAACGATCACGTAACAAAAGTTTTGAATATAAAACTTTCCAATACACAAATGTTAACGAGCTGTTGGGAGCCGAGTGTATTAACGAAACCAAATATCTTTGTTGACTGGCCCGTGTAATTCAACGTAAGCGGTTGGGAAAAATGAATTGAATTTGCACGGTTGGAAAAACGTAAACAAGAGCTCCTTTCATCCATAATTGTTCCGAACACTACGAACAGAATTTGCTGTAGGAATAAAAAATTATTGCTTTAATATTTCCCTCGCGATCTATTTTCGGAAATATTTTCATACTTCGTTTTATTTCCATCTACACGTTCACATTTCAGCCGATGCACGGAACGTATTATCGGGAGGAAATGTATGTAGATTCTGGTTTAATCGTGTGACGCTGCGGTCTCCGTATCTACGAAATACTCGCAATTAACATCCCAATGTATTTTAACTGTAGAGTTTAGTTACATTAATTTAATGTTCCGATCTTAAGAACTTATGTTAACCGAAATAAATGAAATTGTTTTATTAAATATCTTTTTAGCTGAATTTAAATTAGATGGAATTGGGTTCTGCTATTGCTTATTTGTGACTTTTGCAATAGTTAAAATTAATTATTAGTGTAAAACGTATTGCAGACAACGAAAAATCAATGTACTTAGATTTAAGTAAAACAATGTTATCATGTAAGTGGCATCTCGCTTTGTTGATAATAAATATCTTTAAGCCTAAACCTAACCTAAACCTAATTTATATATGTCTGGTGCGGTTTTTACGTTACTAGGGACGCAATAAAAAATGGATAGTTTGTGTTGCAGCGTCTATTATTATCTATAATCCCCATAAAATTTTAAATTACACCATTGGACGGCTTAAGAATTAAAATGATGATGAAACATTACGCTACGTGACAACCGTAAGCACGTACAACACAGGTCCTAGTGAGAAATTTTCACGAACTATTAATGATGTACGAAAATATCATGATACATCCTCATAAAATTTTACGATTTTGTAGGGTCCAAATTCCTCTTAATATAAAGTGAGACCCATGCCTCTATCGAGTATCGTTAATTTTTAGTTATATGTTGCTTAGGTTTAGGCTAGTTCTCCTTCTTAAAAGGCTTGGCCTATATAAAAAGTAGGACTTTTTTGAATTTTTGGTAGGTCTTCAAAAGGTATAAGAAGATTCCGAAAAAAGTTATAGTACCTACAGCTGGAGCACGATTCTCGGGCAGTGGAAAAAAGTTCGAATATTAATATATCCCGCTCGCACGCGCGCTAAATCTCATTTGAATGAGCGGGACAGACCGATAGTAAAAACTAAGTTCGAGGCCTGAGAATTAGGGCCCTGGAGCACGATTCTCGGGCAGTGGAAAAAAGTTAGAATATTAGTATATCCCGCTCGCACGCGCGCTAAATCTCATTTGCATAAGCGGGACAGACCGATAGTAAAAACTGAGTTCGAGGCCTGAGAATCGCCGCCCTGGTACGTTGTTTTTTTCTACTTACGGGTTGCCCTCATCAGGGTTGGGAGCTTCCATCCACTTGGCATATTGTTCCTGCGCCTCCTCTATACAAGGCTTGTAGCCGGCTCGACAAAGGAAGGTCTTCGTGAGAGATCTCAGGTTTTTCTTCCAATTCTCTTCATCTTCTTTAACGTCCTTTGTTAACTCCTTGTATAACGGAGTCAAAAGATTTCGAATGTAAGCCTAAAAACGTTAGATAGGATTAATATTGTATTATTCTTGGACTGGATTTTGCCCGCGTCAAATAGATTTCACCCTCTGGAGTTGAATTTGAAAAATCTTAGTGGACGCTTTCGTCATATGACTAATGTAATTTCGTCAAATGAATACGTGTGCGAAATTTCAATCTAGAAGATTCTTTAAGGTTTAGCCTGGCGGAGCGACATCAGTCATCAGTAAATTGCATTATATAAACGTGGTAGGTATGTAAAACTCGCGAGAATATTGACTATTGTTATACGGATAGTAATCAACATGAAACAGAAATATACGTCTGTAATAATAATCATTAATGAGTATACACGTGATATATTAATTACTCCTTCATAATACGCATTAGGGTCCAACTTTTTGTAGGTGAGATACAGCACATACTGATTGCAATAGCCATAGAAAAGGTTTGTCACAAATAATATGAAGAAAAAGATCTCCCCGATTATCGGTCCTAAAAAAGTGAACCGAGGGCTGGCACCCATAAAGTGAGATAATAAAGTGAACTCCGCAACTTTAATTAACATCGCCATCCAATAACTGGCAAATTGCCGTATAACTAAATAACAGATTGGAATTGGGTTACACAAACTGAACACAACCCGTATGACTCGGGATAAAGTTTAAATATTTGCATTTGTAAAATCGAATTATTGTGTAGGCATCTGTAAATGGAAGTGATGCTGCGAATTGTTCGGATTCAGTTAACATTTATAATTCAATATTTGATGTTGCATATCAAACATCAAATTGATAATGTCATCATCATAATCGCATACACCTCCGTAGTGTAACTGACACTCTAATCCAAGTTGTCAATGACAGCAGGGTTAAAAATTAAAATGTTGGCTTTAATGGTAAACCGAACCGTTATTTGGTTCCTGGTTTTGTGCAATGAATATTAAACGCAATCTATTGTCTCATTAATAACATTTCTAGTTGTAGACCATAATATAATAAACATTCCCCTGGTTTCCCAAACGCTATTCAAATGAATGATCAACTAACATGGCATTCAAATCAACTACCCATATTGAACGCTGATTGGTGGATTATTATCAGAAAGAAAAGAACGGACATATATTTTATAATTACATCACGCTCGCTCGCTGATTCAAATCGTATGTCAACTAATCGGTGTCTATGGTGAAGTAACCACATCTGTGGAATTTTAACAAATTTTGCAAGTGCGAGCGTGATGTAATTATAAAATATCTGTCCGTTCCTTTCTGTCTGATAATGTTCCACCAATCAGCGATCAATATGGGTTGTTGATTTGAATGCTATGTTAGTTGATCATTCATTTGAATACCGTTAGGGAAACCAGGGGATTATTTTTACAATACGTACCCGGAACTTATCATCAATGCAAGGGCAAATGTGTCGTCTGATGTGGTCGATCATCGTGAAAATCGGATCCCATACAAGGTGGTGCCTCTCCTCCTTCAGGAACAGAGTCATGTTGAGTGCCGTCGCAAACGACAGTTGTCCAGCGAATGCCAGATTCCATGCATCATGGAGAAGCTTGGCGCGAGTCAGCTCCGGAATCTTAGTCCTTTGACTGCCTTGTAGGAATTGTGAGAGCAAGTTCCAATTGTGCTCGTCGTAGTTCACCGGGAATGGGGCTGGAATAATAATGTTCATTGGACGTTAGCTCAATTGTTAGTTTCGATCAATACACTAGATAACGTGTCCCATACAAAAAGAAGGCTTAAATCTGTGTTGTATACTAAAATTTGTTTAATAACAAACGGGGACAAAGGTTTTAAGACATTACAGTTGGTTTCGTGATTCTAAATCTCTAATTATGATAATAAAAATCTTAACTTAAACACCGCAATGTGTGTTTAAATTTAATATTTTAAACATTATTGTTGAAGTGACCTAATTGAAGACATGAATGAAGGTGATATATTGAATTCAAACTGCCTCTTAAACATTTTAGAATACGTCGTAACGTAATAAGTTCATATATCAATTATTATAAATTTTAAATCAAGCATTGTGATATGCGTGGACGTTAACAGTGTTACAAGCAAACGAAATTAAACAACAGATCACTATTCAAGCGAGCTGATATTCTTCGAGACGGATTTCTTGTGCTGACACGATATCCATTTAGTGTATATGTAAATATAATGGAACCAGACAGTTTCACGGTATTCAGACGATAACTAGAAAGTTTAGGCGGTAGACTTTTATCATTGCGACAGTTGACTTTTAGAATTGCCACTGCGACTAATCTGTATATTTCTAAAACACGTTTATTAACAATTTGTTTTATATACCGAGTGATTTTTTATTCCGTTTTAGGAGAAACGAGCAAACGAATCGCCTGATAGAAAGCAATTACCATCGCCCATGGACAGCGGAAGAGTTTTAATGGATTGCCGGCCTTTTAAGGGCCTGTTTCTTAAAAGTTTGCAGGTCTTAATAGTCCGGATATACCGCTGGCGACAGTTCTGCTACGCCAAATAAGCCTTTATGAAAGTTAGTT
The DNA here is from genome assembly GCA_905187575.2 of Celastrina argiolus. Classification (NCBI taxonomy): domain Eukaryota; kingdom Metazoa; phylum Arthropoda; class Insecta; order Lepidoptera; family Lycaenidae; genus Celastrina; species Celastrina argiolus. Next base: position 9,989,939 of record LR994581.1, read on the forward strand.
TAATCCTTGTTGCCATTTTTGCTTACCAATCTCCTCCGGGTTGACGATGATGAAGTTGTTGCTGTCGGGCAGATCCCTCAGCGTCAGGTCCTTATCCGACCACGATGCGGGCGTGGTGTTGGTGAAGCACAGGCTGTCGGCCCGCGCCACTACCACGGGCGTCCACCACCGCATGCGGTCCGCGTCCGGAACGTCGTGCGGACGCTCGCGGAGATAGAGTTTCTAGAACATAGAAATATTGGAGTAGCGGCGGACGCTCGCGGAAGTACAGTTTCTAGAACAGGGAAATATTGGAGTAGCGGCGGACGCTCGCGGAAGTACAGTTTCTAGAACAGGGAAATATTGGAGTAGCGGCGGACGCTCACGGAAGTACAGTTTCTAAAACAGGGAAATATTGGAGTAGCGGCGGACGCTCGCGGAAGTACAGTTTTTAGAACAGGGAAATATTGGAGTAGCGGCGGACGCTCGCGGAAGTACAGTTTCTAGAACAGGGAAATATTGGAGTAGCGGCGGACGCTCGCGGAAGTACAGTTTCTAGAACATAGAAATATTGGAGTAGCGGCGGACGCTCGTGGAAGTACAGTTTCTAGAACAGGGAAATATTGGAGTAGCGGCGGACGCTCGCGGAAGTACAGTTTCTAGAACAGGGAAATATTGGAGTAGCGGCGGACGCTCGCGGAAGTACAGTTTTTAGAACAGGGAAATATTGGAGTAGCGGCAGACGCTCGCGGAAGTACAGTTTCTATAACAGGGAAATATTGGAGTAGCGGCGGACGCTTGCGGAAGTACAGTTTTTAGAACAGGGAAATATTGGATAACGGCAGACGCTCGCGGAAGTACAGTTTCTATAACAGGGAAATATTGGAGTAGCGGCGGACGCTCGCGGAAGTACAGTTTCTAGAACAGGGAAATATTGGAGTAGCGGCGGACGCTCGCGGAAGTACCGTTTCTAGAAAAGGAAATAATAGCGCGCATAGTAGGTTATTAATAGGATGTATCATCTATATACGTGAAGCAAAAATTTTCTCTCCTTTTACGATAGTCCCGTGGACTGTTCTTCTGCATTAAAATTTCTCACACATATAGTATGTTATAGAGAAATAATGCAGAATATTTATATTTCTTTAAAAAATGCTAAGAAATACGTAAATGAAATAACGAATGAACTGTGGTAACACTGACTGCTGTACAGTGATTATGGTCTAATTTCGAAATCTTTAGTTTACCTACCTAGTTATTTTAAATATAGAGGCACTAACTTGGGAAACATGCGCAGACTTATCTTCATATTTCCTGATCACCGTAACGAGTGGCAGACGATCCTTCTCGATCCAGCTGTTGGCGAGTTTCCTAACATCCAGCTCCTGCGGCAGCCGCCCGCTGGACTTCGCGGCATCGTTTAGCGCGTTCCAGATGTCGTCACCGGTGAACGTCTTGAATTTTCTGGTTAAAATGTTTATGTTTATAGAATTTTGAAGGTTTAATAATGCTACGTTGAACGAATTACATCGAACCTACCTACTTCGTGTAACTCCTTCACACGAAGTAGGTAGGTATTAATTATACAGGGTGTAAAAAGAGCAGTCACTATAACTACGTGGGGTAATAACCGGGCAAGAGATATATCCATTGGTAATAGTCATTTGCTTTTAATCCTGTTTTAAAAATTTAAAAATTTTCAATAGGAAATTTACAACGTGCACAACACAGCGATCAGCTGATTACGCTGAGAGGTCAATAGCACGCGTAAGATGTTCATTACGTACTAGGGCAAAAATTATAAAATTTAAGAATGTAATGCATAACGTTGTTTCAAACAGTTCAGCCTTGCGACTAAAATAATAGATTGCAAAGAAAAAACCTTTTTTTCAAAAAATAAATAATGACAAAAATTCATTTCTAGAATCAGTCAAGGTCCTATAACTTTGGGATATGATTAAAGGACCTTTTCTCAGTCTAGAAATGTTTTTTTTTTTATTATTTTTTTTTTTTATATATTTTTTTTTAAATTTATTATTTTTAGTCGCAAGTTCTCAAAGCATTTGGAACAACGTTCTGCATTAAATTGATTTGAATGAACGTCTTACGCGTGCTATTGACCTCTCAGCGTAATCAGCTGATCGCTGTGTTGTGCACGTTGTAAATTTCCTATTGAAAATTTTAAAATTTTTAAAACAGGATTAAAAGCAAATGACTATTACCAATGGATATATCTCTTGCCCGGTTATTACCCCACGAAGTTATAGTGACTGCTCTTTTTACACCCTGTATATGAGTGAGTTTGCCATATTCATTGTTTATATCTATACTAATATTATAAAGAGGTAACGTTTGATTGTTTGTTTGTTTGTTTGTTTGTTTGTTTGAATGGAATAGGCTCTGAAACCACTGAACCAATATGAAAAATTCTTTCACCGTTGGAAAGCTACATTCCTAGCGCTGAACATAGGCTATATTATATGTTTAAAAAAAGTAGGGTTCCTTACTAAAACCCCAAAAATGTAGCCCAAAGTGTAAAAAAACGACCTCCAAAATTTCTTACATCGTATGCGCTTCGACAACGGCTTGACCAATTTCGCAAATTTTTTTTACGGTATGTTCGTTATTGTTACGAAAAGGTTATTATGAAAGAAAATGTTGAAAAAAATAAGCAGAAAATTAGAAAAAAGAAGAAAATACGTGATGGTCACGCGGGGTTTGAACCTGGGCTCGATCGATTCACGTCGTTGGCAGTTTATATGACACGGCTGTCATGGCAACATCATTATTTACAAATGGAAAATAAAAATTATGAAATGCTATAAATACCGTTTTTATATCAGCTTAAACTATTTGGAGTAATAAAATTATTAGGATTAACAAAAACATGAATCCAAATAGTTTAAGCTGATATAAATACGGTATGTATAGCATTTCCTAATTTTTGTTTTCCATTTGTAAACAACGCCGTTACCATGGCGACCGGTAGACGTTATAGACGTTTGGCTGCGTTTCCATTGACGCGGGGCGAGGCGGACAGGAGCTTGCGGTACCCGAATTGACCAATCACTATGCTCGAAATCTCTGCTCCACTCCGCTTGGGAACCACTAAGTTCCTATGCGCCCCGCACCGCGTCAGTGAAAACGCCAAGATTGGAGAAGTTTTCCAAATCTATACATCTATACAAATAAATAAAATTGAAGTGTCAGTATGTAACTTTCAATTAGCAACGTTTTTCTAAATGCATATGACATTTTAAACGATATCTTCTGCTTTTTTTTGCATTGGGAACGATATTTACTGAAAACGAAAATGTAATTTAAAAAAAAATGTCTGTCAGCGTCTCTCTTTGCTCCGGCTAATCTCTGGAACGGCTGGACCGATTTTTACGAGACTTTCACTGGTAGATAGCTAAAGTTATAAGGATTAATTTAGGCTACTTTTCATCATCATCATCGTCGTCATCTAACTAATGATCACCGGATTGGCTGGACCGACTGTGACATTCACTCCTACTAACATAAGGTAAATAACTCAAGAACGGCTTTATCGATATGGCTGAAAATTGGTGAGGAAGTAGCTTAGAGCAAGTAGACGGACATAGGATACTATTTATTCCATATTTTGTCAGCGTTTCCGTGAACGTTGCGGGTTCTGCGTTTGGGTTTCGCGTTGTGGGTTCCGCGTTGCGGGTTCCGGGTTTCCGTGTTGCGGGTTCCGGGTTTCGCGTTGCGGGTTCCGCGTTGCGGGTTTCGGGTTCCCATGCTGCTGGTTCCGCGTTGCGGGTTTCGGGTTCCCATGCTGCGGGTTCCGCGTTGCGAGTTCCAGGTTCCCGCGTTGCGGGTTCCGGGTTCCCGCGTTGCGGGTTCCGGGTTCCCGCGTTGCGGGTTCCGGGTTCCCGCGTTGCGGGTTCCGGGTTCCCGCGTTGCGGGTTCCGGGTTCCCGCGTTGCGGGTTTCGAGTTCCGCGTTGCGGGTTCCGGGTTCCCGCGTTGCGGGTTCCGGGTTTCCGCGTTGCATGTTCAGGGTTCCCGCATTGCGGGTTCCGGGTTCCCGCGTTGCGGGTTCCGGGTTCCCGCGTTGCGGGTTCAGCTTTCCCGCGTTGCGGGTTCCGGGTTCCCGCGTTGCGGGTTCAGGGTTCCCGCGTTGCGGGTTCAGGGTTCCCGCGTTGCGGGTTCAGGGTTCCCGCGTTGCGGGTTCAGGGTTCTCACGTTGCGGGTTCCGCGTTGCGGGTTCCGGGTTCCGGGTTCCCGCGTTGCGGGTTCCAAGTTCCGCGTTGCGGGTTCCGGGTTCCCGCGTTGCGGGTTCCCGCGTTGCGGGTTCAGGGTTCCCGCGTTGCGGGTTCCGGGTTCCCGCGTTGCGGGTTCCGGGTTCCCGCGTTGCGGGTTCCGGGTTCCCGCGTTGCGGGTTCCGGGTTCCCGCGTTGCGGGTTCCGGGTTCCCGCGTTGCGGGTTCCGAGTTCCGCGTTGCGGGTTCCGGGTTCCCGTGTTGCAGGTTCCGGGTTCCCGCGTTGCGGGTTCAGGGTTCCCGCGTTGCGGGTTCAGGGTTCCCGCGTTGCGGGTTTAGGGTTCCCGCGTTGCGGGTTCAGGGTTCCCGCGTTGCGGGTTCAGGGTTCCCGCGTTGCGGGTTCAGGGTTCCCGCGTTGCGGGTTCAGGGTTTTCACGTTGCGGGTTCCGCGTTGCGGGTTCCCGCGTTGCGGGTTCCGGGTTCCCGCGTTGCGGGTTCCGGGTTCCCGCGTTGCGGGTTCCACGTTGTTTTTTTTTTTAGTTGAATTTCATCATAAACTCTTTTTATGCTCAACGAAGTGGGCAAGGGTCAGCTAGTACTAAATACATTAAAAATACATTTTTGTCTTCTAGGTATGCTTTTACTCGCCTACGGGGAAGTCAAAATGACTAGTGATTTTTTTCGGAATATAACTCTTAATATAACTGTACCTAGTGTCACACTAATTCTTATTATTAATAATAATAATAATAGCCCACCGATTTCGGCATCGGTAGCCGATTTCTTTCAAACCAGGCCAGCTACGCAGGACATAGGCTATATAATTTACGTAGCCTGTTTTTTTAAATACAAAATGTAGTTTGAGCACCGCGCAATAACCTTCGACCGCTAGCTACCGGCGTTCATTAATCGTCTATTTACCTGGACTCGATGAAGCTCCTCAACCCCTTCTTGAAGGCGTCACCGCCGAGCGTGTAATTAAACATCCGGAACAGCAGTTCTATTTTCGTGCTGGCCGTCTCTTGCTTCATGCCCGTGATGCGGGAGTGCGGGTAGCGTTTGCTGAACTCGTAGTATAGAGAGTAGAGGACCGTCATCGGCCATTTTCCCTCCATCTCGGAGCCGTTGTTGATCTAAAAATAGAGGGTGAGATACAAATTGTTATGTAAAACCTAAAGGTGCGATTCCATCGGTGTTCTGAACAGTTCCGAACAATGTGCGTAACAGATGTTTGTTCGGTGGACTCGCTAACGCAACATTAACAAATTGTGCCCCAACATTATTAGAATGTTGTATACTTTTGTTCGCGCCAGTGGAGTCGCGTCGACGCACACAAACATTACATTTTGTTTCAAAATATGCTATTGCACCAGTGTGCTGAACTGTTTCGAACTCCAATGAGTGAACAATTAGTGAACAAAAGTTACGCACAGCCTCGCGGTGGAGTCGATGTTAGCAACTTAGTTTCGCACAGCTGGAGTTGTGAAAAAAATGTTGGCTAACATATGTTCTGATCACTATTTTGGTGGAATCGTACCTTAAGATTAACTCATGGTGCTTACGTTTATTTTTGTTTGACTTACAAGTGACATTGTATCGACCGAATCTCAAACAATATTTAAATTAAGTGACGCTGAGATCACATGCTGTCTTCATAAGTGTACTAGCAGACCCGTGCCTACTTTGTTGAGCATAGAAACAGTTTGCGATGAACCGTTTAAGCCTTCCCGGAACTTTCACGAATATTTAAAGACTAAAAATAGCCTCTATTCAGCCGTTCTCGAGTTTTAGGGAGACTAACGAACAGCAATAAATTTTTATACATGAGACGAAGAAGATATAATATGCTGTATTCTGCCAAGGAGTAATAGTGACAGACTGTAAATAGAAGGGTTTCTAGCTTTAATTAGCGTTTCAGTATTTTCGGCGGTAAGAGTTCTATAAAAGAATAGCTTCTTTTGTTCTATTCGCTTTAAAAGTAGTCATTAAAGTAACGTCTAAAACAAAACCTATAAGCTTTGGCTTCTCAAATCATCGTCACAATTTTTATTATTAATTCATAAATAGAATGTTCTTCAATTATGTGCATTAGACAAATTGGTTGTACTCAAAATAAAAAGTGTTTTTTCCAAAATTAATGCTAAGTCAAGGGCTCCCAAATAAGACCCAGGTTCAAGTTGGGATTGATATACTGCGATCCCTTTCCCTATCATAAATATTGTACCTCAGTTGCGTGCTTAAGTAAGAGACCGGATAAATGGTACAATAAAAAATATACAAGAGTTTTGGTGCAAAATTATTCAATTTGTAGGTACTGTTAGAATGTGACATGCCTTTTTGAATTGGATGTAAAAATTAAATGCTATAAAAATTATTAATATTGTTTATTTTCCTGATCTATTCCGTATTACGCTTTAACTAACCTATATGTTAGCTAACCTAGACCTGTAGTTAATCAAATGACTCAATGTAAAAATATTTTGTATACATTCATTTTCATGTCAAACTTTTAATTTGAAATACAAATAATGCAAATAATCTTTACATCTATATCAATTATATCAATTAAACATCGATGAAATAGAAAATTTATATAGTCTTGAACAGGGATGAAATGGATATGAAATTTCGGATACGGATATTACATTATTTCGGATTATCCGTTTCTTTCGGATAATTTCGGTTACGGATATTAAATTTGGTTTCCTTCTTATAGACAAACTTTTATTTCGGTTTCGGTTACGGATAACTTTTTATATCGAATATCCGATAGTTTCGGTTACGGTTACGGAGCTCCCTACTATCCTTGGTCATGAAGTATAAGTGGTCACTCGTTATACCATACCTTGAAAGCAACTTCAGCCGCTAAGTAAGCCACCAGCGCCTTGTTGAGGTGCGCGTCGGACCACCAGGCAGGAGTGGTGAAAGCGCCCAGCCATTGGTAAGATATTTCGGAAGCAAGCTGAAGGTACCCACGGTTGCTTAGATCACTCTCCCTATAATTATAAAAAAATATGTTAAAATGTTACATATCCACAAACATTGCTGACACAAAGATCGAAAGGCAAATATAATACTCAAATAAACTAGCCGTACCGGCTTCCTTCCGCCTTAGAATAAAGTTTTTGAAGCAGCGCTACCTAAAGGGTCCAATCAATATACTAAATCCGGTGATCATAGCGAACTGACGAGACGCGACGGAGGACTTTCTTTAAAAAATTATGAAAGGACACGTAACTAAGAAAATCATATTCGTAGCAAAATTAACTGGTGTAGTAACCCTTGACAATATAACCGCTTCAATGGTTTCTTTGAATTTCAAGAGGGTTATGAATAAAATAAACGAATCTACAAGCAGACAGAAAAATGTCGCATAATTGCTCCTTTACTTAAAAACGTGGAGCAACAAAAATGTGCACGACAAAGTTAAAATTTTAATAAAGGAATTCATATCTGCGGCGCAAAAAAACTGAAACGTCGCACTCAATGCTAATTGACAGCCTTGAGCAATATAGATGCCGAGTAATAATTATGTAATAGATTCGAGAAAAGTCTACCTTTGCCTTTATACGTTTTTATCGTAAGACCTTGTGATATTTACAGGTGTAAAAGTAATAAAAAGTAGCGTACCCGTATGCATACGGTACTTACTGTAAGATTTACGCGTTACTATCGTAACTCGTATCGGTTGACTAACCTAACCTAACGTAGGTTAGGTTAGTTATGTGAATACTCGTTACTTTTACCCGCTGACTCTTACGTTTTTTTGGATTCATTTTTGATGGATTTAGTTTTTTTTTATTTTAAAATTAAAAATTATGTGAGCCTGACGGATTAGCATACCTACTAGAAATGCCACTTAGCAAAACATCAGTATTACTCCGTAGGTCTTACTGTTATTACTTATAAAGAGAACGAAGTACAAGTAGTATTATTTAAGATTTAACGAAATTAAGGCCGTGTTTCACCAAGCAATGTTAAATTTAACGTCATGGTAAAATACCATGCCATCTTATTCATTAACAGGAAATACGAGAGGGATAGCATGATATTTAACATGGCGTTAACTTTAACATTGCTTGGTGAAACACGGCCTAAAGCGAGTAACATAAACCTAACTTTGTGTGTGATGTTTCCGTACGTTATATTAGATGCTACCTAGTACCGGATACATAAGGTTTCAAAATAAAAATAATAATTAATAAGTGCAGGTGCTTATTTCACAGAAACACAATGTTGGTATAAAGTCAACATAATGAAACGAGTATAAAGGCCCAACTGAATTCGAAGCACTATTTGCTCCTGGAACAAACATAGGAAATAGATGTTTACTGTTACAGGAAAAGAAAATAAAATGTAACTTGTGTCGCTCGAAGTTTTGCTTTTAAAATTCATGAAACGACCAGATTTTCTATCCGTAACCGGTAACGGTACCCTATTACTAAGACTGGCTGTCTGGCACCAGCCTGTATCCGCGATAGCTAGACAATTTTCAAAATGATGTATTTCTGTTGCCACTGTAACAAAACATACTAAAAATAAACTAAATATTAAACCTATAAAAATAAAGAAATATTAAAACTTTTAGATTTTATTATGACATGGATTTTGTTTTAAATAAGGTTTAGTAATAATAATAATATAATAATAATAATAACCTTTATTTCGGGCTGCACAGGCCCATATTATAAATACCTTACAGACTAACATACATATTATTACACAATTAATTATAACTATTCCATCACGAATCACGGCGACGTGATGTGCGCCTCGCTCCGGAGTCTCCCCCGGAATCTTCGGTAGACTACACCCATCGGCCAGAACTCCTCCACCTCGAAGGTTGACAAGCGATGTGTCGGTACTCTCACCACAAAAGAACTAAAGCTAACTTTATGGCGAGACTCCAGACGCTCGACCCTCAAGTTGAAGGATGTCTTCTTCAAGATGTAGCCTACGACATCCTCGACCTTCGTGGACCAGTGCAGGCGGGACACGTACAGCGGCGTGGTGGGTATTTCACACCGCAGACGCTGCTCGGGTCCGCAGGGTGCGGTGCCGCGGTGGTTGCGGACGGCGGGCTTCCTCTTCTTTCTTCTCTCCACCAGTGTGAAGCCCTCCTCATCGCACCTCCTGGTCTCACCCTCGTTAGATCGAGGAGGTTCTGCCTTACGGCTATCCTTAGCCTTGCGGCTCTTTATCACCCCTTTTGTCTTCACCCGCTGGGGAGGTGCGGGGGAGCGGGCAGTGACACCCGCAAAACTTTTCTGCTGAGTCGCTGGTTGACTCAGCTTCGGCTCGACCTCGAGGGGAAGGCGGGCGGGAGCGGCGGCGGTCGGTAATGTACAACAGCATACAATGTATATTATGTCGCAGTCATCTAAATAAAATCGTCATTTCATTGAGTGACTAGCGTTTTTATCGAATGACGACATTATATTGACAGACTGTTATGTAACGTCAAACGTCTTGACTGGACGGTATTTTGTCATTTAGCGTAGTCGACGAAATAAGTACCTACTTACGGAATATGTAGTTAGGTGACATTTATTTTTAATTTCCGGTCATACTACCGATATTTTATCGATAAATGTAACTTTGCAAATTCTAGTATAAATAATATAACATAAATACATCCATTTAAATAGTGTAGTTTTCTATGATTTATCAGCTAAATTAGTAAAACGATGACGTACAGCATGTTTAAAATACACATCCAAAATCCATGTCATAATAAAATCTAAAATTATTAAGTTTCTTGACTCTACTGAAAAGTTGTAGTTTTATAGATACGAGGTTGTGAAGGTCCGAGGTCGGAGCGAAACGCGCGTCGAGTTTTGCAACCTGCATGGCGGTGGGGCTTTGCACGATCGTGTTAACATTATTGCTTGTGTGGTGGTGGTGTTTTCATGTTTTTTGCTTGTGAGTGTACGCATAAGCAGTGTGGGAGGATGCATCAAACGCATGCCTATGCGTATACTCACTCATCTGCTTGCAGGTTGTGGTTATAATTGATTCGCGGGATATTGCTAGATATAATATATTTAAATTTTATGCTATGGATTTCCGCAAAGTAACGCCTGATTCCATTAACTACGTAAGTACGTGTCAAAAAGATAGATACTTACTGACGTCAACCATCACTTACTTAAACACAATCAAACCCCAATTGTCCGCGGGCTTCACTCCCTGATAGTTGGGCAAGGCGACGATGTCCAGCTGGCGGAGCGGCAGCGACACTTGCCAAAACGAGGCGATCTCGTCGAACACCCTCTTGAACTTATCATCCACGCCTTCTAGAAGCTGCAGGTATTCCGGCCGACCCCACACTCGAAGTGCTAGAAATTAGAAGTTGAACCTAAGCAATTTGGGCTTTTTTTAATTGCATTAATTTTCAGCAAAGGAATATTTTATTGAACGTTTCAAAGTCTCAATATTTTTTTTACTATTGTTGCAGTAAATCACTTTAGTTTTTATCGCAAGTCCTTCCAGCATTTTTCGCGGTCCTCTATAAATTCGGATATCGCCTCCCATGCCCTTTTTAAGATTCACCCTATATATTGCTTTTGACTATCTTATATAACAGAACATAAACGTAATAAAAAAGTTACATTCGAGGTTACTTCTTTTTTCTTGATTGATAAAGACGAAAAAAATGCATGTCTTTTTTGGGTATATTTTTATCAAAGGCGGGACGGACGGACAAACAAGGAGATGAGAAAACGTACATAATATTACGGAGTTGATTTACATTTTTTCGTTTTATATAAAAAAATATATTTCTTTTACACGACCATAATTTGCAAGCTTTCGTTAAAACCCTTTAAGAAAAGACAACGAAAAGAAATTACATTTTTATATTACAATATCGCCTAATTGCGTAAGCACTTACAGAATTTGTACTAGCCATTAGTAATAATAAAGTTGTACTAATATTCCAAGAACCTCTTGCGGTAGAAATAGATTGGAAAATAGAGTACTTGTTAAATTCATATTAAAATTTTCTTCTTCCTTTTTACATCTATAATACGGCTTCGTAGTGACTCGCCAGTGACAAAAACTCTGCTGGAGGTTTTATGACAAAACTAAAGTTAATAAAATGTTAATCATTACGTGAATCAACGTATTAAAGTAATGATTAACAACAACAACAAAAACTGGGCGTAGCATACCTACCTAATCTACTGTAATTATTATCTTACACTACCGTCCATTTGATAGCTATACAATTTTATTGGACAGTGATGTTTGTCAATGGCAGAACATTTTTATTTACTATCTTAGAGGCCAAAGAACTTTTAATGTTGAAATTCCAAAATGATATTAATAATTATGGGCGAATTTCGACCACATAGCAACCTCTACTTAAGTTTAAAACTTAAACTATTCGGCGGGTGAGCTTGTGGTCTCTTTATAGTATTATGATAACTTGTGGAGTCTACAAAATAAATCAGCGTAAACAAACCGAACAGCAGTAAGTTGTTTACAAAAACAATTGCGGTGACCACTCCGCGAGGACTTTTTAGCGATTTAAATATTTATTTGCTGGTAGTCCAATTTGTTGATTCAATGAAATATAATGATTAAAATGCAAATGCGAGGGGTCGCTCGCGCTCCATTTCAATGTTATTACTTGGCCGCATGAATTATTATTTATTGGAATTTTTAAGCCGACACCTTACTTAATAAGGTCCTTATGATAGAATTTTATGATGCCATTAAATCAAATGTTTAATCTTTATTATGCTTATTTCGTGTGCCTTCGAAATTGGGAACGAACACTGCAATCTCGCAATAGTCTTTCTGGTATACTCCTATATACAGGCTGCAAAATTAATGAGTTAAGTATAAAGTTAACTGTGAAAGTACCAGCGCTGAAAGAGTTACTTTTTTTTAATTATTGTATGGAAAAATTTATGATATTGGGGCATTTCTCATAGAAACATAAAATTCAAAAGTACCTACGTCTGTCAGCGTTGGTGCTTTTACAGTAAATTCTACATAGGAGGCACATGCACACCCTAAAATATTTTCCACCTTGTATGTGTAGGTAAAGCAACAAGGTCAATGTTATTTAAATACTTACTGATTTTATTTCCGTTTTTGTCAGTGTACACTACCGGCTCATTCAGCAGTTTGAGATCGGCTATGATGAGGCCGAGAGTGAAGGTGGACATAGGCGGAGTTCGCTCGAAGTGGTCCCATACCGCGTCTGGCTCATCAGTTCTATCGGAAAATATAAACCAATAAACAAAATATTAAATTTGAATATATAATACTTATGGAATCTAAAAGATTTTTCACTTTTCATCTTATTGTTTAATAGTGGATGACTAATTGTGTAATGATGAATATTTCTAGTTATAAGCCTTTAACATAATGATGCCTTATCTAATTATACAAATTGGATATGTGTAGTTGTAGCTTGAGAACTGTTAAATAATACAATGAAAAATTAGATATTCCTGACCGCTTTGTTGTTTCTTATTACCATATTCGACCTCATCGGAAAAAACTTTGCAAGCAAACCAGCTTCATCCCATGAAGCTACACTTTATTATGCATTATAAACAACTACTCCATCAACAAAGATGCGAATAAATAAAGCGCCGTTCGTAGTTCACTCGAGGTAACGAAGAGGTCAATTACACACATACGATTTAGAGATAACTAAAAATTAGATTAAAAAATAAATGTGATCAAGCTGATAGCTAAGGACACTCTCGATCATGTCAGCTTTCATACAAAAAAAACCATTTGGTTTATTTTGTCGCGGGTTAAAGAAATTAACGTGGAAATTTAAAAGAAAGGACCCAAATGCAGAATAAGCAAAGACATTGCTTCTACGTCTGAAAGCTTCAAGATATCGACGCAACTCACAGCCCATAGGTCTTTGACAGTTGCGAAACCTTTCCCCTTTTCATTCGAGCAATAATAATTGTGTTTTAATAAGTAATGAACCTACGCCACTGCTGTTTCCGTATTCCGACAACGTCTAAAAGAACTTGAAAGTAAAATGTAGATTCAGATGGCAAAGATGTAATGTATGAATTATTTAAAACTTTAGACGTACTTTATGGTGGATGATAAACCAATATATTATGAAGAAAGCCAATAGATGACTCTACATTAAGGCGTCAAAAGCACGATGTATAGCTGTAGGTACCTAACATTATTTTCATTGTGAACAGTACATTGACGAAATTGTGCGAAGTTTGGAACAGTTAAAGCTTATGTGGAGGACGGTGTACAGTTTTGAAACTTTTATTTTAATCCGTCAAAACATTAATTTTTTATTTTGACTTTTTCTTTATCTAATAGGTTTAGGGCGTGTTTCACCTAGCAATGTTAAAGTTAATTCTTTGTTAAATATCATGTTGTTCCTCTCATAATTCCTGTCAATGAATGAGAAGGCATGGTATTTTAATAAGCCGTTAACGCATGTTAGTGAACATGCGTTGGTGAAATCGGGACTAAGAACTTGAATTTCGCCCACAATGCGGCGCTAGTAGATAGATACTCGTAAATATTCCAACTCACATATTCTCAGTCCTCGATACGGGCATGTTGCTCAAAGCGATCATGCTCCTGGGACGGACGACGCTGAGCTCAAACGGCGTTTTGTATGCCGGCTCGTCGAAACAGGGGAACAGACGTCGCGCATTGTTCGGTCGGAGCTGCGTCGCTACAACGGTCCTGTAAACACAATTTATTAGACATTCATTCAAGCATACTATATCAAGTCGAAGAACCTCCAGTATCTTCGAGTGTACCTTTAAAGTATGCTTGAACACGGGCCCGTTTTGAAAAGTTCTTGCAGTGTTATATATAGTCCGTTTATCAAAAAATCCTACATTACATATCTGAGACCAAAGGAGCCAAATAGCAATTAAGAATCGGGTGTTTTATTACAATATTTAAGACGGATGAAGTTCCGGGCATATTAAGTAAATTATAAAGAAGAAATACGTGCGAAGCCGCGGACCTAATAAAGTTAAATAATGTTATTAGTTGTATATTTTTTCGTACCCCTCTCGGCAGTTCTAATGTCCCTATTAATCTTAACGAACAAAAAATAAATCACAATTATATTGGGGACGTTATCATTAATCCTGATAGGGTACTTGAGCTACTGAAATCAGTTCACTTGAATAAGGGTGCTGGAACTGATGAGGTTTCTCCAACACTTGTCGTTGAATGTGCCTCAGCCTTGGTGACTCCTCTATCCATTTTATATACCAGATCGATGAAAGAAGGGTATGTTCCGAGCATCTGGAAGTCGGCATTTGTTACACCTGTACATAAAGGTGGAAACAAAGTCAATGTTCAAAACTATAGGCCTATATCTAAATTGTGTATATTTGCTAAACTTTTTGAGAGCATAGTATACAATCAAGTTTATGACGCTCTTAAATGTTGGTTTGTCCCTGAGCAACATGGGTTTTTGAGAGCGCGTTCAACGACATCTAATCTTCTGCTTGCTTATGACTATGTCGCATCAGGTATGGATTCAGGTAAGCAGGTGGACATGATATTTACTGATTTCAGCAAGGCATTTGATCGGATAGACCATTGTATCTTGCTGGAAAAGTTATCTACTGCCGGTTTACACGGTAATCTGCTTCGTTGGTTTACTTCTTATATCAACAACCGGTCCCAAGCAGTTGCTATTAACGGTTTCACCTCCAGATGGGTATTTATACCCTCTGGCGTCCCACAAGGCTCTCTGCTTGGACCATTACTTTTCGCCATTTTCGTTAATGACATTACCCATTGCTTTCATCATTCCAAAGTCTTACTGTATGCTGATGACATGAAAATAATGAAAAAGATTTCTACACACGATGATTGTCGCCTCTTACAGGAGGATCTGGATAGATTCAGTAACTACTGCTTAGTAAATAAACTTGATTTAAATGTTTCCAAGTGTTCTGCTCTTATTTTTACCCGTAAATTTAAATTAATAAATTATCAATATAAACTAAAAAATGAAGAATTAGTTTTTAAGAAGTCAATTAAAGATCTTGGAGTCATTGTTGACAGTAAATTAATTTTTGACGAGCACGTTGATTTCGTTATAGGCAAAGCCTCAAAAGCTTTAGGTTTTATTATTAGGTCTTGTAATATTTTCAAGTCTGTTAAAGTCATAAAAGTCTTATACTGTGCGTATGTTCGTAGTCTTTTAGAGTACTGTTCAGAGCTCTGGAACCCAGCATATGACATCTATATAAACAGGCTTGAGTCTATACAAAAACGTTTTCTTCGGTTTCTAGAATTTAAATGTCACCTTAGCCTACCAGACTATTTTACCAGATGCAAAAGATTCCACTTTCTTCCACTACACCATCGTAGGAACATTTCAGATTTAGTTTACTTATGTAAAATTATTAACAATAAAATAGATGCTCCTGATTTATTAATGAAATATAATCTCAATGTTCCCACTAGAAGTGTTCGTTGTTTCATGCCCTTTTATGTCCCACCATTTAACACCTATTATCGTCGAAACTCATTCATCCTTAGGTCAAGCGCTCAGATGAATCAATTCCTTAATGAAAATCTACTCGAGGGTGTTTTTTCATTGAATCCACCTAAAATTAAGAGAATTTTGTCTGATACCTTCTTTAAATTGAATGTATGAATAATAATGTGTTGCCATGTCTGATCATTTGTTATGCGTGTTGTTATTTATTTATTTTTTGAATTTATATAATATTTTATTTTACTACGTATTATGTACTTATTTGATTTAATTGGTTCGCCTTTTTACGTGGTTTAAAACTTTATTGTTAAACTGAGGTTTTGCATGTTGTAATATTCTTTTTGTTTAAATTTTATTTGATACAACCATCTAGTAGTATACTTTTATTGTGTATGTAGTTTTTATATTTAAAAAAGTGCTCAGGTGCATAGTTTGAGCTTTAGTAGTTTTGGTTTGTACTAGTGAAAACTTGTAATTGGCATGTTGTTTTTTATTATGTTTAATTTATTGTAAGTTTTGTTATTGCTGTAAGTTTTCCCAATAAAATAAAATAAATAAAATAAAATAAAATAAAATATTAGTATTATCAGCATTTTAGGGGTTGTGAATAAATGAAGGCAGAATGTTTTTTTTTAATCGTTATCGGTCAAATAGGTTTGTTGATAGCTATATAACTTTCCTCAGACATAATAATATCCTATTAGTTTACTTATATTTGTGAGTTGCTTGTTACCATAATGTACTATATTATTATGTACCATAATAGAATAATATACTATTGAATTGGCTCTTATTTCACATAGCTCCATCTTTTGAGTAGTAGTGATAGAAAATCAGGTTTAGTTTCATACATACTCCCTAGAGGTCGCTAGTAGTATTTAAATATCAATTCAGAGTTCAGACACAGATTAATAATAATCAGAACAAAATGGGATAAGAACCTAAAAAACATATTTCGGCATCTATAAGAAGGTAGATTCGATAACTTTGGTGACTCTTTTAAAGCATTTAATACTTTAGCTTATTACCTACTTAAGAATTCAATGGAAAAAAATAACATTAAAATGAGTTACATGAATCCTAGTTACATGCTATTTTGACGATTTGTCGTTTTAAGTGAGGTTAGAATACACATTGTAACAAGGATACATCATATTTTCCATTATTGTCTTTAATACATTCTTTGTGATGAAAGAAAATGATTTATTGATATACAATAATTTTTATAACTAAAATACTACTATTATAACTAATTATCTAAATACTTTTTTACAGTTTTATATATTGTTAGCCAGTGACTTGTTTATTCGGATAGCTATACTGATTACCAATTTCATTTCTTATTATAATGTTCGAGCGCCTATAACTTCTACATAGCAACGAGCGAGATATTTACTTTTACCGACAAATTTATATTTCAACTACCCTACGCATTGATAATTTTCTATATTGCTTTGTCATTTCATTCCACAATTCATTCCCTTTTGTTCACACAAACAAGTTACAATAAATCTACGGTTTTAAATGAATCTTTAATTTCAACCAACCTACTATACAAAACATATAATATACATATTAATATAATGCTAAAATTATAAGCTAAAGCTTCTTCCTTTTTTATAGTACAAGTTATGACTACAAGTATCGTATTGCAAAATATGTTAAAACAAGCTGTGTACGATATATTGCAGGGGCTAGACTCAAATTGGTTATTAGATATGCGCGCCTCTGTGACGGCGTTTAATTATCACATACTCGGTGCCTTGGGCTACACGGTAATGCAGGGCGAGATATATATTATACCTGTTATTTACGGGTGACATAAAGTAAGTATGACATAGTATACAGTTTACCCAACCTACGGAGAAAAGAGATTTTGGCACTGTAGCATTTTCAGAACTTGAGGTTACATTTGATTTTCAAAATTCAGCGTTGACATCCACTACTGGACACAATCTTCAAAAGTATTTCGTGGGTTGGCGAGCGCAATTTTAGATAAAAACCATATCCGCGGAAACGCTGCTGCCTATTGCCTTATAAAGGGTGTAAAAAGAGCAGTCACTATAACTTTGGGATATGACTATACTACCTTTTCACATTCTAGAAATATATTTTTTTTTACAAAAATTTCAAGAATTTTTTTTTTTTTGGTTTATTGTTATTTTTGCGACAAAAAAAATAAGAAATGGTAAAAAGTAAAAAAAAACTAGTTTTTGACAAAAAAAAATACATTTCAAAAAAGAGGAAATGTAGTACTTTTAATCGTATCTCAAAGTTAAAGTGACCCACCGCCACCTTTTACGACACCCACGAGAACGATAGTTGTTGGGGAGGTCCTATTCGTTCGAAACTCCACAAACTCTTCCTTCTTATAAAATCTACAAAAATGCTACTTTGGTACAGTCTCGAACAAAATGGTTTTCTCACAAACATCGTACAAGCGTCAAACGCTGTACATAAATGAAATGTGTTATGGGATAACATTTCCGTTTATGTATAACGAATAGGTTAGCTGCAATTGTTCCTACTTGGTATACTGGTATTTAGACGACCGACGATACGTTATTACTTAAGTAAGTATACAGCAGAAAAATACTGTATATTACATACAGTTTTTTTTAAATAAACATGCATTAATTTTATTAATTCGTTAGTATCAAAATGTCTTTTATTTCAGTCGCAAAGTTACGTTACCTTTCAACTTCCTGCTCGGTCATGTAGGTAGTTTTAAAGAACGCTTCTGTACTCGCTGCTTCCATATTCCCTTTGAATCGGAACTTCAATAGACCGAGGGACGACTTAGGAATAGATTCTTTCAACCGAAGAGTCAGTATTGGCTTCTTAGGGTCTGAGCTTACGGACGCAACGGATGCTGTTTTGAGATCTTTCCTGAAAGAAAAGGATAAGTTGTTCTCTTCTCTCTCTCCAATAAAATTCAGATTCTTAACAATGATAATTACAGTTGATATTTGAAACTTAGTATTATTAGTGAATTATTACAGTGTATGTATTACATTGTATATATATTACATTTTAATAGGTACATTTTTTAAAATAGTTTCTGAAGAATTAAATAGACACTGTATTGAAACCTGTGTTATACTTCTATTAAAAGTCACGCAACGATCAAGAAATTTTCTAATAATTTTGTAAAACTTTAGATACTTACTCATTTGGCAAACGGGACATAATTTCGGACCCCATGATTTCGATTTCGTGAGCGCAATGAACACTTATAGAATCGGTTTCTTCTAGAACCGTAATATTGATCTCAATACGACCCATGAAGAGGCCATCTTCCAAATACGGTTCAAGAGCCAGTTTGTACCCAGTAGGTTCCACAGCCTTCTCCAGGCGACTTTCCATCGCCAGTCCATGTGCATTATTTAGATCTATACTTCGTGTTTTGATAATGTGAAGAGCTCGCATCTACGATTAGAAAAGTTGTGAAAATACTAGGTACTTGGTGATTTGAAATAATAATATCTATGGACTCTTTAAAAAATATAGATTTTGAAGAACTTGTGTTACAAGTACCAGACAACGGAAATAATAGCTATGGACGCTTCACCCTCGGCGCGATTCGAACCCGTAACCTCTCGCTCGAGCACCAACGATATTTGATACTTACCTATTATATGCTACACAAAACACTATATTTAAGATTTTTATGAAATTACATTTATATACTAGATATCGAATACTCATATGTCTCAGGAACGAAATCTTTTTTGGCCCTTTGACGGGATTCGAGGCCGACACTACCGACTCAAACACCGACGGGCTCAATTACTACTGACATCACCAGATATGAACCAGTGCCATAAAAAGAAAAAGTAAGTAGATATTATGTAATGTAATTTTTGACGATGACCAAAAATATGTCCCTTAAAATTCTTGCTTTTCAGTCATCATTTAAACAATTTAAAGAATCATAAGTTACGATACAGGATCTGTAAATCAATGATATCAGAAATATACCAATGCTTTATATACTTTATTCTTACTTTACTTGGCATTTTAATCAACCATTTATCATATTATATTATAATATTATATTGAATATTCATATTCAATACTCCAAAGTTCAATATTATGCAGATTTTATTCCCTAGTCAGTTTTATCTAAAGTGACTATAAAAACATGAGTTCCTATTGGAATATAGACGTGTAAAATAAAAAGGTTTTGTTTTCTAACAAAAGAACACATTTCATTAAAAGCATCTTTCTTGAAATGTAAATGTTTAACACAGAATGTCCTAAAAATAAAATGTGGCTTCAAAATATATTGCGGTACATTTTTCTGGAATTGAAAAACACTTTTGATTATGATAAAATATATCATATTAAATGATAAATAATAATAACCAAAATATTCCTTGACAAAATGTTACAAAGCTGCTCTTAATGTGATTTCCGTGCTTCCGTAATCCTGTATTCTTATAATAGGGATGTTCCTTACGATAAAATGCTAAGAATTTAATTAAAAAGATAAATTATTGCATGGACTATCATTTATATTTAATAGAAATTACTTAATATCATATGTAATATTAATATCTATTACCATGTAATATTAACGCGGTGGACCAGATTGATTGGTATACACGTCAATCTGGTCATGTGCTAAGTATCTGACGAACTTGTGTTACAGGTACCAGACAACGTAAATTATATTTAATATTTTTATATGTATAATAGACATGTTTGATAGTTTTATGATATTATAGTACACAAGCTTAATACATTTCCATGACCCAGGAACATTGAAACGATTTTGTTCCCTCGGCGAACCAATGTATTTCGATTTATGTAATAACATGTTTGTTATAACTAACCTAGACATAAACTGAACTAGTGAAAATTCGACCTTGGTCTTCGTAGATCGAAGTCCAAGATGCTAAATCGTAGAAACTTATTTGGTTCGCAATAGTCGCTACACAAATACGGCAAACTAATATAATCTAACTATGGTAATTGGTTTCTGCTGTAGAAACGCCTTAAAGTATGGCAGAGACAACGCTCGGAGGAGCTGGTCTCCACCATTTAGTTGATAGTGCAATCAGCCACAACCCCACAATTGACATAAACTATGCTAAATGGCCATAAGATGCTGTGGAAACGGCCTAAAGTGCAATACCTCCATCAGAGACAACTTTCGAGGCCACCGTGGATGGCCGGACATCGTCGAGTATTGACCGTGTGTACGTGCGCGCAGGCCGCGGTCTGACCGGCCTACCGATAGACTCACACGCACACCCGTCGTTACCCTGTGGTTTATGGGATTCCTTCACATTTTTTACTCGAAGTTAACAATGTGACGATGGTAATCAACCAATGGTAACAATATCTATGCCACATTTGAAAAAAAACTGGATCTACAAAATTTATTCTCTAGATATGAAGAGATCAGAAAAAAAGTACCTTACTCGTAGTAACTACGATAATAGTTGCAGACTAATTATTGTAAATCATAATTCATATTTAGAAAATATCGATAGTCTATCGCGCATCACTATCGCAAATATGATGAGAACACCTTAATAAGCCTGTATCGGGATCCTCGAAGCGCCTCCAAATAGGTTTTTAACAACATAAAGATCCCAAGAGTAACTGACCTTATCCGGTGGCATGGCGTAGCACACGCACATACACGCTAGCACTCCCAGCCAGATTTCACCCATGTTTTTGTATACCTGCCAAACATTAAGATTTTAGGGCATTGTATCATTAACATTTAAAGGCCATGGGGCTCTTAATACAAAACCTACAGTCTAACCAGGTCCTTTATCCAAGTTACCATCGCTAGTTAGGACTATGAAGTTAGAAAACAAACATGTATCGCTAAATGATTGTCATAAGCTAGGTGAAAATGCGAGGTTATATCCAATATCAAATACCTGTGTCAAATACTATGTGTTTCTGTTTTAAAAACTTCGTCGTCAAAATTGCAACTTGGCTCTTCTTTGACTCTGGTAAGGCTGTAGACTGTTTATTGAAGTGCATAAAACCAAGACGCGTAGAAGTTGATACATAATGCTATACCATTAGTTTTAGTTTTAAGTTGTCGACTTGGTGCAATAGGAATGGAAACATGTTTATTTTATCTTCATAAATATGTATCAAATAAAATAAAGGAAGAAAAAATAAATGAGTAAACTAAAGTAGGTATGTTATGTGATCAAAAAATACAATATTAGTAACTGTTATATATACTTATACTTACATGTTACAACACCGTAAAAAATAAACAAGCCAAATTAGAATAAAATATTATCAAATTATTATAATAAATAAAAATCCTAAGAATGTTTAAATATTTCAAAATAACATAGTATTCCTTAAATAATTTTAAATTGAATATGCAGGTACTTCTACTACTATCATTAATGTAAAATTCAGTAATATTTTTCTAGAACGTATTACCATAATGGTATGCAAAAAACATAGAACTGTATGACAGAAAACGTAATGATTGGATGAATAATCAGAATCAAAGAATCCCAAGGCTTAAAACTTACGTCTATTCACCTTACTGCTGTAGTTACAGCAATAGATTTATGTTGTTATCGAAAATTTAAGGACATAATTATTTTATTATATTATAATAATATGATACATCTGGAAGACCGGGCAACAAGTTCCTCTTAATAGTAATAGTTCTACTGTTTTGTTGTGGCCTTAACAGTAAAATTATCCGCTTAGAAAAAATTCTGCCACTAAACTTGTTAATTTTTTATTGCGCATAAAGAATTAACAAAATCTTAATCGCTGATTTTTTAAAATCACATAAGCTAGATTAAGATATATATATATTTATTAACTTACTAGATTAGATTAAGCTACTGAATGTCAGAAAAAGAAAATTTAAAAGGAAAACTTACAAGTCAATCCTTTGTGGAGAGTCGCGATTGTCTGAACCCGAGTTCGGCTCAATTCCCGCCAATTGCCTCCAGGATATGGTCTATTTGCGCTGACGACACCTCCATTGTCACATGTCGAGTGCCCTGCCACTAATGATATTTACAAGTACTATAGCAATCAAAAGGATTTTCTTGTTGATTCTGCGTCTCCTTACTTTGTTTTCTATAACAAACTTTTTAATAAAAACCTAACTTTACTATGGAAATTATACAGCTTTAATAGGCGTAAACTGGTCCAGGTAATCCTGGACCACTTTACTTGGATCAGCAGTTTAGGCGTTATAGAACAAACCGATTGGGACACTTTACATACATATACAATATACACAGACTGCAAAAGTTCCTTCCATTTGGTTGCACCGTAGTAGAGTTTTTACGCTTTTGGGTTTTTACTTTTTGTAATGTCTTATCCCACAAAACGACGTTCCTTGTAACCTTTGAAATTGATCACCCTTTCCTTTTTTTAGTTTTACACATTTATCGCGAGTTAACATTTTACATTACGTTGAAGGGCTTTTATATTTCGCAAACATAAGTCAATAAGTATCGGTTTAAAAATATACTTACTGTATACCTGTGTTCGAAAAGAAGGCGAGTAGAACAATACGCTTGGGCTGGGAAGCATTTGGGAAGCTTTCATCCGCAATACCCTAAGACCAACGTCTTTAATCAGTACGTTCTACCGGTAATGACACACGGAGCCTAAACGTGTAGGCTCACAGTATTGCTGGTTAGCTGGTTAAAGGTCGATCAACATGCGATGCAAAGAGTAGTAGTAAGCTCGGAGTATCATTGGTGGACCAACTTCTTAACGAGGTCATCCGCCAGAAAACTATAGTTAGGTACCGACATTTCTCATAGAATTACCTACCTGACGTGGAGTGGGCCGGCAATGTCTGCAGGTGATGGAGCAGACACGTGTTGGATGGAGATCATGCTTGAGCCTCATCCATCCCCAAAGTCCCAAGATGTTGGTGATGATGATGATCATTGGTGATACCTAGCTGTTAGATAACAGTAGACAGTATGCTAATCATTCCTAAGGTTTATGCCATGCTTAACCTTGTCACAGTCTTTTATTACCTAGGTACGTTAGTTAAGAATTATGGAAAAGAGACAAAGCATAAAGTAATACAAGTGGGTATTCGTCGTGATGAATATTTATGTTATCTGTGGTTACGTGTATCATCATCATCTACTTACACTTCCCAATGCCAGTGTTCAGGTCTCTCCTGCATAGAGTGATGCTCCACGCTTCCAGTGTCTATTAGCGTCCCTGGTACGGTATGGTAAGAAGGGGAGAGGCAGTTCTAATAGTACACTGGAAATATTTGATAGAAGACTGGAGTGCGAGGTTGAGAATGCAGCTGCAGAGCTTTGTAACATAGTGTTACAGGGAGACACAGCGCAAATTGGTTTTATTTTTGTAATTTAAAATAATATGTATTTTTTAAGATCACTGCAACTTTTAACACACTTCTGGATCAAGACTTATTTTTTATGGGTTGGTTGGCAGACATCACATGTCAAGAAGTTTATGCCCCTTTTGTTTTGTATCAGACAAATAATGTTTAAATCTCATTATATACGCCTCAACTCGAAATCAAACCTAGGGAGTAGCCTCATACAAATAACGATATACCAGCGCCGCCCGATATTATTACTGTAACCAATTACGCGTAAAATTGTTTAAGGCAACGACGACGTGAAATCTTAGATCAAAGTCACCGTTAATAAGGTCAAAAGTCTATATTTAACGTACGATTTTAGAAGCGTTTTATCATTTTACTTCTTTTACTAATATCTGTAAAAAAAATATCGCAAGAAGTCGGTAGGCTCGAGCGACCGGTCACACTTGGAAACTTTAGGGCCCGTATAAAAGAAACAATCCAAACCCAACCTCAACTTCAGAACCTATTTGACAGATAAAAAAACGTTTCGTTTCACTTTTAAAAATTAAGAATTTTACTTATGTTACATACCTACTTTAATTTTTTTTTCTTAACACGTAATAATAAAGATTATAAAAATATACATTATACTTATTTTATTGTTTCCTGTAATCTATACTTATAATAAAACTGTAGAGAGGTCAATTCTGTACATTGAATATTTTTTCAAAATACATATTGGAGGATGATTGGCGATCGATACTGATGCCAAAAATGCAATTAGTAAAATTTTTGTCTGTCTGTCTGTCTGTCTGTCTGTCTGTATGTGCGCGATAGGAACAAAAACTACTGAAGGGATTTTAACCAAACTTGGTACGATTGTAGCCCATATTCCTGGGCAGGTTATAGGCTATATAACATAACGCTACGATACATAGGAGCCGAGCAGTGACGATAAATTGGAAGCAATTCGGAGGAATTTCGCGCGCGCGGGCTGCGGACGAACGGTTCATGCGGGGGGCGCGGGGGGATCGCTTACACAGTGACGCGAAGCAATAGAATGTGGCACTAAAGTAGATTAGAACTTGAAATAAGTACCTAACAGATTTTTTTTTCTGAGAAGAGTGTTTCCACAGTGTCATAATAATATAAAAATTGTATTTTTGAACTTGCTTCACAAATTGAAATAAATTATCATTTATTGTATAAATCAACTTAATTAACTGTATTATTAAAAGAAAGCCTTTCGCGATAATCTAAAAAAACGGGCAGTTAAGCGGTTTTTGGTAAACTATTTATACCATCACGGTATTAATCCTCATCATTTTTAATACGTTAGTTGGCTTAAGAATTTCATGAAGACTATATTTGCCCTTTATACCTAGCAAGTATAATTAATAGTTTAGGAGATAATATAGCAAAATTAAAATCGTTTCGCCGTGATTCGACCGCCGCGCCGCATCGCGGGCCGCGGCGCCGCGCGATACAGGCTGATGCGTGACGTCTTACATCCGAGTCGGGGTGTAGTGTAGGTATCAGATGATGCTGGTAGGTAGGAATTTTGGCGAAGGTCAACCAAAGGAACTCCACCCCACTGCTGGGTAAAAAATACTATTAAAATGTGCTAACAGGCAGTACCGGTAGTATGAATTTATATAGATGTCGCTTTGATTTGAAGATATATGACAATAAAAAAAATACTGGACGTTTGTATGAAGCGCGGCGGGAACCGCGCTGCTTCAAGCATTCAAATTTATTCTTTTTTTATTTTATATTTTGTTTAAAACAAAATTTCATTTATTTATATTATTATTATTTTTAATCTTAGGGTAGGTTATAAAAAACGCTACTAAAGCCGATCGGCGCGGCGCGCCGAGCTGGGGCCTAACTCTCCAAACTGATTCGATTTTAATTCAGAGTCGATCGTGCCGCATACTCCCGAAGAAATTGACGTTTGTTTATTTTTATTCTCTGTCGATTGATATGGTCTGGTGTACAAAAAGTTACGTTCTAACGGTTTTCTTTAACCTAATTAATTTCAAAGTAATCTACCAAATAAAACACCAAAAACCGTTAAGATCGAACTGATTCGATTCTCAGTTGTGTCGAGAGTAAGCCTGCTGGATCCTCGGCGGGGCGTGCCGCTGCGCCCATGTCTAACCGAGAGTTCCGTTTTAAAGACCTTAGTAATTGCAATATAAGTTTAAATTTAATAATACTTCAAAACATTAATGACAAAAACGGTAATAAGTTGAAAAAATTGAAAATATTTTTATGGTTTCACAATTTATCCTATGTCGTTTAAATTTGATATGAAGCAACATTTTAATAGTGCATTAAGATGTTGCTTCATATCAAATTTCTATTCCCGGGAAGTACCCTTTAGGTTTTGGTTCCCTTTGGCGTGTCGAAAATTGCGAAAATTAGCGATATAAACGGCTGAATCTTTGGGTAGATGTGGCCAAGATGCCTGTTTCTTTTCACAGCCAGAAGGGACAGTAGAGCTGAGTTTTTAATATGATTTTTAGCTTGATACCTACACGTGTTAAAGTTTTGACACCCAGACAGACAGACGGACATCGAAGTTAAATACTTTACTAAATTAACGTGAAAAATTGTCTGGGTCTATACGGTGCATTCGAATAATATTATCCTAACTTCGAATACCTTTGCTGACTTCTACATATTGTTCGAAGGCCTACTTCTTTTGCCGAGCTCCGAAAGGATAGTAATATATTATTATTATACCCTGCATACCAAGAGGCTTGCCGGGTACGTGTCTTGCTGGATCGGGATCAACACTGGGATGCACTGGGAAGTACCTATTAGCGAAAGTTCTCAGCGGTTGCGCCAATAAACTAAAAATATATTTAAAAATACTAAAGTGCCCTAAATCACTTTTCCACGCGTACGAAGTCGCGGGCACAGCTAGTCTATAATATGAATATAAAGTTAAAAAAGAAAATAAATTAAATTACTATGTAACATTAATAAAGTTGTTCACTTTTAAAAGTGAAACAAAACGTTGTTTTATCTGTCAAATAGGTTCTCGAGGTGAGGTTGGGTTTGAGATTGTTTTATTTATACGGGCCCTAGGAGAGGCTTGTGTCCAGCACCAGACGTCCTAGTTGAAACAACGACGTAAATAAATACTCGTGGACTTGCCAAATTTGTTGTTAAACCTTACAATTAAGTATATTTATGTTATTTAATAACACAATTATTAACTATAATGTGTTACGTAAATAGGAAGTGTTAACAGCGTTAAAATGATTATGACTTGTCGAGTTCTTACTAGTATTTACCTGCGACTTCGTTTGAGAACGAAACAATACCAAGGCTAGTTTAAATCATTATTGAATCGTTTATCTCTGAGGACAGGGAAGAAAATTATACAGGTTATGCATTCAGATGTCTGACTGTCCAATTATAGATACAATCTCTTCATCGTCATATTCAAAAACAGGAATTTGACTTTTGAGTTATTATGGGTCTACTAGGGTACTAAGTCAAAAGTCAGATTGCTGGTTTTGATTCTAATATGACTCTGTAGAGAGGGGGGTGTAATGTTTTTTTTTAAATAAAACTTAATATGACTTTATATAGGTACTGTCTTTATTTTCATCATAATTATTTAGTTCATCATATTAATATCCTCTAAGTAGGTATGCATAATTTTAAGGTATTAATAAACATACTTATGCGCTCCTATAAAATATCCATGAAAGTATTTATTATTTATTTATTCATACATGTCCGCTTATGCACATTTTGTACATAAGCGGACTTAATGCCTCAAAGACATGTGCCTAGGTAATGGTATTCTTTGTCACAAAATAGTTTTCTTTTTAGATTCCTCTCGACGCCTACACCGCTTGAGAATTCTAAATAAGTATGTGCCTCTGTGATCGTCCTCTGATTGTCTTACATGATGATCCATGATCTATTACCATCACATATCCATATATGCGTATATAAGCGTGCAAAAGTACCTAATCTCTTGTCATTATTGACGGTCACTGGACTATGAGAGTACATGAAGTAAAAGTGAGTGCTACGTATAGAGCTGTATGTAGGACTAGGCAAGACTAAGGCGTCTGCCGAATACATGAATTTTATCAATATTGTTTGTCATCACAAATATTTTTCGATATTTTACATAGTTATCAGTTCCATCCTACCCGGGATCGAACCTGCTTCATCTGGTGTGTATCTGTGTGTCATGTTTCGTTACTCATAATAATTTCTAGTGACGTGCAATGTAATTTATGTAATCAGTGGTTTGCGGTATATCCGACCGAATGCACGTAAGCGCAAATTGAAATTTAATAGATTTTATACGACCACTAAACTGCAGCATCAATAAACATATATAACGTTATATTTTTACCAGTTAAATTTTACAAAAAAATGTAATACTATATTTTTCTAGATGTAATTTTTTTTAGGGTTTTGTATCTAAATGGTTAAAAACTATCCGTCCGTCCGTCCGGCCGTTTGCCACCAGGCTCATGATAGTCAGATAGTTAACATTTTCACAGATTTTATTGTGTTTCCGTTTCTGCTATAGTAACAATTACTAAAAACAGAATAAAAATAATTTTAGGCACTCCCATAATAACAAACGCGATTTTCTGCTCGTTTTGTACGGACCCTTCGTGCACGAGTCCATCTCGCACTTTGTCGGTTTTTTTAGTACGGTTTTGTAGTAGTAGTAGTAGTTTATAATGCGGTTTGGATTCTCAAAGAGAACCTCACTGTCAGTTTCATCTCAGTTAGATGATCTCAGCTGTTAATTACTATCTAAGTTCAGCACCTATCTTCCTCATTAAAATTCCGAACACCTAGGTATAAATAGGTGGAATGACTTTACCTTTACAATTTTGGCGTTTAAAATGTGGTCTAATGAAAATAAAGCAACATTTTCCAATTACTAATTTTTATTTTTATAAAAAAGAATGTAACCATTTGCAAATAATTTGTAGCGAGCAAAACTGCTCAATATTTTATTATTTACTTTGTGGTTATATTATCTACTTTGTGTTTGTGGCAATACAAATAAAATCGCAGCAGATTTTTTTATCCTACGGCGAAGCAAAAAGGAGGGTTATGATTTTGACATGTATGTGGCTATGGATGTTCAGCTGTTTCCTCATAAAGTCTAAACTAGATAATATAATTCGTCCGCTAGTTACAGGCTAATTGACGTCACGTTAAAATGGCTACAACGCCCGCCCAGACGACTTATAGAAGAAAAAAAAAACTTGACATTGTCGTGTGGGATATAAAATATTTAAAAAGCTTTGTTAGCACATTTCAAATATTTAAATATTATGATCTGTTGCTTACAGCTTTATTTGCAATCATTGCAAGAGTTATTAGAACGTGTTTTAGTAGTAATTTTTTATACGTTTTACATGCGTACGTAAGAGGGAATTCCCATCTTCCTATAGCCAATATACCATCCGGTAAATCAACAATTAAGACTCTCATTCTGAGAAAGAATTTAAGATCACGTATGGTAAAACCAGGTTAAGTTTCCTCCAAGCAGGTCGTTGAGTCATAGCTGGAAGAAAGCTTTTTAACTCGCTATGAATCAATGATGATGTGTAAAAATCGTTATTGATAATATTATAAATTTTCAATTGCAATTGAACAAATTCCTAATTCCCGTATTTAACTTACACTTTCATTTCAATTAATCATAATATGAATCGTTTTGTTTTTAAAATTTAAAAATTTAAAATTTTGGTCAATCAAAACGCTTTTACTTATATTGTAAATGACACACAACAAAAATGTAAGGTTGTGGATATAAATAATTTAAAATTATGTAATATGAGAAAAGATAAGTATTTCATAACTAATTACTGTAAGAGACATATAGCTAGGTTGCTATCAAACTTTTTATTTTTAAAACCAGCAAACTTTTTATTTTTAAAACCAGCCAATGATTTGGCTTTTTCGACTTCTGCTTTTATTGAGCAGAATAATAGTTATAGTATTAACGAATTGGAATATGTTCCAAATACTTATTTAAATTAGATAATAAGACAATGGAGGATGTCTCTTGCAGAAATAACCTAAGTTTAAGTTTAAATATACAAAACCCTACCAATAATGTAAAAAATTCAAATATATTAAATAATAATAAATCCTGTATAGTAAACCTGGTGCATCAAAATTTACAAGGAATGGTAGGTAAAGAACTTGAAATTGAGTTGTTCCTAAAGGAATTTAACATTGATATTATTTGTATATCAGAACATTGGTTCAAAAAACATGAACTCATTTTCAACTTCAATGATCACCAGGTAGCAAGTTCGTTCAGTAGAGAAAATGCCATTAGAGGCGGCTCTCTGATATTAATTAAGAAAAACTTGAGATTTAAGGAACGTAAGGATATTGTGAGTCTCTCAACTGAACGAATAATTGAAGTAGCCTGCATAGAGTTGAGTCAACTTATTATTGTAAGCGTATACAGACCTCCATTAGGGTTATATGATTCCTTTGAACAAATCATGGAACAAGTTTTAACAAGAATATGTGGATCTAATAAAAAAGTTATTGTATGTGGCGATTTTAATATTAATTTATTAGACATAAACTCCTCCACCACAGTTAGATTCACATCATTGTTAAAATCTTATAGTCTTATTAATCTGTTTCATGAGCCGACAAGAGTGTGTGACACCACGGCAACTTGTATTGATAATATTTTTACTAATGTTACTCCATGTAAAAAGGAAATAATTAATAAGCTTAGCTCTGATCACTATGGACAGTTAGCTTCTTTTAATATTAAATTTGATA
This sequence comes from Celastrina argiolus, assembly GCA_905187575.2. Classification (NCBI taxonomy): domain Eukaryota; kingdom Metazoa; phylum Arthropoda; class Insecta; order Lepidoptera; family Lycaenidae; genus Celastrina; species Celastrina argiolus. The sequence continues at coordinate 10,020,753 of LR994581.1, forward strand.
GTAAAACTATGGAAAAGCTTGTGTTTATTCCTGTGAATACAAAACGTATTGAGAAATTTAGAAGTAAATTAAGCTCAAGTATTCAATTATGGGATGGGTCAAATAACTCAGATGAAGCATTTAATAAATTATTTAATATAATAAAGACCCAATTCAACTCAGTATTTACTTCTAAAACTGTTAAAACTAATAATAAGAAAAAGAGCTTTATTGAATGGGCAACAGAAGGAATTAAAATAAGTAGGCAACGATTATATGAATTGTATGATAAAAAACATATTAATAACAGTGAAACATTTAAAACATATGTAAAAAATTATTCAAAAACTTTTAAAAAAGTATGTAAAGTTGCTAAAGCTATTTATGTAAAGAATAAAATTAAAAATTCCAAAAATAAAATTAAAACTACATGGAAGGTAATTGCTGGTGAGACTGGAAACGTCACCTGTCGCAACTCAGATTTTGAACTTTTTCATAAAAATAAAAAGATTACGAATGAACTAGAAGTTGCGACGGTTTTCGAAAAGTTTTTTGCTGACATTCCGGTTTCAACTACAAAACATTTAAATTCTTCACCTATAGCAGCTGAAAAACTACTCAGAGATAATGTAAAGGAATGTGATGTCAATTTTAAATTTAAAGAAATAGATTCCAGAGACATTACAACCGCGTTTAAGATGTTGAATATTAAAAACACTGCTGATCTCTGGGGCATGTCTACAAGAATTATGAAATCAATAATTGACATTGTAGCTCCTTATCTAGCCATGATTTTCAATGATTGTATAAAAAGTGGTGTTTTTCCTGACTTAATGAAGCACAGCAAAGTTATACCCCTGTTTAAAGCGGGAAATAAATCTGATCCGTCTAATTACAGACCTATATCGATTCTACCGACTTTTAGTAAAATATTTGAAAAAATTATCTTAAAACAGTTGTTATTACACTTCAATTTAAACAATTTATTACATAATATTCAATACGGTTTTACTAAGGGTCGATCAACAACGGATGCTGGTATAGGTCTTCTTTGTAGTGTTTTTGATGCTTGGGAGGGATCGCAGGATGCATTAGGTGTATTTTGCGACCTCTCCAAGGTCTTTGATTGTGTGGATCATGCTACATTGATCAGGAAATTACAACACTATGGCATAAGAGACTCGTCACTCAGCCTTTTGAATTCTTACCTTAAAAATAGGATTCAAAAGGTGGAGGTAAATGGAAAAAGGTCCACAGGGACCAAAATAGAATTAGGGGTCCCCCAGGGATCCATTTTAGGCCCCTTTCTTTTTCTCATCTACATAAATGACTTGCCTTACTTAGTTAAGGAAAAACATGAGATAGTACTTTTTGCCGATGACACTTCACTAATTTTTAATGTGAAGCGACAGCAATCAAATTACGACGAGGTAAATAGTGCTCTCTCAAAAATAGTACATTGGTTTAATGTTAATAACTTACTTTTAAATTCTAATAAAACAAAATGTTTGAAGTTTAGCTTGCCCAATGTTAGGCAAGTACAAACCAATATACTATTAAATGATGAGAAAATGAACTTAGTGGACACCACTGTGTTTCTAGGTATAACATTAGATTGCAAATTACAGTGGGGTCCACACATTGCCAAACTGGCAGATAAGCTCAGTTCTGCAGCATATGCCGTCAGAAAAATTAGAGAAATTTCTGATGAGGACACGGCGCGACTAGTATATTTTAGTTATTTTCACAGTCGAATGTCTTACGGCATCCTTTTATGGGGAAATGCAGCCGACATCAATACAATATTTGTGCTGCAGAAGCGAGCTATACGTTCCATTTACAGGATGTCGTCCTTTGAATCTCTGAGAGAAAAGTTTAAGGAAATAGGAATATTGACCGTCGCCTCTCAATACATTTTGGATAATATACTGTATGTCAGAAAGAACTTAAATAATTTTAAAACGAAAAGCGACAATCACTGTAGAAATACAAGAAATAAACACAAGTTAGATATACCTATGATCAGACTTAGCAAAGTAAGCAAATCTTTTAAAGGTCAATGTATACGCCTATACAATAAGATCCCAGAAAACGTTCAAAATTTTTCCATCAATAAATTTAAAAAAGTAGTTAAAGAACGTTTGTGTGCTAAAGCTTATTATAAGATTAATGATCACTTTCGAGGCCACTTCTATTTTATAAAGTATACTTTTGTAAATTGTAATTTATGTTAAGTTATAACATTGTTATATATATATTTTTTTTTAAAAGAACAATTTTCCCATCTTTTTGCTAAAAGGTGGCCCCGAGCGAGTTTCTTACGCCGGTTCTTCTCGCCGGGTTAGTCCCCGAACCGGTGGTAGGTCATCATGTAGGACAATTCTGAAAGTGTTAGTTACTAACCTATTTGGAAATAAAAGATTTTTCATTTTCATTTTCATTTTCATTTTCATTTTCATTTTCATTTTCATTTTCATTTTCATTTTCATTTTCATTTTCATTTTCATTTTCATTTTCATTTTCATTTTCATTTTCATTTTCATTTTCATTTTCATTTTCATTTTCATTTTCATTTTCATTTTCATTTTCATTTTCATTTTCATTTTCATTTTCATTTTCATTTTCATTTTCATTTTCATTTTCATTTTCATTTTCATTTTCATTTTCATTTTCATTTTCATTTTCATTTTCATTTTCATTTTCATTTTCATTTTCATTTTCATTTTCATTTTCATTTTCATTTTCATTTTCATTTTCATTTTCATTTTCATTTTCATTTTCATTTTCATTTTCATTTTCATTTTCATTTTCATTTTCATTTTCATTTTCATTTTCATTTTCATTTTCATTTTCATTTTCATTTTCATTTTCATTTTCATTTTCATTTTCATTTTCATTTTCATTTTCATTTTCATTTTCATTTTCATTTTCATTTTCATTTTCATTTTCATTTTCATTTTCATTTTCATTTTCATTTTCATTTTCATTTTCATTGGTTTGACATTTGTGGGATCATAATATTATCTAGACTGCTGTGCATCGAAACTCCATTACTATAAAATTTAATTAATAGATTCGACCTTCAGGTAAAAGTTATTACAGCTGATGCCACCTATATAATGATATGTATTAAAAAGTATGAACCAATTGTCACAATTCAACACTAGTATGCAAATATATCAGTTTTGGCTCCCAAGACAGATTTAGCTTGTCCCTCGGGCACCCCTGAGATCATATTAAAGGGTTTGTCGTGGTTGGTTACCGTTGTCCTTGTGTTTGTTACCGATCCTGGCTCACAGAAGTTGCAGTGGTGGGAATGTGAGGTGGGCCAATGCCCGTTTAAAAAAAATAACAATGTTTTTATATCAATGTGACTATACCATATTTTTAGGATACGTACACTTACAGTTTGTTATTTAAGTAGATGCCTTCTTATTATTATCAATTATTTTTCGAGTCCAAAACATCTCGTCTTTGGGAAGATCTAAAATGGACAATGCGCCAACTATGAAGCCATTTTAAAGAAGAGAAGAAGAAAATAGACAATAATTGTCCATACTCCATACATACATAGTAACTAGGCTACTATCACACAGTGAGGCAGAATTACGCACATTGCTAATAGTATTTTTTAGACACCAACAATAAGTTGCGCATGTTAATGATTCATTAATTTTCCATTCTATACAAATCGTTAAGCAGACAATCATTATTGACGTACGCTACCAAATCAACGGTAATACCAGCAACCTAAGCTCACAAGTAAATAACAAGAAGGAAAATATTTAACTCAGTAGCATAATATTAAGTTATTGTTTATATAGGATAAAAAGGTATTACGAAGGAGGAAGATAAATAAACCAATATTTATCGACAATAACCCATGTGCTATTAATCACTACCCATGGAAAAAAAAATATGTTTAATACTTACAAAATATTATGATTTAAAATATAATTATTCAAGAAAAACTTCTTACAGTGTAGGCTCCTTTACCTAAAATATTAGGTCGGGGAAAATGTTTCTTACTTTCTTTGTATTTTAAATAAAATTACAAAAGTTTTTTTTTTATAAAGTTTATTTACAATTGACTAAAGTATAAAGGTGCTATTTTGTTACCATTACCTAATCTGAATTTGGAATTGTCTTCTGTAAAATTAAAACTTTTTAATGATACCAAAATCAGCCAGATACAATGGGTATATCCCAAAAGATTTTATGACAAGTTCATACATACTATAATGCGAAAAGACTTTTTCCCCAACCTATTAGCATGGGCCAATTATACATGTAATTGGTCTATGGTATTAGGTATATCGTTTTATCGAAAATCGTCTTGATATAAAATACCTACCAGTCGATCTTTATTACCATTGATTATTATTATTTAATATTTACATAATTATACATAAGTACAACCAAACCTTGAAATCGCAAGGTTTAAATATGCATAATAATTTAATATTTTATTTTTAACACATTTTAATTTACAATTCGTACATACATAGTTACGTAAAATATTTTTCCGTGCAAATTATCATCATAGAAGCGTGATTCGCCATCCTCTGTTGTAATATCCATCTAAAAATATATTTTATTCACCGGTAATAAACTTTCATATACTATGGCATTGCCTCTTATATCAATCATTAGTATGAAGTAATAAAAATATAATTTAATTTCCATTCCAATATTTATCGCAACCGCTCGCAATTAATGTTTACGGCCAAGCCATACGACGTCATAGCCGCTGAATAGAAAATAATTCATATTATCAAACCAAGCATACGCAAGGCCGTAAGTTCATTACAATAACGACATAACCACGCTCACTGGAGCCGTTCCTTACGCGCTCGCCGAGCAAAACATTTAAGATATCGGTAAAAATTCAGGTAGGCAAGAGATCAAGCGATGTGGTCGTATCAACGGAACCGCCCACCGCGTGCATTTGCTTTGAGTTAACTCGTGTGAACACTAGCTTCTGTAGTTTTTACGAAAACTGTGTGAATTTCAAGTGCTGTGATATTAAGGATAAACCATAAACGGTGATTACACCTTTTTATTATTTATTACTTTTTATCTAAAATTTTAATTATCGGTGTGTAAGTTGTAATAGTCACGGACTTTGTAATATTAATTATACGCTTTTATTTCCTCGTACCACCTCTTATCTATTGTATAGTTTAATTGCGTTTCCCAAAGCGGCTTCAGTATTTAACAGCGATTTAACCGAGATCATATCAAAGGGTTCTGAAAGCAGATTCTGACTGAAATAGTTGCACCGAGTAATGTAAGCAGGATAAGCCGTTGTATAATCATACTAATACAACATTGACTCATCATCACCTGATGATAAGTTAATTGAAACTGGTGGTGTTATATGAAGTTATTTTAAAGACTGAATATGCAAAAGTGAACATTAATTTGCATTTTGCACTCAGATCCAACAGTATCAAGTACAGAGATTTTATAACTAAAATAAAATTACATAACTCAGTCCAGCTGTTGTATGATGTCTAAAATATATAAATTTTAGTGAAAGAAAAAATTATAAGCCTATCTGGAATCCGTAATTTTGTACAATACGATAAACAAACAGATACTTAGCAATTACGTTCAACGCTTGCTTCACCTCTATAAATATATTGTGTGATGATCGATGATACCTTTGTCTTGATTTCACACACTACACAGACACTAACATAATATTGCAAACAAAATAAACGCAAATTCAGTTACATAAAGTAGGTCGAAATGGGAGTACTAGGCCCACGTGTATTAAACCTACAGGTTATAATTATTCTCCTTCATATTAAGGTCCACTTGCTCCAGTTCCTTGCGCCAGTCTGGTTAAATAAATAACACAGAATTAGCCCGATTTCTGGGGTTAACACAGAGTTATTTGGCGCAATTGGTACCACAGGGTTGTTTCACAGGCTGTCGCTGTCATTGCTTGACGGAATTACAATAAAAGCACTGACCGTTAATGCGTTTTTTGGCCGTAACTCTTTGTTTTTATTGACCCCGACTGGGCCAAATGGGCCTTACACTGCTAGAAATGCTAATACTAGCACTCACGAATATAGGATAATATAGCACATAGGTATGTTATATTTAATCCTAACATCAGATATATTATACAAATACAAAATATACAAATATACTTTATTGTGCATACAACAAGTTACAAAAGAGACAAAAAATATAAATTACAAAAATCAGACATGCACACAAAGGCGGCCTTATTACTAGATAGCAATTTCATCCAGACAACCTTATGGTGTTAGAGAAAACAATGCTAGAGAATGGGATTCATAAAATATATTTTTGTACATAAAATAATAATGTATGGAAAAGCAATCCGTAGCCTGATTAAGATCCAGATCAGCACTATTTAAACACTGAAGTATATGACTTTATCCATACTTCCAAGTTCCAAGTCCAGACAGGCTATTAGACCATGAGCATAATTATGAGGAAATCCATAATGGACCATCCCGACACGAACGACCCACCTAAGATGATATCACTTATTAACATTCCCCTATATCTTGATATAATTATTGCTAAATAGTCGCTAACTATCGATTTGTTGGAAACATTTGGAATTTACAAACATAAGTAGCAACCTACTAACCTATGCCCGAATGCACACACAATAAATGAAATAACTGCTATAAAATTAATGATTATTTAATATCTATTTATCTGCTTTAGGAATTTACTAGGTTTAAAGTTTTAATCTGAAATCGTGAACAACAGCACGCAACTCATAACCTGGGCCCTGATTCTAGATGCCATCGGTATTATCAATTACGAAGTTCGAAAACAAAATGATACTGTATTATCTATGACAAAATGTATGGGATTTGACATAATCTTCGCCAAGCGACACGCAAATTCTTATGTCAAATTCCATAATTTTTTTCCGATCTTCGTAAGTTCTGAAACAAAAATCATGGGAACCTTGTGATTATAGCGATGGCATTTGAATAAGAGCCTTGTAGTGTTAGCAGGAGCAATTGACATCTACAATTTCGTGACGTTATCAAAGAGAATTGTATGAAAATTATGACAGCGGCTATAAGATAACGTTGCGAATGCGCAATTGCCAATTGTTCTTACTTGGGCTACTGTAATTATGCAGCCTATTAAACTCTCGTCAGACCTGACTATTACCTTAAATGTTTAGATACATGCTGCTTAGAAGAAGAACAGTATATTATAACATTGACACTACAAAACTATGTTACAAATACAAACATAAAATATATTACGAACGTAGACATACGATTCCGACAGATTTCAAGTGTGAGACGTCGGAAAACGTGGGAAAAGGCCGAAAAGCAAACTTAGTGGCGTATAGGTCCATTTTCGGGAGACCTAACCTAGACCAAATTCAAACTTTAGCTTAGGACTTTCGTATGTTTGAGGTGCGATTCCTATGTGTGAATTTATATATTATCCTGTATATAATTAAAAGTGCTGGACGGAGTATTACTAACCGAAATATATCCAATTAATTAAGCGATCCAATAAGCGACATAATATATCCAATTTTCCAATTCCTACCTTAAAATCCTAAAAATCGTGTTTTGTCCAAATATGTTATTCAGAGAATAGCAGTCGCGAGCTGGCAAATGTTCAATGAAATGAGCTAACCGAAGAAGTACCTACTTCGCAATGTAACGAAAAAACACGTGGCGAAGCGAAGGGCGTGCCCACACTATCGTTTTCGGGCTAACCTCGGCTCACTTTGTGAGTAGTCTGGAGCTAGCTTAAACAACATACTCAACATAGAATTACAAACTTTCCCGTTTGTTTAGGCATCTACATATTATTGAGAAACGATAGGATATTGTGAAATAAAATAATGTAAAATCATGTTACCTGCTTAGTTTTAAAAATGTATTTTTCATAAAAAAGATAATTTATGGAAACAAACTGATGGAATGATCTTACCGTCACCATAGACACCTATAAAAAACTAGAGGAACCCGAGCAACAAGGGCGTTTTCTGTGAAACTGCTCTTTGGCCTTCAGTAGCTCTTTGGCCTTCAGTAGCCTTCGAAGCACAACGGTATTTCACGCCTATTTTCTGTTAGGACATGTCTTATTTTTCTCTCCATCCAACTTCTTCTTCATCTGTTCCATCCAACCCTTCATGGCGAAGCATCTCGTACGAAAATGTTTGTGTTCGTGACTGTACATACAATATAATAGTCGGTGCTTGGGAGTGAACCAGCTCCGAAGTATATAATTAGTTGTGTCATTTATAATGACGCAGATCGCTTGTTATGGTATCTGTTATGGGTTGATACTGGATTATAATGTATTGTGAGCTTATTCAGACGTTTGGCGCGGTAAATGTTTATTATTGTAATAATATAATATACGGTATGCATTATATTATTAAATACTTTATCCTCAACAGCTTATTCGTATGTTGGGAAATACTATTATATTTTAATTCGCAGTGTTACATATACACAACATAATATTAATTATTTTATTTTATCCACTAATTAATCACATTGAACTATCTATACCTACGGGACCTAGGGGCTGGGACAAAATACAAGAATGGTAGATAAACCTAAGAGATTACGATATAAAAAGTTAGGATCAATTAAATTATGTTATAGAGAAAAAACAAATAAAAATTCAGTAAACAAAATAACATAACAACTTATTTCTATAGGGTGGTTATAATTCGTTTACTTTCTTTACATGATTTATACGAAGTTGTCATACCACCTACTCAAACATAAATTGGAAAAGTTGCAAAATCTAAAAGTTAGAGATGAATATTTGTTTTTCCATCTTTTTCACGCTTATCATAATAATATAATAGCTAGGTGCATACATAAAAATAAATTGATGTTTTTTCTCGTAAGTGGTATCTTTACTATTCGGTATAGGTACACTATTTTTGTGATGTCCGAACTCCGAACCCTAGTAGGCCGCGAAAAAACGTTATGGTATACGTTTGTTACCGTCAGAATACCTACTTGAATAATAACAATTTACCTAGCTATTACTTTAAAGGTCAAACATTTGGAATCATTTGTATCATTTCGAAGGAAACAATGCTGGGCATAGGTACGTTCGTAGAATTTGTAATGGGTCTTGTCATGGTACGAGAGAATTATCAACATCACAGTATCGGCTTACCCGCATTCGTCACGCGGCAGGTGCGCAGTGCGATATTGACGAACCCAGGCATCGATCACAATTTGTAGTTTGAAACTACTAATTATACCACAGCATTATATTTATTCTGTGACACCCTGTAAATAGCATTATGTACAATAATTACCTACTTCGTACGGTATAGGCAGATTGTGGACCATACATTAAAGTAATCTATACTTATAATAAAACTGTAGAGAGGTCAATTCTGTACATTGAATATTTTTTCAAAATACATATTGGAGGATGATTGGCGATCGATACTGATGCCAAAAATGCAATTAGTAAAATTTTTGTCTGTCTGTCTGTATGTGCACGATTGGAACAAAAACTACTGAAGGGATTTTAACCAAACTTGGTACGATTGTAGCCCATATTCCTGGGCAGGGCAGTAGGCTATATAACATAACGCTACGATACATAGGAGCCGAGCAGTGACGATAAATTTGAAGCAAGTCGGATGAATATCGTGCGCGCGGCCTGCGGTCGAACGGTACGTGCGGGGGGCGCGGGGAGATCGCTTACACAGTGACGCGAAGCAATAGAACGTGGCACTTGTGGTGGCACTAAAGTAGATTAGAACATCAAATAAGTACCTAACTATCAGGATTTTTTTTCTGGGAAAACAGTGTTTTCACAGTGTCATAATAATATTAAAATTGTATTTTTGAACTTGCTTCACAAATTGAAATAAATTATCATTTATTGTATAAAATCAACTTAATTAACTGTATAATTAAAAGAAATCCTTTCGCGATAAACTAAAAAACGGGCAATTAAGCGGTTTTTGGAAAGCTATTTATACCATCACGGTATTAATCCTTATCATTTTTAATACGTTAGTTGGCTTAAGCATTCCATGAAGACTATAATATTTGCCCTTTATACCATGCAAATATAATGAGTAGTTTAGGAAATATAGCAAAATTAAAATCGTTTCCCCGTTTTTCGACCGGGCGCCGCGTGATGCAGGCTGCTGCGCGACGTCTTACGTCCGAGCCGGGCTAGTGTAGTGTAGACTGCTGGGTAAAAAATACTATTAAAATGTGCTAACTGTGCCTGTGTTATTATAGGAGACTTTTATTTATGCAATAGTACCCAAAACAAATTTTTTTTTTATTTTTGTTTTTTATGTCTGTTTGTCTGTGCATTTGTGCACGCTAATCTCAGAAACGGCTTATCAGATTTAGATGTGGTTCAATCATATTTGTAGTAATCTTGACTTAACATTTATTTCATCTCAATCGGTTCATAAATAAAAAACTTAGGACAGTTAAAAAAAAATGCTGGACGTTTGTATGAAGCGCGGCAGGAACCGCGCTGCAAACTTTCAAATTTAATCTTTTTTTATTTTATATTTTCTTTAAAACTAAATTTAATTCATTTATATTATTGTTATACTTAGGGTAGGTTAATAAAAAAACGCTACTAAAACCGATCGGCGCGCCGAGCTGGGGCCTAACTCTCCAAACTGATTCGATTTTGATTCATATTCGATCGTGCCGCATACTCCCGAATAAATTGACGTTTGTTTATTTTTGTTCTATGTCGATTGATATCGTCGGGTGTACAAAAAGTTACGTTCCAAAGGTTTTCTTTATCCTAATTAGTTCCAAAGTAATCTACTAAATAAAACACCAAATCCGTTGAGATCGAACTGATTCGATTCTCGGTTGTGTCGAGAGTAAGCCTGCTGGATCCTCGACGGGGCTTGCCGCTGCGCCCATGTCTAACCGAGAGTTTCGTTTTAAATACCTTAATAATTGCAATATATGTTTCAATTTAATATCTCAAAATATTAATGACAAAAACGGTAGTAAGTTCAAAAAAATTGAAAATAATTTTATGGTTTCGCAATTTATCCTATGTCGGCACTATTAAGACGTTGCTTCGTATCAAATTTAGGTTTTGGTTCCCTTTGGAGTGTCGAAAATTAGAGAGATAAACGGCTGAATCTTTGGGTAGATGTGACTAAGGAGTCTGTTTTTTTCAAAGCCAGAAGGGACGGAAGATCCTGAGTATTTAATAGGATTGTTAGCTTGATACCTACACGTGTTAAAGTTTTGACAACCAGACAGATAGACAGACGGACATCGAAGTTAAATAATTTACTAAATTAACGTGAAAAATTGGCTGGGTCTATACGGTGCATTCGAATAATATTATCCTAACTTCGAATACCTTTGCTGACTTCTACATATTGTTCGAAGGCCTACTTCTTTTGCCGAGCTCCGAAAGGATGGTACTATATTATTATTATACCCTACATACCAAGAGGCTTGCCGGGTACGTGACTTGCTGGATCGGGATCAACACTGGGATACACTGGGAAGTACCTATTGGCGAAAGTTGTCAGCAGTTGCGCCAATAAACTAAAAATATATTTAAAAATATAAAAGTGTCCTAAATGACTTTTCCACGCGTACGAAGTCGCGGGCACAGCTAGTACATAATATATAAGTCGTGGACTAAGGCTCTGAGAGACAAAACTTATCAATACCTAAGTAGGATATAAGTAATATGTATTTTAACTTGAGGTTAGATAAAAAACCGGCACTCATTGCAAACACTAAATTTATCTAAACACGCGGCAACGTATCAAGCAAAGGAACTGACGAGCCAGCGTTGAGTGTAGGTATGTTAATAAACTACTCGGTGCCCCTTTTCACTCTTCTATATTTAAAAATCTTTTTAACGTAAACACATAAAACTACGTGTGTTTAATTATGGATTAAGGACATCTAGAAGCCCAAATTTCTTGAGTTAGCTCAAACTGTTATAAAGATAAGGTCTAAAAGTTGTAAATTTTTGGCACTGATTGACTGACTTAAAGTACCCAAAACACAGTAATATTACACAAGTTACATGCACTTTTTCTGTTAGTGTATCATAAAAAATCATAGGCTATGATAATAGGTAGTAATTATATAAACAGCTTACAATGTCCCTGATGTCAAGTATGATGGTACGAGTACTATTATCGAAGTACTCGTAGGTACCACAGACACAGCTAAAACTTAGAATTAACTTTGGACAGCAACCTTTGCTGGAATCCACAGGTTAGTGAAGTCAGTAGAAAGGTACACTCACTGCACATGTTGAGGCGGCTTCAAAACTTTTTGCCCTTAGAAACCAAAATTTTCCTTGTCCAAACTCTCATTTTCCTCGACTATGCCAGCTCCTGCTACTTAGACGTTACCGAAGAGCTGTTAACTAAACTTTGCGCTTGCAGAATCTCTGTATCCGTTTTGTTTTTGGTCTAAAAAAGTATGATCACTCAGACTTTCGGTTAAAACTTCGTCGCAACTCCCATATCCTTTATTTACTTTACAATATCCTGTATAATCGCCTATCTCCTTCCTATCTTCGTGATCGATTTGACCTTGTAGGTCCAAAGTCGGCACAAGCTTTTCGCTGCCATCCCATCGCTCTAACTTCTACTCCTACTCCTGCACCGTTCATGCAATCAGATTGTGGAACTCGCTTCTTCAAACCGTTAGTGACAGTCCCACTGTTGCAATATTTAAAAGACGTTTGAAGAAATACTAACTTTAATCTCAATCCTTAACATAAATATACTTTTATTATATTATTATTATAGGTACACGTAAAGTATTTATTTATTTAATTAGTATTTCTTTTATTTATTGTTGTTAATGTATTTATTCTCATTTTGATTTAAATATAGATGTAATGTACTCGTATTTGTCTGTAATTGTGCACGCTGCATAGCTGATAATTATGTTTTATCCATTTATCTTCCGTAGGGCTGCTAGAAGAAATTTCTTTTAAAAATAAGCAGTACCTTTGTGTCGTCTTACTCTGTAATTTGTACTATTGTTAATTAGTGTTTCTTGTGTACAATAAATTGTTTAATTTCAAAAATAAAATAAAACAGTGAACCTATAGCGCAATGTAGCAGGCGATCAACGCCATTGGTTGGTTACTCGGGAAACTATGCCGTGTACGGCTGGTTGTTGTATATTAATGCAACGTGAACCTATAGCGCAATGTAGCATGATGATAACGCCATCTATTGTATACTTGAAAACTAACCAATTGGTAGGTATGTTACGTTAAAAAAATTTAAAAATTTAAAAATTTCAAAATTTTGACGTTTTAAGTTTATCGTCGCCAAACGTCAAAATGAGAGTCGAATTCCAGAAATGAAAAGAACCGAAGTTCTCTTCAATCAGGGGATTGCTTTTTTCTCAACGACGACGCGACGAATTAAATTATTGTCATACTATATAGTATGACAATAATTTAAAAAACATTTGTGGTTATATAACCACAAATGTTTTTTGTGCCTAAACTAGTAACAGTATTAATTACTTACTTACTTCAGTTAAATTCATAAATTTTTGTTGATGATAATATTACCATATTATCTTACCTCAATTTGAGTAGAATCATCTTCGATTCTCTTTGTAGTATTTGCAGAATCCAGCTTTTTTCTTGCAAAATGGAGTAAAATAATAACAATTATCAAAATATATAGTTTTTAATTAAACTCTGATTTTTTTTATGTCAAGTCAACTGACTACAATGAATTATAGCTAAGCACAGGTATCTTCCTGCACTGGAATAAACTCCTTCAATTATTACTTTAAATTTATTACCTACTAATTTACTATATGTATTTGTAAACTATTACAGAATGAAGTAGCATAATGCCTCTATCGACAAGTCGACAACAGTTTCTGGCATATGAAACAAACGCTGACCCAGAAATTCGATATGGCAGGAAGGGAGGAATCTTCATTTCTACCTGTATTTGCATCAGCTTTGTCATCGCTGCCGTAGTTATTTCTGTTCTTGTTGGTCTCATAGTATACTACATAACTTATTTTAAGGTATGTGGCCTTTTTTTACAGTTTACAATATTATTTTGGATAAATTAAAATGTCCTGAACACCTAATTAAAGAACTTTATTTTCTGGCTGTACAATAAGTTTTAAAAGTTGGTAGCCCTGTCGGTAACAATTTTCGGTTTTTGACAGATCCTCACTCAGACATTGACGCATTGACATTTGACACAACATGTCACTTGTCGTTCAAAACTCAGATATTTATTTTCGAACTTCGCCGCCTTATTACGAGCTATATATAAATTTAATTTTAGTCGCGGATTTTATTCTTATTTTGTAAGTTAAATGTAAGACATCTCATTATTATATTGAGCTTTAATATAATTTACCAACGTATACAAATAAGCTTTAACTTGTATCCATTCGTGTTTTATAATTAAGACGATGAAATATTTATATACAATATTATCTTTAGGATAAATAAATGCATATTAAAATGTTTTACTTTGGTATAATCTTTGTAATATGTTTGCTGGGACTATGTGAAAACAAATCTGTAAGTATAAAAAATAAGCTTTTAATTTAAGGGTTAAATTGTTTGTCTCAATCACTAATAATTTTCCATAATTAAGTGCGGTAACCACACGCCTATGAATTTTGATGTAAATTATTTTAAAGCAAAATATTTAATTTTCTATTAAAGCATAGAAACGCATTAGAATGAGTTATTTTATTTTAAAATTAAATTATTTTCTTTAAATTGTTATAGTTAACAACTGTTTATCATAGCTAGTATTAAAGCACAATGTACAGTATATTTTCATAAATTGTTATTAAATATACAGGCTTATGACAACTTAATAAATAATTACTCAAAATAACTCTTATTCAATATTTTTTTTCTTTTAGGTTTCGCAGACATCTTATGACATTTGGGGTGATGAAGTGGAAGAACTATTCTCACAGCAAGATGAACCATCACCAGACCTTCGACTACCTCTACACATCTCCCCAAGCTTTTACAGATTAAAAATAAAGGCAGACTTAGAGAAGTCATACTTTACGGGTGATGTGTACATAACAGTCAAAGCAGTTAAAAATGTCAAAGACATAGTTTTACATGCACAAGACCTCAATATCAACAATGTTACATTAACAGAGCAAATATATGAGAAAGTTGAAACATTGCACTCTAGAAAAAGGAGGGACACTGGGAATGAAACAACTGCAGAAATTAATACAATAGGACCAGTAAATGAAACAACTGCTGTATATGAAACTGCTACTGCAACTGAGGCATCAAATATAACAACTGACACTACACAAGATAATGTAACTGAAACCACTATTGAAACAACAACTTTAAATTCACTAGATACTCAAGTAATACATAGTAATTTGAGAAACATAAAAATTAACTCAATACAGAAAAGTACAGGGGACAGACTGATAATAACTACAAACACTCCTTTGTCCCTGAATACTGATTATACACTGCAAATATCATTTGAAGGAAATATATCTAACTATCTGACTGGTTTTTATAAAAGCAGTTATACTGACGAAAACAATGTGGTCAGGTAAATAAGTCAGTTCTTTAAATTATAATATTCCTTAAAACTCGTGTTTTTTCATGATTCTAATACTGTATATTTTTTTAGAAACCTTGGTGTGACTCAATTTGAACCTACTTCTGCAAGAGCAGCCTTTCCTTGCTTTGACGAACCAGCTTTCAAAGCTAAATTCGAAATAAGTATTGCACATCCTCACAATATCTCAGTGTTATCAAACATGAGGATAGCAACTCAAGAACCTGTGTAAGTGTAATTTAAAAAATCTTGACTGTAATCTGTACCACATTCAAAAATACCACTTATAATAATTTTGAATATACAAAAATACATTTGCAAAGTAAAAAAAGGTAGTATAATCTTATCCCAAAGATAATATAACTGGTATATTTGTACCCTGTATAATATTATGTATGAAAAAGTTTGTGAAGATTGATAGATGGATCCTAGTCTCTTTTTCATGCTAAACATGAACAGAGTTTTAAGTGGTGAACTATAGTTATAGTTTAAGCTCTGAACCAGGTTGAAATATATACACACAACTTTTCACTACTTTTAATCCTGAATAGTACAGTATTCTGCTAGGAATTGAAGCAGCAGGCTAAAGCTAGAAATATCTGATAAGTCAGTAACATTCCACTTTACTTAAAAGCAGATTTGCTCTTTTTGTACTTGATAAAAGGTTGCTAATGCTTAAGTCTGTATCTATTCCTGCAGAGATGAAGACCCAGATTGGCAATGGACACATTTTGAGAGATCTGTCAACATGTCCACCTACCTCGTTGCATATGTACTAACGGACTTTAAGTATGTTGAAACTAGTTATCTAAGCAGAGACAACATTACCAAACCTATTAGAATCTGGGCAAGACCTGCCTTAATATCAAATGCAAATTATGCAGCAAATATCACACCCAAATTGCTAACATTCTATGAAGAATTCTTTGGAATACCTTATGCTTTGGATAAGATCGATCTCATAGCTATACCGGATTTCTCGAGTGGAGCCATGGAAAACTGGGGCTTAATTACATTCAAGTAAGTGTTTTTATTGTTTGATGACTATAATAAATCAAAATTAAATTATATACCCCAGGAAAACCCAAAGAAAAAGTATTCAAGTATATTTATGTGAATATATTGTCTTTAGGTTTTCCTGACTGTATTGTGGAGGGATCAATTTAAAACAATTATATAATCTGGTTATCTTTATTTATGCCAGTAGTAAAGATTGACAAAAACAATAAAAATATGTGATAATGTTTATGACCTTTACACTTTTACTACAGATATGAATAGCAAGTGTGATTGGGCTCCACGCAACTGGGGTTCCGTAGTGATCGTTTATTCGTAATTTATAATCGACTTACACAGAGAAAGAATAAAAACATGAAAGAATAATGACAAGTGGGAGTCGGGCTTGCGTACGGAACGGCATTAAAAATGATGTTTGTTGTATAGGATCTCCCTTAAGTATTTATTATATTCGATTTTAGTGTCTCTGAAAAAATCTATTACGGTTGAGAGGAAACGACGCCTATTTTTCCATACAGAGATAGTTTTTTCCATACATAGGGGTCTGCTCCACCCGTTTCCACCCTGAATAATGCCGCTAGAGTAACAATTTGAATATCTACGTACCTATATTATTTGTTTTTTTAATTAATTTATTAAAAAAAGGAAAAATAGGGACGTCCCCATTTTTTTCTTTTTTTTAATAAATTAATTAAGGAGATAATAATATGGATGTTCAAAAATTAAAAAAAAAATACCTGACTTTTCGCTGTGTTTAAACATCCAGGAAACAAATTTGACTACAATTATACAATAAAATCAAAACTTAAAGATTCCTATGAACCTAGCTCAAGCCTTTTTTTGGTTTGTATTGAAAAAAATATCTAAATCGGTTAATTTTTGGAGGAGGAAACAGGCGTCCCCCAAATGTCGATTACATATTTTACGGTATTTCAGTTCGTGTTGCAGTTGTCTCTATCGCGCTAGTGCACTGTGAGACAGCAATAGATTTTATTTTTCTATTTTGTATTTCTTTCAACCGTGAGGATTCCTGTTAAGGAGATAATGCTTTATCTGGTGACAGACATATAAGTCTCAGTAACATGGTCCCGTTTTGTAAAATGTATTTGGCGGCATTAACAAATATATTGTGTACAATGTTAATACCAATGTTTCTGGGTCTGTGCCCAAATTTATTTCTTACTTTTCTATTTTGATGGTCATGTCTATCGTGAAAGGAACCCCAAAATTACTACGTAAAGTAAATTATTGTTTTAACATGGTGTGGAATTCATTAACTTTATTTGTACATAATATCTTAATTAGCGTCTGACTGTATCGAATTTCTTCCGCACAGTCATAAATGCAAGTATAAAAAACAGGCAATTTACGTAAATATTCAGCGTCAATAACTAGTTGTGGGATTTTACGGAGGAAAATGTGCAGTGTAGACCTTAGGCCTTTCGGTACAATCATCGGAGAATGTTTACTAATTTAAATTTTTAGCTCCCCGTAAACTTTGTTGAAAAAAATAATAAGTCTGAAAAAAATATTACAATACCTACGTCGCGTAGTTTCCGAGACATACTTGTTTCAAATTCTCGACGCGATTACGTCATTTTACAACTCTGAAATTTGAAATGTCTGTTAACTCCTTAATACTAGGTTTTTTACAATGAAATAAATCTTGTAAATTTGTATAATCATAGTAAAAATATGAGTCAAATAATTAGTACGTCGTGTAGTTTCCCAAATATTTATGTAATTTCAAATTCTCAATCCGATGACGTAATTTTACAACGTCTGCAAATTTTCAAGAATTTCGAATAACTGTAAAATCATTAATACTAATTGTACAGACACAAGCCATACTTTGACAAAAGTTTTAATAAATTATGGACACCTAGTAACATTCTACATTATTTATTTAACGTGTGGCCGTTGTATCTTATGTCGTTGACTGTTTACATAAAAATCATTCAGGAGTAAAATAACTCTTAAACAGTCTGTAGCTACTACAAATCTGCACGTAATACTTACCTACCTACGTGTTGATATTCAGGTGTTACCGCTCACATACCGTCACGTAATTTAATTTGTTATCAGAAAATCTTTAGAAAACTTTATAATATAAGTTAGTACTACCTATTTATAAATGTGTCTCCTTTTTAACTGCCTTTCAAAATGACGGAGGTTATTCATGTCTTCGTGATCTTATAAATAATCTTTATACTCCTTAGTCCCAATTTCACCAACGCGTGTAGATAAATGTTATTGGTGGATCGTGCCTTCTCTTTCATAAATACGAAGAACTAGAGAGAAAACATATTTGGTTAGTTTCTTATTAAAATCGGAGCAGTACCTACTTTAGGCAAACATACATATCTACTTACAATAGATTAGCAAAACCAGCAGCGGCCTTAGGGGGTGGTGAACCTGGTGGCCTACGCCTCGCTCTTGCAGAGTCCTCACAAACAATCAGACCTACTTTCGCATCACATAGGTACGACAAAGGGCCTCGCAAAGACCTGCCGCCCGGAGACTTGCAATGGGTAAAGCCGCCGCTGAGCAAAATCATTACCCTACCTTTTTCGCTGTAGTCGAAAAAAAATACCATGCTTAGAGGTAATATTATATTTTCTAGAGAAACAACACTATTGTTTGACGAGAAGGAAGGCCTGCCGCGCGACAAACGCAACGTGGCCATAGACGTGGCGCACGAGCTGGCGCATCAATGGTTCGGCAACCTCGTCACCATGCGCTGGTGGACAGACCTTTGGTTGAACGAGGGATTTGCAACCTATATTGAGTATGTTGGGGTTAACCATGTAAGTGTTGGATTTATTTTGTGATATTGTTTGTCACGTCGTGGCGCATTAGCTGGCACACTAGTAGTTCAGCTACCTCGTATCTATGCGCTGGTGGATTCTCGATCCTGGCTACACTGGAGTTGCAGTGGTGGAAATGTGTGATTAGAGAAGGAGAAGAGAAGAAGAGATTTTTTTTATAGAAGTTTGTTTTTCTATGTTACGTCCGATTACAACGAATACTCCATTTTATTTTACAGATTGAACCGAATTGGAATATTTTCGACTCGTTCAGTCAAGAAAAAATGTCGCTATTACATACTGACGCGCTCAAAAATACGTCCCCTGTTTCTCGTAAAGTGGTCGACGCTGGCGAAATAGCACAGAAGTTCGACGAAATATCCTACTCTAAAGGCGCTAATCTTATACGCATGCTGAATAACACTATATCTGAAACGCTGTTCAGAAAGGGTCTACTTATTTACTTGAATGACTGGTAAGTTTCATCTAAATCGAGTAATGATTAAGGTGAATGGGAGGAAGATCAAACGGGTTTTTAATGAGATGAGCAATGTTGTGTTAGAGTAAAATTATATTTATAGTGAGTATATATAGTATAAAGAACATATTTTTATATCATATTGGAAAGCAAGAAAAAAACAAGGGGAATGATGAAAGGGCTGTGGGGTAAGATCGAAGTAGTTTCTGTAATCGTTTCGTTCAAATGAATGCCAGAAGATATTGACGGTCAGTAGGGATTTCTTGGAATAAATAAATCTTTATCTTTAGGATACAACTTTAATTATCTTGACACTTATAAAGTAAACAAAGACTAATAAAAGACAATAAAGTAAAAATAACTTCATAAAACACAAATTATCTATAAATTAAGTTACACGACACGGAATAAAATTAAAGCACTCGACTTGATCTCGTAAAATTCAGAGCGCAGATATTCCCTTAAAACACACAACCGATGCCACAAAACGACACGTGCTGTTTGAGGTGTGGGACGTAACAAAATGGCGGTCTTATGAATGTTGCCTGCATTGGAAGAAAATCTGTCTTTATTGATGCCTTTTTGTCTTACCCCGTGACAACTACGTGCATTACTATCTATACCCTTAAGTATTATGGGCATGGTGTTTTTCTTACTTTACAGGAAATACCAGAACGCCGAAGAGAATGATCTATGGATCGCCATGTCGAAAGCCACAGAGTCGGATGCGGAGCTGCAGAAATTGTCTATGGTTAAGTTCATGAACTCGTGGACGCGACAGGCGGGGTATCCCGTAGTTAATGTGATAAGGGACTACGACACTGGACGAGTCACTTTCAAACAGGTATTAACAACGTCTCCAAAAAAATCCCGACACTGAACTTTTAACGGATAAAAAGCCTATGTGTTTATGCAGGCATCCTATATCACAGTACGTCCCTTTCAAATTTAACCTCAACTTAAAAAAGCCAAAAACACCGAAATTTGTCTTATTGCTAACACACACCAAAACTTTCATCGGAATATTAAAGGATCATATAATTCAATATGCAATACATTTTACAATTTTTTTCTATACTAATATTATAAAGAGGTAATGTTTGATTGTTTGTTTGTTTGTTTGAATGGAATAGGCTCTGAAACCATTGAACCAATATGAAAAATTCTTTCACCGTTGGAAAGCTACATTCCTAGCGCTGAACATAGGCTATATTATATGTTTAAAAAAGTAGGGTTCCTTACTAAAACCCCAAAAATGTAGCCCAAAGTGTAAAAAATTTTTCTTTTCATCATCATCATCGTTATCTAACTAATGATCACCGAATCGGCTGGACCGACTGTGACGGGAGCATTCACCGGGCGTTAGCTTATGTTAGTTTCATCTTTACATCAGCTTTTTGAATTAAAGTAAGTCGTGTTAGTTAAATGAATTATTTATAACTCGAGAACGGCTTTATCGATATGGTTGAAAATTGGTGAGGAAGTAACTTAGAGCCAGTAGACGGACATAGGATACTATTTATTCCATTTGACAGCGCAGAACCAGCAACGTTCACGGAAGGGTTTGGCGTTGTGGGTTCCGCGTTGCGGGTTCCGGGTTCCCGTGTTGCGGGTTCCGGGTTCCGCGTCGCGGGTTCAGGGTTCCCGTGTTGCAAGTTGCGGGTTCCGCGTTGCGGGTTCCGCGTTGCGGGTTCCGCGTTGCGGGTTCCGCGTTGCGGGTTCCGCGTTGCGGGTTCCGCGTTGCGGGTTCCGCGTTGCGGGTTCCGCGTTGCGGGTTCCGCGTTGCGGGTTCCACGTTGCGGGTTCCGCGTTCCCGCGTTGCGGGTTCCGGGTTCCCGCGTTGCGGGTTCCGGGTTCCCGCGTTGCGGGTTCCGGGTTCCCGCGTTGCGGGTTCCGGGTTTCCGCGTTGCGGGTTCCTGGTTCCCGCGTTGCGGGTTCCGGGTTCCCGCGTTGCGGGTTCCGGGTTCCCGCGTTGCAGGTTTCGGGTTCCCATGCTGCGGGTTCCGCGTTGCGGGTTCCGGGTTCCCGCGTTGCGGGTTCCGGGTCCCCGCGTTGTGGGTTCCGGGTTCCCGCGTAGCGGGTTCCGCGTTGCGGGTTTCGGGTTCCCATGGTGCGGATTCCAGGTTCCCGCGTTGCGGGTTCCGCGTTCCCGAGTTAGGGGTTGTTTTTTTTTGGTTGAATTTCATCATAAACTGTTTTTATGCTCAACGAAGTGGGCAAGGGTCAGCTAGTAATTTATATAATTAAACATGAAATGAAAAACTTTAATAGCAAAAATACGCCATTTTGACGCTGCCAACTGTATAAATCAATGGATTCATAGTCGCAAACAATAATTAATCATTATTGTATTGGCTAGTTGGCGTCATTGACTAGTCTATGGTTGTATCATAGACGGTTTTGTTTACGTTTGGGTTAAAATTAAACGGGACGTACTATACATACCAAATTATATCAAATTCAGCTGTTTGAACGTGAATAAGTAACAATTACACACACTCACAAACTGTCGCTGTTATAGTATCAGTGTAATACATTTGACGTAAAACGCAGAACCTCTGGATCATTATTTTTTTTCGTTTGTTCATAAAGAATATGAACCATTCTTATCTCACTGTCCCTAATATTTACTTACCACTGTCCCATTCGTACAGTGGCATTGGCCAAACATTTTGGTTAAACACCTTAACGTAAATTTAGTTTTTTATTTTAGAAACTATTCACGACTACTACAGATCCGCACAAGTCTACTTTGCAACAAATATGGCGGATTCCGGTCAGTTACGTAATATCGAATACCACAGACACCTCCGACACTAAACCCAAAGTGTGGCTGAATGATAAACAACTGTCAACTGAGCTGGAGATTCATAAAGATCAAGCTCTGTACGTTAACGTTGATGCTGTGGGTATGTGTAACATTTATTTATTCGTAAAAATCACAAGGGATCGCTTGATGGCTTTGGTTTTGCATCTCCCCATCGTAAGAAAATTCTGATCACTGAAAATATAAATCGAGGCTAACAATATAGTGTTGAAACGACTAAGAGATGAACGACAGTTATGCATATTGTCCCTTTTCAATTTGACGTACCACCGAAATTTTCACATATTCGCTTGTTGTGCACACTTACACTTTCATAATATCATAATTCATTATCCAATACATTTTATCACAATTAAACAATCTATATCTATACATATAATAAATCTGTAGAGGGGTCATGTCTGTACATTAAGAATATTTAAGTGAAAATTAAAAAAAGGGGGTCTATATAAGCCACAGAACCTAAAAATAACATTTTTGAAAAAAATGTCTGTCTGTCTGTCTGTCTGTCTGTCTGTCTGTCTGTCTGTCTGTCCATATGGGAATGTTTGTCGTCGCATCACGCTAAAACCACTGTATGGAATGAAATGAAATTTGGCAGGCAGGTAGCTTACGACCTGAAGAGCATTATAGGAAATTATTATCCCGAAAAACGAAAGGGTTCCCGTGGGATCTTCAAAAAATTGTAGCTACCTATTTGACGGTATTTCAGCCAAACTACTCAACGTATTTAAATGAAATTTGGCAGGCAGGTAGCTTACGACCTGAAGAGCATTATAGGAAATTATTATCCCGAAAAACGAAAGGGTTCCCGTGGGATCTTCAAAAAATTGTAGCTACCTATTTGACGGTATTTCAGCCAAACTACTCAACGTATTTAAATGAAATTTGGCAGGCAGGTAGCTTATGATCTGAAGAGCATTATTGGAAATTGTTATCCCGAAAAACGAAAGGGTTCCCGTAGGATCTTCAAAAAATTGTAGCTACCTATTTGACGGTATTTCAGCCAAACTACTCAACGTATTTAAATGAAACTCGGCACAAAGGTAGATTGTAACATGACTATACATATAATAAATCTGTAGAGGGGTCATGTCTGTACATTAAGAATATTTAAGTGAAAATTAAAAAAAGGGGGTCTATATAAGCCACAGAACCTAAAAATAACATTTTTGAAAAAAATGTCTGTCTGTCTGTCTGTCTGTCTGTCCATATGGGAATGTTTGTCGTCGCATCACGCTAAAACCACTGTATGGAATGAAATGAAATTTGGCAGGCAGGTAGCTTACGACCTGAAGAGCATTATAGGAAATTATTATCCCGAAAAACGAAAGGGTTCCCGTGGGATCTTCAAAAAATTGTAGCTACCTATTTGACGGTATTTCAGCCAAACTACTCAACGTATTTAAATGAAATTTGGCAGGCAGGTAGCTTACGACCTGAAGAGCATTATAGGAAATTATTATCCCGAAAAACGAAAGGGTTCCCGTGGGATCTTCAAAAAATTGTAGCTACCTATTTGACGGTATTTCAGCCAAACTACTCAACGTATTTAAATGAAATTTGGCAGGCAGGTAGCTTATGATCTGAAGAGCATTATTGGAAATTGTTATCCCGAAAAACGAAAGGGTTCCCGTAGGATCTTCAAAAAATTGTAGCTACCTATTTGACGGTATTTCAGCCAAACTACTCAACGTATTTAAATGAAACTCGGCACAAAGGTAGATTGTAACATGAAATAACCAACATATTATTTTTAACCGACTTACAAAAAAGGAGGAGGTTTCTCAATTCGTAAATATATGTTTGTTTTTTATGTTTCTTGGATGTTGGATATCTTCATCGTTTCTGAAACGATTTCAATTTTTTTTATGTTGTGTAGGGTATAATTTAAATTTGGTCCCATTGTCACCAAAATGGTGACCTGATGATGGGATCCGTGAGGAATCGAAGGAAATCCTCAAAATTTATGTGGAATAATATATCGATTTTAATTTTTTCTGAAGTGGTCTAAGCATATGTTACCAAACAGTAAGGTTTTGCACCATATCCTGGATCTATAATATCAAAAAATTTCGCGTTTCAGTAAACTATATATATATATATGTTAAAAAATTTCGCGCTGCTCTGGCTTACGCCAGAGCAGCGGGAAACTATATTTACAATATACATAATATATAGGCTAGGCTAGGTAGACTTTTCCTCTTTCTACAATTTTTTTTTATCTTATCGTTTTTGTTTTTCATTTTCCGTCCTCAAATAATCGTCGTCTGATCATTCGAGAATTATCCCTACTCAGTCTATACCCATCACTAAAAATCTTAAAATTAAATAATTTTAAACAAAAAAAAACGACTTCAAAAGGTAAACTAAAAGGAACAATTAAATTTACTTCGCACAAAGTAATACTTATTTTCCAGTACAAGTGAAAATAATTATTACTTTGTGCGAAGTAATTTATTATTATACTTAGGTTTTGCAAATACGATTAATAAAGTATAGGCGTAGGATAGTTTGTTTTCAAGATATGAATGAGATGTCATAGGTACATTTAAATTAGAAAAGTTATGTCAATATAAGTAAGATTTATGTTTTTCATGATATTTTTATTTATTAGTTTTCATGCTAGGTACGGCTTGGGTTTTTTCTTTCTTTTGGACTTTTGTTATTTTGTCGTCTAAAGGAAGTAGTACTTTAATCGTAAAGTCCCTAAGTAGGCTACATGTTTGTTAGCGTAGGTAATTAATAAATAAAAAACCGGGCAAGTCCGAGTTGGAATTACGCACCGAGAGTAGACTTTTAAAAAATTTGGCGCTCGGCGCCAGCAGCGCAGCGTCGCGTCGGTGTGAAAACGATCATCGTCTGCAGTCGCTGCGGCGTAAACTCCATACAAATCGCAGTACAGAGATCTTCGTCGCGTATATGAGCGTACTATCAAGTAGTCCCGTTCGCATAAAAGAAAAAAAAATATTATACATACAGACGAATTGAGAACCTCCTGCTTTTTTTGAAGTCGGTTAATAATACACGGTCATTTTTCGAGCTGGTAGTAGGAATTGTTAGCATTTTCATAGAAAAAATACCTCAAAACATTTACGACAAAAACGGCCATTATTTGACAGTAAACTATTATTATTACTTCATCGGCCTACCACTTTTTGCCTATGCACGTTTAATACCGTGTATAAAGAAGCATTACTGTAAATTAGTGATTTTAAATATCCAAACGACAGTGTTCATAAACTAAAAATGTATTTGAACTGCTGCCCTAAATCACTTTTCCACGCGTACGAAGTCGCGGGCACAGCTAGTAATTAATATATTTAAACATCAAATAAAAAACTTTCACAAAAATACCCCATTTTGACACTGCCGACTGTAGAATATATGTCTATGGATTCATAGTCGCAAACAATGTATTCGCATCACTAACTAGTCTATGGTTGTGTCATTGACGGGTTTACGTTTGGGTTGAGATTAAACGGGACATGCTGTATTCTAACAACTTGTTACCAGTTTACTGGTACACCATACTGATGTATGTTGCTTTTAACTACAAATAATTGTCTTTTGTTAGGCTGTGAATATACTGCTCCCTGTCCGGAGAAAATCAAAAATTGAACACACGAATGTCGATTTGTCAAATTTTATATTAGACTCTACGCACGACTGTTTGATTTCTAACTCTATTCTATTAAATACAGTTTAACACTCGATAAGCACTTCCTTGTCCCAACCCGCTTTTAAGCCCACAGTTCTAATTTGAGTATCCTGACTTCTGAAATTCGTATTATATAGTCCCGGCTTTAGAGCCTATAATAATGTTTCATATTTGTGTTAACTTACATTCTAGCTAAAAGTTTAATCTGATTTATTTTTAGGATATTACAGAGTGAACTATGACCAAAGAAACTGGGAATTACTGGATGAAGCCATAAGGACAGGTGTCTTTAAGAACCCAATGACCAAAGCTCAACTAATCGACGATGCATTCAACTTGGCTAAGGTCAGCCAGCTGAAATATAGCTACGCACTGCGACTCTCTTCGTGCGTGATGAAAGGAGATGACTCTAAAATCGTTTGGGAGCTTCTATTAAATAATATGTCATTCTTGAAACACAATTTGAGAGCCACATCTGGATACATGTATTTTGAGGTACTTGTGCAATATTGTTATTCTTACAAACCTATAAAAATGACAGTTTAATTTGCTGCAGTAAATTTATAAACGACATCTTTACTACAATTTTAAATTTTACTCATGTTTAAATATTTGAAATGTACGCACGCAAATGCGTGTACGTCAGTGAAGCGTATACGCAATATGCCAAGGTACACATAAGCTCAATAATTCTTATCTTAATTTATTTTCTTCTCTTTAAAGTATCAATTATTATACAAATGATATTCTTCTCTCTTTCTCTCTCTCTCTTTATATTTAATTAAATACATTATTTGTGTTTTATAGGATTACATGAGAAAACTCCTAGGCAAGCAGTTAGAGAAACTAAACTACGGTCTTGACAAACCCCAAGACGACAACGAAGCGTTTCTTATAGACAATCTGATACTATGGGACTGTTTGGTCGAGTCGCCGCGCTGTCTCAAATGGGCGCGAGATCAATTCGAACAGTTGGCAGCACTGGACGATATAAATATGAACCCGTATGTATTTTGAACTAAATATTTATTCATACGAATACTGTTGTGCCGTAAGTCTATAAAGTTTATTATGGAATACAGTTGTTATCTGGTTCAACCGAAGTGATGCCACAACCTCCTGAAAACCAGCGTGAAATATTCTATTTCATTCCTTTTATTTAACAGGTACGATAATACTACCTTTCCTCATTTTGGAAATGTATATCTGTTTTGTCAAAAACTAAAAATGTTTTTTTTTTACTTTTTACCATTTCCTTTTTTTTCTGCAAGTATAGCGTAAAAGAAAAAAAAAATTGTAAAAAAAATACATTTCTAGAATGAGAAAAGGTAGTATAATCATATCCCAAAGTTATGACTTTTCTTTTTACACCCGTTTTATTGGCGTCAAATTCAGCTTTCACTGCTTTCAGATTAATACATTTTTTTTTCAGTATCCCGTCGTATCTCCGGCCCATAGTATACAACATCGCGATCACGCACGGCGGGCGGCGCGAGTTCGAGTTCTTCTGGCAAATGTACCTCAACTCCACAGACCCTAATGTACAGAACCTTATCATCAATAACTTGGCGTCGACTAGACAGGAATATTTTATTATGATGTAAGTGTTATATAACTTTATTAGTAAAAATAGTAAATTTAGGTCGTATTTTATACAGTATACTAGCGACCCGCCCCGGCTTCGCACGGGTGCAATGCAAAATATACCTACTACAGAATGTCCTTATACACAACGTTCACAGCTTTTTTGTCATTAGCCAATACAAACATGTTTTGCTTAGACGTTACTTTTGACAGCGCGACATATAATTGGCCATGTGAAAAACACTCAACGCTCAAGTCTAATCCTGCAACGTTAAAAGTTAGGCTCGCGCCGCCCGACCCCCGGCCGGCCGCGGGTCGGTACCGCCGCGCAAACAACTACGACCCTGCATTTTAAATTTGTAATATCTTCGGTAATATTCGCTTAAATTACATGCTGTAAAAAGCATATTGATCTATAATAAATGCACAATTTATTTAAGGTACTTAATTGGATAAGGATTAATGCTGTATTGTTTAAAATCACTTCGTAAATAACTATTTTTTAGTAAAGGATAAAAATGGTTATGGTGGGTTATCCCTAAGAGATAGACATATACCATCGCGGACTTTTTTGTTAAACTTTTTAAGGTGAACAATACTGTAGTACATTATTTTGGTCTATCTCGTAGGGTTCAGCCAGCGTTTGCAATATAAGCGCAAAAAAACGTACTTATTTACGACATCACATTAGAAACCTTTATATTTATCAGTGTTTCTCTACTATATTATGCATTTATTATACATACAAACCTTCCTTAAGAATCACTCTATCTATTAAAAAAACCGCATCAAAATCCGTTGCGTAGTTTTAAAGATCTAAGCATACATACGGACAGACATACAGCGAAAGCGACTTTGTTTTATACTATGTATTGATAATACTTAAGAAATGTAAATAAAACGTCGACATGTTTCGATAAATTGTAGTATAGTTACAGCATCTGTTCAGTTTGGCTCTTCATTCCGAAAGTCGAGGGTGCATTCTCTGCGGAACAACAAAAAAAATTGGTTTCAAATCTGCTCAAGACAATGCTGGCCCTATTACCAGATTATCAAACAAGAAACATGATCAGCGGCGGCAAAATCAGACAATAGGCATCTCCGCAACCATGGCCTACCATCCCATACAATCTATGTATAATACTAAAAAATGCAATAGATGACACTACTATTAACGTTTGTAAATTATAAAATGTAAATATGCCGAATTAAGTACAAATATTGACATTAAAATAAGGATAAGCATATTTTTAAGCTTATGCTTAAAAAACTACTTGATCGTTTGTCTTTATACATAACATATTCTGATTTCAGGCTACTAGAAAAGAGTCTAGGTGATATTCCAAAGCAGTATGCACTGTCGCTATGGAACGTAGAACCGCCAGTCGGCACGAGGCTAGCCCAAACCTTCCTCATAGAGAACTTCGACAGAGTGTACGAACGATTTACACAGATCGATTCGTTCAGCTTCGCAGGAGTTTTGAGCTCGGCCTTCGGTTTCATAACGAGTGCGGATGAACTGGAAACGGTAAGTTCCTTTTATTTTTAACCCCCTACGAAAAAAGGGGGGTTATAAGTTTGACGTGCATGTCTGTGGCATAATAATAACAATAATAAAAATTCTTTATTCAAACATGAATATTTAAACTACTGATCCGATTTTAATGAATAAGATATTATGATTAGAGTCGTAATAATGGCCCGGTCGGGTTATATTTTCTAACCTTTCTATAAATTTTCGCAGCTCAAGCGTTTCGCAGTAAAACACAAGCAGCAACTGAAGCCGATGTCTCAAACCCTGCAGAAGATCATGGACGCGGCCACCGTCCGCATCGCGTGGATCAAACGACACGCCAACGAAATCAACCAATGGTTCCAAGATTTTATGAGTATGTACCTATATTCATTATCAGTTACTAGTTGTAAACGCGACTTGAAAGAAAGTATTGAAATAAACCGATTTTTCGTGACGATGTTTGCCTTCCCCGATAAGTGGGAAATATTGTAACTTTTTTAAAATGGTAACTCTTCAACGTTATAATATTAGTATGTATAAAAGTATTAAACAATAATTTAAATATACAAAAACCGGCCAAGTACGACGGACACGCGCATGATGAATTACATATAACAGCTGTTAATTATAAAACTAATTGTCAGTACTAATGTCAATCTACTACTACTATTATTATCGATAAAAAAAACAGCAAAAAAATGTATTTTCCATAGGAATTCTAATTTAATTTTATTATTTGAAGGATTTTATTACAACTTAATACTTAGCGAACATAACATCTATATCTATACATATAATAAATCTGTAGAGGGGTCATGTCTGTACATTAAGAATATTTAAGTGAAAATCAAAAAAAGGGGGTCTATAAGAGCCACAGAACCTAAAAATAACATTTTTGAAAAAAATGTCTGTCTGTCTGTCCGTACGGGAATGTTTGTCATCTCATCACGCTAAAACCGCTCTATGGAATGAAATGAAATTTGGCAGGCAGGTAGCTTATGACCTGAAGAGAAAATATTATCCCGAAAAACGAAAGGGTTCCCGTGGGATCTTCAAAAAATTGTAGCTACCTATTTGACGGTTTTTCAGCCAAACTACTCAACGTATTTAAATGAAATTTGGCAGGCAGGTAGCTTATGACCTGAAGAGCATTATTAGAAATTATTAGTGTCCGACCGAAGGTCGATTTTCGGCCGAAGCCGAAGCCGAAGCCGATTAATCGGCATCGCCACTACCTTCGGCCGAAGCCGAAGGTTCATTATCCTCAGAGTAATCGCTGTACATACATAAAAAAACAGGCCGAATTGAGAACCTCCTCTTTTTTTAGTAAGTCGGTTAAAAATAGATTTAGAGATGATAACTTTGTGATTTATTTGTCAAAAATAATAATTTATTTATGAAAGTAATTCACAAATTACAATCAGATCAATCTATAAAATAAAGTACATAATAAATAAAATAAACAAACATTGAATTTTAATAAAAAAATATATAAGATAGGTACACTTATACAGTGTGTAAAAAGAGCAGTCACTATAACTTCGTGGGGCAATAGCCAGGCAAGAGATATATCCATTGGTACTAGTCATTTGCTTTTAACAATTTTAAAATTTTCAATAATTATTCAATAAAATTTCCACTGTTTTAAAAATTTTAAAATTTTCAATAGGCAATGTACAATGTGCACAACACAGCGATCAGCTGATTCCGCTGAGAGGTCAATAGCAAGCGTAAGACGTTCATTACGTAGTAGGGCAAAATTTATAACATTTAAGAATTTAATGCAGAACGTTGTTTCAAACAGTTCAGCCTTGCGACTAAAATAATAAATTGCAAAAAAAAATTTTTTTTTTTTTAAAAATGAATAATCAAAAAAAATCTTCCTATAATCATATCCCAAAGTTATCGTGACTGCTCTTTTTACACCCTGTATATAAAAATGAATCGCTGTTCGTTATTCTCGCTAAAACTTGAGAACGGCTGAACCGATTCGGCTATTTTTGGTCTTGAAATATTCGTGGAAGTCCAGGGAAGGTTTAAACGGTTTCTATGGTCAACGAAGTGGGCACGGGTCAGCTAGTCTTATATATTATATAAAAATGAATTGCTGTTCGTTAGTCTCGCTAAAACTCGAGAACGTCTGAACCGATTTGGCAATTTTTGGTCTTCAAATGTTTGAAGTCCTGGGAAGGTTTAAACGGTTTCTGTGCTCAACGAAGTGGGCACGGGTCAGCTAGTAATAATTTAATGCCAATTAGTTACACAGTGGGCATAGTTAAGCATTGGTTTTTCACTAAACAAAATAATACTTACGTTATTATTGTTATTTTACAATAGTTCACTTGCAAATTAAAGAAAATAAACACTATGTACCTATCGTAATTAAATTGATAAATATTAAATACAAATACAAAACAAAACACTAATCTCAGATACACGTCCGAACTTGTCTTTATTGTCTTCTCCTTCCCGCGGCCCCTGAAAACCGCCCGTCGCCTCACTGAGACTTTCGTAATAGTTCGTTAAATTCCGACGATAGCTAAAAAACCACCTTCGGCTAACCTTCGGCTTCGGCCAGGTTTTGGGCCGAAGCCGAAGGTTTAGCCGAAGGTGTATTTTTTGGCCGAAGGTGGCCGAAGCCGAAGCTTCGGTCGGACACTAGAAATTATTATCCCGAAAAACGAAAGGGTTCCCGTGGGATCTTCAAAAAATTGTAACTACCTATTTGACGGTATTTCAGCCAAACTACTCAACGGACTTAAATGAAACTTGGCACAAAGGTAGATTGTAACTTGAAACAATCAAAATAATATTTTTAACCGACTTCCAAAATAGGAGGTGGTTTCTCAATTCGTAAATATATGTTTTTTTATGTTTGTTCGTGGATATCTTCGTCGTTTATGAACCGATTTTAAATATTAATGTAATACCAGTTACCACTACTACTTAGTCTTTGAAGATATACGTTTGGAAATTTTGACATCGTTTATACTGCAAGCAGGTAATTAATAAATAAAAAACCGGGCAAGTGCGAGTTGGAATTGCGCACCGAGAGTAGACCGCCGACGCCGAAAAATTTGGCGGTCGGCGCCAGCAGCGCAACGTCGGATTGAAAGTCGGCGTCGGGCGTCGGCGTCGCAACGTTAGGCGTCGCGCCGAAGGGCGTCGGCGTCGTGACGTAAGGCGTCGCGGCGTTGGGCGTCGCGACGTTAGGCGTTGTGGCGTTGGCGTCGCGGCGTCGGGCGTCGCGATGTTGGGCGTCGGCGTCGCGACGTTGGGCGTCGGCGTCGCGACGTTGGGCGTCGCGGCGACGAGCGTCGGCGTCGCGACGTTGGGCGTCGTGGCGTCGGGGGTCGCGACGTTGGGCGTCGTGGCGTCGGCGTCGCGGCGACGGGCGTCGCGACATCGGGCGTCGCGACGTTGGGCGTTGCGGCGTCGGGCGTGCGGCGTCGGGCGTCGTGGCGTCGGCGTCGCGACGTTAGGCGCCGCGGTGTCGGGCGTCGCGGCGTCGGGCGTCGCGGCGTTAGGCGTCGCGCCGTCGGGCGTCACGCCGTCGGGCGTCGCGCCGTCGGGCGTCGTCGTCGCGGCGTCGGGCGTCGGCTCCACGACGTTGGGCGTTGCGGCGTCGGGCGTCGCGGCGTCGGTCGTCGCGGCGTTGGGCGTCATATACGGGACATTAGCGCGTTTAAACAAACAAACAATTTACATTTGCGGACTTTCGTTGCATGCGCTGTATAAACGGTTTAAGTCAAACAAACACCACGCGAACGAAGTCGCGGGCACAGCTAGTAATATAATAATATGACGCCTTTGTTTATATTTTGTTACTTATTTTGCGTGTAACAAGACATGTGAGCAGTGAAGTTCTTTTATAATTGAATTGTATTTTTCTTTGCAGAAAACTCGACTGAAGTAACAACTACACCATCGCCGAATCTGACGCAAAACTTAACGATTAGTATTACGACCCCTAACGGGACCGACCCCACAACTGCGAGTACAAACACTTAGGAGGTACCTACTTTTAGTTTCATGAAAAGTAGAATTGACATTACATAATGTTTATTAGGTATATGATAAAATATTTTAAAACTTCTAAATATCCCACCGAGATGTTTAAATTATCAACGTTTGATATATCATGTGCACCTATGGTGATATTTGACTAATTTTACAAGTCTAATAAGCCAGTATTAGAGCTGTTACTTTAGATTAGCACATTAGCTAGCCGTTATTAAAATGGCTGACATCACACTACTTAATACGATATTAAGGTAATGTCAATTCTTTTACTTGGTGTATTTTGTCGTGAATTATTAAGTCAGCTTCGATGTACAAAGAGACTCACGAATCATATTCATAATATACTTAAATGTCTATTTAATACTTAAATTATGCTAAATGTTTTATGTCTTATATAACTTCTATTTAAAGTTTTGTTAATTTTTTGAATTTATAATACTTACCTAATATTTACACATTTCATTATTTAATATTACGCACACATTAAATATATAAATTGTAACATTACAAGGAACACAAATTAAATATATTCATCACAATTTTCAGACTTATATTTTAGCAAAGGTTCAAAAATATTTGACCTGGCTTTCAAAATATTGGCTTACCAGACCAAGAGTCCGTTTTAAAAACTTGTTTATGCAGTATTATTGCATTTTTATAACGTCTCTTATAACTCTGACTATGACTAATTATTGTCTATTATTATTTTTACCTGTAGGATAGGTTTTTAAAAACGGCTATTTACTAACAAATAAAAAGGCTTGTTCTTCTCACTATTATATCGAAATGTCAGGAGCCTTTACTGCCATTTATATACATATTTTTGTTCATCCATCACATACAAAGGCTCATGATATTTTGCTATAGTGTGTCGTGTATGTATATAACATTTCTACATGGAGACAAGAAATCTTTACACCAAAGTTTATATTTTGTGGCTGAAAACATTGTTCTAGGTATTATCTAAAATGATTTAAAATATTCACAAAAAACAATAATAATAATAATAAGATAACAAACTAAGTAGGTTATTAATATGAAATGTGTTTTTTTTTTAATAGCTATATATATTATTATTACACACATTCATAATTTATGGTGCTCTCTTAACTTGATATAAAATATTAAGCATATATTTTTACATAAGTAATTAATTTATTTAATGATTGTTTGTTTTTGTATATTTAATTAAAGTATTTTAAATTGTTGCAGTAGGTATATATATTTTAGCCCAAATTTATTTTAAGTTATTTTTATAAAATAAATTATGCACAGGTATTAAGAAGTAAATCCTCAGAGGTGGCATAAAGCTGTGTTACAAGTTACCAACTAACAATTGTATCTAATATATTAGGTATACCTGCTATTATAATTACTGAATTAAAACTAAAGTATTTGCATGTAGAATTCAGGTACTGTAATAGAAAGGTAGATTACTAGAAATAAAGGCATTTGCTTAATAAATAGGTGCTATTAATAAGTATAAGGTACACAATAAGTGTGCATGCTTGCATGTGATGATTATTATTATTGTGACGCGTCAGTTAAATCATCAATCGTCATGCTACCAATTGATTATTTAATATTATTGTTACGATCGTGTTCCTATTGTATTATTGATTTTGTAATTTAAAATGATTAATGAAGAAAATAAATAATAAAATGACTTGATTTATTCATTTCTTGAGCCTTAACATAGTTTAATTTTGTTTAAAATTTTAAAATAACCTCAATATATTATGTGATATTATGCTGAATAGAAAGTAACAAATTTATTTAATTTATAAATAGATCATTCAGAATATTTAAAAAATATATTTGTAGACCCATCAATTAAGTATGATCAGACTTTTTTAACCAAAAAAATGAAAGACTAATTTGCTTGCAAAACAAAAATACCATTTTTTACCGACTTCCAAATAAGGAGGAGGTTTCTCAATTCGAACGTACGGTCTATAGGTACATGTTTTTTTTCATCTACTTATATTTGTCTCAATTCCTTGCCAGAGCTTAAAATTGCACTGATAAGTAGTCTAGCTAAAATAATAAAGATTGAACAAAGTAATATATTAATATAACTTTTTATATATTACCGTTAGTAAACTTGATATTACGTGTTCGGTACTTTGTAACATCTGCCTATTATTTTGGCGCCAAAATGTCAGCGCCATGACACGTCACGTCACGTAATCCATGATGGCCACCGTCGCGCGAAAATCAATAATGCTTGTAAACAAGCAAGGTGCCAATGGGGTAACTTCGAGCGTACTCTATTTTATACTACGTAGTTTAAATTTTTAGTGCATTAAATTGTTGTAACATATTATTTTATATTAGAATAAAGAACAAAAACCATCAATGGATACAGCAAATGTCGGATATTCGTATCATTTGCCGACAGGCGGATGGAATTACAAAATTCGTAATACTTTATCACAGTTTAGCGATTTATTTAGCGAATTTAATAAATATATTGCACCGGCGTATCATCATGATAGGTGTGAAAGGTAAGGTTCGTTTTATATCTTAAGTTTTTGCTGAAATAAAGTGTTATTTTCATTTTCTAAATATTTTTTGTAGGTCCGTTCAGATGAGAATATATTCGATGCACAAAGGAGAGTTTGTGATGGTGTTTATAGCATTTTTCGCCTGTTTTGGCTTAGGAGTATTCATAGGATTGGCAGGTAAGAATTCTAACCAAAAACATATTCTTACACAACGTAAGGTATGTATAGGCACGCACTATGTTTCTGCACATCTGCGACTATTCGATTCTTTTATTAGAATTTAGAAAACATTATAATATTTAAATTATAAAATATTATATTTTGAAGCATATATAGATTAATAGCTTAGTATTAAAAATATGTAGGTAAATAATATTTAAAAAACAACAAACTTGACGGTTAATAATACTTTATTATCTAATTTTTGATAAACTTAGACTGTTACGACCCCATAACCTCATCCAGAGTCAGTTATTGCTCACTCTACGTTCATATAGGTATGGTACGCTTAAGGAGCTGTTTATAAGCTCAGATAAACTAAAAATAAAAGCTCTCTACTATTAGTAGCCCCTTAAGTAAGATTTAAATGTATCTCGATGCGGCCCTAAATCTTAGAAAGAATTAAGGACCACTTAACACTGAAAATTCACTGTTGAGTGGTCCTTAATTAACAATGTAAATTCAATCGATGGACTTTAGGATTGCATAGGAATTTGACAGCTCTAACAAATTTGGCGTAAGTGTTTACATTAAACTGACAAATTACAATACATTCCAAATGTTGATACATTGAAATAAGATTCAGGAATATTTAAACCGGCTGAGTGCGAGACAGACAGACAACGAAGTCTTTGTAACAGAGTCCTGATATACCCTTAGGTACAGCACCCTAAAAAGTAAATAATAATAGTATCTATGGACGCTTCACACTGGCCCGTCAATCTGGCCCCGTGCTAAGTATCAGAAGAACTTGTGTACGGCTGCGTTTCCATTGACGCGGAGCAGGGCGGCGAGGAGCTTAGCGTTGCCAAATTGACCTATCACTATGCTCATGCTGTTTCCGTGGAAACGGAGCGGAGGTTTCGAGCATAGTGATTGGTCAACTCGGGCATCGCTAAGCTCCTTTCCGCCCCGCTCCGCGTCAGTGGAAACGCAGCTTAAGGACTTAACATTTTTTGTAGGTCCCTCCCCGACCTCCACTACGTCTATATCAGCGAGCAGTGTGCTGGGCAACGGCAGCGAGATATACTGTGGGCCGTTCCACCTGCACAGCCCGGCGCTCGGCACGCGCGTGCAGCAGCTGTGGCTCCTGGCCGAGATACTCACCAACAACAACGACGGTACGCCCGTGTATTACTGGCCTACGCCACAGTCGCGTCCACTAACATGGTCATACATAATATACTAATAATTTTCAAATAAGGGGTGTAAAAAGATTTTCAGGAGGTCTTCCTGTATTTTGCGATGTCCTGACCAAGTTGAAAACAACATTTTAGTTGGTCCAACACGGGTATTGAACCCACTACCGGCTCAGAGCCGAGAGTAGAAATGAAAAAAATGAATTCATCATTTTGAAACTATTTTTTAAGTATGAACGTTGACATTACAGGTTGTAAAAAGGATACACTATAACTTTGGGATATGATTATACCACCTTTTCTCATTCCAGAAATGTATTTTTTAAAGCTATAGTAACTGTCCTTTTTACACCCTGTATGTCTACGTTCATATCTACTTAAAAAAATAGTTTTAAAAAATAATTATTAAAAAAAATATAATACTTACAAAAAAAAATTATATACTTAATATTTCAAATTTATATCGACAAATTTAAATGATATTTTGACCTGAAATTATCTGTTTTAAAATTATATTGACTTTAATAATTATGTAATTAATTCTATAAAATTATTATTATTATTTAATTAAATGATGAAATGTTTTGCTATTATTGTATTGAGTAATTTTAAAATGTGTACAAGACGTGATGGCTAATTCATGTTATTAAAATTAGACTTCTTAAACTTAAAATAAGAATATTTTGCATGCTAATGTTTAGCTAAAAGTGCCACCTCTTAATGTAATATGTGTATTGAACATCTTTTGTGCCACTTTTATAGCAAATAAATAATTGATTGATTGATTGATTAAAAAAATTATGAATACATTTTTTTCATCTCTACTCTCGACTGAGAGGTAGTAGGTTCAATCTGTTCAATACCAGTGTTGGACCAACTAAAATGTAGTTTTCAACTTTGGTCAGGACATCGGAAAATATAGAAAGACCTCCTGAATATCTAACAAGAAAGATGATCCATGCGACGAATGGGCATGTAAAAAGTCGGCCCTGCGACTCTTCTCTCGCCAGTCGTTTCGTTTCAATCACATCCTGTTTTTAATGTATGAAAGAAAGGTTAGGAAAGAAACAGAAATGTACTCATTTGAAGATTTAGATAATAAGGTTATTTCCATTGCAACTAGAATGCACCTTTAGTTACAAGTAGACGAATTCTACGTAATATATTTACCTATACTAATCCTTATAATAATGCATTTGTTTTTCTTTCCAGAGGAAATATTCGACAAGAGCTTCCAGATCAGTATATCTATAGATGGCGTACAAGGCGACCACACTACGGTAAACCTGATACCAGAGACAGAAACAACAAACCGGTAAAATTTGCTTATTATATACTGACATTAAAGAATATATATCTGTCTATCAAGGAAGAAGTTTGGTAGACATATAAACTAATGGTGCGTTTCAATAACCTATCTTGGTCTTTTATATATTATCTACAAGAAAGATAGATCACCATACACTTTGTGGGCTTTCGGCTATCACTTTGTATGCCGATTTATCCTTGTTAATAATAGACAGGTTATTAAAACGCGCCATACGACATGATGTGAAAATATGGGGACTGTTAAGACATTTCAAATATAAACATTAGTAGGTACCTAGATATTTTTTATCAACGTGTAATAATAGATAGTTTATTTAATAAATGATTAAATTACAGTTTTAATATTTGGTACTTACCTACTAATTCATATTTTATTATATCTATGGAAAAAAGCAGAAATTTCTGAGGTCCTCTACAAATTCTCAACAGCAAATATAAAGAAATTTTTTTTGTGTTGGTGTTTAACTAAAGTAAATAATATTTTGCAGCACCCAACACTTGAAATGCAAGAGGCAGGTGTGTGAGGAAGTGATGGTCTTACACGTGGGTTCGCCGGAGTACACACACTATGTACTAAATGTACACTTTTTCGGACTCAAGGAATTCCACAAGAGATACTTTATACGGGAAGTTGTGTTCTATGTAAGTCGCTTTTTACTTTTTTAAATAATCTCATCTATCGGGCCGTTTCAATAACCTATAGGCACCTACGACGCCTCCGTGGTTTAGTGGTTCAGAGCTTCGCTCTCGACCCAGAGGACGTGGATTCCCGCGTTGGAACTACAAAAAAAATGTTCATAGATAGGTTGTGGTAACGGTTAGTCGATCATAAAATATGTCCTAGTGCAATATCTTGGACTTTTGCAGACTAGTCTCTCCTCAATACAAGGAAGCTGACAATGCAGCCCCTTGATTACGTAACACCAGTGGCTTTCCAGTTTCTGGAAATAGACTGTAATTTTGACGTTTTAACTTTTTAAAACACGATTTAAACACTTAAAACGTCAGCATTTTTACATTTCAACTTTTTAAAGCGTGTTTTCAAAAGTTATAACGTCAAAATGACAGTCGATGATCATCGAATGGAAGACCACCGAAGTTACGTAATCAGAGCGCAGGAGTGCAGAGTATTATAGTTCGTCCCTGATAAATTTAACCTAAAGGTAAACAAACTGAAAACATCGAAATTTTCCCTTATTCACATATTGTGCACACTTATCAACACTTTCACAGGTATATTAAAGGATTACACTTCAATATCCAATACATTTTATAACAATTAAACTGTAATTAATATGTTTAAACATCAAATGAAAATCTTTCACAGAAAAAAACGCCATTTTGACACTGCCGATTGTAGAATAATATGAGCCTATAGTCTATGGATTCATAGCAAACAAAGATCATTGTATTAATATTGGCCAATTGGCATCACTGACTAGTCTTTGGCTGTGTCATAGACGGGTTTGTTTACTTTTATGTTAAATTTATCTCGGACGTACTAACCTAAAATATTTGTAAGGGCTAACGCACATGGGTGACTTTTATCACTTACCTCTATCTGGTCAAGTGAAGGTAGGTATGCACATGTTACGATGCAACCACTGGGTACCTTCTTTTTAGTTTTCCATAGCTGAGCGAGCATTGGCAACGAAATAATCACTGTCTTCTACTGTTTGCATTCCGATCTACTTTAGCGTAAGCAAAATAGAGTTATAAGAAAATTCTAATTTTGCTTAAGCGGGGTAATAAGCATGTATTTATTTTCAGTTCAAAACTTACAATCCAGCGTTTACGCAAATGGAAACATGGTTCAGATTCATTTTTCTTCTAACTACATTTACTGTGGCGGTGAGTAGATTAGCTGATTTGACGTAATATAATAGGAAGGTACCTAACCAAAATAATGAGAAGATAAGGCACAAGGTGTTTCCTAATGCCATTTTACTTAAAAAAAATTAAAATATTGTATCAAGCTATAATAAATAATAACAAATTCTAATGACATTATATTTACAGTGTTGGTTTGCGCACTCTCTCAGAAAATACTCCAGCCAAGACTGGGCAATCGAACAAAAGTGGCTCTCTATTCTTTTGCCTCTTCTGTTACTATACAATGGTAAGTGTAGGTAGACAATAAGACAAGCGTTCCCCTAGCAATCCTTGCTAATATTAAAAAAAAACGGAAAAAGGAGAATTGAATGTGTAAATTCAAAAATGTAGACATATCGTAGCGGATACAGATTTGGTGTCAAGATCTGCGAATATGGATCCTTGATTTTTTTACCCGACTTCGGCGAAGCCAAAAGGAAGGGTAATGATTTTGGCAGTCTATGTATGTATGTTTGT
Source organism: Celastrina argiolus (assembly GCA_905187575.2). Lineage (NCBI taxonomy): Eukaryota > Metazoa > Arthropoda > Insecta > Lepidoptera > Lycaenidae > Celastrina > Celastrina argiolus. The sequence continues at coordinate 10,061,780 of LR994581.1, forward strand.
ATGTATGTATGTATGTTCCCTCGTAGCGGTTAAACTACTGGTCCGATTTGGAATAAATAAGATGTCAATCGATTCGTAGTAGTCCCGCGAGTAACATAGGCTATATAATTTTTCGAAAAATTTTGGATTTTGAAAATTATACCTCAAAAACTATCTACAAAAAAAATTAAATTAAGATAATTGTATCGTGTTTGGTATTAAAAGATAGGTCTTGATAAGCACATTACAAATATGTATTTAATTTTTTAATTAATTATTATATTTTATTGTTAAATTCGAAATAAACGTTTAAAATGCGGTCGTACAAATAGTATCTAGGAGTTGTTTAGTTACTTTCTATGTGTTAATTTAACGTTAGTTTAGTGAAAATATAATGTTATAGTTTATGTGGACACAGAAAAATGAAAAATAAAATAAAAGATTAAAAAAACTATAACCCGACTTCGCAAATAAAATAAAAGATTAAAAAAACTATAACCCGACTTCGCAAATAAAATAAAAGATTAAAAAAACTATAACCCGACTTCGCAAAAAAGGGCTCTAAAAAGGCTGAAACAAGACAATAATTCAATTTGAAATCCAGATATGCATAGGTACAGATATGGTACCCGCTACCGTAGAGCCGTGGTCGTACCCGCTATTGGGAATGTATATTTCAACAGCAGACGAATATTATAGATTTGTTTAGCGGGTACGACCACGGCTCTACCTTGACCATATCTATATCTATGCATTTCTGGATTTCAAATTGAATTATTGTCTTGTTTCAGCCTTTTTAGAGCCCTTTTTTGCGAAGTCGGGTTATAGTTTTTTTAATCTTTTATTATTCAATTGGTATTGGAAGATATAAGATTTAGTTATTTCATTGTCATGAAATTGATGTTATACTTATATATTATCATATTATTAATCTTGCTATAATTTTGATCTCATTGTAAAGATTATTTCAGTTACTTAGTGTTGGTAACTTACTACGATAATATGTTTGCAATATAAATAATCTTATAATATACCTGTAAAAGATACGTGAAATATCCGCATAAAAAGTAACGGATACGGATACCTACAGATTTTTCTTTTCCCTCGGATATCCGCGGATACGGATATTCTCAGCATCACTAATTGTAACTGGTTGATGGCTACACCTCTCTATACTTTGGAGGACTTTTTGCATTTTTAAGTATTTTCTTTGCTTTTTATCATCGCCATGTCCAGAACTAAGTAAAGACTTGAAATTATAATAATACACATATTTCCAGATCCAATATTTCCGCTACGCTTAGTGTCGGGTGGGTGTTTTGCGCCGCTACTGGATGCGATATTCCAAACGACTTTCTTGGCTGGAGTGATGCTCTCCTGGTTAGCTTTATACCATGGCCTTAGACAGGTAACTGACACAAAATGGAAAAATCCTTCAACTAATTAATATCTACTAGCATACAAATAGAATACTGACACGTTAGTAAAACTAAGTGTCGCGCTCAAGTAACATGCTGACTCTTAACTTTAATTCGCGTTTCAGTTTTCGATCGATAGTCCTTTAACTTATTGGTATAATAAACAATTTTAATCCTATAAAAGGTCAGTATTACAGTACTATTTTCATAAACAAATCGTAAGTAAAAACGCTAGATCTCAGCAATTATTAACTTTTTGGGAAGTTATTTGCGATTGATTAAACATTGCGCAGCCTTCAGATGTCTCCTACTTTTTTTCCTTGTTTCACGGAAAGGAATTCAATAACCAGAATAATTGTTAAGTAGGCTTGACACTATTGTATACCGTTGGAATTGTTTCAGAATGAACGAGGTTATATTTCTTTTTACTTGTTCAAAGTTATTGTTGTTGGATTTGTGTGGACACCAGCTATTATAGTAGCAGTTTGGCAGAAGTACTACGCGTACTATGACCCTACGTACAACTATTTTATGAACCCCGATTATCCGGTAAGTGAGAACTCACAAGTAAAAATACCCACCCACCTACTATTTTCAGTAACCAAATCATAGAATAGGTAAGAGAAAAGGTGAGTAGGAGGGAATGTAATAACGAGAGTTCATAAAGCACAGTTAAAGTGGTTTTTGGAATGTATTTCTAATGTAATCCTACTAATCTAGGACTAAAGATTCTTTTTCTTTTCAGGTAGTTAAAATAATGTTCTTTGGTGCTGTAACAGTGTACTTTCTTTATTTACTAATACTTATTGTAAAAGCGTACAGTGACTTAAGGAATATGCCTTTCTTTGGTAAGATTTTGTTATAGTTGCATTCCTATCTAAAGACAAACGTTAGGCTCGTCTCGCCTAATTCTTTCAACGATTAACCGTTTTTTGTCTCAAGGCGAACACGATGTATAAAATTAGTACCTCCCACAGCTGTATGGGTGCGTCAGTAACTCAGTACTCAGAACCCTTAAATAATTCATGATTTCCCAACGACAAACCTAATGCTGTATGAATAAATTGGACCTCAATAAATAAATCCGTCTGCGTCAAAAGGAGGGTTATGTTATTCGATAGTATGTACCTACTATGTTTGTATTTACCTACATAATTGTTTGGCAGTTGGCACGCACATCAGCTTTAACGGCTTGATAATTACAGCTGGAAAAGTGTCGTTAGATTCGTGTTTATTGTGATAGTAACACTATCTAATTCAAAATAAAAAAAACATACTGGTGGAATTTTGGCGCCATATAAAAATGATTGTTTTTATTTAAAAATTGCACAGAAACGCAGTCTAGTTTTTTAAATAACCATTTTCTTGTCTAAGTCTTTCTTGTATATGCAAATTTAGATATTTTATGAAATAGGGATGTATTACGTAAACTTTTTTTTTTCAGATCTAAGACTTCGATGCTTATCAATAATAGTCGGCACGGTTACTTGCATTATAACCATGTTGGCTCTACATTCGTGGGGGCCGGCCGCCTTACAAGACCACTGGGCTTCCCAACCAAAAGTGCATTACGATACTTCCGCGCCGTTCATGGCTCTATATGGCCTGTTCAACTTTAAGATGTATATTTTAGCATATTTATTCTCGCCTGGAAGTGGTTCAATACACGGTAAGAACATTCCTAGAATCTTTCGCGATTATTTTAGAAGAGTTATGATTGTTAATTTTATAACAAATAGAACAATTAGTTAATGACGCAGCATTATTGTAGAATCAGTACGAGTAGAAACTCGTCCACGTAATGCGTCAATCGACACAACACTGATAATGTTATATGGCCTAACTAATTAATACCAATACCATTGACTTTTCTGATGTCAACTACTGAAGTTATATTTGTAGCTTTGGCCGCCATTTGCAATACAACGTATTATGCTGCGACACATTACGCATTCCGAATGAATGTTTTTACATAAAATAGAGCCCATTGTTCTAGAAAGATGCTTGATAATATGCAGTATGTACTAAAAAATATTTATTAACACAGTATACTTTTTGTTTCAGAAACGGCAATAACTAAAGACAATCCAGCTTTCTCTATGATCAATGATTCTGATGAAGAAGTAATTTATGGTTCTGACGAAGAAAGTCGCAGGCCTCTTAACTCACACCCGCACAGAGTCGCAAATGAAGATATATGATCAGACATCCGTTTTATCTGTATATTATGCTACTTTTCCTGTTTATAAAATAGTATTAAATCGTTAATGTTTTATTTTGAATTAATTTGTTCAGTTGATATCCCTTATATTTAATCTACATCCCAATATCCCGTATAGTCTACAGAATAATTTTGCAGTTTAAGTGCAAAAGCTAAATTAAGAAAACTTTAAACTTTTGTAGTAGGTACCTACCATAACAGTTAAATTAAATTTAATTTCTTATTCTAGTTTAAATAATGAATTGAAGTTAAAAAATAATATGATCTTTAATAAATGTTTAATCAGTTTGTTGTAAAGTGTTGAATCACTTATATATACAGAAACATCAGAGTAACATAAAACTTCATATTATGGTAAACATTTGCTAGCAACAAATGGCTGTGCTTTTATTGCCAACAACTAATATTTTCAGCAAATAAAGTTGATCACTGCATTTTCCAACTTTCTATATCATTCTTGTACATGGTGTACCCTTACTAATAAATATATTTATTTACATACTATATAAGCTATTCAATGTTGCAGCTCATCAAATGTATCAGACAGAGATAGCAACATCTTATCAGTTTTGCAACTATTATTTTATTAGTAAGGCTAGACCTACTATTGCTAGACTAATGTTTACCATAAATATAGATATTATTTTGCAAATAGAAAAGTAAACTAAGATACTAAACAAGAAATACTGTCTTTCACCTTGGCATATACAAAAAAAGGATTGTACAGAAAGTATCCAGGACAATACTTATGATGCATGTAACATATTACTTAATAGAACATAATGCACTCTATATATATTTCAAAAATGCAAGTATATCTGGATTCAAACTGTACATGCCAACAGTGATTTTTACTAAAAATGAAACATTATAAATAAACATTAAAATTTAATTACATAGTATAATAAATAAGTCATTAGGGTTTACAAGTAAAATTAATTTAACGCTATAGATGACAAATTGTTCAATGTGTGTGTAATGAGAATAACAGGATGAGGTTGTAGTATTAATGATGGAAGAGGTCTTTGACGAGCCCCACATGGCTCCGCAGGAAGAGCTTGTGGAGTGGCAGCTGTTCTACGTAATACTGCACCACCTTTCATCACACATGTTATGCCAGCTCTAGGATCACAGTTCTCATTAACTATTGGACTTTCATCATCTGAACACAGATCAATTACTTCACAATCGGTATCTAATCTCTTCAATGGGTCACAAATCTTTACATCTGCATCAGATGGGTCAGAATCCATGCCATCAACAAACACTATGTCTTTATCCTCTAAACAATGCTTGATTTCAAATTCTTTCTTTAAATTATCTATGTATTCATTTATCTTCTCAAGGGACATTCTCTCCACAGCAACTGATATAGGTCGACATTTGAGGAATAATAATTGCCCATTGAGATCTAAATTTTTTTGCTTTCTATACTTTGGAAAGACATATTTTCTTGGCCAGTAATCAGATGGTCGCCTATATTTCACAGGAAATTGACTATTTTTGCTTTTGCTAGCTACATGTTTTAGAGGTTCTGTGGATGTACAGCAATATCGTTCTATTCTCTCTCTTAAATATGATGTGTCACGAGGACAATTTAATTTAACATTCTTTGTATAAGCAAGTGATGAAAAGGGGTATGGAGGTCCTCTATCAATATTAGCACTTGTTCTAATACTCCTAGTTTTTAAATCAATATCTGTATTCTCATTGTATAAATCTTCATCAACTTGATTACTTGGTCTTAATTTCAACGCAGAAAGAAACTCAGGTAATCCACCATTGCATGAACTGGATGGAATACATTCATTATTACACAACCTCTCATGGGCCTTTAATACATCTAAATTATCAAAGTGACTGTCACAATTGTCACACAGGTATATATCAGCAGATTTTACTTGAGGTTCAACTATGTCCAAAGGTTCATCTTTGTCATAGAATATGTTTTCATTTCGAAAAGTAACAAGCAGGCGACCACTAGGTCTGTAATACAAGGAAGTTGTATGATCTCTATTATCGACATACCTGAGTCTGTTTCTTGGATACCGTGCTAGTTGTGCAGAAAACACTAAAAGAAATGCACTTTTATGGTAGTCATAACACTTTTTAACTAAATTCTTGAGTCTCGCTTCCCAATCCGAGGGTACAGTAAAAGGCTTCTTAAACGGATGAGAAAAGGAGACGTCGTTGGTCCACCACGGTGGCTGCCGAATATCCTTAGCTGTATCATGACCCCACGAACAGGTCACCATAAATGTTATAAATTTCTCTAACTCGCTGGCAGTGATTTTGGACAAAGCCGTAGGATTCCCGTTAGCAAAGAGCAACGGCAAGTTAGCAATCATGATTGCCGTCGCCTATACTCTCGCTATCGCAGTCGAGTAGTCAGCGCTTGCGATCGCAACTCGCGCAATACAGTTGAGATATAAGGATACATAACTATTTCTTTCTGGTAAGATTCATGCTAGTTAAAACACTTCTTACTTGATTTATCAATCATATTGTACTTTTTTTTCAAAATTGTTAGAGCACTCAAAACACAAAAATGAGCGGATAAAGCGCGTTCGTTCAACTGAAAAGAGAAAGAATTATTTTCATCTCACAGCCGTAAATATGTCTTTGTCTATGGATAGTAGGTAGATGTAGATTAAATACAGCCGAACGATTTCAAACCGTTTACATCAGGGGGCTGACAGTGTAGTTCCATTTGTTACGTTTTGGCGCTGCGGTCGAAAGCAAAATGGCGTCGTTTTGTGACGTCACACACGTAAAGTTCCTGTTTCCTGTTTGTAGTGTCAAAATATGATCTATGTTGTCAAACATAGATTAGAGTAATTTTGTTGTCAAAACTCAAATATGGCCGCGTGTAGTTTGTTAGTGTTTTGTTTATCCTCGTTTCTTGCTTGATTTGATCCAAAATATTCAATTACTCCGCAGATTATTGATACATTATATCAATCTTTTATAGTATGTTAATTAATTTAGTGTAAATATTGTTCATTTTTCGTTTTAAGGGACTATTTAAGTCTTGTGTCGGCGGTTGCAACGCAACTATTAGTTCACATGTGAGTTTTACTTTTAACACGTTATAGTTAGAGCTAGTGTAATATAAAGTATGAACAATATAATATAATTATACTTAATCTTTGACTCATTAAGTTTGCCAATGTTTTTTGCTTTTGTATATCAATATTAATCTTAACTGTACTCATTTGTTTCAGAAAGAAATACCCCTAGGCCTTAGTGATAACAATTATTACAAAGAGAACTCCAATGAGGATGTAAATGCTTCTGATGAAATGTTGGTCATTGGAAGAGGGGGTATGTATTAAGTACTATGGCATTTTGACACTCATTCTATATGATATTTTAACATATCAAAAGATACTGAAATTGTTTTATTTTTGTGAAATACCAAGATTTAGTGGTTTGGAACTTGGCTCAGGAATTGGAGGTTGTGGGTATCAATAACTTCATTGAAACAACAAAAAATTTATGTAACACTTGTTTAACATTTATGAAAAGATGGTATTTTCATAAATGTTAAACAAGTGTTATGGCAGTTTAAGCATATTTGATAGCAGAATATTATTGCAGTTTTATTTAGGGTAATCAACTTATAGTGCTGAAGGACAAAACTAGTTAATCTATTTTTGCTAATTAACTATAGTTTTTACTAGAAACCCTCCTTGTTTTGTTGTTGTTGATGGCCGGACTAAGTGACCGGCCAACTTATGTATTGTTTTTTCATCTTAAATATTGTGTTATTTATTTACAGAAGTGACTGATCAACTTTTGTGTCATCAAAGAAATGAAAACAATTGAAATATGAGCACACTTCAAGTAAGGCAAGTGGCCTTAGAAACAGGAAAACCTGGACTTGTGTGTTACCATCACTAGATGATTGGATTACGACATTAGAGAGTTTTATTAGGATAATTATTAAAATATTATTAAAAAAATATTCTGTTATATATTAATGTTCTTGCTATATCAATCAGGGCTTATTAGAAATTCAGAAAAAAAATCAATAAATAAATGATAAATGTAACCTGTTTTTATTTTGTATTACTTATTATAAAAATAAATTACCTGAACTACAAAAACCTACCTACAAAAAAAATCGATACCTCACTAAAGTATCGATAGCTGGACTCGATTATTCAACCACTTATACAATGTGTGTTTGTAGTCTGTGATGTGCTATGGTCTGTGGTGTGCGGTCAAAATGACAGATGCTACAGTGCTGCCAAAACGTAACAACTGGAAACTCGGTAAAATATAGCTGTCGCATCCTCAGATTAATAACTAAAGCATAGATACCGGGTAAAAAGCAAGAGCAGAGACATATTTCTGTTCTTGTCTCACTATACGACACATGCTAATGGAAAGGAAAGGGAAGTCTAGCTGTCCGTTACTTTATTTTTTTAGGCTTGTCACCACTTTGGGCGATCACCTCTGTACGAAATTGTCACAAGTTTCATGTCAGCTAGTTTGAGCTAATTTGATGTCTTTATTCGAGGGACGTCCATAGTCGACGTCACATGTCGATAAAAATGAAAATAAAGAAGATATAATGTTTATACTATCTACCACCCAGTATAAATTACTTTCCTCTTAATCTCCGTCTATGTCTATTAAGCTTAAGGGATTTTAGTTTGCCCCAAAAAATATTCAAGATTTCTTCTTGAGGAAGTTTTCTAATATTATGAATAGGATACATTGCTTCCGCGTGAGTTTTTTATTTTAAAAAACCTAAGTCAATGAGCATCTAATCTAAGAAGTATTAGCATCTTATATTCTTAGATTCTCGTACCTCGGTACTACTATTGCTAAAATATAAATATTGTAACATTGTGATGCCGTTCAATATTCTGGAGGAATCTAATCTACTAAAACACTATTTAACTACATAAAAGAAACTAGAAAAATAACAGTATATTTAGCGTTTGTAATGGACGTAATGCTATCTATTCAAAACAACGTTACGTGTAAAATCAATTTGACAAAATTAAGAATGTTGAGATAGAGGATATGAATAAAAAGTAAAGTCATATATACTTACACCATAATCAAAAGTCAGGAAGATTGCTGTAAGCAGTAACACCGCCTTTATGTACATTTCCTCTTATTGCACTTATCTACTATACAATTGATTGTATTTTATGTTCAAAAAAAGTTTTTTTATTCCTTTCTATTTCCATAATACTATTTAAAAAAAACTATTAGATAAAAAGTATTATATTATCATCCAAGTCATTCTTATCATCCCATTTTACTGTAGTGCTGGTGTATGGAAATCGTACAGTGCAAGTAATATTTAATGGTGTAACAACACAGACACACACAGACATTTGACATTTCTAGCATTTGGATTGGGATAAGTAAAAAAAATGTATTCAAAAATATATTTATTACGTATAATAATATTAAATTAACAATGGTAAAAAACGCTTACAAACATACAAAAAACTGCACCAAAAATACAAAAAAGCTCTCTCAGTCTATCAACGCAGCATGCACTCCAGTTACGTAGGAGAGCAATAAATTTGACGATACAAATGGACCGATCGGAATCGGATCGGATTCATACCCCGGCTTCACAGGAAACCCGTGTGCATAAACATCAAGGTGATACAATATTCTCATTTGCAATAAAATAATTGGGGGTAAATGTTTAGAGCAAACATGACTCTATGTAGCTTCTGGTTTTCCTATGAACTCGAACCATTTTATTTTTGGAGCATGATTTTGTAAAAAACCTGTAAATACCAAATAGCAGATTAATTATATTTAACTTGGTATGGTAACATGGTATGGTTAAAAATAATAAAAGTTAAAAGTACCGAATATATCTATTCAAACATAAAGTGATTTTTTCGAACGGTTATCGATATAGAAATGTACATCACTATGAGAAACTTAACCTTTTTGTTATGTAAACAAATATTTTTTAATAAAATGCAAACACCGCATACTAGTAGAAACTATAATAATATACACATACATCTATTAAAATAAATTAGTTCTAGCCTATTTGGATAAATTTACTAAGCCTATAACATTTAAAACATACTTATGAAAAGATATTGTTCCGTCACAGTTTTCTTTTCGAGATGTAGGTATAACTTTTACACGCATTCACTAAGCAAGGCTTTTTCCGAAACAGTTATGTTGTAAATTGCAAAAACTGTAATAAATCAGATGAGAATTATTATCTATTACATTATAATAATAAAATCTAAAAGAAAATGTTTTCTTCATGTTTACTGTTGACAAAATAATAGGATGGCATATAATGCTATCAATTGAAGTTGTCGCTAATTTCTAAAGAGCTATAAAAATACAGAGACGTTTTTATTTAGTTGGTTTGATACGTTTGACAGACCACCAAAATTTGACAGACCACCAAATCGACCTCTGACCTGGTGACAACGCGAAAAATCATGAAGTTGCTGTCTCTTTTACTCTCATGAATCTTTGCATTTGAAATTTGTTAGATAGATCGGTGTTTTTAGCTCTACTTTTTACACTCCTTCTATGTATATCCTATTTCTATGGTCGCATCTGTTACGTAGTAACTAATTCTTAATCTGTGGTTTACATCAAGTTTGGAACTCTGATACATAATATGTGCTAATGTAATACAAATAGGTAGTTAGATTTAGAAGTATGTTTCATTTATTCTGAGTAATTTCTACTCAAATGCTAATTGAAATTATACAAAAAATTGGCTATTTCACTGTTGTCACGGAAAATAATTATGAAATGTATTTCACGGAAAATACATACCTATATTACTATCCTATATATTAAGGACAACAACAATTTATTTACTAGAAAATAAATTGTAAATATATATTTTTATGAAAAGTAAATATTTTAAAAAGGTTTTTCTACTTGTGATAGTTGGCCGTAAACCTTAGATCATTTATAACTCATCTTATGGATGAGCCTTAAGGACGATTTTCCGTCTATTGCTAGGTTTAAGATTAAAAATAATCAAAAAAATGTAGCGCTATCATAAAAAAACTGGTAGTTTTCCAATTACAAAGCATTGTGCGACTCAGTGGCGCACAATGCTGAAATATGCTGAAGCTTAATTGGAACGTGAATTAGTTTTTAAATGCACCAGTAGAGTGCGCTAATTACAGTATTGAAAAAAAAAATGTTTACGATTATTTTAAGTAATTTTGATTTTGATTATTTAATTAACATTTGTTTTAAGTAATTTTTTTTAATGAGTTCTAAAAGAATTATATACTTTTTAATGAAATTGTATTCACATTTTAAATGTGGAATATAAAAAAAAAATCAATGCTTGTACAGCTTGGCAAAAAAGAGTCTGACGCGGTGACAGCGGAAACTAAAATTTTACACATGAGGCAACACTACTGAACATGTCAACTACTAGTACATTCTATGTCAAAAGTCCGTTCACGCAAGCTGTTTACATTGATTAATTATAATTGTAGCTCAAATTAGCTCTTCTGAATTGTTCAGAATGAACAAAACTATTCGTAGTAGTGGTAGAGCAGTGACTTATAAAGTTTTATTGCGATGTTTGGCTCAATCTGAAGCAGGACAAATTTTATCACAAATAGGTAATGTTTATCAAAGAACTGCCGATATGACAGGTATTTATCCCTATTTATCAGCATATTATGGTTCCTATATATGTTTTTATATTGCATATGAATTTATAGTTTTGTTTAAACTATATTTCAGTGATTTTTAGTCTTGTTTACAAACATCTGATTTTGAGGTTATGTTTTTCAGACTGACAATTAATGTATACTTCAACACGAATAACAATGATACTTGAAGTTATTATTACATTATTAAAATTAAATTATTTACATATTATGTTTTTTTTTTGTTTTAGGTAATTAAAACAATTTATGAAGATATTGAACAGCTGGTAATTAACCTCAGAGACGACAGTAGCAGCTGTGAATCATCAGAATCAGAATATGATTCTGAAGTTGCAGGAAGCTCCAGCGATATGACAATGTTTTCAGGCGTAGAATATTTAGACGAAACTTTGTTAAACTCTGGATAAAGTATTATAGAAATACGTAATATTTAGTTTTATTGTATACCCACTTTAAAAAAAACTTGTGTTATAAGTCATATTATTATAATAATGCCGTGAATAATATAAGTAGAATGAAATCTATATTTATATTATAAAGCAGAAGAGTTTGTTTGTTAGTTTGATTAAACGCGCTAATCTCAGGAACTACTAGTAATATTTATATAAAAATAAAAAATAAATTATTGTTGCCAAAGTTGATTGTATAAAGAAGTAGATACTAATAATGTTTCTTATAAAAAGGTACATACAATTTTAAAATACACATTAGAGTTGCATCATGAGTGAAGCCTTGTTATCCTTGATATGCTGGTAAACCTGTAGTAAGGGTTAACATACCCTTTCCCTCTAGATTTTACATACTGTAAACTTAAGTGTTAAATTTAAAATACATTTTATTAATAGAATAAAACTGTGTGTGTGTTTATAATTTATATGTCGCATTCATCTAATTGAATCTGCTTATTTAGTTGAATAACTAGCGCGTCTTAGGCATCGTTAGTCTTTAAGAACGTTATCATATTTCAAATAAAAGATATTTTATCATTAAGTATAATTATTTTGAGTAAGGTAACCTATACTCGTTTAAATAGGTCAAAACTAAAAATTAAAAGTATAAAATTGTTTAAATTTTTATTATTAAAATAAAATAAAAGATATTTTATTATAATATTATTATGTTAAGTAAGGTCCCTTTATTCGTTTAAATAGGTCAAAACTAAAAATTACAAGTATTAAAATTGTTTATAGAGGTGTTATTGAGGGTTGCCACTAAAAAAGGAAAAGCGACCTCATTTATTCCACACTCTTTTTTGCCAAGCTGTACCTTCATCCATAATTATATTATTTTTTCTAACACAGGTTGAATTAACTTTGATTATTTTCAAAAACCTACAACGCAATGAAAGCTCTAAAAATTTTGTCACCAATAAATAATATTACTAAAGATAATATAAATAAAACATTCCGATCAATGTCAACTTAAAGAAAAAACACTTGTTAATTTTCTGTCACTGAGTTGGTATCCATTGCACGCATCAAGCGAAAACAATAATTTTGAGAGTGCTCGACTGTGCGAAGCGTTGCTGTAGTTGAAACATTCAATGTTAAGCATTATGCCGCTTATTGCGCTCTAGTGCTATAATTGGAAAACTACCACTATCATCAGCATCGCAAGGACTTTAAGCCCCAGTTCAAATTACAGTAGCAATTCTACATAAGTCACTACAAAAGTCACATGATTTCTGAACGCTAGCTGAGTTATATGTCATTTTTAGATGTCAAAATTCAAATGTCAATGTACATTTACTGTTCAGCTGTTAGGTACTATTGTTTTATTTACAAAAGCGGTTAATAATAAAATTAATCTTATTCTAATTAAAATAACAATTTAAAGTAATGTACATTATATTTGTTCCAATGTTTATAATTGGACAAAGTCAAAAGTTGTAATGGTTATGTAAAAATGGTAAAGATTTTTGTACACAGTTTTAGTACCATGAAATATGAATTGATGTATCTTTTGTGATGATAAATAATATTAGAATAACAATTTTAGGAACAGCACAAGCCTAAAAACGCTTCAACCGTTCTTTTAAATAATTTCGTGGATGCTATTGACTATGAGTAAGTTAAAATCTATTGTTTTTTGTTTAAGTATTTGTGAATCCTTATACCTACTGCTTTTATAAACTACTGTAACATCTTTTCTGAGAGACTTGATGACGTTTGCAAAGAACGCCGACTTTCTACCATATGCTATGTATATAATGTATATATAATAATTATGGTCCTTACATTAGCTACATATGTAGACGTTACCATGAGCAAATTAAAGTACAGTAGAGTCATGAGCACTAATATGTATACGCAAATTTTAAATAAATTATCACCTACTTTGTTTGTATGTATACTTTAATACTGCTTCAAAGTAATTCAGAAAATGAAATTGGTTAATGAGTGCATCATTGATTTCTGTATTGTGCAGTGAATAAGTGACATTTAAATTGAAAGGATTATAGCCACCCATGTTGAGCTTTGCTTACATTTATTTCACATTGAATAGAAAAAGATTAGCATAATATAACCAGGAAATCTTTTATACTAATTAAAAAGATGTCCCTAGTTATATATACTTTTTAAATATATATAATATTTAAGTGGTTGTATTTTAACTTTAATATTCCTACATATGATTATAATTTACCTTTATTTCAGCCTTCAATTTCCTACATGGAGCATGGAATACTTAAAAAAGGGTGCAACTAATCAAAGACTAGTGAGACCCCATAGCTTAGCTTGGGCGATATTGCTTAATGCTATACCACCACCTTCTGGTGATATTGTAATCAGGTGAATTAAATTATATTTACTTAATAATTTAACTATTTTCTTAAGTATATCAAAGCTTGGCTGATAAAATTGTTTACATTATGTCGAGATGAACTTTCATTATCTGTTTACTCAATAGAGTCACAAATAATAACAACTCCAAGTGTTCAATAGCTAGTATTTATAAAATAAAAATATAAATATATAATGTTGGTACAGTAGGAACTCTTTTTTTTACAAAATTATCTGGACCTCAAATATCATCAGATTCACAATTATTGAGACTATAAATTTTATATCAAATATAACTTGATACCTTTAAGTTAAGTGAACAACCCTAATTATTTATTATTTATGTTGGATGCTGTTTTTTGTTGATCAATAATATCTGTTATCTGGATAATTTTTGGCCCTTTTTATGTATGTATAATATTGTATTACAAACATTTGGGTAATTTAACTAAAATTCTATTGTTTGGCAGTATCAAAGGGCATAGAAATTTTTATAATGACCTAAGGGACAAGTTGTCTATGGATCCTCGTAATGTTATTGGAGATGACCCATTATCACAGAGTGACAAAGTAAGAAGAAAATGTTTTTAAATATCTTATTTTAAATTAAAATCAGTAAAAGTAATTTGTATTCTCTTATAATTTCGAAATGTCACTTATAAATCATTTTTATTTAAAATTAAAATACTAAAATATTTCAGAGTGCTTGGAAGCAGCATTTTTGTGACAATGAGCTAAAAGCATTGATACTTCAAGATGTAGTAAGAACATATCCAGACGAAGCTTATTATCGTGACAAAGATGTACAAGACATGATGGTAAGTAAAGAGCAAAAACATAACTCAAATTATCACCATTTTCTGTTACACGTTACAATGTGTTATCATAATTTTTTTGCATTACTAAATTGAATTTTCTTCTAATTTAAATTTTAGGTGAGGGTGTTATTTTACTGGGCTCGGTCGCATCCCTGCCCAGGCTATAGACAGGGCATGCACGAAATACTTGCGCCTCTTATGTATGAACTACACTTGGATAGAATACATGCACCACCAATGTTGAGGTAAATTTTTAGAGGCTGATAAAATATCTGTGTTGTAATCACGGTTCATCTATCACATTTCTTTTCTTTGTTTTCAGTGACACGCTACAACAATTTTTAGACGAAAAATACTTTGAACATGACAGTTAGTAAGTATAATAATATTTTTATTGAAATCTTTCTGTCCAAGCTAAAATTTTTTTAGGTAAATTCGGTTGAAGACTTTTGGTTAAATATACATATTGTACTATTAATGAGTGATAATACTTTAGCGTGTGTATGGGTCCAGTATATAGAGATTACTGTAAAAGTGCCAGCGCTGAAACATTAACATTTTTTTTTAATTATTGTATGGGTAAATTTATGATGTTTTTCTCAGTAAACTCTACATAATAGGCACATACATCCTAAAGTATTATCACTCATTTGTTTTACACCTTGTATTAATTTAATACTAAAATATACTAATTGATTATTAATAAAAAAAAATGTTGTCTACAAATACATTTTTTTTTTTTATAAACAGTATGCTGTTTAGCGCTGTTATGAAGGGTTTGCAGCGGTTTTACACAACGGGAGATGTTGTTCCCACACCCACTGGCCGCTTGCCCACATCCAAGACTTTACACGTAAGTGGCCGAATTGATGATAATGAATTATACCCAAGAACACTCACAATCACGTTAGTTTTCAAACAAAAGAAAATTAGATCAAAATCGGTTAATTTGTTAGGGAGTTACGACACGGACAGACACACAAATACAGACAGACACGTCAAACATAAAACACACGTCTGTTTTTGTTGGGGGCAAAAAATATATTTAGAATAATGTGTTCTTCTTTAAACCGGATTATAGTTACCACTATTTTCATAAAATGAATCTGTTGTGTTTTTACTTTTTGTGTAAACTGTAAACAGCTGTTTTTGTTACAGAACCAAAACGAAGCAGTAAAATATTTGCTACAGTTAAAAGAGGAGTATTTGATGAAATTAGACCCCGAGCTGGCAATGCATTTAGACGAGTGTGGAATATCTATGGAACTTTTTGGGATGTATGTAATAATATTATGTATTTATATTCTCTAGTGTATCTATTTCTGGCGTAATTTTCGAGGTATCTTTTATCTGAAAAGTAGTAGCAAACATAATTTGTAAACATAAACAACATTTTGGAACCATAACTAATTTTAAATATTAAAAAAATATGTAAATAAAGTCTTGTATGATGATTCTACCTATACATTGTCCATGTGAAAGTCCACCTATATAGGTGGACTTTCACATGGACAAATTTATTATATTCAAATGGACAACTTTACTAATATTATATACTTTCATGATTTTTTAAATATAAATTTTAGGAAATTATTAAAATAAGTACAATCTATATTTTTATACTCTTTATACGTTTCGAAAACAAAAAAATAAGGAATGTAACCTAAGAGAAGTTGTTCATTTTTAAAAGTGAAACGAAAGCTTGTTTTATCTGTCAATTAGGTTCATAAATAGAGGTTGCGATCGCAATTCTTGAGACCGAGTTTGAGACATGTTTATTAATACGGCCTTAGACTTCGATGGTCCTTCGTTATGTGTAAACAAAAGTAGCTCGTTCAGCGTTGCTACTTACAAGTCGAGTTTTATTATAGTAGATCCGAGATAAATTTAACCTAAACGTAAACAAACCCGTCTATGACACAACCAAAGACTAGTCATTGATGCCAATTGGCCAATATTAATACAATGAAGTTTGTTTGCTATGAATCCATAGACTATAGCCTTATATTCTACAATCGGCAGTGTCAAAATGGCGTATTTTTTCTGTGAAAGATTTTCATTTGATGTTTAAATATATAAATTATTGTTTAATTGTTATAAAATGTATTGGATAATGAAGTGTAATCCTTAAATATACCTGTGAAAGTGTTGATAAATGTGCATAATAAGTAAATAAGGGAAAATTTCGATGTTTTCGGGACGAACTATATCTATTTTGTGGTCGAGTCTATTACAGGGTATTAAAAGACCAGTTTTAATTACTTTAGGATATTATGATTATACTACCTTTACCTTTACTCATTTATTGACTTAAAAAAAATTGCTCTTTAACATAAGTACATTTGCGACAAAAAAATTATAAACGGTAAGAAGTATTGTGTGCATGTCTGATTTTTGTGATGTATATTTTTGTCTCTATTGTTATTTGTTATGTGCACAATAAAGTATATTTGTATTGTTGTATTGTAAGTATTTTTTAGTTATTGTCATAAAAATACATTTCTAGAATGAGATAAGGTAATATAATCATCCTTAAGTTATTACCTTTATCTGGTCTTTTATAGGTATCACTCAATTTATTTAACACGTTGTATAGAATACATAAAGTTATTTAAAATACATAATATGTATTAAATTTTTTATATGTTTCTCATAGTCGTTGGCTTCGATTGTTGTTTGGAAGAGAATTTCCTCGCGCCGACATACCGCAACTTTGGGGATTTCTTTTTGCGGATGGTCCCATGTTACCTAACATACATTATTTTATATTGGCCATGCTAATATCAATCAGAGATACGCGTGAGTATACAATTTTAATTTAACCGCTTATTTAATTATATCACACAATTTACTTGTAAATGTACTTTTACTTGTGTATGTAAATGTATTCAAGCTAAACGGCTGTGTCCATTACCCATTTAATAGCCGAATACGTCGAAGCCAGGAAAAGGGCTTAAACTACTGACCGGATTTTAATGAAATGTGTGTAAGATTAAGATTCACAATAATTGTGATGGCATCTTGACTGAGGCCTGGGCTACAGTCGAGATAGTTCAAGTAATTAGATATTGGCCGTGTTCCAGGAGACGCTCTAAACGTTCAGATCATTCATAACGCTGACATTGACAGCTGTCAGTGCCTATGAAAACAGTTCAAAACGACCCTAAACAGTGCTAAAGAAACGCAAAACTGAATGAAAAAAACGTTTTTTTCGTTTACTATCAGGTCCTGGAACACAGGGATTAAACTAAATCACTATAGTGCCTAAATAAACTTATACTTATTATGGCGCACTTCAATAGATTAAGGAAAAAAACGATGTTGAATAGTTTGAATAAAAATATTTAAAAAAGCATATACAAGGTGTAAAATAAATGAGTGATAATACTTTAGGGTGTGTATGTGCCTCCTAAGTCCTATGTAATGTATGTGGATTTTTTTTAAAAATGAAAGTTATTTCATGTTTCTATGAAAAATGCCTCAACATCATAAATTTACCCATACAATAAGTAAAAAAAAGTACCTCTTTCAGTGCTGGTACTTTCACAGTAAACTCTATATCGGATCAATACACACCCTAAATTGTTATCACTTATTTATATTACAGCATGTAGACGGTTGAATTGAGAAACCTTCTTTTGGATGTCGGTTAAAAATAGTTTATAAGCTATCTGATCACCTGATTGTCTGATAAGATGATCCATGCGTTGCGTCGGATGGACATGTAAAAAGTCGGTACTGCGCCTCACTCCCGCCAGTCGTGATGGTTATCCGTCCTTCTGTGTATTGCGCACACAATTGGGCACTATAAATAACTTCTGCGTAGCTGGCCTGGTTTCAATGAAACCAGCCACCATCACTAATATATGTATATATATATACAAGCTGTAAAATAAATGAGTGACAACAATTTAGGGTGTGTATGTGCCTACTATGTAGAGTGTACTGTGAAAGTACCAGCGCTGAAAGACTTTCTTTTGGCTTTCATGTTTGTATGAGAAATGCCCCAACATCATAATTTTTCCCATACAATAATAAAAAAAATCCTCTTTCATCACTGGTACTTTCTTAGTAAAATACGGGAACTATACACACCCTAAAGTATTATCAGTCGTTAAATTATAGCCTGTATTTAAATAAATAAATCGGTATTGGAGGCATTATTATTATTAGCTATATTTGCAGTGGTGTTGTGCGACACTGGCGGCGCGCTGTCGGTACTGATGCGGCCGGCGCGGGTGCGGGCGGCGTACGCGGCGGCGCTCGCGCTGCACCTCGCCGCGCCGCGCGTGCACCCCGCGCCGGCGCCGCCCTCGCCGCCCACGCCGCCCTCGCCCACGCTACAGTGAGTGATTCATTTCTTGTGGGAAAACCAGCAGCTTGACAAAGTTACAAAAGAGAAGCCAACAGGTTTTTACAATTCGTAAATAAAAAAAGCAGTGTTAACGGCTTGTCAAAATATTCCTTCTGATTCATTGACAGGAAATACGAGAGGGAATATGATATTCAATGAAGTATTAACTTTAACATGTGTTGGTGAAAATGACACTTAATGTTTTAAATACAAGTTATTATTATAAATAATTAAATATGTTAACACTTAAATAGTAACCGACAAAACATAATATAACATAACTGTATTAAACTAAGAAAGAGACTGTGACAAAATACCACTTGTACTTTTGAAATTATTAATTTTTGCGTTCGTGTGATTCTTAATATTGTATAGATGTTATACTAACCCCATCTTATCTTATTTAATATTCCATCTACCATCACAGGAGACATGACAGCTTGTCTATGGCCTCGAGTGTAGACATACGCGGCGAGGAGGAGGGCGTGGAGTGGTCGGGCTCCGAGGCTGGCGAGGGCGTGTCGGAGGGCGTGGCCGAGGGGGGGGACGTGGCGCGCGCGCTGGGCACGCTGGCGCTGCTGCGGGCGCGCCTGCCGCCGGCCGCGCGCGCGCTGCGGGCCGCGCTGCCCCGCCCGCCGCCCAGCGCCGCGCACCCGCTCAACCAAATACTGCAGGTGAATATATCTACCTAGGGTAACAGACGCGCTGGGCTAAATGTAGGTCGTAGCGGAGGGGGGGGGGGGGGGGGGGTCTAGGCGCAGGGCACTCTGGCCCTGTTGCAGGCCGCGCTGCCTCGCACCCGTTCAAATAGATATTGAAGGGGAGTATAGTATCATAGTTGTCGTTCTATAGTCAATACGTCTTTAAAATTTTCGTATTAACGCAATTCAAAATAACTACGAATGGAAACAGAATCGATACATTCTTGATGTGTTGAAACTGAATATTATAAGATCGAAACTTACCTGTAGGTTGATCGAACACATGTATAACAGCTTAATCTTAAAAAAATTAACATAAAACAAATTACAGCTAGCTGCCTTGCTCGAGTGCAGAAATCACTCTCTCATAGACGTCGAGACGGCGCTAGAGGCGGCTGAAAATCAAAACACGGACGAGGTCGGCCGCCGAGTCATAGTGCCCGTCGTCGTTAACAACAGGCCGAGAGAAGTTAAAGTGCGGACTAATAAGCCAGTGCAAGTGAAAAAAGTTAGGGAAGTGCAATTAAAAGTGTTCCATCAGGCCGAGTGCCACAGCGCCTCAGACTTGCCCTTCCTAGATCCGCTGCGACTCAGAACAGAATGACTACGCCGCAAAATAATGCTGTACAGTTACTACCATTGATTTAATTTCGCCCTTATAAAAGGTTTCTATTTAGTCACAAATACCTACTGCCAATTTCATGTTATTGTAAAAAGTCACTGCATTTTGTAGCGTTTGGTACCGTTTCGAAGTAGATAGATACAAGTATTAAGTTAGGTTATATAGGAAAATCGATATGAACAAAGTAAGTAAAATGTTATACTTATAATTTTGTAGTATACTACAATGAACTGTGATAAACGTATAGGATTTTTATTTTGCCTACAAATATGTATGTACAAAAAACGCAATTATAATATTATGTACCTTTAATTTTCTAAAAATTAATTGAAAATTGTTGCTCATTATAGTCTAAAATTTCCCAATTATGAATGTCGAATGACGATAAATTAAATACGTATTGATTTTTTTATTTAATTTAAGCGTAAATAGTTAATTATGCCAAAAATAGTAATTGTATGTATTGTATTGTGTCTTTGCGACATTCCATGTTAAGCAGACGGCATTGCCACTCACGACGCGAATTATCTGCGTGAAAGCAGAAAGTAAGTTTCATTCACGGCTTCTCGGCGAGAATCTAGACGAGTCTGTAAGAATTTCTATACACTTTAAAAGGTTGGCAGCGTTGAAATAATACTCGTAGTAACTGGATGCTGAGTTTTTCTTAGGACATTCTCTAAAATATTTCATAATTAGATACGCCATCCTGATTTATTATTACATTTAAAAATGTATGCATAAATTATTTTAAGAACTTATTTAGATACTTACCTATGGTTCTAATAATTTTAATATAATTTTTTTTAATATCACTCGTGAAGCGATACAGATAAAAGTTGCTGTAGTGCATAGCACGTAGATATATTATGCACTTCCGCGCAATTTTGAATTCTTGTACCGATAACGAAAGTCGTATTTTTTGTGTAAAAATAATAATGTTATATTTTTTATCTTTATCATAAAATGAGCATGCTGAGCACGTCTCGTTCTGATCCAATCATCATTCTTACTGTTAATGAACTTACTGATTTTTTTTCCGCCTGAGGAATTTTATGGTATTTTTAACATTGTGATTTTTTTTTGTACCATTGTACTTTCAATTTAAAATAATTTTTAGGGTATACATTAG
The DNA here is from genome assembly GCA_905187575.2 of Celastrina argiolus. Classification (NCBI taxonomy): domain Eukaryota; kingdom Metazoa; phylum Arthropoda; class Insecta; order Lepidoptera; family Lycaenidae; genus Celastrina; species Celastrina argiolus. The sequence continues at coordinate 10,083,463 of LR994581.1, forward strand.
TAATATTATTTACTAATGTACTTACCTATACATTAGTAATATTATATACTAATGTACCTATACATTAGTAATAATATTATTTACAAAAATAATGTTTTTATAAAAAAAAATGAAATTCCCAATAATAATTTGGCAATCGACGAGTCAAACGAATTCCACAAATAAACTGATCATATAGTGTAGACATAATTTGCCTCAGTCCCTTTCTTGACATGAATGAGCCATAACTCGTATTATCGAGTAGAATTTTCGATCATTTTTATTTTAAAATAGTAAATATATTCTCTTTATTTAAATGATTTATGTAATGTGTATTGTTTCATTTATGTACCTAATATAAAAATATTAAACTTATAAAATAAAACTAAATATTTTCATTATATTCGTTGCAGCAATAGATTATCTAAGGAACCTAATATTATGTAAAGTCGTGGCCTACCATCCCATACAATCTATCTTTAATACAAAAAAATTGCAATAGACGTCACTGCTATTAACGTTTGTCTATATCTATACTTCTATACTAATATTATAAAGAGGTAACATTTGATTGTTTGTTTGTTTCTTTGTTTGAATGGAATAGGCTCTGAAACCACTGAACCAATATGAAAAATTCTTTCACCGTTGGAAAGCTACATTCCTAGCGCTGAACATAGGCTATATTATATGTTAAAAAAAAGTAGGGTTCCTTACTAAAACCCCAAAAATGTAGCCCAAAGTGTATAAAACGACCTTAAAAATTTATTACATCGTGTGCGCTTCGACAACGGCTTGACCAATTTCGCAAATTTTTTTTACGGTATGTTCGTTATTGTCATGAAAAGGTTATTATGAAAGAAAATGTTGAAAAAACTAAGCATAAAATTAGAAAAAAGAAGAAAATATACGTGTTGGTCACGCGGGGTTTCACCTGGGTTCGATCGATTCACGTCGTTGCCAGTCTATATGACACGGGTGTCATGGTAACAACATTGTTTACAAATGGAAAATAAAAACTATGGAATGCTATAAATACCGTTTTTATATCAGCTTAAACTATTTGGATTAACAAAAATATGAATCCAAATAGTTTAAGCTGATATAAATACGGTATTTATAGCATTTCATAATTTTTGTTTTCCATTTGTAAACAACGTTGTTACCATGACGACCGTTAGACGTTATAGACATTAGGCTGCGTTTCCACTGACGCGGAGCGAGGCGGGCGGGAGCTTGCGGTACCCGAATTGACCAATCACTATGCTCGAAATCTCCGCTCCACTTCGCTTGGGAACCGCTAAGCTCCTCCGCGTCAGTGGAAACGCAGCCCTGTAGACGGGCCAACATCGGGATGGTGTTCCAAATCTATACATCTATACCTACAAATAAATAAAATTGAAGTGTCAGTTTGTAACTTTCAATTAGCAACGTTTTTCTAAATGCATATGCATTAAACGATATTTACTGAAAACGAAAATGCAATTTTAAAAAAAATTGTCTGTCTGTCGGCATGTCTCTTTGCTCCGGCTAATCTCTGGAACGGCTGGACCGATTTTAACGAGACTTTCACTGGTAGATAGCTAAGGATTAATTTAGTTATAAGGATTAATTTAGGCTACTTTTCATCATCATCATCACCATCATCGTCATCTAACTAATGGTCACCGAATCGGCTGGACCGACTGTGACGGGAGCATTCACCGGCCGATAGCTTATTAGTTAGTAGGAGTAATCTATACATCTATATGTATAAAAGTAAGTCGTGGTAGTTAAATTATTTATAACTCAAGAACGGCTTTATCGATATGGCTGAAAATTGGTTAGGAAGTAGCTTAGAGCAAGTAGACGGTACGGACAGTATTTATTCCATTCGACAGCGTTTCCGTGAACGTTGCGGGTTTCGCGTTGTGGGTTCCGCGTTGCGAGTTCCGGGTTCCCGTGTTGCGGGTTCCGGGTTCCACGTTGCGGGTCCCGGGTTCCCATGCTGCGGGTTCCGCGTTGCGGGTTCAGTTTGCGGGTTCCAGGTTCCCATGCTGCGGGTTCCGCGTTGCGGGTTGCGGGTTCCGGGTTCCCGCGTGCGGGTTCCACGTTCCCGCGTTGTGGGTCCCGGGTTCCCGCGTTGCGGGTTCCGGGTTCCGCGTTGCGGGTTGCGGGTTCCCGTGTTGCGGGTTCCGGGTTCCCGCGTGCGGGTTCCACGTTCCCGCGTTGTGGGTCCCGGGTTCCCGCGTTGCGGGTTCCGGGTTCCGCGTTGCGGGTTGCGGGTTCCCGTGTTGCGGGTTCCGGGTTCCCGCGTTGCGGGTTCCGGGTTCCGGGTTCTCGCGTTGCGGGTTTCGGGTTCCCGCATTGCGGGTTCCGCGTTGTAGGTTCCGCGTTGTTTTTTTGTAGTTGAATTTCATCATAAACTGTTTTTATGATCAACGAAGTGGGCAAGGTTCAGCTAGTAAATTATAATATAAAATGTAATTATGCCGAATTAAGTACAAATATTGACATTTAAATAAAGATATGCATATTTTTAAGCATAACATCACATTAAGCTAAATTCAACTCCTTAATGAGGAAGAAGATACGAAACGAAATTAGTAATTAATATTTTCCAATAGTGGCGCTAGACGGCGGTTTCCGAAATCACAGATTAAGTATTAGTTACTACGTAATCCGAAATGTGCCCAGAGCCCCAGAAATCGAAGAAAACAAAAATAACCTTTCGAATTGCCAATATTAGGGTGATACCATTTTCTAGTAGGTACTAGGTCGTGTCTCTGTTATTTATCTACTTTGTGGTAAAGTCTAAAGTGTGTTCATAAAAATTGCTTACCTGTTAGTAGTAGTAGGTACTTACTTAATATGTAGTATATTTGTTTACTATCAGGAGCACGATTCTCGGGCAGTGGAAAAAAGTTCGAATATTAGTTTATCCCGCTCGCACGCGCGCTAAATCTCATTTGCATGAGCAGGACAGACCGATAGTAAAAACTAAGTTCGAGGCCTGGACGGCGATTCTCAGGCCTCGAAGTAAGTTTTTACTATCGGTCTGTCCCGCTCATGCAAATGAGATTTACCGCGCGTGCGAGCGGGATATACTAATATTCGAAAGTTTTTCCACTGCCCGAGAATCGTGCTCCTGAGATACGTAAGTTGCGTTGCGTGGCTTTCACGACCGTGGACATCAACTGTCATTGTGACGCTATATCTTTTTAAAACACGATTTAATATGATTTTTTTAATGATTATGGCCCTGTTCCACTTCCTAACTCTAAACGATGACCTTTTTTTCGTTCAGATTTGCGTTTCTTTAGCACTGTTTAGGATCGTTTTGAACTGTTTTCACTAGGTTCCACACGCACTGTCAGCTGTCAACGTCAGCGTTATGAATGTTCTGAACGTTCAGAGCGTTATCCCCACAGGGAGGGAACACACTGTATATCAAATTAAAAAAAAAAGTGTTTTAAAAAAATTTAACGTAACAATGTCAGTTGATGTCCACGGTCGTGAAAGCCACAGAAGTTGCGTAATATTGGCCCCTGGTAGTTTAAAAAATTACCAATGAGCGGTTTTTATTTTGACAGTTCTACTAGTTTCAGGAAACTGCTGATAGATGGCATTAAACCTAAGTAATATGTCAAGTCCTGTGTATAATGTCAATTTCCGCTTTGTTTTTTGTTTGTTTACCTTTCAACTTTCTTTCTTTCACTTGCAATAGTTTATTATTTATTAATTGTGCCCTGAGAACTAAACTAAACATGGCTAGTCCATGCGCAGTACAATTTTGTAAAAATATAGGTAACCACCGCTTTCCCCAAGATGAAACTCGGAGATCAAGATGGATAGAGGCTATCAAACATATAAAAACAGGATTAACTATAAGAAAAAAATCCTTCATATTATGTACAACTCACTTTACGCCAGCAGATTTCATCTCTCCGTCATCACATTTGGCAAGAGCCCCAAGAGGTAAAATATTTATCTTAGCGTCGAGTCGAAAATACTCGGCAGCAGGCTGAAATTTGGCATGTATATTTCTTAGAATCTAAGTATAGGGGAGTACTAAACATGAACTTCCCGACATCCCTACGGAAACGGGAGAAAAGTGTGATTAATTATTTGTTTCAAAAATCAAAGATATCGAAGCCATGTATGTAGGTTTCCTCGGAAGTGTAGGAGATCACTAAGAAAGGAATTTGAAAGGATTATTTTTGTGTATGAAACAGCATCTGGCAGTTACTAAATTAACCACCCAACAAAGATCACAGATTTTTTGACATATTACATTATGCAAGCGCCATCTTACGGTAGTCTCTGTACCTAAAAGTGACACTTCGAAAACCACTCATTTAAAATGTGACAAATCTATAGTGTAGCCAACGTCATTTAATTGGACTCCTAAATCGGGACAATCAAGGTTATTGTGAGACCGATAGCAACTTACGGCTTTATATAAATACTTCCATGTACCTACATGATGAAGTTAAAACTCTTAATATAATATGGACTGGCAAAATCAGTCAAAAGTAATTTTAACCAATTCAGTCAAATTTCAAAGTACTTCTAATTGGTTTACCTCGGATTCTGAGCTTTTTAGAAAACTACTTGCATGATATCGCCTACCACTAATCTTCACTGATTCGACTGAGTTGGGTAATTTATTGCACTGACGATTTACTGGGACTTATTAGACTGTTAGAAAAATGGTTATACAATTTTAAACAGAAATTGTTAGCAAAAATTAAATTTTCCGCCTTTACACTTTACACCGACGATTAAATGGTTTTATGCTTTACTAGATTAATTAAAAATAAAACTGTCATATGATGCTAAGACAGATCAAATTATTGACCATGGACGTATTACATAAATGTTTGTTTAATACGTCCATGTTATTGACGTAGTTTGACAAATTATGTTGAAAATTTTACTTTAAAATTTGTAGAAAAAAATTTAAGCTACTGTAGTGTTATTAATATATTTGGTATATAAACTAAAATAAGGGAATGAAAATATTAACCCTTATTACGAACAATTGTCTATAAATTTCATGATAAAATATTAGACATCAATTTGCAAATTTCGCTGTTTTGAGTCGACTGCGATTATATTTGTAAACACTTTAATAATGTCTGTATCTGCTAATGAAAATCCTCTTAATATAGATGGAAATAATTTCAATTCAGAGAATTATTTAGAATGCTTGATGAAATGTGCTACTTTGAAGCAAGTGATGGATAAAGAAGCCGAGGTAATTACACAAAGTCAGTATCTTCAATCCGAAATGCAAACATTAGTTTATGAGAATTATAATAAATTTATATCAGCTACAGAAACAGTTCGAAAAATGAGGTCAGATTTTCAAGTAATGCAGGAGGAAATGAACAAATTGAGTGAGAACATCAATAACATCACAACATTTAGTGCTCAGATATCTGAAAATCTCAAAGACAGTGGTAGTTCTGTTAATAGATTATGCAATACAAGACACCTGCTGGATAAATTACAGTTTTTGTTTTTGTTGCCCACTCAATTAAACAAAGCTATTGAAGCTGGACACTATGCTGATGCTGTTCATGACTATACCCATGCACAAAGAGTGCTCCAAAAGTATGGTAGCCAACCATCCTTTCAAAGTATTCAAGTAGAATGCTTAGAAATTATAGGTGAGTTGAAAAAGACTTTGAGAGAAAGATTGCTGACACCTGAAACATCTGCCTCGGAATTAGCTGAAAGTGTAAGTTTACTAAGACAATTGCAAGAAAGTGATTCATCTCTACAAGATATATTTCTACATTGTGCTGGGAGCCGTCTAGAACAGCATTTGAAAAAATTAGGCAATTTTGTAGAGGATATGGATATTTTAGAATGGGTAGAAAAATGCAATGACACTTTACTTGCTGATCTAGGAATTGTCATTTCATGCTATGATGAAATGTTTCAAGATCAAGAAAATGCTAATCTTCCAGAATTTGCAAATAAAGTAATGACACAAGTTTTTTGTCTTTTCGAAGAAGTTGTTAAAAGGCCCGAAAACATAGGGACTGATTTATTAATTCGCGGCTTAGACAAATTTTTTAGAAAATTGCAAGCAATGTCAGAAATTATATCCAGTGATACAGTATCTGTTAATGCGCAAGACATAGTTATTAAATGTATCAATCATAAAGCTATGGTTTTGCAACTTACAATTCATGCACAATTTAAGGAGAATCTTATGAGAGTAAGACAGACATTAGCCAGCAAAGGGACTGAAAATGCTGATCTGAAGGACATTTTAAATTCTTTACAAATATATCTAATGCAGAAAGTTCAAGCTTCGTTACTAGATTTCATGGCATTCTTGCAGACTAACTTATCTTTTGGTCTAAAAACATGGTGTGCTAAAGCAGTGGCCGATGCTTGTTGGACTGTAATTTCGGAAACTATGGTAAATTTGTCCACCATGGTAAAAAGTATGTCCTGCTTACAGCCCTCGAATAATATTCCCTTTGAATTGTTACTAGTCCTAGCAAAGCTATGTTTAGAAATGCAAGAAAATGGAGTTACTACCTTGCATAGTCATCTACTGAAACTTTTAGAGGAAGCTGTTCCTGGATTCAAACTAGAAAATAAAGATACAAATTCCGTAATAGTTTATCTGTCGACAGCTGCCCAATCTGCGTTAGATTCCGAAGTTGTTTATATAGGTCAAACAGCTGCTCAGATGCTAAGAGTTTCAGTGCTAGCCAGAGACTGGCTTCGAGCTCCCGAGCCGCGAGGGCCTCGAGCAGTATGTAGAAGAGTGGTGGAAACTCTAGCTAGCGCTGACAGTGCTGCAGCGCAATTATTCCCAACGAGCATAAAACCCTCAAGTGACTCCAGCCGCCGCACGATATGGTCAAGAGCTCCATCATCATTTTCACCATTAAACAGAATATTTTCTGAAAGAATTGAAGTATTTAGTCCTGCCTGTGCCGATCGAGCCGCACTCTCTAATGGCGCTTTGAAGGTGGCCCTTAAAGCTTTAGTGGAATGTGTCAGGTTACGCACTTTCAGCCGCCATGGTTTACAACAACTGCAAGTAGATGTACATTTCCTGCAGCAGAGACTGTCGTGCATGGGCAACGACGAAAGACTTTTAAACGCATTACTCGAGGATGCACTAGCGTCTGCTCAGTTAAGATGTGTAGATCCACAGTTAATGGAAGCCAGTATTGTGGATATAATATGCGAACGAGGATAATTTGTAATAATTTTTTTTTACGTATTAGTCATGCATGCTTATTATAATGTTTAAATATCAGATAATATTTAAATAAAGATCTATGTATTACAAACATAAGTATCTGTACTTTTTTTTAACATAACCATATTTTGAATTTTTGAGAAGCATTTAAAATCATGTAGGTAGGGCTGCCATCTCTAAAACCTGCCTCCCAGGACCGGACGCGTGGATTTTGGAGCTTTCACCCCAGACATTTCAATACTTTTTTCATTAACTTACATTTCGATTAAAATAAAGGCCCGACAAGCCAAGAGGATCGCAACCTGGCACTATCTACCTTTTCTCGAAACGTTTCATTGTTTTTTTGAGCTCTCATAACTTTGCTTCGAATGATGCTAAATATTTGAAAATTTCAAGACCTATTGACACAAGTAAAAACATTATGAAACAAAGTTTTAATATCGTAACTATTACACTTTAGAATTTATCAATGTCACCCCCGATTTCGTTACTGATTCACTTATAGATCATCAAAATTCTTAAGGTAATTACTGAAGTCCTAGAAAACTGACACTTTGTATGTAAGTTGTATCACTACAAAAATAACAAAAATATGTATAAATGCCGCCATTTAAAATCCACTATGGTTATGGGATTCTTATCGTTTTCATAACAACCCCTACAATATGGCTATCAAATGTTGAGAGAGCTTGAGAAGAGAAATACAATTTATGCAAGATTTCATGAATGCCGCCATTTTGAATCCAAAATAGCGATTTATCGTTTTCACAGGTACTCCCACGATATTGGTATCAAATGAAAGAGAAATACAATAAATAGGTACGAGATTTTATAATATTCTCCACCCACTCCGACTATCATTCGCCTTCCACTCCAAATCCCACCCCTACTATCATTCATCCTTACACGCCAAATCCCACTCCTACTATTACTTCCACTCCTACTCTAACTCTCACTACTACTCCCAATCGTACACAATCAGTCATTTGCGCTTCCACTTACACTCACTTAAACTCCTACTCCCACTCTCACGTTCACTCCTACTTCCACTCCTTCGACTACTCTGAATAAGTAAAAGCCCTGGCTCAAAATGATATTTTTATACTCAAAAAAGTCCATGAACCAACTTACAAAAATAAATGACATCCCACCAAAACATTTTTAAGTAAAAATGTTGCCAAGGCGAGTCTACATAACTTACCATGTGAAAAAGTTATCAGATATTGTATAAAATCAAGATAGGCACTTGAGCTATCCACTCTTACTTTTTACTGGGCCTTACTTCACATACTCTATATTTCAGTCAAACCTGATACTTGGCCGTTTTGCAACCGTTCATCGTGTGTGAAATAAAGCGGCCAAGCATCACGCTTTGACTGAAATGCATAATATGTAGTAAGTTAGGCCTGGCAAAGTAAGTGCGCACAACTCAAGAATCCTGGTTTTATACTTATACTCTTAAACCCAGGACGGCTTCCAAACTAGGACAAATCCGGGAAAACCCCGGGACGGATGGCAGCCCTATATGTAGGTAGTATGTGGTCAGGTGTTACTTTGCGGAACTCCAAGGCATAAAATTTAAATATATTATATCTTGTAAAAAAATTGCTAGCAAAATCTTGCTAGATCCTTCCCATACTGCTAATGTGTACACCTTAGCAATACAAATTAATTGGTCATGAAAGTCATCAAAGTATCATGAAACATTTTTAGCCTTCAATGTTGGCGTTTGTGCCACGCAAGTCGCGTATACAATGCGTGGGTACTTAAGTTTTATTATGTTTTAAGTTGTAAAGAGTATAACACCAATGTCATGTAATTATTTATTGTCAAAAATTACTACAAATTATATCTCTTACAACATACAAAACACGAAATATGATTAGAACGTCTTGCTATTAAACGAAGTAAACAGCACAATTTTTCGACAATTTATTTATAACACTGCATCATATTAAAAATAATGGTATCATCTACATTAAAAACTATAATATTATGTTAAATGCTCTTATAAGATTTACCACGCTACAGCTAATTTAGTTAATTACAAGTATCATATTGTTAATCACAAGAGCAGAATAAACATCATTTAAAATGAAAAACAATATTCCCAAATTACAAATAAATTTGACAAAATTTTGGTCCTAATGAGAATGCCAATAATAATAAAATAACTTAGCAAATCCTGTATAAGTAAGGTCTGTGGTAAGTGACAAGGTATCAAATAATGATTATTCTCATAGTTATAATCATTACATTTAATAAGCATTTTTGGTATTATCATTATCTTACTTCGATAAAAATATCAAAATTTAATTTACTCTGTTCTTATAACAATATTATCAAAACATCAATTACATCTTACTTATATTAATTTTGTTTTATTATATTATAATACCTAATAAATAAAAACTTTTGGGAAGCTCTTAAATGCTGTCATCCAATTATATTTATTACTTATGCTTTAAGAAAACATCCGGCTTAAACAAGGTACTTAATAAATCTTATAGGTATTTTGGTACAAGATATAATCAAAATATACTAAAGTAAAAAAATATTTTGGTGTATTTTTATAATTTGGACCAATTTCGGAAAATTCTTAAGCTATTAAATTATATTGAGGTGTAGTAAACGAAAAGAATGTTGAAAGTAGTTACTGTACATAATGATTAAATAATTTTTACACCCTGTTATACCTTCGTTTTCTTAAGACAACAAAATTAGACCTCCTCTGCAGATAAAATACCTATAACAGTGCTGGTAACTGAGTGCGTCCCGTAAATTGTTAGATTCACTAAACCCATCACAAAATGTTTATAAGCACCTAATAATGTTGGCATACAACCACCTCAATTATGGTCTGTAATATTAAGTCGACATCAGTCTATTGCATAGAGTGATTCATATCTCGGACAGTCCATATTCTTTCTGTAGTTAGAGAGTATTCCCTAAATTAGACCCCGAAATGTAATGCATTTTGTGTTGTTTATAAACAACTACCTACTTAAAACAGTCCGAGTTTATAGTGCACACATAATCTGGTATTAAATATTTTACAAAACCTTCGGAGACAGCGGCATCCACATTCCACACCTATATTACTATATTAATTTTTGCCTGCACTATGCACATGTTGAATATTGTGTAGGCATATAATTATAGTATGTATGTACATTGGAATATTTGAAGTAATGGTGTGGATGCATCACTAAAACACCCGTGGTTAACATCTCGCTATTATAAATTATTTCATAATAATATTAGGCATCATATTTTATCAAGGTTTAGCAACCTCAAAAAAGAAACAATTTAAACACCATTAAATTAAAAAAAATTGAATAGAAGCGAAATCAAATACAATATCTAGTTTACATAATCTGCAAATTGGCTTTTTATATCGAAGTTTTAGTTTTGCAATAAACAGCAATAAAATTAAGTGGCAAAAAACTTTTACCCATAATTAATAAAGTAACTATTCGCTTTAAACTTACAGTAAATTACAGTACAAATGTAAAAAATGGTTTACTGTGATTGATTAACGTGAACAAGGATTAAGCGTCATTGACGAATTTACATCAGCACTAAAAACTTTAGCCACTAGACAATACTATTATGAATAAAAATCAAATTTAATTATTTTCCAGCGTAACACGGTTTCAGCATTGTGCGTTTTATTAGACCAGTCAAATTAGGCTTTATATTATAACATTTTATTTATATAGGTACCGTTCGCTGTCAGATTTAAGCTTGGCAGGTTTTTTAACCTTGTTCCAAAAATTTATAATATACAACTGTCCTTTGCCTGTACCTACCTACTGACCTTCTTTTTCGACGGGCAACGCTAGCTCAATTTTACAATGACGAAAAATATTGTGGGCTTTTGCGATTAAACTAATTTAGTGTGAAAGTTTTACATTCTACACGTTCAGATTATCTAAAATGTAACCAATTTGACCGGATTTAATGACGTTAATTAAAAAAATATTATTATTGAAATTTATAGTGTAAACAAATTACACTTAACAATTCAACAAAATAATGGATAATGGATATGTATATTATATATTAACAAATTTGATGTGTTTAAGCAAATGCATGCAAACAATGCATTATAACATTAAATATTATATTTTTGTATAAATTTTATATTAAATTTAATTAAAAACAATATTCTCACTTGGTCACTTTCAAAGTTTCTCTTATATTATTATCATTATAAAACTCATTTTAAAAATTCTACAAATCCGATAGACCTATCTTTGAAACGCACACCAACTAGGTATTATTTTTAAATTTTTTATTGAATTCTCAAAATAAATTACATGCCAAGGTTTCCCTTAAATGGTTTCTTTGCAAGCTCACCTGGAACCACAGAAATAACATAATATTATATAATAATAATAATTAATTAAATAGAAATGATTTTCTCAATCTACAAGGAATAATCGCACGCGTTGTGCGTCCTCAATTCGTTCTAATGTAAAGAAGGGAATTATTTCCTCGCAACGAAAAATATTACCTAATTACCTTGCCACGGTGATGAAAACAGACTGTGAACCATGAATATGGAATTTCAGGTTATTCAGCCCGACTGGCAGCGCTTGCTTTTCCCGTTCGATTATCATTTCTATTTAATTATTATTTGTTCTGTGCTTGGAACAGTAAATGTTAAACTAAAATTATATAAATAATTGCTCTTTCAATATAGTAATATAATATCTAAAACTCTAGTAAATTGACGAAATCTAAATTAATTACGGTGAGTTCGTAAATATACATTATAGACAAGACCAACACCCCAAACTCACAATAAAAATATATCTATAATTATTCGCCAAAATTGTAAAAATATAAGTTTTACACAGTGGTCCGTACGTTACTTGTTTGTGAGCGTTTGTGATGCGCAGTTCCGGCCCCCACCGACCGACTACTTACACTAACATAGCTCCGCGACGCCCTCATTTATACTTATCCATGAACTTTTTCATTTTATCCGGAACCGGTACACCCTTGTGCGCGGCGCTCCGGAGTGTTTTCGAATTTGTTTCACTTTTGACTACCTTACCGCTAGTTTTATTATCTACAATAGATTTTCTCGTCTTCGTGGTCACAACGTTCGAGCTCGCGGCACTTTTTTTTTGTTGCGCGCCCACTTTCGCTTGTTCGGCGAGGGTCTGGCGTTTTTCAGCGGGTGCGTGCGCGGGCCGCTTGCTTTGCGGCTTGTCCGGGGGCGGGTCGCGCGGGCGCCGCACGCGAGGCGGCGTGTGCGCGAGCGTCGTGTGGCGGGACAGGAGCGCCGCGCTGCTGAACAGCTGCCCGCAGTCACAGCGATGCTCCGCTTCCACTGTGCCTGTATAATGCATGAAATTTGTCATTTTGTAATATAGTCGCGCGTCGTTAGAATTAGTACAGTATATTATTAAATTCTTCAAAACCAGCAAATGCCGCACCTAAATTAGGGTTCTTATTATTACTACCCCTTTAAGCTTTTATAAAATAATTTGCACTTTTACTTATATTTTCGTTATTTTTATACGAATTCGTTATTTTTATATGCATATTATGCATAACAGTTAAAAGTTTTACCTTTTACCAATCGTTTTAATGGTAAGCCGTAATCGTCTAAAAGCCCGTGAACGAGAGACCTTCGTTATTTTATAATATCTGGAAATTTGTGAGCGCATGCTCCTAAGTCCTAACACAAGTGAGAATGATGGCCAATTATGAAGTTTGTGTTGCGGTGGCTTTGGGAGATACAAGGTACTTAAGGTGTTAAAAAAATCTACTTTCGTCAAATTAAAAAGCGTGATTTTTGGGCATTACCTTCAGAATGTTATTAAAAATTACGACACTAACTGCCAGACACTTTACATGGTGCCAGACACCCTTAATGTTCAAGAAATTATAATTCTACTTAGGTACATTATGGTTTAAAAGCTGATTTTTACGCGATTTCGGCGAAGCCAAAAGGAAGGATGGATTTTGGCAGTATATGTTTGTATGTATGTGTGTATGTAAATATGTATGTATGTATATATGTATGTTCCTTCGTAGCGGTTAAACTACTTGTCCGATTTTAATAAATAAGGTGTCATTCGATTGGTATGATGCTGCGAGTAACATTGACTATATAAATTTTAGATTTTTTTTTGTTTTTTTGAAAATCAAACTCCAGAAACAAATAAAAAAAAGATAATTGTCCCATGTTTGTTGTCAAAAGAAAGGTTTTGGCAAGCATACTACGAATATGTAATTAAATTTTTTATCAATTATTATATTTTATTGTTTACAGAATTTTAAACAATTACCTAATTCAAATTAAATGTTTAAAATGCTGTCGTACTAGTAGTATCTAGGAATTGTTTAGTTACTTTCTATGTAATACCTAGTTAATTTAATAAATGTTATTATTTATGTTTCATGTGGAAACAGAAAAATATGAAAATAAAAAAAAAACTATAACTCGACTTCGCAAAAAAGGGGTCTAAAAAGGATTTTATTAGCGGGTGCGACCGCGGCACTACGTTGATCATTTTTATACCTATGCATTTCTGGATTTCAAATTGTTTTATTTTCTTGTTTTAACCTTTTTATCCCTCTTTTGCGAAGTCACGTTATAGTTATTTTTAACTTTTCTTAATTAGGTACATATATTTTTTATTAACACTTGGGTAATCACTAGATTATATTTCCTCATCAGTCAGATATTTTTATAGTTCCAACGCCTGACAGACAAGCATTTAGAGTAGCTACCTACCGCGAGTGAGATGCTCTCGCAATAGCAATTGATAGGATAATACTACATATTATTAAAATATTCCAAGAATCAGAAGTGTAATAATTATGCAGGCAAGGATGACCTCCTCCGGATGGATGAGGAAACGTTATCTAATGATTAGCCGAGTGTTATACCTATATAAAAATCAGCGTTTATACTACTTATATCGTAAGTAGAATTATAATATCATGAACATTAAGAGGAAGCAACACAGTCTATAGAAATGCAAAATAGGTATTTGACAAAAATCTGACCATTTTTTTTCGGTTTTTAAACGTCTATATTTCTTTTAATCTTTAATTTATGAAAAAAATAAAAAAATAGGGACGTACATTAGTGCGTACGTAGAATTTTATTCTAAGTATCTATGTAGACTATTAAGTCTTAAGTCTACATAGATACTTGGAATAAAATTGTTACTCTAGTGGCATTATCCAGGGAGGAAACAGTAGTCGCGTAGACCCCTTTTTTGTATAGAGATACGGCTGTTACTCTTGAGGGTGTCTGGCAAGGGGTTGCCACCATGTAAAGTGTCTGGCAGTTAGTGTCATGATTTTAATAACATTCTGAATTTAATACCAAAAAATAACACTTTATAATTTGACGAAAGTAGGTACAATTTTTTTTTACACCTTTGTGTACCAGTACCTTGTATCTCCCAAAGCCACCGCAATCCAAAATTTATAATTGGCCATCATTCTAACCTGTGTTGGGAGCATGAGCTGAGAAATTATCAGCTTTTATAAAATGACGAAAGTCTGGCGTTCACGGGCTCTGGCGGACATAACGAAACATAAGTGTCTAAACATGAGACGTCTGTAATTCAAATAGCATTGCAGGCGTAATCATGCTGAGCTTGGGTCAGCATTTTGGCTCAGCGCCTTTATACACTAAGGATTTCGAGACACGAACTACGGATACGAATCCTAATAACGTATTTATACTTATTAGAACGACGTATTACGTTTACCGAAAAATTAATGTTGTTTTACTTACTAACAAAAAATAAGAAAATACTCACGTCTTTTAATTTTTTGTGATGGTACTGGTATTTTGTGCTTAGCTAGTGATTTTCTTCTTGCTATACCAGTAATAGATTTACGTTTTGACACTGTAAGTTCTTTCTTTACTGTTTTTACTTTATCTTTTTCATTGCATTGTAAAGTATTTTCGGGAAATGAATATTTGATATCACTATCATCCGAATCTGTCTGCTCAGTTTTAACTTGAATATCTGGAGTTTTGTCAGACTTAGGTTTTGATGATTTATTTTCTGTCAGTTTAGATTTACTGCGCTGTACTTTAGGTGGATTTTGTAATGATATTCTCCTTTTTACAAGATCTTTAGAATCAGGTCTTTCAAACTGCAATGAACTGCGCTTGTTTGCTCTTACTTTCATAAATACTTTTTCTTCCGGCAAATCTTCTTTAATGTTAGGATTAAGCATGTAGCGAATGTCATCGTCGTCACTAACATCGGTCGAAATTTTCACATTCGACTTAGGTTTCTTTGTTTCGGTAGATACCCTCTTCTCTTTCGAGTTATTTACTTTTTTCTTAGGAGTTGGAGTGTCTGGAATAGTTATCACTTCGATTTTACGAATTTTACCATGTTTTTTAACAATGCTGTCATCGGATTTCACTAACTTTTCTTCTTCTTTTATACTCCGTTTCATTGAAGTTTGTACCTTATCTGATTCAACGTGAAGTTCATCTTTTTTAATATTTTCTGTTTCTATTTTGCTTTCATTTCCTTTTTTATCGTCAAAAACTTCAATTCTTGGGGTATTAGTTACGGATTTTTCAGTTGGTATATTTATAATATCATCTTTATGATTAATTTCAGTCTCACATTCCTTATCACTTTGGTTTTGAATATCACTTTCAGAAAACTTGTCTACATCACCCAAAGTGTCCTGTTCATTATTTTCTTTTTGTTCTAATAGTTTAGCTTTCTTGGCAGCAGATTGCTTCTTTTTCTTTAGGCATATAATAGTATGTTTATTAAGAGAATGTTCGTTTGGAAATACCATATAGCAAAGAGAACACTCATGTATTATATCTTTTGTTGACAAGGAACTTTTTACACTTTTCACATCATCTGATTTTTCAGAGCACGAATCACAATGTTGCTCTTTATGTTCAGTTAACTGTTGAAGTTTCTTAAAACTTTTCTTACAGTAGCTACATACATGGTTATAAGAGATTTTAACGACCTCATTTGACGGATTACCGTTATTACTGGATACTCTTTTATTTATTCCATCATGTGTCTCTCTGTGCTCAACTAGATGGTGTAATTTTCTAAAAGATTTATCACACGGTTCACAACGAAAACCAGCACTTTGGTCTTCATCTTGTTTAATTCGTTTTACGTCTGTTACAGAATTTATTTCATTTTTGTCGTTAGAATTCTTCCGCGATAATTTAGACGCTACAGTAGTTGAATTATGTATGATCCGATGTTGCACCAAGTGGTATAATTTTCTAAATTCTTTTTTACAAACTTCACAACTGAATATTGAATTATTTACTTGTGTATCAGTCTGTTCTGTCTTCTTTTCTTCATTCTTATGTTGTTGTTTATGGTTAACTAAATAAGATAGTTGTCTGAAAGTCTTACCACAAAATTCACAAACAAGATTGTCACTTTTTGGCAACAATGTAACAGGTTTCTTATTCTCTCTCACCTTTATTTCCTCCGATTTCTTTTTTTGTGGCGTATCTTCAATTACAATTACATCTTCCTTTATTGACTCTGCTGATTTTGTAACACTAGTTTTTGGTTTAATAGGTTTATCGTCTTCACTATCGTCTGAACTATTTGAATCACTTTCATCCGATTTTCCTTCCGACTGACTAAACTTCCTTAAACTTCTACTCGAATCAGACCTATTAGGCGATGGCCCTGTACAATGTTTTACGTGTTTAAATACAACATTTTCGGACCGAAAGAGTTTGCTGCAGATCGGGCAGACTATATTTTCATTAATTTTTCCCATCGTCCAGTTTTCTTTTATAAAGCTCTCATTACTATCACTATCATCAGATTCAACTACTTTCTTCGATAAATTTGAATCAATGAGACGAGGCTTTTTCGGACTAGGTGTTTTGTTAATTTCTTGACTTGTTTCTGAAAGTGGATATTTTCTTGGACGACCCCTACCCCTTTTGGTTGGGGTATTTATAGGCGAAGCGTCAGACTCTGGTAGATTTATAGCACTTGCTTTTTTCTCCTCCGATTGCGTCTCAATCAATTCTGCCGCTTTTACTAAATTATCTATAGCAGAAATGGCATCAGTATGCACAACAAAAGGCTTTGAATCAAATCCAATTTCGCTAGACCTACATTCAGGATTTTCTGCATTTGTTTTATTATCTACAGGGGTACGATTTAGCAAATACGACTTTTTAGGGGCTATAGTTTTAGTTTTTTCTTTCGTTTCATCCTTTCTTCTTTTCTTAGGCGACTCGTTAATACCCAAGTCACTTGGTTCTATCAATTCAAGTTCGGGAATATCAACTGGTGTCAATACTTGTTTTCTTTGATGTTTACTTTTTGATCTTGTCTCATCTTGCGATTTCGTTTCACAAGGGGAATCTACAACATCTAAATCTAATGACTCTGAGGCACTTTGTGAATCAGAATCTAAGACTATCTTTTTTTTAGAAGGAGACAGTTCCTGACCTTGTATATTTAAAGTAGCTGGTGCAAAATCAGAGCCGGATTCAAGAAAAACTACTTTAACAGGCTTATCTTCTAAAATCGTAACTGGACATTCCAACTGTCGCTTTGCTGTTAAGGCTGATTGATACGCTAATTGAACTTTTGATTGAGATTGATAATTTTTATTGTATGAATCTTCCTCGCTAGTTGCTTTAGCCGATAACGACGATTTAGAAGAATTAATATTGTGGCGCATCATCAAATGTTTATTTGTAGATTTAGCTTTCGATTCAGCGAGCATCATTTCATTTCTATTCATCTTTTTAGAAGGCACTTCTTTTTCTACCAATGTCTGTATTATGTTATGAGATTCTCTTTCATCAAACTTCACAGTTAGACAATTTTCATATGTGATTGAGTTTCTTCTTGCAAATTTGTCAAAATCTCTTTCCGTTATTATGGTATCTTTTTTACTTTCCTCATTGACAATAGGCTTTTCGGTTGGTAATTTTTCATTCGAAGATTGATAGATTTTTAGATTCTGTCCTGTCATATCGCCAGTAACCGGTTGGTGCTCTATAATTTCTTCATCGGAGATATTTTCGGTTGCATTGTCTTTGTTATTTTTAAACGGAAGAAGCTGTGGCGCGTTGCATTTGATATCTATTGATTCACATTTATTTTCTGTATGAACTTGTGGCAGTTCATGCGGTGGTCTTTCTACAAAGGGAATACCATGTAACTCATTCATTTTTTTTTCAATGTCATCTAGTGATACAATTGAATTATGATGTTTTAAAGTTTCAGCAGCATCCATTTTAATGGTTTGCTTCCACTCTTCGTGAGGCTTCGTTGATACAGCTCTACTTATAATTCCTTCAATCGTTTTGTCTATTAAGTCCTGGTTATTCATTTCTTTCCGCTTTGCTGGCATTTTATTTAAATTCGAAGTATTTAGAGATTCATTTTTCTCTATATATTTTTCTTCAAACGATATTATGCCCGGTGAAGGTTTCTTTTTACAAGATTCAATTTCAATAATTTTGTTTTGTTGGTCGTTACTTTTTGATGTTGAAATAGGTTTGTTTACAAACGCTGCAGTGGTATCCCCTCTAACACTAGGCTTAGCATAGGCACCAGATTCTTGATTTTTAGCTGTAAGTAGATGGGCTTGTCTTTGTGTGTCTATTTTCTTTAGAATATCACGTCTGTTTAAATCGTTAGGTTGTTTCAACTGCTTTGTATTTGAAATACTACCTGGTATTTTTGTTTCTTTAATTTTATTTAAGAACTCCTGCCGATTTGCTTCAGTCCATTTACCAAATGGTACTGCAGAGTAATTATTTGGTTTTGTCCCAACTGGTTTAATTTTTGCAATGTTTTCGGGTTGTTTAGTATTTATTTTTGATTGAGCAATATCCTTACTGGAGACTGGAGATAACTTTTCAATTTCGAGGTTTCTTTGTGACCTTGTTACATTTTCACCAATGTTACCTACCCTTGGTATTTCTGCGACATTTTTACATTCATTTATTGTAATTTCAGTATTCAATGACAGCTTTTCAGTGATATTTTGCATCCCTTCTGTTGGTTCATTTTTACCAAGAATATCCGTACTTTCACTATGTCTATTGTCTTTACCAATTTCACATGTCTCTTTTATTTGTTTATTATTAATATCACTATCATCTTCTACTTTGAAATCACTTTTTTGATGTTTGGAGCTAATAGATGTGACCTCAGTAAGTTTTTCGCCTTTAGTTGAATCTTTATTACTTGGAGATTTATTAGTCTGCAAATCATTTTTATTAGCTGATATTTTGCCAGTTATATCCTCACTATTTAATATCTGGTCAATAAAAGGTTTATCACAATGAGCAAGGTTTTGAGTTTTAATTTCATTTAAGAAAGGCTCAATATGTTTTTCTAATGTATTTTCAACTAATTGCAGTTTTTCATCTGATCTGGAAATAATTTTGTCGCTACTTTTTAACTCAATGTATTTGTCAGATTTAATTATTTCTTCGTCAGCTAGTTTTTCGCTTTTGACTTCAACAGTTTCACTAATTTTCTCTATTTTTTCTATATAAGAATCGGATTTCGCTACAGGTAATTTATCTTGTATTATTTTTTCATTTCCTTGAGTACCTTCTTTCTGTTTCAATATAGACTGTTTAATATTTATAGACTTCGTCGTATCAAGTTCAAGGTTGCTATTATCTAATAACAAAGTATTTTCCTCTTTAGCTAACATAGTTTTTGTTTCAATTACAGGTTTAGTTACTTCATTTGATATGTTACAGTCATTAACTAAATTCAATTCAGAGTCAACTTTTATTGTTTGATTGATACTCTTGAATTCAGTTTCATTACTAACTATGCTGTTATTTTCTTGTGAAGATTCATCCAAGTTTAATATTTTGTCTTTAGCATTAATTTCTAATTTTTCTACAAAAACCTTTTTACATTCATCATTATTTTTTATTTGCAAAATCTCGGAATCTGGTAAAAGTTGATTCTTTTCATCCACATTATTTTTAGTTTCAACAACTTCGATGTTTTCTGTTTTATTCACGTCTATTTTCTTTTCTTCTTGAACATTTGTTACTGATTGCAATTCTGTTTTATCTAAACAAGGAATAAAAAGTTCCTTTGATTTGATACTCTCACAGTCATTATCTTTTACAGGGCTTTCCCTCTTACATGAATCTGTATGTACTTCAATAGTTTTCTTTATATTATCAGACTGCCTGTTAGGATGAAGCTGTTGATCAACCATTGTTTTTGTCAAAGGTATACCTTCTTTTATTGGAGTTGAGTGATATTTCATTGGTGTGAATGTACTAATCAAAGGTGATTTGCGAGATTCATTTAACTTGACTTTCTTGCCATTTAAGTTTACTTCAGATTTGGATTCAGATTGTACATCTGTGTTTATATTACATATTTTCTCAGTGACTGAATTATCAGCTTTTTTAGTTTTATTATCTATTAACTTATCGTTAGTTACATCTTTAACTTGAAAACACATATCTTTCACTGGAACATTTGACTTTTTTTCAGCAGTCTTTCCTTCTTTTACAGGCTGGAAATAAAAGTATTATTATATTAGCTCACATCATAATTTACAATTAACAAACTAAGCAGAAAACAATATGATTACCAATTTATTTGGAACCTCTACTTCAATTTCTTCATACACTTCTAAATTTCCTTCTGCATTGTCACTGAAATATAAAATAAATAGTTATTTGCAATCCCATATGTTACTAAAATAATAATTGTCATATGGGGCATTTCACGTCAAGCGGACCAGAAAAAAAAAGTCAGATCTTGGATATTGTTCATAATTGGATCAATTGTGAACTTCCATAGGACCTGAATAAATGTACGTCCTTATTTTTCTTTTTTTATACTTTGTTACGAATTTATGCGCCTTTAAAGAATCATCAAAATTTGAAAAGCTGATTTTTCGAAAGCTGTTAATAAAGGTAATCAAATTGAATAAAGAATAAGTAAATAGTGTTTATTAGAGTATTTTAATTGATTTTATAGAAAATAAATTAAAATTAGAAAAAAATATTTTTTTTCGTACAGTAAACCGGAAGTCAATATTTAACTTCAATTTTTTTTCTAATGGGCCTAAACATATTTTTTTTTATTTTTAACTTGAAACATGCCCTATGGTGTGAAAATATTATGTAAAAAATTTGAGAATGGTTGCTCGATTAGTTTCGAAGATACACGCACTATAAAGTATGTAGTAGTATATAGATATACTTGCCAAAGGTTGTTTTATGACATTGAATTATTGAATCCTGTTGTGACCTGTAACGCCATCTATTATCTACCAAGAAAATCACTTTGAAATAAAAGTGAAATGTTAGAAAGACATAGATAGAGACGCCTCACGCGGCACGCCAAGCGTCTCCTATGTCGTCCGTTATTCATTTAGTCCTTTCTGTGAGAGCAATGCGTTAGCAGTGTTCTGTTAAAACAAATAACTGTGAAATTATCGTTATAATGAATTTCTATGGTAATCGGTGTAATAAAAACCTTTTTAACTTGCCATTTCATTCAAAGTTTATCAGTGTTAGAAAAGTTTCAAAACGTTTAGCTGAAAAGTGGGGAGTTACTTCTTTTCCTTACGTATTATTGTCGTTACTTATGTACGTCTTGCCGATTACGTCTGTCAAGTGAAATACCTACAGAACCCAATTTTGATCTGGTTCAGTCACAGAGCAGCCAAACGCCGAGTGAATGTTCGCAGAACGCTCTGAATGAATCGTATATTCCGGATGAGGATGACGATAGACATAAAACTATTTCGACTCAGACGGAAACGGATCGAGAAATTCTACGTCAGTTAAAGGAGAAGTTTAATGACCCGTCTACATCTCTTTCGCTATAAACTGTAATACTAACCGTTGCACCTCAGTCCTGGAGTTAACATAAACTCGCAAAATAATTCGGAACAACTCGACGTCAAGCTAAAAATGCAAAGAAACTTGTGGCGCAATTAGGTATTTTGTCATCTCCTAACCCACGTAGTGGTCGTAAGCTGCCAGTGGAAACTGAAGATATGGTGAGAAGTTTTTATCTCCGAGAAGATATTAGTAGAGTTATGACGGGCAAGAAAGATTGTATCTATTAAATTAAATGACGGCAAACGAGCTCAGGTGCAAAAACAACTTCTAATGAGCAATATTGATGAGTTGTATCAGAAATTTAAGACGGAATATCCCGGTATGAAAGTTGGCTTACCTAAGTTTTTCACAATAAGACCTAAACAATGTGTCCTTGCTGGAGATTCTGGCACACACCTTGTCTGTGTATGTATACAGGGTGTCCCAAAAATCAACGATAAACCGAAAACGGGTGATAGGCCAAGTCATGACAGTTATGAGAAAAATGTGAAAAAAAATCTTTGTCATGTATTTTTCACATTATAAGGACTTTTAAAAATATCGGAAAAACTGACACCCTGTGATGGTCTTTCATGTCCTAAGACTACAAATATTACTTTTTTGTGATTTTTTTTTCGGTATTGTAGTCATGACTAACCCTTCTGTAAATCACAATTCATAATTTAAACATACCTGCCTCAGTTTTCAATAAAATGGTGTGTTTTGCCCAAGATTAAATTCAAAATAATTACTACACCCAACTTTAATCGTCTGTACTGTAAAAAAAAATTACTACAGTATTTTGGCAAGTAACTTTAAAAGATGGCGCATTTAATCTGGATTCCAAAATGGTATGATACTTGCTGGATTACTTCTTTGTTGAGGGAAAAAAAATTCTTTTAACGGAACCGGATGTTAGGCCAACTCTGTTTAAATTTTTAAAATGTTGGTATTAAGTTGTTATGTGACGACGATGAGTGACGTCATCTTGTCTAGAGTGAGCGAGACAGACAGTGACGCTCAGTGCGAGTGAGATAGATAGTGACGCCAACCCGACAACACAGTGATGAACGTGCAAAACTGCAGTACGTTACGATCTTTCGTTCATTGCGCATCTTTCTGTATCCGTATTGACTTCGTACTTACAACTGTGCTTCTGTTTATTGGACTTGATTTGCTTTGTGATTTGGTTTTATCTGCCCCGTTTCTGACGACCCTGGACTTGTTTTACTGTCGTATCTTCGGTTGTAGTGTGTGATTCCATTGTAGTGTGTTATCATGCCATCTCGATACACCGCACAAGAATACACCAATATGCATCTCATCTATGGAGAATGCTTATGCAACGCTAATGCTGCAGCTAGAATGTATCGTGAGAGATACCCAAACGCTGAGCGTCATCCTGATTATCGGGTATTTATTAACGTGCATCGGTCACTCTTAGAGGGTCGATTCCCTAATCAAAATACCAGCGAGGGAAGGCCTTTCATACCCTACGAGGACGAAGTGCTCGAGGCGGTCGAACAAGACCCGAGTATCTCAGTACGTGGGATTGAAGAGAACATCGGAGTGCCCAAAAGTACTGCACATCGTATTTTGCAAAAGAACCAGTTTCATCCTTACCATGTACAACGAGTACAAAGCCTGTTACCCCGAGACTACCCAGAGAGATTGCAATTTTGTCAAACGATGTTGCAGAGATACAGAGATGATCCACGATTCTTTGAAAAAATTCTGTGGTCTGACGAATCCACGTTTAAAAAAGATGGTTACATGAACCTCCATAATTTGCACGAATGGCACGTGGATAATCCACATTTGATGCGGGAAGACAGATCGCAGTACCGGTTTAAGGTGAACATGTGGACGGGAATTTTGAATGGTACTGTTATTGGTCCATTTGAGCTACCGGAGAACTTAACTGCCGAGGTTTATTTGGACTTCTTACAGAACCAATTACCAGATTTGTTGGAAGAAGTGCCACTAAACATTTACGGCAGCATGTGGTACCAACAAGATGGCTGCCCAGCACATTACGCTCGCACAGTACGAGAGTTTCTCGACCGAGAATACTCCGATAGGTGGATTGGGCGGGGTGGTACAATTTCGTGGCCTGCCCGTTCACCTGATTTAAATCCCATTGATTTCTTTTATTGGGGAACAATAAAAGAAAAAGTGTACTCTAAACCAATTCGAGATTTAGCCGAGCTGCGCCAAAAAATTACAGAAGCTGCTGAACACATTAATTCAAGAAGATACGCCCGTCTTATTACGCGATCATTTTTAAGAAGATGTAGGGCTTGCATTAGAGCTGAAGGCAAACAGTTCGAACATTTGCTGTAAATCTTTGTAAATTAAAGTAATAACTGAAGAAATCCATTGACTGACTTTTATTTCGAACTTGCACCTAAAACTAACTAATTACATACTTGATAACAAGGTGGCGTCTGTTCTGTATCTCAACCACTCACATTTTCAAAAGAGCGTTGTATTCATACCTGAAAATTGAAGTCTTAAAAATGCCTACACTGCAATACAATTTTTTTTTAATAAAAAAGCACCCGCACTTAGCGTCACTGTCTGTCTCGCTCACTCTAGACAAGATGACGTCACTCATCGTCGTCACATAACAACTTAATACCAACATTTTAAAAATTTCAACAGAGTTGGCCTAACATCCGGTTCCGTTAAAAAAATTTTTTTTCCCTCAACAAAGAAGTAATCCAGCAAGTATCATACCATTTTGGAATCCAGATTAAATGCGCCATCTTTTAAAGTTACTTGCCAAAATACTGTAGTAATTTTTTTTTACAGTACAGACGATTAAAGTTGGGTGTAGTAATTATTTTGAATTTAATCTTGGGCAAAACACACCATTTTATTGAAAACTGAGGCAGGTATGTTTAAATTATGAATTGTGATTTACAGAAGGGTTAGTCATGACTACAATACCGAAAAAAAAATCACAAAAAAGTAATATTTGTAGTCTTAGGACATGAAAGACCATCACAGGGTGTCAGTTTTTCCGATATTTTTAAAAGTCCTTATAATGTGAAAAATACATGACAAAGATTTTTTTTCACATTTTTCTCATAACTGTCATGACTTGGCCTATCACCCGTTTTCGGTTTATCGTTGATTTTTGGGACACCCTGTATACCACCAGAATGTTAAACTGATGTTGGCAGCAGGAAACATTGATTCGCTAACTACAGAAACCAAAATGCATTTTACATCTTATAAGGAGTGCCTACAAATGATGATGTGCCCCAACCTAAACCAATTTGTTATTTGATGATATTAATATTTTAGAAACAGATTTAATTTTATAAACTTATATTATTACGAAGAAGATTTTAGCACTAAAGCTGAAATACATTTTCACGCAACCTCACATGGAAAAGGGCCATGTGATGGTCTTGGCGGAAATCTAAAGAGTCTGGCAACCCGTGCTAGCTTACCTGCAAATAGAGCTATTACTGACTGTCTTCGATTATATAATTGGGCTAAAACAGGAAACAGCCTGATAAGGCCTTCTTCATAATAATATAAGTTTATAAAATTAAATCTGTTTTTAAAATGTTGTGGCGCTCCATCTGTACCATATATAATTTTTGTTACTCGGATACCTTTATAACACTACGTGGGTTAGGAGATGACAAAATACCTAATTGCGCCACAAGTTTCTTTGCATTTTTAGCTTGACGTAGAGTTGTTCCGAATTATTTTGCCAGTTTATGTTAACTCCAGGACTGAGGTGCAACGGTTAGTATTACAGTTTATAGCGAAAGAGATGTAGACGGGTCATTAAACTTCTCCTTTAACTGACGTAGAATTTCTCGATCCGTTTCCGTCTGAGTCGAAATAGTTTTATGTCTATCGTCATCCTCATCCGGAATATACGATTCATTCAGAGCGTTCTGCGAACATTCACTCGGCGTTTGGCTGCTCTGTGACTGAACCAGATCAAAATTGGGTTCTGTAGGTATTTCACTTGACAGACGTAATCGGCAAGACGTACATAAGTAACGACAATAATACGTAAGGAAAAGAAGTAACTCCCCACTTTTCAGCTAAACGTTTTGAAACTTTTCTAACACTGATAAACTTTGAATGAAATGGCAAGTTAAAAAGGTTTTTATTACACCATATTACCATTATTACCATAGGAATTCATTATAACGATAATTCCACAGTTATTTGTTTTAACAGAACACTGCTAACGCATTGCACTCACAGAAACGACTAAATTAATAACGGACGACATAGGCGACGCTTGGCGTGCTGCGTGAGACGTCTCTATCTATCTCTTTCTAACATTTCACTTTCATTTCAAAGCGATTTTCTTGGTAGATAATAGATGGCGTTACAAGTCACAACAGGATTCAATAATTCAATGTCATAAAACAACCTTTGGCAAGTATATAAAGGTACTACTACCGTACTAAACAACTGCGCGACATTGGCACCCACATACTTTAGTGCGTGTATCTTCGAAACTAATCGAGGTACCATTCTTATATTTTTTACATAATATTTACACACCACGGGGCATGTTTGAAGGCTAAAATAAAAACAAAATATTTTGACTAATTGAAAAAAAAATCGAAGTTTAATATTGACTTCCGGTTTACTGTAAAAAAAAAAAAAAATTTCTAATTTTAATTTATTTTCTATAAAATCAATTAATATACTCTAATAAACACTGTTTACTTATTCTTTATTCCATTTGATTACCTTAATTAACAGCTTTCGAAAAATCTGCTTTTCAAAATTTGATGATTCTTTGAAGGCGCATAAATTCGTAACAAGGCATAAAAAAAGAAAAATAAGGACGTACATTTATTCAGGTCCTATGGAAGCGCAATTGATCCAATTATGAACAATATCCAAGATCTGACTTTTTTTTTCTGGTCCGCTTGATGTGAAATGCCCCATATACTAAATGATAATATGAGTTTTGAATAACTTTATAACCTATGTAAAAACGCAAGCCATAGAATTATTACTAAATATATTTAAAAAACAGTCAAGCTTTTTGTATATTGAATCCGTTGTGAGTGAGTCAGACTCACATACAACTTAAATTCTTTCAATATACTAAAAATTATATTTTCAAAGAAACTGCTTATTGAAGCAGAATACTTTAACCCTTAATTACTTGCTAGAAGAATATTCTAGCAAGTAATTAAGGGATAAAGGTTGAGGAATAAAATACTTACCGTACTTTAAGAAACTTAAAGCTTGGTTGCTGTTGATTGTCATCAATCATCTGAATGGCAGCCAGTTCTTCCACACCTTTTCTGTACAAATACAACCCATTGCCAATAGCAATAGCATTAACATTTTTTCCATCAATCTGAAGAACCACTTCTGTATCTATACTTGGTATAGCTTCAGTAACATTAGCAGCACTTTCAACAGAATCTACACTTTTCTCAAAAGGCTGCTCTTCATCAGTTTTACCAAATTCGTCAACAGGCACATTGTCATCAATTACCAACTCATCACCATCATAAGAATTGTCATTGTCGTCAAAAATATTAACACCCCCGGAGAGTATATTTGCAGCTTCTATTTGTTTTCCAATCTGAAAGCTATCTACTTTTTTTGGAATGGGTGATAAATTCGGGATTAATTCAGAATCTGTTAGGGTTTGTTCTGAATCTGCTCTGGTTGATATAGCTGAATCCTTTGAGGGCGAGACATCGAAAGTTGAATCTACTTCTGACAGAGAAAAATACTTGCTTGAACTTTCATTTGCAGTCATAAAAGATTCACTCGGCGGAGAAGACGTATCCAGCGTCAAGTCTCTAGAACCTCCAGATTCGACTTTTAACTGGTTCAATCTATCCATTTTCACAATTCATCTGTTTTGAATTAAATCTATTAAAATCTCGAAATGTGAGGGCTTATTGATATGCACTATTTAGTTTTAGGATATTCTAAATAAATCATTTGAAGGTTGACCAATTATCACTTAGGTCAATAGCAGAGAATTACAAGTGAAATTTTGTAGAACAAACGATAATGAATTTGTGACACTTTTTAAAAACACTATTATGAAAATTAAAATACAGAGAATATTTTATCAAAAAACACTCCGCTGTGTGAAAAATATTTAGAAAATATAACAATTAATGCAATTTAGAGTTGTACAAAATATATTTACGACGATACAATTAACAACACAACACATCAAATATTAAAGATGGACGTCGCGAAAAAATGAAGTAGATAACAGTGTTGCCATACACCGATCATACTTTGGATTAATTTGATTGACAGTGACATGAATGTCGTTGTTGACGCTAGAGTTCAGTGATTCTCTCATGATTCTCTCATTACCAGTAAGGTTCGCATTACACGGCCCTTTTAACATTAAACATGCATGGCTCGACTTGTGAAATATTTTATCCCATCAAAAACAAAACTTGTACAGTGATCATATCAATATAATTTTAAAAAATTCATAAATGAATATACAATGTATAATATATTATTATCCATCTCACACTTAGATAAAGAATCCTATAGATTTGACACATTGCCACAGCCGACAAGGACAAACGAAAAGTATATACAATATCTGTGTTGCCAACCCCATTTATATATACCCAATTTATTCAAGAATCTTACTACTCGGGACTAACAAAGATTAGATTAAAGAGAGAAAGTTTGTTCATCTATATATTTGTTTCCATTAAATTATGAAATTTGGAATGGATAAAGCAGGAAATAATATGTTACGATTATGACGTGTAAATGTACCAATGGTTCCCATTTGCGCATAAAAAGTAGCATTGGCTGCTACTTTATATGCCCAAAACATATCATACAACAAAACCCAAGGTTTTAAAAAAACATCTTTACATTATAAATCATAATTATTTTCATCACAGACGCGGACGTAATAATAATTTATGTATGTCGGTACTCTATTTATGTTATCGAATGTACTATAATTTCTTGACGGACATTCTTTTTATGTAGTAATAAAACACAACTTGCACTTTTTTTCACTTTATTATAATATATACCTACACCGACGATGACTTCATCGAAACCGGTCGTGTATTTTAACAAATATAAAAATATTGAAATTAATATAAAATCACTAATAAAGTATATATATTATGTAAAAAAGTACCTATATAAAATAAAAAATGAGGTGTTTAAGGTAATGTGTGCATATAGTCATCATTTAAATGATTTTATTATAATATTTGTATTTTTTTTTAATAATTGGTATATTACAACATTTATGAGTCGTTATTCAAAATGATTATTTCCGTAACTGTATTCATACCGTTTGCTATTGGAAGTAGATGCATGAATTTCTTCCTCCTCGTTTAAGCATTTGGTATTTTCCTTTTCATGCCTGTATATAGTGTGGATCCCTCACCAGCATTTCCGGGGACATTTAAATTTTTAATTTATTTCTTATACCAACTACAATTTATAGATATAATCTCATTCGACTATTCACCGCAGTTCAAGAGTTCATGAATGGAAATTTTTGGAGTGACTTTTACGACTTATATTCACTATACGTCTTCCAATAAATATTTCTTCGGCTTTCCTAAAACAAAGCAATAATATATAAAATAGGAGTAGTAGAGGCGTTCGTTAAATGTAGTCAAGATTTCCATTTCCGTCGTTATTTTACAGTAAAAAAATAGTACTTTTAGTGAACTTATGTAAGTAAATTTCAGTAGGCTCTACACAAGACTCTGAATATAATATGTTTATAACATTAGAATAATCACTTTTATAGTACGTAAATAAATACCATAAAAGTAACTAATCTGCTCGATGACATGACGCGTAGGAATAGATAACGGGTTTAAATATGCCATATTTGCTGTTCTTCTAAAACAACTTTGTTCAAAATGTCTAGAGCATACTCGAGTATATTTGGTTGGTTGCTAGTTTTGTCGGCCTGTGGCACGAATCCATAATTGGCGGGTTGAAGAGTCCTTTGGAAATCTGTAACAACAGTTTCACTATTGCACAGCTTAAGATTTAATAATAAAATTAAAAATATAATATATATACGGTCGAATCGAGAAACCTCCTCTATTTTTGAAAGTCGGTTAAAAAAGACCCCACTTTTAGGGTAAATTATGAGTACCTTAGCTGGTATCCCCATAAAATCTTTAACATTACTAAGTCAAAAAGTAGTTTAAAATGGCGGACTGCCTGACATTTGTTTCGAGGATGACAATTTAACCTTGTCACATACATTGGTTGGATAATACATTTATTATTGTAATTTTAAATAACATTTTAATTCATTATTTCTATTCACAATAACCTATTAATAGCTTATTAGTGTGCTACGGAACACAACCTGTCGATATTTTATCAAAGCAAGGTGTATTTGTTGCTAAAATTGTACTTACGCATGAAAGGAAATATTTCGTGTTTTTTGCTCATTACGGCTTTTACAGCCGATTATTTAACATATATCCATGTAAAGCAGGGTTAGTATTATGTATCACTTAAATTTCTTTTTATTTTCACCACTTAGATCACTATTATTCACTAAAAATCCTGGAAGATACGAGATGTGACCGAACCATAGAGATATTAGTTAATATGGAGTAGCCGCAGTCGACATATACAATTTTTAATTATACAAATATGATGCATTTCAGCGACAGAGCCGAAAAACTATATCGATCTCTTTTTTTCTTGTAAGCATTTGCACTTGACGAAAAAGAACGAAAGAGATAAACATATTTCAATTTTGGCATCAAATGTCACTGCGCTTCGACAATTTGTTTCTCGTGCAACAATCCGCCATCTTTAGCGCTGAGTTTCATGGTAGTTCAGCTGTCAAAAGGTTGTTTACGTTTTTGAAAATTGCAATTTACCAAGATAAAACAAGAAATTAAATTCTCAAATTACGTAGGAGTGTGAAGTATTTACATTACAAGATGCCTGTCTGTTTCATTTTGCAGTGTGGTTCGCGGAAAAACAAAATCACAGGTTTGTATTACGTTTTCAAGAATAACTCATAAAATTCTTTATAATGCTAACGTAAAACTTATCACAACGATCAATTTGTGTTTGAGGTATATATATTTATTGTTATTTTTGTAAAAAACATATTATTCATGTATATTTTAGTGTTATTTACAAATTTTATAAGTGACAACCCTAATCAAAGGCAGCCATGTTTAGTGACAGAATTGGCACGTTTTTTTTGTAGGTATTTCGCGTCCCTATATTTAGTACGTCCATGGACCGAACCCTCTATTAAAATAATTACTCTAATCTATGGACCGAACTGTCAACTGATTTGTTGGGCACATAGCAGTTGTGCCCAACAAACAAAAACAGGAACTCTGACAAAGACAGGCAATATTGTCGCCTTCCTTTTCCTTCCTTAAAGTTTTTGTATGTTGTGATCTCGTTCACACACTTTATTGACGTATTGTAGCAAATCTATGTATATTCTTTATCTATGATCTCACAAGTGATACATATTAAATCAGATTGCTTCTTGTATAGTACGTCCGAGATAAATTTAACCGTGAAAGTGTTGATAAGTGTGCACATTATGTGATTATGGGAAAATTTCGATATTTTCGGTTTGTTTACTTTCAGGTTAAATTTATCTCGGACGTACTATACAAGAAGCAATCTATTTTTGCGTTTTGATAAAAAAAGCTTTTAAAGGAATACGCTTCTCTAATCTATGGTCTATGGTTCACACTTGACACCGAAGTTGACACTTGAAAAAACGGCGGGAAATTTGATCGCGTGCGGTTGTGTTTTTTCGAGCCTAATATTTTAATTAATTTATTGGTATTTCAGAGCAGGGTGATACTGTATATATTTAGATAATTAGTAGTTTATTTAGTTTAGTTTTGTTATTTCTTCAATAGTCTTTTTATTATTATGAATCGGCCACCCGACCCGGGAGGCGGGAATGAAAAACCTTCATGTTCAGTGCCGCAACCAAGTAGTTTCATAACTATCGATTATGATGAGTCAAGTATGGACACTGACCAATCCGTAAAAAGGTCTTTAAAACGTACCCGACTGCATAAAATATGTAAACAATGCAACAAAAAAGTTCGAAAAAACGCGGGAAACCAAAAAACTGGTTGCCAATGTTGTATTCTTTCTGATAAATCGGATGAAAATAAAGATGAAGTCGTCTCCGTTTCACTGCCCCACAAAGAGCCCGAAAGCGTTTCAAAAAAATCTATTGGCAGAAATACCTACAACGAAAATGATGTTTCTCCATATTATGTTGTTCATGTACAGAAAATTACCAAAAGTGACAACGATGGTACCTTTCTTCACCCAATTACTTTCGGTGATTTTCTGATCAAAAATAATATTAATAATATCATTAACGGTAGTTTAAAAAAGATAGGGCGTAATAGAATATCAGTGGCTTTCTGCAATTTCAAAGATGCTAATACATTTTTAAATAATAATTTACTTGCTGATAACAATTATCATGCATTTATTCCATCATTTAATGTGGTCAGGATTGGTATAGTGAGGGGTGTCCCTGTAGAGTGGTCACCAGAAATGATAATGGAAAATATTTCTACCCCTATTGGGTTTGGGAAAGTTGTCAATATTAGGAGGTTAAATTTCAAAACTATAGTAGAAGGTTCTCCTGTTTGGAAACCAACACAATCATTAGTAGTTTACTTTGATGGCAGAGTTTTGCCAAAGAAAGTGTTTCTATGTTATAATGCTTTACCAGTTGAGCTCTATATCTTTCCAACTATACAATGTTTCCACTGTTGTAGGTATGGACATACCAAATTACAATGTAGGTCAAAACCAAGGTGTCTCAAGTGTGGCCAAGAACACACTTCGGACTCTTGTAGTATTAATGAGATTGACTATTTCTGTTGCTTGTGTTCTGGTCACCATATGGCCAATAACAAAGTATGTCCAGAGTTTAACAGACAAAGGTTAATAAAAATACATATGGCTGAAAAATGTGTATCATATGCAGAGGCTAATAAAGAAATCCCAATACCATATAAATCTTATTCAGAAATAGTATCTTCACCCCTTACAAATTTGCCTACAAAAGAAGATAGTCCCACTCTCAATAGATCATATAAAAAAACAATAACATTGCAACCACGTGCACCTTATAAGCCCAGTAAAGGTTATGACAAAATTGGCCACAATAACATAGTTAAAGAATTTTCTTTTGACCAATTCGAAAAAAACACAACTCCAATAAATGTAGATAATAATATTTATTCTAAAAATGATTTTTCTAAGATCACTGATGTGATTTCATTGTTACAAACATGTACACAAAATAATACTTTACCGTCCATCGTTGCCCCTTTAATCCAGTTAATCATAAATATCCTTCAAAATGGCCACTTGCCAAGTAATAATTCAGTGGAACGCTAGAAGCGTTATCAATAAAAAAAATGACATAATTTATTTATTAAATAATTACCAACCTTTTTTATTTTCTTTTTCTGAAACTTGGCTTAGGCCAAGCAATACTTTTAGGTTTAAAAATTACAATACCATCAGAGAAGATAGATTAGATGGTTATGGTGGTGTAGCTTTTCTACTTGAGAAAAGTTACCCTTTTAGTTTAATTAATATTCCTGTACATAGTCCTGAACTTTCTATTTTAGCTATAAGTGTAAATAATGTATGTTTTGTTTCTGTATATATTTCCCGCATTTCTATTAACATTTTAAATGAAATAAGTAACATTTTAACATCCCTTCCAAAACCTTTAATTATCACAGGTGATTTTAACTGTCATCATCAGTTATGGGGTAGTTCAATCACCAATAATTATGGTAATAAGCTTTTAACTATTCTGGATCAAAACAATTTGTGTGTGATAAGTTCTGGTGAACCTACTAGGCGCACTAGTCCTTATGATGGTTTAAGAAGTGCTGTTGACCTGACTATTTGTTCTCCACTGTTTGTTTCCCATTTAACATCTTTTGTTTTATCTTCCACTTATGGAAGCGATCATTTTCCTATAGTTAATTCTTTTCCTTCTAACTGTATAAACTTTCCTAAGCAGAGTAATAGATTGATTCCTAGATTTAATTTGAATAATGTTTCTGAAGAATCTTGGAAACAATTTAGTAGTGTTGATGCAAAACTGTCCCAAGAGTTGTCTAATGGCAATGACGTTGATGCTCTTGTTTTTACGGATCTCTTGATTGCAAGTGCTAATGAAGTATTTCCAGTAAAAAATGAAACATCTTCAATTCCAAGACCGCCATGGTGGGATAAAGAGTGTACTGAAACCATAAAAAAGAGAAAACGGGCTGAAAAATTGTATAGCAACGATATGTCTTTAGAAAATTATTGGGCATTAAAAAATATTGTAAATAGTACTAAATTACTTTTCAAAAAGAAGAAACGTGAAAGTTGGCAGAAATTCTGCTCAGCATTATCCCCTAAAACTCCTCCAACAGATGTGTGGAAAAGTATCAGAAGGTTCAAATCTGCGTACAATACTTCTCATTCTGTATCTCTACCCAATAATATAGCAAATGACTTTTTAGACAAGCTTGCTCCTCCATCAGTTAATTTTAAAACTAACCTATTAGACAATAATAGTACAATGGACGAAAGTGATGAATCTTCGGAATTAAATTCTCCTTTCTCCATAACAGAGTTAAAAAATGTATTGGCTAATGTATCCGATTCTTCCCCTGGGCCTGATGGTGTTTATTATTCATTCATTTCTCACTTAAAATATGACAGTTTAGCAATTTATCTTAAAATAATAAACTTTATTTTTGAGTCTGGCAATATTCCATCAGATTGGAAATGTCAACTTATTATACCCATTCTAAAGCCAAATAAGGATGCTTCCCATCCATCTTCGTACCGACCTATCGCTCTCTCATCAGTTCTTTTAAAAGTTATTGAACGTTTGGTAAAAAACCGCCTTGAGTGGTTTGTTGAAACTAATTGTCTTCTTTCTTCATCCCAATACGGTTTTCGGCGAAATAAAAGCACTTATGATAACTTAAGTATTTTTACGACAGATATTAGATTAGCTTTTAGTGTTAACAAATTCGTCCTATCTGTCTTTCTCGATCTGTCGAATGCGTATGATAATGTCATCATATTAATACTTAAACAAAAATTAATTTCCCTAAAAGTTCCTAAGAAAATTATTACATTTATTATAAATATGCTTACTGATAGGTCTATTTTCTTCTACAATAATGGCCTAAAGTATTTAAGAATCCTAACTAAAGGATTACCACAGGGCTCAGTTTTGAGCCCTTTGTTGTATGATTTATATTCTTATGATTTAGAGTTGTCCATTGCTGATGATATTGGTGTACTCCAATATGCAGATGACTTACTTTTGTTTGTTAAAGGAAATAATATTGATCTTGCAAAGATAAAATTAACAGAATCCCTGTTCTTTCTTAAGAAATGGCTTGATGATCATGGCCTAGATTTATCACCATCAAAAAGCTCCTCAGTTCTTTTTCATCGAATGCGTAGGACCCCTCAAGTCCAAGTACTTTTTGACAATACCATTATTCCACAAAATAGTCATCACAAATTTTTAGGTGTTATCTTAGACGAGAAACTTTCTGGAGTTCTACATTGTAATTTTGTTGTAAATAAATGTGAAAAAATATTAATATTATTAGATGCCTATCCGGTATATGGTGGGGTGCCCATCCTTTTTATCTAAAATTGATTTATAATGCATTAATTCGGAGCATCTTAGAATATGGCACTTTCCTCCTAGAACCTGGGCATGCGTCAGGATTTAAAGCTCTAGATAGAATTCAAAGTAAATGTCTTAGACTTATATGTGGGGCCATGAAATCTAGTCCGATAAATGCCTTGCAGGTTGAATGCTGTGATCCTCCTTTGCATTTACGACGTCAATACTTATCAGATAAATATCTCTTTAGATGCCTTCAAACTACTGATCATCCCATTATTGCTAAGCTTCACCAACTTGCTTACTTTGTGTCAAATGACTCGTATTGGATGCATAAACGAAATCCGTGTTTAGTTGAAAGTTTTTTTAAATTTAAATCTCTTTCTGCTCCTATACATCAATGTAGTAATTTACCTATATTTTCTAGTCCTTTCAATACCCTCACTTTTACTCCAAATGTTGTTAACATTGGGATAGACAAAACTGATGCTTTGAGAGCTAATGCAAAATTTAAAAGTATTGTTGAAAGAAACTTTAGTGATTTTCATTATATTTTTACAGATGCCTCAAAACTTGAAATGAATGGTAATGTCGGTGTAGGTACCTTTCACTCTCAATATAACATAGTACAGAAAATTAAACTTCCCCCTGAATGTTCTGTTTTCACTGGGGAGTGTTTAGGTATTTTAAAAGCTTTACAGTATATTAAGTTAGCTAAACTTAAAAAATCAATAGTGTTCACTGATTCATTAAGTTCAATTCAGGCGCTTAACAAGAACCCTTTTAAAATGAAACAACAGCATCCTATTATTTTTGATATTAGACAATTTTTATCTGACATTCAAAACGACTACATTGTAGTGATTGCTTGGATACCGAGCCATTGTGGAATAGACGGAAATGTTAAGGCGGATTCATTGGCAAGGAATGCGTCTATTTGTGGTGACCTAGTTCCGTATAAAATTTATTATCCAGATTTAATGACTCTACCAAAAACGTATCTGGAGGAGTCCTGGAAATTGTCCTGGGATAATAATAGTAAGTAAACAAAAGGGGGGCCATTTTTATAAATTACAATCTGAAATTGTTGCAAAGCCTTGGTTTTTTAGCATGAACTTTAACAAAAAGTGTTCAAGCATTATAACAAGATTAAGGCTGGGCCATACTTGTTTGCCAGTCCATCTTGCAAGACTAAATATCATTGTTAGTCCCTCGTGTATATGTGGTAGTGAAACGGCAGATGCCAATCATTTGTTTTTCTCCTGTCCAAATTATAACCGTTCCCGTTTCCTGGATTCATTAGTAGAAAATAAAATTCCTTTTCCTACATCTATATTTTGTTTATTGTATATTAAAACATATGCTATTTATAAAATTATTTCCGTTTTTATTTTACTAAATAACATTGAGATATAGTACCATTTTCCTAAATTATATTGTGTATAATAATTAAGTTTATGTATTTTTTACCTACTTGTCCTGAATTCCTTAATCCAAATTCTATCGTTTCCGTAAATCCTAAGTTCTTTAAATAAAGTTTCCTCCGTTTGTCATTGGCTATGCACAAAGTGCATGCCATTAGAGAAAAAAAAAAAAAGTTGACACTTGACAGTTGGTTTCGTTATTTATGAATTTTGTCGTAACTTTTAAACAAGAATAATTTTATTTCTCTTGTGATTTGGGAATAAACTGTGTCAAATACAGAAATTAAAAGTGTGGTATCGTTTATTTGTATGTTAAAATTATGGCTCCACGAGAAACCTCTAAATCCACTCCAAAGATACAACGTTCTATTGTAAAAAACACACGAGTCAAAGCGTCACCTGCAACAATTAAAAAAACTATACCTACTAAAAAGACGGTCGAAAAGATTCTACCAAAAGGTAACTCCTAAAACTACATTATACGAAGTAACTAGGTATTCATTTTATGTACCTATGTAGGTTTATACTAAGTTTAATGATTTTATCTTTACAGCAGCTGAATCAAAAGTGGAAAATAGAGTAAGAACAAACACCGTTCCTAAAGTTTTTACTCCAAAGGCAAAAGATAATAAACCTGTATTACCTGGAACAGTAACAAAAAGTGCTAAAAAGGCAACTTGGAAGAGACGACCCAAGCCAGCACATTCTGGAGTTCCCGTGCCAGAGAAAATGAAAAAATTGCTTGGAAAACAGCTAGACGAATTTGACAGTAGTTTTTAAAAGTTAAACGATATTACCCCTTGTTTTATGATGTTAAAACATACATGCATATAATATAGAATACAGCCACTTTATTAAAAGTGGTAGTGTAATTTAATTTAGATATGTAACAGAAAATGTAGACAAATTGAGTTTGCTGACTGACTTAACATAAGTTTCTTAGGTATAGAATCAGCAAATTTCAATGCAAAAAATAGCTAGTTAAATTTTTTTTCTACAAAAAGTATGATGAAGTAGACATCATAATATATTAAAACTTGAAGGTACATATTTTTTTAATAAGATATATAAAATATATATTTTTGTAAAAATTGTGAATGAAGATAGTTTTGAGTTGAACCAAATGTGGCTTATTTTAATGAGTTTCTTCCCAGTTCTGTTTACTTGAACTTGGTTCAACACACTTTCATTGTTTAAGTGCCATATATCTTTATAAATTTTTTTTTATTTATCTTTTCTTCCCTCCAGCTGATTATTGCTTAACAGTTTACACAATATAGCAACTTGCAATTCAATGCAACTAAACTCTTTAATGTCCTTAGAGAAACTTTGAATTTCATATTGTCACTGCTATAGAAAAATGTCTTGCCAATAATATTTACTTTACTACTAACTGCCAAAAGATAATAAATAAAAACACAAGATCTTAGATATAAATTTTTTATCATTTATAAGAATGGATATACTGAACTTTCAGGAATGTATTAATTGGACAGCATAAATAATGCAAATAATAAATTAAGTACTAAAATTGTCCTACAAAGTATATATATATTGGTTCATTATATAAACCTTAGGCCATGCACCAAATATATATCTGACAATCATTTGAAGTTATTTACATTTTCATATATTTTCAAGCACACTAAAATTAGGGCTGTATAAAACCTCACAACTTTGTAATTTCTATTTAGGCATGCTAAAGAACATTTGTTGCGTTTTATACTTTATTTACAATACTATAAAGCTTAATAATATAGCAACACAATGTGCATTATAAAGGCAAATATCACAATATAATTAATTTCCTTCATGTGTATTTCTTATACATTTCAATATATTGGTGTAATCCTTACTATAGTGTGTTCAAAAGCTTAAATGATTTTAGACACATGATATTCAATTGTTATACAATATTTAAAACTCAATAAATTTTCTAATCGTCATTGAGTGTATGGTTGATGCATTAGTAACAATCCCTTTGTCAATGATATGGAATGATATAATGGTTATCTGGAAAAACATAAACTTATTAACAAACTACTATGGAATATAATTACAATTACGATGTAATAGCTTGTATCAGCAGTTTACACTACATTTCAATTTGTCTAAAGTAGCTTTAGCTTATGAATACACTATAGTAGATGTATCTTCAAAATATCTTAATGATTTTTTACCTATTTTTTATCTAAATGCCTTTGTTACAATTACTGTGGAATGTTATTATTATTATTGTTGTACAATGTAATTGATGAATAACAAACTGACTGACAATACAGGTACTAATTCACGTAAAACTAAATTATATAAATTGAAAATATCATTTACGAAACGAAAAATATTAGTTGGTCAAAATACATTTAATATTGAGCATTGTATTTAAATTGTCTTTCCACAATACCTTCTTACTCATTATTCTAATACACCAATAATATTAAAAGTTTAAGGTTTCAGAAGTAGGTACACGAGTTATTCTAATGTAAGAAGTTTACATTAGAAAGAGAGTTAAATTCATAGATTTTACTAAAAATATAATATTAAGCAGCAAGCAATTAAATTATGAGTACCGTTCATATGATAGTCAAGCTGATTTATGGCTATATAAAAAGTAAGCTTAGTTAGCTTATTATACAAACATTGCGTTGATACTATTCTATAATGCACTGATAGTACAAAATGTTAAGATCCTCTATCTACCTAATATACTAGTCATATTGTGTCATCTTAAATGTTACAACTAGCTTGTCTCAAGTGATTCCATATTGGATGGTAAAACACAACCATATCACTAATACATGTTGTAATCCTGTTTTAATACCGATAACAAAAAGATATGTTAGTTACAAAGGTACAATTTGGGGGTTAATTAATTTCTATAATATATCTGTACATTTACAAAAATATATTAACTAAGAATTAAATATGGCTCTGGATTACATATAGGTATTTTCACATTAGTTGAAGAAAGCTTTGGTAAACATAATTGGATACATAGGAAACGTTATATACATATGCTGTACATAATAGTTTACAGTAAACATGGAATGTGACAATCACTAAAACAATCACCGCTAAATTGTTGTATCGTGCATACAAATTATGGGCAGTAAAAATGGCACAAATTTTGTAACATCTCAAGCTTATGTACAATTGACTTCACTCTAATGAACAATTTCGTTACATCTACTAAGTACGTACATTCTATACAAGGTTAGAACCGCTAGTCTGGGTGACTAAGTGCCTGTACTTAAAATGTGTAAAAGTATATAGTATTACAGATGTGATGGCGGCGGCCAAAACTCGTGCTATCTTGTATCTGATCATCAATTATTAAAGTCAGCCCCCTCCATCATAAGAGTACCTCGATACAAGACTCGTAACACTATGATTATCATAACATTACGTCTCGAATTTGTTGTGACAAGGCTATATTTTGTACAAATTAAAGTCTTTATTAAGTACACTACGGTGTCTTACAGATTGACTACACAATAAATATTGTTAACTAAAATGCTAGTAAATATAAATTTTAAACTATGTATGTCTTATTATAAATTTCAAGTGAGTTAAGTTCTAATAATGCCTCCTCTTAGCTCATTCAAAAGTATGAATAAAAACCGTATGATTATTTAGATTTTTAATTCTTACAATATTTTGTAAAAAACATATTTATCATACAATCTAATATCAAAATATGTAACACCGTTACTGAATGAATCTATAGAAATGCATTTTTTTTTAAGGCGAGGAGTAACCGCAACTAGCGCCACTCTTTTAAAATAAATTTTACAATGACACAATGATCTAATTAAAAAAAAGTAATCGGTTCAAACTTTAAGTAAGTAGTTAAACTAATTTATTGGCATTTAATTACAGCTCTAAATCCTATACTGTATTTACTCTCGTAAGTAATAACTTAAACGGCCGTTTTAGTTATTACTTACGAGATATAATACATAATATTAGTTTAACTATTATTTATTACTATAATAAATTAGTTTAGCTATTTACTTAAAGTTTGAACCGATTACTTTTTTTAATAAGACCTTTGTGTCATTGTAAAATTCATTTTAAAAAGAGTGGCGCTAGTTGCGGTTACTCCTCGCCTTAATGTTAAAAATATTTTAACATACCATAAATTGGTATGGTCTAATTCATAGCTTTTTTCATTGAAGTTTATCATAAAAGTTCCACCTTCATCAATCTTATCACAATAAAAATACGCTTTAAAAAGAATATTTTTGAAAATAATCACATCTTATTTATCTGTACCTACCTAAATTAATTCATAATTTACGGCATCAATTTATTACAATTTAATTTAAATGCACATGGTTCAAACCTGAGTGACACAGTGGGCTAATTTTTCAATTTCGGACTGTAATTCCATCCGTTTTGAAGTTTCTAA
This sequence comes from Celastrina argiolus, assembly GCA_905187575.2. Lineage (NCBI taxonomy): Eukaryota > Metazoa > Arthropoda > Insecta > Lepidoptera > Lycaenidae > Celastrina > Celastrina argiolus. The sequence continues at coordinate 10,125,013 of LR994581.1, forward strand.
TTTGAGCCGTATATTCAGTTCTTCAATGGCAACTGCAAACTTTGCATTTTGTACTTCTATTAGCTTCTCTAAATTTAATATCTGAAAAGAAACAGAATAATTTATAGTAAACTAGCTGATGTTGCCCGCTATTTCTTGCGCGTAAAGGAAATACAGAGGGAAACGTACATTTTGCCACAATAATATGAAAATGTCAAATTTAGTGCTAATCGGTCCCGTACTTTCGGATCCTATACAACAGAAACAAACAAATATTTCGTATTTAGGGCGTGTATCACCAAGCAATGTTAAAGTTAACGCCAACGCGTAAACTGGCTGGAATTAAGAGCTTGTAATAGGCCCCCAGGTACCAGTCCTTGCAATTCTATCGGTTGGCAGGTAAACTTGTTTTCAAATATTGTTGAGAACTCAATTAAAAATAAACATACCCTTGTATTGAGTTGAGCAATCGTCGCTTCGGCCGAGTCCACTTTGTTGACTTTGTTGAGCGGCCGCCTCTCGAGCGTGCTTATTTTCTCAGAACTGGTCGCTTTCTCTGCTGACTTGTCTTTGTCTAATTTTTCTAATGTGCTATAGCCTTTCTCAACTACACTAGACGAGAATTTGCTGATCGAGTTTACTTCAGACAGTTTTTCGGATGTGGCTATAACTTTCTCTACTTTTGCGTTGGGTGATTTTTCTGGTGTCGGCTCTTTGGACACGGGCGGCGCCGGGGCGGGAGGCTTCTTGACGTCATCTAGCATCGTCATAATTGTACGACCTGACGAAGAAAAATAATCATTTAAAAATACTTAGTTGTTTTGAAACTAAATTGAAAGAAAAAAAATGTTAATAATTAATCATTATTTTGAGTTTTACTTTGAATTACTTTACAGCAGTAATTTATTATATTACTAGCTGACCCGTACCACTTCGTTGAGCATACAAACAGTTTGTGATGAACCGTTTAAACATTCCCGGGAGTTCCACGAATATTTCAAGACCAAACAGCTGAATCAGTTCAGCCGTTTTCGAGTTTTAGCGAGACTAACGAACAGCAATTAATTTTTATATATAAGACTAGTTGACCCCATGTCAATTACCCTAGTGCCCATTTCGTTGACCATACAAACCGTTTAAACCTTCCCTTGTTCCTTACTTCCACGAATATTTCAAGGCTAAAAATAGCCGAATCGGTTCAGCCCTTCTCGAGTTTTAGCGAGACTAATGAACAGCAATTCATTCTTATTTATTAAGACTAGCTGTGCCCGCCATTTCGTTCGCGTGGTTTTTAAACGACTTAAACCGTTTATGCAGCGCACCCGACGAAAGTCTCCCCGTTTTATGTAACATTTCTCACTGACGCTTCGCTCCTATTGGTCCCAGTAATGTTATATGTATAGCCTAAAGCCTTCCTCTAATAATGGACTATCCAACAAAAATATATTTTTTTAAATCGGACCAGTAGTTCCTGAGATTAGCGCGTTTAAACAAACAAACTCTTTTCTTTTATAATATTAGTATACAATTTAAATATATTATATCTAGCAATATCCCGCGAAACAATTATAACCACAACCTGCAAGCAGATGAGTAAGTGTACGCATAGGCATGCGTTTGATGCACCTCCCTCCTCCCACACTGCTTATGCGTACACTCGCAAGCAAAAAACATGAAAACACCACCACCACACAAGCAATAATGTTAACACGATCGTGCAAAGTCCCACCACCATGCAGGTTGCAAAACTCGACGCGCGTTTCGCTCCGACCACGGAGCATCCTCAGGATGTTGACTCTGCGAACAATGTTCGTTAAGTGATGCCGCCCGCCAAAACACCGCCTTATATTCCCTACAGCTACTACCCCTACCAACTAGTACCCCCACCAAACAAGTTAATAAGAGGTGACGAAGTAAGGTTAGTTTGGTCATTCAACAATGCAATTCTATTGTTGTTCTTTACTTTAATTATTTCTAACTGTTCCAACACGCTCAGTCGAAAGCCTTTATCACATTTATGTAATATCTTATAAGAATGACCATCTGGTATATTGTGACTACTATCTAAAAGATGTTTGGCAAAATGTGATTTATCATGATGACCATTTCTATAAGCCGCGATATGTTCTTTATACCGAGTCTAGACTCGGTATAAAGAACATATCGCGGCTTTTGCTTGCGAGTGTACGCATAAGCAGTGTGGGAGGAGGGAGGTGCATCAAACGCATGCCTATGCGTCTTACTCATCTGCTTGCAGGTTGTGGTCATAATTGTTTCGCGGGATATTGCTAGATATAATATATTTAAATTGTATGCTATGGATTTCCGCAAAGTAACGCCTGATTCCATTAACTAACAATATTAGTATAGATATTATTAAATATTTAAGCACCACGTTACTATAAAAAACTAACCTGCAGCGGTGGGAGATTGTACTGTGGGAGGTTTCGTCACAGGCAACTCTGGCGGGAGCGAGTCTCTCTTCGACTCACTCGAATGTCGCGATTTAGACTGAAACAATAATAATTTCATTAATAGTTTGAATCATATAAAACTTAAGTTTTAAACGCCAAGATTCGCTTGTTTAGTCGGGGAATGCGGTATCGGCCGAAACCTAAGTATTACGGCGTAATTCGATTAAAGAGTGGTTCTCGAGAAAGGTTTTAGTGTATTAATCGAACCAGGAGGGTGGCGCTGCTGTCAATAAAACAAGAAACTTTATCTAAGGCGGTACATAGTTAGCCGGGACATCTTAATAATATAAGTAACACTCACCTCCAGACTTAACTCCAAGTGATCTATAACAGATATCCTGTTGCTGATAGAAGATGTGCTCTTTGACATTTCCATCGAATGATTCGATTTTTTCTCTTCTAAACCACACTCCAATATTCTGGAAACAAAAATTACTGTTAATATGTAATGAAAGACAGAATGAAAGGGTTATAACTTATATAATCAAACAATTGCAACTCTATTGACACTATAAATAACGAAAATAAAACAATAATTGTAATACCTATGAAAATATAATCAATCGTAATTATAATCACGATAGTTCCACAAGCAACTAACTGAAATATTGTTAAAACCGTTAATAATGATCACGTAATAAAGTACTTAAAACGACTTTATAGAAAATTGATTTTTTAGTATCTCAACGGCTTCTAAAACGGAGTGGTTGAGCGCCGTGGTGTGAAGCGTCCTTGGGGTGCCGGAGTCATAAGACTCCAACACCTCATTAAGCATCTTTCCAGTAATTCTCGTGGCAATAGAATGATTATATATCCGTAAAGGGGCAGCAGCATCTTGAGGCTGGGTTTCCACTGACGCGGAGCGGGGCGGAGAGGAGAGAGGTAAGCTCGTGTTTTGCCGTTGAAGCGGAGCGGAGATTTCGAGCATAGTGATTGGTCAATTCGGGCACCGCAAGCTCCTCTCCACTCCGCTCCGCGTCAGTGGAAACCTGGCCTAAAACTTCGCTCGCCAACCCGCCAACCAAGCGTGGAGAGTATCCACTACCCCATGAAATAATTAAGTCCAGCACTGGACGTCATAGCCAAAACGACGACGACGAAGCGTCCATAGATGATTATAATTGAACCTGTCAGTACTGCCGGCGTGCGAGGGTGGCCTGGGGCGCGGGTCTGCGGTCTTCTTGGCCTGGTTGAGCTTGAGCTCCTCCATCCACGGCGCGCGGTGCTTCTCCCACTCGCGCGCGCGCGGTTTTATCTCCTCGCCCTTTTCTGGTGGCTTCTCGGTCGGAACTGCAAGTATACATATTCATTTTTACCGGACTGCGCCAGATGGAGAGTTATGTTTTTCAAGAGTATGTATGATTGTTTGTAGGTATCCTACTTATAATATAAATGCGAAAGTTTGTAAGTGTGGATGCATTTATGTTTGTTACTTTTTAGGTGATTGCAAAATTCTGATTTGGAGAAAATTGTGTCAAACTGTCACTCTTAGAATACGTCGTAACATATTGATTCCAGAGATGGATCTCTAGAGATCCGTCTCTGGAATCAATGTACTTAATACTACGCATCCTAAAATCATTAAGTGACGGTTTAAAATCACTTTTCTGGTTTAATTTTTTTTGCTACATATCACCTTCATCCATTCATCTTCAATTGTTTGGCAAGCTCTACAATAGGCTCTATGGAATGTAACTTGAGAGGTATCGTTAGATTCGGGTCTACTAGGAGACTGAATATATGAAAATAATAAAATATACCTGTTACGGACGTGAATAATAGGCAATGCTTCATATATAATATTTAATCGGGCAGAGTCTCTGCTTATAACAGTATCAATCTATTCTTAAGTCTGGTGACAACGAACAGTTACACCCTTATATATCATTGACAATCGTTAGGGCAAAAATCAATATGAGAACTATTTAATATCCGGTATGATTATAATTACCTATACCGGATATAATAGAATATGATTATTAGGTAAACAAATATTAATCTTATATAATATTAATCTTAATAACAAATATTAATAACATATATTTAATCTTATATAATTATTCTTACTTTAGTTAAGATAATAAATTGTATGACAATTTAATATTATGGAAGTGACGTCATGGGTTGCCATATTTAAATATTAAATAATTTAAAATAACTACAATAATATAATCTATAACAGTCAGTTGATTGATAAATTATTAATAAACAGTTCAATGAAATTAATACTAATATAAAATAAACACGCATAATTGTAATATCACGGATCTAGATGTGGGCACTGCCGAGACTGAAGATGTTTGTAACACTCGGCCATCCTGCATTTTGCCATGTCCCAGGGCAAGATGATTAGTTTTCGTCATATCTTTTTTGTGTACCTGAAAGAAATAAACGAAAACAGTAATTGCACTTAGAAAATATCTTAAATACATTATGACCAAAATATATTTAATTGTCTCTATTTCAATTATTAAGTTATTTATCATAGTCAATTATCCTGCTGAGTAGGTTTAGTATCTCTTGGATCTGGTTTATTTAGTAGATGTTATTTTAGTGTAAACATTTATGTACACAAATTTTGCATAATATTTTGAATTATTATTTTATTGTCACATAGATAATATAGTTTTTTTTTTAATACTAACTAATTGTTATTTTATAATCACATAAATCTAATTTATTTACCTACTAGTTTTTATTTTAGTATCACACAGATATAGCATGTTTACTATATATATTATTTCATAGTCACACAGATCTAGTTTAATTATTAGATTTTATTTTTGTATTACACAGATATAGCATGTTTACTATATATTATTTCATGGTCAGACAGATCTAGTTTAATTACTAGTTTTTATTTTAGTATCACACAGATATAGCTTGTTTACTATATATTATTTCATGGTCACACAGATCTAGTTTAATTACTAGTTTTTATTTTAGTATCACACAGATATAGCTTGTTTACTATATATTATTTCATGGTCACACAGATCTAGTTTAATTACTAGATTTTATTTTAGTATCACACAGATATAGCATGTTTACTATATATTATTTCATGGTCACACAAATCTAGTTTAATTACTGGTTGTTGCAGCTTCGAATACCTGGCTAGCAAAGACTGGAACAATCTTCCACCACCTCTTCGAGCACCTTCTGTTTTGCAAGCCGAAGTGTAGTGGTTTAGAATTGTACGCTGGATTATAATATTATAAACTAAATTAATAATATAATCATACTCTACATCTTATCAGTAATTGTTATTGTTAGGTATGCGTCGTCCATTCCGGTAAGCTCGCTAAGTCGCCATGTTAGGAAGTAGGTTATAAATACCAACTTCCAAAGCATATATATTATATATATGTTATAATGTGTTCGTCTATATGATATATTTTCTTATGACATATTTAATTCTATTAGCCTTTTGAACTCTGCTCTGAGTCTCCGCGTGGTGTGCGGTGCTTTACTTTGTGTAACTTTATTTTATCTTGTGATATGGAAAACTTTCATCTAGAGACAATATTTTTCAAGATCACTATTATTGTTTTACTACTATCTTATACTTACTATATACACATGGGCATTATTTTATTTTATAGATATTAATAAATATATTAATTATGTATTTACAATAATATAATAAATATATATATATACACCTATATATATATATATTTTTTAAAGTACCTATATAATATATTTTATTTTATTGTGTACAACTTTGCCAATAAAGAGTATAAAGTTTGATGTACCTACATGAAATTACATCTTGACCAGCAATATTCACATTTTATCGTAAAAATAACGAATCATGAGCCACACAGCGTGGTTTTCTCTTTTTGCCAGCGTAGGGTTGGGCGTGGAGTCATCAGAAACGAAAGAAAAAAAAAATCATCACTGACCTGTCTTCCTGTTTCCTTTTTTCGAGTCCATCTGGGTATGGCCTTGATACGTTTCTTCTTGACCCCTCTTCTGAATTGTTACGGACGTGAATAATAGGCAATGCTTCATATATAATATTTAATCGGGCAGAGTCTCTGCTTATAACAGTATCAATCTATTCTTAAGTCTGGTGACAACGAACAGTTACACCCTTATATATCATTGACAATCGTTAGGGCAAAAATCAATATGAGAACTATTTAATATCCGGTATGATTATAATTACCTATACCGGATATAATAGAATATGATTATTAGGTAAACAAATATTAATCTTATATAATATTAATCTTAATAACAAATATTAATAACATATATTTAATCTTATATAATTATTCTTACTTTAGTTAAGATAATAAATTGTATGACAATTTAATATTATGGAAGTGACGTCATGGGTTGCCATATTTAAATATTAAATAATTTAAAATAACTACAATAATATAATCTATAACAGTCAGTTGATTGATAAATTATTAATAAACAGTTCAATGAAATTAATACTAATATAAAATAAACACGCATAATTGTAATATCACGGATCTAGATGTGGGCACTGCCGAGACTGAAGATGTTTGTAACATACCTAATATAAGTAAAAAAACACAGTCAGTTTTTTAGTTTTTTAAAATACTTTTTATGAATAAATCAGACACACGTCAACATAATATTATGTACCTATATGATGTGTCTAAATAAAAACACACAAACAACAGTTTGTACCATTGTAGTGTCTAAACTATTGGTCTGATTTTAATAAATTAGGTGTATATCTTAATGATGTCGCGATTAACATATTATTATAAATTTTAAGCTGTATAAATTCTACTTCAATTTACCTTCATGTCCGTTACTAAGTCCGATCTGTTGCGGCGTGTCGTCTCTCAACACTTGACTCGGCGGCCGCCGCCGGGGCGCCTTCACTCTGTTATAGTAAAATCATCAAATTACCATACAAGAAAGGAGATCGATTACACCCCATATAAGTTTGGGTCGGGATGTCAAAGGCGCGTCAATAAGAATATAAATTAATTGTGTGGGAAGTCAATATGAGCATTTTTTTGTCTTGACAACAAATACTAGATGCTAAAATATTAGTAGAAATACCTAGTCTGGCCGTAAATACTGTTACAATTAAAAATAAATAAAATATTCGATTTGAATTTGGAATCTGTCATTTTTACAGGATTATTCATTATGTTTTCTCATGTTGGCGCCATTACATTGTTTATTATTTTGCGATATTGAAATGGAGTGGGGTGATAAAGAGAACAGAATAGCTGTGATTGCGTTACACAAAGTAGGTATGGAGCCCAATGCACTTTTTAAAACTCTCCATACGCTTAGTATAAGCAAAATGTTTGTGTCCCGGCTATTAATAGGTACAATGAGACATCCTGTTTGGGACAGAAAAAGATCTGGCCGTCCACGCTGTGTTCGTACGGAAAAGGTGGTTAAGGCAGATAAGAGAAAGAATTCGAAGAAATCCGGTTCGAAAACAAAATATTTTAACTCGGGAGATGAAGATAGCCCCTAGAACCATGTCGCGTATTTTAAAAGACGACTTAAGACTTTCAGCCTATAAGAGACGTACTGGTCATTTTCTAACTGATAATTTAAAAAAGAATAGGGTGCTAAAATCAAAACAATTACTGAGGCGGTACGCAAAGGGAGGTCACAGAAAAATTTTGTTTACTGATGAGAATTTTTTTACAATTGAACAACATTTTAACAAGCAAAATGTCCGTATTTATGCTCAAAGCTCTAAGGAAGTTTCCACTATCCAGTGTGTACTATCCGACGTCAGTGATGGTTTGGTGGGGTATTAGCTATGAAGGAGTGACTGAGCCATACTTTTGTGAAAAAGGTATCAAAACGTCGGCACAAGTGTTTCAAGATACCATTCTTGAGAAGGTAGTGAAACCCCTTAACAAAACTATGTTCGATAACCAAGAATCGTCCTTCCAACAAGACTCGGCACCAGCTCATAATGCTCGCTCTACGCTGTCTTGGTTGGAAACGAACGTTTCGGACTTCATAAGGGCTGAAGATTGGCCATCGTCTAATCCCGATCTTAATCCACTGGATTAAGATCGGGATGGTCAGTTTTAGAGAGTATGTCTTGCTCTAAACGCCATGACAATTTGGAGTCCCTGAAGCAATCCATACGATTGGCAGTGAGGAGTTTTCCTATGGAAAGAGTGCGTGCTTATATTGATATCTGGCCTCAACGTTTAAAGGACTGTCTTGCAGCCAACGGCGGCCACTTTGAATAAACTTTTCATATTTTAAATACCTTTTTATTTATGAATAAAACTAACACACTGTAAAAGAAATAGGTAATTTTTATTTGCAATAAAAAAAAATATATATTTCTTTGTATCAGTATTTATGGCAGGACTAGGTATCTAGGATCAATAACTTTATAAAAAGGGATAACAAAAAGTTATAAACTTTTCGCCATTCCTTCGTATCATTTTTTTTGGCTCTTTGACACCATTTGACATTTAACTGCCGTTAAAAACAGAGGGATGCAACGTCGCCGCCGCCGCTGCGGTTGTACTGCTGCTCGTCACCGCTACAGCCGAACTATGGTAAGTCCGCCTCACCTGCCGGCGCGGGGGTCGCTCAACATGGTGTTGCGCTCCACGTGGTCGAAGGTGTTGCCGCTGGCGCGGCTGGCGGCGCTGCCGTCCGGCCGGTCCACCTCAGCGGCCGCAGACGTCACCGACGCCGCTGCGGTTGTACTGCTGCTCGTCACCACCACAGTCGTCTTCTCTCTAAGCGAAACGTTTGATTAGGTTTAAAGAACTTTATTTCTCAAAAATACCATGTGATATGATACCAGTCATGAGAACATTACTATATGTAGTGGGTAAAGGTTATTTTTTTTATATTCGGTGGGCTGTACTTTTTGACACCCCTATGCGTGACCCAAGTGCACGTAACGAAGTACTCGGGTCAGCAATTGTTTGAAGCACAACATACTCGTAAGGTAATGAATTTCTTCCTTCACCTTATGTGTATTATAGACGGTGCATATTTGAAAAAACTATGATCTGGATAAGCATTAGGGTATCTCTGGCGATACAGTCTTGCGGCAGCACTAGCATTACATCTGCATTCATCATCAAATATGAAGTACACTTTCAAGCTGGACTAGTAAGTAAGCTTTTAAATTAAGAATACAGATTAAATAAGCACTATTTGTGATTACAGAAGAAAAAAAATGATAAAAGTTTTAATTTGTAGGAACAGGGCCCTAATTCTCAGGCCTCGGACTTATACTCGGAATTTTAATTAGATTCCACATTTGACATTAGCTACTGTCATTTTGTAAAATAATGATACCACATTTATAAGTGTAGTGATGAACACAAAAATCGATATGTTAATAATCATAATAATGGTGTGCCAATTAAAGACTAAATTATTGATTTTTATTTAAATAAATACATTATTATTCATAATAATTATTTATTAATTGGTAATCACTGCTTTATTGGAATGGTCTAAATGCGTATCCCATGTGGTTAAAGAAGAGGAAAAAATGAGTAGGTTAGATAATATGTTAATTGACAACATCAGACACATCTATACAAATAAGGGCCGATTTTTCAATCGTCAGATAACTTTTATGTAAGGAACAAATATGTGACTTTGACAGATTTTGTATGGAACAAATGTCAAAGTCACATGTTTATTCAACAGATAAAAGTTATCTGACGATTGAAAAATCGGCCCTTAATTATATTGAAGTGTCTGTTTGTAACTTTCAATTAGCAATGTTTTACTAAATGCATATGAAGGATACTGAAAACGACAATGCAATTTAAAAAAAAATTGTCAGTCTGTCTGTCCGCATGTCTGTTTGTTCCGGCTAATCTCTGAAACGGCTGGAGGGATATTGACGAGACTTTCACTGGTAGATAGCTCAAGTTATGAGGATTAACATAGGCTACTTTTCATCATCATCATCGTCATCAAACTAATGATCTCCGAATCGACTGGACCGACGGTTTTTGACCGGAGCATTCACCGGCTTAGCTTATGTTAGTAGGTGTAATCTATACATCTACATTAATAATATTATAAAGAGGAATGATTTGTATTTTTGTATTTAACGACTTAACTCAAAAAGTACTGGACCGATTTTAATCAAATTCTTTTTCCATTAGAAAGCTACATTATCACTGAGTAACATAGGCTATATAAAAATCAATGTTGCTGTTCATTAGTCTCGCTAAAACTCGAGATCAGCTGACTCGGCTATTTTTGGTCTTGAAATATTCGTTCGTCTCGCGAAGGTTTACACGGTTTCCATGCTCAAAGAAGTGGGCACGGGTCAGCTAGACTATAATATAAATAAAAGAAAGTCGTGTTAGGAACGTTAGTTTGTTTTAAGTCATAAACTATTTTTATGCTCAACGAAGTGGGCACGGGTCAGCTAGTTTATAACAGACAGAACATGTTACAGAAATTGACAGCGATAGCGATGACGGCGACGATTTATAAAATAAAATATTACCAAAATACATATATTTGTTTTATTTCTCTTTTTTTAGGTATACTACTATAAACGAGAGGAATCGATCTCGAAATATTCCATTTCCGTATAGAATAATTTCGCACGTCACTATTTAGTACTTGTCATAACGTTGCAACACTGAATGTGTCAAATCTGGAATCGAATTAAAATTCCGATTATAGTTTTTACTATCGGTCTGTCCCGCTCATGCAAACAAGATTTAGCGCGCGTGCGAGCGGGATATACAAATATTCGAACTTTTTTCCACTGCCCGAGAATCGTGCTCCAGGAGTGAAAAGACTGTAGGAGGATGTACATTGTACATTTTCTCGAATAAAAAAAAATTAAATACATAATTCTAAAAATGCTTGAGTTAAATTTTTTTATATTTTTCTCTCTAAATGTTTGCAATATGAAGGTACCCAATATTTTATTTTAAGAAATAATAATAATCTGAATTGAATTTTTAGGTCCTTCATATTTAATAATTTTACTTAATCCTCTGAAAAAGATCCGCGTGAAACGTAACGGATACGAATTCGGATTTTCTTTTACCTCGGATATTCGTGGATACGGATACGCATGCAATATTTCGACTTCGTCTAATAAAAAATCACTAACGTTTTGTCTGACGAGGAGAGCATTTTGTTTTTGAGTCCGCTGAATAGGCCTCCAACCGTAGACGTCGGGGTAGGACTTTTCTTCAACGGTACCGGTGGTTTTTTTACCTAAAACATTGAATTGTACATTAGGCTTTTAACTCTGCACTGAAGTAATATTAATATTATCAGTGATAGTGGCTGTATAATTTGTATGATAAGGGCGGTACATCCCCGATACATGTGGACTTACTTGACTGTCTGGAGTACTGTCAACGGCAGTTTCTGTGTGCGCTACCTTCTCCGACTCATTCTTGTTAGTGTGCGTGACTGTACTTTGTGTGCTACTTTCTTTGCTCACCGTGTTTTCCTTATGCATACTGTAAATTGAAAATAAATCATTAATATCCTCATTCCTCATAAAATAAGTCGGTTAAAAATTCAAGTCACATTATGCATTCTTATTACATTCCGTTTCGATTCAATGTGGCATAAATGTAAACGATTCTCAATTTAGACGGCATTAATGCTTCCGAGTTAAATTTCGATATAAATAATTTAAATTACATCGCTTCGCAAAAATATAAAATGTAGTAATTTTCATTTTATTAACTCCCGACCAAAATACGGAGGTTGTTTAATGAATAGCACAGCCTAGCTTGACCTAGCTTTTTTTGTTTGAACGATGGAAATAAAAGAGTTCGAAGCTATAATTTATCATCATCAGTTCGCTCATTGCATGAAAATAATTTTATCGCAACGTGAGGGTTCGTTCGCCAACACGCATGCCAAGCGTGGCGAGTAGACAACTACCCCTCATGAAATACTTTGGGGGAGGATTATGTCCCGAAGTGGACGTCATAGCTAAAATGATGATAGTATTATGCCCGTATAAATAAAACAATCTCAATCCTCTACTTGAGAACCTATTTGACAGATAAAAAAACGTTTCGTTTACTTATGTTACATCCTTCCCTTTTTTCTATAAAACGTAAAAATAAAGATTATAAAAATATGTATTATACTTATTTTAATGTTTTCCTATAATCTATATTATGAATATTACGGTTCAAAAAGAAAAAAAAAATACTATGTAACATTAATAAAGTTGTTCACTTTAAAATGTGAAACGAAACGTTGTTTTATCTGTCAAATAGGTTCTCAAGTAGAGGTTGCGATTGAGATTATTTGTACGGGCCTTAATTAACATACGCACACAAACTCCTCACCTTATTTTGGAAGTAGTCAGCTCCTTGACCGAGGCGGTCTTCTCGTAGTATTTGACGTAGTTGTTCAGCGCGGGGTACACGGCGGTCATCGTCTTGCTCGCGGCGGCCGCGGCCGGCGCCGGCGCTTTATCAGACTTCTTCTCTTCAACTTCTTGGGCGACTGAAGCAAACACAATATTAAGAACAGCCCTGACGGATCTCCGATTTTTGGTTGTAGGAGAGAAAAACTTGTTTTTACTTGATATGACAACCGTGTACGTCGGCGTATTTTCTTGGCGCATGCGCCAAAGTTTAGGCGCTATGATGGATCAAACATAATGTATGTCGCAGTCATCTGATTGAATCTGAAGTTTAATTGAACGACTAGCGTGTTTATGAAATGACGACATTTAATTCAATGACTAAAGGACAACTCGTCATGTTGTGTAATATAAGTAATATAACGTTCAACGTCTTGACGTCTTGACTGAACGTCCTTTAGCATAGTCGAGCATAGTCGTTGAATGGGATATAGCCATAAAAATTGTAATAGTTGTTAAAGGTCATTAGCGTTCAAGATCGGTTTGATTACGGTTTCGTATAACCGAAGACTTAAATCAAATCTTCAACGGCATCTTAAACGACTGAGCTTCCAATTCCATCAGTAAGGGCCTTAATATTGAGTTTCTACTAAGCATTAGACATTTTTACATTAAACATTATCTTATGCATAATGGATAACATTGCATAATGAGATTAATACTATGCAAATTACATCCAGCCAGCTTTAGGAGGCTGTCAAGGACATTTAGCGGTACGTACACGTTTGGATGTTGTACCTATTTCATTTCGTTCCGATATTATTTAATGCATTACTTCACAATATTTTATGGACTTTAATAAGAAATTATAATGAATATACCCCAAGTCTTATATTATTATGTCAAATTTATAACACTGTGTTAGCAGGAAAAATAGATAACTACTTATTCATAACATTATCAAAAGATAATAATTGTAGACCAAGCAGAACATTTATTAGCAACTGCGTATTCGTATGGCTATTAAATATTAATGGATAACTGATCTTATGATTTTCATACAATTAAAAAAAATTTAAATATATACTATATCTTATAACTAGATATGATATATTTAAATTTTATGCTATGGATTTCCGCAAAATAACGCCTGATTCCATTAACTATTTCATACAATTCTCATACGTTACGAATACGTTAAATATCATAGCTACTGATTTGTAATGCCATAACAAACTATAAACAAACATCGACAGACATAAGACATTACCTAATGACTACATCACGTCGTAATAGAGCAATATTGAAGTGTTTATCGCACTAGTAAGCCTTCAAATAAATTGCCTAACAGATATTAAAGTAACTAAAATCGTTCGAACGCATAACATTCAAATTGTTTTCGACACAATCTTAATTATACTATGTATATTGAATATTATTACAAAAAATGAGCGTAGCGTAAAGACCTTGTATTCATTATACCGTTATGCAATTATTATTTTTATTGCAATAGAATTTTTTGTTTTTAATAATGAGTACATAGCAACTCTTACTTACTTAAAACATGGTAATCCACATTTTTTATAAGTATAAAAAAACGACGTCACTTATTTAACCTATGTTACGGCTATTACGAATTTATTGATACCCATATCTTTCATTAAATTAAGACCAGTAATTTCATGCTGTAGTGCAATGAATAACAAACGAACATACTACATACTTACATAGACTGCATAATCCATACATCTTTCTTTTGGCGCAATAAATTTATATCTTATAAACCCTATAACAATGCTCATATTTTAAAGATATGCAAACAAATTGCGAAACAATCTCGCTTTGCTTGAGAGCTGCGTTCAAGTCAAGAGATGCGTCTTGTGGTTAGGTACTGGTTATGCGTGTTTACAAGTGTTTACTAAACAAACAATAAGGTTTCGATCAAGGTCATCGTTTAATAAAGATTAAAGTATTATGTATATAGAATCATCGGCTTTGCTATCTAAGACTCGGCCAGCATAATATGTAATCTCTTATGTCTGAAAATAAAACTCTAAATACATTGAAAGAACGTTGAAAATCCAACACAAGGGAGTAAATTTAAGAACTCGATGCTCGTATGTTTGATTTTCAGCTCTAATGTATCAGCACAGAGATCTACTTTCAGCGTTGTTTTTATGGCCGGAGGAAATTCGGACAATGTACTCGTAGCTCGGAGCCTTATTACAGATTTTTCGTTTCTTTATACAATTTTATAAGACATAAAATATATAAGAATACACTAATAAGCCTTGACATGTTTTATTACTGCTGTTTTTATATTTATTTGTGTTTGCCACGAATTACTAATTTTATAAGACTATTGTTTTTTTTGTAGTAATATTTTTTTTATCTGCATAAACCTAAAACGTGGCACAAAAAATAAATACAAATCTGTATAGTATACAGAGAGTATTTGGACATTTTCATTTCATTGTCAACATTTTTAGCTATAAAAATAACAATAACTTTACGTAGTTAATATAAATAAGAATGTATTTTAATCATTATAATCTAAATTATATCAGATCAAGCACCTATTTAGTACCTACCTAATAACAAAAGCTAGCAACAACACAAACAACTCATCTCTAAAGTATTATCTCATTTGTTTAATTAAATTAGACGCAGTATCCGAATCCGCCTTTGTTTCATACAAGTTTACGTTCACACACCAATTTAAGTTTACACGGTAATAAAATTAAATTAAAATTCACAGCATTATCATCACTCACTCACTTTCGACTCCCATTATCTACACTAGCAGTATCGGTACTAGCACTACGAGGTGTACTGTATAGTATCGACGCACTACTAAAACATACTAAGTCTCGGCGCTGCGATGAGGTAAGTTACGCAAAAGCACGACTTAGCTCACTCGTAACCTTCGTGAGAAATGTCAATAGCAACAGGCGGCGTGGGTGACCAGTACGTAATTATCAACATTATACGAGCGTGTTTCCTAATTCACGTCCGCTATCACGAAATCCTTGCGAATAAAACTGATATATGGGGCCGAATATACGAAAATAGCCACGCTATGCCCACAATACTACGAGCGCTGTACACATAAATAGTTTAGGATTTTTGTTTAATAAGGACATTAATGTTATAGACCTGTCCTTGCGACTGAAGTGGAGTACCTTATTCCTGAGTGTTAACTCAGGAATAAGGCACTAAAGAAACATAATTTTTAAAAGATGTTATTCAAAAGTCTAGTCTAGTCAACATATGCCTTTTAGGTTCAAATTTTATAGAGTTAGTCGAAAATTATGACATTCATTTTTGATACCTCAGTCAAAAGAAAACAGGGGTTGTATTTTAGTAAATATTTCAAAATCTATAAGATTAAAAAACAGGAGCTAATTTCCAAAAAAAGAAAAGCCCAACTATATGACCAATATTTATAATTTTTCCAGAGGGTTAAAAATTACTTCTTTCCTCCTGCTTCGTTTTTTTAAATTTGATAAATTTTAGTTATCGCGATATTTGCAAAAAACCATAACTTAATTATAACAAAATAAAAAGGAAATCGCCGAATCGAAAACGCCTGGAAAAACTACTGGTCCATGAAGAACCTAATGAAGGGAAATTTACCAATCTCCCTTAATCGAAGACTTATCGACAAGTGTATTCTTCCCTTCCTAACCTACGGTGCTCAAATTTGGTCACTGACCGAAGCACAAAAGTTCCGGCTCGGGGTCTGCCAAAGAGCGATGGAGCGCAGCATACTGGGAATAAAGCTAGTTGACCAAATACGAAACACCACGCTGCGTTCCAAAACAGGCATCACAGACGTAGGAATAAAGGGAGCCAAGCTAGAATGGGACTGGGCAGGACACATAGGTCGCATGCACTCCAAGGGCTAAAATATGCACCGATTTGGTACCAGAGGATGGACGACATCGCCGAGGCCGGGCCAAAACAAGATGGCGCGACGAGCTGGACGCATACCACCCAGGCTGGCCAGCGGTGGCGCAGGAAAGAAATACCTGAAGGACACTGGGGGAAGCCTTGCCCAGCAGTGGGACAGTTTAGGCTAAAAATAATAATAATAATAAAATTTGCAATGTTCGTACGCGGACTTTGTTTTTTGCCTAAATCATTTACTTCCCTAAATTTGAACCTTTACAACAATCGAATGACATCTCGATCATATTTTTCGCGCCTGATGATATACTAATAGTGCCACTAAACTCTAAAGTATAAAATATATTTGGAGGGTAAGCACCTGCAACCTGCACCTGAAATCACAGGTGTATTTAGGCGTCGAAAATCACTACCCATCAAGTTTCAAGGCTGCAAGTTTCAAACACCTTATGCATATGTAAGGTCAATGGCAGACTAGAGCAGGTGTTGGATAATATTTGTGTATATTTTATGTAAATAATAAAGTTTATTTTTAAAATTCATTAGATATTAATGTAATTTGATTTCAATATTATCTTCTTCATCTTCTCTTTTAAATAAAAATTAATAGTTGTTCGTTAGTATAGCTAAAACTCGAGAAATGCTGAATCGATTCGGCTGTTTTTAGTCTGGAAATATTCGTGGAAGGTTTAAACGGTTTGTATGCCCAACGAAGTGGGCACGGGTCAGCTAGTCTACAATAAATACAAAACAACTTTTTTACATAATTCTCTTCTAGTTAATAGGATTACAAAGTAGATGTCGTTATTTATAAACGCGAAAACAATATCCAACGTACTTTGCCATTTTAGAAGATTACTGTGTAGGTAATCTGTACAAAACATGTTTAACGAACGATAAAGACATATGATCTGAGTCAATTTTATCTAGGTTGCTTGTGTGGACACAATGAAGTAAATTGTTTAATCCTGATAAGTAACTGTAATTAAGTCGTACCAACTCAGATGGCCAGTGGGTTTTACAGCCACAAGTAGTGGTTTTACTCTACCATTACTAGGTAAAATTTGATCTTCTTGAGATTTTTTACAGAAGACTCCTTGTTGCGAGTATGTAGCAACATGTACACAATAGTGGTTTTCCGGTGCCTGATGAGGTGTTTTTGGAAATAAGTAGCATTGCATTAACTTATTCAACTAAATTTGCACCTCCAGTTTTACATTGTTAAAATCACATAGTGTCTTTCTTTGTAAATGTTCTATTGTAAATGTATTTCTTGTGTGCAATAAATGGTTAAAAAAATTAAAAATAAATAGTATAGCTACACTAATATTATAAAGGGGAAATATTTGTATTTTTGTATGTAACGACTTAACTCAAAAAGTACTGGACCGATTTTAATAATTATTTTTTCATTAGAAAGCTACATCATCACTGAGTAACATAGGCTATATAAAAATCAATTGCTATTCGTTAGTCTCGCTAAAACACGAGATCAGCTGAACTAATTCGGCTATTTTTGGTCTTGAACTATTCGTTGAAGTCCCGGGAAGGTTTAAACGGTTTCCATGCTCAACGAAGTGGGCACGGATCAGCTAGTTATTAATATAGAAGATTAGTATAGATATAGATGAATCGTTATTCGTTAGTCTCGCTAAAACTCAAGAACGTCTGAACCGATTCGGCTATTTTTAGTCTTGAAATATTCGTGGAAATCCAGGGAAGGTTGAACGGTTTGTATGCTCAACGAGGTGGGCACGGGTCAGCTAGTCTACTATAATTATGTCTTATGCCATCTCCTCTCTATCTATTAAAAGGAGATGGCACAAGACACTATGTTGTTATTTTTACTCGCTAGTGACGTCATCACAATGGGCGTGGCTTAAATAAGTATTGTCTTCTGTCGCCGTTACGAGTGTTGCACACTTTTATAATTTTGTGAATTTCGATATTCGATAAACGTAACGTTGCCGGATATGCAGGTTACTCACGATATTACAATGAAGTTGTATATGTCGCAGTCATCTAATTAAATCAGCTATTTCATTGAGTGACTAGCGTTTTTATCGAATGACGACATTTAATTGAAAGACTAGGCCGAACATTGATTGTACAATCGTCACTCAACGTCCAATTAGTTAGCGGATTGTAACATAGCACTTATATGAGAGCGGACATAAAATCAGTCAGGTGACTGAATTTTCCCAAAAGCGAATCTATCAACCCCGACACCACGTAGTACTTGTCTGTCAACCCCTAGAGTGTATATTTAAGCGCGGAGGCGCGGAGGGAGAGCAGCCCCCGCCCGCCGTAACGAAATGCAGAAACCAGGACTCGCCGTGGCGGCGGAGGCTGGTCGCCGAAGGCGACCAGAAAGCCGAAGCTGCCTAAGGCGAGTGTTGGTTGCTGTCATTCGTTACGCATGGGCGAAGGGGCTGCATTTCCCGCAGCGCCGGAGACGTGACAGACCGACATTGTCAAACAAACATAAAAAAAACCTACTTATTCGTCGAATTGAGAAAGCTCCTCCTTTTTTGGAAGTCGGTTAAAAAATCGGACTAAATGACGTTCAGTCAATCACTACATGACTAAATGACGTTCAGTCAATGTTCAGTCAAGACATTGGACGTTACAATAAACAACTTGACGAGATGTCCTTTAGTCTTTCAATTAAATGTCGTCATTTGATTAAAACGCTAGTCACTCAATGAAATAGCTGATTTAATTAGATGACTGCGACATATATATTATGTACGGTGTAAGTAAAGTAACAAGTAACAACGAATATGGTTACAAATTAACATTTCCATTGTTCAAATGCAGCGTACAAAAGTGTTGAGAGCAAGCGTAACTCGCAAGTCGATGTGTTCGTCTTTATAGTCTTTAAAAGTACTTCAAATACATTATAATTCTATTACACGTTGTTAAGATATCGAATAAATCAATGACTAATAGATTTTATCATTAGCCGCCAAAGTCATCGTTTCCATTATTGTTATTTACCTGTATTTTTTTAACATAATAATATTGTCTTTGTCAAATAATACGTCAATTATAGCCATCTCGAGACGTCTGGCAAATGTGCTACATCGAATGTAGCTGTAGCAAGTCGTCGTTTAAGATTATGTTCAGAATCATAAAGAACTGAGTTCCTTTTGCCGGCTGGTCGTGACGTCAGCCAAGTACGAGTTTTTGTCACTGCTTGCCGCGATGATGTTGACTACAAATTGTGAGGCATCGAATTACTTACCATTGTTTGCCACTAGGGGCGTTGTTTCTACGCAAGTTCCCTTTTTTTCATGCTAAATGCTTTTGAGCATCCCACAGGGGATGGGGATCCTATCTGTGTGTATGTGAGTCTCTGCTGCGACCTAAGAGATGATGAATGGACGCAGCCCCTACTCACTAAAAACTCGGGGACAAACTCAATTTCCTCGATATTTTTTTTTGCGACATATCACCTTCATCCACTCATGTCTTCAATTATAAAACATTTCGTATGGATGAACTGAGATGATAATCCAAATTATAAGTTTGGTTCAGCTATAGCTCTAGTAATTTATAGAATTTGATACTTTAATAATATAATAATATATAATATCTATGGACGCTTCACACCACGTCAATCTGGCCCTGTGCTAAGTATCCGAAGAACTTGTGTTACAGGTACCAGACAACGGAAATATGTTTAATACTTTTATACTATACACATATTTAAGATTTTTATTATATTATACACAAATTTAATACACATCCATGACCCAGGAACATTGAAAACTTTTTGTTCCCTCGGCGGGATTCGAACCCGCGACCTTTCGTTCGAGCACCAACGCGCTCAACCAACTGCGCTACGGAGGTCGTCACTTTGGTGCAATAGTGTTTACGATACCTTTGCTCTTTTAATAATATAATAATATATTAGCTTTTCCCTCCTGTTATGCCCGCTTATTCCACGCCAATGTTCTTCTTACTCTACATAGAGTACTATGTACCAGCCTTGCGGGCCGCGGGATCGCGTGAGCACACACCGCGACTTCGCCGGCGGGTGCCTGCTATAAGCTCTTCCAGGGTTTTTCCCTTTTATGGGCTCTTCGGTGGTGTCGCAATGCGCAGGAGTACATTGCCCAATGCGACCAACTCGGGTACTCGATGCGATGGATGACGGTGTCCCCCTGATGCATGTTCCCTAACATAATCTTCAACGACAACGAGCTCACATTGACAACGCGGACTTGTGACTTGGCATACTGTAATTAGCAGGAATTAAATGGATATGAAATTTCGGATACGGATACGGATATTAAATTATTTCCGATTATCCGTTTGTTTCGGATAACTTCGGTTACGGATATAACATTTTTACAGTAGCAAAACTTTAATTTCGGATTCGGTTACGGTTGTGGATATTTTTTTATATCCGATAGTTTCGGTTGCGGTTACGGAGCTCCCTAACATCCCTGGTAATAAGTATGCGTTCGAAAAACTAAAAAGGGGGTAGCTCAAGAGGCGGCGTCACTCACCAGCTGGGAGCAGCTGCACGAAGTTGTCGGGGAACAGGCCGACGCGGCCGCGCAGCTCCCCGCGCCACCAGCCGCGGTCCGGCGCGTCCTTGGAGACTATGTTCACCACGTCACCCTCCACCAGACTCAGCTCGTCCTCGTTCACCGCCGTGTACGGGAACAGCACGCGGCACTGCTCTTTCACTGGACAACAATATCACAACATAATATACCTTGTGTTCCTTTAAGGCTTTAAGCACTTCTTTTACTCTGAACGCTCAGATCATTCGTATGCTAGTGGAACGACTGACAGATGTCAAAATTTAACATTTCCTTTTATTCCATAAATTCTATTTATATTTTAAATTAACAATAATAACTACATTAAAAAAGAATCTAGAATAAATTTGCTCGATCCATAACTTAAAAATAACATCGAGATCAGTGAAATCTGTGAAATCTAAGTAAACGTCAAAAACTAGATGGGTAAAATTATGCAAAATTTTGAACAGTTTTTAACAGCTGGCAGCTGCGTCTGGAACACGGTAAATAAAGCGAATGTTTAAGAAAGAAAAATTTGGTCA
This sequence comes from Celastrina argiolus, assembly GCA_905187575.2. Lineage (NCBI taxonomy): Eukaryota > Metazoa > Arthropoda > Insecta > Lepidoptera > Lycaenidae > Celastrina > Celastrina argiolus. Next base: position 10,146,779 of record LR994581.1, read on the forward strand.
CGATCCTGTAATGTAATAGAATTTAAGTTTTTGACAAATAAATAAATATACAAAAGTTTACAAAGATAAATCGCCATATATGAAACAATATATTTTTATATCTAAACGAAAGCGTTATTAATTATACTTTATTGGCTAAGCAATTAATCCTACAAACAAAGTGTCAAATTGTCTTTATTGAATCAGTAGACCATTTGGTAATCCCCTTCAATTGACACTTGTAACGCATTTGAGTCATACACTCACACAATCAGTACAATTGAATCACCCTGAGGGTCAGAATTTATTAAAAAAAAGGTTTAACAGAACTTTTACTTGGAATTGGGATAATGGGACTATTATTATTGCCAAAACCACTGTGTTTCTTATAAATTTTTTTATCGCCTCCGTGGTCTAGTGGTTCAGAGCTTCGCTCTCGACCCGGATGTCGTGGGTTCGATTACCGCGTTGGAACAACAAAAAATGGTGTTTTCAAGTTTGGTTAGGACAATGCAGGCTGATCACCTGATTGTCTGACAAGAAAGATGATCCATGCGTCGGATAGGCATGTCAAAAGTCGGTCCTGCGCCTGTTCTCTTGCCAGTCTTGTCGGTTTACCGTCCCACTGGGTTATGACTATGAGAGTAAAAGGAAGAGAGAGAAGGCTTCTGTGTATTGCGCACACACTTGGGCACTATTAAATAACTCCTGCGTAGCTGGCCTGGTTTCTATGAAATCGGCTACCGACACCGAAAACGATGAGGGGAGCTATTATTATTATTATAAATTTTAATAAACCAAGAGTCATTTTGTCGGCATTAAATGACGTTCGATATCGAATGAATATGGTTTTGGGTTTAATACATCAAATAAATATGAGTCAAACTTTATAATCAATGTACCTAACTATTATTATATTGTTCATTTAGAATTATTTTATTTTAGCAAAGCTGTTCTTAATGTAAATAAAAAAATAAATGTATTTATTTATGATATACTTATATATCACATACAGCAACTAAACAATAAAACTAGATCAAAATTAGTTCATCCATTTGGGAGCTATCTCCCCTTCTGTTTTTCCGGGGATTAAATGTAACTTTTTTTAAAATTACGATCTGTCCAGAGACATTTGGTAATAGTTGTGCATTTACAAGCTTTGGGTGTTGCATATCCATTGTTAAGAACACTTAGTCCCGATTTTACCAACGCATGTTAGTGTCAGCTAGTTAAAATACCATGCCTTCTCATTCATTGATAGATATTATGAGCGGGATAACATGATATTTAAGGAAAGATTAACTTTACCATTGCTTGGTGAAACACACCTTAGTAATAGGTGCTGCGTGTCCTACCTTTTCAGTCTCCTTGGCTCATTTATGTTACCCATTAAGTCCTTGGCATATATATTTAGATGGTTTGTTATTAAAAATACATACCGGGTTTTGGCGGTAACGCCGGTGCGGGGTCCGCTGGGGGCGGCTGCGGTTGCGGTTCGAGCATCACGACGAAGTTGGAGGGAAACACACCCACATCGCCCGCGCGCCGCCCGCGCCACCACCCCTCCTCTACCTGCCAGTGAAAATTAAACATTTAGGCCGTGTTTCACTAAGGCCGTGTTCCACGAAGCAATGTTAAAGTTAACGCCATGTTAAAATACCATGCCATCTCATTGACAGAAAATACGAGAGGGATAACATGATATTTAATAAGGCGTTAACTTTAATATTGCTTGGTGAAACACGCTCAAAGCAATGTTAAAGTTAATCCTTCGTTAAATATCATGTTATCCCTCTCGTAATTCCTATCAATGAATGAGAAGGAATGATAATTTAAGTCCCGATTTCACCAACGCTTGTTAGTGTTAACGGCTTGGTAAAATACCAAGCCTTCTCATTCATTGGCCGGAAATACGGGAGGGGTAACATGATATTCAATGGAAAACTAGCTTTAACACGTGTAGGTGAAATTGGCACTTATTCTACTAATGTTACAAATGCCAAAGTTTCTTTATACGGATAATTTACGGTACCTGCAGCATTTCAGTTTGCGAGCACAAATTAGCGGAAAACATTAAACTTAGGGCGTGTTTCACCAAGCGATGTTAAAGTTAACGCCATGTTAAATTATATCATGTTATCCCTCTCGTATTTCCAGTCAATGAATGAGAAGGCATGGTATTTTAACATGGCGTTAACTTTAACATTGCTTGGTGAAACACGCCCTTAACGAGTTACAGACTGTCTGAATGTCTACACAAAAAGCTACAACCAGGTCTCTTGAGAAGAAATGGCATACAATGTAAATTATAGCTTTTTGAAAACTCTTTGTAACACTGGTTAGAAATGTAAAAAACATATTACGAGTTTTGATAGAAACATGAGTAATAGTTTTTAGAAAATTACACCATAAACAGTTTTTTTTACTGTTGGTGTGTGAAATGTGCATGCAACTAAGTGAAGATCGGTAATCCTATCATGTAAATTATAGAAGTATTATATTCTAATCAATTCATATTATATATTCAAGTCAATATAAAGTAACTTTATAAAACTTAGATCATCTACTATTCATTTTAAAAAGTAAACAACTAGATATGCTCGAACCGCAACAGTACCTCTTCTATAACCTCCAGTACATCACCAACAAAAAGTGGCAATTCGTCCGAGTTTGTTGGTTGATAGCTGAACACTGCACGACAACGCCCTTGCACTCCTCCAGGCCTTGAAGTAACACAAAACTTAGATCCACTATCACACACTCGCAAATAGTAAACTTTTAGTCAAGTGTCTTAAATATAAATTTTTTGTCAAACTACAGAGGTACATAATATGGAATGCTAAACATTATTAAACTAAATACCTATTTGTAATAACAATAGATCATCAGTGGTTTATTAGTCATTTCTAGCACGTTAAGGCTAGGAACAACAATAATAGTAATTTATATTTACGAGTTGTTTGAAGTCAGTAAACTTAAGATTTCCTTAAGTATAAATTTTGGCACTACATTTAACACAAAACTTAGCTTAAATTAAACTTCACTTAGCAAACTAACAAGTAATGTATTAAAGAGTTATCAATTCCTTATCTAATCAAGAGATAACTTGCAATCATTAGTAATCAAACCATTGGTTTGTATGACATATTAAAAAATATTGAAAATGACAATAAATTTTAATTTAACTTACACATTATAATAAGCATTAAATAATGACTAATGTGTATTAAAACACTTTTTAAATAAAGTTGAAATGTACAACTGATATTTATTACAAAATATCTATGTATCATACATATGCATACTAGACACAGCTAAAGTTTTGGGTAGTCTTACTTAATATTTCTTGAAATTTAGTATTTTTATGAAATACTCTGAGTCTTAGTGAGAATTGATCAATGCAATAACTTTTAAACTAATTTTGTATATACTTAACAAATAATACATTAAATAAGGGTAATGATATTACCTTGGAGTAGAGTTGGGCTCTGTGAGCACAGATACAAAGTTATCAGGAAACATTCCTCGGTGCCCTCGAAGGTCACCACGCCACCAACCTTCTGAGAGTCTCTCTACATTTTTTAATATTTCCCCTGGTCGTATTGTCAATTCATCTGATTCAGAAGCATCATAAGCATAATTGACAACACATGAAACTGTAAGAATAAAATACTTTAAAAAAAACATAACAATATTTTGTTTGTCTGAAAAACAAGAGTTTATCTACCATAGTTTTGACAAGAGACCGTAAGTGTGAACATAACCGATATAGCACTACTTCCACAGTTATTTGAGTTCATATGGATTTCTATTTTATTGTAACTTTAATTTAAAAAACCTTATGTTTGGCTAATAAACATGAGATCACAATACTACAATGAGTCATGCTTTTTGTTACTATCACATATTATGATGGAATACACGTATGTTTACTATTTATCCTACGTCTTTAGGAGTAACATAAATGTAATGCGTTTATTTCGTATACTAAAAGCCAAAAATTATCAACATCAAATACAAAAGACTAGTACCTACGAGAATACGACAATATTACAGGTGACACAGACATTTAAAACCGTGTCACAAGGTACAGTTATTCATATATAAACAAAATCTGTGTTCTAACGTAGACAAATAAATCATTACTTACCCAGTTGATTAGCGTTTGTCTGCATTATTTTTGCTTCACTTTATCGAATTCACATCATTACATTTATATAATTTAATGCAAATAAGCACTACACATTTAAAATGTAAGAAAACGATAGAAATTAGAATAGTGAATTCGGAATCACAATTTTTTTTATTCTATCAATCTGTCAAAATTCACTATAAAAATAAATGCAGACTATATAAATATTTTTTTTTTAATTCTTTGAATGACCATGCAAAACGTCCAAAGATAACCCAGAATGCATTTCGTTAAAGATGAAGGAGAAAATTTTGTCAACATCATTTTGACATTAGTGTCTACCTATTTTTAAAGAAATCGTAGGTAATTTCGTAAAATAGTCGAAACTCTAAACGATATTAACACATCAATTATCATAAAATAGTGATTTGTGACTGGATATTCGATTAACAATGTTAACCCGTACCGCATTGTCCAGGGTTCTTCTTTTAAAAGGTTTTAAAAATGCTGCAAATAACTTAAAACAAAGTAAAAGAAACTCGGGTCATGGGTAAGAATCTCTTGATTATGTCACATCCCCTATCCAAAATAAATGCGCTATTACAAATATATTTACAATACCTTCAATGTTCGTGTTTATATATGTATAACTAATTTATATAGTTAATTTTTCCTATAATAACGAGATGGAAAGATACCATTAGCTTTTTCTATAACAGCATTTCAAACCACTAATTAAATTTAAGCTGTCTGAACTACACCATTATTTTTCAATAATTAAATCTGTGTTATGATAAAATGGACTTACGCGTTCCTTTAGAGAGCACTAATCAACTTACTACTACTACACAAACCACAGCTAACCATTTTTTGGCTTATGGTGTGGAACTACTAATGGTCACTGATGTCAGGAAGATGGGTAAAAAGTGGTCATATAGTATGGATATACTTGTAATTTGTGTTCAGTTTTTTACAATAATTAATTATGGAATTTAATTTCTAAGTTTTTAATAAAGAAAAATTTGTTTGTTTACATTGATATGATCTAAAACAGATAGAGTCGACTGTGGGAAGTCTATATACTTTTAATCAAGTTATAATGTAGGTTCCTGGAGAATTTAATATTGTTAATAACGAGTAATAACGAGGTTCTACTGTATTATTAAATGTTGCTCACATTTAATAATACATATATCAGTAGGTTATGATTATTTTACGTAATATTTTTTTTAGATCTTGGTCATATCGCATTCCTCCTGCAATGCCTTCTAAAAAGGAAACTTACTTAGCAGAAGGCCTTGGTGGACTTTGTTGGTGGTGGATTATGTGGCATATTCTAACAGAGCCAGAACATATTTATGTAAGTACAATGAGCACATTTCAAATCTTTACAAATTTATTAACTAGACATGCTCGACAATGCCACAGCCTTTATAAATGGAACAAGTCAATCATTAATACACTAAACTTGTAAAATATCAAAATACATATTTTAATAGTATGCTCAAAATAATTTTTACAAATATAATTTTTCAGGGAGAATGGCCTTATGTCCCACCAAAGACATGGACTGATGAAGAATTAGGGATCCCACCAGACTCAGAGGGCTCATTAAAGAATTGATAAACAAATGTAATAAAAGCTGATGTAAAGTAGTATTGAATAAATTATGTTTTGTTTTTATTTTTATTTCATTACACGGGCCGATTTTTCAATCATCAGATAACTTTTATCTAAGGAATATGTGACTTTGGCAGATTTTGTATGGAACAAATGTCAAAGTTACATGTTTATTCAACAGATCAAAAATATCTGATGCCCTGAGAAAATGTACTACACTTGTTAGTATTACAGAAAAAATAAAATATTCTAACAGAGAATAGTATATTCACTAACATTAATTATATAATAATAATAATGACTGACTAGGGGTTAACTACATAGATTTAAGAAATCTATTTATTTTGTGAAGTGTCTTGACAGCATTTACTCTTTCCTTGAACACCTTCTTCAGGAATAATTTTATCATTGAATGCAATGTTGTCCAGCTTCATTGTATCTTCTGTTATTCTGGCAACTAAAACAACAAGTGAAAATATCAGACCAAAACCGCCTAATAGCTGTTAATATTATAATATAATATCCATAAACACTCCATATAATATTCTGCCACTACTGCTTATTTAAAGTTTTCTTCATGTAAAAATTAACTTACCATACACTCCTTTTTTAATCTCTTTGGCTTGTATAACTTGAGTTCGAAGTTCCTTGACAACATCTTCAGCAAATTTATTTAACTGAAGTGTAAAATAACCAGTTTTATTACAGTTGAAAAATAACACACTTGAAAAGGAAATAAGTATAATGGACTTACTGTTTTTATTGCATCTGAATCCGTTACATTAATATTCTTCCTATATTCTACATTAATTTTTTCCCTAGCAGCAGATAATGCTTTAACGTCACCAGCAAAAACTTTAAGCCTAGTCCTATGCAATTTTTTGAATGTTTGAAGTACCTGCAATATAAAAGCTCATATCAGGTACCTATATGCTTATTAACATCTATACACGGGATAAAATTATGAATCTTTTAGCTAATACTACTATTAAATAGATTTTATGTGCGTAAGAATAATGTATTAATTCTGATCAAATGTTAAGTGTTAGTATTTTTCTATTTAATAAGTAATGCAACGTACCGATGTTTTTAAAGAACTCATTTTTAACAACAACAACTGTTGTTAAAGTTAAATATCATACAGATGGATCGTCAATTTTAAAAATCTACCTAATGATTAATGTTGTGCTAAAACATTGTCGGAGTTTTCATTTTGACATTTTCCACTTTTATTTCTCAATTCTCACTTTGTCAGTTGTCCTAATAACCATAGATATTAACCATGTGTTCCAGTACCTACCTAATATTAAACGAAAATAACGTTTTTTCGTTCATAATTCGCGTTCCTTTAGCAATGTTTAGCATACCTATTTATATTACACAGGCCTACAACGATTTTGGTGCCGGGGATTTTAGACCTGATTTTAAATAAGTCTTACATGGTGATATCAAAAATGTTACCAGTTTTTTTGTGACAGCTCTTGTTCCCGAGATAAAAAAAATACACTTATCACAAAGAAATAATGTTTTTTTGACATTAAACATCAAGAAATTGCCTTTTGAGTAATTTTCTAGAATGAAACTGACTTGGGCCATCTCGCATGGTTCCCCAGCAATATTCAGCCATCATATTATGAGTGTCCCACCTTCCTTGGTATCTATTCTCCATCGTTTTTATGTCTTGGTGGAAACATTCTCTTTGTTCTTCGCTTAGATCTCCTAAATTGTGTTGGACTTGATCTAGATGACTATTGAGATAGTGTAATTTAATACTCATATTACAGCCCAAATCTTTGAAACGAACCAGCATTTCCTCTACTAATTGTACAAAGTTGTCAGCCTTATGAATTCCGAGGAAATTTTGTGAAACTGCCACAAAAGATTCATAGAAGTCTCAAAATTATTGGTGTCTTTTATTAGTTTACGTATTTGAGGTACTTAAACCAGAAAATTTCTGTAAAATAAACTGAAAATATTGACCATTTCTATCGAGAGCCTTAAAAAATTGCTTCATTAGCCCTAATTTTATATGCAAAGGTGGAAAAATGATTTTTTCTCTTGAAACTAAGGGTTCATTTATAACATTTCTTTCCCCAACAACAAGTGCATCTCTTATGGGCCAACTTTTTTGAGTCCAATGATGTAATTTGGCTCGACTGTCCCAGAGACAAAAGTAACAGTCGTCATAATGATTTCTTTGTTCTCGCCATATCATAGGCACTCAAAATTTTAAAGATTTACGTGTCCCTTTCTCCCATTGTCGGAAATGTTCAACGCATACTTTACATACACTATGAGGCACCCACACTTTAACTTGGTGTCGAATTTCGATACCGAATTACGTAAAATACAAACGACTCACAGTGTTTGTAATCGATTTACGCTGATCTTTCAGTATGTTGTGTATGTGTATTCACCACAAACATAAAAAAAATATCAGGATCATTAACACAACATCTGGATGTACTAGCCTTATTGAAATAGTAACATAAACTTTGTCAATGTTATTGCAATAACGGGTATTCACGAACAAGATCGGCAAAAATTAAAAATGAGTATAGTAGGTAAACTAGAGCTGATGAATTAAAATGACGTAGGCATTATACTGTACTTTGCCTACTTCATGGACCTTAGATACAAACAAAACTGCACCAAAAAAAAAATTTTTTTTTTGCAGGCCTGTGTTATTATCCTAGAAGATATTATTATAAATAGGGTTTAGCACCATTAGGATCGTTTTGAACTGTTTTTACCATGGGTGAAGTATAATATGGATTTGCTATTTGCAAAATGACGTAGGCATTATACTGTACTTTGCCTACTTCATGGACCTTAGATACAAACAAAACTGCACCAAAAAAAAATTTTTTTTTTGCAGGCCTGTGTTATTATCCTAGAAGATATTATTATAAATAGGGTTTAGCACCATTAGGATCGTTTTGAACTGTTTTTACCATGACATTGACGTTGATGCCTAAGATAGTTTTAAGTTAGTCTCCTTGAGAGGCCCGGATAGGTTAGTGGGGTCAGTGTACCTACATAGTTATTTATAAGATACTGTTTATTGTTTTTATTTTTGACATAAGATTTTTTGTAAACAGAAAATTTTACTAAATTCGGTTTTAGTTTTTTACACAGGACAGGTATATTCATACGTAAACTCCTAGACATTAATAATGATGCTGGGCTGGGAAAATCGCCTTTAGCTGTGTTCCGGTAGTGTAGCAATGCTAAATACACATCAGATCCATCCTCAGCGCATTTACGTAGTATATTTTTGGATATTTTTACAGCGCTCTCCGAAAAACCATTACTTCTTGGATAATATGGACTCGTGGTTATATGCTCCACGTCCCATTCAACCAGAAAAGATTTGAACTTACATGAGTTGAAAGGTGGACCATTATCCGACACTAATGATCGTGGGATGCCATGGCGTGCGAAAAATGATTTCAAGTGTTTCACCACGTTATCAACGTTGTAATTCTTATGTAAAGAAGCTAGCTCAAAATATTTAGAATAGTAATCTACACAGACAAGGTAATTCTCCCCATCAAAATAAAATAAATCAACCCCTACTCGTTCCCAAGGGAGTTGTGTAATATCATAACACTTCAAAGGTTCCTTATTTGTGTTAGGTTTAAATTTAGCACATACCAGACACTGTTCAATTAAATTTTTAATGTCTGCATTTATATTGGGCCAATAAACTGTTTCCCTAGCAATGTTAAGTGTTTTATTTATACCTAAATGACCACAGTGAATTTTATCTAATATTTGCTTTTGTAAAGCCTTTGGGACTATGAGCCTATTGCCCTTAAAGAGTAAATCATTCATTATATGCATTTCACTTTGAATATTCCAATATGGTTTTACCAAACAGTTAATTTTGTTTTTGCTTGTTGGCCAACCATTTTTTATATAAGATTTAAGCAAATTAAATGATTCATCTTGTTTACTTTCCTTTAAAATTGACTCTAAATATGACTTTGATACTGAAATATTAGAAAAAATTGAATTGACATGATATTGTAAGTCTTGTTCATATTGTGGTACATATGTATCAGTGAGTGAAGCTCGTGATAGCGTGTCTGCTATATACATATGTTTACCAGGTACATAAATTACTTCTAAGTCATATCCTTGCAACGCAAGCATCATTCTCTGCAGCCTAGCTGGCACTTCATGAAGAGGTTTTTTAAAGAGATAAATTAAAGGTTTGTGATCTGTATGAACGGTAACAAGACCTCCATAAATATATTGATGAAATTTATTACAACCAAACTGTATAGCAAACAATTCCTTTTCAATCTGAGCGTAGTTTTGTTGAGAGCTTGTCAATGTTCTTGAGCTATATGCAATTGGTCGCTTATTTTGCATGATTACAGCGCCCACTGCATTCTTGGATGAATCTACTGACAAAATTAAAGGTACATTGCAATTATAGTTAGCTAATACAGGTGCTTTAGTAATAATATCTTTTAGTGATTCAAAACACTTTTGATAATTATCATCCCATAGGAATGGTATATCCTTTTTTAACAAGTTTCTTAAGACATTAGTTTTGTCTGCTAAGTTTTCAATGAAAGGGGCTAAAAAATTTAACATGCCTAAAAATCTTTGTAAATCCTTAATATTTTTAGGTGTAGACATATTTTTTACAGCTTTAATTTTATCTGGATCAATTTTAACACCATCTTTGCTAAAAATATAACCCAAATATGTTATTTCTTCTAAAAGAAACTTACACTTGAGCTTGTTTAACTTCAGATTTACCTGCCTAGCCCGTTCTAAAAATAATTCCAATCTCTTATTATGTATCTCAATTGTCTCCCCATATATTAATATGTCATCATACCAAATAATTATGCCTTCAATGTCCCCAAATAAATCAATCATAGTTTTATAAAATATTTCTGTTGCAGTATTAATCCCGAAAGGCAACCGTAGAAATTTATAGCGACCAAATGGGGTCTGAAATGTGCACAAATCACTACTTTCTTTTGTTAATTTTATATTATAAAAACCAGAGAACGCATCCAAGTGGGAAAAATATTTAGCTTTAGACAATTTTGACCTGACTTCATCAATATTTTTGATAGGATAATGACTTCTCAATAGATTTTTATTTAAATATCTAGGATCTAAACATACCCTTAATCCTCCTGCCTTTTTCATGGTAATGACTAAACTACTTACCCATAATGTGGGTTTGTTAACCTTTTGTATAATTCCCAGTTGTTCCATGATTTCTAATTCTTTCCTTAACGGCTCGATGAGAGCAAACGGTACCTTCCTCGGGGGATCTACTCTTGGTATGGCATCCTTCTTTAATACAATACTGTGTTCATATGGAAGACATCCTAGGCCCTGAAAAACATCATTATATTTGATTACAATATTGTCACATGTTTTTTCATATAGGTTATGTATATTTTTCACAATTTTATTGTCATTTTGACAATTTACAGAGAAGTTTTTTGTTATTAAATTTAACTTTATACAAGTTGGTAAGCCAATTACAGTTGGACAATTCAAACTTGTTATTACAAAAGTAATTGTTTCAGGCTCAACTTTATTATCTAATAAACAGGATACATTAGATACTGCCACTATGGGAATTTTATGACCATTGTAAGCAAAAATATTATAATTTTTACACTGTTGTTTGTCTTTATTTTTAATATACAACTTTGAGCTTTTACATGTGTCTAAAGACATCATATTTATATCTGCTCCAGTATCAATTATGCAATCTACTCTTTTATTGTTTATATTAAGAAAATAATGCCAAGAATTATCATTTTTACTTAAAATTGTGCTATTTCTATTACTTTGTGATTCAATGTTGAACAATGTCCCTATAGTAAATCTCTCAGCACTTTTTTTTGTTACTTCATCATCGAGATTTGAGTTGTCTACTTCAGAAACAACCTTCCTGACATTATTTTTCTTATAACATAAATTAGTAAAGTGTCCATATTTAAAACATGACCTGCATTTATGCTTCCATGCTGGGCAGTTGCGATGAGCATGTGTTGTGTTGCATCTCCCGCACGTTGTTCTGGACCCGGGTGTGGCTGATCTTCTTTGTTGATAATGCGGCACTGGAGATCTGGTTTTTCTCCTATGCTGGTGCGATGAAAACGATGATGACGGAGAACTGTTCGGACGGTTTCTGTGTATCTTGTATACGGTGGCATCTTCTCTTCTTTCACCCCCATTGATTGAATCTTCACTCTTCTGTGCCATAGTGAGTGTTCTACACAGCAGCTTGGCTCTTTCCAGGGAGAGATCTTGTTCTTGTAGCAGCTTTTGTCGAATTTGTGAGAAGTTTGTGGCCATGTTAGCAATGAGAATATCTTTCACCAGGGATTCACGAAGCGTACCAAACTCACATGAATGACTTGCATTTTCTAGCTCCATCAGAAAATTGTCCAATGATTCGTTCACACGTTGTTTTAATGTGAAGAACCTGTGTCTTGCAACTGTCAAATTCTTCTTTGGTTCAAAGTATTCAACAAATTTCTCCTTTACTTGTTTGAATGTAGAATTGCTTAGGTCCAAATTGAAGGAGTTGAAGATATTTAGACCTTTTTCACCCATAGAGTGTAGCATAATAGCAATCTTCCTTTTGTCTTCAGTTTTCTTCATTCCCGACGCCAGCAAATATATCTCGAACGACTGAGTCCATTTTCTGAAGTTTTCAGCATTATTGTTGATGATTTCCGTCGAAATTTCCAGCTTTTGTACTCCGTTTGCAGCCATTGTCGTCATTGTTGTTGAACCACACCCAGCCGGTCTCGAAATTTCTTTTTTCGCCGTTCTCGACGTACCCTATCTTTGGTTAATATTTTCTTTTTCTTCTTCTGACACCATGTTTAGTGCCTCAGCATATGTGTTATTGTTATTAGGTTCAAATTACACGTCCAATAATACACTTCTAGTTAATCGTATTTTACTTTATTCTACTACGTAGATAATACAATAAACAGTATCTTATAAATAACTATGTAGGTACACTGACCCCACTAACCTATCCGGGCCTCTCAAGGAGACTAACTTAAAACTATCTTAGGCATCAACGTCAATGTCATCTTTGACATCTAGTTGTTTTAAATACATGCATAGCATTATGTAACAGTGAAGTATAATATGGATTTGCTATTTGCTATATACGTCAATAAATTGTGTGAACGAGATCACAACATACAAAAACTTTTAGGAAGGAAAAGGAAGGAGAAAATATTCTCTGTCTTAATCAGAGTTCCTGTTTTTGTTTATTGGGCGCAATTGCATTGCGACCGACAAATCAGTTGACAGCTCGTATCTTCCAGGATTTTTAGTGAATAATAGTGATATTTAAAGCGATCTAAGTTGTGAAAATAAAAAGAAAGTTAAGTTATACTTTATATTAAAATGTTATATAAAATCACAATAGTAAATGTATTATCCAACCAATTTATGTGACAAGGTTAAATTGTCATCCTCGAAACAAATGTCAGGATAACAGGTAGTCCGCCATTTTCAACTAATTTTTGACATAATAATGTTATACATTTTATGGGGATACCAGCTACGGTACTCATAATTTACCCTAAAAGTGGGGTATTTTTTAACCGACTTCCAAAAAAGGAGGAGGTTTCTCTTCCTTTTTTGGAATTCGTGCCACACGCCGACAAAACTAGCAACCAACCAAATATAGTCGAGTATACTAGACATTTTGAACAAAGTTGTTTTAGAAAAACAGCAAATATGACATATTTAAACCCGTTATCTATCCCTACGCGTCATGTCGTCGAACAGGTTAGTTACTTTTACGGTAGGTATTTATTTATCTACTCTAAAAGTGATTATTATAATGATATAAATATATTATATTCAGAGTCTTGTGTAGAGCCTACTGAAATTTACTTACATAAGTTCACTAAAAGTACTATTTTTTTACTATTGATGCAAATGGAAATCTTATCTACATTTAACGAACGCCTCTACTACTCTTATTTTATATATTTTTGCTTTGATTTAGGAAAGCCAAAGAAATATTTATTGGACGACGTATCTATACTAATATTATAAAGCGGAAGAGTTTGTTTGTTTGTCCGATTTGAAAAATTCTTTGTTTGTTGGATAGTTCTTATAAGACATTGTGAGCCTCTCTACAGAAAGAACAATTACTGATATAGCCTGCGTAGAGGTGGGTGACTTTATTATTGTAAGCGTATACAGGCCTCCATTAGGATTATATGATTCATTTGAAAAAAATATGGAAATATTACTAAACAAGGTATGTGCATCTAACAAACAAATACTATTATGTGGCGATTTTAATATAAATATTTTAGAAAGTAATTCTACTACAGTTAGATTCACATCTTTGTTAAAATCATATAACCTAACAAATTTATTTCTGGAACCTACAAGGATCAGTAGCAACTCTGCAACATGCATTGATAATATATTTAGCAACATAGATCCAATTAATAAAGAAATAATCAACATGCTAAGCTCTGATCACTGTGGACAGCAAGCAATTTTTAATATGAACAATAACTGTAAACAAATAAATAAAGACAGAGGTACATGTATACCAATAAATGTTAAACGTATTGAGAAGTTTAGAGGTAAAATAATGGCTAACATTGGAAAGTTAGAATATCATAATAGCCCAGATAGGGCATTTGATAAATTATTTAAATTAATTAAATATCATTTTGACACCATTTTTACCTCTAAGACAGTAAGAATAAACAACAAAAGTAAGTTTAGCGAATGGGCATCAACAGGTATTTTGAAAAGTAGATTCAAGTTGTATGAATTATATAATGAAAGGACATTTAATCAAAGTGAAGACTTTAAAAATTATGTGAGATTATATTCTAAAACATTTAAGCAAGTGTGCTCTGCAGCTAAATCTCTTCACATTAAAAATTCAATTATTAAAGTAAAAACAACATGGCAAATAATTGCGACTGAAACTGGAAGAGTCACCACTCGCAACTCAGATTTTAAATTAAATGTAGATAATAAAGTAATTAAATCCGATAATGAAGTTGCTACAGTTTTTGAGAAATTCTTTGCTGACATTCCAGTTTCAACAACAAAAAAATTAATTGCCTCTTCTGTTGATGCTGAATTGCTTCTTACAAAAAATGTAAAAAAGTGTAAAGTTGACTTTCGATTTAAAGAAATAGCACCCCAAGACATAATAAAAACTTTCAATTTATTAAATATTAAGAATACCGCAGATTTATGGGGACTATCAACGAAAGTTATTAAATCGATAGTCGATATTATCGCACCTTTCCTATCAACAATTTTTAATGACTGTATAAAAAGTGGCTCTTTTCCTGATTTAATGAAACGTAGTAAAATAATACCTCTTTTTAAGTCTGGTAGTGAGTCGGATCCATCCAATTTCCGGCCTATATCTATTCTACCAACGTTAAGTAAAATATATGAAAAAATTATTCTTAATCAAATGCTAGGACACTTTAATATTAATAATATTTTACATGAGAAACAATTTGGTTTTACCAAGGGACGCTCTACAACAGATGCAGGCGTCGATTTGTTAAATTATATTTTTAATGCTTGGGATCGCGGGATGCTCTTGGAATATTTTGCGATCTCTCCAAGGCATTTGACTGTGTGCAGCATACAACATTAATCAGGAAACTAGACCACTATGAGGTAAAAGGTCCAGCACTTGCCCTCTTGAAATCATACCTATCCAATAGAACTCAGAGGGTTGAGGTAAATGGAAAAAGATCCTTACACAGAACGTCGCCACACATTCAATAACATAAATAGAGTACCAGCATACATAAATTACTTTTCCGTCCGCGTCTGTGATGAAAATAATTTTTTTTTCTCCTACAACGGGAAGCCCTTTGCACAAGGGCACTGGCGTTATATGAGGCCCTAAGTTACTTGTTTCTCACTCGTTCAATTATGACCTAAAGAAGTTTTTTAAACACCTTGGGTTTGTTCTATCCTCATACAGTAAAACGTAGCAATGCTACTTTGTATGCGCAAATGAAAACCGTTGGTACATTTACACGTCATAAATCGTAACATAATATTTCCTGCCTTATCCGTTCCAAATTTCATTATTTAATGGAAAGAAATATATAGATGAACAAACTTTTTTTAAATTATATTTGTATTTTACTGTTTGGTACTAATCTTTGTTAGTCCTGAGCAGTAAGATTCCTGAATAAATTGGGTATATTTGGAAGGGGCTGGCAACACTGAAAATGTATATACTTTTTGTTTGTCCCTTTCGGGTATACGCGTTTGGCAAATCCAGGGTAGACTTCATCCTAGTTCTGCTATAAGTTTAAAGAAAATGACAGTTGGCGTACAAGAAACGTAGTGATTATATTCTCTTTGCGTACAAGTTACGTAGTAACTAATTCTTAATCTGTGCGTACAAGGTCCGATGTCTCTATATACTAATAATAATCTTTGGTCCGATGTTTTCTTATCTGTGGAGTGTGGCCATAAATCGAGTTAACTAAGTTGGTGTTTATTGTGAATAGTGGTAATGTAAAGAAATAATACAGAAGACTTGGTTGATTAAAACTGAATAGTAAACGTGGATTTGTTAATTATATGCTTTACAACACAAGTTTTAATAGAACTACCATAACAAGTAAGTACAAACACTGTTCTCCTTCCGAGCTCTTTAAGCCCGTTGATGATTGACCAAGTGAATCATAAAGAAGAACATTGAACAATAATGAAATTTCTAAGTTCTATCAGGGTAAGTCCTTATTAATCTTTAAATCATACATTTCTAATACTTTAGGATTGCTTTTAGGTTTTAGTAAATAGCGTTTCCTTAGAGGTATTTACGTAAATTTGATAACTAGGAAATGTAATAATGAGTGATTATTCCAAATGCAGTACGTTAGAAATTTTCCACCAGATTTTTATTGATAGTCTGATGCATAAATAGAAAATGAAATTTAAGTTCATGGTAAACTGTCTAAATACTTTTGAGCATTACACTATGGAATTTGGTTCAATGTTGTGTCAACAATTCTTGTAGATGAGTTGACAAATCATTTGATTTACTTCTAGTCAGGGTTCCCCCATACATTGTTTTCACTTGATTAGTAGGTATCAAGCAAATTTTTCTTGAGTAGCTGCATTTTGATGAGACATCCAATAATTTCTTGGACGGAACTCTCGATTGTGGTAGCTAACAGAGTTAGCAAGGATAAAAAAAATCTCAACCTTCGAGCTTAGGACCAAAATAATGCACCACTTAAATTCTTGAGCGACTCATCAAAATGACGGTACCTCAAACTCATGAAAAATTAGCTTGATACTAATCAAGTGAAAACAATGTATGGGGGAATGCAGGCTATTTCTTTAAATGTAACTTACAAAAAAAATATTCACTGTTTTAGGATTTAGAATATAATTCTTACTTTATAAATCATTTGTTTTCAAGAAATTAGGTGTTTAGTATTTAAAAATTTCTAATACAATGGTTCCAGTAGTTAGCATACTATTATAATAAACTATCTATCTTATTTTTTATAAAAAGGAATTGCTATTCTTTAGTCTTGCTAAAACTATGGAATGGCCAAACTGATCCGGCAATTTTTAGTCTTTTAATCTTTGTGGAAGTCCAGGAAAGGTTTAAACAGTTCATCACAAACTGTTAATCTATGCACAACGAAGTGGGCATGGATCAGCTAGTAATATGATAAAAGTCATGCACTTTCAATTATTATTTATTTTTATTATTATTTATAGCTTTTATTCGGTACAAAAAAAAATATATCTAATTATTTTACATTTTACAGTAGCGCGGTTTCTGTATCCGTAAGCCTCTTGGCAAAGGCCTCCCCCAGACATTTCCACTCTTTTCTTTAAAATGCCACTCTGGTCCATGTGTTGCCCGCCACTCGGACAATTTCATCCTCCCATCTTCTGAGAGGTCTACCTTTTTTCCTTTTTTGTCCTCTGGGGTACCACATTGTAATAGTTTTGGTCCATTTGTCT
Source organism: Celastrina argiolus (assembly GCA_905187575.2). Classification (NCBI taxonomy): domain Eukaryota; kingdom Metazoa; phylum Arthropoda; class Insecta; order Lepidoptera; family Lycaenidae; genus Celastrina; species Celastrina argiolus. The sequence goes on from LR994581.1 coordinate 10,164,531, forward strand.
GGCCTTTTCAAAACATGTCCAGCCCACTTCCATTTTAGTTGTCTTGTTTTATAAGTTATTCTTTCTAGCACTTTCAATAATATGACTAATAGTTTAAAAGTAAGTAACATATTATTGCAACATCTGGTAACCAGATTTGATATAGAAACAGCAATGTAGAGGATTGGACTGTCATAATTCTTAAAAATAGTGTTACAGTTTTAAGAATGGTTTAATTTGCAATAGTGTCTAATAAGATACAGATGATTTTACTATTATTAACACAATAATAGCATTTTCTAATAAACATGCTTAGTTTTATTAGAAAATGCTATTATTGTGTTTGTTGTACAGTTGTTTTATTTAAGACACCACTTTTTTAAAACATTTTGTAAGTTTACATTCTTAACCTATATGAAATATAAGTTAAGCATGTAAATAACACAATGTTATAAATAACACATCATTGTTTCCCATACTTATTTAACTTATCAATGTTACCAATCTGCAAAGGAAACCTTTAGTACACTTTGAAGGCAATTTTTATTGTATTGGAAATGTATCTGGTTGGCGATGATGTAGTCAGACCTAGCATTTCACATTTTGAACTTTAATATTATGAAATTTAGGTTTATACGGGGTATACCTGGTTTGTTGAATATTATGCAAAAAGTAGAGGTTAGAGAATTAGCTCATACAACTTACAAAGTTTTTATCTCAAGTTTATTTTATTTTTTTGTGTTAAATTGATTATCTCTTCTATTTAAAATTTAGTAAAAACCCTATTTCTTTTTCCCTAGGTCTTTTTCTTAATGGGTAAGAACACATACTGTTCATAAAAATACTTGTTTACCAAAATACTCATAAACCCACAATCTACATGTATGTATATTGTTGTTTCAAAAAGTGTATTTCGTTAATAACATTATAATCATTTATAACATGTTGATAACGATAATTGAAAGAGGTGATTCTTTTAAAGCGTTTCTTATTCCGCAACATTGTTACCAGAATTTGTGTGTTAAAATATGTTTATTGTTATAAGCGTTTTGATCTAATAGAGCAGGCAGACTTAAAATATTGAGGACAAATCAGTAACGTAGCAGCGATATTTGCGGAGGTAGAAAGCAACGAACGAGGTTGAAATAAAATTATACTTTCTGTTTAGAGTCCGTAGTCGCGAGTCAGTCCGCGGGTGGCGCGAAGTAGGTCGCACTCTAGACGCGGCTAGACGTATATTTTTGTCGTGTTGATGTAATCAGTATTATTCATTCATGTGTTAACTAGATGTTTCCCGCTACTTCATCCGCGTAAATGAAATCCTGCGGGAACCCTCCATTTTACTGCGGAATAAGGTGGCTTTATCCACCATATAAACTCCTACCATAGAAAATTTTATTAAAATCCGTCTATTAGTTATTGGATGAAACAAACATACAAAAGTTTTTAAGAATATATTGATTTTTGAGAAAAGGTAGGTAGTGCCTTTGCGTTTCGCTTGGCTCGTCTTGGCGGGCGGGAGATATAATATATTTAAAAAAAAAATGCATTTATAATATCTGTATTTAGTACTTAGTAGGACTAGTCGTTCCCTACGAACAATGAATTATTAACAATGATTAAAAAACGTCAATAGGCCGGTTTAATAACGGTAAAAATTTAGGCGATACCGAAACTTCTAACAAAGCTGGATTCGATCTCTCTCTCTCTCATTCAATGTTAGAACGGGACAGGCATCGAACCTGTAGCTCAGCGTTAAATGTAAGTGAAATTGGGGCTCTGTGTGCATATGATACACTTCCATTTTACGGTACAGGTATGCATATAATGTTGAAGTAGGTCAGTAGCGTGCTGCATTAGCATACATGTATTATAAGTAGGTATACAATATATGCACATACATGTGGATATGTACATACAAACGTTTGCTAATTCTAAGTCCCAACATCCACTTAGTCTAAAAACAAAACTTATTTAATTACTAATATTCTAACGTGCGTAATAAATGTTATGTAGCACATGTAGAGCTCAGAGCTACTAGTGAGTCATCTTAGAATTTTGTGCAGAATATAATATTATAGATAATATGCGTGACTTTTAAAATACCGGTTTGGAGTAAATATTATAAATATAAATATTATTGAAGGCGCTTTGGGTGAGTGCGTCAAAGCAAACTTTTACAAACCATGCGATTTTGGAGAAAACCAATTTTTAGCAAAGAATATTTTAACTAACTATGGTATTTCTAAGTGGGCCTTCATTATAACATCCGCTCCAAAGAGAAAAATACATACCTAATGGACAGATTGGTATGTCTCTAACTTTAGAGTTTAGACTTTATACTTATACTGCTCATACGCATTGATTTGTCCGACGGCATCCGTAAACAAAAGTTACTATTTCAGCATTGTTACTTTCACAGTGAACTCTATACAAGGGATATAGGTACGCGTTGTATAATACATAATATTACGTACGGTAGGTGTAAGTCGGAGTTTATTTAGGCCAAGTAGCGGTGTTCAAAGTAATTGACAAATCCGCGCCGTACGTCACAATTTGCGCTTGCCGACCCGTGTCTCAACAAAAATACAGCAGAGAAACCCACAGACATATTGTGTGCATGCACACTGCACAGTGCATACGACCACATTACAACCACATTACAACTGAGAATTGTGACTCATGAATTCATTGAAATACATCATTCATAATACAATTAGCGGCAAATTGAACCGCTCATTTTGTATTTCAGTTAATTTGAGGAAAGTAGTGTTGTATCAAATATAAGGAAATTGATGACATAAAATCTCTTGAAATTAATTACTTTATAATGTATAATATGTCGCATTCATCTGATTGAATCTGATTATTTCATTGAATGACTAGCGCGGAAACTTAATGGCGTCAAACAGCTCGTACAGATAGCAATGTATCAATATATCAATATTTTTTGATTAATTTACATTAAAATGTGCGTTATAATAGTACTCATTCGGAAATTTTGAAGTTTAAAACTAAAATATTAAATGGCTGTCCTAGTTTCGGATTCTAAAATTTGTTGGTCAAAACAGGATTCAATGAACGCGCTAGTCATTCCATTAAATAGCGGATTCAACCAGATGACTGCGACATATATATTGGATTTATGTTTAGAGGAAATAGATATGAACATTATTATATAGGGGAAAAATGTCATGCTTTTGCTTTAGGTACAACTCTCATTTGACGCATGCTCTGCCAAATGTGAGTAGGTTCACTAAGATTTCATTTCGATGCTTTGAACACGTACTTAATCGGTGCTAGTGGCTCTACATTGTGTTAACCACGCACATATAAACCCTTGAGCCGGATATCGATGTTTTTGTAATTAATTGCAAATATTTGCACGCAATGCTGTAAAGTGCAAACCAAATTTACCCTCTGCAGACTGCACCTATTGTTTTCACTTTAATTAGGGATCGTACACATTCCACTTAATAACCTTTTCATTTTCCGTGCGACTTCATCCTAAAAGATATCGATGGATAGGTACATCAAAATGTTGTTCACATTTTCTGTGCAATGTTAAAAAGCATTGTTAAACAGCAACCAATACCCATCGGTAACCAAGCCTAGTAAAAGCTAAGGCTTCGGGTTTTGGTTTTTGTTAAGGCGCGCTCCTGCTTTTTAACATTCAAAATTCAAAAGAAACTCTTCATACCCCCTTCCCCAAACAGGCCACGTACTTACTATGTAACGGGTATGTTGCCTTACACGTTGCTAATTTCTATACTTTGATATTATTTTGATCATGGATGTTAGGTTTGGAGAGCGAAGGTATCATAACACTGTACAACATTATCAACACCTATTGTACTGTGTCCACTTCTACTGTTTGTTTACCACCATGTGCATGAAATGTAATGCCTGACTTCCCATCACACCCAAATGAATGTGGCGATAGTACTTCCTGGTCCAAGCATTCCACCCCCTTATCATTCTTATCAGCATCGCCATATTAGGAACAACAAATACTGTATTTTTAGATAGCAAGCTAGGCCGTAGCTGCCTCTATAATAATCTATGGACGCTTCCACACTATACGTTAATCAGGCCCCGTAGTGCCCTGTACAGAATATCTCTATAGAACTTGTATCACAGGTACCAGACATCAGAAATATATTTGATACTAGATACATACCTATGTCTGTATTCTATTTAATATTGTACAGACATAGGTATGTATCTAGGATTTTTATTATACTACAACGTAAACTTTTTGACACATCGGTGGGATTGGAACCGCGACCTCAGCTCCGGTTTGAGCGCCGTAGCGCTAACCCCTTAGCCACAGAGGTCGCCAAATAATAAAATAAGTTGCGTAAAATCCTGTTAAAATAAAATCGGCTTATATCTCAAAATAATTCTTCTGTTTCAGTTGCGTGCAGTTAACAAGCGTTGAATGCGTCGTGTAGCGGAAACGGCGTATTTGTTATGGAGACACACTTTGGAATTGTATAAACGGTAGTTCGAGATGTGGAAGGTCAGCGTATTCTTGGCGCTCGTCGTATCGGTCACCGCTCTCCTCGAGGGACCCAATGTTTGCACGAGACAAGAACCGTAAGTACACATTTATCAACCCGAAAGTCGCAAAAGCTTCAAGATTGAGAGATACTTTTGTTTGTTAATAAAAAAAAGAAATTAATACTAATTTCTTTATTAAGTTTCTCTAAGTGGGAATTGTAGTAGTTGCGTTCACAAAAAGTAAAAAGTTTTCGGGACTATAGCATATGAAATCAATAAGGATTTTCATCATACGTTATCCAAAACACTATTTATCAGGACTAAAAACTAGATGTTGCCGGAGGTTACGTAATTAGCTATTTAGTAATCTGTGCTAGCGATTTCGTGAGCACGTCGAAGAAGGAAATTACGCAGGAATGTTACATTTTTCGGGGAAAAAAGTATCCTTGGATCAACAATTATATACATGTATATTGTTGATCGAAACTGTGTCCTTTCACATGGACCACATAAAGTACATAAAGTACTTACATAAAGTAGATCTACTTTATGTAAGCGTCAAATTTCATCAAAGTGGTTCTCACTTCAGATGCATTCTATGAGGTAAAACGTACCTTTTTAGTTTGGAATCTTTAACTACTTTACGCACTAAAAATGCAAAAAAATTGTTTTACCCTGCATTTTGGAAGTAGTTTCGGATCCTATTCAACTAAAACAAATGTACTAACAAATCTTTCATCTTTATAATATTAGTATAGGAGTGTAGATAAACAGGAATGCAGAACAAGTATTCTAATTTTATAGATACAAGTACTTTGACTGTACTGGTACAGGGCACCGGCCACTTACAAGTGTAGTTATAAAAGCTTTTGTAATGACTCTATTTGGATTCCGATAGAGCTCGAATCAAAACGTCGATTCTGCAGGCTTACTCCCGACAAAATCGAGAATCGAATTAGTTCGATATCAATTTTTGCAAGGCTTTTGGTATTTTAATGGGTGGATTGCTTTAAAACTAACCAGGATAAAGAAAATCGTTAGATCGTAACTTTTTGTACTCCCGCCCATATCAATCGACTGAGAATCAATATAAACAAACGTCAATTTATTGGGAAGTACGCTGTACGATAGAAACTGAATCAAAATCGAATCAATTTGGAGAGTAAGGGCCCAGGTAATAAAATCTTACAATAATAAAGTTTCTATGCTGACTCTATATTATGTTCTACAGCAAAATTGTATTCTCATAATCGTCAAACCTACCTTAAAAGCGTTGTTATTGGTTCTCTTTTTCTAACTATAAAATCCATCAAGGTACAAAGCATTGTGCCCAGCCAAGTTCAAATTTATTCTTTCAAGATTTATTTATAATTTAAAGTAAAATTGAAGTCTAAGTTTATAATGAGTTTAGTACCTACACATTGCACTTGTAGGTGTTTGCCTTCGAAGCTTATCCGACTTTCATCCGGTCTTTGTACTACGTAGGTGTCTATGTGTAGTCTGCAGGCTTACTCGTGACATAATCTAGAATCGAATCAGTTCGATCTCAACGGCTTTTGGTATTTTATTTGTAAGATTACTTTGAATCCTGGATAGTCCAGGATAAAGAAAATCGTAAGATCATGACTCTTTGTGCTCCCGACCATATCAATCGACTGAGTATCAAACAAACAAAGTCAATTTATTCGGGCGGACGGGGCTCGATGGAATCTGAATCAAAATCGAATCAGTTTGGAGAGTAAGGCCCCTGTTTCAAGTTTCGATGCATTTCACAGTCTACGTTGACTCTAGGTTATCTACTTTGAAACAATCGTAAAAGTTTGTGATTACCATAACTTAGTTGTGTGACGATGAAATCATTCATGCGAATACCTAATTACCTACGTATGTTTCATCTTTGTTATGTAACTATACCTACATTAGTACCTATATAAGATTATGAGAGACTTTTAACCTTTTCACTGTAACAACAGTGAGAAGTGACTCATTTGTTTTATTTTGACGTTATCATTTACTGCAATAATTACCAGTATTCTGCTTTACCTACTAGGGAGAAAAATGTGTCATAAAAGGATAGAATATTATGTTTACATTTTGCATCTTAGCAACTAGCAACACATACATAAGGATAATTTAAAAACAAAAATATATATTTGTTCAAAGTGAAATAAAGTACATTCTTAAAGATGCATTAAACGGTATGAAATCTAATTGATCTGATCTGCGGGCTTACTCCCGACACAATCGAAAACCGAATCCGTTCGATATCAGTTGTTTTTCGTACTTTATTTGGTGAATTACTTTGAAACTAATCAGTATAAAGAAAATTGTTAGATCGTAACTTTTTGTACTCCCGACCATATCAATCGACTGAGAATCAAAATAAACAAATGTCAATTTATTAGGAAGTACGCGGCATGATCGTATCTAAATCAAAATCAAATCAGTTTGGAGAGTACGGCCACTGATCAGAGTCCCACTCGATACTTTAGTAGCTGTATTGTTTATACAATAAAATTGGCTTAATGTACATTGTTCTATTTTCATCTACATTAGTGTTCGCTCGCTTTCCGGATTCCGGATCATACAGTGAAACGCCGATTATCCCAACTATTGAAAAAAAAAGGACCGGGTCGGAAAACGTTATTTTTCTTAAAAATTCAAAAGGCTTACTTAAGTAAGCTCCCTTAACGGAGCGAACGATTTACAAATGTATACTAGTATTTTTGACTTGAACCTTAGCCAAATTATTACTATTCCTTTTAGATTCGCTTTAGTCGATTAAAAAGTTGTAAAGAGATAGTACAAGGTGCTATCATTTTTACAGTAGGTAGTTTGGTTATCAGTTCTGCGTATTGGTCGTGCGTCCGATTTATATTATTGCTCTCTGGTGACAGGATGTGACCAGCCAGACACATAGGATTCCGTTATCCGAACCAGTAAATAAATTGTAATGGTTCTCTTGTAAACCTTTATTTCATTATGAAGGTAAATGATCTTGTTTAATAAAAATAGCTTTTAAAAAAATATTGGCAAATTTCGGTATATTTGTTGCCTCAAAAATATTTTCAAACACCAAGACGCCAAATATTCCAAATAAGCCCCTCGAGTAGAACGACGTATTTTACAATCCCCACAATAATTGAAACCACATGCTTCTTTTTTATTTGAAAAATATTGTTAATGCCAATACAATGCGTACAAGGGAATATCAATTTACTGTAACAATTACGGAACCCTTTGAGAACAAAACGAAATGAAAGGTCGGTGGACTTATTGATTGTTCATATTTCCGAATGATAGCGTCAGTTTTGAAGCAATTACATTAAAAGTTGTTTACGAATAGAAAACTGTAGTATACCATATTTGTAAAGCGGGTCTAGAAATGAATAATGTTTGTTCTTGCTGTTGTAATTTATTGGTTATCGCCATTAGCACCGACACCCACGTTTTGCTTGCCCTGCAAGTTAGTGAAGGTGGTTGATAATATTTCGTGCACTCCATCTGTTTCTTACACTTTAACTAGACGGATGTTTTGATGTACGACACGAAATAATTATAGTTTCATGCTTACTGTGTTTAAACTATACACAATGGCATAGAGACGGAAGCACTAATCATAAATCAATTAAGTGTAATTTGAGCCGAGGTTTCAGACGCTTTGCAGTTCAGTTACATACATTCAGCTATCAGTAGCCCAAGCTCGAACATTGACAACAAAACATTACTAACGTGTAATGATAGTGTTTGGGCTACAGTTACAGAAATGTTCATATAAATTGCAGACCTTTATTCATATTACACGTGGACTGAATGAATTTGTTGCAATAAACAATCTCGAATGTGATAGCCTTGTTTTGATAACGAATATTGTTTTGAATTTCGAAGAAGTAATGTAGCGTAGCTGAAACCTATTATCGTAAGAGCTAATATACTTGACAATTACTATAATTAACAATTATCGCTTTCTTGCACAATATTTGTTATGCGGCTTGGCTATCGTTTACATAGTGATTATATCCAAAGTTAGGTAATGATTTGTCACAAGAAAATATATTAAACGACAATTTTAAGGTCAATGTTCCAGTAATGTGAAACGAAGATTGAAATTTTCAATTGCTTGATTATCTGAGACCCAATCTGACACTTGTACGCATAAAAAAAAGACGATCATATTATTTATTCCGTTGAAAGTCGAACATTTGTAAAGTTCAATGTATTTATACGAGGGGCTATACATGTGATGATCGAGACTGCTCTATTTGTTTCAGATACGTAACTACGATACGAGTGTCTGAGAATCAAGCGTATCAGAAGAAAGAATATTCGTGGTGTCTGAGCATACCGCCGCGATGCACAAAATACAAGATAGATTTTAAGACAGTCTACAAAACTCAGACGCTCGTGAAGCAGCGGCCCGTGGAGGCTTGCTGCGATGGCTACGCACAGGATTCCAAGGTAGGCTTGTTGAAAAAATCGATATATTGATATTTTTTTTGCCTGTATAGATATTTTTGAGCATCCGCCCGAACAATATAACATTCCAAATATCAAAAAGGTATAAAATCCTTATTTTTCGTTTTGATAAACATTTCTAAGCTATATAAATCCTATAAAGGATTATTTTTTTACCTACCTAGTATGTAACTGAAAATGCAGCAACATTTTCATTTAGAAACTTTATCTGTTTCATGTTATTATAGGTTTATTCATATTTTAAAATATTTAATAAATATTTTTGAAATCAATATCGATATTTAAATATTGTTTATAAAAATACTTTATTGCATTTCTGCAATCTCATCTCCAAGGGGGAGCAGTGTCTGCCGGTATGCGTGGAGTCCTGCGTGCACGGGAAGTGCGTCGCGCCCAACACGTGCACGTGCGCGCACGGATACGGGGGACCCGCCTGCGATATTTGTGAGTGCGAATATGATGTAATGGAGTCTATAGATTGCAATCATCGTTGCCCTTCCCATCTATTACTTTGGATACTGTAACTGATTCAATTGTGCCCTATAATAATTTGATTGACACTATCTTAGGGTTTTGCTCGTAATGAGAGATTTTTTTTTTTTATGCACGAATGCATGTGGCAAGTCTCTGTCTGGTTATATTAATTAACATCAATGGTGTCGGGTTTCTTGAACTCGCTTCCTATCGACTTCTCTTGCCCCTTACCTTTTGAAGACTCTCATCCAAATTTCTACCTAATATACAGGCTAAGGCTTCCCTCTGCATGAGAACCGGCCTTTGTCACGAATGAACATAATGTTTCTAGCCTGTCCCGAGGGTAAATGGGGTCGTCACTGTCAGAACAAGTGCCTCTGCATGAACGGCGGTACGTGCGAGCCTCTGACTGGCGAGTGCGCATGCGCGATGGGCTGGCGCGGCGATGCGTGCGAGCGTGCGTGCGTGGCGGGCACGTTCGGTGACGCCTGCCACCAGAGCTGCCGATGCCAGAACAACGCCACGTGCGACCCCGTTAGCGGCGCTTGTCACTGCCTAAAGGGGTTCACTGGACCATTGTAAGTTTTTTGCCATAAAAATATGAATTTAAAAATTTAGCAACATTTCTAAATAAAAGGAAGACATTCTTTAACCTTATAACTTTTTGTGATTGACGCAGAGGAAAGGCTTTTTGTCTGTCCCAAGGGTCCTTGGGACAGACAAAAAGCCTTTCCTCTGCGTCAATCACATCATCCATTGCTTGGGGGTCAAGTTGGAATCCCGGATTTTCCTTAACTGAATACCTAACCTATCTCATCAAGTAGGAGAGATAAAATTTTAAAAATATTTTATATTTATACCAATATATCATATCTATCAATCATAAAAAATATGGTAAGATTAATCGAAAGATTTGGTTCAGAAACAACGTGTTTTTAAACATTAGATTGTACAGTACTAACTATTTTGTTACAGATGCGAGGAGGAGTGTCCCAAGGACGACGAATGTCCCATGCGATGCCGGTGTCAAAACAGCGGCAAATGTAACGCGTTTACCGGCGAGTGCGTGTGCGCGCCTGGCTGGACAGGGGAGGTCTGTGCTAACACGTACGTATCGTTCCCCTTTTATTATATTACTTATATTCAATACTATAATATCTCTTACGTTCTTCGGACGATTGAAAGAGAAGGCATGATATTTAGACAAACGATTAACACGCCTGTTAAGGCGTTGGTGAAATTGGAAATTTAAATATTGTATTGATTATGGAATTTATGATTGTAATTTTGTTTGTCTGTTTCAAAATTAGGTGTCCATCTGGAAAATGGGGTGAAAACTGTGAAAGAACGTGTGAATGCGCGAACGGTGCAGGCTGCCATCATGTCACCGGAAAATGTCAATGCGAGCCTGGCTTTACCGGGGATAAGGTAATTCATAATTATTGTACAGTTGTTTTATTTATGCTGTACAATTTTCACAACTACGGCACCTTTTACGGAATAAAAGATTTAAATAATAAGACAATTTTTATAGAGGATAACATAAAAATTAAATTGGGTCTAAGAATATTATGTAAACCTAATAAAGGTCTGGAAGGTCCCACCAGAATTGGAAAGAACCAACTGCAGGATGGTCTATACTTAGTAAATATAATAAATAGGGTAAATTGAGATATTAGTAACATACTTTACTCTTTTTTTAAGACTATAACAATATAATTACATACCCTAAAATCATAGTTTCAATCTAATACATATACTGTTACTATACTGAGATTATTTTCCAGTGCCTGGAGGCGTGCCCGGTGGGGTGGTGGGGCGCGGGGTGCGAGGGGCAGTGCGAGTGCCAGCACGGCGGCGCGTGTTCCCCGCGCGACGGCCGCTGCGACTGCGCGCCGGGCTGGACGGGCGCCCGCTGCGAGCGCCGCGCCTGCCCCGACCAGCTGTGGGGGCCGCGCTGCGACAAGACCTGCGAGTGTAACACCGCAACCACCGACGTGTGAGTGTGTCATAGCAGTAGTAGTGACGGCCGCTGCGACTACGCGCCGGGCTGGACCGGCGCCCGCTGCGAGCGCCGCGCCTGCCCCGACCAGCTGTGGGGGCCGCGCTGCGACAAGACCTGCGAGTGTAACACCGCAACCACCGACGTGTGAGTGTGTCATAGCAGTAGTAGTGACGGCCGCTGCGACTACGCGCCGGGCTGGACCGGCGCCCGCTGCGAGCGCCGCGCCTGCCCCGACCAGCTGTGGGGCCGCGCTGCGACAAGACCTGCGAGTGTAACACCGCAACCACCGACGTGTGAGTGTGTCATAGCAGTAGTAGTGACGGCCGCTGCGACTACGCGCCGGGCTGGACGGGCGCCCGCTGCGAGCGCCCGCTGCGAGCGCCGCGCCTGCCCCGACCAGCTGTGGGGGCCGCGCTGCGACAAGACCTGCGAGTGTAACACCGCAACCACCGACGTGTGAGTGTGTCATAGCAGTAGTAGTGACGGCCGCTGCGACTACGCGCCGGGCTGGACGGGCGCCCGCTGCGAGCGCCCGCTGCGAGCGCCGCGCCTGCCCCGACCAGCTGTGGGGGCCGCGCTGCGACAAGACCTGCGAGTGTAACACCGCAACCACCGACGTGTGAGTGTGTCATAGCAGTAGTAGTGACGGCCGCTGCGACTACGCGCCGGGCTGGACCGGCGCCCGCTGCGAGCGCCGCGCCTGCCCCGACCAGCTGTGGGGCCGCGCTGCGACAAGACCTGCGAGTGTAACACCGCAACCACCGACGTGTGGGTGTGCTATAGCAGTAGTAGTGACGGCCGCTGCGACTGCGCGCCGGGCTGGACGGGCGCCCGCTGCGAGCGCCGCGCCTGCCCCGACCAGCTGTGGGGGCCGCGCTGCGACAAGACCTGCGAGTGTAACACCGCAACCACCGACGTGTGAGTGTGTCTTAGCAGTAGTAGTGACGGCCGCTGCGACTACGCGCCGGGCTGGACGGGCGCCCGCTGCGAGCGCCGCGCCTGCCCCGACCAGCTGTGGGGCCGCGCTGCGACAAGACCTGCGAGTGTAACACCGCAACCACCGACGTGTGGGTGTGCTATAGCAGTAGTAGTGACGGCCGCTGCGACTACGCGCCGGGCTGGACCGGCGCCCGCTGCGAGCGCCGCGCCTGCCCCGACCAGCTGTGGGGCCGCGCTGCGACAAGACCTGCGAGTGTAACACCGCAACCACCGACGTGTGGGTGTGCTATAGCAGTAGTAGTGACGGCCGCTGCGGCTACGCGCCGGGCTGGAAGGGTACAACAGTAGGCGGAATTTCTGCCGAAACCTGACGTTTAATTGAATATAGGTTGTAACTGCGTGCTTTGAATATTTTTATTATCCGACTGCGCAAGAAGCAGGGTATTGTTTTTCAAAAGTATTTAATTACTAGCTGACCCTTGCCCACTTCGTTGAGCATAAAAACAGTTTATGATGAAATTCAACTAAAAAAAACAACCCCTAACTCGGGAACGCGGAACCCGCAACGCGGGAACCCGGAACCCGCAGCATGGGAACCCGAAACCCGCAACGCGGGAACGCGGAACCCGCAGCATGGGAACCCAAAACCCGCAACGCGGGAACCCGGAACCTGCAACGCGGGAACCCGGAACCCGCAACGCGGAACCCGCAACGCGGGAACCCGGAATCCGCACCATGGGAACCCGAAACCCGCAACGCGGAACCCGCTACGCGGGAACCCGGAACCCACAACGCGGGGACCCGGAACCCGCAACGCGGGAACCCGGAACCCGCAACGCGGAACCCGCAGCATGGGAACCCGAAACCCGCAACGCGGGAACCCGGAACCCGCAACGCGGGAACCAGGAACCCGCAACGCGGAAACCCGGAACCCGCAACGCGGAAACCCGGAACCCGCAACGCGGGAACCCGGAACCCGCAACGCGGGAACCCGGAACCCGCAACGCGGGAACTCGGAACCCGCAACGCGGGAACGCGGAACCCGCAACGCGGAACCCACAACGCCAAACCCTTCCGTGAACGTTGCTGGTTCTGCGCTGTCAAATGGAATAAATAGTATCCTATATCCGTCTACTGGCTCTAAGTTACTTCCTCACCAATTTTCAACCATATCGATAAAGCCGTTCTCGAGTTATAAATAATTCATTTAACTAACACGACTTACTTTAATACAAAAAGCTGATGTAAAGATGAAACTAACATAAGCTAACGCCCGGTGAATGCTCCCGTCACAGTCGGTCCAGCCGATTCGGTGATCATTAGTTAGATAACGATGATGATGATGAAAAGAAGCCTAAATTAATCCTTATAACTTTAGCTATCTACCAGTGAAAGTCTCGTTAAAATCGGTCCAGCCGTTCCAGAGATTAGCCGGAGCAAAGAGACACGCTAACAGACAGACAGACATTTTTTTTTAATTGCATTTTCGTTTTCAGTAGCAAGAAAAAAAAAAGTTAACTTCGCACAAAGACAAATGACGACATAGTGGCGTCATATCATGACGTTTTCGATTTTTTTTTTAATTGTTCGTGAATTATGACCATGGATCTAACTCCTTCGATCTGATTTTTAAATTAACATTTATAATATATTCTTAAAACAACTTATAAGTTAAGTACTTTTTTTAAATAGGCATATTATAGCTGTTAAAAGATTAATCGATTTTTTGAGTAAGTCTCTAGTGTTTAATAAGAAAAAGTGTTAACTGACGTAACATTATCACGACGTTTATTTCATTAAATCATAATTTGTATATTATATTTAAGATCGTTTATCAGTGAAAGCAAATCGTAAAAAAACTCATATTGGTTATGTTGACAATAAATATCTAATAATTATTAAATAAAGTTTAGTAAATTCTGCAGTTTTAACAAAAAGAAAATATTTATTTTATTATGTCGTCGTTACGTCGCTCATTTTGGATAAACTGTCAAATGTTACCTATTAAAATGACCCGACTATTTATTAGTGGTGGACAAATAGTTTAATGAATCCAAATAGTTTAAGTTTATGTTAATACGTTATTTATAGCATTTCATAATTTTTATTTTCCATTTGTAAACAATGTCGTTACCATGACACCAGTGCCATATAAACTGGCAACGACGTGAATCGATTGAGCCCAGGTTCAAACCCCGCGTGACCATCACGTATTTTCTTCTTTTTTCTAATTTTCTGCTTATTTTTTTCAACATTTTCTTTCATAATAACCTTTTCGTGACAATAACGAACATACCGTAAAAAAAATTGCGAAATTGGTCAAGCCGTTGTCGAAGCGCACACGACGTAAGAAATTTTGGAGGTCGTTTTTTTACACTTTGGGCTACATTTTTGGGGTTTTAGTAAGGAACCCTACTTTTTTTAAACATATAATATAGCCTATGTTCAGCGCTAGGAATGTAGCTTTCCAACGGTGAAAGAATTTTTCATATTGGTTCAATGGTTTCAGAGCCTATTCCATTCAAACAAACAAACAAACAATCAAACATTACCTCTTTATAATATTAGTATAGATAATTGTTTGGCACGCTCTGCATCCTGGAAAGGTGTCGTTAAATTCGTGTTTACTGTAGTGACGCTGGGTATATGAACATAAAAAACGCTACAATAAAATAAACATAGTAAGGATTTAATGTATTTTAAATTACCATTTTCTTGTAATTTTAATTATTAAATGGCTTCAGGTGCGATCCGTGGACGGGGTCGTGCGAGTGCTCGGCGGGGTGGGCGGGCGAGCTGTGCGCGCGCCAGTGCCCGCTGCTGACGTACGGCAAGGGCTGCCGCTCTGCCTGCCGCTGCGAAAACAGCGGACATTGCTCGCCCGTTAACGGTAATATTACTTTTTTTTTAAATAAAAACTTATATGAATAATATGTTTAAATAAAAACTACATACTTAATTTACAAATAACATGATTTTTTACTAAATTTGTGCTCACTCTGCTTAAGTTTGGAACATACTTTGCAACGATGAGTTCATAGTCATCTTTCAGTCAGTAGGTGAAATTAATATTGTAAATAGAGGTGGATAATAATGTGTAAGTTTTCGATGCGGCAAAGGTGTGTTAAAGTGGAGTTTGTACGTTTGTTCCATCAAATATAGATCTACAAATCATCTAAAAAATACTAAGACAATCATCACATGAGTTATATCAAAAGATATGTTTAAGACACCACGAATATGTAAATAAATTGTATTTAATATTATTATATGTGTTGTAGGGTCGTGTCTCTGCGCCCCGGGGTACCGCGGGTTGCGGTGCGAGGAGCCGTGTCCAGCACCGCTGTACGGCGACAACTGCGCGGACACCTGCGACTGTCGCAACAATGCCACCTGCTCCCACGAGACCGGCCAGTGCTATTGCAAGCCCGGGTATGTGTTTAGTTCAAATAGATAAGTAAAATTTGATTGCCTGTAAAGTCGCTTTACAGACTATTGTTAACGTGACAACGACAAGCGCCTTTTCGTGCCTTTTGCTCGCTCGTGCAGTTCTCTCTCTAAAGTTACAATGAGCGTGCCATCACGCTCATTGTAACTTTGCCCCATGGCAATGAGTCATAATTTATCGTGCGTGTAGCCGGTGTTCATAGATTTATTAGACGTTGTCACGTCAAAAACAACTTACTTATTTTATTTTCATTTTATTTTATTTGTAAGGAAGACCAACAGCTATTAATAATTACAATATGCATCTTAACTAGAAATTGGAAAGCCAATAACAGGTCCTCACATAAAGACACTGAATAGGTTAACAATAGAACTTAAACATAGTAACACATAGTACCTACACGCTAGTAGGATAATAACATTCATATAATACTTATAGATAATTTAATTTGGAATTTCTCTGAAATACTCGTATAATGCCTGCTGTATTAGGCCAAACCACCAACTGTTTATTATTATTTCATACCCTAGGTATCTGTTTATTTAGATCCAGCCTAATTTACTATCCTATTAATTATTAGACGTAAATATTAATTGTATGATTATTAGGGATGGGCCGAATGTGGTTTGAACCGAATACGAACTTCGGCCGAACATTTGGTAAAAATTAAAAATTCGGCCGAACTTCGGTTCAATTTCGGCCGCGCTTTTTCGTGTTGTGACTTGTTTATGCACTTGCTGCAAATATATTATTAAGAAAATAGTTTAGTTTTTGTTTTTTGATTAAGTGAGAGGAGATATCTAAGACTTGATGAGATGGGCAGTAAAATTTTGTTTTTTGAGACTGGTAGTTAAGAAGGCCTATTTAAGTTTTATGCTTATCACCTATGATTACTTTTTCTAATTCATATAAATGACTATGAATGAGTATATCAGACTTATTTTGTTTCGCTGTTACTACAGAAAAATATTTTTTTCATTAATTTCTATTATGACAGTACAAGTATATATAGTGCAAAATGTTCGGCATTTGAACCGAAATTCGGCCGAATGACGAAGTTCGGTTCAAGCTGCCGAAGTTCGGTTAAACCGAATGTAAAACGAATTTCGGCCCACCCCTAATGATTATTCAAACCTCAAACATGTAGTTGCTGTATGTTATGAATTATTTGTACCTCAATATTAAAATTTTACAGTTTTGATGGTTTGAAATGTGACCGGCCGTGTGACGGGAAAACATATGGATTGATGTGCCGACAGCCCTGCAACTGTGAGAATGGTGCTCCGTGCAATCCTGTTAATGGTATATTCTTTATTATGGGTATTAATATTTATTATAGTACTATTATTTATTGTCTTGATTTGCTCACATTAATTCACTAACATTCATGACGCCAGTATTGCTATAAAAGTGACGTCGAGGTTTTTAATTTAAATTTATTTTATATATTAAGACTGAGCTTATTAAGGCTGAGCTTTTGACCCAAATATTTTTTTATTTTTATTTAACAATTTATTGCACACAAGAAAATTTTACAATAATACAGTTTACAAAGAGTATTAGAACAGTCAGAGTCGGATATTATGAAAAATTATAGTTCGACCGAGTCAGTTGACACTTGAGTTAGTTAAGTATTTATTTTTGCGTTACGCATTTTGACAGAACGTCTTTGTTTATAAAAAATATTGCTTTGCACGGAGTATAGAACCGTGAACTTACTATGTGCGTAATGTACGCAGGTGCGTGCGTATGCGCGGCGGGGTATGAGGGGCCGCGGTGCGAGCGCCGCTGCCGCGCGGGGCGCTACGGGCCTGGCTGCGCGCTCACGTGCGACTGCGCGGCCAACGCGCTCGGCTGTCACCACGTCACCGGCGCGTGCGTCTGCGAGCCCAGTTGGAGAGGTCAGTACCTAATGGACGAGATGCGATTACGAAATTTTGCGCTCATTATGCTTTTTTTTTAACAATTATACAATTATATAACGTGAATGATTGATAATGTTTAAGGATGCATATAAATCCCTATTATGGATTTCGCCATGAAAGTAGCAACCGTCAAAAAATGTTTGCTACTACTCTTAGCATAAAACCTAACCCAAGAATTAATTCAGTTATTGTTTCATCATTCATTTCTATTACACGTAGGGATTTATCCACTAGAATAGATGACCCGTAATTTTCCACTAGTCAAAATAATGTTTAGACAAATAGTTTTCATTTGCTATAAAATATGACTTTATTAAAATGTTTGTCCATTACAATTCCATTTCTCGCACATAAAAAAATCATCTCCTCATTTGATGTTATCAAAAACCATATTATTTATATGACAATTTATACCGCTAATATTATTGTGTTATATAACACTAATGTTATATCTACATGTGTATAATAGAAGAATTGTACTTACCTATTCATATCTCAAATTGTAGGTCTCGCTAGAAAACTAGGTATGTTGGCTATTCCAATAAATTATGATGCATGTATCACTTACATTGTAATTATCAAATGTGTTGTGTATGTGTTATATGTTTTGTTTTTACAATATTTGTCGTCGCCACAAAAAATGCAAACAATAGGAGGGTAAGTGTGATAAATTGTACTTGCAATGTGGGATTATTTGTTTTCATGTCATGTTATTTTACTGATGTTGTTGTATGGCATAGTAATTGATTATTTTATTTGTATTGTCTTTTATTTAGTTTACAGTGGGTTATCATTATTTTATTTGTAACTAAATGTGGAATATACGAAGCACTAGTGACTTATATTATTTTCGATTTTATATAAAAATAAATAACATAATTTGTTGTACGTGAATACATTTTTTACATAGCGTAATAAATTCTTAGATTATTTAGCTAGCAGTGGTGTAATTGAAATTTAGACGGTAACACTAACTGTATCCCCCGATTTTGTTATCTTTAGTTTTCTTGAATTGCTTCCCGATGAAAGAAATTTTGTACGTGAGGTGTCGGAGTAAGAATACTTAGAAGAAGCACCTCCTAAATACCTTTTAAATAGCCTTTAAAATAGTTAATTCTACATTGGGGCGCTGCCCGGACGTGAAGCTAAAAAAATGATGTGGATGTGTTATAGACACATTTGTTGCATGTGACTACGATCATTACGTAGCGTGATAATTTTTTTGTTTCAGAAAAAACATCCTCCAATTTTTTATGTTAGTTTTTTTTAATTGCGTCTCTGTAAAAGCAAAATAAAACATGTATTCACGTCAAAACTTTAGTTAGCGCTAGGGGGTAAATAATACATCGCTTTTTGGTAGCAAATAATTGTATATTGTATGCAGGCGTACGTTGCGAGACGCAGTGTTCGACGGGCACGTTCGGCGCTACGTGCTCGGAGCGGTGCCCGTGCGTGAACAACTCGTCGTGCGACGCCGAGACGGGCGCGTGCGTGTGCGCAGCGGGCTGGCGCGGTGAGCACTGCGACGAGCCGTGCCCGCGCGGCCGGTACGGCCCCGGCTGTCTACTCGAGTGCCCCGACACACCAGGTAAGAATCAAAGGTACTATATTATATAATATGTCGCACCTTTAATAAAACAACGAAATAACTCAAAATTCGTGTTTTTCGAGATTTTATCAAAAAGTGAAATAACTTTGGGAGCTGCGTTAGTTTACTCGCTTCAATATGACGAAAATGACGAGTACAGATGATAGTCCGTCTCTTTTTTACAAATCCTCACGACACGTTGATTTGTGTTAAAGCGGAATAATACTGAATAAATCAGTGTTTTACTAAGAGGTAAGTACTTTTTTTATTACTTTTTAAATAAAATAATGATTGCTTTGAGACTTACCCCACTTTATGACAAATTTATTTTTATGCTGAAAATGACAGATTCCAGTTCGTCCTCAAGCTCAAGTTCAGAACTTGAGCTGGAAAACGAACTGGACGACTACTGATTCTGATAATTAAAAACAAGAAGGGCATGAAACATCCAGCGTCTTGAAATAATGTAGTTATTGATGAAACTGATGAAGATGTTATAGAAAACACTCCTCCGGATACCAGTACAATCGTATGTGTTGTCAGACGTTTGATTATTGACAATTTTATAGATTATTCTAAAGCAAACTAATTATGATAATATTTTATAAATATTTCAGGTATCAAGCTATCATCCTACTAGAAATCGCAGACTGGATAAAAGTTATGAAATATCTCTTTTGTATACTAATGTAGATTTTAGTGATATAGATCCAACTGTCGTAAACGTTCAGTTTAAAAAACATTTATATTTTTTATCAATCGAGCTCCTCCTTATCTGATTCTATAAATTCTATGGTGCAAACACTAAATATAAAGGTGTATGTGTAATATACATATACATTTTTAATTCGGGGCCATACCCAGAACGAAGCCGATTGCATTCATAGCCTCATAGCGAAAGAAATAAAAAGAAATTTTAATTCGGGTCCGATCAACATAATGATTCTTAATTCACACAAGGTGTAAAATAAATGAGTGACAATACTAGATATAAGTAGAGTATACTGTGAAAGTACCAGCGCTGAAAGACTTACTTTTGACTTTCATGTTTGTATGAGAAATGTCCCAACTTCATACATTTTTCCATACAATGTACCTCTTTCAGAGCTGGTACTTTCACAGTAAATTCTATATACGGGACACATACACACCCTAAAGTATTATCACTCATTAATATTATAACATGTAGGTATATTAATCCGAATATACGTAGTGTGAGGAGAATGACGTGTAGAGGATTTTTTATTTTGGCACCTCATATTATTTACTTAACATAACTTTAAAAAAGGTCTAAAATGATCAAAATGAGTGAATCTTACTTTGCTAGTGTTCGCGGGCTCCTAGTCGCACACACGAACGCACTGGTCGTTGACCTAAGACCTGACCAGGATTGAAACTAATCTGTTTAGTGACTTATGTGGAGATCTTTAATCGTGAGACGCAACTAGCGTTATAGTAAATAATTTATATGAGGTGCCAAAACAAAAAATGATCTGCGCGATCTTCTCTTTACAATATAATATTCAATTTGATGTAACTTTAATTAAGAGTTACAAAAAAGGTTAAAAACTATAACCCGACTTCGCAAAAAAGGGTCTAAAAATGCTGAAAAAATAAAATAATTCAATATAAAACCCAGGGGGCCTACTCAAGATGACATCGCTAATTATCGCTTACAAAGTTCGATAACAAAATGTATGGGATTTGACATAAGGTACGCTAAATGACATACTAAATCGCGAGCATTTAGCGTACCTTATGTCAAATCCCATACATTTTGTTATCGAACTTTGTAAGCGATAATTAGCGATGGCATCTTGAGTAGGCCCCCAGATATGCATAGGTACAAAATAGTCATGGTAGAGCCGTGCTCGCACCCGCTGTTGGGATTGTATATTTTAACCGCAGACGAATATTATTTTTCCAGTTCACTTTTTTCTACCGTATTTTGGTTTGTACGGACGCTTAGATTTGTTTAGCGGGTATGACCACGGCTCTACCTTGACATGATTTTTGTACCTATGCGTATCTGGATTTCAAATTAAATTAAAAAAATAATACTACGCTAGTATTATTTTTTTATTATAATTAGAAATTATGAAAAAATCATTTTTAAAATAAAGTTCGCAGTTAATTCACTTTATTACAAAACGTTATTCATACAAAAATTTTGCAATTGTAATTATTTCAGTTTAATGTTGATATTTATTTTAAGAAAATCAAACTTTAAGACTTATGTTAGTATTGAAGTAAAAGCAAAAAAAATATATGGGATTATACCAAATTAGTAGCTAATTAACCATATTATCTATCAAAGTCTTTAGAATTGACATAGCGATTCAGATATTTTAAATACAATTTTTTGAAGTGTACTCTGCGAACACGTAAAACCTTTAATTGCATTTTCCCACAAAATGCAAATTATGAGTTATTTCGTTGTTTTATTAAAGGTGCGATGTGTATAACCGCTGATTTTTGAGATTACAAGCAACAAGATCCAACTAAATCAGAGTAAATTCTTGCAGCAGCTTGTAATTTTACGACGTAGCGGCCAAGGCCAGTCGCCCGGACGAAAATAATACGAGAATTTAAACTGTTATAATTACAGACAACTCATCTTGTGACCCGGTAACCGGCAACTACAAGTGTCCCAGCGGCTACAAGGGCGTGAGTTGCGAGTACCCGTGCCCGCTCGGCACGTACGGACAGGACTGTGAACAAAAGTGCAACTGCAAAAATGGCGCTGACTGTCATCACGTTACCGGTAAGTTTGAAATATATAGTGTACATAATATGATATCTTCGTTAAAATTATTTTATGTGTCCTTGTAAATCAAGAAATCGTCTAGAGATACACTTAACGGAGTCGCATTGTCACATTTCATTCCGTAGTTGACCTATTTTTTATGTTTATATTTCTTTATCAGGGACAAAAAACAATGTTCACGATAAATCTTAAAAAGTAGATTAGAGAGTCTTACACAATTTATAGTATTAATATAGTAGCCACAATGTTACTATAAATGTGTGTGTTATATTGTGTGTGCTTTTTGTATGTCAAAATCAAAATCAAAACATTTTATTTCCATATAGGTTATTAACCCTAGATAACTAATCATTCGTCTACACGACTACGCTACTACCCACGATAGTCGAGTACACCTAGTTCCTCGTACCCCCCGCTCACGAATCTTTTTCTACCTTCCTAAATAGTCAATTTAGTACATCATGTGAGGAAATTTCAATCATACGATAATTAGAAATTGAATTACGGTCATATCGTCGTCCGGTCGACGAAAGTTTAGTAATTACGTAGTATGTTTTGCAAAGGTGTATACATTACTTTTTTATTATTTTTTTCTATATAACATAAGAAACACACAATATTTTTTATAATAAATATAGTTTATCTATATTTTACCAAAAACTTATAAAAAATAATTATATAAAGATATACTTTGTGTACTTCAATTAGAAAACATGTAGTTTTCTTTGTTTGTTCATAGGAAACTAAGTTATTAGCCATTTTTTTATACATTTTTATAATTTTTATAAACGGATATGAGGAACTGAGCATCTGAGAAACAGAAGATGTGGTCGAAAAGCGGTCTGACAATTCGGTAGACTGAGGAAATTTTGAGGGATAAAGATCATCACGACACTAACAGAGCTTTATAGATTGTCCTAGTGAATTTTTAGATTCAGAAAACGTTATTATACAACCAAGCGAGAGTAAATAACATCAAATTATAGATTCTAAATCAGAAATAATCAAGTTTTATCATGATAATAATGGCGCATTAGTCTCAGTTTATCAGATGTGGCCCAATATATGTACTAACAGAAAATAAAGATAGTTGCTATACATTTTTATAATATTATATGCTAAATCTGTTTATTTATTAATGCGTATTCACAAATAAAACAATAAACATAAAAAAACCAATGTCAGGGCGCGATTTTTTAGTGAATGTGGGAGATCAACTGATGGAGCACTGGCTGCGGCAGCGCATTCAGACGGTGACTTTGCGGAGTGATATTAAAGTCATAATACAAGAATTTTTTTGGCGATTGTTTCAACATATAAGTTCTTTTTTCTACTGTTTCAATCGTGCGCAAAATCTGCATGTCATGTCATGTCCATCAAAAGCTCGTAGAATGACAAAACATCGCTGCATAAAATGCAAAGAGCTATTCGAGGCTCCCACAATATTATCATATGTAGCTGTATGATGAATTAAATAATTATTATTACTCTTATTTTTAGTTTATATTAAACCAAACTTAAGTGACATGTAACAATTTCCTGGTTTTATTAAACATTTTTAATAATATTCACGTTTTTTACAGCGTAGTCCGCTCGACGAATGTTTAGTTACTATGTAACTGTAAATATAGTTTAGTTATCTAGGGTTAAATAACACTTATAGAATTGTCCTACATGATGCCTACCACCGGTTCGGTAACTAGCCCGGCGAGAAGAACCGGCGAACACTCGCGCGGGGCCATCTTTTAGCAAAAAGATTGGAAAATTGTTCTTTTTCTTTTTAAATATAATATAATATACAATATACATACAATGTTATGACTTAAAACTAAAATTATAAAAACAAAGTGTACAAAGTTGTAACCTAGCATAGAGGCACCTTATTCCCAGGGTGTGCAATCATCAATAAAATCATTAACCTTATAACAACCTTTAGCACACAAACGTTCTTTAACTAATTTTTTAAATTTATTGTGTGTATGGGGTGAGTATCACCTTAGCCCTACGACCGATGTAATAACCCTTTGATATGATCTCAGGGATGCCAGAGGGATATGCTAAATATGTAAAGGGTCCGCAACTAAATTAAACAAAATAATGTAGGACTAGGAATTGTTCCAGTTTTCTCCCTAAGTAGAGCGCGAGACAACATTCTTGATGACAAAAAAGTTTAAACTGAACGGAAAAGATAAAAATGTTTAAGGCAAAAAGATCTTGTGATCAGAATATTAAACCAAAGTGTGGGTGAAACGACTAATTATATTGTAACTTGTAGGCGAGTGCCAGTGCCTGCCCGGCTGGCACGGGGCGGAGTGCGGCGCGGCGTGCGCGCGCGGCTGGTGGGGCGCGGGCTGCAGCCAGCCGTGCCGCTGCTCGCGCGACGCCGCCTGCCGCCCCAGCGACGGCTTCTGCCGCTGCCCGCCCGGCTACACCGGGGGATACTGCACGCAGTGTGAGTATGACAAGTAAACCTTCGGAGGTTGTTATCTGTAGGCGGCCAGTGCCGGCCCGCCTGGTACGGGGCGGAGTGCTATATTAACAATGGACAATTGGACTTCTCCTACAAAGCAATTGCATTTTTTAAGCTGGCAGACTGCTTTTTATGGGGACCCAAGCTTGTATGGAGTGAGAGCTATTTCCTTTTTTACAAAACTTTACAAAACAATAAAAAATATTTGTATAATAAACGGGGTTATAGAAAAATTTAAGAGGTTACATTTTTAAATGTTTTAAAGTAGGATAAATATTAAGTCCAAATAAATAAAACTGTAATGCACTGATATAAATATGAAAATTAAAACTTTTTTTTCTTTAGTTTGTCCGGAAGGCTACTACGGCGATCATTGTATGGAAGCCTGCAACTGTTCATCTGAAGGCAACTGGGTGTGCGACCCTATCAAGGGATGCATTTGTCATCGTGGGTTCATCGGAGAGAACTGTGACATAAACGCCAGCGATGCAGTGGTCATAGACCCGGCACAAAGTAAGTCTGTTTAATAGTAAAATAAAATCTTCATATGTAAAGGGGATTTCGGGAGGCGGATGCTAATAGTCCCATTTACCTTACAGTCCGAATTGCATACATTTTGAGATATATGCTATTTATAAATGTTTTCATCGGTTAACGGCCTGTTTTTTGTTTTATGTGTTTTAAGGGCCGATCTTTCAATAGTCAGATAACTTTTAACTGAGGCTTAAATATGTGACTTCACAGATTTTGTATGAAACAAATGTCAAAGTCACGTCTTGTTTATTTAACAGATAAAAGTTATCTGACAATTGAAAAATCGGCCCTTAATCATATTTATTGATTATTAAGTACAGATTATAATTCCCAAAATATATGTTCTACTTATACATACAAAATACCTTTTGATAGATCATATATCCATAATTTCTATTATCTGTGTGGATATAGGTCACAGAAACATGTATATTTAACATGTTATGTTAAATATGTATATTTAACATGTTATGTTAAATATACATGTTTTTGAAAATAATAATTTTCCCACCTTCATCATCGATGCGCTAGTTTCCCAACCGGTAGTAATTAAATATATATTTGTGCATTAACCTGATTTATGGCATCCAGGCGGCGGGTCCAACGCGGGTCTGGCGGCAGCGCTGGTGCTGGTGCTGGGCGCGTGCGCGGCGGCGGGCGCGCTGCTGCTGCTGTACTACCGCCGGCGCGTGCGCAACCTTAAACGGGAGATCGCGCACGTGCACTACACCGCCGACCCCGCCTCGCAGCCAGGTAAACACACGCGAGCAGTCATCATAACCATACATGAGTGTACCCAGACGGCTTGATTAATACACTCGATAAACGTTTCTCTCCCAGTGGCTAGTGGTTCGGCTATATGTTCCGCCGACTGCCTCTTCAACTTGTAGTTGCAGACATAACCGCAATGAATCAACATTAAAAATACTATGGTATTCCTCGTGAGTGTGTGTATATATGAGTTTAATTCGTACAGATCAACACTTCGACAACCCGGTGTACGCGTTCCAAGGCTCGACTCGGAGCGACGATTCGACGACGCTACTCAACAACTCTACGCACATATTCAACAATCTGAGCAACGGAAGCGCCAAGCTGAGTAACGCCGCGCTCGAGAAACTGAGGATCACCGCCTCCACATCTCAAGAGAGTGAGTACTATATTATATTAAAGAATAGTAGCGAGTAAGTGCTGTATTGAATTACGGAACTTTCAAATATTCTTGCTTAGTGCTTGGGCTACAGTTGTGTTGAGCTTTGCTCTGGACTCCGGATGGTGTGATTTTCCGTCAAGAACGTCTATTAGCTGTAATTCATGAGTCCGTTTACTACTTGACAACTCGGGGGTTACTTACTTTTTTTTAATGTATTTTTCTTCCTTCAGACTACGACCCGTTATCATCATTGAAGAATAAGGACGCCGACCTCACGAACCCAAACCTCTACCACTGCATTGAGGACGACAACAAACTCGACCATGTTTACGACGAAATTAAACACAAGGAGGGCTACGGTAAGAGTGTTATTTATTTATTATTTCTTCTACACGAATTATAAGGATACATAATGCAATGGCTTACAAGTTAGCCGTATCAAAAACATTCATAAACATCACAGTGTGCCTGTGTTATAAACACTGCCGTTTCTTGAACGTGAATACGGTCCTTATGTAGCGAAATAATACTTTGATTCTTTATCTATCCAGTGGTGTAATTGAAATTTGGATGGGAATGATAGATGATAGATGGTACCTGTAACACTAAACTGTATCACTCGATTTATTTGTCATTAGTTTTTATGATTCCGTCCCTATGACAGCAATTTTAAAGACGTGTAGCATAAAATAACACAAATAGACTAAAATAAACATATTTACAGAGATGGAGTACGACCATCTAAACTACACGCCGCCGGCTAACAAGTGGAAGACTCACTACCAGCGCATGAACAACGGCGTCCCGGCCGCGCCGCGCGATGACTCCGTACCCGCCCCGCCCATACCGCCGCTACCTAAAGTAGTGGCAAATGACAAGCAGGAATATTCCAATAGCCCCGCAGGTGAGGCTCAACTTTTTTCTTTTTTATATATATAACTCCTGTTCCAGGGGACTTCTTACCGCTTTAGAATTAAGATTTTTCTTGAAGCACTGACAAGAGTGTAGCGGTACTACTAGCGCCACAATCGTGCATCGCGCTATCGAAGTTTTTTAAGTTCGGCACTATATATACAACGTCTGAAAATTTGCACAGTAGGCTTCGGCCTGACCGAGCATATATCGCTCGGTCATGGCTCCCTTTGGGCTTCCACTAGTATTCCCATAAGAGTACCAATGACCCAACGACAGCATATTTAATAGATTTATATTGGCAAACTTCGTACCGCTCTAGAATTATGTTTCTTGCGTTGCGTTTCAGTGCGTGACAACAGCGCTACCTACTGGGTCCAGTTAATATATTAAAACCATGAACCATAAAATCATGAACCACTTTTATATTTGAGTTTGTTGCGAACAGACAGAAGTGGCGGAGGACTTTGTTTTATATAATATATAGGGATTACGCACACAGCTATTCTATGGCATTTTTATGCCATTAAGATATTAAAAATTACTTTAATAACCTCCACAGGTGAGACGCATATCGACCTCGGCAATGGCCCATCAAACTCGCCCAATTCCAGCGAGCCAGGGTTGAGCACCTCGAGCTTCGAAGTCCCGGGACTTAGCGGTGCCGACTACGGCAATGCCGCGGACAGTGTGTCCCCTCCGCCGCCGCCCGCTAGACTAGACGGCGCTTCGGTTGGCTCCGACTTACACTAAATCGAGTCTCAGTAGCCAACTACACACAATTGATGCGTTTGAACTTCCATTGATGAATCGTGTGAGCACTTCAGAGTCTGTTCGTGTCTTCAAAATTTTTTATGAATTTGAAATGTTAAAATACAAGGAGGGTGAATCTTTAGATGATTCGGTAATATCTACCGCCCGCCGAATTTGTAAATCTTCTCTACTAAGACGTACTAAATTATATTTTTGTATGCATTTTGTGGGGTATCGCTTAGGATGTATTAAAGTTATCTCCTATTCAATGGAGGCGCTTGGTTTGTTCGAGAGGTACTCGATTTAATATGATTTGTCTATTAGTGACGTGGTCGCACAACGACAATAAAATTGCGATATTTTAATGTATTATTAAATTTATACATATCGGCCTGAATATTGAACGTGAATGTCATTAGTATTAAAAGATTACAATAATTAACACTATTATTATACAACGTGTAAGAAATTAGTCTTTATTTTCATATAGATTGGTAGTTGAATTAATTAGATTATCAATATTTATTTAATATTTATTACATTTTTGGAAAATTTAATGGAATTTGTACACACCGGCCCCAGGGGAAAAAAAGTATGAAAATATGAGTAATTTTTCTACTCACCGGCCCCGGCTCCGCCTCCCGTGCCAGGCAGTGGAGTATCAGCCAATCAACGTCAAAGAGTTATACTGAAAACTTAGCTCGGAGTGTAAATTTGTTCTATATACTTTACATTAATGAATTAATATCAAAATAGTTGTCTTCGGAAATACTTAAAGCTAATTTTGTTCACATCGGAACTTTATTTATATTTTAAATATACGTTTTAGAATTTTACAATATTCTACTGCTTTAATTTTGTATAAGGTTTTTATAGACATTATTTTCATTTGATGTGTTCTTATTGTAATTGTTAGAATAAAATACAAAAATATTAACGTTGTTCAAAATGTAAATTTGTGTAATTCGAATATAGAAAAAAAGTTATATATTTACAAAACAAATTTTGACAGCTATTAGTCCGTTCTGAATGTAGAAAAAGTTTCGTAAGTTATTTATTACAAAAAGTGCTCATTTTGTTCTTAGAATTTAAAGTAGATAGTTGTAAAACCGGCATGTCAAGTGCTCCTGCAATATACTCTCATAACAATTTAAAACATTTTTTTACTAATAGACGAAAATTTGTCTATAGATTAAAAATATAAATTCTTAAGAAGTCGTATACTTTATAAGCCCAATACTATTTAAGTGAATGATATGCACTGGAAATGTTTGTTCTAAATAATAACAAGACCTTACTTTTTAACTCGTCTGTGTTCACTATTACACCTAACCTTGCCTGTGTTTTACATTTAGTTTTTAAGTGTAATTAAATTTGTATTAAAATGAATGTGATTATATAAAATGTACAAAATATATGTTTCATATTTCTAATGCGGGGCACCTGTTACATTCCATCACACTTTTCTTATGTTTACAGTATCATTTAAAGTTTTATACAAATTATTCTTTATACTCCCTAAGTGTTAAATGTATTTTATATATTTTATATATAATTTATTAACAAAGGTGGCACGCTTATTTTATGAAAAAAAAGAACTCTTTTAGATAATGAAATTATATCACTTGTTTTAATGATGTAACAATGTAAAATTATGGTCGTTTAGTAGAATGTAAGAGCTGTTTATACGTGTACAAACACAAAATAAATCACTTATGAATTAACTATAAAGTATTAAAATTTGCTCAAAAGGTGCCAATATAATATATGTTACAGTATATTTAAAGTTGGCCAAACCGGCAGCTCAAATATATTTAAACTTTTGTGCTAGTAAAAATTATATAACAGGTTTGTTAAGAGTTTAATGCAATGATGTGACTTAAAATCAATGTAATACTTTAAATTGTTATTCTATCAAAATAACAACGTTAAACTAAATTCGATATCTTAATTTAAAATCAGTATTAATAAACACATTTTTATAAATAGAAAACATTAACCAAAGTAAAACATTTTAACCAAAGTCTACGTATAACATGTCAAGCGATTTCATTACAGGATGTTCTACACAGCACATACCATAATCATGGTACTCAATTATAATTTGGTATGTCGTGATATTCAATGGGTTAATGTAACGACGAAATATATTGTTAAGTTAAATGAACTATCTCATATTTTATCGAAGTTTCTTTTCGCGATTATTTTTATTTTATTTATAGATTTAAACTTGACATTTCACACCTGACTGCTAAGAAGTATATTGTCCAATTTGTAAAATGATTCTATTTTGAATTGGTAATACTCAGAAATTTATGATAAAATAGGAATATTAATTTAATTTGCAACTCACGTTAAGTCTATCGCGTCCGTGTTTAACACTATACGCCTTTTATGATGCATTTTCTCTTTAATAAAACAAACATGTTCACGTACCGTACCTACTATATTTATTGTTTATATTGTCATTTTATTTACATGTAATATTAAGTTTCTTGTATTTATTAAGTATCTTCTAATATTAGGTTTCTTATAATATATTAACATAGCGCATACAGACTAGGCTATTGATCGACTTGCAATAGGACATCTCATTATAGAAGTAGTATTAATCGTAATCATTTAGTTAATTATGAATTGTGGATATTGTCAACCGTCTGCCATATGTGGAAGCAATTTTTGTGATATATGTGTAATGGGTAAATAAATAAAACTTATAATATATCTGGTTTTATTTTAGTTACGACCGAAATAATTTTATACACACTAGAGGCCCGAAGAGGCCATAGGACCGAAGATTGATCATAATTTATATTTTTAAACATTTATAAGGTTCTTTTCTTTTTTAGATACTATTAAAAATTTGTTATATAAAAATTTATGTTGTTTATAGAATTTTAAAGAAATAAGTATTTTTTTGTTAAATTGAGAAATTCAAACCTACGTTAATAAGGCATGCTAATATTTTTATGATGTATTTTGATTAAAGTAGTTCTCACC
Source organism: Celastrina argiolus (assembly GCA_905187575.2). Lineage (NCBI taxonomy): Eukaryota > Metazoa > Arthropoda > Insecta > Lepidoptera > Lycaenidae > Celastrina > Celastrina argiolus. The sequence continues at coordinate 10,195,457 of LR994581.1, forward strand.
ATTATTAAAATAAATATTAGTGTTCTGCAGATCTTGTTAAAATAAACTTGAAATATGGTTTGCAAAATTCTGGTAAAATTGTACCAAAAGATTTTCCTTCACGCTTAATATACGACGTAAAGTAAATACAGCGGTGAGTTTGTTCAAGTGTGTGTGAGCGGCGCGCGGTAATTTAATAACGACGTCAGCTGTTGACTTAATGTTGGAGCAACATTCTGTTTCGGTCTCCAGGAAAATACTTGGTCAATGTTTGAAAATACAGTTACATCTAGCTATTATTACTGTATTCCTCATAACAGGAGAAAGTTTGATTATGATAGCATCCTTGGTCCAGTGAGTGGTTTAGAACTTGGCTTCCACTCCTCCTCCAATACGTAAGTTCGATTCCTGCGATGGAACAACAAGTTGGTTTTCAACTCTAGCTAGGACAAAGCAGGCTGATCTGACAAGAAAGATATTATCCATGCGTCGGATGGGCATGTAACATGTTGGTCCAGCGTCTGCTCTCGCGAGTTGTGTCGGTCATCGGACCTACTAGGTTACGATATATACAAGCGCATAGGCCTAGTAAATTAAGTGTACACTGTAACATAATTCCTGCGTAGCTGGCGGTGGCTGGTTTCGTTGAAGTCAAACCAGCTGGTCCTCTCACGGCAATAAGGGTGACCGTGGCTGGTTTGAGTCACCCAACCCTAACCCAGGCGAGTAGGTGTCATGCTAATAATTATCTCACGTTGTTCTAATTAAATATGTCCTAATATAAAAGGAGTCACGTTGTACTAAGAGGTGTTTTGGCCTCAATTATAAAATCGATGCCAGATCAAGACAGATCAAGAAGATTTTTACGTTACCAACAAAATAATTAATCCTTAACATTAATCCTTAACGTATAAACTTGTAAAGTACACACGTAAATTACCTATGTAAAGTAACTAGTAGGGTGAGAAAAGAGAAAAGAAAAAGAAAACGGAATAATAATAATTTAATTAGGTACTAGTCTAATATTAAATATTAATTTTATATGCTGTTAAGGTCATTGACCTTACAAGGCTGATTTAAATTTGTAACTGATTAAAATATTTAAAAAAAACGCTACATATTAAACCTTTAATTGTAATTTTCTCTTCGGTACCAATGATGAATATGTTCGTAAATGAGAGATAACAATTTTACATAATGATTAAACTCATAAGAGAGAGAGAGCCTATAAGAAAATCCGTTGTTGGTATTCAAGAAAAAGATGGGCACCTCAAAACCAGAACTTGTAAAAAGTGCCAAGTCTCGCGATTCACTTCCACCTTCTACCGTAAAAAGTTGTGAGATTCATTAGATACCTACCAAAGCGAGGTAATTTTTTGGGTTCTGCTTAAGGGATCGATTGTCTTAAGCTAGACAACAGTTCCTTTAAGTTCCGTACGTGTTTAGCTAAACTAACATCATATAGTGACCATATCAATATTATTTTTTTTTAATTTTAAATAAAAAATGGTCACCCTAAATCATAATTTACAAAACTATCAAACTCGTGCCGATTAAAATAATTGACTAGAGTATTCGTTAATATAATGTTATTGAAGAACGTAGTGTTCCGTTTTAATTATAGCTATGAAGCTTCACATTGTGATTTTCGTTTTTTCTTTGGCTCTCCAGGTAAGTTATGATTAAGCTACTTACCAAAAATGTTGCAATCTGTAATGTCCATAAGTAATATTGTAGTGTGTGTATCACCTCCCTATATTGTGTGAATGATTAGTAATATAAGTCAGTTAATAAACGACAGACGGGACAAAACACATCTTTAATTAGTCTCCCCAAGCCTGCACATTGCAATATCACCCTAATATAAAAAGTTAAATACTAATATAGGAATTTTGTTCATCAGGTTCAAGCGTCCTTCATTGATGATTTCCGCCATGCCGTGCGTCACGTAGAATATGGATTTGAGAAAATGCTTTCTGATGTCGTGACAGACATGGAAGAAACAATACACTGTACTGTGGCAGCTATGGAACATATTTTAATAATTAACGGCATCCTCGAAAAGTTATCAGATTACAATAAAAAATGTCCAGATGATTATTCAGGGGCAAACACGAAAGAAACACAACACGAAACGCGCATGGAGTCGAACAATTTTATTGAAAAAGATACCAATAAGAAGTACGTTACCTCACAAGAATTGCACAGTTCTGTTCAAAATGTCAATAGAACATTAAATGCTATCCTTTCGAGACGAAGTAAAGACGATACAAAGGACATCATATCAGATTCGTTGCGAAATGAAACTAATCGTTTGTCTGAAGTGAGCGCTATGCTGCAAAGGGAGTTAGAAAAAATATTTAGTAATGTTCGCGGCGAACTCGACAAAATTGACTTCGAACAGAAATCTCCGGAAGCCGTTGTCCGGGAAGAAATACAATTGTTACAAAAAGCGGAAAAAGATGGCAATACTTCCGAACTAGACGAAATTCGTCACGTTGTAGACGATGCTATCAATGTTCTGAAATCGGACGAAAACAATAATTCAGAAAGAAGAAGTAGCAGCGAAATAGACAAAATTATAAAGGAACTTAAAGATACTGAAAATGAAAGCTTTCAGAATTACAAAGCAAGCAAAGAACGTGAAGATGAGGAGACACTGAACATGGATCACAAATCACCTACAGAAGAAAACATATTTACAATAACAGGAAAGAAAGACGTAATGAAGGATAACAAAAACCAAGATAGAGAATCCCCGAACTACGTGTCCTCGCTGTTTAGCTCGTTTGGAAAAAGCAACGAAAAGGAGTCCATCGGTGAAGTTATGGATCTGGTGAAGGAGAGCCAAGTCGTTAATTTGCTTTTTAACGACGACATACCTGGAGCAGATCTATTTGGCAATGCACATTTATTTAATTTTTGATGATGACTAAGTTTTTTAGAAAGTTAAGGTTCAGTAAAACCATGTTGGCCCTCGGTAAATTATTTACGATATATGAAAAACCACGATTGCTCAAAGAGCTATCTATGGTCGTATATTCGATAAGTTAGTTACCTAAATATTATGTAATTGGTAGATAATAGATCTTTTACCTATGAAATTGTCGTTCTGCAGTACTGGCCATTTGAAATAATTTTTGTTTGGGTAGATAAGAATTCTAATTTAATTTTTTTTTAAACATGCAATTCTTTTTCCAAAAGAAGTCATTTGTTTATTGATTAGTGTTACATTTTCATCCCATTTTAATCCTTTTTGAACAATGAATACGTTAAAAATTCATGTAATTATGGAATATGAGTACCGACGCAACCCGACAGAAGCGGCTCGCAACATCAACGACGTTTACGGAGCTAACACTACAAGTTTATTATATACTTTGTGCTACAAGTAAAGCAACGCACCACCTGTTATTAGTTTACTCATCCGTTCTGGAAATTACGACATTATCGACAATGAATCTCGTGGTCGTCCGAAGACTTTGGTCGATAATGACGAATTAAAGGTGATTGTGGAAGCTGATGATATACAATCTACTGCTGAATTTGCAGCAGCTTTCGACGTTAGCGTCCAAACAATATTGGTCCATTTGCGTCAAATTGGCCAGATAAAATTCTCGACAAATGGATGCGCCACGAACTCAATAACAGCTCAACAGACACACAAATGAAGAAATTTTGAACCGCTTTGTGAAGCAACCTGCGATGAAAAATGGAAAATTCAATACCCGAGAGGCAGTACAAAATGGCTTTAAAATTTGTTGCTTCCCATCCAGCTGATTTCTTCAAGAAGGGCATGAATAAACCGCCACTGCGTTGGCAAAGATGCATTGATTGCATGGGTGATTACTTCGATTAATACAAATAAAAAATACATTAAAAAAATCGTTTAAATTTTCTCTTACAAAACGGCAATTTCATAGGTAGATATCATAGTAAAGACCTAATATGATATACCTATTACTTTATAAGCAGCAATTTATCGATCGACTCTATATTTTTAATTAATAGAATATTATATAATATTATGGAAATATTACTCAATAAATTTACACATTAAAGAATTGCTTGTTTTCCGACCATCCGAAATAATCCGTTATTAATAACATGAAAGAATGCTAGTAATGAGTATAACTTAGGTATGCCTAAGTCCTAAGTAATACTCGGTAACTATACCTACCTTAATTATATTCGCATTCTTTATTCGGACATCGAAATGAAAGCAATCCTTTCGCATTGTTCATGTTAAAAAACAGACAACCTTTAATTTTTATCATTTTTTAATCACCATAATGCCCCTCTAGTAATGTACGTTATGAGAGTTGTAATTTAGTGCACCTATCTAATATCTAACTAAGTATCCTTCGTTTCGATTCAATGTCTTTCGAATGTATTTAAAATTGTAAAGAAAGCTTAGGATTGCCGGCAAATACCTATGTTATTGAATGTACTGTAGGTTCTTGGTGGATATTCATGTTATGTATATTATAGTAATAAAATAATTTTAAACAAAAAAAAACCGACTTCAAAAGGTAAACTAAAAAGCAAAAAATAAATTTACTTCGCACAAAGTAATACTTATTTTCACTTACGTAAATAAATTTATTCTATAATTTTGAAGTCGGTGTCAAGTAAGTACTTCAACAACCTTACTACAATATCATATTACTAAATATAGGTATGTAGGCATTATGTTATGCGTATGAAACAAATACAAAATTACTATGAGTGTTCCTATAAATTTCGAGGAGTTCCCTCGATTCCTCACGCCACCATCATCAGGCATCCACTTCAATAACTATGAGACCAAGTTCGACTGTAATTGAGGTAGTGGCGTATGCTTGCATACCTTTAAACAACGCTGAAATCTTCAAACATGTATCTCTAACGACTCAGAAGTTCTGTTCAGTACTTTAGGTCCAGGACATATCCTGGATGTCACCAAAATGGTGACCTGATGATGGGATCCGTGAGCAATCGAGGGAACTCCTCAAAATATCCTCCCCAAGCATATTATGCATATTATGCATATATGCATATTATGTTACCAAATAGTAAGGTTTTGCTATGGCAAAGGTTTTGTTTGGGCTACTTCAGAAAAAAACTAAATCCATATATGTTTCCATATAAATTTTGAGGAGTTCCCTCGATTCCCACGGATCCCATCATCAGGTCACCATTTTGGTGACAAAGGGACCAAACGGGAAGCACCAGCTTTCAAATAAAAAAAATCATCCAAATCGGTTCACCCAGGGGAAAGTTCTGAGGTAAAAAAAAACAGACGAATTGAGAACTTCCTCCTTATTTTGGAAGACGGTTAAAAATGAGGCATGTCTGGTTGTTTATTAAGTTTTCGAATTTTTTGTGTCTATTTAATAGTCACCAAAAATTCTTATTCATTTAGTATATGGTACGAAATAAGTAGTAAATTTTAGAAGATGTAATGAAATTAAAGTGCACAAAATTGTAAAAATTTCTTGATGCAACTCAATAAAATCTGCACAATGTTAACAATTATGTTAAAAATTTTAATCTACAGCTGATGATGACTAAGTAGTAACCGGTCGTGTATATTAACAAATTAATTAATTATTTTTATTTTCAATGTATAAAAAAAACTAAAAAAGTAGAAAAAAGTGCTAGTAGTTTGTGTTTTACTAATAAATGGCAAATACCAAATAAGGATTTCAATTAAAATGCTATTACCACAGCATAATTATTAGTTTTTGGTCGATTTTTTTATATATTTAGACTACGTTGATATAGAATGAAGTATACCGCTCTACATATAACATAGGATAATATCAATAATTTACAGAGTACTCGCCTAGTATAATCAAATTTTACTATCTAAATAATAAAAAATTCAATTCTATATTATAACATTTTTATTAACAATATAAATAAGTACATTACAAATTTAATCTCTACAATTGAGCTGCGCTACTCTACCGCGGTCTGCGAGCAGTCAATGTGCCTCTTACGATACCTCCACAGTCCACACTCGACAACTCACTACACCGATGCACACATACATTTATCTATTTAATTTAAGTGAATTACTACACAGCTACCCGAGTAGGTACACCGTGACATTTATATTTTCCATTATTTATTTATGATTACAAAGCCTTTTATAATTTTATTTTAACACGTATCTTTTATCTTAGTTTTATATCTTTCACCAGTACGCATTACCCAAGTAAATCGTATCTACATAAACTCATCGAACATTATTATTTACTCGCGACCACAGACATATATTTACATATGATTCGTCGTTAGATATTTAAATACACGTCTGTGGCTTTATTGCATACCATTGTAAGATAAACTTAACTTTTCGAATCGTGTAAAATATCAGTTAGCAAATATCTGTATCAGCCTAGTTGACAAAATTTCCTAGACTCTCGATTCGTAAAATTGAGCAATCGTCACTTAAGTAAACGTTTATAATATTGTACTTGTTTTCATAAGGAAATGTTCTATAAAAAGTGTTTTAAACTTATGGTTTAATATGTTATGCCTTGTGTAGCGCTAAGTAGCTTCTGATAACTTTACAAACAAGATCAGTTTTATATTAGGAAACTAAAGTAGATAGTAATAAAACAATGTAGAAAAATAGAATAACAGCACACGTTTCGGAAACTAAATCATTATTACTGATAAGATACATTTTTTTTGCTGTTTACAGTATGTATTTTAATTGAAATTAAGTGTGACATACAAGGCATTTTTGTTTACTTAATATATTAAAAACAGTTGAGTTTTGACATTACAAATTCGTAGATTTTGCAGTAAATAATTACCTATATCTATTACCTATATTTCAGAGTTTCTGGAAATTTACATCTTATTAGTAATAAAATCGTTACAATGTACATGTTCTATTCTACGACAAAATTTATTATAGAAGTTGAAGAAGACGTCTACATTATCTAATATTAAGATTTAAGAAGTATAGTAAGAATATATAAGTAGAGATCATAGTTTTTATTACTTTATAATAATTAAATATTCGATGACCGCGAGATAGTTCAAAGAAAAAATATAATGTAAATCTAAAAGCGTCGAAATTCAGAGAGCATTAATAATAATTAACCTATTATTATGTTGTTGAACACAGGCAATTTTATTTTGGTGGTGTTTCACGTTTTTACTATAAACTAGTAAGCTAAATCTACTGAGTACCTTTAACTTACCGCTTTTTAAACATTGCATGGATTAAAAAAATAATGATTTTATAGCTAATCAAATGTAGAACGTGTCCGCTTTTATGTTAATCGTTGAATAAATTTGACCGTTTTTTTGCAAAAGGACACTGTAAAATGGTCGAATATAATAATTACTTCTGTTTTATTTTGGTTTTATAAAACATAACATCGTGAATTAACTCGTCAAAATGCTATGATTTAATGGTGACAATGTTAAAAGTAGATACTTATTACAAATCTTAAAAATAACTCTTTTCGTTTGCGGACTTATTACACATATTTTATCTTAATACAAAAACTTATTCGGCTTTAATGTCATAGTGATTATTTCTATCATTATCACAAATGATGTGTATACAGCGAAAATGGAAAATAATTGGAAAACAAAATAATCCAACATTACTTCTTATTTCTAGAGGAAGTATTTCGTTACAAGAAGTAAGTAGCGCGATGACTTTTTTCAATAAGTGGACAATAAATAAGTAGCGTATGTTTAAATTAGACTGTCTGTAGCATACATGTAAATGTTTAAAAAAAACAATTTTACAATGACACTCATATACATGATGGGACTTAATTTAAACTACAGTACAGTGACACTACCGTTAATAGGAAAATTGTGCAAGGCTTAAGATGAGACTAGACGTAATTTATTCTAGGGTGTCGTGGAATAGAACACATGCCGGGCAGGACGGGTGTGCGTATGTTCCGTAATGCATGCGATGGCCGTTCTGAGGTCTAATTGAAGATGCCAACGCCATTAAATCACTTACGAAGTTCGAAACCAAAAATGTATGGGATATGACACAATGACATGCGAATGCGTATGTCACTTAGCAAAGCTTATGTCAAATCCCATACATTTCGTTTTCGATGTGATAATAGCGATGGTATTTTGAATCAGGGCTCTGGCTCTAGTCAAGGTGCTATTATCACGTACGAATTCGTATTTCACTTGTGTCAAATCATACTTTTTTGTTTGTGATGGCATCTTGACTAAGGCCCTGTAATTTGTTGGCAAAAAGGTAAAAGCGAAAATGTTCCAGCCTCGTAGAAACTCGGGCCGCGATTTTCATAATTGAGCAGCGAAAATTACCCACGTATCCTAGGATGAGTCCAACAAACGCGTTGATGGCATTTAAAGTAGCATAATGTGTTTTTATTAACCGTCAGCTTTTTGGAAGGCGGTTAATTACATTAAAAATTAAAATGTTTGCTACGCAGATTTTGTTAGTATTTTATGCATAAGATTATGTAGTATCTACTATAATGTTATTATAGTTTGTAATATACACAGTTTTGTTAGTCTACGACTAGTATAGGGCAAAGGGCAGTTCGAGCGGATATCTAAGTTGGATTTGTCCCGAGGGGGTTAGACTTAGTCTGTGTTCGCCCCAGGCGCGCCATAGAGAACTTTGACTTTGGAGTTAGAGCATTGTGCCCATTTACTGTATAACAAATAAACAATATTATTCATGTTACTCGTATGTCAAATTTTCCTGGAATATAAGTCGTGAATACTACTACCTATTTATATTCGATATGGTAAATATTATCGTATAAAAAGAAATGCATTTAATTAGCAACATAGGTAGTCAACATTTTCCACAATTTGTAATCAAATATATTTGTAATCAAATATATGCATTTAATTAGCAACATAGGTAGTCAACATTTTCCACAATTTGTAATCAAATATAAAAATGCTTACCTGATTAACGTAAAGTTTTCATATCGTGTATTAACGCGGTGTTCACATCAATCGGATTCGTACACCGCGGGTAATTTCAGCTATTCAAAATGCTAAACGTTTCTCGAACGTACCTACCATGTAAAGGTTGAAACAAATCTGTGTCCACCTAGATTAAGCTCAGCTCACATTGGCGCAGAGTCGAAGCGTTAAGTTTTTCACCTATAGCATAATGTTTATCTCTATTGTAACATTGTTAAGGTACACATTTTTATTATAAAAATATGAAGGCGTTTCCGCGTCTTTGTTTATCAGACACGTCTACGCTTGTAACTTATTTCGATAATACCTACCTTAATAAAGTAACAATAGGGATGGATATTATGCTACGTGTAGGCGCTAATGTCGAGCTTAACGTTGCGTCGAAAACAAACCTATCATTACCATACCGTAGCAGGCCCCTGATACAATATTCCATCGCTATTAAACGCTTACGAGTTCGAAAACAAAATGTGTGGAATCTGACATAGGCTTCGCTAAGCGACACACTAATTTGCTTTTAATTTAGCGAACCTTATGTCAAATTACATACATTCTGTTTTCGAACTTCGTAAGTGATATTTGGCGATGGCATCTTGAATCCGGGTCCAGCTCTGTGTCAGAAACGATACGATTACAATACAAATATAATACATTTTCGCGAACAAATTACATGGATTGTTGATGGTTTAGTTGGGCGGCGGACAGCGCACCAGCGTGGAGGTGGCGATCTGGTTGAAGTGCTTGTCTATCGGCACGCGGTCGTCGTATAGCGTGGGCGCCTGCAGGATGATGCCGGCTGTGCCCACCAGCACCGCCAGCGTGAAGATCCACAGAAACAACCGGTCCAGCACCATCGCCACGTACTTCCAGTCTTCTTTTACCTATTTGTACATAAATATGATGAATAATTTATATTACATATGTAAATGAATTGCTGTTCGTTAGTCTCGCTAAAACTCGAGAACGGGTGAATCGATGCGGCTATTTTTAGCCTTGAAATATTCGTGGAAGTCCAGGGAGGTTTAAACGGTTTGTATGTACAACGTACGTGGGCACGGGTCAGCTAGTTTATTATAAAATGCACATCCCAAGAATTTCGCCATTTTAGAAATATCCTTCCAGCTTTAAGGCAAATAGAAAGGTAGAGTCCACTCGTGGTTTTGCCATAGGCAACAGTATAATAAATAAATGACTGCACCAATACTTACAACCTACACCAACATCCATAACTATAACTTGCCTCTATTTACATATTTGTGAATATAAAGCAATCTCGAATCCACTTGAATACACAAAAATAACACAAAAACTGGTCCAGTCGTTTATACTTATAAACGTTGTTTAAATCAAATACATGTAGTCATGTAGTGCCAAATACAGATGATTGATATATATTATTCTTACAATACAATACAATACAATTGAATATCTACCAAATTGTTAATGATTCGCAATTAATTGATTAGATGAGAAATTCTCCGACTAATATTCTATTATTTTCTTTGGGATAGTTCTAGTTTGATCAAGTGTCGAGAGGCGTATTAAAATATTAATATAAATAAAACAGTAACAATTTACAAGCATCCTCTACAAACCACGTTGGTCTACAAAATAGCTTCTACGTTATAAATGGAATAAAACTTTCTATCTCATTGAAATTATTCCAGACTATTTGCTTTTGCTTCAGTTTTCATTCGACCTAGTAACCTTCTCAGGCTCCTGCATATTTTAAACTAGATGTTGCCTGCGACTTCTTGCCCGCAAAAGGGGATTCCAATGGGAACCGTGTATATAAAAATTTGTCTATGGGTTAATCCAGAACTTAACCTACTACCATACTGTATTATTAGAATCAGTTTTTGCGCGAAGGAGTCACAAACTTTCACATACATGGCCTGTGTTTATAAAATTATAAAGTTAGTTCTGGCATTTTCGACATCTAACACTCTAAAGAAACTCCTGTAAAGCAGTAAGAGCTTTTTGTACAGTTCCAATAGTTCTGTATTTTTTAATAATTGCTAGTTTTTATGTCTACAAAAAATCTCTCTCTCTCTGGGACAGGTAACAAATTTGACACCTCACTTTTTTAATCACTTGATAACCGTAAGAAACCTGGATAGATGCGCGTTCATGAAGAATATCTGCATTAGATACCTTAGTGGAGTCTTCCAGCATCCTCGTGTGTTCCGCTATGAAGCGTACGCAGAAGCATGTCCTGTGCACCTCGGGTGGGCAGGCGGAGTGGCTGAAGCCCGGGGGCTCCGGCACGGGCTCCGGCACCGGCGACAGCGCCTCTTCGCCCGCTTCAGACCCGTGCACCACGCAGCTGCCGCCGAAGCGGTTACTGTCCGTTATCCTGCATTATTAAAAAAAAGTTAAATATTTTACAATACATATTGTACACTCATTTCTAAAATCAAAATGAAATATTTTCATTTAAAATTAATTTTACAAAAAAGATCTGGACGTCGCGCGTCGTGTCCATACATACCTACTGTATGAGAACTAGCCCATCCAGAAAAAACCGCGTAAGAAATCCATTTTTTGGAAAATAGCGCTTATAAAATAGAAATTACAAAATGAATGTAAGTTGTAGTATTGTTTAAATATTTATAGCCTATGCAAAATTCTACGGCCACATAATTCTCTAGAAGTTTTTACGGTGACCCGGTTAAAATACACATTACACAAGTTAGATTTTTGTGATCTTTTTCCATTGATAGCACAAACCATATGGCAGGTTGTTACGCTAAAATAAAATCCAAAACATAATCACATAGTTCCGTTCCACTGTTATTACATAAACATTAGCGACCATCCTAAATCTTTATTTTCACAGTATCGGCTTTCGCTCGGGGACGTATTGTGTATTATATCGACGAATCTGTGGTACATTAACGCACCGTAGGATCGGATGAAATAATGTATTTCTTGTTGTTCCAGCGTCTCAAAAATGAGTTACCGTTTCGTGTCTCTATATTTCGTGTACCTAATATGATAAACGCAGTTGACAACCAGTAGAAAGCTTATAGTTTTTACACACACAGGTATACATTTTAATTAGGTACAGGCCGTAAAGTGACTGTAACTTCCAGAAAATAAATGCAAGAAAGTATTTAGGTACACAGTAATAATACCCAAGTTACAAGTAATTTGGGTGCAAGCACTGTTTCTATTTTATTAGTCATTTAACATCAGATTTATTAAAATACACGACCGGTTTCGATAGCCATCATCAGGTTAATAAATTTGATGTTAAAAAACTAATAAAGTGTAAAAAGTCCAAGTAATTCCTGTATTTAATTACTAATATACTTTCTTGCTAATATATATGTATTATAATGTGTTAGTGTATCAATTAAGTGTACATAAACTGTAGGTAATGATATCTATGAATGAAAAATAATGTATTCAATGTGCTACGCGACGTAACAAAAATTTAGTGACGAGAGGCTCTCGGGCTTGAGTGGTGTCAGCGAGTGGCGTGTGTGAGGCAGCGATAATATCAAGTGTGTCGCGGTGGAGCGCCGCCGATGTTGTAAGAGCGATATCTGTTCCGAACCGTCAGACTAAGCTCTTTATTATGCCATCGAATTGATAGATGACGATGATAGAACCGCCCCCAACACGCTCGACTCTAAGCCCTTCGTATAATTCGAGCACCGCTTAAATCAAACTTCAATCCGACAAGTATAATTGTATAATTCCTTCAAAAGTGATTAACTTGACAATAGGGTCAGGGATTGTTCGAAACTTTTAATGGATTTTTAAAAATCTCAATTTAACTCCATTTCTCGCTCGACAAAACGATTTTCGAGATAATGGATGTTTCGAGGCTAAGATATGCCAAGATGGGAAAATGACACGATTGAATTCAAATCGGTATTCAGTTTTCTTCATCGTTTTGAATAGATAACGAAGTATTTGTCGACACCTATGTTTTCTGGGTGATTAATTTGCTATTTTTTAGAAGCTTCTATTATTTGGTATTAAAAATATTAGTGAATCATTTCCTATCCCAGAAATTACTACAACAGCAACTTACATATTAATTTCATGAATATAGAATATAGGTGTACATTGTAGGTAAGTTACTGAACATAGCTTACTTGCTCATTGAAAACGCTTACAAAAGGACCGTTGCATAGAAAAGTTCTCTACTGCTGAAAAAACTTTCGAATGACCCCTTTGTAATAACTATATATGATAATATTTATAATGCGGGTGATTTGGACGTTTCCTAAAATATTTTATTGGGGGTAGTTTAGAATGAAAGCCATAGACATACCCGGACTGCACGTACGTGGTGTGCGTGAGGTCCTCCTTGCTGGGTGACCTGGTGAGGGGTGCGGCGCGGGGCGGCGCGGGGGCGGCAGGGGGCCAGGCGCCGGGCGCGCAGCAGTCATCATCAGCGGCTGCCAGCCGGTACGGGTAGAGGGGCCGCGCCGCGCCGCCGCAGCGCACCACCACCCCGCACGCCGTGTACTTCGATCTGGGAACACTGACACATTGTAGTATGTACTGCCATCTGTCTGGTCTCCAAAAAGCCGTCCTGCATGTAACATCGCCGTATATCTCTAATCTCTAAATTAATGATAATTAATCTTCATATCTCTATCTTTCCCGCGGGTGTCGTAAAAGGCGATAATTATACCTATATATAATCAAAAAACTGCGCCAACCATCCTGTCCAGCGTAGAGAGTATAGGCAACTCCTCCCTAGGAAATATAAATGACTTTGGGGAAAGTAAGCTTTCCAGTGTCCGGTAGTGGACATTATGGCTCAAATGATGATGATGATGATGATCTCTGTTCTCTCCTCCTCTTGCGGTGCCTTTAATAATAATGGCAGAATATAAAAAGTTGATAATTATATTACCCGTGTCATTGTTACGACTTCACCGGTCTCAGAATAATAATTATCATAATTTCTGCCTGTTCGTTTATAGTAATTATATTTATTACTTTTATACAATATACATATAATACTTATATACTTTTATACAATATATATAATTTATTATAATAAATTATACACGGATTCAATTTAAAACATTTATGGATAGTACATAATTAAATTTAAACAAAAGTAAAGCGTAAATTACACAACAATACTCAATAATTCAGGAATGGTATAAAATATGTTAAGAATTTAAGTTCACAAATCTGTGACTTTTCACCATTGCCGACCATTGACTGCAGTTTATACCTACTAATAAACTTTAACAAAAACCTCATGGATGTATCTATAAATTAGCTAATAAAATACTGGATGAGTCGTCGTAAATTAACCTTAAAACTTAATAAAATACTGTCGAGACAAATCAAATAATAATAAAAACTTGTGAAGAAGGCAAGTCTATTTCTGTTCTCGACTAAAATCCTCGTCGTAAATCAGATGATAAAATGTCCACCCATCCGTCCACATACTTTGCATCAATCCGTAAAGGCCTAAAAGATTAATGAAGATTTAATTACAACAAGACCCTATCACAATTGGGTCTTAAGTTTAGTTATTGTGTTCGTGATGGAAAATGAAAGCCCTGTAACGTCCAATATATACCATATTTTAATAATAGAGCTTTTGATTTCTTATCAAAATGAAATTGATATTTTAAACTAAATCTTACACATTCTGTGAAAGTCAATATCATATCTATACTTATAATAAAACTGTAGAGAGGTCAATTCTGTACATTGAATATTTTTTCAAAATACATATTGGAGGATGATTGGCGATCGATACTGATGCCAAAAATGTAATTAGTAAAATTTTTGTCTGTCTGTCTGTCTGTCTGTCTGTCTGTATGTGCGCGATAGGAACAAAAACTACTGAAGGGATTTTAACCAAACTTGGTACGATTGTAGCCCATATTCCTGGGCAGGTTATAGGGTATATAACATAACGCTACGATACATAGGAGCCGAGCAGTGACGATAAATTTGAATCAAGTCGGATGAATTTCGCGCGCGCGGCCTGCGGTCGAACGGTTCGTGCGGGGGGCGCGGGGGGATCGCTTACACAGTGACGCGAAGCAATAGAACGTGGCACTAAAGTAGATTAGAACATCAAATAAGTACCTAACTATCAGGATTTTTTTTCTGGGAAAACAGTGTTTTCACAGTGTCATAATAATATAAAAATTGTATTTTTGAACTTGCTTCACAAATTGAAATAAATTATCATTTATTGTATAAAATCAACTTAATTACCTAACTGTAATTAAAAGAATGCCTTTCGCGATAAACTAAAAGAACGGGCAATCAAGCGGTTTTGGAAAGCTATTTATACCATCACGGTATTAATCCTTATCATTTTAATACGTTAGTTGGCTTAAGCATTCCATGAAGACTATATTTACCCTTTATACCATGCAAATATAATGAATAGTTTAGGAAATATAGCAAAATTAAAATCGTTTCGCCGTGATTCGACCGGGCGCCGCCGGCTGCTACGTCTTACGTCCGAGCCGGGCAGGCAGTACCGGTAATTTGAATTTAACCACGCACAGCTGCTAACTGTGCTAACTGTGCCTGTGTTATTATAGGAGACTTTTATTTATGCAATAGTACCTACCCAAAACAATAATTTTTTGAATTTTTGTCTTTTTGTCGGTGCATTTGTGCACGCTAATCTCAGAAACGGCTTATCCGATTTAGATGTGGTTCAATCATGTTATAATGTAGCAATCTTGACTTAATATTTATTAATTCATCTCAATCGGTTCATAAATAAAAAACTTACGACAGTTAAAAAAAATTGCTGGACGTTTGTTTAACCATTCAAATTTTTTTATTTTTATTTTATATTTTCTTTAAAACTAAATTTCATTTATTTATATTATTATTATTATACTTACGGTAGGTTAATAAAAAAACGCTACTAAAACCGATCGGCCTAACTCTCCAAACTGATTCGATTTTGATTCAGATTCGATCGTGCCGCGTACTCCCGAATAAATTGACGTTTGTTTATTTCTAACGGTTTTCTTTATCCTAATTAGTTCCAAAGTAATCTATCAAATAAAACACCAAAAACCTTTGAGATCGAGCTGATTCGATTCTTGGTTTTGTCGAGAGTAAGCCTGCTGGATCCTCGACGGGGCTGGGCGTTTCGTTTTAAATACCTTAGTAATTGCAATATAAGTTTCAATTTAATACCTCAAAACATTAATGACAAAAACGGTAGTAAGTTCAAAAAAATAATTAAAATATTTTAATGGTTTCGCAATTTATCCTATGTCGGCACTATGACGTTGCTTCATATCAAATTCTGAGTTCCCGGGAAGTAACCTTTAGGTATCGGTTCCCTTTGGAGTGTCGAAAATTACGAAAATTAGCGACATAAACGGCTGAATCTTTGGGTAGATGTGGCTAAGAAGTCTGTTTTTTTCACAGCCAGAAGGGACAGAAGATCCTGAGTATTTAATATGATTTTTATTTTTAGCTCGATACCTACACGTATTAAAGTTTTGACACCCAGACAGACAGACAGACGGACATCGAAGTTTTTTACTAAATTAACGTGAAAAATTGGCTGGGTCTATACGGTGCATTCGAATCCTAACTTCGAATACCTTTGCTGACTTCTACATATTGTTCGAAGACCTACTTCTTTTGCCGAGCTCCGAAAGGTTGGTACTATATTATTATTATACCCTGCATACCAAGAGGCTTGCCGGGTACGTGACTTGCTGGATAGGGATCAACACTGGGATACACTGGGAAGTAACTATTAAATTAGCGAAAGTTGTCAGCGGTTGCGCCAATAAACTAAAAATATATTAAAAATACTAAAGTGCCCTAAATCACTTTTCCACGCGTACGAAGTCGCGGGCACAGCTAGTAGCAAATAATATAATATGTACCTACTATATAACATTCATTGTACAGGCTTGAAGCCTGAAGAAGCTTTTAGGCTAAACTTTATTTACATAATGGAACGTGACTGTAATAATGGTTTGCCTATAAATGTATAAAAACATTTGGATAATCTACGAAATGCATAACCTCCTACGTGGTGCTACGAGATTCGTAGCTACGCCGTAGACTTTACACCGTAGGCCGTTTATATATAATATGTATGTAGGTATATGTATATGCAAACACGTATTTACATTTGATGAACAAAATATGAGCATTTATTTACATTATTAATTATTCATTACACATCAAGTTTTCACTATTTTTAATATGTATTCTGCTATTCGGGGAGGAGACAAATCCAACGAATCAAAAACCATGAAAATTGGTTCAGCCGTTCTCGAGTTATAAGTGTTGTAACAAACACGACTTTCTTTTATATATTCGTGTATCAATACGGGTTTTAAATAAGACACGTGTATAAAAGAAGGAAGTTAAAGGATAGCTTTATCGCAAGATATATGAGTATTTATAAAAAAAATAAGATAAAATTTTCTTACTCGGTCCCCTCCCGAGAGACTAATCTTTGAAGCGAGTACGAGTTCACTCAGTTTCGATACAAGGACGTTTACCTTAAGGAGTTCTATTCGAAAGGCGACTTTCAGTGAAGGAGTTAGGGTTCATATTTGTATGAATGGGAGTTTTCTTATTTAATTGCGACAAGTGAAAGTGGGTCTAATACGACGTCGGGTAATTGCCCTTATATCCCGAGCCGCACGACCACACGAAAACATTTTATACTTTACATCGTGCCGTAAGTCTCTACATCGGCTCGGTTAACGGCATTTTTAGGGTTCCATGACATAAAAGAAACAAACATAACCTGACTTTCTTATTAGCTTGTTTCGTAACATTTAGTGATTAGGACAGATCTTCACAGACTTTGAAATACTTTGCTTAATCAATTAAGAACGGATGTATAGTCTAAAGAACCATAATGTGACCTCGGAAGATAGCGAATAATAATATTATTTAATTTAAAGACACAGTTGGAGACGAAAATCTATAAAATTACTGGTTAGCAATAACCACATTATTTTTATTAAAAGACATGTAATCTACGTAAAATAAATAGCCTAAGTTATTATAGGCCATTATTAGCAATCTATTGATATTTCATTCATAAATGTCAGATTAGTAAATTAAGCGCTAAGGTGGAACAAATACACATACAAAGACTACCTAAATCCTTATCCTACCTTGTGGCGTCTTATAACGAATCTGTTACATTATATATGTTATGGACCAAGTAATAAATTACGCATTATACCAAATACCTAATCATTATGAAAATTGCCCATTATGAAAGTGGAATTTGATTCAAATTGTCCGGGCATTGTTAATCACTTTTTAGGCAGAGTAATATATTATTAAATGTTATATAAACGTAATATTAATAACGAATATTAATAATAATTAATTATTATTGTCATTTATCTTAAAATTAAGTAAATGTAAAACAATTTAAATGATCAGATCTCACTTTCATTAATTATTTGGATTAAATTCAAGAACTTTACATAAAAACACACAAGTTTTTGTATTTTAACACTCAAAGAAAATCATAATACTAAAAATATAGGTATCACCAACAAAAAACGTAAATTTATTTCGCTTTATTATCAAATTGCCCAATCGTCAAGTAGCAATATAATAATCCGTGCTATGTGATAAATGATGAACTTTACGTAGTAATTATCACTTAGCGCGATAGAGCTAAACACTATTCATAATGCCCGCGCATTATCAATAATGCTCCATGTCCATAACATACACCTATTTCATTAAAACAGCATCGTAGTGTAAACGCTACAATGTAACAAACATCCATACATATTCCATATTATGTATTTTAATAATTATAATTATTGCTATTATTAACAACCACCACTGGGCAAAGGGTCTTTCCATGAGTCACGTTCTTCGCTACTTCAGGCTACCCTTAAATGCATGCGCTTTCTGTTGGCTTTGCGGATAAAATTAACTGCACCTAACTACCATATCGCACGGTTTAAATAGATTAGCGAATACCGCGCGTTCCAAATGTAGCGCCTAGAATTCGATCGAGGAGATGTTCGGTATGTCGGACATTTTGATTTGCGAAGAATTTCAATTGCGGTTTTGGAGGATCAATTATAACCATCATCTCCCCAGTTCGTTTACAGCAATGATTAACTTTTTATTGCGTACACAAAACATTATAACGATAATGACAAAGAAAGATGAAACAACGGTATTACTAAGAAACTTATTTCTAAAAAGAAATTTCTTCTTTGACAGTATAATATGTCAAGCTGATAAGAGCTAAGCCGGTATGTCCTAATGAAAGAAAAACTTAAAGATTTGCGTCGCAACTGAGTGTCTGCTTTTTTAATATTCAGAACTGAGTCAATAGCTGATGATCATAAATAAATTATACCGAATATCATATAATATTAGACAGTATTGTAGGGTATAGACAAGTGTTAGATAATAATGTATAAGGGAACAATCGCGGTCGGCGGGATGGGACTCGGGAGTGATACTCAATTCTTTTCCTTAACAATTTACTCTTTGTCTCCGTCGCGAGAAGTCGGTGTAACAATTGTAAATAATGGAATAGTCAATAATGGAAGAGCACTCCCCGGTCCGTTATATCTTAATGCATCCGCGACTCTATTGTTGGCTGAGACAGAATAATGGCGAAAATATATCATGATGATTGTTTGAAACGTTACTAGGCAATCGGGTTTGTAATTAACTAGATGATTGATGCGCTGGGTATTTGAATAATGTATGAAGGCGTATGCTAATCTACGTGTAACAGAAATGAACGATTGAAAAAAGCGTTTTATACGAAAAGTATTTGCAAACATTTGTAAATAACTTTGGAGAAAAAAGAATTTTCAAAAAAAATGTCTAATGTAATGATACTCCACATGGAATTTGATTCAACTAGTTCGTAGCAATCATAATTTACCGATTCAATAAGGAAAAACGATAATAGACCAAATGGTTAGTGGCAGTCTCTAGCTTAACTGCGACGGTCTTTCGGTATGCGTAAAAAACTTTTCTTCTGTGTTTTAGTGTTGTTACTTTCAGTAAACTCTATACAAGAAATATATACACAACATTAAATATTAGGTCCTTACGTCATATGAAATTGGCGTTTTGTATGGGAGGAACATAAAGGCGATTTTTTCATCTATATCTATACTTATAATAAAACTGTAGAGAGGTCAATTCTGTACATTGAATATTTTTTCAAAATACATATTGGAGGATGATTGGCGATCGATACTGATGCCAAAAATGCAATTAGTAAAATTTTTGTCTGTCTGTCTGTCTGTCTGTATGTGCACGATAGGAACAAAAACTACTGAAGGCATTTCAACCAAACTTGGTACGATTGTAGCCCATATTCCTGGGCAGGTTATAGGCTATATAACATAACGCTACGATACATAGGACCCGAGCAGTGACGATAAATTTGAAGCAAGTCGGATGAATTTCGCGCGCGCGGCCTGCGGTCGAACGGTTCGTGCGGGGGTCGCGGGGGGATTGCTTACACAGTGACGCGAAGCAATAGAACGTGGCACTAAAGTAGATTAGAACATCAAATAAGTACCTAACTATCAGGATTTTTTTTCTGGGAAAACAGTGTTTACACAGTGTCATAATAATTGTATTTTTGAACTTGCTTCACAAATTGATATAAATTATCATTTATTGTATAAAATCAACTTAATTAACTGTATAATTAAAAGAAAGCCTTTCGCGATAAACTAAAAAACGGGCAATTAAGCGGTTTTTGGAAAACTATTTATACCATCACGGTATTAATCCTTATCATTTTTAATACGTTAGTTGGCTTAAGCATTCCATGAAGACTATAATATTTGCCCTTTATACCATGCAAATATAATGAGTAGTTTAGGAAATATAGCAAAATTAAAATCGTTTCGCCGTGATTCGACCGGGCGCCGCGTGATACAGGCTGCTGCGTGACGTCTTACGTCCGAGTCGGGCTGGTGTAGTGTAGACTGCTGGGTAAAAAATACTATTAAAATGTGCTAACTGTGCCTGTGTTATTATAGGAGACTTTTATTTATGCAATAGTACCCAAAACAATATTTTTTTATATTTTTGTCTGTTTGTCGGTGCATTTGTGCACGCTAATCTCAGAAACGGCTTATCCGATTTAGATGTGGTTCAATCATATTTGTAGTAATCTTGACTTAACATTTATTTCATCTCAATCGGTTCATAAATAAAAAACTTATGACAATTAAAAAAAAATGCTGGACGTTTGTATGAAGCGCGGCAGGAACCGCGCTGCAAACATTCAAATTTAATCTTTTTTTATTTTATATTTTCTTTAAAACTAAATTTAATTTATTTATATTATTGTTATACTTAGGGTAGGTTAATAAAAAACGCTACTAAAACCGATCGGCGCGCCAAGCTGGGGCCTAACTCTCCAAACTGATGCGATTTTGATTCAGATTCGATCGTGCCGCATACTCCCGAATAAATTGACGTTTGTTTATTTTTGTTCTATGTCGATTGATATCGTCGGGTGTACAAAAAGTTACGTTCCAAAGGTTTTCTTTATCCTAATTAGTTCCAAAGTAATCTACCAAATAAAACACCAAATCCGTTGAGATCGAACTGATTCGATTCTCGGTTGTGTCGAGAGTAAGCCTGCTGGATCCTCGACGGGGCGAGCCGCTGCGCCCATGTCTAACCGAGAGTTTCGTTTTAAATACCTTAACAATTGCAATATAATTATTATGTTTCAATTTAATATCTCAAAATATTATTGACAAAAACGGTACTAAGTTCAAAAAAATTGAAAATAATTTTATGGTTTCGCAATTTATCCTATGTCGGCACTATTAAGACGTTGCTTCGTATCAAATTTAGGTTTTGGTTCCCTTTGGAGTGTCGAAAATTAGAGAGATACGGCTGAATCTGTGGGTAGATGTGGCTAAGGAGTCTGTTTTTTTCAAAGCCAGAAGGGACAGAAGATCCTGAGTATTTAATAGGATTGTTAGCTTGATACCTACACGTGTTAAAGTTTTGACAACCAGACAGATAGACAGACGGATATCGAAGTTAAATAATTTACTAAATTAACGTGAAAAATTGGCTGGGTCTATACGGTGCATTCGAATAATATTATCCTAACTTCGAATACCTTTGCTGACTTCTACATATTGTTCGAAGGCCTACTTCTTTTGCCGAGCTCCGAAAGGATGGTACTATATTATTATTAAACCCTTCATACCAAGAGGCTTGCCGGGTACGTGACTTGCTGGATCGGGATCAACACTGGGATACACTGGGAAGTACCTATTGGCGAAAGTTGTCAGCGGTTGCGCCAATAAACTTAAAATATATTTAAAAATATAAAAGTGTCCTAAATCACTTTTCCACGCGTACGAAGTCGCGGGCACAGCTAGTATTAAAATATATTTTATAAATCAAAGTATGTACCATTGCTATCTATACACATTGATCCCTTTACTAAAAAAAACCATTCGGACGGGAATCAATGAAATCTTTGAAAGCGATTTGGACTGCCTCATCGGAATTGTTTTTTTTTCCTTGCAAGAAGTTATCCAAATGCGGTGTAAGTGACAAATCACTTACACCGCAGCCTGTAGCTAACTCTGATATGGTTTGCGATGGATCTGCTTCCACAATAGCCTTCAATTCATCATTATCGACCTTGGTCTCCGGCCGTCCACGGGGCTTGTTCTGCAGGTCAAATTTCGAGAACGAAAGCGTTGAAACCAAAAACGCACCGTGTTTTCTTTTGCGACACCACCCCCATACACATCATCAATCCTTCGAGCCGTTTCTGCAGCACTGGTGCCACGGTGGAACTCGTACTCGTAAATAATGCGATATTTTTAGTTTTCCATTTTGTGAACTGAGTGACGCCGAAAAAAAAGCAAAAGAGAAAAAAACAAATGAATTACGGTTTTCAATTTTCATTCCTAACGAAAGAGGATATATTTAGATGAAAGTGGCCAGTACGACACGCCAATTTCATATGTAAGGACCTAATATTATCACTCATTAAATGCTGTTTGTACGATTAGCTATGATTGTCCATCAGTCTGTCCTGTTTATGTTTTGATATTTAAATAAAGTAAAATATCTAATCTCGTTAATTAATATTTCTGATGTACAGTGTACATATCAATGATGAAATGGCAATTATATCTAATTCGCATTATATTAAATGTATGTTATGAAGTAAGCACATTGAGTATACAATATTAAATTATTCTTTTTTTAACTAGTTGTCCTAACACAGGTCGATCAAGCGAGCGTAATAGGACAAAATAGGTGAGGCCAATGTTATTAACGTCCAACCTTGTTTAAAAATATTATCATTTTTGTTTGTTAAATATTTTAATTATGGAAACCATGAACATAATATTATGTCATGTTATTAGTTATTACTCACTATAACCAGTAATTAGATAACCCAGAGCTTACGTGATCATGTAATTGCAATCTCTGTTTTCAAATTATTGGTTTCCGATGGATGAAACCTGATCTGATATAATTAATTAAACATACAACTGTAATCATTAACGATAATTAATATTGCAAACTCGAGACCTGGTGGGAAACGATAAATATGTTTCCCGACCATTTCTCAACAAGTTATAATTAATTTACGTAGTATGTCCGCGATTAAATTCTAAAGTGGTTAAGAAAATTATATTCGTATCGGGGAAAAGTTAGTGTGCGAAGTTTCAACACGGGGAGAAGGGGGGGGGGGAGGGTTGAAGAGAGGAGACGCGGTATGTTTGAGCGAGAGCTGGCCTTGTCAGTACTTGTGCGCTGATTACATTAAGGGCTGATTTTTCAACCGTCTGATATATTTTATCTGTAGAATCAACATGAGACTTTGACATTTGTTACATACAAAATCTGCCAAATTCACATAATATTTATTCCTCGGGTGAAAGTTATCTGACGATTAAAAAATCTGCTCTTATTTGACTTTACCGTATGCATTTGTGAGTTGGGTGCGACTGAGGAACTACAATTTTTTATAGGAATTATTATTAGCCTTTAATCTAACTATATATTGCCCCTTCACAGTACTTATGCTATTATTATCATATTAAGATAAAATGTAACCATCATTAGACATTTTCTAAATATATTAAAACACAAATTGTGTAATGGAATTGAATTTCTTCATACGACTCTTTTCAATAAGGTCAAGCAATTTCTTATCTTACGAGAGTTTTCTAAACGAAGTTCCGTAAATATATTTTTATTTTTAGGATAAACTATATATCAGGATCTTAGATTATTAATTGGTCTCAGCGCCTTCGACTAGATAGAGCGATGTCAAGAAATGACAGATTCCTGAATGCGGCAACTTCTTATTGTAGTGTGTGTAAAACAATGCGCAAAGATTGTAGTGTGCATCTATAATTGTGTTGCCAGCTACTTGACTAGTGCCCGATCAATAGGGAAAATATTTCGTCGCTGTGGTGTGGTAATTTATCAATATTAATAAATAAAAAAAATCTTTAACATGAAATCATAATCATTTTTATGAAGGTTCTTCTTCTTAATCTTAAATAATTATTAGGCATAATTTTCAAAAAGAGTTTTTATTTTAGTATCTGGGAGCACGGCAGTTTCCCCTCCAAGTCGAGCGCTAAGCAAACACTGCCGTACCATCCTTTTCAGGCACCATTTTGTCGCATTCTCAAGCCCCTATTTGAGAACCTCCGGATAAGACCAGAACGCAGAAATTTTGGTCATCCAATAAGCTATAAAATCTGTCAATAATTAGAAATCCATCTGTCAACGGCCAAGTCACACAACATTAACTATAATTATATATATACATATATATACTATAATTATAAATATATATATATATATATATATATATAGAACCCTGTTAGGCCATGCACTAAAAAGTATCCTATAGGCAGTTTCCAGTGCTCAGTTAAACAAACTAATAGGAGGACATATGCCTCTGAAGCTAACACAGAAGTGTCATTTACACCAGTGCCCATGTCAATATACGAGTTTGATTTTGGTCCCACATACTTTTCTAGCGTATGGCCATTTCATCTGAAAATAGCGCGCAAACAACATTACATTTATCACATTAAGAAGGAGCGTTTACTTTACTAAAACTATTAATAAAGTAGACGCTTCTTCAGTAAATCCTGGAGCGCTATCGATGATGACAAATTTACTCCTTGCGTAATTATATGCCGATGGGGAATAGAAGTTTAAAGTCAAACAGATTTTTTTAAGTTCCTTATAATAATTCGGTATAATTTTCTTTTCGTTTTTATGCTTTTTGTATATATTATGAAACAAATCCGCTGTGACAACATTTTTACTAAGAATGTTATATATATCAAGGAAACGTTCATGATTCAAAATTTTAATAAGGCCTTAAAAGTCATGTTCTATCTACTAGTCAAATATACCCCCCCCCCCCCCACCCGCCTCTTTCCCTCCGCGAATCCTTCAGTTTTTGACATATAAATTTCGAAGTTTTATTTGCCACGCAAAATGCGCTGGAAAAGTGTGTTGTTTATTCTAGTTCAATCATCTATTTTCCTTAACTAGAGTGAATCGGGCAGAAGTCGATACGAACGAAATATACTTCCGAGTATACCAACATAATATAGGTATTATATTATATATTATGTTATATTATACTCGGAAGCAGAGGAATAACGCACAAATTAGACATTAGCTGATAATATCCTCCATCCGAGATGGCGAGTTGCGTTTCGTTTCACCTTTTCACATAATTAAATTTGAAAACTGTACTAAAGCATAAAGTTTACGTTCCGTTTCGCATCATTGAAATAATATTTGAACATTTTTGATTTGCCTGTCAAGTCGTAAACAATATGTTTCATGACATGACGTGGCAAACACGGGTAATCTGATACTAAATATGGTTAAACATTTTTGAATACAAGGCAACATTGAACACAAAGCGGTACTCCGATCGGAGATTTTAGGATTATATTATTTGACTGTGTTTTAGAAGATTTATACAATACTTACTAATGGTATGTGATGCCAGTATTTTTCTTGTTTCATGTAGTATTATTTTTACATAGTTTGACTATGCAAATCGGCATTTTGCTTCGCTCTCACACAAATCTTTGACAAATTATCGAGACGTCTACTTCACTTTACGCTTGTAGCGCGACTGGCGCGGGTACGCCGAATTCAGCGTATTATTTGTTGCCGCATTTTTCAATACGCTGGACGGTATCTAGTCAAAGCGACCAATTATTAATCTATGATCAGGATATACCTATAATAGAATTGGCTAGTGTCACGTATTACATTTGGACTTGCTATCGAGGTAAAATAACGTGATGTCTGTAAACATTACAAAAGTGCTAAATTCATAATAATTCGTCTGGGATGACTTAGAAAATGTCCCAATATTTATGAATAAATTTGTCTTTGTCCAGCAAATATAACACACCAGTTATATATAACGTTTTTAAATACATTAATACAATTACTTTTTGTAATAAATAACCTGAGCATGTATCTCTCAATAAGGTATCTGGATCTACGGAATCCTAAAACATAGTGAACACCAATATAAAAAAACAACGAGGCTATCAATGCTGACGATGATGAGCACGTAATGATCTTTTTTATTTTACGACATTTTTGATAAATTGTACAATTTAATGCTAGTCCATATAAAAGCAATAAAGTGTAACAACCTAATATTGGGTTTGGTCGTTATGTGCCGGTAAATTTTAAAGGCCTTCCTAAACGTTTAGATGTAAGATAAATAAATCTATTTCGACGGTTTTGACAACACAACTACAGCGTCGCAAATTGCTATTTATAATTTTTAAATATGTATAAACAGACTAGTACTTCTACATACTGAGTACTGCAATATTATATCACTCCCGTCCGTCCTGGGCCTTTATTATCGATGCCATCGCTATTATCAGTTACGAATGCATAAACAAATTGTATAGGATTTGACATAAGCTTCGCTAAGTGACATACGACTTCGCGTGTTACTTGGCGAAGCTTATGTCAAATCCTTCCTCAAATCCCATACATTTTGTTTTCGAACTTCGTAAATCATAATAGCGATGGCAACTTAAATAAGGGTTCTTTTTTTAAAATCATTCCTATATTTTTTTGCGTCAAATAGCAACTAACATCCATACATTCATACTCACTAACTTTCGCGATCTTGTAAGTACTGAGGATAACAGGAAATTAACATCCATTGTAATTTAAAGTTTAATCAGAAACTTAGGAATAAACAAATTCTAATGGTTTTGAGCCCTGTAAGATTAAATCAGAAGCTTTTAAACTTAAGTCAAAAGCATTTTTAGTTTTAAAAACACATTTCGAGATGCCGCGTATACTTTGCGTAGGATCTACGCCAGCCACGATGTTCGCTACGTGTTTGTGACTGGGGCTACGAAGCCTGACAATTCATAAATAACGCTACGTAGTACATAACTCTGCATGCAGTCACCCACCCACTCACAAGCTTTATACCCACTTTACATTTAAACGTATCAAGCAAATATTTTTTTTTAAATAAGTAAGGTTATATTTATTTTGTAGCACTCACAGTACGTAGTTCGCAAACTCATAAAGAAATAAGTTCGACGCGGTGCGAGCTGTTTACAAATATTTATTATTAAGAAATATTAATAAAAGTATGCTTTGGATGTATCTTTGGAATAAGTTTGGATTTATGGCGGGTCCGAAATTACAGAGACTGCGGTTGGGGGAACATAAATCAATTTAGAAGTAACGTTTCGCTCTTGATATTGGATACAGGAACCGGCCAAGGGTGAGTTTCACAAAATTAGCTTCTGAATATTTATGTATTTAATGATTTTTTAACCAATTTTAATTTCGTCCATAATATAATATGCTTGTAGCATTTTAGTTATTTCGGATATAATATATTAACTGACAGATAAACTGATGTAACTGGATCGTATGCAGAACAGCGGTACATTTTGTACTGCCATAAATAGCTTTGATAAACGTGTATGCACACCAGAGTACAGTACCGGCCCCGCGTCGGTCTTTACATGGCGGGACCGCAATAAACGTATCAAAAATGTGTCCTCTGTGAGATAACTACGTGAGTGTTTTTTTATCATTTATGTGGCAAAAAATGTACCCTACAGTGTAGACTTTTTTGACCGGCATTAGCCCACCTCACATTCCCACCACTGCAACTCCTGTGAGCTCGTATCGACAGCGGTAACCAACCAAAAAACCCTTTGTTATTATCTCAGGGGTGCCCGAGGTAAGCTAAATCTGTCTTGGGACCCACAACGAAATTAATCAGAAGGAAAAAAAAGGAATAGCAGGTGTTTCAGTTTCCCTCCCCAAACAACGCGTCACCCGCAGCATATAATTACGATGACCAAAAAGGACAAAAAAAAAACACTACGGGAATAAAGGTTATTTTATAATTGAAAGTTTATTATGAGTTTATGATATTTATTCGGAATTTATTGTGATAGAATATTTCCAATAATATTTATGTCGTTAATGTAGACTTATATCTAGAGTTAAAACAAGTCAAGACCATTAGCCAAGATGCTATTGCTAATTGCGATGATAAAGTTTGCGCTTTTAAGAGAGAGATTTAATATAAGTCGGCAAGTCATATAGCGATGCATAAGTCACTCGGCGATGATTGAATCTCATACATCATTGTTATCAAAGTTCATCGTCATTAGCGATAGCAACTTGGGTAACGGCACTGGAACCTTACCGAACTGTTTACTTTCTTGAAAACAATGATATATCTAAATTTAAAGGGTATAATGTAGATAATTCATAACTAGGGAACGCCAATGATAAAATATCACTAGCCTCCCCGAGTTACATATGTGATTTGTTAATAATTAATTATTGTTAAAAAAGATCATTACATTTATGTCGTTAGTATAGTGCATGTAATACAGCCCTTACTCTGTTGGTTTTAAGAGTCTTTAAAATATTACATCCATGGCCTGTGCCTCACCTGTTGGTGTCGAACTTGTACTGCGGCCGCTTCATAAACAGCAGGCGTGGCAGGATGTGGATGAACACGCGCTTCACCCAGGGCGACATGCGGTGAGTCTGCGGCGAGCGGAAGTGCACGTTCAGCACCACCACCGTCACGCAGATGCTGCACACACACGGTACACTCAGGATAAGATAATATTATGAATCGAGAAGATTCGTAATGATATTCTATACTATTTATTG
Source organism: Celastrina argiolus (assembly GCA_905187575.2). Classification (NCBI taxonomy): domain Eukaryota; kingdom Metazoa; phylum Arthropoda; class Insecta; order Lepidoptera; family Lycaenidae; genus Celastrina; species Celastrina argiolus. The sequence continues at coordinate 10,224,578 of LR994581.1, forward strand.
CCAGTCCAGAGATAATTTTGATCAATGAAAATACAACTCTGTGCTCGTATTGATTTCAGAACATGACTTATTATTCTATGGTCCAAGCCTTAGCTCAATCCGACGATCGAGGTTTATATATTACTAGCGACCCGCCTCGGCTTCGCACGGGTGCAATGAAAAATATACCTACTACAGAATGTCCTTATACACAACGTTCACAGCTTTTTTGTCATTAGCCAATACAAACATGTTTTGCTTAGACGTTACTCTTGACAGCGCGACATATAGTAATTGGCCATGTGAAAAACACTCAACGCTCAAGTCTAATCCTGCAACGTTAAAAGTTAGGCACGCGCCGCCCGACCCCCGGCCGGCCGCGGGTCGGTACCGCCGCGCGCCGCGGCGCAAACAACTACGACCCTGCATTTTAAATTTGTAATATCTTCGGTAATATTCGCTTAAATTACATGCTGTAAAAAGCATATTGATCTATAATAAATGCACAATTTATTTAAGGTACTTAATTGGATAAGGATTAATGCTGTATTGTTAAAAATCACTTCGTAAATAACCATTTTTTAGTAAAGGATAAAAATGGTTATGGTGGGTTTAAATCCCTAAGAGATAGACATATACCATTGCGGACTTTTTTGTTGAACTTTTTAAGGTGAACAATACAATATTATATGAGTAGTACATTATTTTGGTCTATCTCGTAGGGTTCAGCCAGCGTTTGCATTATAACCGCAAAAAAACGTGCTTATTTACGACATCACATTAGAAACCTTTAAATTTCTGATAAATTTATTATTTATTTATATATATTTGTTTCTCTACTATATTATGCATTTATTATACATACAAACCTTCAACCTTCAACCTTAAGAATAACTCTATCTATTTAAAAAAACCGCATCAAAATCCGTTGCGTAGTTTTAAAGATCTAAGCATACATACGGACAGACATACAGCGAAAGCGACTTTGTTTTATACTATGTATTGATATGTTACTGTAAAAGCCCGAGTTAGGGTAAACATTACAATTTACGGGTTAAACTTAGATTTACCTTGTGTTTAGTTGGTAAATGTTAGAAAAGCGAAATACAGGACATTTATTCTTGCTCTATTTTTGAGAAATGACTTCGGACTTTTAAAGAATCATAATATATTTTACATAGTAATTTTTTAAAAGGCAAGGTAGACATAATCCGAAAATATAAAAGATCTGATAGAACGAGCTCGATTAAAAGAAAAAACTGCGTCACTGGAATCTTTAGGGTGTGTTTCACCAAGCAATGTTAAAGTTAACGCCATGTTATCCCTCTCGTATTTCCTGTCAATGACTGAGATGGCATGCTATTTTAACATGGCGTTAACTTTAACATTTCTTGAAACACGGCCTTATTATTAATTATTATTTGTTAGATTTAGGGCGAGTTTCACCAAAACTTGTTTACCTACTGAAAGCTAGTGTGTTACAGATAGTACAACTCAGTTGTGCGCGCGGCCCTATGTGTGCGTGGGCTTGTAAATATACAACTTTCATTCGTGTGGCAGTGACGCGGCAGTCGTCCGTCCGAGTAACACGTGTTCTTATCGCTTTACCCACACATAGGGCGGCGCGCACAACTGAGTTGAACTATCTGTAGTCAGTGCAATATTGTGGAAAGTTTTAGTTATTATTTCCTATCCTTCATAAATCATATAATCAATAAGATTAACAACAGTATCCTCACTGACCAGGAGCCGCCATTTTGAGTTGATAAAATTTATGACTACTTTTATTTTCATTTACGGCCATAACCGTAAAACTCGGTTTTTGATGAGTTGAATAAAATGTCCACGTGTATTAATTGTATAAAACTCATTCAATTATTAATTGTGTGTGTATAACAAAATACTCGTGGGAATTCGTGCATTAAATTCCGTTGATACATGTTCTATAAATAACGTTTGAACAGTGACAAATGGTGGGACAGCTATCGGTAGTTTTGCCGTAGTTCAGTGTAAATTGGCGAAGTAGCGAGCCACCTCATAATATACGTAAAATAATATAAACAATAAAAACGTTTTAATGATGCAATTATTACTGTGTTGGGAGAAACGCAGATATGCGCAGTGCCTAATATAATTTAATAGCAATACGCATATACCCATACTTGTATTGACTTGTCAGGAACTCTTCCTTCTACAACTGATATAAAACGGTGTGCAATGTCATTGTTAACTAGGTCTTAAATAAATACTTTTAAACAGTTTCAAGTCTTAATCTTTTCTTAATTCATCATACTGTCGATATAAAAGTAAAACCTATATCTAGGACAAGTATTTTTATTAATTTTATTGATATTACATACCAGTTCCATAATTAATTAATACAAATTGTAGAAGTAGTGCTAAAGCATGTTTCAGAAATAGTTTAAGTTGTGACAGACTTCAATTGATACCTTATTCGTCTTTTATTATTATTAAACAAAATACCTTATATCACCTAAAAAGTATTAACGTTAATTATATTTCGCCAAATACAAAATTGGGTACGTACTTGCCTTTAATTTTTTATTACTTAAATCACGTTGATGCTAATGAATATTTAAACCTTATCATAGTAAATCTAAAAAGTATTTGATATAAAAAGCTAATGATAAAATTAAATAACCTACTTTCTACACCAATTATGTTATAAAATATTATCTTCTTTGCAATTTTGTAATGCGTTAAATTTCATTGTTTATTGATTTGTGATAGGTGCCTAGTTATATTTAAATGTATTGCAAAACTAATTAGTACATGTTGTCAAATACTTAATTATGAAGTAGAAACTAATCTCATTATAATAATTAATGTATACTTCCTATAAGTTAGCGTTGTTACGAAGTGCGTTAGAATTTCTTGGTCGTCGCATTTAATCAAGATTTATGGAGTTAATCCTGCGCTAAGGGCGAAGTTATGTTAGAATAAGACCCCTGTGTAAGCAATATTATACCATTACTTTACTACGATAATCTATGTGCCGAACTAATTTCGCATAGTAAATATACATAAAACGAACTTTTAACTACTTTTAATAATTTATTACTTAAATTATGTTTATGTCAATACCGACCTTCATATAGCTAATTATTTATTACTTTACTACTTCTATAGCTAATTATTTACTATAATTTCTTGTGGGATAAATTCTAGGGAGATTAAATCCGTGGTTTCATCGCGATACAAAAAATGTTCCTATATTTACTAACTACAATACAAAAAACCACAGGCTGTGCTATCTTTCTCTACATACGAGCTGCATATTAGCTTTTATCACATAAAACATTATAATTTTACCTATTTCATGAGTTATTAGGTAAAATATTTTTACGAACATTATGTAGACGAACATTTTTCAAAGTCAGGCTATATCGAAAGGATGCAGGTTCGATTCTCAGATTTCGTATTAAGACTTTTTCAGAGCTCAAGTAAAACATCGCGAGGTAACCCGCACACGGTTGGATTATCTGGTACATGATTGGAGGTAATTCCTCTTGAGTAGGTCGACTATGTTATTGAGAATGCCGTATGAGCTAGGCAACCAAGCGACATTTAAAACCGCCTGTCCCAGGCACTGTACAGTATTTAAGAGTGGTTATTTCACTCGGAGAATATTGTATAAATCATTTAATAACGAATTGAAACGTTACTTCTTTTATAACTTACGTAATGCATCATTTTACCAATTATGAAGCTGCCATGTATGTAAATTGTTCACAAACCCGGCACAACAAACAAAGATCGACAGCTAAATTAACATCTCAAAAGGCTTCATACACTTGATACTTTATCAGGAGGAATAAAACCAATATCCATTAATGAATTTTACATATCCCGTGCGTACGTGCCTCACTTATAGCAAATGGTGTTGAGAGATTTACTTCACGACTATTTATATTTATTTAGTTCCTTGTTTTTTGGCTCCTACTTCAGAGTAGGAGCCCAAAAACAAGTATCAATATCACTTCAGAGTGAAGTATTGAGCTTGTTTAGATGTGTGATAAAAACTTATACACTCGATTTTAGTATAATCTCCATTGATTGTATACTTAGTTGTAACAAAACAACAACAATTATGTACTTTATATTATATTTTGTAAACGTTGTAAATAAAATTTTGTAAACAATATGGACATTTTAAGCATTTGTTACTTTACGAAAGTACGAAAAAGGAAAGCAACGACAGTGTTTTAAAATAACATAAAATTAAATTTCTATACCTCATAAAGTATACATTCAAGCCCATAGGTTATAATCAATATTACTGAATGAGATACAAAATCAATATTACCTTATAGAGACTAATATCATGGCAAATATGAGGTATTTTCCCAACAGCGGTACTACGAGTGAAGTAGGGGGGATGATCTCCACCACCAGCAAGAAGAACACGTGAAGACTAATGAGGATCGATATGGACAGCGTCACCTGAGGAACAACAAAATGGTTTAATTATACAAATTTTGCACGGAAATTGCACGCGCGTGTTATAATTAAACCTACAAGAACGATAATATATTTTTTTTAAATTATTACAGAAAAAGGTGACCAAGTTAAAAAAGGTATTTCTATATTAAAAATATTATTACGATTATCGTAAGCTGTACATAACTTTGATATTATAGCTTTTTTGTGTTTCCTACACCGCAGAGCACAAGAGCAATCTAAGTCAACCAGTAGACTCAACGTGTTTTTTTTTCAGTTACTCGTGTATTAAGAAAACATGTTTTGACATGTTTAGGGCGAGTTTCACCAGGCAATGTTAAAGTTAACGCCATGTTAAATATCAAGTTATCCCTCTCGTATTTCCTGTCAATTAATGAGATGCCATGGTATTTTAACATGGCGTTAACTTTAACATTACTTGGTGAAACACTGCCTTAGATACGGACAAAAGTAACATTTGTTAAATAATTTACAAGTTAATAGGAATTTGAATCGTTTTTAATGGCGTCGTATTTCTATAATACGATCCAGTTGTATAATAAAAATCTTGGCGTTCAGTACAGATTTGAGTCTGGGATTTCTGAAGAAATAACATTCATAGTCTCTATATTTCTTTAGCCAGCAGACTACATATTGTTGTTACCTTCTAAACACACTATACGAAAGGTACGCGACCGAAGTTATTTTTTACAATTACTGACGAAACATACTGCCGAAATTACTTAACGTTATAGTGAGTACACTTATATATGTAACCTATATATCGGGCATAAGTTAAGCGGCAATTTATTCTATTGAGCATATAATAACTGCGATTGAACTTCGGTTCAATTGCCAAAGATCTGGAGGGGTCGCCAGAGACACAGAATATATCGCAGTCGGTTGTTGCAGGTTGAATTTGCTATTTGATTGAATGACTAGCGCGTTCATTGAATTCTATTTTTACCAACAAACTCAATGAATCCGAGACTAGGGCAACCATTTGATATTTTATTTTTAAACTTCGAAATTTTTGTATGTGTACTATATTCAAAGAATAACGCACATTAAAGTAAATTACCAACACATTGCTATCTGTACGAGCTGTTAGACGCCATTAAATGACCGCGCTAGTCATTTTATCAAATGAGCAGATTCAACCAGATGACTGCGACAAATACACACATAAAGTTGTGCAACTGAATTTCAGCCGCGTAAGTTCGGCACTTATGCCATCATATCAGCCGAATACATCATCAGCCGCGGAACTTCGCTACCTCCCGTATGTAGACTCATAAGTGTCAGCTCTAAATGTGCTAGTATATTACTATAGGTAAACTTTGTTATTGATAGTTCATAGCTAACGTACTACCTCGCTTGATTATTCACACGATGTCATGAATATTATGAACACGTGAAGCGCTGCATGTAAAGTATGTCTGTGTCACACCGTCAAATTCTGTGAAATTATTAGTTACTCGTATGTATATTTTAGATGAAAATAGATGTAGGCTACGTAATTCAGTAACATATATGATTTCGCATTTGTATTTGGTATTTCGTTGAAATTAAACAGGTTTGAATTTATACTTACTGAAATTCATAATTAAAACGAAAGTAAAATACGCAGACCGCGATAAGGACAGCCATAGCTTATTTCCTATTACAACGTAACCCATAGTAGTATACTCCTTTAAATAAAAATATTTACAGCGTATGTTGAAAACAACTATTTGACAGAAACATAGACTTGTGTAAATATTTTATAGAAAATTATGGTATTAAAATAAAAACATTTCTATGAAAGTTGGAAAATTATATAGCCTTAGTTACCTTTTTATATTATAACAAATCTTAACTCCTTCATAAAATAATAATTTTAAAAATATTTTTACTATAGGTATTTTAATCAAAAGTGGATCATGGAGTACCGACCTATATAGATGCTATAGTGGAACTAATATACATAGACTGCCAAAATCATTACCTTTCATTTATCTTCCACAGTCAAATAATAACAGCTAAACAAGCAGTACTGAATAACTGAGCCCTTAGCCAAGATGTTTTTCTAACTCACCTTTTCGCCGCTGTCCGAGGGTAGGTAGAAGGTGAGCACGGTGAGGAAGGAGATGCCCATGCAGGGGATGATGATGTTGACGGTGTAGAACAGCGTCTTGCGCCGCATGGTGATGTTGAACGTTATGTCCAGGTACGGCTCGTCGCAGCACGTATAGAATTTCTCGTTCCTGAACAATATTACTGATATTACAATTATATTAAATTACCGTATATTTAGTCAGGGTTCCCCCATACATTGTTTTCACTTGATTAGCTTGATACTAATCAAACTAATTTTTCTTCGTAAAGTAGCTTCATTTTGATGAGACGTCCAATAATTTCTTGGACGGAACTCTCGATTTTGGTAGCTAACCGAGTTAGCAACAATAAAAAAAAATCTCAACTTTCGAGCGTAGGACCGGGATAACGTACCACGCAATTTGTAGGACAATTATGCCTGTTAAATTACATTAATATTAACTAAGTAATAAAAACAAAATAATTGCAATTACTGACTTAAGTTGACCTCGTTATCGATACAAGCTGGCAAGAGGAACTCTTTGATTAAACCTTAGATTTTGTAGGACTAATATTTTATGGATAATTTAGATCATTATCTTGAGATTTATCAAAAAATATAATTTTGGAATCATCAAATCCACAAACTTTATTCTTGCTTTCTCTGTTAGCACTTACCTACCACAAACAAGAGTTCCGTCCAAGAAATTCTTGGGCGACTCATCAAAAAATTAACTTGATACTAATCAAGTGAAAACAATGTATGATGGAACCCTGACTAATTGGGCCAGTGTTAAGTTTTCGATTTTGATTACAAGAGAATTACCACCCGTTCGGACACCTATAACTCTTTCTTATTTTTGGTATATTGCAGGTTGTTTCATGGTTCATATAGTGTGGATAAAATGACGCGTAGATAATTTTTTGTTTTGGCACCTCATATAAATTACTTAATATAACTCAAAAAAATATATATTCAAAGGTCTTAATGATCACAAGGAGTGAATCCTACTATGCTGGGGCTCGCTGGCTCCTAGTCTATACACACGAACCCACTGGTCGTTGACCTGGATTGAAACTCATCTATTTTGTGACTTTTATGGAGATCTTTAATCGCGATTTGTCGCGGTATGATAAATAATTTATATGAGGTGCAAAAAAAATGCTCTTCACACTATATTCGGCTTGATATATGAATCATGAATCAGCCTGTAATTCATACACATATTTAATACATAGCCATGACCCAGGCCTTTTGAAAATATATTTTTTTCTTTAGCGGAATTCGGATCCAAGACCTTCAGCATGAACATCATCGTATCCAACCACTGAGCTACAGCAGTCGTTGTGCATAACAATTTCCTGTTTCAAGACTCGCTAACAATGTGCTTGCGCTTCCATTCTCTTTTCCACGTCCCAGTGGTAAAAAATATTGAAAGAAATGTCTGAAATGGTGTTTGTCTTTCGTTATAATAATAAAAAAAATCACGTCGAAGTTTCATAAGGTTTTCTACTGCAGAATATGAATAAAAATATATTCTTGTCTACACGAATGAATAATGAAAAGAAAATATTTATTTTGATTGTTTAATGATATTGATATGTTTGTTTGCATTGAATAGGTTTCGAAAGTATCTATTTTAATAAAGTTTGGGCAGGATATCGCTACTTATTTTACATTTTATTTTCGTCCCGCACGATTGACTGTACACAACACACACTAATGGCGAATTTCTTTGCACCACGAATTCGCTGAGCTAGTTGTTTAGAAATGATATTTTTATTCATTATGTCAAAAGATGGAGGCGACATCAAGTCTTTAGATGAAAAATTTATGACTCCTAAGCTAGACTTAGATTATCACCTGCCTCCGTAACGGGGTTACGGGGGGTCACTTTTCGCACACTGTCTGAGTAATATTGGCAATAAAACTTACGGTCTAGCGTGAAATGGAACTTTGAAACCCATATCCATCAACTTTGCCCAGCCATTTCATAAGTTGCGAAAGACCGACATAAATCATAAATTTTGTCTTTATTATTTTTCTCGACAGATGTGGTCGGTATACAACTATGGTTTTGATTATTATGATCTTTTATTGTTCGAAAAATATAGGTCATTATGTAGGTCGTGAGTATAAAATGCACGAAAGACTCCAGTGAGGTAGGCTATAAAAATATTGCAGCTTTATTATGCACCAGCTAACGAGAATATATAAAGTGGTATGGCTCAGCGGTTGAACGCGTCGGCACTCGAGCTGGAGCTCGCAGCTTCGAATTTCGCCAAAAGAACAAAAAAGTTTTATACGTTCCTGGGTCATAAATGTGTATAATATGAAAGTTTATATTACCGTAGAACCAACTTCGTAACATATTCTAAACATAAATGTTATGTTTAGAATACTTAAAATCATAAATGTTATGCCGGAGTTTACAGTGTCATTGGGTTATTAAAAAGGCACTTCAAAGTCTAGCGCTAAAAAAAGCAAACAGTTTTCAAAGTGACAACTGACTACCTTTGCAGTGCTCTTATTAAAAAGCTACGCTCGAACTGCTCTGGAGCGTTAAAATGTTTGTAGAAACAACGTTTCCTTTGCTTAATTTTGGACTAAACTAGCATAGGGTGTCACTAAGGTATGGAGCTTATTGGTAAATTATAGCTAATTTCTAACGTTTTGATAAACTTTATTTTGTTTCTGATTCAACAATACCCTGATATTATGAACTAGATGTTTCCCGCTCCTTCGTACGCAAGATGAAATCCCGCTGTAACCATACATTTTACTGCGGTCAAAAGTAACTCGTGAGTTAACCCAGCATGTAAACAACATGTAGTTTTTGAGCGAAAGAGTAAAAAACATACACACATACAAACTATCGTATTTATAAAATTAGTAGGATACGATAGTTTATGAGGATGGACGGATGTTTGTAACTCTTTTACGCAAAAACAACTACAGGATTTTTCTGAATTAAGGTATGGTAGTTTTGTCCCTGGAACTTTTATCCCAAAAATGTAAGGTGTTCTCATAATACGAATACGGACAAATGTCATATGGGTTTCCATACAGCAAAAATAGCTGGGTTCAATCAAATAGTACATAATTTAATGTAAGCGTAAAATTCTTTCTTCATGAATTAAATATGTCGCAAATGTAATAAAATCAACGGCATACCTGACTGCAGGAACTTCCAGTATGTCCCACTCCACCGACATATAGAACTCAGATAGGTCTACACCAACTGATACTATGTTGCTGCCAGACTGTTCATCCATATGCCTCAGGTCCACCTGTGTATATGTAGTCAGATGATATTACACAATATTTGGCAAACGGAGAAATTTATTTTAAAATCCTGATATTTCATTTCCGTATTCAAAATTAGCTATGTCGACTACTGCATCGATAAAAGCCTAATGTTAAAAATGAAACACTTAAATCGAACACCAATACCACAAATACAGACAAATATGCAAACGATTTTAGTATGGTTTTTAATATTTGCGTTAGTTTATCCTTTTAGTTTTTTGCGTTTAGTTAAAAGCTTTATCTCTACGTGAGGCGAGCGAAAATAGATTACTCCGGATAAGTGAACGCGAATGGAATTATATATTTTAGCTCGCCTCATTTTTTATGTTATTTATATGGGATATTCGAGAATACCCCTTTTAACTTCTGTCTTTAGATCGATCCATGCACCCTGTCACACAATGTGAGTTGTTACATTATTAAGGCTGAAAGTAATAAAATGTATTAATCGGTTCGTTAGCTGCTGTTTATTAAGATAGGACACCGCCACACAGTGTGCGCAGTGCAGCGTAAACTTTGGACGGCTACCTTTTAGTTACGAGTTACGACACTTCGACATAACGAGAGAACAACAGTATTGGATCATGCGAAGTAAAGTCCACGCGGAAACACAACACCTATACAATTAAACGTCGCCAAGGAATCGACGTCGTACGATATTAGTTCAGGATGTTATGGAGGCGAGCCATTTCTCCCAAAGTAAGGTCGTCTTTGAAACGCCAAGTGACGTGATGGGAATACGGTGGCTCCGGCTCCGTCGCGCCTGGTCACTCAGCGGAGGGCGCTGGTAGTCCGCATCAGCGAGCACTTTATGCCAACAACATCCCACACGGTACCTAAACACTACCACAGTCATCACACACTCGATACAAGCTTAATGGACAGAGCGCGGATTTGATGGCATAAAGCGCCAAAGTCTTGTGTGCGTCACGAGCATGCAAGTTCCAGCTAAATCTTTATAACAATTGCCAATCTGTATCTCACTCAAAATTGTGTGCTCTAAGGTCTCTATGTTTTGTCTGAGTTGGATCGTTATTGTTTAGTTTTGTATGATTTAAACACCATGCATTGTTTAGCAACACCAATTCACGCAGCCACTAAATGTCGCTAGGAGGGAAAGGTATAAAATATGCAATAGAATGACTGTTGATGGTCAAAGTGTATCGAGCCGAGGAGTGTAGACATTTATCATTTAATTTTATCGTGCTGTGCTTATTGTTCGCGTGTCTGTATCGTGTCAAGCTGTATACGGAGCCGCAGGTCTGCGGCGGGGACCGCCGTGATCAGGAATGCAATTAGTCAAGGCGAAGCTGGAATCATGCAGTGAGTGGAGTGTACACTGATAATAATAGGAAGCATGCAGCGAGCTAATGTGTGATTATGTTTGTGTATGAGTGTGTCGGGCGCGAACGGAGCCAGGGGAGGGGTTAGTTGGTTGAGACCAATTTACATGTTTATTACAACTGTGACTTTGCTTATGACATTATTTTATTCAAGATTTATTAAAGTCAGGGCTCAACCAGCTAGGGACGGTTGGGAAAGGAATGTAGTAGTGAGGTTGCATCCCATATCACCTGACATTTAAAATTTTATACCTTTCCGTGTCGAGCGAGGAAGGCCGATTGAACTAAGTGGACCGGTCGTGGATATCTGGAGCATTCGTGGACACGCACGTTGACATACTGCTACTCCACATAATAACATCATCATCGCAATACTTGCAACATGTCAGAGCCAAAGGTGCGAGCGGCCGGTGGGAGCGCGCGCCGAAATAACGCGCGCTCGTCGCCAGCAGGGCTAGCACCTTTGCGAACAGTCAATATGTAAAAGTGAGTAACAAACCACAATGACAGAAAAGTAATAGTAATTACGACGAATTACGTTCGAGCCAACAAGCTACTGCATGGACATCGGCCGGGGCGGCGGGCCCTACGGCTACGGCCCGCGCGCGCGGCGCAAGCGGCCAACAGCGGGGCGTCACCTTGAAGCCGTCATATGTCCAGCTGCCTAACTTAAGCACACAGGTTTGCACGTCGTAAGGAAAGAACTCGACGTCGATAGAGCAGGAGGACTTATACACGGCGGGCGGCTGCCACACCACCATGCCGTTGTAGTAGACCGTGGCCTTGGTCATCAACGTCACCTCGTAGTTGCCATCTGCGCTGTGGACAAACAGAGCGGTTAGCGTGAGCGTCGGCCGCCATGACAAATTACCTTAAATCCGTCGTACGTCCAGCTACCGAATTTAAGAACGCACGTCTGCTCGTCGAACGGGAAATATTCCACGTCTATTTCGCAGGAGGACTTGTAAATGGCCGGCGGCTTCCATTCCACCAGGCCCTGATGGTAGATGGTGGCCTTGGTTGCCAAAGTTACCTCGAAGTTGCCGTCGGCACTGTAATGTTAACAGTTATTACAAACCGCCAACCGGCAGCCCGGCTCGCGGTGTCATGCGGTAGACTACTAAAGCTCTTATAATTTTACATTTTACAGGCTTAAAATATCTATTTAATTTCTTGCTAATATATTTAAACTCCCAGCTCATTTCAAGTACCTATGGATACTAAAGTAATAAACGATGTATTTTTACCATAATAATATATTTTATCCTACTTTCGGCTACAATATTACGTAAGCGATGTCAGTGTGCATTGCCTCAAAATGAAGTAAATAACTCTCGAAATTTACAAAAATATGATAAACATTTTCACTGATTTCTTATTAAGTATACCACCGAACACCGCTCCAGCAGGCGATTGCCGCGCGATTATGATACGACATTGTATAGGTACGTAAAAGACAATCTGACCAAAATGTAAGTCCACTTTCCATCCCTTCATCCCTTCACACAATCAGTAAATATTTAAGTAGTTTTGGCCATTCAGAACCACAATTCAGGAGAAAAATTGTTTTTCGAAGAGATTAGGACGAAAAGGTGCGCATTAGTCAAGAAACACGACGGGGGTTCGGGGTGGACGCGGAATGAGTTCCGGCAACGGCTCATTAATCAAAGTCGGCGCTTGGAGGCTGTCCAAGACATGGCTCCATAATTACTTTCCATGTAGCACTTATTTGAATTTACGCAATTCCTGAGGAATATTTATTAGTTGCTTCATGTCGCTACTGGAATTTTATTAAATGTTTTACTAATTATTCTCATAGATAGCTTTCATATTTAACATATTAATAACAATATCCACCTACCCCTACTTGCTATCAAACAAATATATTTATTAACAGCACAAGATAGATCGTCATAAGCCCTTCGGATCGGCAGGATAAGCCAAGCGAAAAATTATGATATTTTCACAACGTTAATCCATAAACGATCGGAATTTAAAAAAAAGAGTAGCTATGTTGTTCTGATATAGATAATATTATCTTCCTCTGCTTAGGTATACAAGATATTGTATACCTAAGTAGAGGAATATATACTTGTACATTATATTCCTATTTTGGCATGACCAATATCCAATTAGGCAAGTAGGTAACCTTGCTATCTCAGATAAATTGTTACAAAGTTTATAATGTTTCTGTGATATAAAAAGATTGTAACTGATTTGCTTTATTTAATTAACAAAAAATGACGAGATGGTCTGGCTTGTGTCCCGGCAAAAAAAACCAGTTGTATTCGCCACATCTCAACTTAATATTTTGTCCTTCTTAATAATTTTTTAATTATTCTATACCCCAGTAATTTGGAACCTGGAAAATTTGTATTTTGGCCGCTAGTGCCGCCATCTTGAAAAAAACATTTTTTGTGGTATCTTCTCTCCGACTCATTTTACAATGAAGACATCTTAATCCTAACTATTATTAAAAATGCGAAAGTTACTTAGTCTGTCTGTCTGTCTCGCTTACTACTGAACCGATTTCAATTTAATTTGGTACATAGAAAGTCTAGAGCCTGAGAAGGGACATACTCTATTCCACGAGTAAAAGCTAGTATATATAGGTATATAATTACTCAAATATGGCGCTAAGTAAAACGTAGGTACAAGTGATCGTTGGTCGGAAAATCACAACAATTTTTAATGTTTCACATTTATTAAATAGCTTTTCTTCGAACATAAATCTGGACTATTCATTAGAAAAGATATATCTGCAACATCACTTTCATTTTATTTATATAAATAACTAGTTCTGTTTCTCTGCATAACATTATTATACTACCTCTTTACACACTTGCATATGAATGAGATGACAATCAAGATGTAGACCATCAATAAAAGAGGCCACCTGACCTTACGGGAGCATAATTAAACCGCAAAAATACCAGCGGGCAATCAACACAGCCACTCCGCAATCAATGCAGCGCTGCACGAGTGTCCTCGCCGCTCGAGATGAAACCGAGCGGGAGTAATGTGTGTGTAATTTGTTTGAGCATGTCAAATGACGTTTCGATGTCTCTAGTTTTATTGAGAGAATCGAAAGGAGTATTATTTTCAATTTAACAATTACATGACATTCAGAAATCAACAACCAACAATTGACATTCGATAACGTTACGAATACTTAGTTGTCAATTGTTTATGTTTACCTCAATGAACTATCTGATGATACTATCCTGGTTTTGTCTGTTTGCCTGAGTACAATTATTTCTTGATAACACTTGCGAAATTGCATTAGAATACGTTGCTTAAATAAAAATATGTAAGCATTAATATTTTAGCAGTTTACCTTTTTATTGTGTTTTTCAATGATGATATAAAAATCTTACTTAGTAATTGGTTCATCCACTAAGAACTGCGTTAAACCAAGAAATAATATTGAAAGTCCTCGCCTAGCAAAACTTATCGAACGAACAGGAAAGTTGAGCGAAACTGCGGAAACGAGTAAAAAAGGAATATTGCGGTGGAATAAATTATGTTTGTAGTTCAATTGTATACCGAAACTAACGACTTTATCCATTCGATGAGAACTCTTGGTTATTCTTTTGTTAAGTTGTCCTGTATTGTGTGCTACCTATTCATTAATATTAGGCATTGATAAGTGATAGAAAGTATTCACTCTTTTTCGACGTACAACACTTGTTTTAATACGTAAAGCAAGAATTTTAATTGCGAATTGTGCGATCGTGAAGTAGGTATGTAATTTATCAACCATTAATGTTCAAGTGGGTGTGCAGAAAGCTAATATTTTTTTATTAATGCCTAGAAAGATCTCAAATTATTAAAATAACAGCTACTCGTACCTGTTTATTCAGCAGTACCCAGATAATTCATCATACTTCGACTTTGACTTTACTAGCGTAAATTCAAAACATTTACATTTTTTAATTTGTCTATCTAAGAGGCCAAAGATTATTCTTTATCTGAGAATTTCGACTACACAGCGATCTCTAGTATATCAAAATGCTTATAGGTCAAGTTAGCGTAAGCTTATTTACGATTTCGTTCACGTAGGACCGTTTTGCATAAATCTATATTATTAACTCTGTTATTGTGTTTGTAACGCACCCCGGCTGCAAACGTGACTGGGGTCCAAACAAAAACGATAATTGCAACTTGACAATTTCTTCGCTTTTCCAATTATAAGGACAAACAAACTGTTTATATTGCATAAAATTTAAATATTATAACTATATCCTGTTTACTTCTTGCTTATAAAGAAATTATATTGGATGAATAAAGCCACAATATTATACTCAATTTAAATATAAAGACATTTAAAGTAATTGCCTTAACAAGAGCATACCTAAGGACGATTTTGTAACTATCATCGCGCAATAGGTTTTCCTTCAATTACTTCAAAAGGTATTATCTGATTAATAATATTCGTCACCCATGTATTTTGTGGAGTTATCAAAATTATGTTAATTATCGGCCTGAACCTTAAAATAATATTTTGTTTTCCTTTTGTTACGTCTTCATGTACATACTTAATATTAGTGTGTCTTGTTATCTTCCATATACGATTCTTTGGCAAAGTTGTTAACAAGTTTTATAAATTTTAGATATTTTATATTTGAATGAGAGAAAAGAAGTTTTCGTATACATAATGTCGGCGGAGGCGGATCAATAGCGCATTGGAGTGAAGATAACAATAATGGAACGGCCGCTCGAGTGGGATTGAAATTATAATGTCATATTCCGATAAACGCGTTATATTTTACGTTTGAATATATTTTATTGGAATTTGTTACTGGTATTGTAAGTTGCCATATAAATTATAGGATAAATTTAATACTTCGATTGTAGCTATAATTTTTTTTTATTCATTACAAAATATAAAATTATAATATTATGTTAAGGTGTTCTCTACAAACAATTTATTGATTTGATAGACATTTAAGTGTAGTATGTTGGTTTTAGTTGTAGATGTTCGTTATAGGTCTAGTTACATATTAATTTATTCCAGTTCATTCTTAAAACAAGCTACATAATATATTATGTAGATATATACCATATACATAACCTAATTAGGATTGAAAAATATAAGTGAATAATAGGAATATATAGTTACGTAGTAAACAAAAGTGATTAAACCATATTAAGGTAACGAAAATGAGTTAAGTATGGTTGAAGAGATAATTTTGAGATAATGAGTCATAGTTTGAAACTCTCTTGTAACTTTACTAACAATGGGCTACTTAATACATAAAGCTATTATAATACACTTACAGTCTGTCGTTCTCTCGCAAACTTTGCAGTTAACGGCTTGCAAATTTCTGTATCACTTTTCTCAAACAACGTAAGCCTTTAATTCCTTTTTCAGTTAGTTTGTAAACAAAACACAAATTCAAAAAAATTGCTTTCGACACTCACAGTGGAAAAGTTAAAACAAACCAACACATACACAACGTAACACGTCATTTACAATGTATGTTTTAGCTATTCGAAAGTTAGTTTTGTGCACACCAATTTAAACATGGAAAATTCTCATACAAAATTATAGCATAAAAAATTATAAAGGAAATGGCTCAAATTACAAAAATGCATAAAAGGGTAATCTTTTTGTAATAAAGCGGGTAATTATTTAAGGTTTACAAAACAAAGGTCGGCCATCAATTAGACTTACCCGTGTAATTTCAGAACAAGCGTTGTATAAAATAAGCGGCCGAGAGGTCGCAAATTCGACACAATGTCTTTGTGTATTGAACGTCATGTCAAAAATTTCTACCTACTCACAGTTTCAGAATGCTTATTAGTTGAAAAAACTACCAACATTATTTTCTATTTCAAGTCACACAAAAATATTACACAGCCATAAATACTCTACATACATTAATAAATACTCTCTAAAATATTCTAGAGTTATCGTGGCGTTGAATAATGCGATGAGCTTAAAGAGCTTAAATTGTGACAAATAGCTAACAAGCAGCACGGAAAGTGAAAACAAACTTAAAGGATCAGTCCGTCTCGCCCGGCTAGAGGTTAGGCTGGCTATGTGCAAGCGAGATAACGTGTCAATTTACCGTCAGTGGTTTATCGCTGGAAACTGTGGAAAACTCAATTATTGGACGTCCAAAACATGTGGTTATCAAATCTATTTGTGGTTATTATCTAATAATTAAATTATTTCAAGTATTTAACATTAAAAACATTGAACAAATAATAATCAGCAATGCATGTAAAGCCACAACTACTAACATACGAGTACAGTCGTATATACGCGCCGAATTTCCAAAAGAATATACGGCACTATTATTAGCAGCACGGGCTGTGCACAACAAAGACACTATACGAAACCGAGGTATTTACTGGGCACTGGTGTACAGCGTGTGTATGTAGATATTATACAGGTTGATTCATGGTTCACATATTAAGCCGATTATAGTGTGAACAGAATGACGCGTAGAGCATTTTTTGTTTTGGTAGGTACCTCCTATAAATTACATAATATACTTAACTGATATAACTAAAAAAATCAAAGGTCTAAAATGACAACAAGGAGTGAATCTTACTATTCTGGGGCTCGCTGGCACACGAACGCACTGGTCGTTTACCTAAGCCTATTATTGAGACCTTTAATCGTGAGTAATTAATCGTGAACGCGGCAAGCGTTACGGTAAGTAATTTATATGAGGCCCAAAACAAGGAATGCTTTACGCGTCCTTCTCTTCACACTATATTCGGCTCGATATAGTGATATATACGAACCATGAATCACTCTGTATACATTACCTAGGTATACATACTTACGAAACAATCCGGTATTTTATACAATACGTAAATAACCCTTATTGTATAGAATACCGGATCTACACTATACATTGTGTCGAGGGTACATTTCTGTCACTGCTGGCCGTGAGGTAACTACACTCCGCAAAACAGCGTTCCAAATGACAAAATACATGCAAATGGTATCTAATTGGATGCCAACATGAGTATAGCATATGAATGCCATACATTAATATGGTACTACAATCATAGCTAACATTCTCAAGGCGAGCAGTGACTGCACACTGTAGCAGGCTCAAGGCACTCGTGACGATAATAATACAATTTTACATACTTGAAGATAGTCTTACTTATTGTATAGCACGATGTCGGGCCGCCATATGTGGTCGGAGGGGACATGCAGCATATGTACGCCGCCATACTCGCGCGGCTCCCAGCGCAGCTTGTAGTCATACCACGACTGTTCCACCCACAGGTTCGTTGTCATAATCTGATTCTTTAAATTCTGAAACAAAATGCAACATTTCTCACTGATGCTTTGCTCCCATTGGTTGCAGCGTAATGTTACATAGCCTTAAGCCTTCCTCTATATATATAGACTATCCAACAAAAAATATTTTTTCTAATCGGACCAGTAGTTCCTGAGATTAGCGCGTTTAAACAAACAAACAAACTCTTCCGCTTTATAATATTAGTATAGATAGACATGACACCGTAGATAAATTACCAAGGTAAGGTTAAGTATTGTTATGAAAATGTTGTTTTCCGTGGACCTATAGGTACGAGTTTCTGTTTTTACTAACAGTACGTCCGTTTAGATTTTAGTTAAGGCGCTATGGTGGAGCATTCATTCATACATATTACATACATAGACTGCCAAAATCATTACTTTTCTTTTGGATTCGCCGTAGGACAGGAAAGGACAGTTATCACTAT
The DNA here is from genome assembly GCA_905187575.2 of Celastrina argiolus. Classification (NCBI taxonomy): domain Eukaryota; kingdom Metazoa; phylum Arthropoda; class Insecta; order Lepidoptera; family Lycaenidae; genus Celastrina; species Celastrina argiolus. The sequence goes on from LR994581.1 coordinate 10,243,463, forward strand.
TTAAATTTTGCTTGAATGTCCACGAATTTAGATATATAATATTATGTTAAACCTGTGAATATGCAATATAGTTCATACAGCAGTAGACTAGATACTTTATATTGCTGAGTTTCTCGGTCATTTTGGGAAATCTGATAAAATTCTACGAACAGAGACAGCTAACCAGAGCTTGTTTGAGTTTGTCAAAATATAATTTAAAAAAGCCTGACTTTAATTTATTTAAATTGCCCTTATATGGCAAACTTTAATTATGTTAGCGTCGCTGCTTTAGTTCAGAGAATTTCGACTACAACAACAAACAAAAAAGACAATTTGAAGGTATTTACCGCTGATGTTGCAGCTATACGGGTTGTTGTTTGTTGGACAGTTACAGCTAGGTTAAAACAATAAAAATTCCACGTGAATATTTACGAAAAGAATTTACCAATCTCATTTACGATTATACTACTTGCATTATTAGAACTACAAGGGAAATTACCAAGCAGCACAAAATTGTGGTCATCACGAGACCATTTTAATAAAAAAAACGTGTTGCAATTCGAGGGTGCCGACAGAAGTGAAAAATGAAATAGCAGGAGCATACATTTTCGTCGCGCGGTAGAAAGAGAAGGGGATCGCTGGCAGTCTACTCTGTCTCCGTCTTACAAATTTTCGATCAGGTCACGTGAGGCGCGTTTAACATTTTTTAGCCACCCCAAAAAGTGTACAACGCCGCTAAAGAAGTTTTCACTCCTTATATTAAGTATGTGTCAAAAACAAATATCTAAGTAACCGTTCAACATCTATTAAAAGGCAGTTAAGGTAGAGGATGGTTAACAATTGTCAAATTAAGGTGGAGTGCAGCTAGCAAACAAAGAAACCACAGTCGTAATAAAAGTTTTCTTTGTAATAGTAAAAAGAACAAAGAATAAATTCAGCAACAAAAGGCTTCTGAGTGCGCGAGTACAACATTCCTACCGCTGGCTTTCATTTTTGTTCTCTTTTATTGAAGAGATAAACCAAATTTAAAATGGTTTGTATTACTGTCTAGTCCTAATTGATACTTTATTTATTGTCTAGACCTAATGATTATAGTATCGAATTAGTCTGTTACGCGTATGTAACTATACTCAATGTACTTCTAATCTCGTGTCGTTTAAATTGGAAAATAATTAACTACATAAGTACTAGTTTCTTTTCTATCTTCATTATTAAAACAAATTTATAAAAAACAATATTTTATTAAAACACAAAAGGTCTGTAATTTCTATACTAGTAATCAGTATTACATGAATGTCATGTAAAGAAGGAACATGTAATGTGTAATGAAAACACTGTCATGTCTCCGCGACGTGCGGAGTGTCGTACTAACACGTTTTACTGATTTACATGAGACAGATCGGAATACTGAGTGCCGAGAATGCTGAATCTCGGGTATTGTAATTACATCTTCCACCTATTCGTTTGTACCCAGATATCTATTACGTTAAGCAAAATTTGTACCACTTTTATCGAAAATGGCGTTGACAGATGAGTATGGAATTTCCCACTCTCATTGTTTATTTAGATGAGTGCAGAGTGTGAATATTTTGCGTATTATCACGCTTACAAATACGTAATGCTAGCTCACTCACACTACCATGTGGTAAGTATACAAGGTGTAAAATAAGTGTACGTGCTAACTATGGAGAGTTAACCGTGAAAGTACCAGCGCTTTCATGTTTCTATGAGAAATGCCCCAACATCATAAATTTGCACATACAATAATTAAAAAAAAATAACTGTTTAAGCGCTGGTATGTACCTTCACAGTTAACTCTATAAACGGGACCCATACACACCTATACACCATTACTAGCTGTATAACAGTAGGTTTGATACAATTGGCAAACTTTATTTTAGGTTCCAATAAACAACAGTAAATATTTTTATTGCATATCTTCTTTTATTACAGCACATTAAACAATATATCCATAAACAAAAGAAAATTCAAAAGCAACCGACGCAATTTGCCACTCCTTGATTTAAAATTGCACACGTTGAATTCTACATTTTCCAATATTGCCATCGCTTCGACATTTGTAACGCTTACAAAAATAGCATTGAGCAAATTCTTACCAAAACAGTTCTTAGGGCCGATTTTTCAATCGTCAGATATCTTTTACCCAAGGAATAAATATGTGACTTTGACAGATTTTGTATGGAACAAATGTCAAAGTCACATGTTTATGCAACAGATAAAAGTTATCTGGCGATTGAAAAATCGGCCCTGAATGTAGCGATTTAAAAAAAGAACGCAAATTTTATAGCCTTAAATATTTTTAAAAATTTATAATTACTATTATAAACGAGTTACCAATCGTTTTTAGTCGAGTTCCTACTCCCAGTTACTAACCAGGCCGTATCTCGAGAACCGCAAAATACAGTTATTTTTTTTCACAAGCCATGTATTTCTGATACCGCTATATTTATAGTGGTGAATATTTATTCAAGAAAAATAATTATTTATTCCCTTTCCACAAAAAAAAAACAATAGACAAACATGATTTTTTTTCATTTTGTAAATTTTTCTTCGTGCGTGAGTCTAACACACACGAGGCCGGCTTGTTTATTTTGTAAAATATTTGTTAAATTTATTGACTGCCTAAAATACTAGGAACAAAATAAGCAATACCAGTAAAGCAAGTGAAGTTAATTTAAATAATACATATACGTGTATTTTAAGAATGGTTGAGTCAGCCAAAACGTGTTACATGAAGTTTAGTGTGCTCGACCTCAAAACTGCATTCCACTAATTGGCGCACCCATTTTACTGTAGTGTATGGAACTATTTATTTATTTGCAACTAAATTATTTTGCAGCAGTTAATAATTGAATAAAGAAATCGATAAAATAAAAATAAAAAGTCAGGGCGAATTTTTCAAGTGATGGAAAAATCCTAAATTATAAGGAACTAGCTGACCCTTGACCACTTCGTTGAGCATGGTAACCGTTTAAACCGTCCCGGGACTTCCACGAATATTTCAAGACCAAAAATAGCCGAATCAGTTCAGCTGATCTCGAGTTTTAGCGAGACTAACGAACAGCAATTGATTTTTATATAGCCTATGTTACTCAGTGATAATTTACGAGTAGCTTTCTAATGAAAAAAGAATTATTAAAATCGGTCCAGTACTTTTTGAGTTTATTCCTTACAATATACAAAAATACAAATCTTTTCTCTTTATAATATTAGTGATCTACACTAGTTTAGTAGATTACAAATGATACTAAAAGCGATTGAACGCCCTGATTTCGATAAATACTTAAACTACTTCATTAGATTTTTGGTAAATAAATTTCCCTATGCAGGAATCTCATTTGGAAAATATACACCCCTTATAATATTGTTACTTGTACCGTTCATCGTGCCATTTTAATTGTTATATTGAAGATTTTAAATTTATATGGTAACATAATTTATATTATATACATACCACTTAATATGGCAAACTTAAGGAAAATGATTTCAAAGGTACCTATTATTAATCTTGAATTTCTGCTTTTGTTGTATAAGTGAATATCGTTTCGGCTGGCGGCGCGGACGTGCGCGGCGAGCCAACTCAATATATTTATCGGCTATCAAATACGTTAACACTGGGAATTAGTGTATTTTTGAGGCTTTAGGAGACTAACACTTTGGCTTGTTAAGAATAATTGTTTTTAAAAATACTAACTAGATACATTTGATTATATGAGTAATGGCTAAGCCTAAGATCATATTAAAGGGTTTTTGAGGTTGGATACCACTGTCGACATATGCGGTGAGCCATTTCCCCGTAAAAAAAGTAATGGTAAAGTGCAAAACTTACAATATTAATAGAAATAACTTGTTTGGATTAATTGTTATAACGGATACTTATAAAATACAATCTACGCGTGATCTATGATTACATACATTTTTGTGTGATAATACTGTTAAATACATAAAAACAAAAATATATTTATCTAAAACTTATCTTAAAGACAAATCTGGGTAGGCGCCGTTTTTGGAACTCCACTCGATATTCTAGGGAAGGCGTCTAGGGAATTCAAACGACCGTAGGACAATCACATTATATGAAATGAAAGTTTCAGAATTGGATGGGCGTTTCAAGTCAGAAACTACAGTATCACAAGCACTTAATTTCTTCTTTTCAGATCGAAGATATTGAAAGAGCTGACATAAGAATATCATGAAGAATTCCACAAAAGAATATTGGAGTCAAAGTTGCAGGGAATCATTTTGTCGTAGCCCGGAACAAAACTTGAACATAACAAAGCACTCTCGAGCCTCGAAAACGTAGCGAAGTATGAAACAACATTTATATAACAAAAATATACTTCAATATAACTTAAGTGACTGTAAGTAAATAAGTATAGACCTTTATCTTATCCAAGAATATCCAACAATAGTAGTATTATATGATTGTGTATTTATTATAAGATTTTTTATATAAGTTCAAAGCAACTTTTACATAATATTTTGTTATATAAAAATATTAAATTGAAAACGAGTACAATTTTCTTTAGACGTTTTCCTTCCCTCAAACAATTAGAAGACAATACATAATATTTATCGCCCCCTTTTAATTACTAGGACTTTGCGTCGAACCGTTTTTCGTGAAGGTGAAGATAAATATTGGGAGTTAAGAAAACATACGGGGTAGGTGGCGCGGGGTAGTTGGGGGGGGGGGGGGGGGTCGGAAATAGGGGTAAGACGCAGTACGTGTCTAATATTACGACAGATTGATGACAGAGTCTGGGAGATTGCGGATAAATACATTAGGAAAAAGCAAATGAGCCGATGCGGAGAGAGTGACAGGTATGTGAAACATGGGTCTTTTACCCGACTACAGTGAATCCCAAAGGGAAGGGTAATGATTTTGGCTCTTGAGTCTCGTAGCGTCTCAACGACGGGTCCGATTTTAATAAATGAGGTATCGATATATTCGTAATGATCCTAGGTGTAAGGTTGTATAATTTTAATAAACGTTTTTAAACTTAAGTTTCAGGTAGGATTGAAACTGACCGTCAGATGCCAGTAGCTATGATACCACTTCGGAAACGCAATAGATGTTTCACAGGAAATATATAGTACAGTAGATTGATTATACACAGAGCACAGGCAGACGTGTACCCTTCGTGCACCTCCAGTAAACTACACCCCAGAAGTTACGTGCAGAGAAACCTTTGTAGTATCAGCTGTGTACATTCAACAGCAGAAGTTATCTGGCGCTAGCGTTACGTAATCACGTTGCACAACGCGGTCCCGCGCGTGAAGTCCGCCCGAGCCTGGCCGCTCGCCGGTTTTACCGCATGTCGGTTTTGTATCTATGCATTTGACACGTGGCTATTCGGCTATTCTAAAGTTAAAAATGTTGCAAATAGTTTTGTAGGCTGAAAGATTTTAATAGAATTTTTATGGCCAAAATTGATATTGTTCAATTCCGTAGTGAAAATGTTTTAGGATTTTTTTTATTATTATTAACAAAATATAAAGAATAAAACATGATTAATGACAATTATAAAAACAAATTGCCTCCATTCTTCAGCAGTCGGGTAATGAATTATTATCATCGATTATATAATATGACTTAGCCTAAATAAAAACAAACCAATATTTGCTTATACGTAGAAATAGTTTTTGAAGGAGTTATATAGTTTGAAGATTACCTGGAATTCCCCACGTAGAACATTAAGGTATTAGTGGGTATAGAGCGGTTATAATTTCATTACACGTGCACGGACTTATCTCAAATTCATGCGGGGCGCGGGGCTCTTGGTGCGGGGCACAGGGGGAAGGGACATTTTGACTTCACCTTAACCTTTTATATAATTTACGTGTTTTAGGTTATGCTATAATTGTCTCCTTTGTATAGTAATAAATGAGCGCTTTGTATTTTTTAACCTTAATATTCGTTGCTCTAAATTTTTTATAGCTTCAACATATAGTTGAAGGTATGTATAATAATATTGTCATGTCATAGTTTTGGAGGTGTTTAAGGCGAAACCCTTATTTTGGGGGTTTAAAAAAATGATTTTTTTAAATTTATTTATAAACTAGCTCGTACCCGCGACTTCGTCTGCGTACTTTTAATTTGAATATTATTTAAAAGAACGGTATAGATTTGGGTATAGCATTTGGTTAAAAGAGTGTTGGTATATTTAAAAAAAAGTATCTGTTTACAGTAGGTATAAGGTACCTTTGTATTCCATTGAGTGGCAGAAAGTACTTAGGGATAATTTATTATGTCCAAGAGACACTTACAGGGGCCAGCGTCACGTTGTGTACAAAAATATTAAAAAAAAACTATTGTCGACAGAAACTTGACAAACATTTCGGAGTTTAACAGATGCCGTCCGGCCTCCGTCTTCTGGTGCTCTTCTACGATAACGTCTGGTAGCCGTTCTCATTATGGAGAGTATCTTTTAGTAGGTTGCGAGGACTTTTTTTGTGCAGTTACGGTCTTTCATGCACGGGCATAGAGGGTTTTCAGCCCCGCATGGACCGTGGATCGTGTTTTTCATAACAATATCGTAAACTGCCTTGTTCATTGTTCGGATCTGGTATTTTAGCGCTTATAATTTTATCGATTTGGTCAGGTCACAATTTATCTTTTAACCAAAGCAAAATGTGGGCATGTGGGAGCCCTCGCTTCTGCCACTCAATGGAGTACATAAAGCATTGCACTTCTCCAAAAACGCATCCTTTAGTTATTACAGTCATAAGCTTTTTAACTTTTAACCTAAACACTCTGGCAATAACGTCGTGCTTTTGTTGGCGTTTTGAACGGGCATCAATTCGTCAACTATTTCAGACCAAGATGAATTGCAGGTGAAGGTTACGAATAAATCAGGTCGACCATACGTACGCACATAGGCAAATGCGTCTTGAGTATACTCGTGTAAGTATCGGGGATTGTTCACAAACGAAGAGGGCAGAATCAGCATTTTACCTATATTATTAGGGTCCACGTTGGCATCATTCAAGACAGCATCTTTGAGATGAATATAATTTTCTTAGTTTTGTTTGATTAAAATATCATTGTATTACGTTAAAATCGTCTTCGCGTATCATCATATTATGATAGGTATAATAGTCCATGCTCGATACTTTTTTGTTGGGCAATGGGAGGTTGGCCACTGGATTGACTTGTGGAATTAGATGGAACTATGAACTAAAAGATCCCGAAATATTAAGTATGTACAAAATTAATTTACAGGACCTAACTAATAAAATAATATTTTATTCATTCTAAATATCATGTTCCTTGGTTCAGTGGTTAAGATTTTGTATACAAAAAGATCCCGTTCCGAATCCGTTCCGTTCGAATTTCGGAAATTTCGTTTGTAGAAAAACGCTGCACATCCTAAAAGACCTACCCAAGAGACTAAGTTTCATGGTTTTATCTAAAAAAACTTACGAAGACCCAAACCAACTTTCAACCCCCACTTCACCCCCACACTGGTAAAATTTTCAAAATGCTAGAAAAAACGATTTTTTGTTTCTTATTTAGTGCCTAAATACGAAATGTAATGTTTTTATCTTCAAAAATGACGAACTTCATACAACCTTTCAACCCCTATTTCATCCCATCACAGGTCGAAATATCAAAAACGCTTGAACAAATGTTTAATTATTTCTTATCAAGTGCTTAAATATAAAGTTTCATGGTTTTACCTTTTAAAATTAAGAAATCCCATACAAACTTTCAACCCCTATTTCATCCCCTCACAGGTCGAAATATCAAAAACGCTAGAACAAATGTTCAATTATTTATTATCAAGTGCTTAAATATAAAGTTTTATGGTTTTATGTTTTAAAATTAAAGAAATCCCATACAAACTTTCAACATCTTCATCCCCTTTTTTTCGCAATAAAAGGTAGCCTATGTCGTATCTCAGGGTCTAAAGATTGTCTGTGCCAAATTTCATCAAAATCGGTTGCGAGGTTTAAGCGGGAAAGCGTAACAGACAGACAGAGTTAGTTTCGCATTTATAATATTAGTAAGGATTATAAATCTTATTTAATAATGATTTGGCATTGAAAAATACACACATCTCATAATATTATTATTACTTTTACACAAATTCAATTTTTTAAGCAATTTAAATATTTTAATTTTCAATAAGGGCAAAACAAAGTTTGCTGGATTAGCAAATTTTTAAGATATTTATTTTCTTAGCTACACTATAATACAAGGTATACCTAAGTATTTTAGCAACGCTTCTAATAAAGACAAGATTGTATAAAATTTATCATCATTATTATATATACAGACTCATTATTTTAGCTTTATAAAGTGAAGACGGTTTATTTGAGCAATAAAATGATAAGAAAGCGAGTAGATAAGAAATATCGACGTTGGCTGTGTACAGGGAATTAACTTTTTGCGGGACGGCAAAGGGTTTGCGACCTACGCTCACCGAGGGAAAATGTCAAACGATAAATTAAGACTGCAGCAATTGTAATTTAAATATTTTGTAGGATAATCTTTTACCATCAAGCTAATATTATTATAATTATAGGCTTTAATTACGAAATCTTATATAATATACATGTAAAGAAAATATTACTAATAAGACGTAATAGTTATTGTAAAAATAATATATATGGACGCTTCACACCGCTTCAATCTAGCCCCGTGATAAGTATCTGAAGAACTTGTGTTACGGGGACTAGACAACGGAACCATTTATAATAATTATTCAGTATTAGTAGGAATATTGAGCCACAGAGGTCGTCGAAAAAAAATATTGTAGCAATCGATTTAACAATTATTATTCATAAGAATTAACGCGCTTTAATTTCAGAAGAAATAATATTGGGGAAATTTTGTATTTGTACAATAAAAGATTTGTATTGGAGCAAGGAATTTTACAGTCTACGGAATGCTACGCCGCGATTCTTCGCTACGAGAATCTCGTAGTCCGCCTACGTAGCTCTACGCCGGTCTACGAGGTTCTAGCCCAACGCTAACTACATGAGTAAAACGCTACTCATGCCCCGCAACATGCACGTTGTATATTGTTCATTGTATATTAAAATAATAAGTATATTATAATGCAACGATTAATGATAATTAATATAGTCAATACTATTCTACGAACGTGCGCCTGTGTTTGTTTGTTGACATTATATAGAGTTCGAAACTACTGAAAAGGTTTTGACAAAATTTGTCACATATTGATATTAGGAAAACTAACTTATTATCGCAGCACAATGGTTCTCTCGGGAGCTATAATAAGTAATTAAAAATATACAAATTAATAAGTAACAAAAGTATTGTCCATATTACACCTTATGACACTAGAACACGTTCGACAATACACGACAGTGTTTTCACTTTCGCAATTTGTTGATGAGGAACTTTCGTTTAACGTAATTACAGAGGGGACAGGCCTCGAGTCTGCGATTGTACTACAGACAGTCTATGGAGTTCATAATATGTTTATACTCAAGTTGACACTTTGAATTCATGATCCTTACATATTTTAAAACAAAGTCCTTTGCCGCTTATGTCTGTCTGTCTGTTTGCGGTAAACTTACCGAGCTTCATACTGTTTTCATGTTGGTAGACAGAATAATTCTCAAGGAAGGTTTATATGTATTTATTTGAACCCATTGGTGGCCCTGCTGACAGTGCGTCAAACAGCGTATTCCTTTAAACGCTTTTTTTTTATCAAAACGTTTAGATCATTCTTATCGCAAATGGTCGTTTCTTTAGCGCGATATTGATAATTATTAAATTTTCGATCTGATTGTTTGTAGCAAACTTTACTGCTAGTGGAACGACTGACAGATGTTAAAATTTTAAATTTCTCATTTATCTAATAAATTCTAATTCTATTTTAAATTATCAATAATAACTACATTATAAAACAATATAAAATAAATTTTCTCTATCATAACTTAAAAATAACATCAAGATCAGTGAAATCTGTGAAATCCAAAAAACCTTAAAAAAAGTTGGGTAAAAATATGCAAAATGGCGTGGTCATTCTGAGCGTTTTGAACAGTTTTTGACAGCTGGCAGCTGCGTGTGGAACATGGGTCAAAACAGTTCAAAACGATCCTAATGGTTCTAAACAGTGTCGTACGCGAATCTGAAAGAAAAAAACCGTTATTTTCGTTATCTATTAGGTACTGGAACACAGGGAAAGTACAAAGTTCACCGGGGCAGCTAATTAATAGTTATTGAATAAACATCGAATGAAATATTGAGTTCAACGCCCGAATTAAATGAAATATTTATCCTCTTGTTAATGTTCAACGCCTTTGTAGCCAAGATGTTAGAGCTTGGCTCTCGACTCGGAGGTCGTAGGTTTGATTCCCGCGTTGGAGAACTGTCTGAGAAGAATCCATACGTCGGATGTATAAAGTCTCCTGCCTGATCTCCCACCCGTCGTGTCGGTTACCTGTCCCACTGGGTTACGACAGCAAAGGAAGAGAGAATGCTTATGAGTATAGCGCACACACTTAACTTAAATGACTCCTGCGTTGCTGCTAGGCTTTAACGAGACCAGCACGATATTGGTGTGGTTTTTTTACATAATATATGTTATTACAATATTATTCTATTATTCATCACTAGGCATTCACTTTGGAGATTAAATATCCCTTTAATAAGTGTTGAGCGCGGTTTTATCCGTATTAAGCCGTATTATTTTACGCCTTTGCGATCCGCCGCAGCGCGAGCGTGCCCTGTGTTAGCTTAGAGCGATAATGCCCTTTATTAAGACATCTTTCCATTAAAATGCAAATGGGATCCAAATATCAAATAAAACGTTCATAAACCTTATTAATTATTACAAGCATTATAAATAACTAATTATATTTTAAATGTTCTCATAAAAATTTAACCAAATATTATTATTGTAATAAATATTATGTATTTGTTTATCTTATAAAAAAAAATTAATCACTGTTCGTGTCTCGCAAAAACTCGAGAACGGCTGAGCCGATTTGGCTATTTTTGGTCTTGAAATATTCGTCGAAGTCCAGGGAATGAGTCAATGGTTTTTTTTCTGCTCAACGAAGTGGGCACGGCTCAGCTAGTATTTATAATAATCATAATCTGTGAACACTTTTACGCCATATCTATCTGGTTCTATTCTAAGTTCTCGAAGAACGTGTTACGCGTACCTGACAACGGAAATATATTTAATACTTAAATATTATTTACTTATTTAATTTACACATCCATGACCCAAGATCACAAAAGACCATTTCGTTCCATTGACGATTTGAACCCGCGTCCTTCAGCTTGAGCGCCGACGCGCTAATCGTCGTTTTAAGGATAAATTGTTAATACTCGTAGTATGATTATTGCTATTATTTCAATATTATAGTAAAACTTATCCATATTATATGTTTAAATTATATTAATGTATAAAATAGTAGTATATACTGATAATATTTTTTTTATAATTAAATGATAATATATAATTTATTAAATAATACAATTTTCATCATCAATCGCATATATTCACTTATATGAGAAATACATGACAGTATAAGCACTACTTCACAAAATGTAAAATCGAGCGTGTTGCTAATTAACATCAAATCTCTATAAATAAGTGTAGTGTATGCCTCTGAGGCTAATTATAGACTAGGAACTAATATTACTATGTAACATCAGTTTGTATATCTACTATTGCAATAAATAATTTTTCATAGATTAACATCTAGCAAATTAATCATTGAATTGAATTGAAATATTTGCTAGATGTTCTCTTAACTTGTTTACATGAAATGCGGTGCCACACTGTCTACTGTAGACGCGGATCGGCAACTGGAGGTTTTAGTCTCGGCAACTGAAGGTTTAGTCTCGGCAACTGATGTTTAGTCTCGGCAACTGAAGGTTTTAGACGAATTAAACCGCGGCACGTTAATTTCTTAGTAACACCTCCCGCACTTTGCATGATGACTAAATTCCATGAGGGATTTTGTTTATGTAACTATGTTACAGAAGCTGTGCAAAATAACAGAAAAAAGTGAAGCATTATAATCTCGTAGATAGATTTTTTCAATACTAGATTTTGTTCGCGGGTTCGCCTGCAATATTATTTTAGATTTTATACTATTCTTTATAATTTACAAAAAATGTAGCATTTTTACTGAATGATAATTTTATATTTAAATTGTCTAAATCCGTTTATTAGTATTTGGATTTATTTTTTGTTCGTTACGAATCTATCTGAATATACTAGAAATTTCTGCTCACAATAGAAATTACGAGTTACTGAGCTTTATTTACACATTTAAAACATCCATATCATGAAAAGACAGTGAAAAACGTACAGGGCTCTTACGTAAACAAAATCAGAATACCCGATAAGAATGGACATTTCGACGGCAGATATGAATACATAAAAAGGCATCAGATATCCGTGGTGAGAGCTTTTACAGGGCATTTGTAATACGGGCCCCGTAAAAAGTGGGTCGGGGGCTTTGATCGTGACTATTTGAATTTCAAATGCGGCGCGCAAGTGCAGCCGGCTGCACTCGATATAGGTCAGGCGGCTGGCGGGATCGTGCGGGATACGGCGGGATACGGCGGGATGGCGGGATACTCACGACATCGATGAGCTGGCTGAGCTTGAGCTTGATGCAGACGCGCAGCACGTCCGTGGTGTTGACGACGGGCCGGACCAGCTTGTTGTAGTTGGACAGCAGGTCGTCGTACAGGCGCTTGGCGTCGGGGTTGCCGGCGGCGGCGGCGTGCAGCAGGCAGCAGCCCGCCAGCCACAGCAGCGCGCCCATCAGCGAGGCATCCTCACACACCGCGACCGAGCCCGGGCGCGGCGCGGACCCGACTGCCGCCCGCCCCCGCACACCCCCGCCCGCCCTCGCCCGCCCGCGACTCGCCGCGACTCGCCGCGACCCCCACCCTACCGAATCGTCACTCGACGCGAAAATTTTGCATTTTGATTGTGTTCTCTCTAATTATCGCCTGCCGCCCTGTGCTCGCTGCATTACGATACGTTTTGTTTTCGCATTTCGTGATGTTCTTTTGACAAAAGCTTATCCGGAAAAGAAATTGACTTCCACCACTTTGAGTTCTGGTGTAGAAAGATTTAAATTGATAAAAGGCCTCAATATCTGAATTTTAACGCTAATACGGTTTTTTTCAATTTTTTTATGTTTCTTTATACTCAGTGTCTGCATCCTTTAGTTTACTTTCGATCAGATATTTCGCATCAATATTCTATTTTTCCATCAATTCAATGGTAATTATGTGAAACATCACGATCCCAACAACTTACCGAACGCACGATACAGCGATCGTGGGTCGGAGATTGATGAGATAAAATCTCCTAAGTCATAATATTATCATTGAGGAAAATGAAACGTCTCATTTGAAAAATACGGCAGATTATTCGTATTTCGCAAACATAAACCCAGGGTATTACGTTATTATTATGTAAAAATTAATACTTAACGCACTGCTGACGTGATGCACGTTTTTTTTTATCACGTGAAAATTTACATACTTAATCAGTATAAACTTTAAAGGATTTAAAAATATATATTTAATCAAAATCATATTTTTATCCCGTTCTGTATATATTTATTTCAATAAAGGTATCATGAAATTAATGTCTTAGATATTTACATTGTTCATTAAAACATTAAACCATTATAACGAAAGCTTTTGATCTTAAAGTTGATCTAGTTATTAAATTTGAAATATCTGCCAAAATTTATAAGATGTTCTCAGCGAAATAACTTTGAAACGCCTGCCGCAATACGGAGTGCTCGCTAAAAGTAAAAAGGGTCGCTAAGGTGACAAGGCGCCTCGCAGTTCACCGGACAAATAAAATCTGATTTCGCTTATATCCCAAAGCGCGACAATTTGTCACATATAATCTCTAGTTTATTTTTTGTGTTTATTAAAACTTGACAACTTTGTGGCTCTACTCTCTTTGAATAAACAAAACTGGGCTAGCTGCCAAATAAATTAGCGCCCTATGTAACTATTAAAGGAAATAGATTTATAATGATGCGATGTGGCCTATTCGTTGCGGAGTTTTATTTTCATTTAATATCTTTTAGGGATAAGATATAGCGAAGTCGTTACTAAGTTCTTCATAAATATAGGAAGTACCTAATCATTTCGTCTGTTTGCCATATATTATATAACATTAAGTCATACAAATTGCCGTACATTTGTACAGTTTATACTTCAACTAGAACGCATTTATTATTTACAGAAATTCAAAAAAATAGAGTACCTGCAAGAAAGATGTATGAAAACTTGCATGTCCCAGTAACCAAGAAGATAAGTAAAATTATTTTGTGAAACTTCAATGCTACGGTCACAAAGTAAGTAATTTTACGGCGATTACGGTTCATTTTTTTTTGCTTCATAAAATTTTTTTGTTAATAATATTTTTTTAAAAGAATACGTTTAAAACTTGTCCCTTTAAATTTCCAAAAACTGGGCGTCGATTTTTGTTACCACTTTTTTACCATGTGTGAAATTGTTATTAAATATTTTTAATTTTGATTGGCAACATTTTGCATTAATTACGGCAGCCACCCACCATTGAAAAAATAAGTCAGCGAGTAACAAGCTAAAAATATAAAAATAACGTTATCGAAAGAAGCTAAAAGAAAATCCAGATAATTTAGAAGTTTTAAAAAAAGACATGCAGAAAACAAAATGGAAATTATAAAAACTAAAACGGAGGGAGACTATACAGCTGATATAAATATATTTTTAATAATTGAAATACTGAAACCTATTGTGCATTTATTATTTTGTTTCCCTATAAGTGCTTGTATTATTTTTCTAAAAATAAAGTAGGGTATATACTACTTTATTTAAAGACTTTTTTTTTGTTAGATACACTTTTACATTTTGTTACTGTACTTACTTTTTTCCTTTTGTATTCAATATTATGAAATCATATCTCTCTCAACAAGTGAGAAATTATTTACAGTATCATAGATAATAATCACTGCTTTGCAAGCTTCGTGCATAATGGAATAATCGGAGTGTAAACTAATATTTCACGTCAGATAGCAAAATATATATTATTGCCAATTTTTTTTATATTCACATTGTATTCATATTATGAATGTTTATGTCTAGTATTTTATATATTGTTATAATTTATATAAAAAAAAGTGTGTGTGTGTCAGCTACGGCGCACGATTGGAGTTTACTACCTACGAACGATAATTATGATATATATCGAATAGAAAAAAAGGGTAAATGAACGCATCTGCTAAAATGATAAGAGAAACAAACATATATCTGTAATTATTCGGATTATTTATATTACTTCAATAAAGCGTATTACATAAAGTATGTTACAAACAATATAAATAATAATAATAATAACAGTAATAATAATTGTGTTCAATTTATACAAATCCAATTTTAGGATGAATGCATACCCTGTACTCGGCAGCAGTATACAAGTTGTGGCAGAACTTCGTAATAAGCAGGCGCGCAACACACACGTACAAACATACGCACACATTCAACTTTCAGTCTGGAGGTAGTGAACTATACAGTGAGACTACGAAGTATAGCGCAAGGAAGAGACCCCGAGAATGAGATACGCTGTGTAATGCATTCCATCTCATTCTTTTACACGTTCAATCCTACAGATATATATGTTTGTCTCTTTCTACGTAACGCCTCATTCCATCTCATTCTTTTACACGTCCAATCCTACAGATACATATGTTTGTCTCTTTCTACGTAACGCCTCAACTTTTCGTGTTACACTTGATTTTACTCCTCATAAAATTTCCGTACCGGGCCTTATAACTCAAATCGTTTCTTAAGGAGTAAACTCCAAAAAGTTTGAGAAATATTATTCACAGCATGCATAATGCAATGTTATAGTATATTTTTTCAATAAATAAGAACATTTTTTCTACCATCATTTTTATTTTGTGCAAAATTTTTAAATTTTGGCAATAATGCGAAATGCTCTTACAAGAAAGAGATGGGTAGATAATGTTTCTTATTTAATATCATTTTTTATCGCGTAAACTGTATTTCGGTACATTTTCTATTCATAAAGAATTTTAATTTGTAAAAACAGTTTACTAGTGTTAAATATTGTGATATTCAAGTCTCAACGTCCATATCGTCGCTAACTTCCGACAACATTAGAAAAACTGGTCGCCCTCACCGTCAGTGTCTTCCGTTATCGCCATTTCTGAGACACGAATCAAAATAAATGGGTAGGTTATTTCAAAGGTTTGCAGTTTTTTTTAATTAAAAAGTATTGGAGTAACTTACATTTTTACTCCGTGGTCAGTTCATGAACGAGAAAAAAACGAAACGAAGGAAAAAAAACCGTTTAAAATATTTTTACATTTAACTATTAAACCTAGGATGGATTAGTGAACATAAATTTATATATCCTACTAATATAATAAATATGACCTTTGGTATTTAGTTGTAAAGAATGGCCTATTTTTAACGATATTTCTCTTTAGAGAATATAAAAACAAATAAAGAAAATGTTCTAGTGAACTTGGTTTTTTTAAACCGATCTCCCAAGGGGCCTGTAGGTCGAGTGTAAAGTACAAAAGTGAAATAAGAAACTTTGAGTAAATCAAGCAAGTTCTTAAGTACATTGCCATTTAAAAAGAAATAGGAAAGATTGATTTAAATTGCCCACTGTAATTATTATAATTGACTTTCGTATCAGATTAATTGTTGTTTAAAAGAACAATTTTATATAAAGTGCCTGTTTTTTTCGTTAAGTTTTCCGAACCGGTGATAACTGGAATCTAATTGTAATTTATTTTAACCTTAAAAAAACTTATTTTTTTATTAAAAACGTTAGTAATTTATTTTATGTAAATTAGTTTAATCAATCTAGGTTAATAATTATTTTTCGGTATAAAAATTAGCATACGTTTTAATACTAGGTGTCAGTTTCGTGCATAGGCACAAATTTTATCAAAATTGGTCCAGTCATTTGCGCGTTACATGATACATACACAAACACAAACTATCGCCTAAATTATAATATTAGTGTGATCAATAAGTCCTTGTCGCCAAATAAAATTAATACAAAGCTGCCCAGCTCACTTTTTTACATTTACGTTATGTTAAAAAAGTGAGCTCCGCTCCGTTCTACCGAAGGGGAAAAAACGGGACCAAATTACTAAGACTTTGCTGTCTGTCTGTTTGTCGCCAGGATGTATCGATGAATATGAACCGCGATGAAAATTTCACAAAATGATGTATTTCTGTTGCCACTATAACAACAAAAACTAAAAACAGACAAAATAAATATTCAAATGGCCTCCCATACAACAAACATTATGGTTTTGGTACATTCAATGGTACGTATCAGTCCGTGAGCGGTTCCAACTCACACAACGCACTTGGTTTAATTTTTAAGTGCTTTTACTAAGTGTCGTCATGACAGGACAAAAAATGATCGACGTACATAAATGAGGATCAACCAATTGCCAATTGGTAGGTATCTAAACTCTTCTTCACAAAGGTACTGGGACCGTACTCTCGAAACTGATTAGATTTTGATTCAGATTCGATCGTGCCGCGTACTTCCTAATAAATTGACGTTTGATTATTTTGATTCTCAGTCGATTGGTATGGTCGGGAGTACAAAAAGTTGCGATCTAACGATTTTCTTTATCCTACTCGTAGTTAGTTTCAAAGCAATCCACCAAATAAAATGTCAAAAGCCATTGAGATCGAACTGATTCGATTCTCGATTGTGTCAGGAGTGAGCCTGCAGTTGCCTTTACTTTTATGTAGCTACATCGATGACGCAATTCATAAGTAAACCAAATTATTTTCGAATGAGTCTTATCAGATTCACATTTCAAGACATTAAATTATGAAACTGATCGTACGAAACAAAATAATTACGCCTAAAGATGAAAAATGTCATCAACATAGGAATAAACAGGATTGTATCTTTGAACAAACATGAGTTGTATAAATGCAAAGTACGGATAGAATGTTATAAAATGAAAATAACATGCATCAAAGGGATTACGATATAAAACTGTAGTGGAACATTGATATTAATAAGGCTTTTATGATTAAAAGCATATCGATTCCCGGGCATACATACGTATTTTAATATCCACAAACAATCCCCGAGCCCTCGTCTGAGAGCGCGACCACAAACACCCGCGGGCGTCCATTTATTGAATGAAAACTTCCATTTCGGTCTACTAGCGATATGCTTTAAAAGCTTTCTAAATGAGTGACCGAAGAATTTTATATAATACGTAAATACGTATTATATAAAATTCTTATGACAGTATTTTCTCGTTTCTATTTAGAAACGAGAAAATACTGTCAATGAAAATCTATAGTGAAATACCTAGTACTATATATAATATACTATAATTAACCCTCAATTCACTAGGTGAAATTTACTTACGTAAACAACTTCTATGAGTCCCTGGGACTCGCATATTTTAAATGTATGTTTTTATCAAATAAAACAAATTTTATTAACGTTTTTTTTAATAATCTTCTTAAGTACTTAGTTAATCATAATAAAAAATAACGAAACTTAACAAACTTCTGAGATCATCTTAAAAATTAAATAAATGGCACATATCAGACTTTTAAAACCATGATATTTTTAAAGTTTCTCAAAACAAACAATTATTCTAAAAATTAAATAAAAATTACGTTTTTAAACCAATAAAGGTACATAAAATAAAATAAAATCAACTTAAATGTATGCTTCTATACAAAAAAAAGAAACGTGCATTGGGTTCCTAACACTATATACAAAGCAACGTCGGCTTATCTTTTTTGAGCAAGTTAAACATATCGGCTTCAGACATTTTGTGCATAAATATGCAGTATTTGTTTTCTTCTTGTATCTTCACTGTCCGAGTTTTGTAATTCCTCGTTTATAGGTATGGCAGTGCTCGACTGGCCAGTGTCTTGTTCAGTGTTACTACCATCTTCTTGGAGCCAGGTTTCCAGAATGGAACCTGCCCTATCTTCGTTCAGATTAATAAAATCACGTTTTTGAACCATTTTACAATTCTACAACCAAAAAATAAAATATTCATGACTTAAATCATGTTAACAGCAAATAAATCATCAATTTATAACTTGGAAAAATAAAAATAAACATAACATAATTAACTTCTATGAGTCCCTGGGACTCACTCGGCGTAATAACTCACCAAATATCTTCTTCCTCCATATGTCCTCTCGCACCGTGTCACTCGCACCACCACATGAAGGTACTGAGACTCAGGGGAAACTAGCTGCTAAGACTTTTGAATTAAGGCCGTTTTAAATTTCGATGTGAGTCCCTGGGACTCAGGAAGTGAATTAAGGGTTAATTGTATTTTATACATTTTATATTTATCACACTCACTACTTACCTATAAGTGTAGTAATATAACATCATATATATACCTATATATACCTGAAAAGGACACTATAAAATATGTGTGTACAATAAACCCACGTCACTAATGCCACTCGGTAATTATATATTTTATATAATTACCGAGTGGCATTACTCTATACTCTATACTCGGTATTAATATATTTTTTCTATACTACACGCCTATCAGCTGTCATATCATAAATATTATCTTGGAAAAGCCACAAAAAACATTTAGATTAAATAACTTTATTTAATTAAGCTAAGAAGTTACTTAGCTTAATAAAATAAATTTATTTAAACTTAATATTTTTGTAAGCCAGTTAGCTTACCGAATAAATTAAGAAACGAAGAAGTGTAAACAAAAAATAACAATAAAAAATCTTTATTCGAACATAAAATTACATACTAGGGTACATTAATGAAAATAAAATAAAAATTGTTCAAACTGGCGGCCTTCCAGGCAACCATTAACCAAATTACAATTTAAAACAAATACCTACTTAATTATATTAACTGTACCGGTTTAATTCACTAATATTATACTAATCGTGTTATATTAATCTTAACTAAATAAGAGTATTTGCACTGTACGATTCACATAAACAAAACTTATGAGTTTATTCTACATAATCTATTCTTACATCTATGAAATATTAAAACGATGCTAAAAAACATCCTAAAGCAATAAACAAAATACGAGCGTTTAAATCTGTAACAATTTAAAATAATTTATTTACAAATGAAACTTAACAAGCTTTTTTACAAAGTCAACAAAAAAGGCTACACCGGTTCAACCCTAGCCCGCCGAGAACAACAGGGCGGCGTCAGAAACACGAAGGTTCCATCTTTTAGCAAAAAGATGAAAAATTGATATTTTTATGTATAGATACATGTTTATAATAACTTAATCTATATATTGTAACAAAAGACCATAAAGCACATTGAACTAGACTTGCATGTGGCCATCTATTCCCAATGTGATATGATATTCCCAATAATGATAGTTACATAACTTACAGACATAATATAGCACGGCCTGGAGAGAAGATTTGGGTTAAATATAGACGCTCCAGTGAATCCGAAAGACAGATATTGGTCGGCACTCGGCGGACAGAGCTACATTTATTTTCTATTATATTATTCTGAAAGCAATTTAACTTTCATTTGTATCAATGCTAAGGAATAAAGATTGTTTCGTCTCGGTTGCCTTGTCCGGACTGTTCTTTTGAACGATTTCATGAATAAATGCTACAACGATTAAAACTAATTTAACGTTTAATATTTAAAACGTTCTTTGAAGTCTGGAGATTGGTTGTGAAGGTAAGTTTTTTTTGTTCCTATTCAGGAAAGAGGCAGTAAATGCTTAGGTATCTATTATGAATATCATACACTGTTTCCAAGGTAAGTAGTTTTTAAGTTTATTATCATTTTGGAAATCAAGAGAACATTTAAACCGAAAATTATGTTTTTCAAGTTCACTAATCATTAAATAAAGGACATAGCGTATTTTCTTTATTACTTGTTTAATTTGATACTTAAGAATAATATATTCCTATTAAATAAAAATGTATGGTAGTAGGTAATGTATACGCTAGTTGGTCATTAGTGGCCAGTTCTCGAATTATTTCATGAAGTGCAATTCATCATTTCAATTTCACGATCCACAAGATGGCCATACTTTATTATTCTACAGGAACAGTGTAGGAAAATATAGCGCACTCTATCTGTGTTTATGTGTACGAACATAATATTAGACTCAAGTCTCAAACACTCGCTTCTCATTGCTGTATAGATTCTGTAAAATGACAATAGATGGCGTTTCCAATTATGTACTGCGTTTTAATTATTGTTGTTAATTTTAATTACTATTTGCTAGTTTTTCTCAGGAATCCCACTTGAAAGATCTTTCTTTCTTTAGCATCTTTAGCATCCCTTATAGCTTTAGCGTGTTAAAACTTAGTATTCTGCAATAGCAACTTCTTATTGCCATGAAGGCAGAGTTTGAAAAACACCTTTGATTTTACACTATTTAATTTTATACGTGCAATCGTTATATAATAATGCCTCCCACACCGATTTTGGTGACGGTGGCCGGTTTCATTGAAACCAGGCCACCTATGCAGGAGTATTTTACAGTGCCCACGTGTGTACCCAATACAATTAGGTGATCAGCCTGCATTGTCCTAACCACACTTAAAAACAACAATTTTGCTGTCGAGAGCAAAGCTCTGAACCACTAGGCCACGGAGTGTTCAGTCGTTAATATAATATATGCTTAACAAATCAGAGTCTACCGTGAACATGTAGACTATAAAATGGCTTATTTCTGAAAAATCAAAATATACTTAGGTATCGTTTAAGTGGGGACATTTCGGCAATGTTTCAAGGATACCATTAGCGGTATAAGCACTATTCATACGTCTACTTTACATTGCGAGCATTTCACTGAATTGCATATTTTTTATAAGGCCGAAACCGTGTTTGGAGTTCAGAAGGGGTAGGTAATAGCCCCTCTTATAAACGCGGATAAAGATGTTTTTATATTTTCCTGAACAAAACATTGTTCCTATTCTGTTTTGATTTATGCATCATTGTTTTTACTTGCTGAATTGACAAAACGTACACGTTAAATCTTACAAGAATATATTTAGCTACTACATATATTTTTATTTTTATTTTTTTGCCTCTAGAATTAATGATATAATAAAAATAGATTAGTAAAAACTTAATACACCTAACTTTTTGTTATAAGTAAGAATATGATTAAAGATACTTGTTGGGTAGTTATTAATCTATACAAAAAGTATTTGGTATAATATTATGGTCCTAGAACATATTTTATCACATTTCTGAACTTTGTGAATTATAATTATAGCGATGGCATCTTGATCAGAGTCGGGATTGTCTGGTTCGCTAATCGAGTTTTATTGCATATGTCAGAAAAAAAACAAATCTTGTAAAGTTAAAACTTATATTATTGGTGAATATCGACAATCACCAGTTTATTTACGTATTTGCGTATTTACGCATGTCCTTGCGTATCCGACCCTGATCAAGATGACATCGCTATAATTATAATTCACAAAGTTCAGAAATGTGATAAAATATGTTCTAATACCAAATACTTTTTTTATAGATTAATAAATGATCACTCACAAAATTCGAAAACATAAGTGGTAATTTGTGTGTCAGTTAGCGAAGCTTATATCGTATCCTATACATATTTTTATTGAACTTCGTAAGTGGTAATAACGAAGACAAAATTTAAATGTATTCACTCATGTATACAAACAACAGACAAAATAAATAGTTTACAAACATTTTTCAAAAGCTTTTAATTTGTAAAGCAGCTATTAAGTAAATTGTTAAAACACAAGAGAACATCCATTGAAGCATTAGATTTTGTTTCGGATTAAAAATGACAGTATTATTTTTGCCGGAACTTCGACAATAGCAATCAATATTATTATCATTACTATTATTACCAATACGAAAAACAAGTAATAATCAATAACAATCATACTTCATACTTATAACTCCAATGTCAATTTAATCATGCGCTATAATTAAGGAATCGATCTCTATATTATTTATTAGTATCAATTAAGACGCAATTTATAATAATTTTCCTGTTTTGTATTTCTTATAGGTACTTACTCCTAGTATTTCCTATTTCTGTTCAAAGTATTTGGATTAAATAAAGACATTAACCTAGGATTTCCTATTTCGGTTCAAAGCCTTTTGATACAATTTATTTAAAACGAGTCAAATTAAGATGTAGGTGAGTAGTGAGTACTGAGTATAATATTAGGTCCTTACATATGAAAGTAACTCTTTTTGAGTCAATTTTCGCTTGGGGCAAGACTTTGCTGGTTCACCAGGGTTCAGCCATTGCGATGAGCGTTTACGATCATGGTACAGGATCCACTTTTCATCCCATGTAATGATCTGACTTAAAATTGCTCATTATTGTGCTGGTTGAGCAATGTAACGCAGCAGTCGACGCGTGTTTGTCGGTTTGCTTCACTCAATTCATGAGGTACCCACCTTGCAAGCTTTTTCACCTTCCAAATTTGCTTCCAGTGGATTAAAACGGTTTTGTCACTAACACCGCAGCCTGTAGCTAACTCTGATGTGGTTTTGGAATTCATTATATCGACCTTGGTCTCCGGCCGTCCACGGGGCTTGTTCTGCAGGTCGAAATTTCGAGAACGAAAGCGTTGAAACTAAAAACGACCCGTGTTTTCTTTTGCGACACCACCCCCATACACGTCATTAATCCTTCGAGCCGTTTCTGCAGCACTGGTGCCACGGTGGAACTCGTACTCGTAAATAATGCGATATTTTAAGTTTTCCATTTTGTGAAATGAGTGACGCAGAAAAAAAAGCGAAAGAGAAAAAAACAAATGAATTACGGTTTTCAAAACACAAATGCATGAGTAAATAGCTGTTTCAATTTGAATTTGGAATTCCTAACCAAAGAGGATATATTTAAGATCAAAGTGGCAATTACGACAAAACGCCAATTTCATATGTAAGGACCTAATATTATATTCCACTCCATCTTATAATGTTATTCAGGGTAACCGTAACCGAGGGGTAAAAACGGGGACGAGACATATTATCAAATCTTCGCTGTCTGTCCGTCTGTTTGTCACCAGATTATTTCCCAAGAACCATGATAGATAGATAGATAGTTAAAATGATGTAGTTGTTTAAAAAAACAAGTAACACCCAATACTAAAAATAAAATAAATATGTATGTAACGAAGATCATTTCTATAAAAGTGACTTATATGTTGAATGTTTAACCCTCCGTGTACGAGTAAGACTCGCACTTGGCCGAGTTTTTGTCTTCGATCATGATCAAAAAATATCTAAGATTAAGGTATTATTATTATTATTATCGATAAGAAATAAAACATGTAAGCCTGCTGTTTTATTTAATTACAATATAAATATTATGATGTGAAATTCAAAAGAAAATAATATTTTAAGTTTGCATAATACTTTATTAATAGCTCAGTAAGCAAAATAAAATGAGAGGAAAATTTTACTAACCTTTGGAGTCATGCGTATTAGTAACATAAATATATTATAACAACTTAGTCTGACTTGTGTAGTTTACATACGTTATAAATTAACTTATTTTATTCTTTTGATAGTTTTGCTTCGTAGATTTTAGCTATTTAGATGATATAGAGAATTCGATCCTCCAGCTCGAGGACTGACACGCTCTACCACTGAGCTACAGCAATCGTCAATGCATTTGATCATTACGATTTTATAGTGACCCTGAGCAAAGATAGAGTTTATGAACGTTCATACTCGTCTTAGTAATTTAATAAGCGATGCTTCGATGGACAAGGTCACCAATCAACCTAATAAGTAGCTTTATTAGTGGTTAATACAAAGGATTTTGCTAAAAGCATCCACTTTAATCCAATTTAAGAATGTCACAAAGTGGTCCCCGAGGTACGGCAACTGGAACTCCATATTTTTTCCATTAACTGAATGTATGAGGTTCAGTAATGCCGACGCCAATGTCGACTGGATTTCATGGGAATTACACGTCTTCGGATACCGGAGTGCAGTCATGAAAACTATATTTTTATACATATTTTGTTTGGTACTGCTAATGAGAATATTATGCGGGAAGTTCCAAGCGAGTTTACAGAGCATCGAATTCGACGACCCGACGAAAAATTCAATTATCTGGCGAGAGAAGCGACAAATTGAAAATTTTAATGGCACCGAAATATCGGATAGAGACAAAAATGAAACAATAAATTCTACGGCGAATAAGACACGTAGAGAAGAATTAGTACAGCAGTTTAGGAAGTTGTGGCATATCGACGCGTGGCAGGAGTTGGGCTACTTCTCCGACGAATACCTGTACTTGATCAACGAGCACTGGCTACAGTTTCCACCGCCCAGTGAGACGTACCAGTGGTTTTTGGGAGGCGTCTACATATTCTTCTCTACGGCCGGTTGCTGGGGAAACGTTATCGTACTTATGATGTATTTAAGGTAAGTAAAATAAAACTTTTTAAGAAACTGATTAAACAAAATCTATAACCCTTTTATTACTACTATATTACCCGAGTCATTATTAGAAATCTATTGCCACCCCATTAATTATAATCAGATTTTAGGCGCTATGATGGAACACATATACATTGACTGGCAAAATCATTATCGTTGGCTTTGTCGTAGCCGGGTAAAGCCGAGCATGTGACGCCACGCGTTACGCATTCGCAAACCCAATGTTTTAGTCAGTTTCTAAATAAACGCGGGAATGCGTGTCATCGCTCGACCCGGAGTATTTCGATATATTAGTTCTAAGATAAGGGATAAAAAACAAATGACCATGTACAGTACAATATCTATTCACACGTCACATATTCTATTGAAGTTGCGTGGAACTGACACAGTTAGGTATTTGTTAGTAATTTATAAAGAGTAACTTTATGGACGTGTATATTAACTAACATCGTTTGTTATCTTTAGGGCCGATTTTTCAATCGTCAGATAACTTTTATCCAAGGAATAAATGTGTGACTTTGACAGATTTTGTATGGAACAAATGTCAAAGTCGCATGTTTATTCGACAAATAAAAGTTATCTGACGATTGAAAAATCGGCCCTTAATTTGATTTTATGGTGTCACGTTAAAGTTTTATTATTTACCCTACTTAGGGGAAGCCAAAAGAAAGGGTAATGATTCAATAATAATTAAATAAAAACTTATCTGAATTGCGAATTACCAAAATTGTGTATATACCGAAAAATTATGTGAATGTATTACTCAGCTTTTAGGTACTTAATTTAAAATTATTAGTGATAAATTTCACAACATTCTCATATCAGTACCGTTATCGTGAAAGTTAAAACTACAATAGCGATAAATCTGCGTAAACTTTACCACAGCGACGGTTTTTCGTATGTACAATGCGTCGGGATTTTGGTCGCGTCCGGGGCCTTATGTGTTCGGTCGCTACGGGAGTTGCTATTTACATATAGAGCTCGCATGATTGCTATTCACTTAGGATTTATCATTTACTTTGTGCTCAAGGGAATAAGATTATGTGCGCATTAAATAATGGATTGGTCTAGATAGGTATCTATTTTGTTTTGTCAAAATCTATCTCTAGATTAGACAAGCTTTAAGAAATCTAGAGAATGAAAGTATGAAAAATAACTCCGTATTATGAGAGCAACAACTAAAATGGTCGAATAAACAAACAGACAAATTTGAGAGTTATACTGAAACTTTATGACAGTAACCCTTCTTACTCCTAACTCACTTGCTGAAGTTTGAAGCCCAAAATACATATGGAATTTATACTACGAGTATAAAGCCAATCAAAATTTAGACTCTATTACATGATTTACACGACTTATTTCTCCAGATGTTGCGTTGGTATAATTATTTCATATTATTTAGTTACCTCTAGTAATTCCCGGTTATGGCTTAATTAAATACCTACAGGTCCTGAAATAGCTAAGTTAAGTTTCGAAAATGACTTTAATAACGAAATATTAACTTTACTTCTGTTTTAATATGACCTTAATGTAAACAAAAAAATAATATTCAACCAACTTAATTTCTTCATTTAAATTCTTAGCATTATAGCCGCACATAGTGAGCTTTGTTTACATTTGGCTCATATTGAATCAGAACGCACTATAAGTACTAAAGCACACTCGTCGATATCTTTTTATTTATAACTTACTTTTTAAAGATTTTTTTCCTTGTCCAAGGTCAGAATCTGGTGAACATTGAAATGTATCAATAGCATTGAGTAGACGCCAATTCTGCGGTACATTCAAAATAGCTTTATTCACATTTTACGGCTGCTGTTTCTATTTTCAGGTCGTTGACACACATTTTTTTGTTAAATTATTTATACTGCGATGTTGATTTAGTTGCCACATTTATTTTTATTGATCTTGCAATTTAAAAAAATTACGTCACCATAACTATCAACTATGGGAAGACTTAATTTAGATTAACATGGCCGTAGCATATATACTGATTCATTATAAGAAAAAAAAATATAAAACGATAATAAGTAGCCACTGTTTCAAATATATCCTATTAAATATCTACATCTAAAATCTATAGACGCTTCACACCACGTTAATCTGGTCCTGTGCTAAGTATCCGAAGAACTTATGTTACAGGTATGTACCAGACAACGGAAATATATATTTAATACTTTTATACTATACACATATTAAAGTACATAATACACATCCACGACCCAGGAACATTGAAAACTTTTTGTTCCCGCGGCGGGATTCGAACCCGCAACCTCTCGGTCGAGCACCAACGAGCTGAACCACTGCACTACAGAGGTCGTATGATTTCATATTATGCGTGGGGTGCCAAAGAAAGAATAGCACCTCCCCGTTAACTGTCTATCCCATGTGTGTGGGGCGAAACAGGGAACCAGTATCCGAAAGTGGGTAGCAGCGTTTCCGCGAATATTGTCTGAAATCTGTAAAGTGCGCTCGCCAACCAATCTGCCAAGTGTGGCGAGTATAGGCCCCACGAAGTACTTAGGGGAAGGATGTCCAATATCATAGCTGGGGGCTGATTCAAGATGCCATCTCTAATTATCGCTTACAAAGTTCGATAACAAAATGTATGGGATTTGACATAAGCTACGCTAAATAATCGCGATTTGGTATGTCATTTAGCGTACCTTATGTCAAATCCCATACATTATGCTATCGAACTTTGTAAGCGATAATTAGCGATGGCATAAATGATAACTATGACGATGAAAGGATTTAATTAGAATTGTGTAAAATAAAAGTAAGTAACAAACTTATTTCACTATAAGGACTGAACTTATCTGTCTGGCAAGACGTTCTGAGTATTTTGATATTACAAATTAAGATCCTATCCCTTTTCGAATTACTAGAATTTCTTATTAGCTGGCTCAAAAGTTAGGTAACAATTATATCATATTTTTCATGTACTATCTGAATAAACTGTAGGTTTTTGTTAATAATTGAATCGTAACCTTTACTAATTCGTATTTCGCCTACATGACGGAAGTCAATAAAAAACATTGTAACGACACTCGACTCAAATCAGGATTTATTCTACCAATCGATAATACTTATAGTTGTACTAGCTAGTCTTGTATGTATTAAAATCATACACTCTAACCAGTCTACGCCTTCATAGACGTCGATTAATAAGCGTGACCGGTTTTTTGAACCTTAACCAACCGACTTCCGCTTATTGTCGTCAAATATCAATAAATTGTATACGTCCATTCAACATACTACTAGTCCTTTTTATCCGGACGCTTTATACAGTATTCCGAACGAAGTAACCACACTTGAAGATTACAGTGCCTGGGAAAGGTGTAAATGTTGCAGTCATCTAATTGAAATCGCCGTTTCATTGAGTGAGTGATTTTTTATCGAATGACGACATTATATTAAAAGGCTAAAGGACAACTCGTCATGTTCTTAAATGTAACGTCCAACGTCTTGACTGAACGTCATTTAGTCATTTAGCGTAGTCGACGAATTACCTACTTATGGAATATCTAGTTAGGTGATACATCCGTTTAGTGTAGTTTTGTATGTTTTATCAAATAAATTAGTAAAACGATGACGTACAGCATATTTAAAACTTACCTTCATTATGTCGTTCGTACTCAGTCAGTTTCACCTCAATTTTTTCTTTAAGAGTAGCCAGCGGCGACGTAACAATAGATAAATCCATGCTGTCACACTATTTTATAACGAGTATCACACTTTAATTTTATTAAAAAAATGTCAACACAGTGCTATCAGTGCCAGCTGTTTGACGCCATATTTGTTTACTAGCGCCGCAGTGAGAAAAAATTTCAATGACCTGACTGACAATACAACATTACAATACGCTAACTAATTGGACGTTGTCTGACGATTGTTCAATTAATGCTCGGCCTAGTCTTTCGATAAAAACGCTAGTCACTCAATGAAATAGCGATTTCAATTAGATGACTGCAACATATTATACGGCATTCTCACAACATTGGCGTATCGACTTAGTTGGCATACTACCGGCTTATTATTAGGCTAACCGGGCATGCCAAGTCAATACGTTCTAAAATAATTCTATCCATAAATCTTTAAAAAAAAGTTTAAAGAAGATAACACGAATCAGACTAATAAAAATTTGGGAGTCAAAGTTTCTACAGCGATTTACGTAGACACTGTGCCTGGGACAAAGTTATCTCGTAATTAAATTTACAAGCGGGCTTGTGAATTCCTTATTTTACTGGGAACACTGAGAGTAAAAATTGCGCAAAAAGGTAATAATATAGTAACGACACCTGAAAGACAATTGAATGGTAGTAATAATAGCTTGGTTAAATAATGCTCGTAGCAACTAAGTATAATGTAGTAAGAGTTATAGATGATCAAACGTTCATATTAAATTTACCACTGCAAGCCATTGCTTAACGTCCATAATACAGCGGGTGAATGATCACTTTTCGGAAAAAGCTTATTTACTTTCACTTGGAAATAAAATATTTTATTTTTATTTATACGCTCAATTCCTTTATTGATAGATAAATAAAACCAAGTTGTTGTTATTATGGCACACTTGCATGGTATGGTAATATTGCATGTTGTATGATAATAAAGTTATATTCATGATATGTGGGTAGACCGTTCACCATATTTTTTACAGCTTTGTGTGTAATCCATATTCATGTATCTAAGGTTCAACTCACATTGGCACAGAATCGAAGTTTCGAGTTTTTCCCTATAGCATATTAAAAAGCGTATTGCCAATGGTCATTTACTTCTGCTTATTGGGATTAGTTCTAACATTTTCTGCATGATTTTCATGGAGGCAGGTAGTTGTTCTCCCCTGCTCCCTCTGGATACGCCCATTCCGTGCCCCGCTTAATGTTGCCGACATTGTAGGAGACCAATTTTCCTTTGTTTTATAAGGTTGTAAATTGTTTACAATACCCAACCCCCATCAAACGCTAGATAGAGTTAGATACTGTACGAGGGCATTTTCCCGCTGACGTTATCGGTGATAAGTTATCACTGGAACCTTCCGTCCTGCGCCCTTTCAAACCGGAAAGTGAAAATGATGTAAACATTTTCGTAATATTTTGTTTTAACTTTACATTAAAATTCTTTTAAAGTTTTTTTGTACAGAACTTTTACATTACATTCCGTTTACTGATTTGCCGTTCGTACTTTGTTCGTTTCCGTTTCTTTGTGCTTTGTTTTAAAAACTTTATGTGGAGGAGTGATCTGCCATAATATTTTTATACTCAACTAATTACAGTTTACATAATATTATGTTTGTCGATTACGTCATCGCTAATTTACTTATTGAATGGTAATAATAATTAATTTATCTTTAGTTTCATAGTTTATTTAGATATAAATATTGTATATTCAATTTAGCAGAATTATAGTTTTACTTATTCCACGATAATCAGTTATGATTTTATTTTTTTACTAGTCTTAATTTACCCGCGGCTTCGCCCACTTGGAATTGTTTTTGTGCAAAAAACTTTTTTACCAAATAACTTTACAGGTGTAGCATAGATTTAGGTACTGATATCGTACCTTCCAATGTCCATCTATCGTTGCGCGTAGGTGCTAGCTATAATTATCTCCTCACGTATTAATTTTATTTACATGGAAGAGCAATATCCTGAAATGATCAATTGACATATTTAAAAAGATTGAATTAATATCGTGTTACAAACATTGAATTTTTACATTTATATAATATGTATAATATCTTTTCCAAACACCACTTTACAATTGCTCATTTTTTTAGCAAAAACTTAAACGAACTATATACTAAAAAGGGTCCTCGTGAGCTGAAGAATCCATAAGTGATGAAACAGCATGAAAATCAGAACTGTAGTTTTAAGTTTATCGCGACATGACAGACAGACAGTAGCGGCAGAGGACTTTGTTTTAAAAATACAGTTAATTAAGATGACTTTTAGATGTACTTAAGTAAATTTTACTAAAACGAATAATTCCCAAATAGTAAAACAAAAGAAATAAGTTTAGACTGTAGAGAATTCAGTATTTTACATTATTATATTAAATTGAAGTTCCATAATTTTACTAAAGCAACTTTGAGTTACAAAGCATATATTTACAACTAGCTGTGCCCGCGACTCCGTACGCGTGGAAAAGTAATTTAGGGCAGTATTATAATATTTTGACAGCGCGCCGCAAAATTTTGCGGTATTTTAGCCTTTAGGTGCGTAAGGTACTGAATATAAATCACTTCACTGTTAAAGTACTGATTTTATACAGAAAAGTAGCAAAATATAGAAAGTACCAAAAGAAAGAAAACAAACCTAAGTTGTACCTAACATAAAAACCATTCGGTCCATAATAAAAACTAAGAAATAAAAATATGAATAATGAAGAAAAACATAAATCTAACTTATATTGACATAACTTTTTTAGTTTAACTTTAAACACAATACTTATGTTAATCAAAATTCTATTTATTATGCAGTTATCGAATACATAATTTGGACAAAGAAGACTATAAAATGTACAGTAATAGTAGGCTGTAGTATGAATTTTAACGGACGGAATGAGAACTATAATATACAATGCAAAATAATATTATACATTGCTAATGATGCACGCTGAGTTTAACTCTCGGATAACGTATTGTATAAATGTAGGTACCTACTCAACTTTGCTATAATTGTATTAAAAGTACGGCATTTGGCGTATAGATGTCGCTATTATGGTCTGCTCTGCATCGCGCTATCGCTTGTAAGATAGATTTGTATAAGAGAATACTCTATCAATATTATGATATTTGGCAAAAAACCCCATAATAATCTGTTAACACAGATCCAGGACAGGCCGCAAAAGGCTAGAATTTCAAAAGGTATCTCGATTGGAATCGAGTTGTATCAACAGTTTTCCCCTGTAACACAGTTTAGTAACTATCAAGATGTTTTTTAACGTATGTATTATATTATAAAATAGAAAAAACAAAATAAAGAGCAATATATTTATGAAAATCTTAAAACTGTTTTTAAAATTCCGTACCACAAAAGGAAAAAACGAAACACATATTATAAGATCATTTCCGTCTGTCTGTCAAGACCCTTTTACTCAGAAACGCGTGTAGGTATCAAGATGAAAATTATATAAAATACTCAGGATACCTACTGTTCCTTGAAGCAGTGAAAAAATCTGACCTCTTAGCCAATGCAACCAAAAGCAGTTGCTTTTTTTAGGTATGTCGCTAAATTTCGTCATTTTCGACACTCGTAAGGGAATCAAAACCTAAAGGGTACTTCCCGTGAACTCAAAATCATAAAATTTGAAACCAAGCAACGTCTAAAACCATACGTTTTTTACATTATATAGATAGTAAAAATATTTTGATTTTTTTAAACTTAGTACCGTTTGTCATGAATGTGTATAATTGAAACTTATAACAAATACTTAGGTCTCCTAATATATTCAAGCTGTAACCAAATCAAAATTCTATGTCAATCAGGTTTGTATGGAGCTCTCGGTGCGCAAGTCCAACTCGCACTTGGCCGGTTTTTATTTATTTACTTATTACTAACCTACGCTAACAAATATGTATACAGTACCTACTTATCACAAAGGACTTTACAGTAAAAGTACTAATTGATTTTATACAAATAACTTTCGTAATAAACTCAAGAAAAAAAATCTTAGATTGTCCCTACCTAGCAAGCCTAAAACTAACAAATAAAAGTCACCCCCGCGGCCCCGGTGCGTTTGCTGAGAATAGGTACAATTTGAAGCGGCGCGGCGCGGCGGCGCGCGGCTCCAAGGCCCGCCGCGCGCTTCCTACAAATGTCCAGCAAAAACGACATGATCTTTTAAAATGGTCATAACTTTTTTATTTATGAACCGATTTACATAAAACAAACACTAAATGTTAAGTGAAGCTTGCCGCAATATATTAGTGAAAAGTACATCTTAATCGGATAAGCCGTTTCTGAGATTAGCGTGCACAAACCCACAGACAAACAGACAAACAGACAAACAGACAAACAGACAAAAATTTCAAAAATCATAGTTTTGGGTACTATTGCGTAAATAAAGGTCCCCTATCATATTTTTTTTCAAATATCTTCAATGTACAGACACGACTCCTCTACAGATTTATTATATGTATAGAAGTATAACTTAGGTCGGTAAATCTTATTTAATTTGTTCAAATGAAAATGTCAGGTCGAAATTATATATTTATTAGGTATAAATTTTGGAATGATTTAACAGGAATTATTCAAACGGAGTAGTATAAAATTTGGAAAAGTTAAAGTTGTGTTTGGGACAGTCAAATGGAGAAAGGTATTATTATAGAAAATTATTGTCATGGTGACTTATATGTCAAATTAATAAAAATTAATAACACGCACACAGATTATTATTAGTCACACTAGTAACCGCTTAGAAATTTTTTATGAAACTCTTTATCATACTTTACAATAATCTATTTCATCACAAAAATGTATACAATTTATACCGTAAGCCCCTCATAATTACTACGGCTCAGGTGGAAAGTTATTTAATATCTCGCCGTACAAATAATCCTCCCGAATCTCTTTATTAATATCGTATTATATGAAAAGTTGTATATTGAATTTGTTTTAAAATCATATACGCGAGATGAGAGGCCGAGGATTCGTGAAATCACAACATTCTTGTGACGGGAGCGCCGGGAGCGGTCGTGCGCCCGGAGAGTCACGTAGCACGCGTAGTACTGGACCATGACGAACTTACAGACGAACATTATGATATTGTTACTAGTGGTAGTGAACTGTGGTGTGAACGATCATCTCAGCGACAAACGAGCAGATACAGTGGCCACGCAAATGATGGAAAAACGATTTATTTACAACACACTAATCCAATCTGATACGTGCTACAATATCAAGTTGTGGAAGCGACGACGCAGAGAGAAATACTCCAAATCGCTAACTAAAAGAAGCCCCGTGGAGTACGAATCGGTGGACAAATTCGACACGGAGCCTCACAGCAAGGAGTCTATATACGTAAAGTTTAAAAGAAAATGGCCGGTGTACTTGTGGAAGCGGTACGGTATGTTCAGCGAGGATTACATCCTGGCCATCAACGAGCACTGGCTGAGTTGGCCGGCGCCCGCGCCCGCGCTGCACTACAGTCTCGCCGGGGTGTACATCGCGCTGGCGGTGGTCGGCTGCACCGGCAACGTTGTTGTCATATTGATGTACATTAGGTGAGGGTTAAGTAGAAATTATTATCAAACTATAACGAATTATACTTCGTTCCGATACAATGTGATCGATTGTAAACATAGCGCGGTATAGGCTCCTATAATGCTACCAATTTAAAATTCGTTTACTCACTTTGCAATTAACAATTTATGCACGTTAATTTGGCCGAATTTCAATATTTAGATCACACACGGAACAGAGTATAGTATGATTTATTATAGGCATCGTTTAAGCGGCTTACAGGAGACACGATTAGTAAGATATTATGTAGCTGGCCGATGGCGAGGATGTGAAAGCGTGAACGATATTGTTCTGTACTATTTTGGTTAATTTCCGTTATTTTGCTTCTTAATCTTGGTAGAACAATAACCATTAAATATTCGCTAACATGCACAAGTGTGGGCCAGTGGTGCAACTTCAAAAAACATGCTATTTTGTTAACACCCCCAGAAGCTTCCGTAATGCGTCGAACAATTTACTAAATCGACTGACATGACTCGTTGATTGCACTGACGATTTATTTGGACTTTTGATCCTGGATCCTGTATTCCCTTTTAGGTACGAAACTCTAAATATCGAAGTTACTCTTTTATAAAATCATATGTCTATGAATGTTTAAAAAAACTATAATAAAGTCCATAAATTCTATTAAAATTCCAGCCTTATTCCAGTAGTTGTTTTAATACATCACACGTCATATAACGAATAAATAATTCAACAAGCATAATATTATGCTACCCAAAGTATGTATCATAATTTTGATAGCCAAAAAGGGTGGCGGGTATTTATAATATACATAAGTTACAGAATTACCTACATTTGAAAAAACCATAATCAAATACGAGAACTATATTGTCAGGAGAAAGTTAAATCACGATCATAATATTTTGTAATTAGTAACTGTGTTCTATATAAATATAAATCCAACTTCCTCTCCGGTCTCCAGAGATCGAGTTTTTGACGACCTCTGTAGCACAGTGGTTGAGCGCGTTGATGCTCGAACAGGAGGTCGCGGGTTTGAATCCCGCCGAAGGAACAAAAAGTTTTCTGTGTTCCTGGGTTATGGATGTGTATTAAATAAAATAACAATCTTAAATATGTGTATTATATAAAAGTACTACCGGTTCCCGCGACTTCGTGCGCGTGGTTTTGAGTGACTGAAGCCGTTTATGCAGCGCACGCATAATAACGAAAGTCCCCAAATGTAATTAATTTTCCCCGTTTTTGCAACATTCCTCAATAACGCTTCGCTCCTATTGGTCGCAGCGTAATGTTATATAGCCTAAAGCCTTCCTCTATAAATAGATTATCCAACAAAAAAAGAATTTTTCAAATCGGACCAGTAGTTCCTGAGATTAGCGCGTTTAAAAAAACAAACAAACAAACTCTTCCGCTTTATAATATTATTAGTATAGATTAAATATATTTCCTTTGTCTGGGACCTGTAAAATACAATACTATTGTAAATAGAAATAATTAATAAAAAGTATTGTTTGTTTGAATTTTTGTAATATCATGCTGAGAGCAAATAGCACGTATATTTGAAGAAACTAAAGCTTTATATAACGGCTGTGATCTATAAGCCAATACAATCTTTGATTTCATTTTTAAAACAGTTTATTAATATAAAAAAGAATGTACTATAGAGAGATATTGATCCATTTTCCGATAGTTTATTGGAGTTTACTCCTTAAGGAACGATTTGAGTTATAAGGCCCGGTATGGAAATTTTATGAGGAGTAAAATCAAGTGTAACACGAAAAGTTGAGGCGTTACGTAACGCCTCAACTGAAAGAGACAAACATAACGTAGAAAGAGACAAACATATATATCTGTAGGATTGAACGTGTAAAAGAATGAGATGGAATACTATATATATTATAATAAACGTTTGTTGCCCGTGGTCCTACTGCGTAGTTCTACTGGTAGAACCACGGGAAACTGTTTCCAACATTTTATTGCCCGTGGTCCGATCAGTCGAACCACGGGCTGTCATTCATAAAATGTATTGCCCGTGGTTCTACTGATTGAGTAGGACCACGGGCAACATTTTACCCGTGGTTCGATTACGTCAGTAATATGTCAAACTGGCTTTTGCTCGCGGCTTCGCCCGCGTGGACTAGTATTTCGTAGTAATAAGTTATTTACTGTCTGATAGTATCTGCCAAATGTTAACAACTTAAACCACGAGATAAGTTGGCCTCTCGCTCGCAGTGAATTCTTAGTTAAAAGAGATCTTTTAATAACTATACGAAAAATTATGATCCCAGGGGAACCATTTTGTTTTTCTAGGAAAAATATTATGTTAGTTATTTCATGTTCCAATCTACCTTTGTTCTAAAATTCGTGTCCGGGTGGTGGTTGTAGAGGACTGAATGTCAAAATGTACTGATCTACATAACGTATGTACTTCATTCTTTATTATGAAGTGTCGGAAATCCGTAATACCTCATATATAGGTAATGTCATACCCTTGTATGGCGACTACTTTTCGCATATTAAAAAAATCGTTTTAAGGATTGGCAAGAACATTTTAATCGAAGATCAAAAGAAAAGGGGATTTGATACGCGACTATCCAACCACAAATAAGATCGTACAGAACATGGATCGGCCAATGTGGGTTAGGCCAAAAATATTTAATTATGGCGTTAAGACTTCGCTCCGGGCATATTCCGACAAGGAAGTTTGCTTTTCTTATGGGAAAGGCACCTTCTTCGTTGTGCAAAATTTGCAATGTCGAGGAAGATATTGTCCATATACTGGCGGAGTGTGACCGGGGCGCTGACTTCAGGTCACGCCTCAGTTGTCTTAAAAACTTAAATGTAGGTAACGGTATCACCATTTTGGCTGATCAATCTGGGAGCAAAAATATTGTACAAAATTGTGGAGGTGTCCCTCAAACATCCGTCGGATGCCTCTTAACTTTAACATTAGGTTAATTGAATACTGATTGTTGAAAGTTGTAAATTAACTAGGAAGACAATATCGTAAAAAACCAAATAATGTTTCACTTGTAATTATTTAAATATATTAATAACTTTCAACTACACATACCTATTTAGACAAAGTGGCAAATTTTTATTTGGTATAAAGTATAAACATTTTAAATGTACAAGTAATAAAAAAAACTTAAAACATTAACGGTAACTTAAATCTGGGGGCACGGTAGTACCCCTCCCCCAAGTTGAGCACGGTCGTACCATCTCTTCTCGAAACAGTTTTTTTAGTACCTACCTAAGCTGGCAATGCATAAACACGGAATAATCAAATTTCATTTAATTTGAACCAGTTAAAAATTGTAACTGTCAAAGTTTCTTAGCTTTGTCACTGAGGCATTCGCCCAGTCCGGGTTAGCCGGTCGACTCGGTATAGCAAAAAGCTTGTTAAGTTTCATTTAGAAATAAATTAATTTGAAGTTGAACATCTTATAGTAATCATAAATACATATTATCAATGTTAAAATCTTTTATGCACATTGACTGGGCAGTCGCTGAAAATAGTTCATCGTTTATTTTAACTAATTATTTGATGGTAAGAATTTGTTTTAAAACATATATACGGTCGAATTGAGAAACCTCCTCCTTTTTTGGAAGTCGGTTAAAAAATGAGAGAAAATTAATTCCTGAAATAAAATAAATTTTTAGATGCTACAATTAAATCAAAAAATCCATATAGCACTATAAGATGTTCAACTTCAAATTATTTTATTTCCATGCTTGAATGTACTATATATTTTTAATTATAATAAAATAAAAGAAATGGGGAAATGTCAATATTTTTTTTTATTGACAACCAATTTTATGTTCGGAGTTTACATATAAATAGAATCGTTACTCTTTCACTCAGTAGAACCACGGGCAATAAAAATTGCACTTTCATTGCCCGTGGTTCTACTGATAGGACAACGGGCAATACATTTTATGAATGACAGCCCGTGGTTCGACTGATCGGACCACGGGCAATAAAATGTTGGAAACAGTTGCCCGTGGTTCTACCAGTAGAACTACGCAGTAGGACCACGGGCAACAAACGATAATAAATAATATGTATAAATTGAACACAATATTTTTTTTTTTAATTTATAATTTGAAATTAAACATCAAAGGTTACCAATATTTGCTTAAGAGGAAACGTAGACCACTAGTAAATAAATATATTTTTTACAAGTATTGTGTTTAATTGTTGTGTACGAATTCGCCAGTGACATAAATGTGTAATTAGGGCACGCGAATTCACGCGATACACTGCCGCTGACAGCTTATGAAGTTACGACTGTGACAATAAGCAGACTCATAGTCCACAGGTGTTTCGGAGTCGATCATATTATATTTTACTCATTTTGCTCACGTAATAATATTTAATATTAGATGCTCTCCGTTACTTCTGACGGTTCTTTTATGTGGTAAAAATTTGCCTATCTATATGTTAATCCGTTATGTAAAATACTACCCAATAAAACCAAAATTTATCAAAACCGGTTCATTCTTTTTTGCGTGAAAAAGTAACAAACATCCATCCATCCTACTAATGATGTTCCGGATATCCGTATCCGCGGATATCCTAGGATAAATAAAAATCCGTATCCGTTACTTTTCACGCGGATATTCAACGGGTCTTTTACAGGAGTATATTCCCATTGCGAGTATTTTTATTTCTTAAAATCAATTATTTGGCGTCTTTATATTGGAAACATATAATTATATTCGCAGTAAGATATCATACCAATACGACATAATATAATATAACTTAAAGAATCTTTAGGATGAGCTGAATATTTTAGCAAGTTATTACCTATATAATAATACTGGCAGCCCCGTGCCCACTTCGTTGAGCAAAGAAACAGTTTGTGATGAACCGTTTAAAGCTTCCCGGGACTTCTACGAATATTTTAAGACTAAAAATAGTTCTCGAGTTTTAGCTAGACTAACGAACAGCAATTAATTTTTATATATAAGAAATATAAGTATTACATCACTTCTATGACAATGAAATAACTAAAACTTAAATCTTCCAACATCTATCGAATAAAATATAAAGATCCGTATCCGTTGATCTTGATACTAAATAACCGTAATCAGATCCGTATCGGCGGATATACATTTTTAACGATCCGGTACAACACTAATCTATACTTACAAACTTTTGCGATTACAATATTAGTAGGAACTAGGATGACATGTAGAGCCGGGGTAGAGCTAGGGAATTATTTAAACTAGTGCTTACAGCCGATTACAAAACGCTAATTAAAGTAAGGAGCTCCGTTATACACATTCTGTCACTATCACTGCTTGGAGGAACGACAAAAACGCCATGTGACTTCGCAAGTTGATTTAGCGAACGTTTCAGTCAGAAAATAAATAACACAAATTCTTCCTAAGAACTAGAACTCATTACGGGCTTTTTCCATTTCCTCTTAACCGAGGATTACAAATACAAAAGGAATAGATGATGTTATTATCTAGACTATTGACATTTTGTTACGTAATAATATGTTTTTAGCAGGTTTGTCCTCATTTATACTTCTCAGATTTACAAAGAAACTAACTTTTGTCCGAGGCTCCGCCCGCGTAAAAAATATTTAAAAGAGATAAAATGAGCTATGTGTTAATCCGTACTAAAATAGGTAACTCCATCAAGATCATCATTATTATACACAAACATTCATTTTATATAGGATCATTATGTTTGTTTATAAGCTTATATACACAATAGTGTATATAAGCTGAGAATATCACTAAAACTAATAAGTTTCAGTGATATTCTCAATGGCATATGTTACTTAACAGAACTCATGATTTTTAACAAGACATAAATAATATTTATTTGTATCAATAATGTTAGTTTTATTTAACAACAACACGTTCCTTCATTCATTTCACGGCAAAATACGATGGGTTTACCTGCCCTACGAGCGATATTTCAGCATACTCGTTATATCATGAAACCGATTTCGTAGCCGGAGAGCAGCATAATATTAAATTTGAATTAATATCTAATAACTTTAATTAAAAAAAATCCTGTCACAGTGTTAGTTAGCATTTGTTTTGTTGCGGGTTCCGCGTATAATTGGATTGGATCACAAACTGTTTATATTATGCTCAAGTGTGCACGGGTCAAAATTACGTACATTAATGAAAATAGAAAAAAACTGTTCAAATGGCTGCCTTACTTACTGTGCTTGCCAGGCAACTATCTAATTTTGGTTACAAATTTAAAACAAAAAAATGGTATGGTAGTAAAAATAACAAACATAATATAATTTACATTATAAAAGTATTGTATAGACTTATTGGAATACACAAATACCAATATACTTATATATAATACAGTAAAAAGAACAGTCACTATAACACTTTAGGATATGATTATAAAACCTTTAGTAGTTGTAATTTTTTTTTACTTTTTCGTTATTCTTGCGATAAAAAAATAAGAAATAAGAAATAGTAAAAAGTTAAAAAAAAATAGTTTTTGACAAAAAAAAATCTAAAATGAGGGAAGTATAATCTTATCTCAAAGTTATAGTGACTTTCCATTTTACACGCTATTATTTTTAATTGATTTGTTAAAGTAGAAAAGAAATGTAAATTAATTAGATACTATTATATTTCGCCTAAATAGGTGTCACTTATTCACGTCAGTTTTGCCTCATATAACAAAGGTCAAAACTATTAGGCCTACTACACTATTATTCTTTTATTGTTCAAAATAATTTACAATTTTATTTTCTTATACATGTGTTATCTTGCCGCATAAAAAGGAGTTCCGTATCCGGGAGGTAAAAGGCCCCTATTATACTCTAGGGCCCGTATAAGTAAAACAATCTCAAACCCAACCTCACTAACCTATTGGACAGACAAAACAACGTTTACGTAACGACCCCGGATAAACGAGACTAGTTTTTCAGCCTTGTCTACTAAACTGTCCTTTCGAACACACTAGTTATAGTATGACGCTAGATTATTCTAAACTAGGACTATTACAGTTTTATTGTAAACTGCGTGCAAAACAAAAACGAGACCGAGTAGTTTGGTCTACACGAAGCCTACTCACACTAGCTATAAGCTTGATACGAAGCTTCAATAAAGTCTAGCTGTAGATACTAAAGTACTTTAAAGATGTAGTACAGTGATGTATCCCGATCATAAAGCTAAATCTTTTGACATTTCCTTAATTTTGTTTTCGATGACTTTTGCTCGTGAATACTTCAAAGTTTTATCGCATTAATATAATCAATCACAATCTTAAACCTTCCGTGATTGTATTTTAATCATTTCTATTTATAAAGTTGTTTGTGTTTTGTTAAGCAACAAGACGATTTTTTTTTGCTTTGAATCACTGTCGCTAGTTAGAATTATACCGAAATTGTATTAAACTTTAACAAATAATATTAAAAAACCCGTGTTTTACTAACTCTAAACTAGTCTCAAATATTTTTTTATATCTTACTAATATTACAAAAGTTCCTAGGTATATTTTCCATAATCTAGTGTAGGAATTAATACGTTTATTTTACGCAACCTTCAAGGTATATTAGTGACAATTCACATTGAGTATCATAAAAAGATTTGTGCTAAATAAAACTTTTGTCATGCTATTTTAGTACATTGACCTTCTGAAAATGGTTCGCAAAAATCTGAATTGTTGCTACATTAGAATCTTTGATATATCGAAGTCACACACACTTCATATCCAGTCATTGTTACTTGTTACAAAAGCTGTATAGCTTTTGTAACAAGTAACAACACTTCAGATTCCATTACTTTCATACCATTACGTTTCTAGAAACCAAAACACCCCTACCGATTCACCCTCTCCATAAATATTTTATGATTTACCTACAAAGAGAGCATGAATAAAATAACTCTACCGTTAACATCTTGAGGAATAACATTAAAAAAGATAAATGAAAATTGGACCCAAGAGATTCCTAAAAAATATTCCTTGATTTGTTCGCAAAGTTGGCAAATAATCAACTCACTATTATTTTTATTTGTATTCGACTTATCTGATCAATGTAAAAAGGCAAAACGTTTGAAATTTAACCATCACCTTAAGTTATGCAGTACAATTATTATATCACCGTCTTTTGATGTTGGATCCTTGCGCTATTTGCCAATATATTTTTGTTTTCGTCTGGCGCGCGTCTCGTAATGATTATAGGATTTATCACCGAAACGTTTCTCGTCTGG
Source organism: Celastrina argiolus (assembly GCA_905187575.2). NCBI lineage: Eukaryota > Metazoa > Arthropoda > Insecta > Lepidoptera > Lycaenidae > Celastrina > Celastrina argiolus. Next base: position 10,286,307 of record LR994581.1, read on the forward strand.
AATTCAACACATTTGTCGCGCGGTTGTCTTTAACGGAACCGTTTAATCTGTGGTACAAACAAAACTACTTCGATTAACTGTTTAAATCTACGGTTTATTTTTCGAAGTATGTATTTTAATTATACCTAAAATAATAAAATAGTTATTTTGTGAAACGTAACAAAAAAACTTCCTAGTTATTCATCTTCTTTTGCGATAATGATGTAAATTAATCAGGACGAAGGCTGCCACATATAACGCATCACTCTTTATTATGTTAAATTGAATCCTTCTATTTCCAATTCAGATAATAATATTTCCGTATAGTCCCCTCGATTTTGTCGCAAGAATAACGAAAAAGCAAAAACAAATATTTTTTTTATTAAAAAAATACATTTCTATAATAAGAAAAAGTAGTAAAATTATTAATTTAAAGCAAAGTTGGGCCGCAGATTGCTCAGCCATTGCAGAATTAGGCAACCTTTTAAAGTTCCAATTAAAACGATAAATTATGAAATGGAAGCCAGCCAAGTATAAATCGACGACGGTACATTAAGTTTAACATTACCTCAGACCAAATGAAAAAACTATACGAAGTTCGACGAACCACTCAGTAAGGATGGTATGAAAGCTAAAACTTTAAACTACGACTCGCCATTTATTTATACACAGTGCTTATATACAGAGTAACATAACTACTGCCAGCTGTTCCCACTTCAGTTTATTTTTTATGTATGTTCTATTACTGCTTTGACACACTCGCAGGCTGATTATGTATCTCGCTTCAACAGCAATTCAGTCAGTTTTCCAGGCAGTCAGTCACTTTTTACTTGGTTTGAGAACAATACATGTCTCAAGTTAAGTAGACAAATACCGATTTGTCACCGATGATTGCATAGAAAACGTTCCTTCACAGCTGCAATATGGACTGTCACTACTCACTGTAGATGATATTTTAAGTTACCATTTATAGAAAATGTCATGTGCAATATTTTTTTACAGTAACTAAAATATTTACGAGTAGGTACTCGTAAACAGTTCCGAAACACAAACTTATGAATAGGAGTGTGAAAATAGTATTCCCGATAATACGCGCTCATCTCGACCGTAATTCGCTCAAATAAGATTACCAAATGACGTAATTAAATCATTAACACGTGACTAATTGATGTATTAATAGATTCCCACTAATCATACGACGGTGTGGGGCTTAGCAAATAGTACTAATAAATACGACTCCTGCTGAGCAATTAGTAGCGAGTATTTGACAAGTTCTCTGCTGCAGGTGTTTTCGGTTGAAACTTTAATGGAGTAGGAATAGTGATCGAATGTTTAAACTTCGAAGTCTATTTGTTCGATATTACATTTCTTCATATGAGAGTTAAAATGTTATTTAAACCAGTGAAACCTCAAAGATAAAATAAACTATATTAATAATATGTACCTATTTTAGGTTTAGACCTTTGTAATATATACCTGATATTTGTTCGATGTTACATTTCTTCAGATGAGTGTTAAAATGCAATTTAATCCAGTGGCACCTCAAAGTTAAAATAAACTATATTAATAACTAGCTGTGCCCGCGACTTCGTACGCGTGGAACAGTGATTTAGGGCACTTTAGTATTTTTAAATTTATTTTTAGTTTATTGGCGCAACCGCTGAGAACTTTCGCTAATAGGTACTTCCCAGTGCATCCCAGTGTTGATCCCGATCCAGCAAGTCACGTACCCGGCAAGCCTCTTGGTATGCAGGGTATAATAATAATACATATATTACTATCCTTTCGGAACTGGGCAAAAGAAGTAGGCCTTCGAACAATATGTAGAAGTCAGCAAAGGTATTCGAAGTTAGGATAATATTATTCGAATGCACCGTATAGACCCAGACAATTTTTCACGTTAATTTAGTAAAGTATTTAACTTCGATGTCCGTCTGTCTGTCTGGGTGTCAAAACTTTAACACGTGTAGGTATCAAGCTAAAAATCATATAAAAAACTCAGCTCTACTGTCCCTTCTGGCTGTGAAAAGAAACAGGCATCTTGGCCACATCTACCCAAAGATTCAGCCGTTTATATCGCTAATTTTCGCAATTTTCGACACGCCAAAGGGAACCAAAACCTAAAGGGTACTTCCCGGGAATAGAAATTTGATATGAAGCAACATCTTAATGCACTATTAAAATGTTGCTTCATATCAAATTTAAACGACATATGATAAATTGCGAAACCATAAAAATATTTTCAATTTTTTCAACTTATTACCGTTTTTGTCATTAATGTTTTGAAGTATTATTAAATTTAAACTTATATTGCAATTACTAAGGTCTTTAAAACGGAACTCTCGGTTAGACATGGGCACAGCGGCACGCCCCGCCGAGGATCCAGCAGTCTTACTCTCGACACAACTGAGAATCGAATCAGTTCGATCTTAACGGTTTTTGGTGTTTTATTTGGTAGATTACTTTGAAATTAATTAGGATTAAGAAAACCGTTAGAACGTAACTTTTTGTACACCAGACCATATCAATCGACAGAGAATAAAAATAAACAAACGTCAATTTCTTCGGGAGTATGCGGCACGATCGAATCTGAATTAAAATCGAATCAGTTTGGAGAGTTAGGCCCCAGCTCGGCGCGCCGCGCCGATCGGCTTTAGTAGCGTTTTTTATAACCTACCCTAAGTATAATAATAATAATATAAATAAATGAAATTTTGTTTTAAACAAAATATAAAATAAAAAAAGAATAAATTTGAATGTTTGAAGCAGGCGGTTCCCGCCGCGCTTCATACAAACGTCCAGTATTTTTTTTATTGTCATATATCTTCAAATCAAAGCGACATATATACGCCATACGCCGTACTTTTAACACGATTATTACTGGGGGCACAGTTAGCGGCTGTGCGTGGTTAAATTCATACTACCGGTACTGCCTGTTAGCACATTTTAATAGTATTTTTTACCCAGCAGTGGGGTGGAGTTCCTTTGGTTGACCTTCGCCAAAATTCCTACCTATACTCGGATGTAAGACGTCACGCATCAGCCTGTATCGCGCGGCGCCGCGATGCGGCGGTCGAATCACGGCGAAACGATTTTAATTTTGCTATATTATCTCCTAAACTATTAATTATACTTGCTAGGTATAAAGGGCAAATATAGTCTTCATGAAATGCTTAAGCCAACTAACGTATTAAAAATGATAAGGATTAATACCGTGATGGTATAAATAGTTTACCAAAAACCGCTTAATTGCCCGTTTTTTTAGATTATCGCGAAAGGCTTTCTTTTAATAATACAGTTAATTAAGTTGATTTATACAATAAATGATAATTTATTTCAATTTGTGAAGCAAGTTCAAAAATAAAATTTTTATATTATTATGACACTGGAAACACTCTTCTCAGAAAAAAAAATCTGTTAGTTAGGTAGGTACTTATTTCAAGTTCTAATCTACTTTAGTGCCACATTCTATAGCTTCGCGTCACTGTGTAAGCGATCCCCCCGCGCCCGCCGCATGAACCGTTCGTCCGCAGCCCGCGCGCGCGAAATTCCTCCGACTTGCTTCCAATTTATCGTCACTGCTCGGCTCCTATGTATCGTAGCGTTATCTTATATAGCCTATAACCTGCCCAGGAATATGGGCTACAATCGTACCAAGTTTGGTTAAAATCCCTTCAGTAGTTTTTGTTCCCATCGCGCACATACAGACAGACAGACAGACAGACAGACAGACAGACAGACAAAAATTTTACTAATTGCATTTTTGGCATCAGTATCGATCGCCAATCATCCTCCAATATGTATTTTGAAAAAATATTCAATGTACAGAATTGACCTCTCTACAGTTTTATTATAAGTATAGATATGTATTTTAGGTTTAGACGTCTGTAATTATCCAAATCATAAGTAGGTTTGCTTCACTATGTATTATAATATAAACTAAAAACTTTAATAATAATTAGAAAGTATTCAATTTTAATTAAAGTCCTTTGCCGATGTTAACTATATATATAGGTATAGTTATTAAAAAATTTTGCGCTGCTCTGGCGTGAGCCATCTGGCTTACGCCAGAGCAGCGGTAGACTTTTTCTCTTCCTACTATAATTTTTTAACCGTAAAGTCCCAAAGTAGGCTACATGTTTGTTAGCGTAGGTAATTAATAAATAAAAAACCGGGCAAGTGCGAGTTGGAATTGCGCACCGAGAGTATACCGCCGACGCCGAAAAATTTGGCGCTCGGCGCCAGCAGCGCAGCGTCGGTGTGAAAACGATCATCGTCTGCAGTCGCTGCGGCGTAAAATCCATACAAATCTCAGTACAGAGATCTTTGTCGCGTTTATGAGCGTACTATCAAGTAGTCTCGTTCGCATAAAAGAAATAATACACGGCCATTTGTCGAGCTGGTAGTGGGAATTGTTAGCATTTTCATAGAAAAAAACGCCACTCGAACAGATCGGCGCGCCGAGCTGGATTCCGGCGGCGGTGGCGCGGCGCGGACAAAATCGGCACGGCCGCGGCGTGTCGCGGCGCCCATGCCTAACTGAGAGTTCCATATTAAAGACTTTAGTATTTGCAATATAAGTTTTAATTTTATACCTCAAAACATTCACGACAAAAACAGCCATTATTTGACAGTAAACTATTATTATTATTCCATCGGCCTACTTCTTTTGCCTATGCACGTCTAATACCGTGTAAAAAGTATCATTGAGTACTATAAATTAGTGATTTTAAATATCCAAACGACAGTGTTCATAAACTAAAAATGTATTTAAACTGCTGCCCTAAATCACTTTTCCACGCGGAAGAAGTCGCGGGCACAGCTAGTTGATAATAAATATCTTTAAACCTATGGTACAAAAAAAATCTCATGTACATATATTTTTTTAAGTGTTTAAATAATAACACTGTAATAAATACGGTGAATTAAGTTTATTACATGTACCAGGGGCTAAGCCCGGAGCTGCGTGGGCCAACATAAACTAGCGCAGGATTTGCAGCGTGATACTTTTATTTATTTACTCTGCGCTTTTATTGAAGGAAGGTCATTCATCTTCATCTTATCTTACTGCTTAACAATTCGTTTGTTTATTTTAGTAGCCCGTGGCTCGTAGCAAAGTAGAATTGTCATCTATACTAATATTATAAAGAGGAAATATTTGATTGTTTGTTTGTTTGAATGGATTAGGCTCTGAAACCACTGAACCAAAATGAAAAATTATTTCGCCGTTAGAAAGCTACACTATCAGCGCTGAATATAGCTATATTATTTTAAACAGAAGTACTTAACTGAGCACAAAAAAATTGAAAAAGAAAGAAAATAAACGTAATAGTCACCGGGGTTTGAACCTGGACAGTACTCGATCTTTTCCGTCGTTACCAACAAAGAGAATATAATCACTACGTTTTACCAATCTATATGATACGGTTGTCATGATAACAACATTGTTTGCAAATAATAATAATAATAATAATAATAAAACGTTTATTCGGGTATTTTACATTACACTCGATAACAAAAAATATTTTAGAACAGTAACACAACACAACACAAATTTTGAAAGTGGTAATACACAGCCATAAGATTTGTCGCTACAAAACAATATAAAAACAATAAAAAATTTAAAAGAAAAGAAAAGTACAGTAATACAGAGATTATGGTGCTAAGTAGTGTAATGCAAACACTCGAACTGGAGTCCACTCAGGTATATTGATCGCGGCATTATACCACGATCCCTGGTATTCTGTGGATCCACGCAATTGCCAGGCGGGTGACAGACGAACACCACAGCAGCCGAAGAATTATAATATAATACATATAATAAAACAGGTAAAATACGCATGCAAAAATATTTATACCAAATAAGATACATATTATAATGAAAAATAAATAAATAACTGCTAATATTTAAGTGTTGTGAAGCTCGTTATCGGATGCGATGCGAATGCGGATTGCATTCCGCACTCGCTGCGCGACGCACGTTATGTGACGTCACCGCCCGTGCACGCCCACCGCGCGTGCTGCCTAGTGCCTACGGCCGCGGGGTCTGGCCGGGGTCAGGCGCGGGCGCCGCACTCCGCGGTGCGACTCCGCGCCGCGCACAGCTCACAAGTCACAACACTCATAATAATATATTACGTTTGTACCTACTACCTACCAAACGTGCCATAAGAATGTAATAAATAGGAGATAACACGAGTACTAATAATATAATTGTAAACAAGTAATATAATATTATATAGTGAGCATATTTATGAGCATATTTAGGTCATAACGGGAAATAAAGGTTAGTATATAAGTGTCTATTTTAATTTTATATATTCAATAATATAATATTTAGGTACATATTATGGGAATTTAAGTTTTCTGTTAAATGATTGTTTTCTTTTAAGGGAGTACATAATGCATAACACAAGTCGTGGCTACATCAGTAAGGTGTGCACCTAAATCGTAAACACAGATATTATGCGATAATATTATTATGTAGTCGGGGGCCCGGCAAGCAACCGTGACACGAGTACATCTCGAAGCCACCTCATGCTTCGGTTTGCAAAACAGAAGGTGAGTAACAGTACTACAGAGTTGATTTTTTAGTTAGTATTAATTTTCATAATATAATTTGTAATTATTTTTAATAAGTAAGTACTATATTCTATTTAAATTAGATTTCATAAAATAAATAATCAAAAAATTATATTTAGTGTGGAATTGCAATTAATTTAATAATAGTAAATTCTCAATCTCATAGTTTTGTACCTACACTACAAGTTGCTCATTAAACAGCTGGGACTTGAGCTTTATCTTAAAGTTATTTATTGTTTTTAGAGCACGAAGAGGAGGCGGCAGAAGGATATAATAGAAAATAAAAATTTTGAAATGCTACAAATACCGCATTTATATAATTTTAAACTATTTGGATTAATATTTTGTATTCCAAATCGATAAATAAAATAAAAAATTAATTCGCTTAGGTTCAGGGTTGTGGGCTCCACGTTGAGGATTCAGGATTGTGTAAAACTATTTATATGCTTGACGAAGTGAGCGCAGGTCAGCTTTGTGTTTAATAAAGCGAGCATATTTTTTTTATTGTTGGTACCTGATGTGTCAAACTATACCACAGAATAAAGAATAATAGATAACTATACTAAATACTAGCTGCCCGGGTGTTCTACATTTGTACATCTGATTGACCATCTGAATTATGAGTGTGGGTCAGTTAGTATGCGTGATTGATGATTATTTACTACCTGGCTGCTAAAAGAAGGGATATTATAATACTAGTTGTGCCCGCGACTTCGTTCGCGTGGTTGTCGGTACATTATCGCGATTATTTTTCGATTGCTTACGTTGGTTTTTGTTACGATGATTATTAAAAAGGAATAATTCTTTCCTACTTATTTTTTGAGTAACCTAAACCGTTTATGCAGCGCACGCAACGAAAGTCCTCAAATGTGAATAATTTTCCCCGTTTTTGCAACATTTCTCACTGACGCTTCGCTCCTATTGGTCGCAGCGTAACGTTATATGTATAGCCTAAAGCTCCATTTATAGAGGAACTATCCAAAAAAAAAAAACAAATCATTCCTGTGATTAGCGCGTTTAAACAAACAAACTCTTCCGCTTTATTATATAGGTAGGTATAAGAAGGAAAGATTTAATGCATCATTAATTTTAATGTTTTTATATCTTTGCTTGCCGATATAAGTATGTTCAATGTGTGCATATTTTCAATTTAGTCGGCTATTTAGGTACCTACGTACCTATTACCTACGCAGTAACAAGAGAGCTGAAATTACAATGTGTTGATGATACACACTATACAAATTTATTAGTTGTCGAATAAGAGAAATGTTCAGAGCAATTTCAACAATACACAGGACAAATTAGTAAAGTAGCTACTTGAAATTGTGGCCTAGACTTGTATGGAGCGCGATCCATGTCCTTTGTCAAACGTAAATTCTAGATTCGCTTTACTGTTTGACTAACACTATACCTACTTGACGTTCAAATATGTTTGTCAAACACGGCGGCAATTCAAATTTTCATCGAACAACATCAAACACGTTAATCACGTATCTAGAATGTTTGTTAAATTCTTCAAACAAAGCCGTATTTTATGCAATAGTTTGAAAACCACGTAAAATTTTTAGATCGCTTTGTGTGTCGAACTCCAATGGTGATCTTTACTTATTTTGATAAGAATTCATAAAAGATTATGGCCCATACACAGTACTTTAATTATTAACTTTTAATTTTATTTCAGTAAAAATATCGCTGTTTGCAGGCATTACGAGTATTAAGTTCTGAAACTTTTCTATAGAACTTAATCAGAGGTACATAATATATACCTAGGTACTTAAAACTTCTTCACATCTCAATCTTTTTAAATTTCTTTAAATTGAACGTCATAAATGAATAACTGTTTTTTTTTAAGTTTATTCTACTCGTCTACTCGTATGTGGCAGTTCGTTTTTAATACGTTTTTATAAGCTTGGGTTGTATTTATGTATGTATGTAACGGAATCTTTTAGTATAATTGTAACTATGTAGTTTCCAGAAGTCTGATCAATTTAAAATTTTGCATAGCTACCTACGTGTTTTTTGCAGTTTTTTAAACTACCTATTATACTTTATTGCTAGTATATTTCTGATTATTTCGGCGTTCTACTAGATAACATACCTATAATAATAATAATTTATCCCCAGGTGGCAGGAACCTACATCTATTAAAATAAAGTAGCCTAATGTATGTAGTTAGGCTTACTATCGGTATGCATATTGCATAACAACAAATCTTTATTGAACAGAAATTATCTCACACTTTGGTTGAAATTTTTAATATTAACTAGTTAGATTTCTGACCAAAATTTTACTGAAACAATTCGATCGAAATTAGGACATTCCCATTTCATGGAAACCCTTATATTTTTACTTTCACAATTGACTTTATTGGTCGCAAAAAATAACATAGATTTATTCGCTGCTTTTCCCCCATTTATTGCTCCACTGGCCAAACAAATCAAAAAGTCTAATTTATTACACGAGGATACCGAATCCTTACTTCTTACGAAAACAATTGTTTGCTCCTTAGCTGTGACTTGACCTATGACATAGGTATTAGGTACGAATGTATGTTCAAGAAATTACCGCGGCTGCTTTGACCTATATATTACGCGATGAATTATTAACTTTGTCAACAATATTACAAGACCAAAGCCTATTAAGGTTCGTAACAAAATTACAGGACCTTTTCAATTAGGACAATTGTTCCCTGCTGCCTTAAGAATTTAAAATTAATGACGCCATTACCTACTGACTAGGTTGTTTCAAACAGACACTTATGATATGTAAGTAGGTCATTTAATGATTATATTCGTGTGATTTTCATCATTTAGCTATCTAACAATGATATGTTTTATTTTGAGGACTTAAAAATATTTAAAAATAACATAATATAATTATTACATTGTTCTTTTATGAGGATAGAACAAACTTATTTAACACATCTACTGACTTTCTACGTTTATATATAAGTATTAAGATTAAGTTAAGTCTAGTACTATAAGTATTGTGATTATTTATTTCGAATTATACTTTTTCAGAGAGATCTGTGAGTCTACTCATAAAGTAAGAAACGAAAAATGTTATGAAACAGACCACTAAAATAGTAAACGCTTTCAGATTAATTTGCAATTTATATAGTACGTCCGAGATAAATTTAACCCAAACGTAAACAAACCCTATGTCTATGAGTCTATGACACAACCAAATACTAGTCAGTGATGCCATTTGGCCAATATTATTCCAATGATTTTTGTTGTTTGCTATGAATCCATACACTATAGTTTTATATTCTACAATCGGCAGTGCTAAAATGGCGTATTTTTTCTGTGAAAGATTTTCATTTGATGTTGAAAAATATTAATTATTGTTTAATTGTTATAAAATGATTTGGATAGTGAAGTATAATCCTTTAACATTACGTTCAAAGTGTTTATATGTGTGCACAATAAGTAAATATGTGAAAATTTCGGTGTTTTTGGTTTGTTTACGTTTAGTTTAAATTTATCTCGGACGTACATATATACAACATATGCGATACAGTGGCGAACCAAACATCAACCCTCTTCAATCTGCGTGGTCTACTCAGTACTAAATATTTGGATATTTACAAACTTTTGGGGTTAAGAAGCACGATGAGTTCTTCACGGTTATCGCGTTAACTTAGGTACTTACTCTGAATAACTTATTCATGAACTTTTGCTTTACAGAAATGTGTGTGAGCAGCTATTACTACAAGTTGTGAACTTCTTGAGGTAGAGAATGTTAAAAAGTAATAAAGAAGACTTTTGAATGATATATATTATAGAATACCAATATAATATTATAAAGTACTACTTAGAAAATAAGCACAAAAAACGAGACTGCCAACATCATTTACCCTTCCATTTTGGCTTCACCCCAGTCGGGTAAAAAGTAAGTAAGTAAAGGTAAAATACAAAGTAGGTACTAGCTGTAGGTACGAAACTTCGAACCTACTCATGAACTTACCAAGGCGTAAACTTTGCAAAAATAAAATATTCAGTCGAGATTTACGACATAGCCGATACGAGTTGCAACATCTTTTACTGGATAAGTCTCTTCTAAGTTGAATGGAGTTTATAAAACTATATGGAACATCTTGCCTAGAGATTCATGATCACTATTAGCAGTTATAGTATACAGTATCAATTGATATTGATGAATATTTTGGGTGCATCATTTTCATGATGAGTATTTTCAGCCGATAAAAAATACCAATTGTTAAATTTTTGTCACAAAAAAAAATAATAACGAGCACTTACTAAGGCCCGTATTAATAAAGAAGTCTCAAACTACGTCTCAAGGCAGATCTTGGTTGATACGACCTCAAACTGCGATTAGCTTCTTACGATGATATTTGATTAATAGTCTGATTTCAAAGGCGTATTAGCTGAACCGGGTTTAAAAGCGTAGTTAGTTAAGTACTAAGAACGTCATCTCATCATTGAAAACTGAATTTTAACAAAATTAGTTATTACCAACATAAATGTAACATATTTTGAAGTAGATGTGGATTCTCATTTCAAATCCAAATACACAAAATAATATCCCATACTCATGTTACTTATCTTCTTACTGATAATTAAATTTTGTCATATAAATTTTCTTTCTTTGAAGCTCAAAAGTAGTTCGAGTGATATGTAGGTGCCTCACAAAATTTTCTTTGTTCATAATCTTTAATCTCGGATGTTCATTGTATCGCCTTTTTGTAACGTTCAAGTGTGCGTTTGATCTAATACTTACCTAATACGGTGTACCTACTTTTATCCTACTGCTCGATCATACCCAAGAGCGGAAACTCTATCTTCCGTTCGCTTGTTTATATCCTGTCGTATTTCCATATCTCTTTTTTAAAACAACGCTTCCGCAACACGTCAATCGGCCCCAGTGTTACCAAAGTTGTATTACGGGTACCAGTCAAAGGTAATATAATAAGTATTTATTACTTTTACACTACACATTTATTTAAGATTTTTTATTATAATATAATACCTGCAGGAATATGTTCCTGAATCATGGATGTGTATATACACATCCATGATTCAGGAACATAGGAAACTTTTTGTTCCTTTGACCCGCAACCTCAGGCTTGCGGACCGTCGCGCCACATTAAACCACAGCGATCGTTTATTTTATGCATATTCGTGGATGACGTCTTAAATTAAACATTTATGTAAACAGTAAAAACCAATAATGTTTAAAAATAATATTTAAAGTTGTTAAGTGTGTGGGTCCTCTACAATTACCTATGAAATGGTAAGAGTGTTGTTTTGTTACATTCCTGTCCCGACATAACTGGAACATGCATAATGTTACGTTAATAGATTAAAAATTGTTATTTCACTCCATGGAATTTCATAGCAAAATTGTATCTACTATCAGGAAATCTAATTCATAACTTATAAGCAGGGTAGAGTGTTCTCGTAATTTAATTGTATTATAATGACGACATAATTATAGACTATAGTCACATTAATGCTTATGAAGCATATATTTCCACGAGTTTAATCTTTAAAGTATGAATTGAATGGGAGTAATAAATGTTAAAAAAAACAGACCACAAAATAAACAAAAATCGAATGGATTAATCGGTTCAGTCGGTGTGTGGGGACGCCGCATATCGATACATCATGATTTTGTAAGATAAGAAACATACAATAACTGAATAAAATAATAATCACTAATGAAAGGTTATTTCATGATATATTTTGAGATTCGACATGTTGGACTTGTTTTTTCAGAAACTAACAGCGCTAAACGGATTTCTAGCGGATCAGTAATGGACGTCCTTGCTGTACCGATTCACTGAATAGTTAAAATCGATTATTTTATAATTTTAATCTTGTACCTCGGCTAGAGGGGAAATCGTCGCTAAGGCTCATCCATACTATATTATCTAAGCCTGTATGTTAATATTATTATGTAGGTACGCAATAATGAAATACCCTTCTTTTTATGTTCTTTATTAAACAACCTTATTGTTACTCCTTATCTTCTGAAAATACTTCTTGGTATTTCTGTATCCAAGAGTCTAAATCCATTTTTATGTTATTGTGAGGTAAATTATTCTCATCTGGATTTGTCTGCGGAATGGGCATTTTTCCTTTTGTATTTTTAAAAGGCTGGAACTCCGACTTTTGTTTTTTAGTAATTTTAATTTTTTCTAGAAAGTTCCGCAAACAATTAACCTTCCCGTCTGCAAAGAAATTAAAGTGATTAAAATGTATTTAGGTACTAACTAAACATGGTTCGAAACCTGCAGGCTAGAATATTAATGAGTGATCATACTTTAGGGTGTGTGTGGGTTCCGTATATAGAGTTTACTGTGAAAGTACAAGCGCTGAAAGAGGTACTTTTTTAAATTATATTATGTGCAAATTTATGATGTTGGGGCATTTCTCATACAAACATGAAAGTCAAAAGTAAGTCTTTCAGCACTGGTATTTTCACATTAAACTCTATATACTGAACTTATACACATCCTAAAGTATTATCACTCATTTATTTAACACCGTGTATATCATGTTAGGTACCTAAGCACAAGAGGACTAGAGGAGTAGGTACAGTCTAGACAGATCGAGACAGATAAAGTCGAAAAGTGGTAAACATTGTGCAACAGGTTGGCGCAGTACATGAGCGTATTGATCTCTGATTATTTTTAGTGTTAGAAATTACTTGCTTACCTGTATTCCCTTTGGACACTTCACCAGATATTAAAGTATTAGATTCATCATTAATTTCATCTGTACTTACAAAAACCACGAAAAAAAACAACATGAATACACCAAAAAACGCTGTAAAGGAATGCATGGTTTTACCAAATTGCCTTTTAGTAAAAAAATCCTAACGGACCTATGTGCAAGGATCAATTCTACAAAGAAGAATGCTCGTAGGTAATCACTTTAAATTACACCTCGTTATGCGAACAATAACAAACAATTTATGGGTCATTAAACATTTATCTATGTTAAAATGTACTAAAACCAGTAACAATCGGAAGTGACGAAGTAACGATACATTTGCTCTGCCACTACTACATTTACTGGCTTCAATCAACAGTATTATCAATCGAAGTTTACAAGCTTTTATTTAATATAATATATTTTAACATTGCGTGTCTTGCACATTAAATTAAACTCACGCACCTTGGGCCGGGCCTTACTCTCCAGACTGATTCGATTTTGATTCAGATTCGATTTTGAGTCATATTTGATTTTGATTAATATTCGATAGTGTCGACTACTCCCGAATAGATTGACCTTTGGTATTTTTGACTCTCAGTCGATTGATATGGTCGGGAGTACAAAAAGTTGCGATAAAACGATTTTCTTTATCCTGGTTAGTTTCAAAGAAATCCACCAAATAAAATACCAAAATCCGTTGAGATCAAACTGATTCGATTCTCGATTATGTCGGAAGTAAGCCTGCTGATTATTGGTAGTGCTGAAATTTTTCATGTCGCGTGGCATTGCAATGTCATGATGAAATAAAGCTGCGCTAAATTCAAAGGAAGTAGGAACTCCGCTGTACAAACCCTACGAGTTTGGTTGTTTGATTTGTATTGACGAGTACTTTGTATTTATAATAATGCAGGGTCTGATGAATGTTGCTCTACTGATGGAGTTCAAAGGTCCCCATCGGAACTACGCTATACAATACCTATTAGTTGTTTGATTTATATTGACGAGTACTTATATGTCTCTATAGTTTCAGGTTATTATTATCCTGAATACTATAGAGACAAGGTATTCTTGTTTACATTAAACCGGTAATGTGTAACGATTAACGACGTAGATGAAAGACCTCTTTAGTAAAAACCTTTCGATGTTCCTTGGGTATTTCATTAGGTCCCTAATGGAATATCAAAAACACGGAGTAATTTATAAATAACAAAACAGCCATGTGCGAATCAGACTAAGAAATTCCATACAGTACGTCGGTTTATTAAAAAATCAGGTAAATCGTAAAAAAATATTCTTCAAATACATTTTACTTCAAAAGGGATAATTTATATATGACCTTTCAATGTACCTACCAATCTGAAAGAAACCCATTTATAAAATGAATTTCGACATTTTCATCGTGATTCAAGCCCAACCTAACCACTTTGTTAAACGGTAATCAATTAAGTAGGTACACATTTAACCAAAATTAAGATTTTTTTATTAATCTTGTTCAACAATTTTATAATAAGTATAAACTATATTGATGTACAATCCCGGCTATAAATGGAGCATGTAGCTCTAGTCATCGCAGACATAAACAGAAATCCGTCTATGCAATTTACCAAACCCCAATAAAGTATCCATTGAGGCAGTTATGTAGACCACGTGTAGATACGCGTCTCGAATAGGACAATTATACGTTGCGATTTGCGACACTTACAGAGATAGCTAATTATATCAGCCACATCAAATAATCCTGGTTAATCTCATCCACGGCCAGAATCGACCTATTTCTATTCCACCGACTGATTCTGTTTAGTGCTGCCAATAAACTTCACTTTATATTCACATTAATTGAAAGATAAAGTCAAATGCACTTTGAATTTATGCAACTGTATTTTATCAAAGCAATTTGCAAAGGTGACTCGGTATTCTGCATATTGAAATATTTAGTAGATATTATGTGCACCTATAAGTATAATGGGTACTTTGTGACTTGTAATATTAAACTTTTAAATTATAAATATTTTTAAACAAATGCACTCACAACCCAAATTATCTTCCTTGTTACCGGTTCGGGAACTAAGTAACTATTTAATTAATTAATTATTATTTATCGTTATGGACATCAATGAATGTTTTAGATACAAGATTATATAGTAACTAGCATTTACCCCGCGTTTCCGAACGCGTAAATACAGTATCCCACGTAAACGCTGTACTTTTTCAGGATAAAAGATGTATGAAAAATTCTAATAAAAATCTTTCAGTCGTTTGCCCGTGAAGAAGTAAGAAGACACACTCACAAGATATTGCCTTTATAATATTAATGTGATACGTATAAATACATAACGTCTCCGTGGTCTAGTGGTTCAGAGCTTCGCTCTCGACCCAAAGATCGTGGGTTCGATTCCCGCTTTGAAACAACAAAAAAATTTCTTTCCAAGTTTGGTTTGGACAATGCAGGTTGATCACCCGATTCTCTGACAAGAAAGATGATCCATGCTTCGGGTAGGCATTTAAAAAGTCAGCCCTGCGCTTGATATCCCGCCAGGTCGTGTCGGTTATCCGTCCCACTGGGCTACGAGAATGAAGGAAGAGATAGTGCTTCTGAGTATTGCGCACGTGGCTGGCCTGGTTTCAATGAAACCGGCTACCATCACCAAAATCGGTGTGGAAGGCATTATTATTATTTTATTACATACACGAACTTATTTGTGGCCCTGAGTTATACTCAGAATAGTATGTACTTGAGTAGATACCAGTAATCCAGATCAATTAAATGCCCTTGAGTAGGGACTTAATTTTCTCGCGTTCGCAATTTAATTAAGAAGCTGAAAAAATTAGCTACTAAAGGGCTTAAACACTTTAATTATTATTTAATATACGTTTTATCAGAATAATTAAAAATAGGTCCTTAGTATAATTAGGTAGATATCAATAAAACTTTAAAATTTAAAAAGTTTCCAACGTTATAGTGAAGTTGATACCTATTATGTATCTAGTGATGAGTGTTATGCAGGCTTACTCCTGACACAATTGCGAATTGAATCAGTTCGATCTCAACGGCTTTTGGTATTTTATTTGGTGGATTGCTTTGAAACTAACCAGGATAAAGAAAATCGTTAGATCAAAATTTTTTGTACTCCCGACCATATCAATCGACAAACGTCAATTTATTCGGAAGTATGCGGCACGATCGAATCTGAATCAAAATCGAATCAGTTTGGAGAGTAGGCCCTAGTTGTTTCAACTTGTTTCTTCAAATCGTCCATCTCTTGCTTGCGCTGACTCTACTTATACCCGACCCCGGCGAAACCAAAAGGAAGGATAATGATACATTATGAACTAGAGCAGACCTAGTATACTCAGTTCTGATGTGTTCGAATGTAAACAATGCTCAATACGGCTATAATTCCATTCCAATTTAAATATCGATTATTCACGGCGCAATCAATAAAACCAAATTTACTTAAAAGGGTATAAAGATAAAGTGACATTAACTACGGTCTACCACGTACTTGAATAGACAAGGAAGTCCCGACTACGACACGCCTTTAGGCGAATCGCTGAAGAAAAAACTAAGTTTAAATTAATCGAGATGGGAATAGACTCGTAATAATATTTATTTAACCGACTTCCGAAAAATCGAGGAGTTTCTCAATTTGGTTGAATATTTTTATAGATAATGATTCATTATAATGTTTTTTATCGTTACAGATGCCGAACGCTTCGGACTCCCGGCAACATTTTGGTCGCCAACTTAGCCCTGAGCGATTTCCTGATGCTCGCCAAGACTCCCATATTCATATTCAACTCCTTCCACCTTGGCCCCGTACTAGGAAAGACGGGTGAGTTTAATAATATTATGGACAGATGATATAAAGAATTAAGAAGTATGAATGCACCTCCCATCAACCATCTTTCTCGTGGGTTTCTGAAAAGGAGACAGAGGGAATATATATCTAGAAATAGGCAGCAGAGTTTACGCGGATATCTTAAAACTGCGCTCGCCAACAACCCTTCTGCTAACTTGCTTAGCGTGTCGAGTAACACCATCCTATGGGATACTTTGAGGGAGGCTTATGTCCAGCTGTGCAGTATGCACGTACTAGCTGGATCGCCGACAATTTATGTAAATAAACTAGTTTAATGTTTACATTATGTTTACGAGAACATAAGCCGATGTGTCTACGAATGTTGTAAAATGTAAACTAACCGAAATGCCGGGCATTTGAATATGTTGAATAGAGCGCGATAAAGTCAATGAAGGTAACTTTATCCAGGTATCATTTTCACATAATTATCAATAATTATAAGGAGTTTTCAAATAGGGTAATATCAAAAACTACTGCAGTTACTATAGTTCTACATTATCATTGAGTAACATAGGCCTTATTTTTATAAATTATAAAGAAGAGTATAAACCCAATATATTGCGGGCGGAGCCGCGAACCATAGCTTGTTATAATAAACGGACGTGCCAAGCGCTTAAATAATGTAGATATCAAATTAATTACATATTTACATTAAAAATGATAAATGATGTGTAGCGAATGTAGAGTATGTGATAAACGGTGTTGCATGTCTCACGAACACACAAAATTGCTCTGTTTATTAAAAATTCCCTCTAGACCACATTGCCTTTGCTTTATGGGTTAAAAAATCTCAATGTGCTATAGGTGCTCAATGTACAATGTGTATAACATAGGTATTTAAATTACATAGCTACATCTGTATTATACATCTATGTAATTATAAATTTATAAAGCACTATATTTTCTAAGTAAGTAATCCTACTAACTACGTTCGTACCAAGAAAACCTGTATATTTATTTATACATCATGCACATTTTGTACATAGGCGCCTATGACTATGAATCAAACTGATTATTTGCGTGCTTAATTTCGTTAAACACAGTCCAGAGAATAAAATTTATAGCTCAAACGGAAAGCAAACACACATCTACGTGTGTCCATTAATTCTTCCAATCTCACAAATCTTTTATTTTATATAGACGAAATAAATATGCTTGTACCTAGTCGTTTTACACTTGTAAGAATGGAAGAATAAATGAATATACCTAGGTGATTTGATTGCTTTTCTCTTAAGTTGTAATTTTTATGCACTGATGGATTTGAACAAAATCAACCACGCCAATAATTTTTACATAATATTGTCCTATATTTATCATGGCAAATTCTGAATCGTATGATTTAGAACATTTTTTACACAATGTTCCAGGTTGCGTGATCTACGGGTTCGTCGGCGGTCTGAGCGGCACGACGTCGATCGCGACGCTGACGGCGATCGCGCTCGACCGCTACTGGGCCGTGGTATACCCGCTGCAGCCGCTGCGGGCGCTCACCGCCATCCGAGCCCGCCTGCTCGCCGTCGGATCCTGGCTGTACGCCGCCATATTCGCTACCATCCCCGCCCTCGACGTCGGTTACGGCCGCTACGTCCCCGAAGGCTTCCTCACCAGCTGCAGCTTTGACTATCTCACGGACGAGCTCAAACCGCGATACTTCATTTTCGTCTTCTTCTGTGCCGCCTGGCTCGCTCCTCTCTGTATCATATCGTACTGCTACAGCATAATTCTCCGGATCGTCGTCGGCCAGAGGAACATGACGAATACGAATCAGGAGCAGCGCATGTCCTCGAGACACGTGAAGGAGCAGACGAAACGTAAAGCAGAAGTGAAGCTAGCCGTTCTCGTGATTGTCGTCATAGCTCTGTTCTTTATTTCCTGGACACCGTACGCCGTCGTCGCGCTGCTGGGCATTTTTGGCCAGAAACATCTCATAACTCCCATCACGTCGATGATACCGGCTCTGTTCTGTAAGACGGCGGCGTGTATCAACCCCTTTATCTATATCATAACGCATCCTAAGTTTCGAAAGGAATTGCAAAAGCTGCTGTTCAAGGACAAGTCGCGGCGAATGGGCGGAACAGTTCGCACTATAGGTTACACGGAATCGAATAAGATTCGCAGAGCGAGCAGAGATTTAAGTGAGACTGATGTCGAAGTGATCGAGATGAAAGACATTCCATATCAGAACCCGGCGTATAGCGCGGTGCACGTGCAGAGCATATCGGAGAAGGTGTCGGGCCGGACGGGGTCGCAGCGCTCGCACACGAGCATGAAGAGTTTCGAAGAAAATGTTGTCACGCCACCATCTTGGTATTCCAAACCCCAGTTTTCCAAAAAAAGAAGTTTTAGTAGAAGCTCTTCCAAAAAATCATTTTAAGCCCTGTCTTTTAGTTACTTTCAATTTGTCATATTTTTTATTACATAAATATCACAAAATAAGGTGTGTAGATATTAGTTCAATTGTCATTACTTTAGTTTACATAAATTAAATATAGGCACTTATTTATCTATATCTACAATTTTTGTGTAAAGATATAGTAATATCTCTAAGTAAAATAAAATAATTATGGCCAGATTATTTCCATGGTAAGCAAAGTTAATTATTATTAAGGCACGTCTAAGTAGGTAGATATTATTATCAAGTTATGAACACATCTATGGAATACCTACTTGTCTTATAAATACGAAAGCAACGTAGTGGTATACAATTGACTTACGTAAGAGTTTGTTACCTACCTACTATTTTTCCTGTAAAGGTTTTAAATTTTAATTAACCTGCCTATGTGGTTTAAGTAGGTAGGTAGGTACTTAATCTTATTAAGTATCTATGTAATGTTAATGTTATAATTTTATATCAAAAGGAAAGTCCTGCAAGTATGTTATTGTATCCACGGTTAATCACGTAGCTATTAGATTAGCACCTACCTAGTGTACCTAGGTAGTACGTAACTAGTCAATTTGTTTTTAATGAATTTTAAAAATATTGTCAGATATTATAGATATTATTTATGGAACCAAATTAATAAATTGATGTATAGTACTTTGTTTTTTTGTTGTATTATTTATTAACCACTTCTAGAGTAATTCCCAAAGTGGTCCAGCTGGATCCCCGGGGGTGTCGACCCATGACTTAACGGGGGCAACTAAAATGTTGGCTTGACTATCAACATAGGCAGATAATATATTTTTAAGAAACTCAGCGACTGTTACTTTTAAAAATACCTTGATAAAGGCAAAATATTCTTCATTTCTATTATTCAGACATACAACGTTTAATATTTAATTACCCTGCGTGGTGATTTTAACATCAGTTTTATAGACATTTTTAAATTGGTAATAAATTAGTCTAAAAGCGGGATGGGTTCATCTTTGTTTCCTTGGTCAATTGGGTTCATCAGATACAGTAGGTGGAAAAAGAATCAACACCCTAGACCTAGACCTAATTTAGATGAAGATTTTATTTTTTTTGACAATAATAATCATCGTTCGCTATTTAGATGGCTCTCGACTCGTACTTCGTGGGTTCGAACGCCAAAACAACTATATAGATGTTGTTTTTAAGTTTGGTAGGACAATTCAAGGCGAACTTGATATTCACAAAAATTTATGATCCATGCGTCGGATGGGCATATAAAAAATCTGTCTTACGCGGTGCGCCGTTCTCTCGCCAGTCGTGATTCGTGTCCGGTAACCGCACTAGCCTGGTTTTAATGAAATCAGCCACCAGCGCCCAAATCGTGCATTAATTTTTTTCTATCAGCGATTATTATAATTTTTGTAAAGAATAAAAAAATATGTCATCTCTATTTATCGCTTAATAAATTCGAAAACAAAATGTATGGGATTTGATATAAGCTTCGCTAACTGACACACAAAGTCGCTTGTCATTTAACGATCCTTTTGTCATGGATACCCCAAACATCGATTATATTAATAATTTCACAAAAAATATGCATGACTACTCCAACGAATTCTTTACGGTGTGAAGTTTAAGATTGATTGAGGGTTTAAATACGTGTACCTACTCTACTTAGCCCGTATATAAAAACCGTATTTAAGTAAATATTACTTTTAACTTCTTTTCTTTGGGAAAAACAGCTCCGTGCCTAGAGGACTTCTTTCACTGAAAGGGCTGTAGCACGAAAATATTATTTTTTTTACTGAACAGAACAACACAATATTGGAATGTAACATAATATTATAATGCTCATAAACTGAAACTTAATATGATCTAAGGAAACATCACTTCCCCTCACATTTCCGCCCGGGGAATGTTTACTCTCTCTTTTGGAAGACAAAAACATTGTACAAACATACACAATGTAATGTTTCGAAAATACATTGACACGAGACTCGCCTTAACTTAGGAGCTATGGACTTATGTCCTTTGTCCGTTACCATTTTTTAAAAATTATCTATGGATTTTAATAAATGTCATGTTTGTGTCATTTGTTTTGCTTTTGACTTCTCGTTTCTTTGATTATGACATTCAAAGTGTATAACCTATCGTGCATAATATCTAGAAAAACTATAAGAAATTGTTATAAACACTTGCATTATTCCAGTAGGAGAACATATTATAATGTTCTATTCTTCGGTTCGGATTCAATTGCACTCAAAAGTTTACAAAAGGTTAATGAATACAGGTTGGTATTCTCAAAGCTGACTCCTCTCGCAATACTTAATCCTACATTTATTTATATAAATAATTTAATACAGGAAAAAAGAAGGTCAAATTAATCGTCTAGACTTCGTCACATCTAATAATGGTAAAAATAAAACAGCGATTGAATTGTATGCGCAAAATGAAAAAATTAAAACATTATCTTGGCCGTCTTTGAACATAAGAAAAGGAGAATATGATTTGGGATTGATAGTAGCATTTGGACACCTAATCAGAGATGATGTATTAAACAATTTTCCATTGTAAGTATTAATGTAATAACAAATATTTGTGTAATAACATATTATTATTACTCTGCTTTTACAACTTTTCTTTGTCTTGACAACATTAATTGAGTTTTAATGTTTATGTTCACTTTATTCTCTAATATTTTATTTATTAACCTAAACTTCCTATTTATATGTTAATTTTATATTTTCAGAGGAATGATAAATGTCCATCCAAGTCTTCTGCCCCGGTGGCGTGGGGCAGCACCAATCATTTACACTTTACTGCATGGTGATGAAGAAGCTGGTGTCTCATTAATGAAAATAAAACCAGATATATTTGATGTGGGTATGTATTTACAAATAATATAAAAATCTATGTTCATCATTGTTTGTCCCATTTTGTACTCTAATGATAAATCCGTTGCTCAGTGATCCCTTTGATCAACAGTTTGTCCTCGAGGTTAATGTAATCAAAATAATATGAATTATGATTCAACTATTTTAATTACAGGTGAAATAATAAGTCAAGAAAGAGTTCCAACATCTAACGAGATTAAGCTCCCTGAATTAACTGAGCAACTCTCTGACATTGGTGCAGATATGCTTGTGGATTGCCTCAGGACACTTCCCACTAGTTTAGAAAAGGCAAAACCTCAAAGTAATGAGGGTGTCACATACGGTAAAGCCTTTTTGCAAATAAAGAATAATTTCATATATTGCTGTGAATACATTGAAAAGTATATTTGCTTAAAAAAATATTCCGCATTATAAATGTGGCTCTCTTAGACACAGTCATGACCAAGGCTAGTAAGCACATAATAACTTTCTCTACAAACCAGTGTTTTCTATCATGCTTCACCACTGAGCAACCTTGCTATCTTCGACCTTCTGGTCCAAGATGGTGCTGGAAAAATCCTATAGAATAGCTATACAGTCCCACTGTACTTTAAACATTTTGGTTGAAGATAGTGTTTTATAATAATGCTTATTAGTTAAAAAGTCAATAAATAAATCATTTTAGCTACTATAATTGTTTCTATTTCAGCAAAGAAAATCAGCAAAAGTATTAGTGAGGTAAAATGGACAGAAATGACTGCTGGAGAAGTATACAATCTATATAGAGCTGTGTATGGACTTTATCCACTATCCACAAAGTTTAGGGACAAGAATATGAAGTTGTTTAATGCATTTTTAACTAACATAAAGGAAGTTGATTTTATTTCAGAAGTTGGGACTATACAATATTGCGATAAAACAGATGCTGTAAGAATTCTTTGTAAAGACAAAATGTATATTTATTTTAAATCACTTAGAATAGTAGGTAAGCGGGAGATTTCTGCTTTGGATTTTTATAATGGTTACATAAAAAATGTTTCTTTGGATAAGAGAAAGTTAATGGTCTGTTGTTAGGGTAAGTGATACTAGCAAATAAAGTATTATGTTAATATGAGCATTTTTACACTCATTTATGTTTAAAATAAAACTCCTTTATCAGTGTTTTATGGTTTATTTTCATTTATTGGTAAGAGAATTTTAGATTTTCTATTGATTTTAAATGGACTAAAGGCGACGAACCAAATTAGAAAAACTCATGTCGCGTCACACTAAACAACCTACTCCATGTCAATGCTTAAAAAGTTTAATTATTTAGCTACCTATTTAAGGAATACTGATTCATTTAAGAATTCAAGATTCTAATAAATGAACTGATGTAAGTGTTAAGAAAATACAGTCAACATAATACTATAACAATATCATAGATATTTAGCTAATTGTTATGAATTAACATAGTTATTACAATAAATATATACATAGACAATATAATAAGAAATAAAATTAATGATACACTAAATGTCATGTCTTAATAATAAGGTTCCCAAGTGCTGCAGTTAATTTTTGACCCTGAAATAGAAATACTTTATATAAACATACATAAATAAAAATAAATTATATACTTATTTACCTATAATAATGAATGGGCAAGAATAAAATATTATGTTTAGAAAAGAAATGTTGATGTTAAGAAATGAAGTAGCAGCTAGGAATTGATATCGAGTAATATCTAAAGAATTTGTGCTATGGGACGAGACAACAGAAACATATTTAATACTTTTATACTATGACATATATGTATAGTATAATAAAAATGTCAAATATAGATTTGACATTTTTATTATACTATACACATATTTAATAGACATCCATGACTCAGGAACATAAAAAGTTTTTTCTTCCTTTGGATAAGAGGGATTCGAACCCGTGACCTATATTGTGTTAACAGTTTCAACCTATCTAAAGCTGTTCTGTATACGCAAAATCTGTAGAAACTCAAGTGCCTCTATTCAAAGCAATTGTAATATTATATATTTAAACAATGTAGTATTCCCTTTAAAAACCCCTTTTTGTGTAGTTCTACTTACCGTCAATGTTAGCTAATACAGCAATGTGATTTTCTAACTATTCTTACCCTGTAAAAATTATGATATGTATAATGGACACGTGCATGATAAAATGAAATGGCAAAAATGATGCCTATATTTTATATTTTTCGTGCGCAAAATATGAAAACAGCAAAGTAAAAAACTTGGATATAATATGCAATGCTCCTAAGGGTATCTTTACTGTGATGACACTAGAAAGCTAATTTTCTTAGTAGAATTAAAGTAGACATGAATGTTGCAAAATCTTTTAAACTGCTATCACAAGACGTTTGTATAAAGATTTTAATAATTAATGTGCATAACTGTCCTCTTACTCTTGAAATTAATTATTTCAATCGATCGGAATTGTAATTGGCCAGTTGGCTAATCTTAAACACGACACTAGCGCCAAATGGTTTAGAAGTAAGTGTAGTTTTTATGGAACTAAGTGAAATTTGATAGAAAATCCCGTTAACAATAAGGCTTCCAAGAGTAGCGACAAAGGGATATGACAGCAAAATTAACAGTGGAATTGGATTGTAATTGAATTAGTTTAAGAAGATGGTATGAACATTATAATAATTACAATGTTTTGAAACTATTTTTACAGATAGGTACTTTATACACATGATATCCTTTCTTTCTCTTTATATTATAATGTAAAGAGTTATTTTATATAGAAAATAAAATAACATTGCACTCTTAGGGCCGATTAATCAATCGTCAGATAACTTTTATCTAAGTTCTTTTATAAAGTCACATATTTATTCCTAAGATAAAAGTTATCTGACGATTGAAAAATCGGCCCTCAATCAATTACAACACTAATAATATAAACCCATTGCCATGTGAGGTCAACTACCTTTTCAGCGCCTTAACTGAAACGTGATACACACTAGATTTTTTGTATTCACACTAGACATGGGCAGTTAATGAGGAGTAATATTTATGTTTTCATAAAACTTTTAATTTAAGTAATTATCGAGGTTTTTATGATTTGGTGCTTGGAACGATGGACTGAAATTTGTTTATTTATAACAAATAAAGATGGCAAAGCAAAATGCAAATGTAGTGTGAGAAATGAATGTAAACAATGTAACAAATACGTTTTATTTAATAATCATTATAGTACTTACTACTATTTCAACAAAAACACCGTTCAATTACAACCACATAGAACAGACAATATTACTTGATAAAGTTTTTTTTTTCGACGAAAGTTAAAATAATAATCAACGATAATAACCAGCATTTTAGCTACTCCATGATATTTGCTTGCCTTACTTTAAAAAACTACTTAAGTCATAATATATAAATAAAATTATCATCACTTCATCAAGTCTCTTATATCTTTAGTCTTTACTTTTCTAATTACAATCTACTTTTCATTATTAAGTAAAAAAACATAAAAATGGCAAACACATGACTAAATGCATGACAAGAATGTTGTAAATTTTTTGCTCTAATATTAGATACATAACTTGAAAGTAAACTTACAATAAAAATACATACAATATTTAAAACAAGTAATATAAAAAAAAACAATAAATATTGCACACAATTTGTATTGACATCACTGCAAAAGGTATTTCCATAGATAAATTATCCCAATATTATTATTGCCCAAAGAAAAAAGCAAGTAGAAATATGTAGATTAGTGTGCTCACAAATATCTCACATGTACACAAGGTAAGTACAAGCTATGACACATATAATTAGATAAATATAGACCTAGCTGCTATAAGAAGATATATTATATACAGGGTGTAAAAAGAACAGTCACTATAACTAAGTGATATGATTATACTACCTTTCCTCATTTTGGAAATGTATTTTGTCAGAAAGTAAAAAAAAAATACTTTTTACCATTTCATATTGAAGCAAGCATAACAAAAAGCAAAAAAGCATATTTTTTTTTATTTTTGTAAAAAGTAAATGTATAAAATACATTTCTAGAATGTGAAAAGATAGTATAATCATATCTCAATGTTGTAGTGATTCTTTTTACACACGTTATTATTTCAATCAATGCTAAAATTATTATTAAAAAATTTGCTTTCTAACATGCTTCTTACAGTGGCTACAGCATGTATTTATAAACAGTAAGATTTAATTTTGTTAATACTTTAGATTATGATCCATAAAAATATAAAATCACAACACAATACATACAATTAAATAGATATTTGTTTAATATACCCACAAAATTTTAATCCTTGCTGTTTTTTTGGCAATGGCAAAAAACACAATTTTTACAAAGACAACAATTAACAAGATGCTTATGACTTATGAGCAATGATTCTTGATATGTAAATGTACTAACATAACGAAAAAGATGTACTTATTTAACTATAATCCTGACCGAAATATTTCTTGGTTAAGGTCTTGTTTTTTTTAATCCCAAAACGTAGCCGAATCATGTCAAAACATCTAGATTTTAGGCCGTAGCCGAATCATGTCAAAACAGCTAAGAAGATTTCTTATTAGCTGTTTTGACATGATTCGGCTACGGCCTAAAATCTAGATTGGCTTAGCTCACTCGCAAGAGTGTCATTCTTGAATATGCGATAGCATTGGAATCAGCGAATCCCTTGTATAAGTTCACGTTATTCGTGCAAAATCCCATTTCATTATGTTAGTAGACCGACATGACTATGAGAGTGCAGGATGCTATGTGGTGCGGTCTTCACTCGGGTCACAGCGAGCTTTTGGGTGTCAGCTGCCTCCTAAAATATTAGTTTGTTATCGTGAGAAATGATGATATAAATGATCTATTAAAATTACATTACCAAAAACAAACGTAACACTCTAAAGTTAGAAGCACTTATATATCTACATGTCGATTTTTCAACAAAATATGTCATAACCTTTGCAGGGGCCAGACATGAACATAGCACTATCGTTCAAAATAATCGGCTATAAAGTGCTGGTGACTTGACTTGATCCAAACAAAAAGATTTTTGTGAGATGTGCGTTTACTTTAATCAATTTTGGGTGTTAATAAAAAAATTAAGTAATTTTGTCCATACTACCCTGGTTTATTTCCAATTGATGTATGTAATATTAAAATAGTTTATAATAGGTACATATGCTCTCCCTTATTCCAATTTCCAGGTTAAAATAGATAAGAACTAGGTAATAGGTAGCAGATCAGTGATTCTTTCAATTAGTAATGTTTCGATATACTCATGCACAATACCGCCAACGATTCTATAAAACAGTTAAATCAAACAAAATGTGTCATAACCATTTATTAATTTCAAGGCTAAAAATAATCTCATGCATGAAAATGGAAATCAGTCATGCAATTTGCGTAGTTTCATTAGTAAATGCTTATATTCTTGGGACCGAATCTGTAAAACGTTTGTCAATCAAAAAGCTGTTAGACACAAAAGGAAAAACAAAAGCTTCATTAGTTTAAACACATATATTTAATGTTACATTATGTTACAGTCTAAACTACAAGCATGTGCAATGATAAGTAGCATTTATATTAGTGTGTTTTATATTATTCTACACTTTATCTCAACTCTGGTACGCAACATCAATAAGTTTTTATCTCAACAGCGGCCACTCGAAAACGTTCATTTACATCGATGCCAGTCAAAAATAGATAAGGGAAGCCGTACTCGCTACATAATTACGCTCATTCGTGGAATAATACATCAACATAGATAACGATCATATCTAACCTATAAAACATAATATTGTTTTATAGGTTAGATACCGACGTCGATAAAAAAAACATGTGTCAGAAAAATAAGAAACTAATTACATGCAGCGTTTAGATAGTTTATAGCGCCATAAAGAAAGATATGTAATATGTACGATATCTGATACATAATATGCCTCTCTACATACTATGCGTCACAAAAATCAATAACTGTTGTATCGTGTATGCGTTAGGCTAGGGCCGATTCACACTGCGTACTCTATAATCTATGACTAGCACGCACAAACCTACTTCGCTAGGATAAATTCTGCATAGTAACGTTCAGGAAATTCGATTATACTTTGTACCTCCGATAAGTGCGGCAGTGTGCATAGGCCCTTAGGTTATTCATTATCTACATTGTACGTTATCAGGGGCTTAGACAAAGTGCAATATCAAAGCACGAAGGTTGAAACGAATAAAATGTTTGAGAGTATCTCAATGATATTTTAAATAAAAAGGTCAATCTCATTAGTTTTCTACAATAATGAGTTATTTTTTAATTTCAGATAACTTTTATCAGTCGAATAAATATGTTGCTTTAAAATTTTGTTCACACAAAATTGGTCCAGGCCACACATTTGAGTCGTATAGAATAAAAAACAGCTATCTGACTTTTGAATCAACAACAGCAATCTGACTTTTGACTTTGTATCGGTATCCATAATAAGTTGAAAGTCAGATTGCTGTTTTTGATTCTATATGACTCATTTATTCTGAAGTCAAAGTTATCTGACAGTTGAAACATCACCCCTATGTGTATTTAAATACAGAATTTTGTTGTCAAACTTAGTTATTGTTATGTTATCGAAGCCCCCTCGTCTATATTAAAGGTTATTAACATTATTAGTAGATATGTGGCACTATTCGCTACAAGCTATGCAGAGGTGGGTGGGGCTTACATGTGCTCCGGGTGGGAACGGATGCAGTTGATAAACTCGCTGGGCTTGAGATCACCTCTGCAGATCTTATACACCGCCGTGAACAACGGGAATCTGAAATGCAAATAAATGATAAATTAATTATGATTTACAATGTGTTTCTAAATAAATATAAACAAAATTAAAACATTTAAGTAAATACCGAATTGCCAAGTAGTGTAAGTGAACAAACTAATAATTAATCATAGAATCATAGCTAAGAACGCTCTCGGTCAGCTTTCATACAAAAAAAAACTTGATCAAAATCGGTTCATTCATTTCGGAGCTACATTGCTGCAGACTTTTTTTCTTTCATGGAATTGGCACATTCAGTAGGTACATTTGTCTATATCGACGTAATATGTTGGGGTCAAAAGTACTTTTTTAGCAAATTCAGTTAAAAGTACTTTTGACTGCTTAAGAGTTTTCACTATCATATACCTCAACTGATTAGCTATTCAATGTTGCAGTTTTTATCTGACACATTAAAAAGACATTTTCACACGAACAATTCCTTAAACCTACAAG
Organism: Celastrina argiolus; assembly: GCA_905187575.2. NCBI lineage: Eukaryota > Metazoa > Arthropoda > Insecta > Lepidoptera > Lycaenidae > Celastrina > Celastrina argiolus. The sequence continues at coordinate 10,315,881 of LR994581.1, forward strand.
TTTATCAAGAACACAATATTAATAAATATCGTTAAAATAATATTTAAAACAAAGTAAAGTACCTATGCTCTATCTTATCATGTCATGTGACAAAAATATTTACTTGCATTAAAATACACTAGCCTTGAAATACAGATTGCTCTGAGTGTGAAATTTAAACAAAAGTCCCACCCACGGTTTATTGCAAAACTTGTGCGTTGCATCGTTGAAATCAGTATATTCTACTTTTCACCTACAAATAGTCGCTCAGAAAAAGTATTCAGCGATTGGGCATCCTAATACTCAATATTTATTATTATTATTTAGTTGTCAGAACAATGAGTTCATACATGAGAAATTGAAACGAGCTCGATAGCAGTGACTGTTCTTTTTACACACTGTATATCTCTATAACCTATAAAGTATAGTCTACAAGTAAATTTTACTCGTAGACTGTAATCTGTAAAAGTCGACTCAAAATAATTTAAATTTATAATATGTATGAACTATAATTTACTATTAATTTAACAAAAAATAGTAACATTAAGCAAGTTTCCTTTTTTGAGATGAAACGTTTCATTAAAATTATTATGTAAATTGTGACGCTGTTCTATATCCCATGTATTGATCTTATAAATATAGATTTCTTTTTCTGGAACGCTCGTTGTATACACTTGTCTATGTCAGCACAGGGATGCTCTTAAAAGGTAGCAACTCAACAGTAGTAACATATAGTAGATACGATGAAAACTTAAGGTAACATAATATTGAGGTAGTACGTAATTGCATATCAACGGGAAATGGGAAGTAAGAATTGTGATATTTTACGACTTTCAACAACTACCTACTTATAAATAAATACAGCTAATAATCAATCAATTAAAAATATTAACAATTTATTGATTATCTACAATTCTCCTTGAATTTGACGGAATTAAAATAATTAAGTACGGGAAATCAAATGGTGTGAAAAAAGTACAGTCTATAGATAGTTTTTCATTTTGTGATTATCGCTTATTATTATGTCCTTACATATGAAATTGGCGTTTTGTATGGGAGGAACATAGAAGCGATTTTTTCATATTAAAATATATTTTATTAATGAAAGTATTGCTATCTATACACTTTTGCCATCTTATAGGTAGTTCATTGATCCCTTTACTAAAAAAACCATTCGGACGGGAATCAATAAAATCTTTGAAAGCGGTTTGGACTGCCTCATCGGAATTGAATTTTTTTCCTTGCAAGAAGTTATCCAAATTTCGAAAAAAATGGTAATCTGTTAGAGCAAGGTCCGGAGAGTACGGTGGATGTCTTAGACATTCCAATTGAAGCTCCTCTAATTTGGTAGCCGTCTGTTGGGCCGTGTATGGTCTAGCGTTGTCTTGAAGCAGCAGTGGCGTAGAGCGATTTACAAGTCTCGGTTGTTTAACGGCGAGCTTTTCCATCATGGTTTGTAGTTGCTGACAATAGACATTAGCCGTAATCGTCTGACCAGATTTAAGAAAGCTATAGTGTACGACACCGGCACTAGTCCACCGAACGCTTACAAGTAACTTTTTTTGAGTTAATTTTCGCTTGGGGCAAGACTTTGCTGGTTCACCAGGGTTCAGCCATTGCGATGAGCGTTTACGATTATGGTACAGAATCCACTTTTCATCATATGTAATGAACCGATTTAAAATTCCTTCATTATTGTGCCGGTTGAGCAATGTAACGCAGCTGTCAACGCGCGTTTGTCGGTTTGCTTCATTCAATTCATGAGGTACCCACCTTTCAAGCTTTTTCACCTTCCCAATTTGCTTCAAGTGGATTAAAACGGTTTTGTCTCTAACACCGCAGCCTGTAGCTAACTCTGATGTGGTTTGCGATGGATCTGCTTCCACAATAGCCTTCAATTCATCAGTATCGACCTTAGTCTCCGGCCGTCCACGGGGCTTGTTCTGCAGGTCGAAATTTCGAGAACGAAAGCGTTGAAACCAAAAACGCACCGTGTTTTATTTTGCGACACCACCCCCATACACATCATTAATCCTTCGAGCCGTTTCTGCAGCACTGGTGCCACGGTGGAACTCGTACTCGTAAATAATGCGATATTTAAAGTTTTCCATTTTGTGAAATGAGTGACGCAAAAAAAAGCAAAAGAGAAAAAAACAAATGAATTACGGTTTTCAAAACACAAAATATGCATTAGTAAATAACTGTTTAAATTTGAATTTGGAATTCCTAACCAAAGAGGATATATTTAAGATCAAAGTGGCCAGTACGACAAAACGCCAATTTCATATGTAAGAACCTAATATTTTATGAAAATGTTGTGACCTCAAACTAACAACGAGTAAAAACGTAAGTCCTTTTGTTGATTCCATATATCAGACAAAGTAAATATTGTGAAATATTACAAGTTCCTACCTGGGGCCTTACTCTCCAAACTGATTTGATTTTGATTCAGATACGATCATGCCGCGTAATTCCTAATAAATTGACATTTGTTTATTCTCAATCAATTGATATGGTCGAGTGTACAAAAAGTTACGATCTAACAATTTTCTTTTTCCTGATTAGTTTCAAAGTAATTCACCAAATAAGGTACGAAAAACCACTGATATCGAACGGATGCGGTTCTCGATTGTGTCGGGAGTAGGCCCGCTGTTTCTTCAAAAGGAACCGTTACATTGAATTACATAAAAATGTATGCAGTAGCAGGCATATAGAATGTTAAGGTCGGTATGCAGGGAAATAGGATGTATGACAGACTTCAAAGGTAATAGCAATGAAACCAAAGCATTGACCTCTATGTGAACGTGGATAGCCGCCAACGACTAATTTGGTACCAACCTCGAATTATATAACACATAAGGGCTTTGACGAGAGTATTGGCAAAGTTCTAGGTCAAGAATTTTCATCTGGCACAAACTATTGCAACTGGCCGCTAACAATACATCTGTTGCAGCGAAAATATGTTTATCAATGCACTATTTAATGAATACAGAATGATATTAAATGTTGTAACAAAAAATGTTGTTTTCAAGTTTGGTTAGGACAATGCAGTCTGATCACCTGATTGTCTGACAAGAAAGATGATCCATCCGTCGGATGGGCATGTAAAAAGTCGGTCCTGCGCCTGATCTCTCGCCAGTCGTGTCGGTTTACCGTCCCACTGGGTTATGAGAGTAAAAGGAAGAGAGAGTGCTTCTGTGTATTGCGCACACACTTGGGCACTATAAAATAACTCCTGCGTAGATGGCCTGGTTTCAATGAAATCGGCTACCGACGCCGAAATCGGTGAGGAGGAGCTATTTTTTTTTTTACATTTCTGAGCGAAGTACACCAAATTGAACCAATAGAAGGAAGTAACCAACATTTTTATTAAACCGATGACATAAATATATTATAGCCTTACACGCCAATTACATTTTTAGCTATTAGTACGAATCTATTAAACCTCTTATGTTACCGATTTTTTTATCATTCGTGTTTTGACGTGACAACGTCTAATAAATCGATGAACGCCGGTTGCACGCACGATATAGGGTGACTCATTGTCCTGTTATGCTCATTGTAATGTAACGACCGGAGCGAGAGAAAGGCGCGATGGGGTTGAGGATGCATTATCATGTTACCTACTTTACATTTTTCTTTTAATTGCGTCCTTATGACGTATTCACGTCAAAAAATTTGATAATGAAAAACTCACTTGTTCTCCATATTCTTGTTGGCCAGCATGTGGTTGACCTCGTCCGCGGTGATGGGTCCCTGCAGCTTCTGGCCGTTGAGCATCTCGTCCTCAAGCTCCTTGATGGAGCGACCAGTTTTCACGAACGCCTCGGCCACTCGCCTGTTCCTGCCGCCTGCGAAAATAGATTACTAAAATATTGACAAATAAAGAGAGCCAAACTAAAACGGGACTGAGCAGGACATATTAGTCGCATGCACCCTGACCAGAGGACGGATGACGTCGCCGCGGCCGGTCTAGAACAAGATGGTGTGATGGACTGGACGCACACAAGACAGACTGACCAGCTGGAGTACAATTAAGAGCGCGCAATCAAATTTCATCAAGTCGAAATCGCCGCGAGAGACGATATCGACTCACACAGACGCATAACAACACGCATGTGTGGGTTAACGCTAGGTCGAGCGTACGTAGCGCGCGCGAGTAATATTGGTAGTTTGATCCTAATGAATTTTAATATTACCTACCATTTCAATACTTCTATAAAATTAAATGGTATTTAAGTTATAAAATACAAATTATACATACTCGACATGCTAGTAATCGCCCGCGGCTCAGTCCGCGTTACTGTCTAACCGTCGGGAATAACTTTCGCGATGATTGTGTGAAAAGAGTTTCATGGTGGTTGGTCAGTAGATGAGACGTGAAGAAAGTAACAAACAAACACACGAACAAACAAACAAACTTTCACATTTATAATTAAGGATAAGTAAGTAATGAGAATAAAAAATTCAACAACCTAATTTTAATAAAAATATACCAAGTTATTTATTTTTCATCTTTGATGTCCAGAAATGTTTGTCCCTAAATATTTTACTGACCCACTTCCGACTACCCACTAAAATGTACTAAAATACCAATTTTTAGTGGGTAGTCGGGATGGACATGCTTTTTTCAGTGACAAAAATGTTGTCACTATACTAACTAGCATTTTTTGGATAAAATGTACATTATGGTCGGTTGAGTTGGCGGCTGCAATTTTTATGGCGAATAGAGCTATATGTAAGGAGTCATTAACCAAAATTTAAACTTGCGGAAACTCGTAGTTTTTTAGTTATTGAAAAAATAAAATTCGTATTTTTGTATGAATATTCGACTACTTTTGACGTAATTCTGCCCGATTATCTAGTTAAGAAAAATAGGTGATTGAACTAGAATAAAAATGGCTTTTGGCGCTATATAAAAAAAACTGTCAAAATTACGTCAAAAGTAGTCGAATATTCATACAAAAATACGAATTTTATTTTTTCAAAAACTAAAAAACTAGGAGTTGCCGCAACTTTTAATTTTGGTTAGTGACTCCTTACATATAGCTCTATTCGCCATAAAATTTGCAGCCGCCAACACGACCGACCGTAATGTACATTTTTTCCGGCATAACATGTATCTCACAAGTTTTTACTGTAGAAGAACTAAGTAGCGAGACTTGGCAATTTTTACAAGATATGTTTTTGATGGGATCTCAGTTCTTTTTGTAGAAGATTTACTAAACGCGTGTTTTTGTCAAAGGGCAAATACAGCTTTGTAATCCTATACATTTAAATGACATTACAAAGTTAATTATGCAGTTAGTCTAGATAATTCTACAGAAATATTTTTTTAGGTTTTTCCCTTATTTATACACTAAACACTACTTGTATTCCAAATGTGAAGCTTCTATGTCTGCTAGAAGTGCCTAATACTTTTGATGATCGGTCAGTGAGTGATTGAGTCAGTGACAAAAGTAAGGAGTTTGACAAGTTATAATTATGTAACTTCTGTTTCAAATTGAATTACATTTGAAATATACTGTGTTTGTACAATGCTTTCCTAGTAACTAAAAATGAAGGCTTCTTTTAATCCACAACAAAGTTATAGGGAGTTGAAAATGGCCTAAACTGCTACGAGAAATTGATGGTACGGCCGTGCTCAAGTTGACAGAAGCACTGCCGTGCCCCCAGATACTCGGTTATATTGATGACAGTTACATTAAAGCAGACATACACTCAGGGGCTGATGATGATTAGTATAATTTTTAAATAATATATGAACCACACCATCTTTTAACTAAAAAAAACCGCATCAAAATTTGTCAATCATTTAGGAACTGCGATATAACAAACAGACATACAGGGGCTGATGATGATTAGTATTATTTTTCAATATATAAACCACATCAGCTTTCAACTAAAGAAATTGACATAAAAAATTTTTGATTAATTTAGGGGCTGTGATATTACAGACAGACATACAGGGGCTGATGATGATTAGTATAATTTTTAAATATACAAATCACATCAGCTCTCAACAAAAGAAATTGACATCAAAATCTTTTGATTAATTTAGGGGCTGTGATATTACAGACTGACACACAGGGGCTGATGATGATTAGTATAATTTTTAAATATATAAACCACACCAGCTTTCTGCTTAAGAAAACCGCATCAAAATCTGTGATGCATTTAGGAGCTACGATATGAGAAACAGACACACAGGGGCTGATGATGATTATTATATAAATTTTAAATTTTATAAATAAACTCTGAACAAATTACACACCTTTTTTGTGGTAACCTCTTAATATTTTTTTTTCTATATAAATATTATGAACTTTGTAATCGACATAATATAATCTCTGTAAATTTCCCCCATTTCTCATAAAAATATTAATGCTCGTCAAAGCGTCAATTCTGCGTAGTCGCACTATAAGTCCATGAGCGGACCAGGTCGGTGAACCTTTATACGTTGACAGTCCAGGGCAGAGCGACACAACCTCCCCTCACGAATTCTCAGCGGGTACTAAATAGATCGCGATTTACACGACGCGTGCGCTTGGTTGAAAACAAGTAATTAAAAAAAAATTGAATTATGGGATAAACATCGTTTTTTAATTAAATAAAAAATAGTGTCAACATACCAATAGTATGATTATCAATTATAAAAAAAATATCATCGAAGAAATTTAGTTTTTCCAGTAGAAATACAGCACTGAAAAACGTAAATTATGTCATTTTTAAAAGATTTTTTATGCAGTTAACCATACATATATTTTTAATTTTTTATCAATATTTCATTGAAGGACTTTATAATCTTTTTTATAAAAATAGAAATTAAACTATATTAACACGATTTAATTGTTATTTTCTTTATCAAAGTGAGCTAAAATCGGCATTTTTGCGATTCGGCGTTCCGAAATCTTTAAATTTACTCAAATGTACTACTTAAAACTTTAATTTTATAAAATTATGTCCAAAATAAAGAGTTTATCTTCATATATTTCTAATTGTTTTATTTAATTTAGTTATTTTATGCGTGTGAGGGGCAGTCAAAAACACCGAAAAACTGAAACTTCGTCGTAAATTGAATGCACGCTCTTAAGGAGGATATTTCCGATTCCATTGAATAAATTGTTCCAAAAGCATCATCACAAATGAAGACATATAATATACAAAAATTTTAAACGTTAAATTTCATTAGTCAATACTTTTCTTAAAATATTTATTATGCTAGGGATGGAGGATAGGATCCTCATGTTAAGTAATTAGGGAACATTATTTAAATACCTCCCGTATTGACGGACCCTCAAAACCTGCAAAACTAGCCATGTTGATTGTACACCGCCTGTTGATAAAAAATCCTAATTGACCATTGTTAGAATAAAAGCTTTAAATATCAATGCTTTGTTTCAATTAGCAACTTTTATGCCTTCTTTAGGCATAAAAATTGCTAATTGAAACAAAGCAGTAGTAACCCAAATATAAAATTTATTTATTCAAGTGTGCAACAAGGCGCTACTTATACGATTTACCTAAACGGTGTAATGAGTCTGCATAACTATTTGTTTCCTGTGAGAACTGAGAAACATCGTCATGAAAATTGGCTTCTGGCTGGAGCTCTCAGAAGACCTACGAATAAGTCGGCGACTTAGCATTTCTTAGTTACTGTGTCTTAAAACGGATGAACTTATGGGTCTGCCGTACTAATTACCGTGTTACGTAAACCGCCACGTAATCTCATTTCGTGTCGTCCGCAGACGAAATGTGCGTAAAGTGATGCGCACGCAAGTAGCGCGTGCAATGTAAACGCAGGCAAGGTTGGCACGAGATACGACGGCTAATTTAAGCTGAGAATACACTTATTGGCTGCTTTTTCGGCATCGGCAGCTCCTCGGCTACCGTTGAAACCAAAATATATGAACATATTATTGTCTATATGATTTTCTCTGCACGGCGGCGATGCCGTATGACCCGACGACTAAGAAATCAAATTTCTTACTCATTTGTATGACCACATGACATGATTTTGCCCGTCGCGGTCGTAAATGAATAAGCTGCCATTGATTATACACAAAGAGGGTACTTAATAAGCGTGGGAGCACATTGCAAACCACAGATATTTGATTAAGTTGTACTATAGGTACCAGTGTATCAATTAACACAACACTTGGCCAATACATAGTAGTATGCGTCGCTTTAAAGACCTTTACAACCTCGTATTTATAAAACTACAAAGTTTTATTTTTAGTCAAAAAAAAATAAAAATTATTTTATTTTATTACGACATGGATTTTGAATGTATACTGTAAATAACTGAACCTAATTTAAAACAAAATCTATGTTATAATAAAATCTAAATTTATTAAGTTTTTTGACTCTCTGACTTACTGAAAAGTTGTAGTTTTATAGATACGAGGTTGTGAAGGTTAAGCGACGTATGGGATAACTTTTTACTCCTTTTTTATGCAAAATCGGAAAATATTGATTACGTAATAAAAGTATCAATATCTAATAAGTACTTAGTACCTAAATAATATTTAAAGTAATTAACCTGTTGCACATATAGAAACAGGAAAAGGTTAAAGTGATTAATATAAGAGGAAAAACGTACTCGTTCATAGCACAATAACTATAATATCAAAGTCTATTTCTGTTTGTTATATCTAATCATCGAGAATGACACATAGGATTAAAGTCTATTAAAACTTATACTGATCCTAGTATCTAATCCTATTACATATATAAAAGCTATAATGCAAATAGATAGTATGACGATATGGTTATTACAACTTACAATATGCATCTATTGCGTAATAAAATCTACACTAGATTACAGATATTGAGGAAATCGTAGACTATAAAAATACGGAATGTTACACAATACATTTTGTGATAATTTTACGCACGTTTTGTAAATATATTTACCTACTTCATTTATGAACTTCCTATCGAATCAGTTGGATCGTGTGTGGATGTGCATGACAATTTATGGTAAGTGCCCTGATTCAAGATTGCGAATTGATTTTCGTGTGTCATTTAGTGAAGCATATAAATGTGAAATTCTATACATTTTGTTTTCAAACTTCGTAAGCTATAAATAGGGTTGGCATCTTGAATCGGGGCCCAGATCTAATTGATGAAATCAGTCACGATAGGAAGGTCGGTGTGTAGCCTGCATAATGCACCATAATGCACTTGGCTTGACCTTTTACCGCACCAATTATATTAATAATGTTATGATATGCAGGCTGCATAACAATAATTGGTGCTCCAATCGTTGTGATGCTAGAGAAAGGACCTTAAATAATATTATCCGGAAATGTCCAATAGTTATATTATGTCAGTAGTTTTATATGGTAGGTATTTATGATTTTATAGAGAAAAGTATATACCTTCTATTACATAATATAACTGTACATTGTATTATACCTACATCAGACTGTAGAGCAAACAAGTACATAATAAAAAATTACAATGACGTATGAACGCTACGTACAGTTTGTCAAGGTAATGGCTATTTTGCATTGACAACAGTTTATAATGGAAATCTATGAAAAATTAACAACCTATAAAAGTTTTCTCTATCATTCCTAGATTATGTACCTATAGATAATCTAGAGCACTTCTAGAATTTTTTAACTGTCTGTGCTGCACAGGATTTGGGAAGTCCATACCAAAATCTCTAAATCCTGTGTTATTAGAAGTAAGTAGAAAACTACTCCAAAACTAGTAGGTACTTAAAATAAGCTTTAATTTGATTTTGGGGTTAACGTTAGATCGATAATAACAATTGTGATACGGGCGAAATAACCCAGTAAAACTCTTCAACTGTTTCTCATCTCATACACATTAACACTACTCATTAAACTCTAGGCATAGGCATCTGCTACAAAAATCCTGAACTCACATTTCACACCCTAAAAGCCTAAATTATGGAAATGAATGCTAGTTTTTGCTTCAGTTCTTTTCGATGTCTCGTCGGAATGTGGTAATCGAACTAATGCAATGTTATTATTCTATGACCTTTGAAGATTAACATAGTATTTTTATTTACTTTTCGATATCTTATCTACGCTAATATTATAAAGCTGAAGAGTTTGCATGTTTGCTCTAACGCACTTATCTCAAAAACTACCGGTCCGATTTCGAAAATCTTTCAGTTTTGGATTATAAAGGAAGGCTATAGTATATAGGTATACTTAAATATATTGTCACACTTAGGGCCGATTTTTCAATCGTCAGATAACTTTTATCTGTTGAATAATCATATAGACATTTGTTTCATACAAAATCTGCACAAAGTCATACATTTATTCCTTGGATAAAAGTTATCTGACGATTGAAAAATCGGCCCTTAGACCAATAAGAGACGGAACACCAATAATGAATGGTTGGGGTTTAATTGCACAATTTCACGCGGAAAAATGAAACGCGGGCACGCCTCCCTAATCGTGCCCTCGTTATGCGGGTAAGGCCATCCTTACTCTTGAATCTAATTTCAATTGATCACCATTGGGATTGGATTGGATTTTGACAGGTATCTTAAACATGACGCTAGCGCCAAGTTTCTTGGAGAACTGTCAAATTCTAATCCAAACCCCAATATCAATCCATTGAATTTAATTTCAATGGTAGGCGAATTACTTGTTAATTATAACTTACCATAGCACGTAGTAATGAGATCGGCGACTCCGCAGCTCTCGAAGAAAGTGCTCAGTTTGCTGCCAGGGTAGAAGACGTCGACGAACTTGATCATCTCCATGAGACCGAGCCTGATGACGGCCGCCTTCGTGTTGTCGCCGAAACCCAGACCGTCCACGAAACCGGCGCCCACCGCGACTATATTCTGGTGAAACGGGACTTCATTATGATGAGCTGGTTTTGACGACGACAAAGGCCTATCGCGCGAAAGATATTAAAAAGCATAGATTTTTTTTAATAAGGCTTCTTTTAACTTTTAAAAAATAAATACTTTGCTTGTTGTTATTAATATTTGAGTAAAATATCAAAAATCATCAAAAGAACTGAAGTAAGTATGTTAAACACAATGCTAGTGTCTTGGCTTGGTGCTATCATAGTGTTTAAGTTAGAGAACTGTCAAATTCCAATCTAATCCCAATATCGATTTATTTATGAGTACTGAATGGAGTTTACAAGTTTAGAAACAACTTACTTTCAAGGCTCCACAGATCTCAACAGCATCCTCATCGTCCACCACAACAACCCTGAAGTACTCCAATCTAATCCCAATATCGATTTATTTATGAGTACTGAATGGAGTTTACAAGTTTAGAAACAACTTACTTTCAAGGCTCCACAGATCTCAACAGCATCCTCATCGTCCACCACAACAACCCTGAAGTACTCCAATCTAATCCCAATATCGATTTATTTATGAGTACTGAATGGAGTTTACAAGTTTAGAAACAACTTACTTTCAAGGCTCCACAGATCTCAACAGCATCCTCATCGTCCACCACAACAACCCTGAAGTACTCCGTCTGTATGATGTCACGCAGCACTGGCGCGAGCGTCACGTCGCGGCAGCCGATAGTTGTCTCGCAGAACTTCTCCTCTGCTACCTGGTGCCAAAGTATGGGTCAAGTGAAGGGTTGTATTATGGGTGTTAGTTTTATATATGGTAGCTATGATAATAAATTCTTAGAATCTATTAATCAAATTTTAATGGGGTTATTAGATTGTTCACCGAAATGGTCCTTCTCCTTTAAAATGCATACTAATTAATGTTGAATTGTTAATTATTACCTTCAATTGCACATTCATAGTTTGCTTTAATTTCATGTATTTAACAAAAAAAATACCAATACACAAACAAACTACATTTTAAACATTCCTTAAAAATGTATATTTTGAAGTGTAATTTTACTCACCTCTGATGCAATGTTTGCTCCCATTAATACAGCACAAGGAATTTTGAGACACCTTGTAATAATGTGGGAAATTAGGTCAATGCCACCACCCTCAGCAATATCGAAACCCTGCCAGAAATTTTGAAATTATACAATTATTTTTTTCTGCCATAAACAATTTTATAAATAGAAAAATATTTAAAAAAGAGAAATGACTGAACATAAATTATATAAAAACAGTTTGTTTATGTTCAGTCGTTCCTATCAAAACAATTAAAGACATGAATGGATGAAGGTGATATGAAGCAAATTCTGATTTCGAGAAAATGAAGGTCAAACTATCACTTAAAAATTTTAGAATACATTGTAAGTATTAAATACATTCATCTAAAGATCTGTCTCAAGAATTAATGTTTTAAGTACATTATCAATTATGTTACTGAATATCCTGAAATGTTAAAGTGACAGTTTAAACTCAATTTTCTGGTACACAAGTACAGCATTTTGAACTATACCTTTATTAGAGATAGAGCAGATGCTGTTGGTTTAATTTGTCCTAGAAGAGTAGAGCAAATTTTCCTCACAAACTGATGGGGCACCACAAAGATCAACACATCTGCATCCTTTGCAGCTTCCACTAGGTCAGGCACGGCTACCTTGAGGGTGAAATGTTGTTTTAGAAATATTTTATAATAATGTATGGGTATTACATTTATAATATAATAAATATAGTTAAAACAAAAAAATATATATTTAATCAAAATAATAACTGTCACTTACAACATTGGGTGGAAGTTTGTGGCCAGGTAAATATTTCACATTTTCGTGGGTTTCATTTATTATCTCTGTTAACTTTTTGCCATCAATCATCTCTTCAAATACCCACATAGTAACTCTGTCTTCAAAGTTTGGTAGACGGGCAGCATTGCGTCCTACTATTTTAGCAATAGCAGATCCCCTGTTTAAAATAGGGAAAAATTTATATTACCTATTTATAGAACTATAATTAACACAAGAAACAATGAACAATTGTATGTAAGATGATTATCGTCTTAAATGAGTTATGTCATCGCGCTTTGCCTTTGACCATCAGATAAAATAATAAATTGTAACTTGTATGAAAACTTACCAATTTCCGGAACCCACAATACAAACTCGATTTTTTACTTGATTTTCTGCCATTGTAATGAATCACAGTCACAACGAAAATTAAAAGAACCTACAATTATAATATACAAGATTGCACTTTGCAAATTAATAAATAATATCACAAATGCACCAACGACGTCCACGCGCGACCAGATACAAACAGAATTCCCTGTCTATCCGTGACCGTCTGAATTATTACCTTTATCTATTTTATCATATTACGGTGATAACATTTATCACCCTAATGACGGCTTAGCATAAACTAATGTAGGTAAGCGTTTAATAAGGTGCCCAATGCTAATGGTGACTTTTTGCACTTCGCTCACTTCGCAGTTTGCTTCATAAATTTTAGAATAATACAATTGACAGCCATAATTTTCTGCTGTCAAAATTGACATTTTTTTTTCTATTGACAGATGTTTCACACTGACACACTTTTTTTTTGTTTTTGGCAATGAGCCACTGATACGTGGCATACTTTGCCATAGACCAGGGGTCGGACACTTCCATACAATGACAAATTCTGTGATTTTTTTACTCAAAATGCGACATCTGTAATCATTTTCCAAAACAACTAGTTACTGTAAAGTGTCACAGATGGTAGCACAGTCGATAATTTTATACAATAATTTATTTCTGAAATTTATTTATTTAAAATATTTATTTCAGTACCTATCTAATTATTTTACTGAACTCGTTTTATAATTAATAAATTAAAAATTTTGAATACCTTACAACTTTAAGTAATAATTACTACAACACAGTGAAGTGATTGATAGGTACTTGGTCAAATTGCTTAGCAAATATGGCGACTGCTCCTTGCGTTTGTAGTTTTGTTCCTTATTATTTGTGCTGTTCTTTGTGTGAAGTGCGTATTTCCAGAAGATATTGTGTGAGTTGAGCTTTTAGTTCCTCCACTATTTCAGTGCAATCGTTTTTTTGCGACCAGGACGCTACGTTTGTGCTATTTGTTTGCGTTATAGACGCTTGTGATTTGTGTAGTAAGTACAGCTTGGCAAAAAAGAGTGTGGAATAAATGAGGTCGCTTTTCCTTTTTTAGTGGCAACCCTCAATAACACCTCTATAAACAATTTTAATACTTGTAATTTTTAGTTTTGACCTATTTAAACGAATATAGGGACCTTACTTAACATAATAATATTATAATAAAATATCTTTTATTTTATTATAATAATAAAAATTTAAACAATTTTATACTTGTAATTTTTAGTTTTGACCTATTTAAACGAGTATAGGTTTACCTTACTCAAAATAATTATACTTAATGATAAAATATCTTTTATTTGAAATATGATATCGTTCTTAAAGACTAACGATGTCTAAGACGCGCTAGTTATTCAATTAAATAAGCAGATTCAATCAGATGAATGCGACATATAAACACACAAACACAGTTTTATTCTATTAATAAAATGTATTTTAAATTTAACACTTAAGTTTACAGTATGTAAAATCTAGAAGGAAAGGGTATGTTAACCCTGACTACAGGTTTACCAGCATATCAAGGATAACAGGGCTTCACTCATGATGCAACTCTAATGTGTATTTTAAAATTGTATGTACCTTTTTATAAGAAACATTATTAGTAATTACTTCTTTATACAATCAACTTTGGCAACAATAAACTTTTTTTATTTTTATATAATTATTACTAGTAGTTCCTGAGATTAGCGCGTTTAATCAAACTAACAAACAAACTCTTCTGCTTTATAATATAAATATAGATTTCATTCTACTTTTATTATTGACGGCATTACTATAATAATACGACACAAGTTTTTTTTAAAGTGGGTATATATAATAAAACTAAATATTACGTATTTCTATAATACTTTAATCAGAGTTTAACAAAGTTTCGTCTAAATATTCTACGCCTGAAAACATTGTCATATCGCTGGAGCTTCCTGCAACTTCAGAATCATATTCTGATTCTGATGATTCACGGCTGCTACTGTCGTCTCTGAGGTTAATTACCAGCTGTTCAATATCTTCATAAATTGTTTTAAGTACCTAAAACAAAAAAAAAAAACATAATAAGTAAATAATAAATAATTTAATTTTAATAATGTAATAATAACTTCAAGTATCATTGTTATTCGTGTTGAAGTATACATTAATTGTCAGTCGGAAAAACATAACCTCAAAATCAGATGTTTGTAAACAAGACTAAAAATCACTGAAATATAGTTTAAACAAAAATATAAATTCATATGCAATATAATAACATATGTAGGAACCTTATTATGTTGATAAATAGGGATAAATACCTGTCATATCGGCAGTTCTTTGATAAACATTACCTATTTGTGATAAAATTTGTCCTGCTTCAGATTGAGCCAAACATCGCAATAAAACTTTATAAATCACTGCTCTACCACTACTACGAATAGTTTTATTCATTCTGAACAATTCAGAAGAGCTAATTTGAGCTACAATTAGAATTAATCAATGTAAACAGCTTGCGTGAACGGACTTTTGACATAGAATGTACTAGTAGTTGACATGTTCAGTAGTGTTGCCTCATGTGTAAAATTTTAGTTTCCGCTGTCACCGCGTCAGACTCTTTTTTGCCAAGCTGTACATAATACATTTTATGTTCAATAATGTAAGTGTATAACCTGTGAATAAATAAATAAACTGTAAAATAAAAATGGTTTTATTATGCACCTACCTATCCATTTATTGTGAAATTCAAGGTTTCTGTAAAGTATTAAACTTTACTGTATAGAAGTTGATAAAGTTTGGCTATGATTTGTTAAATGAATAGGTATTTATTATGTAATAATGAATATAAATATGTAAATTATTTAACAAAGCCAAACTTTATCAACTTGAATACAAGTAAAATATAAGCTGAAACTATACTGCAAATAAACTGGTATGTATTTAAAGCTATACATACCAAAAGTTTGCGGGAGATGTTATCAGATGGCGCTATGTAGCTATCAAATGACATAAGTAGTAGTCAAAAAAACCTGAGAGCGTACTCTCTTTATCTTAGATTAAGAATACATAGATTTGCTACGATACGTCAATAAAGTGTGTGAACGAGATCACAACATACAAAAACTTTAAAGAAGGAAAAGGAAGGCGACAATATTGCCTGTCTTTGTCAGAGTTCCTGTTTTTGTTTGTTGGGCACAACTGCTATGTGCCCAACAAATCAGTTGACAGTTCGGTCACATCTCGTATCTTCCAGGATTTTTAGTGAATAATAGTGATCTAAGTGGTGAAAATAAAAAGAATCATAAGTGATGCATAATACTAACCCTGCTTTACATGGATATATGTTAAATAATCGGCTGTAAAAGCCGTAATGAGCAAAAAACACGAAATATTTCCTTTCATGCGTAAGTACAATTTTAGTAACAAATACACCTTGCTTTGAAATATCGACAGGTTGTGTTCCGTAGCACACTAATAAGCTATTAATAGGTTATTGTGAATAGAAATAATGAATTAAAATGTAATTTAAAATTACAATAACAAATGTATTATCCAACCAATGTATGTGACAAGGTTAAATTGTCATCCTCGAAACAAATGTCAGGCAGTCCGCCATTTTAAACTACTTTTTGACTTAGTAATGTTAAAGATTTAATGGGGATACCAGCTAAGGTACTCATAATTTACCCTAAAAGTGGGGTCTTTTTTAACCGATTTCCTAAAAAAGAGGAGGTTTCTCAATTCGACCGTATATATATTTTATTTTTAATTTTATTATTCAATCTTAAGCTGTGCAATAGTGAAACTGTTGTTACAGATTTCCAAAGGACTCTTCAACCCGCCAATTATGGATTCGTGCCACAGGCTGACAAAACTAGCAACCAACCAAATATACTCGAGTATGCTCTATACATTTTGAACAAAGTTGTTTTAGAAAAACAGCAAATATGACAAGTTTAAACCCATTATCTATTCCTACGCGTCATGTCATTGAGCAGGTTAGTTACTATTATGGTATTTATTTACGTACTCTAAAAGTGATTATTATAATGTTATAAACATAATATTATATTCAGAGTCTTGTGTAGAGCCTACTGAAATTTACCTACATAAGTTCACTAAAAGTACTATTTTTTACTGTAAAATAACGATGGAAATGGAAATCTTGTCTACATTTAACGAACGCCTCTACTACTCCTATTTTATATATTATTGCTTTGTTTTAGGAAAGCCGAAGAAATATTTATTGGAAGACGTATAGTGAATATAAGTCGTAAAAGTCACTCCAAAAATTTCCATTCATGAACTCTTGAACTGCGGTGAATAGTCGAATGAGATTATATCTATAAATTGTAGTTGGTATAAGAAATAAATTAATAATATGAATGTCCCCGGAAATGCTGGTAAGGGATCCACACTATAGGAGGCATGAAAAGGAAAATACCAAATGCTTAAACGAGGAGGAAGAAATTCGTGCATCTACTTCCAATAGCAAACGGTATGAATACAGTTACGGAAATAATCATTTTTAATAACGACCCATATATGTTGTAATATACCAATAATTATAAAAAAAATGCAAATATTATAATAAAATCATTTAAATAATGACTATATGCACAGATTACCTTTAAACACCTTTTGTTTTATATACTTTTTTACGTATATACCTACTTTATTGGTTATTTTACATTAATTTAAATATTTTTATATTTGTTAAAATACACGACCGGTTTCGACGAAGTCATCGTCGGTGTAGGTATATATTATAATAAAGTGAAAAAAGTGCAAGTACATAGTTTGTGTTTTATTACTACATAAAAAGAATGTCCGCCAAGAAATTATAGTACATTCGATAACATAAATAGAGTACCGACATATATAAATTATTATTACGTCCGCGTCTGTGATGAAAAGGCTGACAGATTTAGAATTAGTTACTACGTAAACCGCCCTTGGGCGTTCTGATTTTAAAGTGCAATAACGTAATGAAATAACGTAAGAAAGTAATGAGATGATGGGGAATGATTTGTTTCATTAAAATTTATTGGCAACTCAAACGGCCTGTTGATATTTGAAGTTCTGAAAAATTTCTAACCATCAATTCAATTCTAACCTGCGGCCTGATTACATTTCACGTCATAAACGTAACATATTGTTTCCTTCTTTATGCGTTCCAAATTTCATAATTTAATGGAAACAAATATATATAGTTATACAAACTTTATCTCATTAATAATTTTGTATTTTACTGTTCTGTACTTATCTTTGTTAGTCCCGAGTTGTAAGATTACTGAATAAATTGGGTAAATTTAAATGGGGTTGGCAACACAGATATTGTATATACTTTTCGTTTGTCCCTTTCGGCTGTGGCACTGTGTCAAATCTATAGGATTCTTTATCTAAGCTCTTTATCTATTTATATTATTATACCACAGATTAAGAATTAGTTACTACGTAATATTATACTCTAGGCCATAGACTAAGCGAGTCGAGAGGAAATTGTAATTAAAGGTATTACTATAAAATACGTACTTACACATTTATAAAAGTAAATGGTAATTCATTGTTTACTTAAATATTATCATCAAAATGTTTAGATGATAAAAATGCAAAAAGTTTGATATCGACAAATAAATACACATCCCTACTAAACTAAAGAGTAAAGAACCAGAATTTTCTCGAAAAAGCACGTTCTCACTTCATTTCGACGTCATTCTATACTTGCCAATCGTATTTCGTCAATGAAGTTGAAACGCGCTTGTAAGTAAAATCTAGTGGAAAATAATTTTCGTAATTAACTTCTTACAGTGGAAAATAATAGTATTTGCATTTATTGGTGTAATAGGTAAGAATAAGTTACTCCTCATTATAACCTTTTTGCGTGCATTTTGGTAGCTTCCTATTAATATAATTGATTTTATCGTAAGGCAATTTTGAACACGATTAGCATAAGGCCATCTCACCTAACTTATACGTTTTATTCTCACAAATTAACCTTTGTTCCCGTAACTATTTTAATATATAATTTGTCCTCTCTATTTTGTGGCTAGAACGCCATTATGAATGAATTCATTAACCCATGATTAATGTATTTCTCGTTAGTTTGTATAAAACAAATTAATGCTGAAAATGTACTGAGGAATGCTTAAAATTCTATTAACTTAATGACTTATCTGACATGTATGTTAATAAAAAATAATTGTTAAATTCAATTATGAGTAACTACTTACTGTGGGATTATACCTACTCATCAAAAACTAATGGTATTCAAAAACAATGACAACCAAGGCATAATCTTGCTTGACTTCAACAACAAAAGAAGTGAGATTCAAACATTAACATCTAAACAACCATTTCATACACCTCAATTAACAATCTCCTCAGGTCAAAAGTGGTTTCAAATAGTTGGTGCACATGGTGCTTCCCAGTTCTGTTAGTTTAAACTTGGCTTGATGTCTGTCCAGACTCCAAATTTATTGTTACTTTTTGTCCTAATAGGTAAAAATGGTGAAGGAGACTACCTTTTATGATATTTTGGGTGTTAAACCCAACTGTACTACAGATGAGCTGAAAAAAGCTTATAGGAAATTGGCTTTAAAATATCATCCTGATAAAAATCCCAATGAGGGTGAGAGATTTAAACAGATCTCTCAAGCTTATGAGGTGCTTTCAAATCCAGATAAGAGGAGGGTTTATGACCAAGGTATTATCATATAAATAACATTATGAATATAATATTATATTAGATAAATAAATAGACATAAATCATTTATAAAGAACACTTATTAAAATAAAAAAAAAGTACTTTGTTCAATATTTCAGATTTAAAATGATTATTATAAATACAAGAATATGTATGGTAAATTATTCTTAGTATAACTATTTGCAGGTGGGGAACAAGCCCTAAAAGAGGGAGGAGGTGGCGGTGGCGGCTTCTCTTCCCCCACGGACTTGTTTGACATGTTCTTCAGGGGAGGATTCAGTGATGATAGACCCAGACGCCGTGAAAGAAAAGGAAAAGATGTCATCCATCAATTGTCTGTCACTCTTGAAGATCTATACAAAGGTGCAGTCCGAAAGTTGGCTCTTCAAAAGAATGTAATCTGTGAAAAGTGTGAAGGCAGAGGTGGCAAAAAGGTATTATTTCTTCTTTTTTCACTATTTTTTATATCATTTATTTCTATTAATTAGAATAGCTACACAACATTTTTTTTTGTAACAGGGAGCAGTGCAAACTTGTACAACTTGTCGTGGTTCAGGAATAAATGTACAGATTCAACAGCTTGGTCCTGGTATGCTTCAACAAATTCAAACTCAATGCACAGCATGTCATGGTCAGCGAGAAATTATTGACCCTAAAGACCGTTGCAAAGTTTGTCAGGTTGGTAATTGGTTAAAAAAAATTTTTTTTTTTTTATAAATCAACATTTGCCATATCCTACTACTATTATTAAATGCATGCAAAAACTTCTGAATAGATTTTTATGAAATATTTTGGTATGGTAGTAATTCAGGCTCACCAAGCCACAGGCAACATTAAACAATATAGTACCAAAAGAAAAAGGAAAATTGTCTCCACTAGTGCATGACCAATTCATATTCATGAAACCATATGGCATCATAATCATTTATTTATAATACTAATTAAAATTACAGGGACGCAAAACTGTCAGAGAACGTAAGATTCTTGAAGTGCACATTGATAAGGGTATGAATGATGGACAGAAAATAGTATTTGGTGGTGAAGGTGACCAAGAACCTGGGTTGGAAGCTGGTGATCTTATTATTGTCTTGGATGAGAAAGAACATGAGGTAATTGTCAACAACAAACAATGTCTGCTGTGTCTCAATTTGATATACATATATATATATCTGCTATTGTTAGATCTATAATATAATGAAACAATCTTTTAGGTATTTAAACGCTCTGGAAATGATTTAATAATCAGAATGAACATTGAATTAGTTGAAGCACTGTGTGGTTTACAAAAAGTTATAAGGACTTTGGACGACAGGGATATAGTGGTTTCTGTATTACCTGGAGAAGTGACCAAACATGGTGATGTCAAGTGTGTAATGAATGAAGGTAGGTTTTCAAATATTGATAATAATTCTCTATACAAAAGCTCAAATGGTTGTACAAATTAAGTCATACATTTCTTTAGTTATATTTATAAATCCATTTATAATTTTTTTCAGGTATGCCTATGTACAAAAATCCGTTTGAAAAAGGACAACTCATAATGCAATTTTTAGTTAATTTCCCAAACCGCATTCCACCTGAAGTCATTCCAGCACTAGAAAATAGCCTTCCTGAAAGACCCAGGGTAAGAATTGTTTGTTTAAATAAATATTTTAAAACTAAACCCCCTGTGAGCTATTTTTCAGTTTTGTCTTTGCTTCAAAACTGATTGAACGCAATTCTTGTTGTAGGTCGAAATTCCTGAGTTGGCTGAGGAGTGCCAGCTGATAGACTTGGATCCAGAGATGGAGAACAGGCGGCGACGTGCCCACGCGGGCGCCGCCTACGACGAAGATGACGAGCAGCCCGGCATGAATAGAGTACAGTGCGCCACCGGCTAAACTACTTATCTTTAACATAACATAATACACCTTTGGCCCTGTGAACAGAAAAATCTTTGGCTTTGTTCCTAGTGCTATCTCTATATATTGGTTTTCAACTGTTGTAATGTGTTTAATATACACCTAGGTTAACTCACAACTCTGTCACAATATACTCCATTATTTAATATTTTATTGTAAATGAGCACACTTACTATGCCCAAATCATAACAATGTAAAAAAACATAAAATTATTGTTAAAGAATATTAAGACATTTAAAGGCTATATATATTTACATATTGTGGCTTGCTAGTTCTACATGGCCAACAGTTGAAGGTGTGCAGAGGCCCAGTTTTTAAGAAAAGAATTAGCTTCAAAAAGTCAAACTTTTTACAAGATACTCAAATAAAGAAAATGTCTATTCCATCTCCTAATATTTGTAACCTATTTAATGATAACTCACACTATGAAGTAAACGAAAAACAAACAAATCATCTCCACTAAATGTACCACCCAATGTTTTTTGGTATTTTAGCACTATGTGTGTCGACATAGTTAATATTCATGTAATATTTCGACCTAGCACTAACTGTTTGGACAGTAAGCCTAGGACGAACGGACACGACAAAGGTGTGAACTGCAGAAGCCTTAAATATATTTTAAACAGAAATAGATTTAATGTGCTTAAATAACTTACTTTAATTACTGTAGTAGTGAATATTGTCTTAGACATAATCTGGTAAATATTTATTTTATCTTAAAAGAAATGTGCAACATGGTGACAACTTTAGTTTTAAAACACATAATGGTTATGGAAACTGTAGTATTAAAATAATTATCCATGTAAAACATAGCTTCAAATTTTCATCATAATAAAAGTTTTGTCTCCAATAAGTCTTTGATTTTGTAAAATTTTCCAATTTATTAGTCCTATGTAGGAAACGAAAAATTAATGTTTCAGATCCTTGTCATGCAGACATTGATTTTATGAAATTTTCCATTATTTTAGTCATAAGTAGGAAACAAAAATTTAATTTGTTTTAGTTCCTTGTCATGAACACATTTAAAATCAAAATGGGGCTTTTTTGGTGTAGTAACTTTTTATTTATTCACATTATAGTTTTGAACTTGTAGATTACCTTGCTCTTATATTATATTAAGCAGGTTGAGGTTTTGATGAGTGTTTAGAATTAAAAAACAGTTGTGCAAATCAAATTTATTTCTTATAATATTTTTATAATAAAATATAATGTGATCAAGGCCACAAAACAAATTAGTAATTTTTATAGTGCTTTAGTCTATAAAGATATGCACATCCTTTGTTATTACCTAGAGCTAAATATCCACTATTAGGAGAAAAACTTACTGTTTCAACTTGATGCAGACTTTCATTGGGAAAGTTAGCAAAAACTGTATAAGATGGAATGTGAATTAATCTCAAAGCATTAGGATATACATTAGAAGTGGCAGACAAAATTTCTGATGTAGCATTAAACTTAAGATGGGAAACTTTTGTTCTTAAATTTGAAATAGCTTTCTGTGGTAGTGGTTCTTTTGAATCAATCTTTGTAGTATCATATATGTTTACTATCCCTTCACCACTCCCTGTTGCTATTAATCTACCACACTTACTAGCTGTAATACAAGATGCTGTTACACACCCATGGTCATAAAATTTTTTCTGTGCTCTGTAAGTTGACAGGTCCCATAATGAAACCTCCCCTTGAACACCATAAGTAAATAATTGGGACGAGTCATGCTTAAAGCACATAGCTTGGACATTACTATTGTGCTTTAAAGATCTAATAAGCTCTCTGGATTCTGTACATATGATATAAACTTCATCAAATCCATCACTTGTAGCTATAAGTTTACCATTTGGTGACAGTGTAAAATTTATTGGTTTCTTCACTACTCTAGGTAGCTGTACTAATTTAGGTTCTGCTTTAACTAAATTATAAACACAATACTCGTGGTTCAATCTAGAAGCGATATATGCTTCAGAACCATCAGGGGTAAATTGGGCAGCTGTAACTTTCCATTTCTTTAAATTGAAGCTATGGAGCTTGTGGTTAGTTTCCCCACCAATTGAGAATAATGATACTACTCCTGAATTTCCTGCAACTAGAGCAACACTCATTTTTGGATGAAATTCTGTGCAGGTTATAATAGCACCCTCATTGCGAGTTTCGGAATTGATTTTTGGAAAGGCTCTTACTTCTATGTGATCTTTCTTAAGACCTTTGGAGGCTGCATGTTTTAAATGACCAACAGATTTGAGCAATTTGTCTTCTTCAGTTATATCTTCCTTCTCAGATTTAGAAATTTTTGCCCAGCTTGGTGTTCCAACTAAAGTTTCATACCTCTGTTTAAGTTTTTGAACATAAAGCCCATCATTTTTGACATTTGCAATAATATTTCTTTTTAAGGTTTCATCATCTTCATCAATCCATACGGGCTTTATATCTAAATCACATTCAGTTTTACTCTGCTGGGCTAAATTGTTTGATAATTTTTTAGATTTGTTGAACAAAATTGTAGATAAACTGAAAGAAATAATGTAATTTATATTTTTACTAAATAAATGAAATTTTAAGTATACCCAGTAGTGATATTTAGTACCAAAGCCTTAGCATTAGCCATAACTTGTTTATTAAAGTGGGAATAAAAAAAAAGTTTACTTAATATGAGTAGTTGTCTATAGTAAACGTAGGAACCAATTGTCCCTGATTTATTTATTGATAGGAAGAATAATTCAATAAAATTGAAAAGATATTTACCCTGCTTCCTCTTCATCAACAGTAGAAGTTTTTCGTTTCATTTTTTTTTTGGTTGGTGAGGGAAGTATACTGTATGTTATTAAGTTTTCATTAGCTCAGGTGCATTTAGTCATTCAAAACTTTGTAATTATTAAAAACAATCTAATAACCCCACGAATTTGAAACCAAACACATGTTTGAATCTCGTATGAAATTTGACAATTATATGACATCTTTTTTTTTTAATGGCGGTATAGCAATCGTAGAACATAAAACTATTGGTAGTGTCAAGATAGAAAGATAAATAGAAAATTCTTTATTTGTACATTACAATATAAAAACACATACAATAATAATTAAATACAGCAACCTCGTTAAAACTACCAAGTTAGAAATGCAAGAAAATTATATCTAGGTTATTTCTGGTATTGTAAAAGACTGGAAAATGAACTTCTTTATTCCATCCGGTTTTTTATAGCTCCTGAAACTTCCAATCGTCAAAGAAGCCAGATTCAATATCCCGGTTTAATAGTCTAAAATTCTAAATAAATAATTAGCGCATACATAATACATTTCCCAGGTGTAAGTAAATGTAAAAGACAGCAAAAGTTCAAATTTTACCAAGTGGGAGCTTTACACAAATACCACAGACCATACTAATATCACAGAGCATAGAGCCGCATGTTTTGCTATTATAGTTTATGGCCATTAGAGATGTACCAAAATATCGAAATGGTGTCGAACACGAGAAATATTAGTTTGCATAATCGATTAGTATATACTGTCAAAATAAAGAAGAATAATAATTATTAGTACGTCGAAATAAAGAAGAATAATAATTATAGACGACATACATACTTTGATTAATTTATACCATAATAAAATCAATTCGGGTTTTGAAGAAAGAATAATGAGTATTAAAACATTAAAAAATAAAATGTAATAAATAATATTATAAAAACTAATATGTTAAATTCCAAATACCAACTCTCGTTTAAATGAAAGTCTATCTAAGTTATTCATCCCTATCAACTAAATTATTTCTAGATTTTAGACATAGCTAGACGAAAGTAACGTATTACATTGTTTTTTTTATGTTCTATTATGTTTTTGATTATTCATTTATGAATACATTTTCACCTTTTGATAATTGATGTAATCTCAATTTTGATACTGAAAAACCAAATAAAAGATAATCAATTTAATGATTTATTCTAACCGATTCATAATCGATTAATTAAAGCACCCATTGCTTTTCGTTCAACCAACAGCAACAACCTCACTAGACAGTGATACCTCTCTTTCCTGCAAATAGTTTTGTATCTCTTTCTTTCTGTACAATTTACAGCGTCTTATTCATCCCTGTGTAGTAAATTTAACCAATCAGAGTTATGAGTGTATCACAACAAGAACTCTATTATTGGTCGAATACGCTAAACGAGTAGGCTAACTTTAATATAATCCGACTGAACGTAAGATCCATTAAATATCGTATAAAGAAACAATTTTAAGAACCTCTATTATTTTGTCGTTTTAATAACAGTTTAGAGTGATTTCATTCGCTGTGCTTATTCAGAATTTCACTTGGATTTGGAAAGCTTCGCTCTGCCAAATATACACAGTTCTTAGGCAGTGAATAAAACAATAATTTAGTTATTATGTGCATTTTATTATTATTTATTTGAACGAGTTCTTAAAACTTGAAAGTTGAGTGATACATTCCACAAGCAAAGATGAAGAAAACATATTTTAATCGGTGACCTTTTTACATTAGAAGTGTCAATATGGATACCAAATAAAAAATATCTAGCTCTATAATTGCTATGCAATTAACGGTAGCATTTTAACAATGGGACACAAAAGGGCACCACCATAAAACTACTGACAACTTCATTTGTTTTGGTAGTCATAAAACCATTAACGATTGATGACTTCTACACATAAAAAACGAAGGGCCGAGAATGGTGCATCTGTTCCAGCACACAGCGAGGGCATCCAGCGATGAACAGGTGGTGGAGAGCGATGCAAGGTGGAGATATCCGTGGCCAGCTGGTGGATCAGCACCGATCGTTCCGGCGGCGTTCAGCTAGAGAGCACGTCGCTTATGTGGCGTGTGATGTGTTTGCGAGATGTCCGGCAAGCCGGCGAGTGTGGCCGCGCCGAGAGCGGGCGTGGCTGGCGCGCCGCGCGTGCTGGTGTACGTGGCGGAGGCGCGCCAGCTAGAGGCGGCCGCCGCGGGGCCCGACCCGCCGCCGCTCCCGCATCCACCACTTGATGCGCTTTACCTTCATGATAATCTACCGCAGCAGCTCTCGCTCTCGAGGACAAGTATCTATAGATCACCACCTGATGCAGCTGACCAACGCGGTACACCTGGTCTTGTTTATAAGCATTTTGCTGATATTGATAACAGAGTGAACTCTTACGGTGCCTCCAATAGTATATTGCCTCCAACCTGTGAAGTCTACCCGCAATCATTCTTAAAGGAATCTTGTCTCCAGAGTGAAGATAATGTAAATGATGGGACAAGTGATGGGACGCTAAAGAGAGAGTGTGGTAGTACATCGGACTGGGACAGTGGAGTTGCATACCATGTTGCTGTGCAAGATACGAGGGACCTGGCGGCATACCAAGGTAGATGTCAAACTAATCCAGATAGTAACATGTCATCTGTGCAACCAGTGGTAGTAAATCACGGCAGTAATAAGTATAATGAAAGTGGTGGAGTGCAAAGTGAAGGGAAGGGAGTCAATTATAATGACAGGGAGTTGTCGATTAATAAGAGTTTTGTGAATTACCAGTTGTTAGAACAAAGTGAATCACATCAATCTATAGTGAATCAAAGTATAAACATATTGAATCAGCAAGTGGGTGTAAGTAGGTCTTTAGTGAGTGAAGCTAGTGGTGGTAGTACTGCGCAGCTTGTGCGGACTGCAGAAGGTGTGGTGCTGGCAGTTTTGCCACAGTCTGTGCCGCCTCCCTCTAGTGAGACAGAACTTAGGGCAGTGCAGTGTGAACTACAAACTATAGCAGTACCACTTGGGTGGCGGAGGATAGTAAATGGCACCTCTGTAGTTTATATAAGGTAAGAATTATTATTTATAATATTGAATTATGTATTATAGCTATTTCAGGCAGTATCTCTTTTAATTTCAATTAAACAGTAATTTAAGTTTCTTATTGCCAATAACCCAAACAGTAAATACAATTACCTACTTTTTTAAAATATACAATTTCCTGTTTTTCTAAGTTAAAAGGTATGATTTTGACAGCCTCATCATTATACATATTCAAAAATACTCAAATCTTATAAGAAAGATAATATTATTGATTAAGTCATGACAAATTTGTAATTGGCAGACTTTTATTAAAATTACAAACTCATTTACTAAATATATTTATACTAAATTACATATTAGGGTATAAAATATACTTGCCCGAAACAATATATTATTTTATCATATATTTTTAATTATTGTTTTGATCCTAGGTAATCATAATTGATAGTAAATATAAATAAACCTAACAATAACAAAACACATAACATCCTTTATTATGATTTCTGGCCATTATTACCTTACTTGCTAGGATAACTCATATGAAAAGCCAACTACATCTTGATCAATGAAGTAGAAAGTATTAGCCCCGGTTTCAAAAAGGCAAATCAACTATCAAATCAGTTGAATCAATGTTCAAATCTCTTGACAGTTGCTAAACTCAGTACTTCTAAATTTCAACTTGACATTAGATATTAAACATTTCAGTGCCAATTTTACCAGCACATGTTTAAGTTAATCCTTCATTAAATAACATGTTATCCCTCTCGTATTTCCTGTCAGTGAATATATAATAGAGTAGGCATGGTATTTTAACAAGCCATTAATATTAACGGGCTTTGAAATTGGGACTTATTAGTTTGCCTTACAGAAACCGGAGGTAAGACTACAAGTATCATGGACCATACAGTAATCTAATTGACTTGATTAGTTGAATTGGAACACTAAATTGTTGTATGTCGACATAAATGGTGTAGATTATAGAGAACAGATCATCATGCCAATCCATGCTCATACAATACATATTGTGGTCAGATAATGAACCAATCGAACAGATCATGATAGAAAGTAGTAGTGTATGCTATCATAATGTTGTTATGCAATAAGATCATCCAAAGATATTCAACCAAATTATATGTCATTTTCTACTCCTATAAATTTGAAAATTTCAAGTTGGATGACTGTTTGTGACTCTTTCACACAAAAACTACAAATTGGATTTTGATAAAATTTGGTATGGTTGTAATCTTGAATCTGAATTAAATTAGGCCATATTTTATCCCGACAAAGAATGGGGTTCTCATGGGATACTGTATACCATATAAGGGCAAAAGTTTGTAAAGATAAAGATAAATTTGGAGTTTAGTCAGGTTTTATTACACTATAATGTGGGATTTTTTTTATTTAAATTTTAAAACTTTAGTTATACCTAGTTACATCATACCTACATGATAATATTATATTGCTTACCTAGTATGAGACAAGTGTGTTATCAAAACCAGCAGCCTCATTAATATAAGGGTTATCAATCATAAAAAAATCAATTTCACCAAATATTTTTATTATTACAGGTAATTATTAGGTCTACATAGGTACTAAATATTTGGGACAAATAAAAAGCTCTACTAGAACATGTACCTAATATCTAGTAGGTAGAAAATTAAGCTATGCGAAAGTGGCAAAAGTCTCATTATAAGCAATAAATTTATTGTAAAGATTGACAGTTTCCACAGGTAATAAACTCTAAATTAACTTGAAGTACAAGTCGTTACTTAGGAGATAAATGTATCGATCAAATAATAATTAGTAGAGGATAAGATGCGAGCATGAGGAGCTCTGTTTCTCGCGTTGCGTTAAAATTTAAATCAATCCCGCGCAAGTGGACAAACCAGTCGGGCAGCTGCGCGGACGCATGTATCGCCGCAGTGACGAGACCAAAACTCTGTATTTCTATGGATATTATTAATACATATATATTTAGGGTTCCTTATGTACGCGAAGAATAAAAACTTGACCCTATTACTGATACTCCGCTGTCCGTCTGACCTTCCGTTTGTCCACAGACATAATTATCATGACTCATGAAACATACACCTAAACAATTGAAATTTTCACAGATGATGTACATACATATTTATAATACCACTCTAGCAGCGAATACTACTAGAACTCACATGTATGTTGCTGCAACACATGTATGTTACTACAACAAAGGTTGTTGCAGTTTTGTACGGAACCGTTCGTGCGCTTGTCTGACTCGCCGACTTGGCCGGTTTTTATACGTGTACATAGAATATCCTTAGTTATTTAAGTTAATGAAGTAGAATCTAGACATGACTAAACTTTTAAGAACACATAATTTTATTAATTTGTAACTGGAATCTAGAATATCGTAGGTTCGTAACCTATTTGATAATTACACCAAGAATATTTAGTACATTTTACGTAATAATACATGTTTAATGGGATAATATATTATAAGCAATTACATTATTATGCATACTATTATAATAACGAAAATTAATATCTAGAAAAAATACTGATTTATATTACCTATATATATATATACATTATATTCTAAAATATTAGAATAAAAAATCTTCGACAAGTAAGCTCGATTTGTATGAGAAATAAAGTAATTTTAACTGATCACCTTATTCACCTACTTACTGCAAGTGACTTACATTGTTTGCGTTTAGTACCTACCTAACTAACTACCTATGACTTGGTGATTTGAGTAAATTAAATACCTATAAAACCTTGAATAGGCAGCTCAATGTTTTTTACTCGACACTTTCCTGTTACTTTTTTTGTACTAGGAATAGACTGACGAAGCTAAGATTTTTTGTAGGACATACCTACCTAGCTGCCAGAAATAACTTAAAAGTTAAAACGAACTTAATAAATAAATTGTCAGATATTCAGCAAGCTACAATTTAGAATTTGGTTTTCGATGCAGTTTTTATAGTTTAATTTTATTCAGACCTTCGGAATGCTACTTATTTTTTATTTTTTGCTGTACGTACCTATTTTACTACATAGGACCTGCCCAGTATCAGCGCATTTTTTTCGCAAAAAGAAAAGCATATATATAGGTACGTATACTTAGTAACTGTAATTGTAATTTATTTTCAAAATAGACCTTCAAAAAACAAACTTTGTTTCAATTTTGGTTTTAATTTTGAATAAAAGCTTTTTTATTTATTATTTATAATTTAGCAGTTACATATGGCGAGGAATAAAACGGCCACTTTAGTTATTACTTACGAGAGGAAATACAGTATAGGATTTAGAGCTGTAATTAAATGCTAATAAATTAGTTTAAGTAATCGGTTCAAACTTTAAGTCTATTTAGTATTTACTTAAAGGTTGAACCGATTATTTTTTTTTATAAGATCTTTGTGTCGTTGTAAAATTTATTTTAAAAAGAGTGGCGCTAGTTGCGGTTACTCCTCGCCTTAAGATGCATCCTATTGGCCAGGAAATAACGTTTTGAAATTTTCAACACAAAAACAAAATTTTCAATCACATTCTGTTTATAATTATGAACTTAGGGCGCAAGAAATAGGAATGTGTATAAAAATTTCGTTCAAAACTTTATTTCATTGCAACTGGAACGCACCTCTAGTGTATAATTCTTATCTGTCATTGGCAGCACAATATCTCACTAAACAATGGCGCTGCCCGTTACCAACCGCCTTGGGTGGTATTTATGGCAACACGCTTAAAAATTTCTCCATATTTTACTACACGGTTAACAGTAAAGCGATAACGAAGTGAATACCTGAACATACATATATTATACATCAACCGCTGTGTCGCTGTGAAGTGTGAACCCGTACCGGTCGTTGTGATGACGAAAAAATTTGTAAAGTAACCCATATATTACGGCCGACTGTTATTCGTTTATTGATTTACAACTCCTAAGCTGACGTGCCGTTCGCTCTAAAAAGGGATTTTATTTAACAGAACTACGCCGTCTTTTGTTAGGGGTTGCATAACGCCGGCTCGTTGAATGCCTTGCAGCTGATTGTTTCGACGTATTTGATGGGCGTCGCCGGGCATTCTGATCCGATTTACAATTCGTTCCGACTTTCTTTACGGACTTCACAATGGATCGTCTGCCCTCAGCAGTTTTGTTGCGTCCACCACCCGCCGACACATTCTTTTGCCGAGTCCTGACTCTGTCCGAAACAGAAGGTGCAGATAATATATAAAGCTATTGTTCTTTATGGACGCTTGCACTTAGAATGTCATACTTTTTAAGAACTCTGAATAGCATTATAATATTATATTCTTATCGAGATTGCCATAGATTTACGACTTTGCTATATGTATAATAATTTATTGATAACGACATTGCTCATTTTTTTTCATTGCTCACCTACATATAATATATTCTTATTATGGAACTTACAAAGTTCGAGGCCAGTGAAACCAATATAGAATCTAAAATTTTGTCAAAATATAAAGGAAAGTAAAATATGACTAGTTACTGTGGGAATAACTTTATTACTATGCCGAAACAGGATCTTTACTTTCAAGAGTCAATAAAAATTAACAATGTTCCTAATGCAAGTTTTATAGCTCGGTCTCATGATGACGGGCTATTGTGAAATACTATACCCAATAAAACAAAGGCAGATGAATGTTGAATGGCCTCTTAAACCAAAACTACCTCCTACTGCTTAATTATCGGCTTCAACGTCTTTATTGTAGAGTTTGACATAGTTTCGCCGATTTTCTGTTTGTATTAATTACATAATATTTAGTATGCCGACATCCGCATCTAAGTTTGTATGTGTGTACATAATATGGATGTTTGTTACTCTCTCACACAGTTCAGGCTATAGATTAACATTTCTAGGCTACTTTTATCACAGCAAAATGTTTTGCGGGAGTCCCTGTTGTTCGTACAAAGTGGCTGACAACAGTGACAACGTCTTGGAAGCAAGTTTTATGCACTTGTTGGTGCTACCAGTACCATTATTATATAGGTACAAAACTTTAATTTATACACCTATATAGGCTATATATAAATTTAGGTTTTGTAAAATCAATCCTATCAAAATCATAACTTGTAAAAATGCTAAGTCTCGCTACTTAGTTACTTCGTAAAAAGTTGTGAGATCGATGTGAGTCCATTTACTGTAGAAGAACTATAATTAACTAG
This sequence comes from Celastrina argiolus, assembly GCA_905187575.2. Lineage (NCBI taxonomy): Eukaryota > Metazoa > Arthropoda > Insecta > Lepidoptera > Lycaenidae > Celastrina > Celastrina argiolus. The sequence continues at coordinate 10,348,391 of LR994581.1, forward strand.
AATTGGCATTTCTTTAAAGTTATGTTTTTGATGGGATCCTTTTTGCAGAGGATTAATTTAAACTAGTGTTTTTGTCGGGAAGTGCAAATGTAACTTTGTAATCCTAATAAGTACATTTATATATGAAATTACAAAGTTATTCCAGCAGTTGGCGTATCTACATAACTAGATGGAAATTCTAAAATCTTTAAGTTTTATCATCGTTTATAATATACTCTGTTATATATATATATGTCAATAATTGAATGCCAAATTTGAAGCTTCTTATATGTCTGCTAGAAGTGCCAAGAATAATGATCGGTCAGTGAGTGAGTAGTCCATTGAAATGTTACATTTTTTAGGCCTTACCTTGCGTTTTTTAGAGGACGCAATTTTATTTTTTTGATGTGTAGGGGGGGTCAGTGTAAAGCTAAAACCAAGTTTGTGGGGTCGCCACCCTTGTCCCACGGCCGCCATCTTGAAAATAGGGGTTGAAATGGTATTTACGATATATCTCTTAAACTATTTATTTTATAAAAAAAATTGTTAACATTTTTTGTTGCAAATTAAATTCTCTACAACTTTGCTCCAGTAACGTTTTGTCGTAGAACTATAAATAAAAAAGTTATAAGCGAAAATCTTCGGAAATTTGATAAAAAAAAATATATTTTTCGATGTAACTTTTTTTTTAATCATTTTACGAAAAAATGATATCCGACCATTTTTGTACATAGTTTTTTGAGGGAGGACAACTTTTATTCGCATCATTTTTTCATTAAGTCAATAGCTAAGGTTTTACAGCGCTCTGAAGTACTATTTTTCAGTACTCTTAACTATACCTATATTATACGTGTGTACTTATGATAAGTCATCAGTTATTGTTTGTTTTTTTTTCTTCTTTTTTTTTACTTTATTATTATAACTTTTTTGATTACAAATTTTGCAATATTATTAATAATTAATTATTGATTCTTTTCCCCACCACCCACGAGGTAGAGTCTAGAGGTGCGTTTTTTTTTACGTGGTATCCCCAATAGGCATAATCCACGGTGATTTTCTAAATTAGAACTACTTCGTCCTCAGTCGTTTCGATGGACCAGGCTGGGGCTCAGCATCTGATCGGCTTTCTGAATTAAATACCAGTGGGAGAACTGGAGAAGGAAGGGGTGTTAATTTTGGCGGTTCATCATCAATGTCATCTTCATTTATTAATTCTGAGAGTTCCATTACGTTGCTGCAAGTCTCTCCAGAACAATGGAAGCACACTGCAGAACATTTCATTCCTGCTTTTCGGCATCCACACATCGCTCCACAGTTTCCTTTGCATTTGCAAAAGATCAATTTTCCGAAGATTTTCGCTTATAACTTTTTTATTTATAGTTCCACGACAGAAAGTTACTGAAGCAAAGTTGTAGAGAATTTAATTTGCAACAAAACATGTTAACATATTTTTTTTATAAAATAAATAGTTTAAGAGATATATCGTAAATACCATTTCAACCCCTATTTTCAAGATGGCGGCCGTGGGACAAGGGTGGCGACCCCACAAACTTGGTTTTAGCTTTACACTGACCCCCCCTACACATCAAAAAAATAAAATTGCGTCCTCTAAAAAACGCAACCCAAAATGTAACTTTTCAATGGACTAGAGTCAATGACTAAATAAATAAGAAACTCTGACGTTATAATTCTAAAACTTCTGATTTAAATTTAATTAAATTTGAAATATACCGTGTTTACTTAATGCCTGCTTAGTTACTAACAATACACGCGTCTAGTTTTATTCATAACGAAGTTATAACAGGTTGAAAATAGCTTGAACTGTTTAGAGAAAAGGATAGTATGGTATAGTACGGCCGTGCTCGACTTGGCGGGGGCACTACAGTGTCTTCAGATTACAGTATCAAATGTAAACAAAGCTCAAATGTAAAAAATATTGGTGGCTAAAATAATAATTTAAATGCGTTCACCGTGCAATATTTAAAGAAAAACAATGACATTGACACTTGGACGTATTTCGTTGTTTGTTTACATGTAGATCATATTGAATGGGAACGTAATACAAAGTAGTTTATGCCCGAACGATGCTGAGCACAGACAATTAAATATGTACATACCTACTTCAAAGACAAGATCATACGCTCGTTGACCCAAGAGCTGTGATGCGGAAATAATATGGATTACGTAAGCGGAGTCGAACATTTTTTATTGCCCCATTAAATGAGGCACACCGCCCACGCTGGGTGGAGAGACTGTAAACATACAGTATAAACGATCACTGGTGTGCAATCACCGTTCACCATCGACCATAGATGCAATTTCCTACAAGAAATCACATCAATAGAACACTCGCCTGAGGTTTCCTCAGCGGGCCTACTCCCGACACAATCGATAACCGAATCCGTTCGATATCAGTGGTTTTTCGTATTTTATTTGCGAATTACTTTGAAGCTAATCAGGATAAAGAAAATTGTTAGATCGTAACTTTTTGTACTCCCGACCATATCAATCGACTGAGAATCAAAATAAACAAATGTCAATTTATTAGAAAGTACGCCGAATGATCGTATCTATATCAAAATCAAATCGGTTTGGAGAGTAAGGCCCCAGGATACTTTTTCTGCTCAGTGACAACTGACAATATCGATTTCGAAATGTCGAGGACGTAAAGTCACTTATATTATGCTCATTGCCATGTGCAACTGATGACTTTAGAAAATCTGTACTTGTTAAAAGAAATATGGCATATAATATTTAAATAAAACAATGCAACTGATGACTTTAGAAAATCTGTACTTGTTAAAAGAAATATGGCATATAATATTTAAATAAAACACGTAAACATGTATGTATTGTTAAAATGAAGCTGCAGTACCAATGTTGAAATTAAATGATTGTGAGTCAGTAAGTTTTTGTAGTCATTAAAACCTGATTCGTCTATTTTTACACACTCCTCAACATAACATTGCGACTAATGTGTTAAGTAGCTATTAGATAGCAATTAGAGGCACATGTAAAACATTAATCGGCTCATACAAAGCTCATCTGCAATACTTATGATTTAATACTGTAACTCCGAGTATTGTAGCAAGTTCGGCGATTGCTTTAAGTAATGGCTAACTAATCTATCTTTTGACGCTTCCGTGGTCAAGTGGTCGGTGCTTGGCTCTTGATTCTGTAGGTTGTGGGTTGTATTCCCATGTTAGAACAACCTATAAATGTTAGTGGTTAGGACAGTGCACGATTATTGACGGAGAAGAAACGTGATCCATGCGTCGTCGGATGGGCATGTACAAAGTCGGCAAGCAGTAGCGTCTGCGAGAGTTCAGGCTCTCGCCAGTTTTGTTGGTCATCCGTGCCACTGGTTTACAACGGTTAAGGAAAATAGAATGATCTTGTGTCATGCGCACATACTTGGGAACTTTAAAATATTTCCTGCATAGGTCTGGTTTCTATGAAACCGGCCACGTTCGCCTAAATCGGTGGAACAGTTATTATTATTATAAACTTGGTATAACTCCTAGAGATAGTGGTCAGTGTCTGATTTAATTAGCGCAGATTTAGATAGCTGCCTATACCTAGATAATTAGTTTTATTTAGAATGGGGTGCTTTTTTGAAGATGTTGTACATTTTTATTGGAGTGTGCTAGAAGGAGAGTACACTTAATAAGTGTTTTGTTTATTTAATTCAACCATATTTTACATTAATTGTAGAAGATAGTTAAGTAACTCTCGAAATACTCGGGAGAGTTAGTTTTGATTTTAACAATGAAGTGTGGCGAGTGGAGTTGCCATTAATCATCCAACTTATAGAGCTTGGGAAATAAACTGTAAAGATAATACACGAATCTGCCGGATGCGACTCGACTCACATGGCCCCCAGACGGACACAACGAAATGTGGCGATCTCGTTCGTTCCCACACGCAGAAGGGAATGAGTCAAGGCGATTCTAACAAAAAGTATTGAAACTTGCTACCTCGTATTGCAACTTTGATGATATCTCGATAGTCGATAGTCGATACTGAACGTGGGCCTTGGCAGGTGTTATTGAAAAACTTGACTAGACTGCATTTTTGAGTCACCTTATTGATGCTTTGTGAAATGAAGCGAGTTATTAAAGAGGCATTGCGCGCCGATATGTATCTAATTTGTTTTTGTCGGGGGACACATCTACAAGTCTATCTGTTTTTTTTTGCGGCGCTAATTAATTATTACTAAAATACCTGGGCCCTGCCTTCGGTTTCAATTATTGTACTGCACTTCGCAGTCTTTTAACCTGGTGACGCAAAAAACATATTTTGCTCCTGTTTATTAAAGTTTTTATTTTTATCACGAAACTTTTATTTTACAACATCGAACCGTTGGCATTCTGTTTGTGCATTCAGAATATCAATCTCTGTGATGAGATGTTAGTAGGGTTTTTTTGGGAGTCCTACTTGCACGGCTAGTTTTTGAAATCAAATACCTATTGCCTAAGAACCCTTACAAAGTTCACACCTAAAATTATAATAATACCTATTATGCGATTTATAAAAGGCGAGTTTCGACCACCTGGCAACCGCAAGAAAAATCTTAATTTTAACAAAACTTTACCCATATTTAATAGAGTAATTGAGACAAAAGTAAGTCGTGTATTTATCAGTATTTTATGGTCCTCGAATGTGTGATAATGTGTGAATTAGTGTGAGCAGAAGACATTAGCGAGTGGATGTAAGTTGGCAGTAGTGCAGTGCGGCTCGGTCGGACTAGGGCCATTCACCTGGGCGATAACTGGCCTGCTTATTACGTTAACGTGTATTTAGTTCACAGTTATTATGAGCTACTTGCCAGATACCTTCAATTCATTAGCCCAAACCGTTTTCTGCCGTGTTGTTAACTTTTGAAAGTAGGTAAGAGACGGAAGTAGTGTTAGTTGTAAAAAATACAATTAAAAAACATAATATACTAAATCTAAATTAATCTTAATTAATATATTTATTTTACACCGAGAAAATGACATTTCGCATTTCGTGGTAGATGGGGTCTCCTACCGCAGGTATGTGGAAATGATATACCTAATTAATATAATTAATAGCCTGCTAATATGTTATCCGGGATATTATTTCGATTAAAATTGGATCTGATCAGCATATTACATACAGTACATAGACAGCCAAAATCATTACTTTTCTTTCTTCTCTTAGCTTCATCTTTGACAGGTAAAATTTTCTTCTGCTTTATCTCTGGTTAAAGTCACTTCTCACTTCTCAAGAAACATCATCAGGGTAATAATACCCCAAAAAGTGTAATTAATCATCTACATGATGCTAACACCCGTCTATCGTCATTAAATAACATTGTAACTACAAATCGAAAGGACGTAATATAATTTCTTAATAGGAGTACAATAAACATTGGGTATGTTTATTTTGAATGGTGTAATTGTGTGTGGGGTGCAATTCAATATGTTGCGGGGAAACGATACCTTGTGTCTCCCCTATTTAACTTCCTCTAATGCCTATTTACGGTGCCACTTGGTTTATACACAGCCAATTTATTATGATAAACAATCGTTTATAAGCCTTCTAGCCCTATCTTGTAAATGATTTGTTTGCGCTCAAGGCTTTATTCATTGGTAATTAAATGGAGGTTCGTTAATTACTTTGTTTCGTAATTTGTTGGCTCTTCATCATAAAGTTGACTTTAGTAATAAGTTATGTTTACATTGTACAAAATTATGTCGCGTCCCGACTGCTTACATTTTTCAAACTACACGACGAATTTATACGGGTTTTCAGCCATATGAGTGATTCATCGGGACGGATTATTTTATTATGTATGTAGGTACCCTACATTGCACGTAGCTTGGGAGGGTCGCTAGTATTTTCTTAATTATTCAGTACCTAGTGGTTGCTGGTGCAAAAACGTCGTCGCTGACGAAAATTGATGTCATATTTCTGTAAATTACCTACTTGCATGTTTCCACTTTAGGCTATGGTCTTCTTTTCATGAAGGCTTTGTGACGCGTAAGGTAAACCATTTACTTACCTTAATATTAATATTTTATACCAAAACCAATACCATCTCGAAGAATTGTTATCTAATTAATCAACTTTATTTGGAGCCGAATAATATAAAGATTTAATATTGAATATTTTCGGGTGTCCGCCCCGAGTGATAACGGGTGACCGACTTTTTGTACCGATTGCGATAGTTAAACGCACACGTCATAAAAAATATCCGCCAGAAATAATATGGAGCCAGGTTTTTACCTGGCTGATAATCAGGTTCCAGGATAATCAAGTTCCTACAAAGAGTATGTAAGCTGTGGCACCCTAAGTTGTATTTATTAATCCCACCAAAAACATTTTCATGTAAAAATGTTGTCAAGACGAGCCTACACAGCTTACCCTGTGAAAAAGTTATGAGATATCGTATAAAACCAAGCTCTACATTACACCTTAATCAAAATCTGTCAAAAAGTGGTTAGATCTCATGTAGAAAATATAGCGTAAATGAAGTTAAGCCTGGTGAAGTAAGGCGCATAGATCAAGAATTTTGGTTCTACATGAGATCTAACCACTTTTTGATAGATTTTGATTAAGGTGTAGTGTAGAGCTTGGCTATATACTATATCTCATAACTTTTTCACAGGGTAAGCAGTGTAGCCTCGTCTTGACAACATTTTTACATGAAAATGTTTTTGGTGGGATTTCATTAATTTTTGTAAGCTGGTTAATGGACTTTTTTTAATTTAAAGATAACCTATTTTGACCCCGGGCCTTTACTTACGGAAAATAGAACAGTCGGCGCCTTAGCCTAGTGACGCCTAGTGACGTCGACTGATGTCACCGTCAATATTATACCGTGGACTTAATAAACTTTCACCGCGATTTTTAAGAGGTACAGGCGGATTTTTACCCGACTTCGGCGAAGCCAAAAGGAAGGTTAATGATTTTGGCAGTCTATGTATGTATGTATGTTTGTATGTATGTATGTATGTTCCCTCGTAGCGGTTAAGCTACTGGTCCGATTTTATTAAATAAGGTGTCAATCGATTCGTAGTAGTCCCGCGAGTAACATAGGCTATATAATTTTTAGAAAAATTTTGGATTTTGAAAATTATACCTCAAAAACTATCTCCAAAAAAAATTTAATGAAGATAATTGTATCGTGTTTGGTATCGAAAGATAGGTCTTGGCAAGCACATTACAAATATGTATTTAAATTTTTAATTAATTATTACATTTTATTGTTACATTCAAAATAAACGTTAAAAATGCGGTCGTATTTGTACGAGTAGGTATCTAGGAGTTGTTTAGTTTCTTTCTATGTGTTAATTTAACGTTAATTTAGTGAAAATATAATGTTATAGTTTATGTGGAAACAGAAAAATGTAAAATAAAATAAAAGTTTAAAAAAACTATAACTCGACTTCGCAAAAAAGGGGTCTAAAAAGTCTGAAACAAGACATAGATTTGTTTAGCGGGTACGACGACGGCTCTACCTTGACCATTTCTGTACCTATGCATATCTGGATTTAAAATTGAATTATATTCTTGTTTCAGACTTTTTAGACCCCTTTTTTGCGAAGTCGGGTTATTGCGAAGTCGGGTTATAGTTTTTTTTAACTTTTATTTTTAATTAAATGTCTCGTCCATATTTCTTTATTTGTTATATTATTATATTATATAACAAACATATAAACATATATTGTATTGTATTGTATTTGTATATTATAATTATATTATATTACAAATATAAAATATCTATACATTATTTTATTGCTGGAGTGAAACTTCTTATTTGGATATTCTAGGATGCCACTAGTATGAATTCAACACTAATAATTCGAGAATTTGAGAATTACTTATAAATACGAGGGAGATTGCCTTTAATAAAGCATGTTGATACTTATTAAAATAATACAGTAAGTCTATAATAATATTGTATGTAGACGACGGTTACCGCCATCTGTTGGTCACTAGAAGTACTAATTCTTGTACGGCTCTTATAAACTTATGCTAATAAGTACATATACACCTAAGTGCAACTTAGCATTTTTGAAGGAAAAAAATGTATTTATTTTTATTTTTTTAAAATAGCTATAAGGTTTTCTTTTGATTATGGCCATCTTTAAACCTCATGACATGACGTGTTAAAAATCATATTATTATTATGTTAATAGTCATAAGATTAAACACTAAAATTATTTATACATTGATCGTGTAATATTTTCGTTTGTTGTTATCATTATAACGTTACCGTCTGTTAAATGTGTTGAATGTTGATAATAAATGTGTGTTTTGATGTTTCACAGTTCCAAACATAGATTGCGCTGTTAGCTACCTAAATCGCGCTATCGAAGTGTCGAACGGTTTTTACATAAGATTCCCTCTAAACTCGATATTTACGTTATTGTAACATCAGCGCATAGATTAGAGTAATTTGTTAATAGAATCAGCGGGAGCTTATGCCGGACCGATTTCAAGTGATCGACCGTTCGACGTAATATTTGTTTATAAACACTGATGATAACAAATTGCTACTTGCTGCCTATTAATTCTTACCTAATTTTTACTTACCAAATAAATAATACCTAATTTTAAATAAGTGGATAAAAAACTAATTTTCTCATAGAATATATTTTTCATTTACAAAAAGTCGGTCACCGATTAATAATCGGAATAAAATAGAAGATACTGATTGCAGTAATGCAACGCACTCAAATAAATAAAGTCGGATAAAAATAATATGGAGCAAAAATCTGACCGATTATCGGTCCTACAAAAAGTAGGTCTTATTTTTTTTATGTATTTGTATAATATTGTACTTATAATATAATATTTCTTTTATGTATTAAAGATCATATCCGTATAATAAACATAATTATTAAACATCCATTTTGTACCGTCCACCATGTTGGATTCAAAATAGCGGCATTTATATTTTTTCGTTGGTTTTGTAGCAATAACAGCTTACATAAATAATATCAGCTTACTAGGACGTCAGGAAGTACCTTATGAATTTTGATGATCTATAAATGGGTCAGTGACGAAATCTGGGGTTTTTAGACATTGATAAAATCTAAAGTATAATAGCTACAACATTCAAACTTTGTATGTTTCATGTTTTTACTGGTGTCATTATATGTTGAAATTTTCAACTATATAGCATCATCCAAAGCAAAGTTATGAGAGTTCAAAAAAACGACGAAACCTTTCGAGAAAAGGTAGGTAGTGCCCTTGCGCTTCGCTTGGCTCGTCTTGACGGGGCACTCCCGTGCCTCCAGATTCCTTAGCGTTTGTTTGGTAGATAATTATAGTAGGAATAACACAATTCTTATAACTTATTTATTTTCTTTTACTAATTTAATATTTATGTTATTTATGGACCAGGTGATAAATCAGGACAATATTAATAATACGCGGGAATTATGAGTAATGTCTGGCTCTATCGGGCGAAATGATTAATTACCTACTACCTATATTATATAAACTTCATTATTTATCACATTTCTCGGTCATTATGATGTTGCTACTTGACTATTGGGCAATTTGACTATGAAGCTAAATTCACAGGCTTTGGCCAATCAGATACTGTCATTCAGCGTGCGGGTCATGCAGTGGACTTCAAACTACTACCTATATTTAACCCCCAACAAAAACAGATAGGTGTTCTAAGTTTGACGTGTCTGTGTGTACATGTGTCTGTCTGTCCGTATAATATCTATTGACGCTTCACACCACGTCAATCTAGCCTCGTGGTACTTGTATCCTAAGAACTTGTGTTACAGCTTGTGTTACCAGACAACGGAAAAATATATTTAATAATTTTATACTATACACATTTTTAAGATTTATTAATACACATCCATGACCCAGGAACATAGAAAGCTTTTTATCCCTTCCGCGGGATTCGAACCCGTGACCTACGGCATTTAGACACCGACCCACTCAACCACTGCGCGACAGTGGTCGTCAATGTGCGACACTTCGTACGCGCAAAATCAAATCTCGCGGGAACCGTACATTTTGCTGCGTATGTGTTAATCCAGCATATAAACTACTGTAATACCAAATTTCATCAAAATCCGTTCAGTAGCTTTTGTGTAAAAGCGTAACAAACATAACGTAACACACACTCACTCACAAACTTTCGTCTTCTGGTGACAGAGAGATAGACAGACATACAGACAGACAGCGAAATCTTAGTAGGTAATAGGGTCGCGTTTTCCCTCTGGATATGGAACCCTACAAATTGTTATGTAACCCTAAACATGTTTTTGTTACTTGTCCCAAAAGATGTTAGACAATATTATGTAGGTATATTATGTTCGTGATTCGATGTGTTGTCGTTCGATAGAGTGTTTTGCAATTTATTATAAAATTTTACTTTGTTCTTTAGAAACAAGAAATTATACCGCGTAGAATTAGCTCCTGCAAAATTCATAAAAAGCCAATTAAATGTTTAATTCTTCGTGTTTGTATAATAATTATTTATTAAAATCGTGGTATATTATCAAGTATGCCATTACTTTAGCAGTTGTTGTACATAAAAGTTTAATGGATAGTGTGGTTATAATCGGGCGAATACAAATTGAGTCACGGAAGGGTTTCCCTGCGTGAGTCACTCGATGCCCAGCGCTCGAACCGGGGAGCGAACTTGATAAACTTTTGTCAGAAACAAGAAAACCTTGTAAAAAATAAATTGTCTTAGGGACGATTTTTCAGTAGTCAGATAGATAACTTTTATCTGTCGAATAAACATGTGACTTTGACATTTGTTTCGTAAAAAATCTATCAAAGTTCCATATTATCCTTAGGTAAGAGTTATCTGGCGATTGAAAAATCGGCCCTTAATATAATTATTAATTACTAAATATTCTTATAAAGTCGGCTATTTATAGAACAAATAGCGGTATTGGTTGAACTAAGTTGTTTATTGTATTCATTTGCTATGAAAAGTTGTGTAAGTATGTAGTCCAAAATTACGAGTCTGTACTTTTGAATTAGGTATTTACACAAAATTTGCAATATTTAAACGATAGTCCCCTGAGTTTTGCCTCCCTTAAAATACAGATGTAATGGTGTAAATACACCCGCGAAACTACTATTAGTAATTATAAGTAAGGTAATTTGGATAATATTGTTTCAAGCTAGGTACATATTAAAAAAAAAACAGTTTATGAAACGACAACCCCTTAGGATAATATAATGAAAATTAATATATTATAATATGTACATATTTTGGGATTTATCAATAACACCAGTAAAAAGGTTTCAAAGTAGGTACTTACTTCTTTTTTTAACTTATTGCGCCCACGCAGCCTAAAATAACATTTTGCAAATTATCAATGCATTTTCGTCCACGTAATGACAATGACAACATGCATGAGTTGCAAAAATAAACAAACGGCTCGAGCATACAAAACGTTCGCCGTAAACACTAGTTGGAACATCAAACTAATTTAATTATGGATGTCTAAAACGAATTGATTAATAGTAGGGAGTGACGTGTGAAGTAGAAGGACAAGTCACGTCATCGCTAATTCCCCCTCGGTAATGTGAGTAGTGAGTACTGAGTAGGGCGACATGTATCTCCCAACATACCTCTTGTGTTTATCTTGATAGAGCGCCCTGTTTAAAATATTTTTCCAGTAAGTAAAAAAAATCGGTAATGTGTTATTTTACAATAACACCATTTTACAGTTCCGTCTTGATTAAAATTATGGTGTTAAGTAATAAGTTGAAATGGTAGCTAGAAAGAAAAATTCGATACTTATTGTAAAATCACTTTCTTATGTCTTTCGCAAATTATTGTTTGTCATACATCGTCTGTTTATTGCCATATGAAAACGATGATAGCCGCGAGTAATTAGTACCTAGAACCTACACTGAGCCCTGATTCAAGATGCCATTGCTATTTTATCGCTTACGAAGTTTGAAACCAAAATGTAAAATGTAAATATTTGACAAAGCATCGCTAAATGACGAGCGAATTCGTATGTTATTTACCGAAGCTTATATCAAATTCTATACATTTTGTTTTCGAACTTAGTAAGCGATACCTAAATAGCGTCTTGAATGGCATTTTGAATCAGGGCCCCGGTACTCATACTCTATGTTGTGTTTTGTGTTGTTCTGAATATCCACGAATTCTGTCTGGACAACCCCCAAAAAACTTCGGATCCAAATAACCAATAAATTGCTTTTAAAACCAAAATTGCAAATCGACGTATTTAGTCTGAACCCAAATCATGAAATATGTTACAACATAAAGCTCTTCTCATGTTGTCAAAGAATTGTTCAAAATCGATTAACCCTCTCAAGTTTGAACAATCGCAAAGTCAACATTCTGTCGTCGTATATCGAAGTATATCGGCGAAGCTCATTTAAGTCGGGCGGGCTCGCAGCGCGGCGTTATTTAAGCGCGCGAGCTACAAATTGAGCCTTTATTTATTCATACAAGGGGAGCGAGGTTGATATGGGTCGGGGTCGCTTGATAAAGAACGCTCGCCGGCCCATCACTGTATTCCCGACCCGTGTCAAATGTTCCGCTAAGAATATCAATCAGCAAATACGTGGTCACTGGGCAATAATCGTCACCCTTCACTAATGCTATTCAGTGTGTGATTTCAATCTTTGTTATAATAGATGTCTTGCTCACAAAGTTTGTTGTTGTAAATGTACCTGTAACCTTTCCAAAATAATACCTAACAATTGAAAGAAATGCTGATGTTTTTGTAAAATACCTAATTCATTCATCCATTTTCGATAAAAACGGCATGACTTCCTGAAGTATTTGTGATGAGCTTTGTTCGGAACCCTCAGTGGACGAGTCCGACTCTTGTTCGTCTATTTTGCGTTACAATTTAAACACAAAACAAGCAATAATAAATTAAAGTTATATTTAATGGAATTATATTATCTCTTGAAACTCTAACAAGGAGGTCGATGCTGAAATATGAAAGTTCAATTTTTTATATGTATGTACTTTAATACAGCCACTGCTAACGACTTGTATGACTGTTTAGTATTCTTGTTAAAAAATGCGAGGATGTCTAATTATGTAGGTACCTAAATAATATTTAAGCAAAATATATTAGCTACATTTTCGAGTACAGGGTACCTAACCCCTAACTAGCTCTATTACCTAATAGTAAAAATAATCGATATGAATAGGTAGTCGTCTTTAAGGTTTTGTTTGTGAAAGAATGTATTAAACGCTCCAAATGATTTTGAGTAAGCATAATAAGTAATACTTCAGGGTAGGGAGATAGCAGCGGTTGCAAGGTGCAAAAGAGTTGGCGTGCTAAGTAATTATCACCACCTGCCTCCACACACGCTACCCCAAACACGCGGAGCAGAACGCGAATTGTGCCCGCTAACCGATATTAAGCTGCGCAGTGCTCAGTGGACTCGACCGCAGCCCGCGTATGATTAAAAAGCAAACAAAATCTTTTTGCGGTCGCGGTCTACCATAGGTTATTAGGTGCACCAGACCGTGAACGATCGCCGGGAATTATCATGTGAAACGCTTGTAAAGGAGGTTGTTTGTAGAGGCCGAGGTGTAATAATGTTCCCGAGGCGTGCACTATTCTGTCGTCGTAAACGGAATGTTTTATCTGCAAATTGAACTTAATTGTTCCCGGAGGCGTATTGACGGCTTATCTTTACTTAAATCGCGTTTCCTCCTGCAATGCGGTAATTTCCATCTATCGTTAGCGCATTGCGGATAATTGGTCATTTTTACTTTATTGTGTTATTAAATTCGAAATGTGCCCCTGTTGATGGTTACCATATAATTTTCTGAGCTCGATAGGTAATGACTATGTTATTATCATAATATACACCTACATCTTCGTTAGGTATTGACGCTTTTTTATTGGTTTTTGATTTTTGTTATCATAATTATACCTCTCTTGTCAATTTCATTTCATCCAGTGAATATTTTTAGCCCCGCTATTAAATTGTTCTCTCCATAACAACGTACACCGTTTATTCAAAGTAAACGTTAGTCATTATACTTAATGAGTACTTATTTACTTATTATGCATATTACACGTTTATATTTATGAGTGACTATTTTGGGTTTCAGTCTAATGAAATTAAATATTGATTGACTGAACATCAGTCAGCGAACCAGGATCACAGGGCGAAGCACGGTTGACTAGCATGCTCTAACGTTCGCTTTTCAGCAAATATGCTTTGAATCGTTCACACGAATCACTGCTCGGGGCCCCGTCAGTGCACACTCTATTAATTACTCCCTTGATTATTGACTGTATGGTAATATCGTGCAAGAGCTCTTCATTTGCCCACAGTAAGGATTTTAGTCAGGGTTCCCCTATAATTTGTTGGACGGAACTCTCGATTGTGGCAGCTAACAGAGGTAGCATTAATAGTTAAAATAGGTACATTAATGTTAATTAATAGTACTAGAAAATCAGCCGGCTAGTAATAATTTATGATGACCTCGTTATCGATACATGTTGTAAAGACTCTTTGATCAAACCATAGAATTGTAAGACATTTTCAAAGGATTTTTCAAAGGACGAGGACAAATGAAGACATGAGTCGATGAAGGTCATATGTCGCAAAATTCTAATTTTGAGAAAATCGAGTTTAAAGTTTCGCATAAACATTTAAGGATATTTCGTAAAGTATTAAGTAAATTGATCTAAAGTCGGTGTCAAGCGGCGTAAACAGTTTAATATTTTTATATTATGAGAAAAATTAAACAAATTAAATTAGTTTTAGTGCTTTTTTTTAATAAAAACTGAACGTATATGTTTTTCTTTCACAAGAAAAATATCAAATTAAGAGTGAACATTGCATTGAAAGGATATAAGTTTCTTTCCTTAAGAAATTGGAAAAAAATAATATTAATCAAACAAAAACCGCCTATTCTTTTCTGAGAATTAATAATAATATATATAATAAAATAATAATATCTATGGACGCTTTACACCACGTCAATCTGGCCCTGTGCTAAGTATCCGTGAACTGAACTTGTGTTACAGGTCGATAACGGAAATATATATTTAATACTTTTATACTATACACATATTTAAGATTTTTATCATATTATACACAAATTTAATACACATCCATGACCCAAAACAGCCAAGTATCACGTTTTAACTGAAATGTAGAGTAAGTGAAGCTAATCCTAGTACAATAAGGGCGCATATGTCAAGAATTTTGGTTCTACATGAGATCTGATCTACATGAGATGAGATCTGATCACTTTTTGATAGATTTTGCTTAAGGGGTAGTGTAAGAGCTTGTAGATTTAGAGCTTGGCTTTATACGATATCTGATAAAAGTTTTTCACAGGGTAAGCTATGTAGTCTGGTCTTGGCAACAAAAATGAAATGAAATGTTTTTGGTGGGATGTTCCTTACACACACATCACACGTTTATTAAGTTGCAGCCTAAAATTGTTAACCACGCGAATCGCAATTTTACATACTCAAATCTTTGTAAACACCACATACAAATTACACACATACAAATTTATAAAAGTAATCAGTTTAAAACTTGCCTTCGCGGGCAAATTTTGAAGTTATATTTTTCATTAACAATGTCTTTCACTGGTAATTTAACCAAATTATGGCCGAGTGCAGCTTCCACTTATTGTTTTACTCTTTATATTTTATTAACTCCTGCCTAATAGTTTATGTAATTCAGCAATATTGATTAACGTAGTTAGGTATTCAATTTTTTTGACAACCACAAGCAGCGCGTTGCATCCAATTTTCAAAAGAGTGGAAAAATTAATGTCAAATTAAAGCGTAATATTGGCGTTCAGGGCCCTAATTCTCAGGCCTCGAACATAGTTTTTACTATCGGTCTATCCCGCTCATGCAAATGAGATTTAGCGCGCGTGCGAGCGGGATACACTAAAATTCGAAACTAAGTTCGAGGCCTGAGAATTAGGGCCCAGAATTTGAAATTATTATTTTCTATGCAAACATTACAGTGTATTATAGCTTGTGATTGGCAGAAATTAAAGAGATATTCAAATTTTAAAGTATGAAATTCTTTTCTGTTCGATAAAAAAAAACTTTAAGATAATTTCAAAACGTATTGTGAAAAAATCGTATTCTTAGTTAAATAAGTAATTAATAAAACATTATTTGTAAAAAAAAAATGATGTTATAATCACTTCATAACTATGGTTTAACATATCAAATATCAGTAAGCATATTTTGTATAAATTTTACCATAAGTATTTAGGTATTATACTAAAAAAAACGACTACTTTCTTAAAAGTTACTAATTATATTATGTATAATAGGTATATATATATATATATAAAGTCATGTTGTGCTTGTGTTCATATTTAATATTATTTAAATATTAAATATGAACACAAGCACAACATTTAAATCCGGAGGATCTTACACAGATCCGGAGGCAAGGTAGTGCCTCGCACTATCTTCCTCCGGATATAAAAATAAAATAAAATAAAAAAGTTTTACATGTTTTTTTTTTATATAAAAGGGTTATGTACCCATAGCACCTTCATCCATTATTAATTTTTAAAAATAGTGCACATAACGCCTTCATTAAGTTGTTAATTCCAAAATTAGACAAAAATATACATTTTTTAAGGTCTAGAATTGTTTATATATGTCGCAGTCATCTAATTGAATCCGCTATTTAATTGAATGACTAGCGCTTTCATTGAATCCTGTTTTTACCAACAAATTTTAGAATCCGAGACTAGGACAACCATTTAATATTTTTGTTTTAAACTTCGAAATTTCCGAATGAGTACTTATAAAACGAACATTAAAGTAAATTAATCAAAAAATATATCAACACATTGCTATCAGTACGAGCTGTTTGACGCCATTTTATAACCGCCTAGCGATTCAATTAAATAACCAGATTCAATAAGATGACTGCGACATATACACATTTATACCCTCATCCATGCAAAAAACAGCGAAAATCCAAAAATGCGACGTATGTACCTTCATCCACTCACGCCTTTAAATATAATCGTGGGTTCCGTTCAGTTACGGAAATTTAGCTTGATAGTAATCAAGTGAAAACAATGTATGGCGGAACCCTGATTATATTGTTATACTGTTTTAAATATTTTGAAAATTTTGTAAGGCTGGAATTTTATGGTACGTCTATTCTTATCTATGATTTGGATTTGTTATTAGTGGATAAAGGATAGTTTTTGTTCTACGTAAGGATGGCCAGTGCCATAATCGTAAAATCCTTTTTTTCTTAATCGAGAAAAAAAACCTAACCATTTCCTCTGAAATTCCGCTTCTAGTGCCAGGGGCACAAATATTATAATTTCAAAATTAAGAAAAACTTAAAAATAAAGATTTATCACATATTTACAGCCTAATATCCAATGAGGCTGTTAGCTCTACGAAAATGTTGTACGATATAGCTAGTCGATTAGAAGGCAGTTGTACTGAAAGTCATTATATTTTATTGCACCTATTTCCATTCTAAACGGGTAAACAAGCCATATTTAGCGGCAAAAAGTAATTTTAGCTATAGTTGTTAATGTATAATGTATCAAATTCCTTGATGCCTTTCATGTTTCAATTATTATATTTACATCAGTTACCATGGTAGGTAGTAGGTACTAATTTAAATAGGGACATAAAAAACATAAATGTTAATAAATACGTTTAATTATATACCGCTATATATATACCTATGATGCCTTAGTAGGTAACATCTAGTGATGTTTCCCGCGACTTCGTACGAGCAAAAAGCAATCACGCAAGAACTGTATATTTTGCTGCGTTAGAAATAACATAGTATATGTATAATGTTCCTATAATATAGCGCTACCGGGTTCAATTATGCACTAAAACCTTCTTCGAGAACCTTAAGAACAACAGAGTTTTTCGCGAATATACGGACAGACACGTCGGCGGACTTTGTTTTATTAATCCCTAATGGCAAGAGTCGGGTGTTATGAGTTTGTCGTGATTGTCTGTGTGGGTCTGCTGCTCTGCTGTGGCGTCGTACCTTCCAAACGGATGACCTGATGTTGATATGGTTTCATTATTGTTTGAAGCTGATGTGATTAGGAATGTTCATAGCTACAATCCATTATCACCATGAGTATTTTAATTTTGTTTAGGTCGAGTATGTTATAATAAGTAAAGATATGCTATGTAAATATGACATATATTTGAAAGTGTATTTGTTGGTGCAGCCCCAGCGGCACGGCGCTGAGCACCCTGCCGCAGCTGCGGGACTACCTGCAGACGGCGGGCACGTGCAAGTGCGGTCTGCCCTGCCCGCTGCGGCCGGAGACCGCCTTCAACTTCGACCCTAAGGTAAGTTCTTGTAACGTAATGCTCTGCCTATTTATGCTACAATCGCTCAAGGCAAATGTAGAGCCATCGTGCGACCATAGTTACTTCACGCACCTAAGTCAGCGATGGTTATATGCCAAAGCCCATAGGAGTTTTGAAATTGCTCAAGTCAAATATAGAACCATCGTGCGGCCTTACCTGTATTATATATTATGAATTTTTAAAAAGGGATAAAAGAGCGGAAATGCTGAAGGAGTTGCGTTTGTTTTCATACTAGAATCTAAACGACAAAAAAAAAACAAATCTATTAAAAACATTCTGTATTAGTATAGGTATATAGCACCGATAGTGTTGCTGATAAGTAACAAATACTGGAAAGTAATAACATATGACAAACTTAAGGAAAGTGCACATTTTAAATTTTTTTAATCGTCTAAATTCTGTTATGAATAAAGGACTTTCCTCTACTTTGCGATATGTCATTCTTCTTCTCGGATTTGAATCATGCTTTCTAGGATTTGATCCTTATCAGCAACACTATCGAATGATGTAATAATATTATATAAGGTTTTATTCTTGGCTAGGAAAATTGATTTATTAAAAATCTGATAATACAGTTTTACTTTTTATCGAAATGGAGCTACTTCTTTCAGCATTCGCTATCTTCTATAGATTCGAATATACCGTGCCCTTCTTAAAAATTCACCAATACGCCATAGGAAATTTGAAATCGGTCAAGGGAAAATACTCACTGTGCGCCCGTTTTACACGCAAGTAGGAAGAACCCTTAATTCCAAAGTCTAAGGCGGCGACTATACTGCCCTATGACTATAGTGCTGAGAATGGAATTCTGCGCTCGTAAAATAGAAAATAAAGCACACGAGTGTCGAGTAGTCAAATTTGACATTGACATTTGACTCGACGCTCGAGCGTTCGATATTGTTTTGAGTGCTTTGAGTTGCCACCGGACTTCCGGATTCCGGATTATATAGTCACATCCCAGCCATATAAAATTAAGTAGTAGGTATTTACTTCATTAGTCCATTTCTTAGTCATAACCTTGAGTCATGGCAGAATATGAGCAAGATTTTCGGGCTAATTGTTGATTCATTTATATCTTTGATTGTTGACTGCCTCCGGAAAAATGAGGGTTATATTATTTATATACAAGGTGTAAAATAATAGTTCTGGGTGTGTATGTGCCTCCTATGTAGAGTATACTGTGAAAGTACCATCGCTAAAAGACTTACTTTTGACTTTTATGTTTCTGAGAGAAATGCTCCAACATCATAAATTTGCTCATACAATAATTTAAAAAAAGTACCTCTCAGCGCTGGTACTTTCACAGTAAATTCTATATACGGGATCCATGCCCACCCGAAAGTATTATCACTCATTAATATTACAGTCTATATACAGAATTTTACCTATTGGATTGATTTTTGTGTCAGTAAATATAAAAATCACCATCCCATACCTAATATTATTAGGTATTTTAGAATTTTGTAAAACAACTAGGAAGAAATACGTACTTTCATTAACATAGGTAAAAGTACGTATTCAAATCTGTAAACGTAGTACATACCTTAAAAATGTATTTTTTGAAATGTTTCTTGTAATGTGCCTTGTCTCAACAGGA
Source organism: Celastrina argiolus (assembly GCA_905187575.2). Classification (NCBI taxonomy): domain Eukaryota; kingdom Metazoa; phylum Arthropoda; class Insecta; order Lepidoptera; family Lycaenidae; genus Celastrina; species Celastrina argiolus. The sequence continues at coordinate 10,368,299 of LR994581.1, forward strand.
AACTCTTTTCCTGCTCTTGATTACCCATCTCCAAAAATCATTTCCTTAAAGGTATAGTAGGTTTTTAATCTTACCCTTATTTGACTTAGGTATTTATAAAACCTATTTAATATAATCTCTTTTAATTGGGACGCTCAATAAAAGTGAAGGTTTGTCGTGAGCTTTTTATTGCGTGTTAAGTTATGCTTTAAAGTGTATATTTTGTACGTGTATGTGCAAAACACGACAACGAATTAATTAAAAAACGAATAATTAAACAACCAATAAACGAGTTTAAAATAAAACGAACATAAACATCGGAATATCAAAGAAATTTGTAAAAAAGTAAATCTGACGACGGCTTCGTAGGGGTAAAAACAATAAAATATGTAATGGTTTCTATGAATATTTATTGTAGGTAATAAATAATGACCAGTATTCCTACATTAGGATTGTAATGTGACACACGGTATGTTAGCTATAAATTCAATGGTGACAGCGTAGCTTTCAAAATATTCCTTTTGTATATGAATATATACATCATATCGGGTCTATCATCTACCTAAACCTATTAATATAAGTCTGGCATATTTATACGTTAGCAACGTATTCATACAATATGAATTAAACCGAATGTACGAGTAAAAGAAATAATTAATTATATCCTATTACATTATATCAAGGTTCACCAATTTAGGTTCAAATATTATAGTATTTAGGTTGCGTCTCCCAAATGAGGAGTGATTTGTCAATAAAATAAATCTATTATGTGCCGTTAATAGGTTTATTTTATCTTAAATGTCTTAACCTCGAGACGACACACAAATCACAATGTATTTAAATTAAAGCAGTAGGTAAATTAGATAAACATAAACCTGATCAAAACGCAGATATAAACTAGAACGGAACTATAAAGTTGAAGGACATGAAACAAGTTTTCTGATTAAAACATAAGATAAAGCCTTCATTGATACTGCTTAATGTTAATACTTAATTATATTAATGCTGCGACTGTATTGTCCGGAACTTGCCGGTCCAGAGAAAAGAGTATTAAAAATGTATATTACAATATGTTGTCCAAAATTGAACACACAAGAGTCGAGTTGCCAAATTCGATATTAACTTTTGATTCGAAACTCTGTTGTATTATTCCAGAGATTTATTTCTTCGGACCGGGAGCTTCCGGACAATGCAAGCCTAAACAGTATCACAGACGAACACATAAGTGTTCGTCTGTGATACTGTTTAGGCTACGGGTAATAATACCCGTAAACGATTATTTATCATTATCATTTCAGTGATGACGTCTACTACTGGACATACGCCTCGCCCAAAGCAAACGGTTATTAGCAGGTACCATTTGGCGTTTAAACTGCTGAATTCGGCGTGAAATATTAACGTAACGGTGTCTCGGTGCAGGTTTAATAAAGGTAGTGCTCACGTAGTCGCAACTCGCAGTCGTGCGACAGACAAGTTAATTCTGTCAAAGCTTGTAGCGACCTCGCCCTGCCTTTGTGTGCACTTGAAATGTACAAATTGCACCGCGGCCCGCGAGGGGAGGTCGCTGCACTCGCCCCCGCCCCGCCCGCCCTCTCGCATCGATTCCTCTTTGTTCCGAGCATTCGTCTTGAGATGCACTCCACGAGATCTCGATTTCACATTCAGTGATAGCGCAGAATCGATCCGAGTGGATCTTTTCGTCTTGGCGTAGATGGATTGAAGCCTTGGGACATAACTAGTTTCCGACGTCGCCATCCATCTCTCGATTTAAAATAGACCCGGCATTTGAATGTAAGATACCTTTGTTACCGATATTTTATTTTGTAGTCCCACGGTTGGGTATGTCTTGACTAGTATTAACTAATATTAAGGTTGTGGGTTTTTCGCAGTAATTAATATTTGAGTTTTCGTTAGTCTTGAAGTCGTCATTTTATTTCTTATATTATCGTCGTTTATTAAGTACAAAAAATATTTGAGTTTTCGTTAGTCTTGAAGGACATTTTATTTCTTATATTATCGTCGTTTATTAAGTACAAAAAGAGCTTCCGCTTCACTGTTGTTGAATTGAGTACATCTTTAAAATAAACATAATTATACTTTAATACCTTCCTACTTGAAGTTTGAAGATCCCTTCCGTTCAAATGTTGCTGTAAAAACTTTTCTGTCTTTTCATTGCGCTTACTTACCGAAAGGAAGAAATTGTATGCCTTTAAATAAAACAAAAATGAATGACACTAAAGTGATTATCTACAACGGCAATGAATAGTAATTTTGTGTTTGAAGTCTTGGCATGTGAAGTTAGATAAATTGGCCCAAAAAACAAACAGAACACAGATAGTCGTGATACATTCGTCTCCCGACGTGCATCCATCACGCTGTCAATCTCGTCGTGACGGCCATACAAATCCGGAGGAGTCGTGAGGTCGGCGACGACCCTCCGTTGTCACTTGTCAGCTGTGAGGCCTTGCAAATTGTTGCTCTTAATATGCAAGTCGTTTAGCTTAGTTTGAAATTTATTACTCTCTACATCTGCTAGCAATCAGAGTATACTCAGTAAAAGAGATAAGTGAGCTTTTCGTACGATAAAACGCCCGATGATGTTGACGGAAATATTGGGAGTAAATGAACTTATGTACATCTGACATTAAAAAAAAAGATTAAAAAACTAAAACCCGACTTCGCAAAAATGGGTCTAAAAAGGCTGAAACAAGAAAATAATTCAATTTGAAATCCAGAAATGCATAGGTACAAAAATGGTCAAGGTAGAGCCGTGGTCGCACCCGCTATCGGCATCAAACCTTGCAACGGCAGACAAATATGCTCTTTCCAGTTGTTTTTCTACTGTGAACTGATGCTTAGATTTTATTAGCGGGTACGACCACGGCTCTACCTTGACAATTTTTGTACCTATGCATTTCTGGATTTCAAATTGAATTATTTTCTTGTTTCAGCCTTTTTAGACCCATTTTTGCGAAGTCGGGTTTTAGTTTTTTAATCTTTTTTTTATTTAATTTTTTTCTGTTTCCATATCAAATACAAAAAATGTTATATTTTCATTAAATTAACCATTACATAATAGATAAGTAACTAAACAACTCCTAGATGTTACTTGTACGACCGCATTTTAAACGTTTAATTTGAATATAACAATAAAATGTAATAATTAATTAAATATTTAAATACATATTCGTGGTGTGCTTGCCAAGACTTTTCTTTTGATACCAAACACGATACAATTATCTTAATTTAATTTTATTTGGAGATAGTTTTTCAGGTTTAATTTTTAAAATCCAAAATTTTTCGAAAAATTATATAGCCTATGTCACCCGCGGCATCATTACTAATCGATTGATACCTCATTTATCAAAATCGGACCAGTAGTTTAGCCGCTACGAGGGAACATACATACATACATACATACATACATACATACATAGACTGCCAAAATCATTACCCTTCCTTGTGGCTTCGCCGAAGTCGGGTAAAAAGATGTCCCTAATTGGTAAAGATGTGGCTTGTAGGCGGATGTATTTATTTCAAGAATGTACCTTTGGAGATATTATTTGTAAAAATGCCAAAACGAGACAAAATAACTCGCACTGTCAAAAAGTAGTCGGAGATCTCATACGCGCTTCGACAGAAGGTTTGTAGTGTAGTTGTAGCTTTGCTTGGCTCGTCTTGGCTCTTAGCGGAAATGCATATTAAAAATCAGAAAAGAAGTTAATCAACACCTAAGTTCCTAATAAGCGATTAATAAACAAATTGTTCTTTAAAATGTAGTAATTTTTTTAATCACCACGAATAACGAATTCACCTTAAAGCTCAACACACAAATTGGTAAAGCTTCATAGAATGAAATATTAACAAACTAATAAGTATGTGCCTACTTACTAATAAATGAAAGTACAGTGCCCACAATGAATTCGTTTGAGTATGTGCAAGACTCATTATAACAAAACCTTCAGCTAACAAGCTAATTAAAGCTAACCTGGCTGTGTTGTGTGCTGCATAGGCTAAGTACTTAACCTTTTCATAATTAATATGGCGTTGAGAAGGGAAATGTGAATAATACATGCGAAGCAAAAACTTTGTACATACAATAATAAAAATAACAACATACACTTTGTCACTCACACTACCATAATAACACAATTGTCCATCTTGTTTTTTTCGAAGATTACATAGACAACAGTCAACATCTACATTTTTATTCGTATCAAAGAGGCAAAAGGACACACTAAAAGTTCTGAATTTAAAATAAAAATAAAATAAAATACCATTTATTTCATGCTGTATAGGCCATTATTATAAATATCTTACAGGCTAACATACATATTACAAAAAAAAACTAAAAAAACAATATGAACTATGGTAAAATTTCGACCACAGACTCCGATCTCTATTTATGTATTATGTACACACTTGTTATTACTTACAAGTATCATTGTTATATTCTTAACAAGAGTTTTCTCGACGAAGCAATTATTTGTTTTTGAATAAATCGGGATGAAGTCCGTGCGAAAGTTGAACACAGTCGGCTAACAGTGCACGCAGCTTATTGTATTGTTTTTACCGAACAAAGCTGCTCGCTTCCGCGTGGTAACCCCATTACAAGTGACATTTAAACGATCGATCAAGGTCTCCCACCGATTTCATATCTTGTAACCTCAATTTAATCTTTTGAATGATATAAATTTTGGTTATTATTTTAGCAGTGATTTGTGAATGGTGACAAGCCAATTAATTAAAATCTTATCATAATTAATCAAGTCCGCAGTTAGTCCATTGAAAAGTTACATTTTGGGTTGCGTTTTTTAGAGGACGCAATTTTATTTTTTTGATGTGTAGGGGGGGTCAGTGTAAAGCTAAAACCAAGTTTGTGGGGTCGCCACCCTTGTCCCACGGCCGCCATCTTGAAAATAGGGGTTGAAATGGTATTTACGATATATCTCTTAAACTATTTATTTTATAAAAAAAAATTGTTAACATTTTTTGTTGCAAATTAAATTCTCTACAACTTTGCTCCAGTAACTTTTTGTCGTTGAACTATAAATAAAAAAGTTATAAGCGAAAATCTTCGGAAATTTGAGAAAAAAATTTATATTTTTCGATGTAACTTTTTTTTTATCATTTTACGAAAAAATTATATTCGACCATTTTTGTACATCGTTTTTTGAGGAACAACTTTTATTCGCATCATTTTTTCATTAAGTCAATAGCTAAGGTTTTACAGCGCTCCGAAGTGAGTACTATTTTTCAGTACTCTTAACTATACCTATATTATACGTGTGTACCTATGATAAGTCATCAGTTATGTTTGTTTTTTTTTTACTTTATTATTATAACTTTTTTAATTACAAATTTTGCAATATTATTAATAATTAATTATTGACTCTTTTCCCCACCACCCACGAGGTAGAGTCTAGAGGCGCGTTTTTTTTTACGTGGTATCCCCAATAGGCATAATCCACGGTGATTTTCTAAATTAGAACTACTTCGTCCTCAGTCGTTTCGATGGACCAGGCTGGGGCTCAGCATCTGATCGGCTTTCTGAATTAAATATCAGTGGGAGAACTGGAGAAGGAAGGGGTGTTAATGTTGGCGGTTCATCATCAAAGTCATCTTCATTTATTAATTCTGAGAGTTCCATTACGTTGCTGCAAGTCTCTCCAGAACAATGGAAGCACACTGCAGAACATTTCATTCCTGCTTTTCGGCATCCACACATCGCTCCACAGTTTCCTTTGCTTTTGCAAAAGATCAATTTTAGAAGCTCAGGGGGTGCTGGAGGTTTAGAGTTCTGCACTGGCATCAATAATTTTCCACATTTTTTCCAGCCCCAGTCTTCAGGATCATTATAATTACCAAGCCACGACTGGACCTGATTATTAATATTATTGACTCGGAAAGTATGAAAGCGAGCTGTGTCTTGTGTTGGAGGAAGTGAGGATAAGTTAAATATACTTTTTGTCACTGCCTTGGCGAATTGTTTGTATCTTAGGCTGTCAAGAGAATTATCATCTTTATTACCACCGTATAAAGAGATAAAAAAACGTTCACCAATTACAGTGAGCAAAGCAGGGTCAACTCTCTTGTTGAAAAACAAAGCCGTTCCACTTGCAAACTTTAAATGTTTTTCCAGGGTTTTCACAAATTTCATTTTACCGATATTGTAAGGAGCTGAAGTTGTGACTTGTGTCACATCCGGAAAAAGCATGGAGAAACAGCAAGTTATTCGCAATGACATCTCCGTACATAAAACCTGACGCACTATATAATTGTTCTGCTGTTCGACCTTTTGATGGTTTTAAAAAAAATACATTTGCTTGTTTTCTGCCAAGTGCTGTGAGCAATATCAGTATGTCAATATCTTCAGCTACAATAGTAACGGTATTAAATAATGGAGATGCAGCAAGAGCAGTACGAACGATAAGAGCGTCTGCGTCTGATTCTGCTTGGTCAACAGTGAAACCCATTTCCAAAAATACAGTTTTAAGAAGTATAATAAAGTTAGATTTGTTCTTCTCATTACCAAGAAATTTCTCTTGTGATAATGTCGGTATGGTGTTCTTGTCAAATTTTAATTCTGTCGACTGGTGTTTTTTCGTGCGGCGCAAACGTTCCCAAGACTTTGTTCCTGCGACATCCGGGTCGTCTGAGTAACCGTCAAACACAATGCTTGCAGAGAGCCGAAGAGAAGAAAAAAAGTTACATCGAAAAATATAAATTTTTTTCTAAAATTTCCGAAGATTTTATATATATAGATAACTTTTTTATTTATAGTTCTACGACAAAAAGTTACTGGAGCAAAGTTGTAGAGAATTTAATTTGCAACAAAAAATGTTAACAATTTTTTTTTATAAAATAAATAGTTTAAGAGATATATCGTAAATACCATTTCAACCCCTATTTTCAAGATGGCGGCCGTGGCGACCCCACAAACTTGGTTTTAGCTTTACACTGACCCCCCCTACACATCAAAAAAATAAAATTGCGTCCTCTAAAAAACTCAAGGTAAGGCCTAAAAAATGTAACATTTCAATGGACTAAGTCAGCTTTATGAATATTCCACATCCGTATTAATAATAATTATTAGGCAAGTCCCTAAACTGACGGAAATGAACCAGAAACTACTTCCTACATGCTGTTTAAAGTGTCAGAGGTTCGTCTTACAGTGAAGAGTATAAAATCGTAAATCCTCACGTTAAACTGCGCCTTGACATTTTAAAGTAGTCATACGCTACGTTCTCACAGGGGTATACATTTTGTAGTCGCTACAAAAAACGGCACTGTCTGTTAAAATGTCCGATCTGACAAGTTCCATTTTAACTTTATTAACCGACTTCCAAAAAAGGAGGAGGTTTCTCAATTCGACCGTATATATGTTTTTTTTTTATGTTTGTTCGCGGATAACTTCGTCGTTTATGAACCGATTTTAAATATATTTTTTGTGTTGAATAGGGTATAATTCAAATTTGGTCCCATTGTCACTAAAATGCTGACGATGGGATCCGTAAGGAATCGAGGGAACTCCTCAAAATTTATATGGAAACATATATCGATTTTGATTTTTTCTGAAGTAGTCTAAGCATATGTTACCAAACAGTAGGTAAGGTTTTGCACCATATCCTGGACCTAAAAGTTCTGAACAGAACTTCTGAGTCCTTAGAGATACATGTTTGATGATTTCAGCTCAAAAGTGGTTTTTTTTTTGTTTAAAATTATTATTTTATTAGCAATGCGATCTGCCGTGGGTACGCAGCCTTATAATATGTCCAGAAAGGACGATTAAGCCGCGAAATGATACGTACTTGATGCATAATATATGCGAGGCGATATATTCGTTAAACGCGTACTTCTTTGTAGCGAATTCGTTATTTTGAACAAGATCTTTAAATAATCTTTTGGCAATTAACTTTTTTTATGATTTATATTTATGATAGCGATTTTAGGTAATTCAGAAAGTTCTTTCATGCAATTCAACAAACAAGAAACAAACATTTTAGTTTCTCTAAACCATCGCAACGACGAAAACTAATATGTAAATACATTTTCACTACCAAATCCAATTTCCTCAATTTAATTAGAACCTAAATAACATAACCAGCGAGTACCGGGGAACTGGGAAGTAACAATAAATTATAAAAGGTTACAGTCGTTTTCTAAACGCAAGCGACTTTCTCAGTCGGTGAAAGTGACCGGGCGGGGCGCTCTAGCCTCTACATAAAGTACGTAACATTCCGATCTGATGGAGGAGACCTTGTTTGGATAGCACAGCGTACTGCAGTGTAACTTATGACCCCTTTGTTGGGAACCTTTCTCTTATTTAGAATGTCTGTCAATACATTATTACGAATTCAGTTCATAAACAAGTTTTTGAACACGAGAAGAATTGGTGTTGATATTGCTTCCATGAATAAAAATGTGAACGACTAACATTAATTCGAGGCAATTCAAGCGGAACCTGAAGGTTCTTTTATTGATAGCAATAAATTATCCTCCTATTGCTTTGATTGTGGTATATTGAATAAAAATATGTATAAGCTATCGATAACAAGAAAATGAACGAGGTTCGTGAAATTAGTATGGTGTGCATAAAAAGGTCGGTTAGCAGTTAGCACGGGCGCGCATGGCGCACCGCACAATAAAATGTATTTACAGACAGTTGTTGCGCCACGGTCCGCCGCGCCGCGCCGACCTACGAGCCAGCGCGGCTTTGTTCGCCTTCGCGCCGTTGTTTATCTATCCAGAATCCAATCAACAATAATAGGTAATAGGCATGTTGACTTTTTTTTCGTCTATTGGATGTTAGACAACATATTAGTAAACAATGCTGTGAACCCATTTATACAACGGCTGAACCAAAATAACGACCATAGAAAAATATTAAATTTACATTATACGATATTACTTATAGCGGCATACAACGTCACAATCTTGGTACTATTGCCATATATTTGTCATTATAAATACATACAGCGGTAGCAGTTTTTGACGTATCGAATCGTTTTGCGAAAAGGGATGGGCTATTTTTCGCAAAACGATTATATTATTATTTATTTGTTTATAATTTTTCGTGTCAACTTATATATATCTTTTATTTTTCATTTATCTACCTTTTAAATATTTAATAATTTTAAAATGTGATATTTGATGCTAGGACCCGTATCAATAAAACAAAAAAGAAACAAAAACTTTAAACGTTAAAATAAAATGTTTAAAAATATATTGATACCTACTTATTTTAAATTATGAATCTTTAAACGTAAAATGAAACGTTGTTTTATCTGTTAAATAGGTTCTCAAGTAGAGGTTGCGATCGCAATTCTTGAGATCGAGTAAGTCCTTTTTTTGCAAATTTGCAAACCCAAGATTTTCTTTTCCGTTAACTGAAAACTAAAGCCTAAGCCCATCTGGCGAATTGGTTGTATCCGCCTAAACTAGATTAGCGATGTTAACCAACAAAACACTAATAAAAACTAAACATTTTAAAACGTAAGCGCGGTTTCTTGAAAAAGTTTCTTACAAGTTTTTTTGTATTTCGATTGGCCTTGAAACGTCCATCGTCGATGACCAGTCAAGGCCAAGGTACAAAAACATGCTATAGACATTTATAAATACGTAGTAAAACAATAGCACCGACTATGAATAACAAATCGATTTCGCTTATTATGTTATTACTTTTTACATAAAGCTAGCAAACGATCAAAGCAATGCCCATAAAGAGATTCTATAAAACGTATCCGCTATAATCCGAGCCGTAGTTGTAACAAATACAACGCTGGCGGAATTTTAATTAAAACAACGCTATAAGATAATGATTTACCGAGTCTGCCGTCTGACTAAATAAAACGTTCTAGGAAAGTAATTTGCATAGTTTCGTTGCGGATATTTGTGTTCTTCACTTATTATTAAAGGAATATAATGATAATCGGCCAATTAAACAGGAGTCGATTGAATATATAATAAAGAGTCAGAACAGAAGGAACGTGCCGTATGACTAGTCATTAGTTAAAACAAGGCTGTGGCAATAACGAGATGTGAGGATGAATTTCGCTGAATGGTAATAAGCCTTTGACAAATGCTGAATAATGCATAATATTATGTTGTACGTGTAGCTATCAATTAGTACAATTCATACGATGGAGCTCGGGGGTTGCGCCGCCCTGACGCCGCCGTCCATCAACTTGATTGGTTTCATATTGAAATGCAGTATTGCATTGTTCCCATAATGTCCCCGTTCACTGGTCTATGTACTGCGATGTACATATTATGAGTCTGGGTTAGGGTCATCTTACACCGAGATAAGATTTAAGGCTTACTACAACGCCAATGACATTGAACGATGTATGGCGAGAAAGGAGTATCGCGCCGACCAGAGCGTGTTGAAATCATAGAAAAATTAGTTTTAAAATTTTTGAGACAAAATTTTCAGAAATAAAGTACAATCCCCTGAGTCTTGTTTCAGTTAACTGAAGTCTAGAACTAAAACTGAGGTCATTTACACACTCGCTTCACTAAAAAGGTTATAACGTAAAAAAGGGTATACTGTAGGTTATACTTAGCATATTGTTTTATGAAGTTTGATATATAATTTATTTTATTATTGAGATTTTTCCATACGACCACTGTTGAGAAACTGAAATTTTCAGCTTATCGCGCGCACACAGCCATTGAAAATTAAAACGGGCTGCACAGTGCGATGGATTTCGAAATTCAAACTTTTTCAATGATATGTACTTGTATCTTGTGTAGTAAATAAAGTTTAATTACGAATCGCCATCTTAATAATGTAATGTTGCGTCGCATTTCGGTGTGAACTGACGTTTCAGCTCCACTTTAATGCAAATTGTGTGGGTGTATTTTGTTCTTCTTTGTTTACAATTTACATACACATTTATTACGTTGATTTCAATCCTTAACTTTATCCAGGCTGGTCGAACACCGAATACGTTGATACTGATCCTCTTCGCAACGAAATTCCTCAATTTAAAGTATTGTTTTTTTGTTCCACGTTTCCGTTTCTAAATTAGCTCAAGAGTCGAGCGAAGTACGAAATTCCGCCCGTAATTGCTTGTACGCTATGTGTAAAATGTTGGCATTGCTCAACTTAACCGCCAAATTGTTTGGGTAAATCTATGTGTCCATTGCCCATTGTGAGTAAGACACACAATGCTCACTACACAGTGCTCAGTAGGTACCGAATATTGATGTCAGCCACATTGTGTTAAATGTGCATTTAACATGTAGCTGCGACTTGTGAAGCTTTTATTACGTGCGTTGATTAAATTTTGTGGTAATTAAAATGTTACCACTGCAATATAAACATTACAGTACAGTTTACTTGCTACCGAACTATAACATTTGTACTATACAGTTCGCAGTTTCCTACTGAGTACTGTATCAGTTTCTTTTTGCTACCCTGACGAATTTCGTTGAGCCTTAGAAATAAGTTTATTGATTGACGCACGACAGCGCCACCTACCGCTTCCAACAATAGGTTAATTGAAACCTTCCTCGAGAACCACTTTATCTATTGTAGAAGAAGAAAAGACTGCACCCAAAAAAAAAAAAAAAGTTTCATGCATGAAACATGCATGGGTGCAGTCTTTTTGTTTATCGCGAACACACTGACAGTCAGACGCGTCGGAGGACTTTGTTTTATAATAATACTAGCTATGCCCGCGACTTCGTTCGCGTGGTTTTTGAGTGACTTAAACCGTTTATGCAGCGCACGCAACGAAAGTCCCCAAATGTGAATAATTTTCCACGTTTTTGCAACATTTCTCACTGACGCTTCGCTTCTATTGGTCGCAGTATAATGGTACCTATATAGCCTCAAGCCTTCCTCTATAAATGGACTGTCCAACAAAAATATTTTTTTTTCAAATCGGACCAGTAATTCCTGAGATTAGCGCATTTAAACAAACAAACAAACTCTTCCGCTTTATAATATTAGTATAGATGTGAAATATTTGTAAAGTTTATGGTTAGTTAGGTTCTGTATCATTGTTTTTATAGAGTATTGGAAATATAATAACAATTAAGATATATTATAATATGATCTATGGGAAATGCTATGGATACAATTCATATGTCTCGTACGCATATGTCGGTGACTCGTACTGCCGGCAAGTCGGAGCTCATTAATTGATGGTTTGCAATGCGAGTGATCGCTAAGGAGCACAAGGGCGCGTGTGTGAGCCGCGTGAAGGTCCGTCGTACACACGTACATTATCTGTATGAAGTGTACTTCATAGTTCATACACTCATAAGGCATAAACAACGTATTTGTATACATAAAATATGTTCTAAGTTAACTACTTTCATAATATTTTCGTATTTGTAACAAAATTTCTCAAAAACAGCTTGACAGATTTTTTGAGATACATATTACATACATATTTCGTAGGTCTAGATTAGAAGTAGGACTACCTACCTAGACAATATGAAAACCTATGACAATTTGTATATTTGTTTAACACGATTGTCTTAAATTTTCGATTTTATGCTTATTTATTTTAACATGGAACGGGATAAAAAGTATCCAATATCCTGCTTCAATGCTTTTCCCCTACCAATTTTCAGCCAAATCGGTTCGGTTGTTCTTGAGCTATAAAAAGTGTTATTAACCTGACTTTTTTAAATACAAACCTACAGATTTTCTGTCTTATTTGCAAAATAATTATTTACTTATTGTAGTAAGTAATGAATTTTCCGGCTTCTCGCCGTCACGTATATCTCGCATCTTAGTAAAGAAAAAATATAGATACTAAGGAGTTGAGCTAATGCATTTTGTATTTTTAACATTTAGGCCGTGTAGAATTAGATTCATTGTTTTTAACTTTTGGATACTGCGAGTGTTTTTCTAGGCCACATTATATAAAATAATATTGAAATAAATCATCTGAAGTATTTTACATCGTAATATCGTGTTCGCTCGCTATAAACACGCAGTTTAATATCCATTCTATTAATTGGATGGAGCGCGGTCGCGTCCTTGTGATTGATTTGCGTGAAACGGAGCTACTGGTCGGCCGTCGGCGACAGCACAAGCCCGGCGATAGGTTTATGTAAATACCACACACCCACGGCGGATTAATATCTTATCCATGTTACGAGACTGGATAAACTTAGCCTACAATATTTAGAATATTACCTATCGGAATGATCAGAAGTGAGAGGTTTGTTGAAAGTCAGAGCTGAAATCGCAAATTTAGACGAATACGCAGAATATGAGTCGTAGTAGGTATCTGAAGATCAAGATTCTGCAGAACACATTCAACTTCCTTTTGCGCCTGCTCTACAATGCAATATTAAATATAGAACAAACTATGAATAGCTCTGACTTTGAGAGCAACAAATACCTAATTGAGACGTAAAATCCCCGTTGTGTGTATTGCGTACGAGCAATTTCCTAGAATAAACCAAACATTGTAGTGTAGAGGCACGCAGCTGTGTCAGCAAGTATCGAACGCAATTTGTGTGTGCAGCGATGCACGGTAGGTGTCCGGCCGTAATGAACGCCGCTCGCAGCCGCGCGTCCGCAACACATCTGTGAACAAACTGCCCTCTGCACTTTATTAGCGTTCACACTAAAGCTACATGATTTATGCGACGGCTTACACGGTTATGATACACTCGAACGTAACGGTGCACGCGACTGCTTACTTACCACAATCACGCCCTCCGATCCCGCGCCTCGTAATATCATAAAATGTGTGAAACGATGTCGAATGTCATAAAGAGTTGGGTAATTTTGATCGCCCACATAATAATGTCTTCGTTCTCACGTAGCTGTTGAAATATTAATAATGTGACGTAACATTTACGAGTGATACGGCTTTGTGAAAATGATGGCCGCGACCGTTTCTTATTAATATTAATTTTATACCGACATTAATATGTCTCTTATATTATGTTAACCTGAACATAAATCCAGAACGCCTTACTGGCCGGATTACTGTAAGCCGAATTTTAGTATGCCGTCGACTGATAATAAATTATTATAAATAATAATAAATTGTGATTCCAAAGAATTATAGTAATGATTCTTTGGTAACTTTCCTTCAGTGAGGTGAACAATAACAGATCAGGAAAATATTAATATTAGTCTGAAGTGATTTATCTTTTTTATTTGACTCGCTGAAGTGATTTATGATGCTGACCTAGATACGTTTTCATTACAAATCTGATGAAAATCAATAACATGATCAACAGCACACAGGCATGATCGTTTCGTTTCGTAAACCTCTGTACATTCATAGGTGGTGACTGGGCCAGCTATTGGAAGCAATATTCCGAAAATGGAGTAATGTATTAAGATGGCTACCTACCGTTTCATTAGTAAACCATGATCAACAAACGTCTCAAAATGTTCCATCTATGTATTCAAATAAAAAACCCCAGTATTCGGCTTAATATAACGTTCCATTTACATTCCCAGGTGGTGAGCAAGCCATATCAAGCGTCGAGCGCGGAGTCGGGCAAGTTGTGCAACCACAAGCGGAAACTGCTGGCGACGCTCCAGTCCAGGGCGCAGTCGCCCGTCGCGTCGCCGCCGCCCACGCAAGAACAGAAAAAAGGTAAACTATTAACACATTCACAGTTATACTTATACTAATGGCTGCACTAGGCATTTAATGATGTAAGCATTTAATAAGGTTACCAAGTAGAAATTTGGACAAAAAGTCCACACATTTTCTGAAAAAGTTGCTTAGGTAAAATCAGAGTGCGACCGTTAGTACTTAAAACTTACTTATTCACAGCTTAGAAAATGTTCGTAGCAAAAAAAGACCCAAAATACGTTCATAGCTCATAAGGCATAGACAAAAAGGACGGACAACAAAGGTTTTGTTTTGAGTTGCGGAACCCTATATTTTTAATATTATATGTATAATACACATAATATTAACAATTAACATTGACAAGCCTTTGTTGATTCATTATATTTTTATAATCCAGTTCCAAGTCAGTGTTTAAAACAATCGGAAAATATAACCTTCCTACTTTCGCTTTTGCGTAACAAGGCTTGACTCTTCATAACACGAAAACGCTATAAAACGTTTATATCACGCACTCAAAACGCGTTAATCGCTACACGCTCATTATGTGTATGGCTTTAGTAGGTAACCTTACTAAATATGGACATATAATTTATCGTTGTTTATTTATGAATTGGTAAATTTTAAAGAAATATTTTGAAGTCTCTACTTTATGTTATTACATAAAGTGGCGTTCTGGGAAATAATGATTCATATTTGGTATAAAATTTTAAAGGTTTTATAAAAATTATAAACGCAAATGAAATGAAAATGATATTCTAAAGCAAGAGAATAAGTCCCGGAAAGATGAGCAGATTTCCGTCGCTGCGAGAGTAACTCAATATAATGGCTATTAAGACGCCGGTCTCGAGGTCTGCCTTGAACGTTTTAAATTGAATGTTTTAGATAATGGAATAATTAGAATCGTTGGTTCGCATATCTCTCATATTTTGTCAATGGAAAATTATGGCTCAACATTAATTTAAATGTAACAACATAGCCATATTAAAGCGACTTAACTAATAAGTCGCTTTAATATGGCTATGTTTTTGTCAACGATGAGTAGTTACATATCGGCTAAAGTCACATGTTGACAGAGTGATATAGGACGCCCAAAATGTTTCCAGAGGAACTGGAACATTGTGCCAAGGATACCATACTGTAGTCCGTACAAATTAAACGTTGCTAAGATCGATCACAGGTGAAAAATATGGGTTTGCATATTGAACTGAACATGGAAGAAAACTACTAGACTACCTTACTAGGTAGTCTAGTAGTTTTCTTCCATGTTCAGTTTGAATGAACGAAACGTTGCTAAGATCGATCACAGGTGAAAAATATGGGTTTGCATATTGAACTGAACATGGAAGAAAACTACTAGACTACCTTACTAGGTAGTCTAGTAGTTTTCTTCCATGTTCAGTTTCGGGAAGTGAAGGGCTGCAGTGGATGTGTGGAGTGTCACAGGCAAAGGAATATTTTGAGGTATTTAGAGAGTAACCACCAATCCGACTTGCGTGATTCCTTTTTTGGTTGATGCAGAATAGCTGCCATTTGGTCCCATGAAAAAATTACATACTTTGATCGAGTAGTTTTCTTTTTATGAACATTTTTGTGTTTTACTAATACGTGTTTTATGCGGACGATGTATGTTTAGTTTGTGTTTAGGAGTGTTTCACTGAAAAGTAAAATACAAAGAAACTACGTTTAAAAAAACCGACTTCAACAACTGAAAAGTATAAACAAAACATTTTTTTTAATGTACTTATAGTTACAATTTATGTTGTTCTTGGAGTCGGTGTCAGCCGACGTCAAAGAAAAACATTATTTGAAACAAATCCACCTTTGCTGACACTGTCTCCTAAAAGAACATAAATTTGTAACATGTAGTTACAAATTCATGTTCTTTTGTTATAAAAAAAATGCAATTTTGTACGTTTAGTCTAAGCATTTACAAGTACAAAACAATCTAAATGATCGCACTAGCTGAGTTTTGCGAATATACGACGTTATTAAGGTGGAGTCTCCTCTCGTAACATGTTCGCCACGCTCCGCATTCCGTTTAAATTAAAAGCTTGTATGTTTCAGTCGGTTTGACTTCACAATCTGGTTACACAGATTTTCATCCGGCCGTTTTACTTACTTTAAATGTTTGCGATTCTTTGATTTGGGACTGAATAGAAAATCCTTTGTGCAAACGGAGTTTAGTTTGGCTACGCGTTGGTATGGTTTTGTGGTTTTCATGTATCAGAACTTGGTTTTTTAGTCCTGTTTGAATATAAGACTGGTTTTTACTACGTGTACGTTAATAATATGAGTAGGTTAGGTTAGTATTAGATAATACAACTGTTATAGACAGCCAAACAATTGGATTATGATTGAATTGACAATAATATAACTAATTTAAAACGTGACTTACGGTTACAAAGGCTGATACCGACTTTAGACGAAAAGAAAAAACTGACGAGACGAAAAATAATAAATTGAAAGGGGAAATGATAAAAAATATAAAAAAAGAATATTTTTTATAGTTTTTGGGCACATTTTTAAGAATATTATTGCTTTTTAAATTGTATATGCATGAAGTGCAATGAAGATTGTTCGTTCGTGTGAAGTTGGGTTTAGTTGCAAAACATTATTATCGTATTAGCGGGCGGGCGGCGGGCGAACCGGCGCAATCTCCGCTCCCTCCTTCATCCAATTACGCGAGTGTGAACCCAACGGGATTAGCTGGCACGGGCCCGATACCTGTCCCGTACAGAGCGGGTACTGTGTTAGAGCCTTCTACAGCAACTATAATTGTCACCTAATGGCTCTATTCATCACTCGTCTTGCTATATCGATAGATACTGGAATGCAAAAACTACCTCGATTACCTGCGTTGACCTCTACGAAAAAATTACGCCGAGAATTATACTAGATAGTTGGTCTAGATTGATTATAATAAATGTAAATAGGTTTTGTAATTACAAAGTACACGCCTACTCGCGATCACTAATTAAGCTACAAATTGTTTTGTTAGTTCTCGGTAGTCGATTCAGTGTGCCGCTGTTGAAACCCCGAACAAATCTAAAAATAAATTAGATTTTTTGATAAGTTGAATTAAATTGCGCAGACATTCGGAGCCCGCGCCCGAAAGTAATTACCATTACCGAATCGAAACGGCCATCTGCTGTTTTAATTTGATAATTAAATGATCGTATCAATTTATATTTTGATAGCATGTCGGCGTGTACCGTCATTTACATACGACAATAGGGCACCGGCCGGCGCGGCGCACACTGACACGTTACTTGTATGACGCTACATGTCGCCTTTGATCGAATTTAATGACATCGTTAGGGCGGAACGGAATAATATATCATTAACGTATTATGTCTGCCCCGCCGGTAAACATTTTGATTTTCAGCGGTTCAAAAGAAAACAAGTGATTACGCATCATTTATACATTTTACGAAGGTTCGCTGTTGGAGCACCTTTTTCGGTGTAAGAGCATGTTCAATATTGATCAAGACCGTTTGCGGTGAGTGTTTGCAACACTGTAAACAATGTAACCTGTTATACAGAGCAATACATTTATAATATGATGTACTTCTTTTCCTTGCAGTATATTACGTAGTTTTTTTTTTTAAATTAAAAGGAAAAACTCAGCAAACTGCTCGCTCTATACAAAGCGAAGGCGTAAAAAGCGATTAACGCGGGTTAATTCAATGCGTTTTATTTGCAAGAGTAAAGCAACACAGCAAAAGTGGTCGCTCTCGCCAGGAGTTGTTTCTTGTAACAAAGAGGGTACAGCGGTCTCTTTGTTGTTAAGTGGCAAGGGTGTGGGGGTGCGTTTAGTGCGGCATGAATAGCGGGTAACTGCACTTCGTCAGCGGTCCGGCGCGCGGGGAGTTCAAGGGAAGCCGGGGGTGCAGGAAAGCGGCCCGGACCCCCCACACCTGTGTTGCACCACCGCGGTGGCCGGCGTTAATGATGTTTTAATGAATTTGTGCGGCGCAATACAGACACAATCGGGTGTAGTCGCTCTCATCAATACATAATTACTTTACGAAGTTCCCGAGCGTATTCATTTCGAGTGGAGACTCGCTTTGAACTCAAATTGGGTAATATTGTTTGAGTGTATTTTAACATTCCTAATTAAATAGATATATTATTAAAATACTTATTTTATTAAACGCTTGTAACAATTAAATTTGTACAATTTAAATGGAATGCTGAATTTTAAAAAGTACAAACACAGTATAAAAGGATGGAAAATGGTTTTCCCTCGCTCGTACTAAGACATCGTCGCCGCTAAGGAGATTAGGCCGGGGTCGAGTGCGCCGTGCGAGCTACAAATCGGAAAGTGTGGATGGCGAACCGCTGAATCGTGTAATTACCGTTAAGGAAGTCGGCCGGTCGGAGCAAACAAAAACGCAAGCGACTCGATCAGCGGCGGGAACAAAGGGCGGCTGTAATTTGAAACAATCGGCGGTGGTGCAGGGCGGGCGGCGGCGTGGGCGCGCACCCCGCCGACTATTGATCTGACAGCGCCGCCCGCCCTCCGCGCCGCCGCCCACGCCGCCCGCCCCCATCGCCCAACACCGACTCCCATTTTAATTGCAAATCTGCTAGATAATGTGCAAATAGATAACGGTATTATACCCGGCTCGCTAACTAATTATGAGGAGCTATCGAATTACCCGCCCTCGTACTTTTTAACTTGTCTGTCACGTTCGAGTAGCGCTCTATTGTTCTTTCAATTATCGCATTATATTGCTCAATAATATCGTCGCGGGCCGCGCACCTCCCGGCCCCCACTTATTGGTAAACGATATATTCGCAGCTTTGTGAAGCTCGCGGAAAGCTCGATATTGATGTTTGACCGAGGTACCTAAATTACAATTGTAATATTGTATCGAATATAGAAGTCGAAATTTGGAAATTTTAATATTAAAACAATTTTAAAGCAATTTATGAAATGAGAAAGTATTGCTATTAAATTAATTCATACTCCGTTCTCTTTGGAAGTTTAAGTACGTCCATTAAATATTCATGACTCGGCCGAATCAGTTTTATAGATGTTATTTCAATAAATTACATTGTATCTTGGCCGTTTGAACGTTTAGATGCGGGGGCGTCTAGAGAGCGACACAAAGTCATACGCCGGCCGTCCTTTGACCTCTCTTTATGAAACTCTTTTATTGACGTATCAACCTCTCGGTGCAAACATTTTATTGTTATGCCTTATACTCTGACATCTGCAGAATCGTATTCAATTTGTCGAGACTTTTGCGACGTAGATACGAGTACGGTTTGATTTAATTATTCATTTTTAATAACATCGTCATATAAATTTTACAGGAACGGGTGCCGAAACGGCAAAAAAGAAAATGAAGAAGCGGCCCGGTTTCGCGGCCAACATGAGCGTTTCTCAAATGATGGTGCAAAGGGAGAGGCCCCACAACGAGCTCAAGGTACACACACTATTACGTATTCATGGTAGTGATAACAGTTGAACCCTTGCCAGCCGCGCGCCGCCCGCACCGCCTCTAGGTGCGCTTTATTTTTATTACCCATATCGACTTTGAAAACGTTGGCTGCTCCCTTGACATATCACTTTGTTGTCGTAACATTTTATAGATGTAAGATTGTAGTTTTTACATTTTTATACTGTGTAGTTTTTCTGTATGAATGATGTATGTACAGATTTTTTATTCTACCCATTCGGAACAAAGTGAATTATTATTAAATACTTATTACTGTCTGTCGAGCAATAATGCTCGTTATATATTATTTTTACTTCTCAAAAACCACTTTGGAGATAAGAAATTGTCGCTAACAACGATTTTATTACATTTTCAGAATAACGAGAACGATCAAAAACTCAACAATTCTTTCGGGGTAACGTTGCAACGAGCCGGTAATACGCAGCCACCGGCTCCTTATACGCAACAAGGTATTGCAAATGTTCAAGAAGATATCAAACAAGATTCGCACGTTCAAAGAGGACCTCATTATCTCACGGTCAACAGCGGCTGGATAACGCAACACCCAGAAAACATAGACGTCGGACAGAAAACAAACCCGCCGGGCCTCATGAACGCTCTGAGCGTTGGCGGACTGCCCGTGTTAGGTACTAATGGTCAAATAATAGGCGTCAACACCGGTTACAATAAACACGCAGCGAATAAAAATATAGTAACTGTTACACAACAAAATACTATAGATCAAGATCAAAAATCAGGAGAGAAGGACATGCTACAATCTGTTAAGCAATCCGCAAAAGATGAGGAGCCCCAAATATTTTGCGGTCTGAACCAACCCCTAACGCCCGAAGTTATGAAGAAAATTAACGAGCAGCAGCAGATTTTCATTCAACGAAACCAAAAACAAATAGAAGTCATGAAGGGATACAAGTCACAGACGACGGACAGCTACAATCAAAACAAGCCACAGAATCAGTTCCCGCCTCAAGGGCAGCTAGTAATACATAACGGAACTGTTGTGAAAACGAGTTCAGCGAAGACCCCTCCGTGGCAAGTGAAGAGGAATGATCTATTGAGCCCGACCCTAAAGCAGCTAAAGACGGAGGGAGATCACGAGGACAATACGAGCACAACAGACGACAACGTAGCCATGACTTCATTTGCTAATGACCAGATGGGACAGGGAATGTGTTCCCGGGTACCTCCTCTGCCGCAACACTACAGTGCCCTGGGCCCAGGTCAGCAATGGAACAACATCGATGTGAACAAGAAAAAGACCAAGGGCAACAAAGGTGGTAAAAAGAAAAACGCGGATAACAAATTTGTATTCAACAGTAGTGGCGCTAGATATTTGCAAGACGGGAAACAGAAATCTTGCGAAGATATGATAAGTAATAACTTGCCATCTTTTATGGACGATCCGAATGGATATTTGGCGCAACAAACTGTTTTATTAAATAATACCATTTCTAGACAAGTCGGTCTCAACACTGCTTACGAAGGAAATAATTCGGATAATAGTAATTTACCTTACACTCCTATGCATCAGATGGAAAAAACTAAAAGTTTGACCAAAGTTAGCGAAACGATAAATACGTTCAGAAATAATATAATCTCAAACGCGTCCCCTTCGCCTAACAATACCCCCGATAGCAGTCTCGCGTCCGAAAGATGCCTAGAAAATCTGCAGTGTTGTAAAGGATGTAATCCGTCTATTAAAGGAAACTGCTCCGAAAATTCTGAACATCAAACGAGACACAAATATATGAAACAGCAAACGCTGTATAATTTTGATTCGGAAGGTGGAGTTTTAGGTATGACTAGTCCAAAAAGTGGATTCGATGAAAGTCCTGTGACATCTTCGACTTTTATTGACAGAGGAATGATGATGAATGAGAATTATGGCCCCATTCAGGCGGGCATTGTGAGTACGAGTAATGTTTCGCCCGAAACGTTGCAACAACCAGAGCCGTCGCCGACTTTATCCAATAGTTCTCGAAGTACCGACACGCCACAGAGCAGCCAAGGAAATAACTCTCACGTGCAAAATAATTGCTCGTATCCTCTGCCGAGCCCGGCCTTCTCCAATCCAGGTTCTAGCAGAGATCATTTCAATAGTAATCCGCCTACGCCAGGAAGTAATCAAGCTTATTTATACAATTCGCCGGGACCGCCTAGCGCGCAACCTCTCTGCGGCCCACAAATGATGCACTTCATATCCAATCATAATGTGAACAAAAATCTAATGGAGGTCGACAACATATCGATGGTCGGCGTGAGACCGGCATTGAAAAATCAAGAAATGCTAAAATTGGAAAACAAGAAAAGAATGGAGAATAATATGCCCGGCTACTGCCCCCCGCCGCACCTTGGGGGCGGACCCGCTCATTCCCTAATACAGACCTATTACGTACAGACATTCGTTACCACAATGGCAAGTGGTTTCTCAGTAACGAGGGACACAGTGACATCCGTTCTAGCAGGCAAAGCCAACACAGCCACTACCTCCATTAATTCTTCGCAGGCCAACTTTGTGAGGCACCCGCCTCCCCCTAGTATGAATTTAGCGACCAGCTACGCCATACCCAATAACCAACCCGATCCCTTTATAAACTCGGTCAATTTGCCGACAAGTTATCCTCTACACATCGCAGGTACGACAGCTCAAAACATGATATCCAAGTCTCCATTGGAAATGGTTCAAAACGTTATAAGCAGTCTTCCGTCGAGACCGGAGACGAGCGTTCAGCAAACGCATTCCACGCCACCGAAGAGAACTTGTTCGACGCCCGGGCAGATTCTCATATCTTCCACCGGTCAAATTTTGGTTTCGAACAATACAATGCCGCCACCTCCGCCGAAAAACATTAATACATCTCCAGTATCGAGCTCGTCGACTAACGTATCGACGTCAGTGACACACGTCCCGGGCGTAGGCGGCGTGCCACCGCTAGTGAATCAGCAGACGGTCGTGGTGAATACATTACCGGCACCATTTGTGATGCCCCCTATGATGGCAGTCGACGGACAAGTCGTCCAACAAAGCAACGTGTTGCCGCATATGGTTACCGGGGGATTAGTTTCTAGTCAGCAGCCCAACGAAACTTCCCGCCAAGTGGAGATTAAAACTGGGCAAACATTCGTCCAAGGGGTAGCCATGTTGTCGCCGGAGAGTATAAAAAAGAGGAGCAAGAAAAAGAAAAGCCCGTCTACTAATATTACCAATGTTTTACAAATCACCGCTCCTCAACAAACGCCAAATAACATTATGGTCCACCATACCTCTCCACAACACAACTCTAACCCTCAGTTCTCGCCGAGGGGCTTCCAACTGTCGCCGACAAACAATATATCGCCGACGCCCATGCTCCAAGCTCTGACAATAGTCCCCGGCAAGTCTGGAGCGCCGGCACACATAGTGATGAACGGCCAAGGAGGCAACAGTAGCTTCGGATCTCAACAGATAATTACGAATACGTCGCCCTCGCAATCGATCAATTTGTTGCAACCGGTTAATTTAATTAATAACGCGAGCAACATGATGTCGAATTTTCCAGCATTTCAACAGTTCATTTTGCCTAATCTAAGTGGAATGGTGGTGACGCAGGACGGAACTATCATTCAGGACAACTCTACCGGCATGCCTATGCAACTGCAATTGCAGACTGTCAACGGGCAGAACGTTCTTACACCGGTGCAAAACACAAACGTATTTCCTGGAGCGAACAGTGGCGTAGTTATAAGGGCACAGAATCAACCGGGAAAGATAATTCAATCCCAACACAGTCCCGGTGCTCAATTCTTATCGCCGAACAGTCAGGTGATGGTCAACAGCCCGAACTTTAACGGTCAGCTCAGTCCGCTTCTCGCAAACTTGAGTCCGACGAGCGTGACCTTCAATACGAGCCCCCACCAGGTGCGGTCGGGAAACGTTCAGACGCAGGAGTTTATTCAGACGAATCAGATGGGTCAAACTTTAATGGTGCCGTTGTCGCCGAAACAAGGCTCGGCGAACGGAAATAGGAGTAATTCGACGTTCGTGCAACAAAATACGACAATAGTCCAGCAACAGACTACCCTAGTCTCCAATTCACATAATACTCAAATGTCTTCCATATCCAATAACTTGCAGGGCGGTAATACGTCCAGGATGAGTATCGATCACAACCTAGTCGTGGCACAGAGACCGGGGAGCAATCAGAAGAGTCGAAACTTCGTTCAAATATCCCAGGAGAACCAGATCATAGAAACAAAGGAGGAGAAGCACCAGTACAGGGCGCAAACGAACGAGACAGAAGATAATAACTCCGAGGGATACAAGTTCTTGAACGATTTTAACCCCCTCGACAGTATAAATAGCGTGCGGCACTCGGTGTCTACTCAAACGCTGGTGAACCAGCAGCGAGGCAAGTCGCCGAACAGTCAGGCGGTGTCGGGCAGCAGTCCACCTGACACTACGACCCACAGCCCGCTGGGGGCCTTGGAGACCGCCGCCAGCCCCCGCCTCTACGGACCTCGGTGCGTGTCCACGCAGGGGAACTACGCTGACACCACCACTAAGTCTCCGGAGCCGACCGACGTCAACTCATCCGTAAGTCACACGTTATGTTAACAAAATTATGTAAACATAAATTGAAGTTATTATTCCTCAATTTCACAACTGACAAGAGGCTTAAACAGTAAATTTGAGTATTGAGTTGCCTTTCAGAAATCTAAGGGGGTTATAGTAAATAAAATTGGTAACACGTTTTGCATTGCAGTATCGCCAAGAACAACCTTTTTACATATTTAAACAATTACGTGGTTCCATTTTTATTATAGCCAATTAATTTTATTTTTTATCTCTTTCAATTCAGATTGTGTCTCAATAGTTTGCGTTATCGTTTCCAGGGAATGGTGCAGTGTGTGTCCAGTAGCGAGCAGGACATGGCCGAGTCTCGCGAGCGCACCTGGTCCACTCCGCGCGGCGACGGCACCTCCGATACTGAATCACAAAGTACGTCATTCAAATGTGTTAAAAATATTATGCTCTGTGGAGCATTTGAATGAAACTGGCCACCATCACCGACTCCGGTGATGGTTGCCAGTTTCATTGAACCCGGCTACGCAGTCGTTAATTTATAGAGCCCAAGTGTGTGCGCAATACACTTATGTTCACTATGTCTCTCTCTCTCTCTCTCTCTTCCTTCACTTTCGTAGCTCAGTGGGTCGGTTACCCGACACGGCGAGAGATCAGGCGCAGGGCCGAATTTTTATATGCCCATTCGACGAATAGATCATCTTTCTTGTTAGATAATAAGGTGAACTGCCTATATTGTCCTAATCAAAAGTGAAAACATCATTTAAGTAATGTACTAGACTAGTACGTATATAGGCGTATATCAACACCTTGTATAGTTTATTTATATGCATATATTTATATCTCTGCTTTACACACTGTGTTGGAAATAGGTACATTATATTATAATATAATAAATATTTATACCATGAAATTATATGCGCCCGCGCATTAAAGGGGTACCCCCTTAAAGCACCGCACCATGTAGTACTGAATCCAGAGAACCGGCATTGGATATCATAAGGTAATGTTTCCGAGTGAAAACAAACGCAACCAGAAACCCAAAAGGAGCCTAGTGTTTGTATAAATTAATTTGCTTACATAAAACTAACAGCTTTGTCCGTATTGTTTCAGATATGATGTCAAACATCCAGCTGATGCGGTTAAACCGCCACGTGCCGGTCGAGTCCACGGAGTACGGGCAGGGCATGGGCTCCAGCCAAGTGCTGCCGATGACGTCACACCTGTACGACCGCCACGGGTACAAGAGGAAAAACGACTTCGGGGACGGATCGTCGTACAGGACCGACAAAATTATGAGGACCAACTACAGCATGATCGGCACCAAAAATATGTACGAGATGACCAACACCCAGGACAAGAGACACTACGGCCCCGGCAACAGCGCAGAGGGCACTCATAAAGTGTACGACAGACATATGGGTTCCCGAGACGGTGAGTACCACAAACGATGGCTAAGCTTCCGCTCCTTACCGCTTCGACTGCTATATAAAATTGCAAATATTCATACAATAATATACTTACATAATGTTCGTAGAATAAAACCTGTGTACATACTGTTTAAAATGTTTTATGAGATTTGATTTAATTTCGTATCTCTAGTACACGTTTAACAAAGTGCACCAAAACTTCTCGCTTCTCGATACTACTAATATATCCAGAACCATTTCACGCTTGAGTCACGGCTAACAAAATTCAAAATTGTACCGTAATGTTGTGTCTTGTATTGGTTTTGGATTGTATCTGTTCATACGAAATTGAATTAGTTCCGTCTACCTGTATATCATCAAATACAATCGGCCTGATGTGTTTTGTGGTATATTTCAGCTTCCTCGTAATGCGATACTATCGGTCATTGGTTTTCTTTCGGTTGGGTTAATACAAGATACAGCTGTACAAGGGTGTACTGGAAACTAATCAGAAACTATGAAGCGCGACCGCTCTCGCTACCGCCTTTCTGTCGCTTTCCATTGCACCACTCTCCAAGTAACAAAATTGGCTCACAAATTGGGATCTCATTACTAACGCATCATTGTAAAGTCATCTTCATCCGATCATTG
This sequence comes from Celastrina argiolus, assembly GCA_905187575.2. Taxonomy (NCBI): domain Eukaryota; kingdom Metazoa; phylum Arthropoda; class Insecta; order Lepidoptera; family Lycaenidae; genus Celastrina; species Celastrina argiolus. Next base: position 10,394,931 of record LR994581.1, read on the forward strand.
TTGTAAGTAAAGCACGATTCATATGCTGTAACTGTAGAATAAGATCGCGAGAAAAAAAATACATAATATTTGAAAGCACATATACTTAAATTGTTTGGACGTAACGTAGAGGTATCATAATAAATAAAAAATAGTAGTATGCTTTGACCGTCAATTTTTTTTTTCCTCCGATCTTATTTTATTTTAACTAAGTTTTTTACTTTGAGATTTTATAAAAAATATTGTTTTGTAAATAACTATGTTCATAATTTTCATATTTGTAATTCATGTTTCGAAATTTTAACTATAAAAACAAGTACATAATTAACTATTTGTAATGAAAAAAAGATAGCTAAATTCAATATTTTAAAAAATATAGATCTGATTTTAATTTGTCGGACTAAATCTTCATCACTACCTTTTATTAAATGACAAAGAAGAAAAATTATTATGAAAAAATATATTACTTAAAATTACTATCTACATAACTAATATACTTGTAGAAAAACCGATAAATTATTGAATTTAACTTTCTTTTTATAAAGTCGCATAATATGGTGTGGGGTAGCAGACGTCGATGACATGTGTACGGTCGGTAGATGTGGGCGAGTCGGACCGTGCGAACAAGTACAGCGCGGGCGAGTCAGACCGCGCCAGAAAGTTCAGCGCGGGCGAGTCGGACCGTCTGAGCAAGTTCGGCGCAGGCGACTTGGACCGTCCGAGGTTCAGCGCGGGCGAGTCGGACCGTCCGAGGTACAGCGCGGGCGAGTCGGACCGTCCGAGCAAGTTCAGCGCGGGCGACCTGGTGTGGGGCCCAGTGAAGGGTTACGCGTCGTGGCCGGGCAAGCTGCAGGCGCGCGGTGCGGACGGGCGCTGGCGCGTGCGCTGGTTCGGCGCGGACCGGGCGCCCGGCGCGGCCGACGACGACCGCCTGCTCACGCTCAGCGAGGGGCTGGAGGCGCACCACGCCGCGCGCACCAAGCACAGGAAGTGAGTGCGACAGAGACGGACAGAGAGTGAGGGAGAAAGGAACCACAGCGCGCTTGCTACGATGAAGAAAATTTTTGTTTACACCAAACGTATTGGCAGTGACTGTAAGCGTGTCACAATTATCTATTTGATTTGTACAAGCGCTGAAAACCCAGAGTACCACATTTCTAATTTATTAATGGCAATATATATTGTATATTATTATGAACTATTCATAGTGTGTGAGCGGTATTTGGTAAGGTTACCAGAAACAACTAATCCTCCTGAATATCTGCGCCATATATGTTATCAACTTTCGTCCACATTAGCACACTGGAGAATAAAAGCTAACATATTGTTATAGGTAACATGACCACCGTAGAAATCCGTTTTGTCTACATAAGAGTCAGTCAGTGTATTTCTACTGAAGGACTGTTGACATAACCCCGGTTTCTGATAGGCTGATCAAATCGTCAATTAGCTAACATTTGAGTTAACAAGCCATTCTGAGCGCTCATTGGTGAACATCACTTGCAACAAATTCGCTCACTCGCTACGTTCACCAATGAGCGTTCAGAATGCCTTGTAAACTCAAATGTTAGCTGATAGACAATATGATCAGCCTTTCAGAAACCGGGAATTAATGACAGACTTCCTTTATTAATTGTCTCTTTGATTTTCTAGAAAGAATCAATTTTTATGGTGGTCATACTACGCGTGTTGTTAAATTGTGCGTTGCCGAAACTAACACTTGGCGGCCTCCAATACGTTTGGTATGAACGATGATAACGTTTTGTCCAATGACAAGTGTTATACATTTCTTTTTATTTTTCTATATTTGTTACACTATTATCATGAAATTTTGTAGTAATCAATAATATTGTTAACATTCTTACTCCTATAGATTATATTATTCTTATGTAATATTAGATTCGAAAATTGTTTTACTTTTTAGTTACCTATCAAAAAGAAGTAAAATCGCTGTGGTTCTTTTGTTCAATGAGTTGGTAAAAAATTTACTGTTTTAATAATGATAATTTGAACGACGTGAATGATATTAACCCAACCCAAAAAAAACATAATGAGTGTGTGTATATAGTATACAAAACGTTAATCACAAATTTAGATCATAAAAATTACCAATTTACTATGAAGAATCTAAATATCGATATTAATATTAAAATCATTTACGTTTATAGGAGCAGAAAGCTAAATACCCTGCTGGAGAATGCCATCCAAGAGGCGATGGCGGAATTGGACAAGAAGAGCGAAGCGTCCGCGGAGCCGTGTCCGGAGCCGAGCGCCGATTACGACGATATCTCGGACACGCCCAAGCGGACCAAAAAGTCGGACAAAAGAAGCAAAGTCTATAAAAAAAGTAGCAAAGTCGACGCGTCGCGCCTGCGCAGCGCGCGATGACCGGCGCGCGACGTTCTCGGTGTATTATTACTGTGTTAGTTGTTCGTAATCTTACCTCATAATCATCACAATTATACATTCTTTGTCACGAGTATAACTTTAGGTGTCGCATTAGTCGTTTGTGTTCTCAATGTTCGTATGAACCGTGCAATAATGGGACTACGATGGGTGTACTAATAATCTTAAAGATACTACAATAGATTTCCTCTAAGGCCCGTATAAATAAAACAATTTCATACCCAACCTCACCTTGAGAACCAATTTGACAGATAAAAAAACGTTTCGTTTCACTTTTTAAAATGAAGAATTTTACTTTTATGTTACATACTTTAATTTTTTCTTTCTTAAAACGTAGAAATAAAGATTATAAAAATATACAATATACTCATATTATTGTTTCCTGCAATCTATAATATGAATATAACGGTATAAAAAGAAAAAAATTAAAGTACTATGTAACATTAATAAAGTTGTTAACTTTTTAATGAAACGATACGTTGTTTTATCTGTCAAATAGATTCTCAAGGTGAGGTTGGGTTTGAGATTGTTTTATTTATACGGGCCTAAGTCCGCGGTGGATGTTTTTATTATTAATATTATAATGTAGAGTTAAGTACTGTAAGTGATCGAATCACTCGCGTTTATAATAAAAGTAGGTCTCTCGTTGATACAGATTTGAACAAAATTGTGGCATACCAAGTAGATTATTATTTATAGATATAATAAAACGCTTTAGGTAAGTGTAGTAGTACTTCATATCATTTCTTTATTTACAAAATTTATACATGGAATTTATTTAGAGTCTCTATAAAAATATCAGCACAATGTCTGAACGTAAAATTCTTAACACATACTTAGATAAAAACGGAGAAATTAGTTTCCTACGTCGAGAAACGATATGTCTTGTATTTAACGGTCAGTGGGTACGTATTGGTCTCGTATATACTAGGCTCTTGAGAGCTATCGCAGAAAATGTTGTGTCTGTAAATGCATCTACTACTATTAATTTTGCGTGTCAGCCAGTTTAGTGGTCAACATCGGACGTTGCTTAGTTACGTTGTGCGTTGCTTTGTAACGTTGCGCGTTGCTTCGTAACGTTGCGCGTTGCTTCGTAACGTTGCGCGTTGCTTCGTAACGTTGCGCGTTGCTTCGTTACGTTGCGCATTGCTTTGTAACGTTGTGCGTTGCTTCGTAACGTTGCGCGTTGCTTTGTAACGTTGCGCATTGCTTTGTAACGTTAAACACGTCGAGCGTCACGTATTGCGAATCAATTGATGCCCTGGTTTTATTTAACATTACTATCACACACCTTTCGCTAGATGACCTAAGACTTTGTATTTCATACAAATGTTTAGTAGTACGGAAATAGGAAAATAAAAACCGTACTGTAATTATCAGAACTGTGCTGGTCCACATCTCGATTTCTGAACCTTGCGCTAAGACATAGAGCACTAATTCTTCTAACATATCGACGTCCAAATATGCTAATAATTTTACGCCCGGCATTCGCGTTGTTCGACGCCTAATACTTAAAAGGAATATTTCTATTTCGATTCATATGTTGTACAATTTTAGTGACGTGTAAATTAAATAAAAATATCAAATTTATAATTATTATATATCGTGTACATTATTACGTTTTGTTAGAAAGTTGTAACTTGATTTCTAGTCAAAATATTGAACATATTAAAATGTAGATCTCGTGATTGAGATAATTGACAATAAAACTGGCCTGGCGAGCTACAGTCTTTTATTAATTAATTAAGTACAGTATTTATTTACTTTGAACAATATGGTGATCGTTTATGATTACTTCGTTACTTTTGTTACTAATTTATAAGGACGTAGTTGCTACTCGAGTTGATAGTAAATCGCAAGTCCGAAACAATCATCATTTTTTAATATAAACAAACATCTGCACGCGTTGCATAAACACCTTAGAAATTATTTCTTTCTAAGGAAGAATAAACAAAATGACAGATTTATTAATAAATTCTATCATGTTGTCTATACAGAGTGTCAGTATGTCTATTATTGTATAGACATAACGTATTCATACTGTGATCATTCTACGCGTGCTGATGTATGTTCGCTTCTACATCACTACAACCCACATTTAAATATTAGGTTAACACTTAAAAATGTCTAGTTCTAATGGACATTGAACATATTTGGTGATTTCTTTTTATTATTTTTAATCATATTTGTCTTGAATTCTTAATATATTTGCTATACTGTTATATTATAATATTGCAAAATATTGCATTAGATTTAACAGTAAAAGTGTTACATAATAGGCCTATACATTGTTGATTAGTTTCCATGACATTTATTTAGGTAATATTAGTTTAGCCAATATGTGTCATTCATTCGTGAAAATCATATTATAAACGATAAGGTAAAATATTATTTTTATTGTTATTGCACTGTGAGGGTTTGTCTTTTCCCTGGCGTGGACTGGAATCATAGTCGGAATTCCCGCACTTTTGTTTTTTGTTGAGTCGGAGACCGGATGGGAAGGCTGTATCAAATGGCCTGGCCTACTCTGGGCGTGCATTTGCATCCGACTGAACTATCGACCGTGGATGTCTTCGGTGTATGACTCTAAAGTAGCTAAAAATATTAATAAATTCGACGAGCAGTATAAGAGCACAGCATGAAATTGCTATGTTCCTGTTTTGCTGTTGGATTTAATAATAGTTTTGACTCATGTTTGTCGGAAAAGCGAACTAACATTGGGCGTGCATCACTATCATTGGAGATTCAAAAACTTTACTGATATTAACTACCATCACATGTTAGGTACCTTGATATTTTTTGTTTTGTATAATATAGGAGTATCACTATAAGTGTCGCTTACGTAAGATTCGTTCGTGGTATATGGGAGATTACAAAAGGAACATTTGTAAAATGCTTTTAATCGCTAATCAGAAGTAAAATATGATTTTATGGTAGATAGGATGTTAGGTCGTGTTGCGTGCGCGGGAGTACTTCTCGATAGGTAATTTGTTGTCGACAGTAATATAATTGTTAGATAATATTAACTACGTGTAAAATTATTTTATGTGATCTTTGAAATTTATATATCGAAGAATAATAATGATAGCTTACTGTTTTATATTATTGTAATGTAAGGATCAATGGTTTGTCCTAAATGAATGTGACTAGATATCATCGTAATATTTAAATAGATATTGTTTAATAAATTATCAGATAGTACTTCCCTGTGAAACGGTATTATGTAAATAATCTAACTGTAGTTATGTATAGTATTTTATTTCTTTGAAATTAATGTTTATAGACTAATATACAATATAAGATTATTTATTTGTTTTGCTGTGTACATATTTTTTTCAATAAAATGTACCTGTTTTTATTTGAGTTTTTCATTTACGTACAGCCTACATAATTTCCGTCCTTATAATATTAAGCCGAAAAGTCATGTTTAGTAATTAACTATTTTAAGGAACAAATTCTCATAGTAGGTATCTACTTTATGATAATATAAAGTCTTATGTAAGAAAAATATGCTTATAATATTTTAGAATTAGACATTGAACTGGCATCTGGTCATGACTGACGAAAGTGTCTACTTACTACTACAGGATGGATATATTCTGCTACGCGGACATTTGGTTAAAACCATAGATGAAGAATACAGTTAAAACCTAGGGGCTGATTACGCAACTTGCGTGGCTTTCACGACCGTGGGCTTCAACTGTCAATGTGACGTTAAATCTTTTTAATATCTATCTTAAAACACGATTTAATATGATTTTTTCAATGATTTTATCAAATTGAAAGTGTTTAAAAAAAAATACGTCACTATGTCAGTTGATGTCGTGAAAGCCACAGAAGTTGCGTAATAAGGCCCCCGATATTTACAAAAGTACACATTTTGGTATTTTGCTTTTCGTTAACATTATGTTCCTAGAAATAATTTAAATTTTAATGTAATATTCTCTCTAGTGTTAGAGTGGAGCGTATGTACTCCCATGGGATTTAGTTTCACTTACCGACTTTGTAAGCTTGGCTAACCTTCGTAGACCCCTTTTCATAGCGTAATTTATTATTAGTCAACGCTAATAAAGCCTGCGCTAGTATTACCTATGTCTTAACACATATTAAGTATAAATGAGATAAATTATTGGTATTCTTAAAACCAAGTAATTCAATATAAATAATTGTATAGATTACATAACTTATTTACCTAAATATAGGCAGGTACTTAAAATGTTGTAAAAATATATTTCGAGTAGGTTAAAAACGAAACTTGCGTTGAGCGGTAAGATTTTTTTTCTACCTACCAATATCGACGGCGGCGCGCCGACAGGTGACGGTGGCATAAGCGAGGAAACGATCATCATCTGCAGTCGCTGCGGCGGAAAATCCATACAAATCTTAGTACAGATTTTTGGTGCGTTTGTGAGCGTACTATCAAGTTGTCCCTTTCGAGTAATCTATACATATAATAAATCTGTAGAGGGGTCATGTCTGTACATTAAGAATATTTAAGTGAAAATTAAAAAAAGGGGGTCTATATAAGCCACAGAACCTAAAAATAGCATTTTTGAAAAAAATGTCTGTCTGTCTGTCTGTCTGTCTGTCTGTCTGTCTGTCTGTCTGTCTGTCTGTCTGTCCATATGGGAATGTTTGTCGTCGCATCACGCTAAAACCACTGTATGGAATGAAATGAAATTTGGCAGGCAGGTAGCTTACGACCTGAAGAGCATTATTGGAAATTATTATTCCGAAAAACGAAAGGGTTCCCGTGGGATCTTTAAAAAATTTTAGCTACCTATTTGACGGTATTTCAGCCAAACTACTCAACGTATTTAAATGAAATTTGGCAGGCAGGTAGCTTATGATCTGAAGAGCATTATTGGAAATTGTTATCCCGAAAAACGAAAGGGTTCCCGTAGGATCTTCAAAAAATTGTAGCTACCTATTTGACGGTATTTCAGCCATACTACTCAACGTATTTAAATGCAATTTGGCAGGCAGGTAGCTTATAATCTGAAGAGCATTATTGGAAATTGTTATACCGAAAAACGACAGGGTTCCCGTGGGATCTTCAAAAAATTGTAGCTACCTATTTGACGGTATTTCAGCCAAACTACTCAACGTATGTAAATGAAATTCGGCAGGCAGGTAGCTTATGACTTGAAGAGCATTATTGAAAATTGTTATCCCGAAAAACGACAGGGTTCCTGTGGGATCTTCAAATAATTGTAGCTACCTATTTGACGGTATTTCAGCCAAACTACTCAACGTCTTTAAATGAAATTCGGCAGGCAGGTAGCTTATGACCGGAAGAGCATTATTGAAAATTGTTATCCCGAAAAACGACAGGGTTCCCGTGGGATCTTCAAAAAATTGTAGCTACCTATTTGACGGTATTTCAGCCAAACTACTCAACGTATTTAAATGAAATTCGGCAGGCAGGTAGCTTATGACCTGAAGAGCATTATTGGAAATTGTTATCCCGAAAAACGAAAGGGTTCCCGTGGGATCTTCAAAAAATTGTAGCTACATATTTGACCTTATTTTAGCCAAACTACTCAACGTATTTAAATGAAACTTGGCACAAAGGTAGATTGTAACATGAAATAACCAACATAATATTTTTAACTGACTTACAAAAAAGGAGGAGGTTTCTCAATTCGTAAATATATGTTTGGTTTTTTTTTGTTTCTTCGCGGATATCTTCATCGTTTCTGAAACGATTTTAATTTTTTTAAATGTTGTGTAGGGTATAATTTAAATTTGATCCCATTGTCACCAAATGGTGACCTGATGATGGGATCCGTGAGGAATCGAAGGAAATCCTCAAAATTTATGTGAATTGATTTTGATTTTTTCTGAAGTAGTCTAAGCATATATTACCAAACAGTTAGGTTTTGCACCATATCCTGGATCTATAATATCAAAAAATTTCACGTTTTAGTAAGCTATATATATATATATATATATATATATATATATATATATATATATATATGTGTGTTGAAAAATTTCGCGCTGCTCTGGCTTACGCCACGCAGCGGTAGACTTTTTCTCTTTCTACTATTTTTTTTTATCTAATCGTTTTTGTTTTTCATTTTCCGTCCTCAAATAATCGTCGTCTGATCATTCGAGAATTATCCCTACTCAGTCTATACCCATCACTAAAAATCTGAAAATTAAATAATTTTAAACAAAAAAAAAAACGACTTCAAAAGGTAAACTAAAAGGAACAATTAAATTTACTTCGCACAAAGTAATACTTATTTTCCAGTACAAATGAAAATAATTATTACTTTGTGCGAAGTAATTTATTATTATACTTAGGTTTTGCAAATACGATTAATAAAGTATAGGCGTAGGATAGTTTTTTTTCAAGATATGAATGAGATGTCATAGGTACATTTAAATTAGAAAAGTTATGTCAATATAAGTAAGATTTTATGTTTTTCATGATATTTTTATTTATTAGTTTTTATGCTAGGTACGGCTTGGGTTTTTTCTTTCTTTTGGACTTTTGTTATTTTGTCGTCTAAAGCAAGTTAGTACTTTAACCGTAAAGTCCCAAAGTAGGCTACATGTTTGTTAGCGTAGGTAATTAATAAATAAAAAACCGGGCAAGTCCGAGTTGGAATTGCGCACCGAGAGTAGACTTTTAAAAAATTTGGCGCTCGGCCACGCTCGGCGCCAGCAGCGCAGCGTCGGTGTGAAAACGATCATCGTCTGCAGTCGCTGCGGCGTAAAGTCCATACAAATCTCAGTACAGAGATCTTCGTCGCGTATATGAGTGTACTATCAAGTAGTCCCGTTCGCATAAAAGAAAAAAAATATTATACATACAGACGAATTGAGAACCTCCTCCTTTTTTTGAAGTCGGTTAATAATACACGGTCATTTTTCGAGCTGGTAGTAATAGGAATCGTTAGCATTTTCATAGAAAAAAACGGCCATTATTTGACAATAAATTATTATCATTACTCCATCGGCCTACTTCTTTTGCTTATGCACGTCTAATACCGTGTATAAAGAAGCATTAACTACTATAAATTAGTGATTTTAAATATCCAAACGACAGTATTCATAAACTAAAAATGTATTTGAACTGCTGCCCTAAATCACTTTTCCACGCGTACGAAGTCGCGGGCACAGCTCGTATAAAATATAATACTCATTCATTTGGCGAGCTGGGTCCCGATTCTCATAACTCGAAATTCGATTTAGCCTGTAGCTAACTCTGATGTGGTTTGCGATGGATCTGCTTCCACAGTAGCCTTCAATTCATCATTATCATAATAATTCATCATACCTTAGTCTCCGGCCGTCCACGGGGCTTGTTGTGCAGGTCGAAATTTCGAGAACAAAAGCGTTGAAACCAAAAACGCACCGTGTTTTCTTTTGCGACACCACCCCTTGTACACATCATTAATCCTTCGAGCCGTTTCTGCAGCACTGGTGCCACGGTGGAACTCGTACTCGTAAATAATGCGATATTTTAAGTTTTCCATTTTGTGAAATGAGTGACGCAGAAAAAAAAGCAAAAGAGAAAAAAACTAATGAATTACGGTTTTCAAAACACAAATGCATGAGTAAATATCTGTTTAAATTTGAATTTGGAATTCCTAACCAAAGAGGATATATATTTAAGATCAAAGTGGCCAGTACGACAAAACGCCAATTTCATAATATGATTGCAGAATTAATATTGGAATACTTATAAATAGGTAGGTATGCATACTTATATACCTACTAGATATTCAATAAAATTAAAGAACCTAATAAATATTTGAAGACATGAATGGATGAAAGTGAGTTTAGTCTGTCACTTAAACATTTTATGATAAGTAGGTACCTAGTAAAGTAGTAACGTATTAGGTAGTAACGTACCTATTCCTTACATAATATGTATGCACATAACATGTAAAAGTTTTCAGAAAAACAATATGCTTTTATAGAGGGTAGGTCATACATGTCCCTAGACACTGTCAATATTGTGTTAGCAGCTGACATCCATTTCTCTGAGCTATCCGCGATATCAGTTTACAATATAAACAGAAACTGAAATAGCGTTCTAGAAAGTTGACGCCTGCAATATGTCGGGATTAAAAAATAATATCGCCGTGTTTGCCCCCACATGAATGTAGCCGTTTGCTTTCGCCAATGTTCCCGTTGAGTATTGACAAAGAAGGACGTATTATTTATCAACTTTTTCGTAACATTTTCATTGAAGGTAGACTTTTCGGCTGGTCTTTTATGCTATATTACCTAGTACCTACCCAAAGCCCCACTTTCTTAAACTGTCAATCGCTATCTTGTTACAGTTTGTGGGTAGGTTTAGGAGAAAAAGAGAGAAAAAATTGGCCTTACCCGAATCGGACACGTGTACCGAGGGTTCCGTACAAATCCGTTGACTTAGAATTTTGATTTCGTTACTGCTGAAAGGTTTTATAAATCTGAAAATTTGTTAAGAGTTTCAATTTAACATCTTAGCTACCTTAGTCGTAGAAGAAAACAATAATAAGCTTTAAAATTTTAAAAATGTTTGCATTATATGATGCAAAAAAATCTTTTTGTGGTATGAAGAATTAATTAATCGAAAATATTTGAAAAAGGAATTATATAAAAGTCGATTAATTAAATTTTTAATATTGATTAATTAAATTTTTAATATTGATTAATTATTTCTTTGTAACTTTAGACTTAGGCCTTGTTTCACCAAGCAATGTTAAAGTTAACGCCATGTTAAATATAATGTTATCCCTCTCGTATTTCCTGTTAATGAATGAGATGGCATGGTATTTTAACATGGCGTTTAACTTAACTTTAACTTTAACATTGCTTGGTGAAACACGGCCTTAGTACAAAAAAACTGATACAGAAAGTAAGGGCGTAATTTCTCAAAACTAATGAAAGCAATAAATACAAATGTCAGTTAAAGTTTCCAGTAAAAAAATGGAGACTGTACCTTAACCGAAAAATTTATTATGATTTATTTATGATCTGACTCGATCGGACTCCTACTGACCTGCCTTAACAATTCACCCAGTAAAGTGCACACACAGTCTAGATACTAACAGAACAAACGCAACAAAGGAATAAAAAATAATGAAATTCCTTAGGTAGTTCGGTAAGCCAGCGGTTATGTGGTTCTATAGAACTTCCCAACCATTCGGATCCCGGGTCAATAGCGTTTGACTATACAGTTTAATAATGTCCATCTCAAGTGTAGGTGTAGGTACACGTCTGAAGATTTAGACTTTCTACCGCTATTTTTAAAGTTTAAAATCGTTTAGCTTATAGGTACAGTTTTTGTGGTTATAGACGCGTACGTTAAACGTGAAACCTATTTCTGTGCTGTAAGCATAATAGCGGTTCAGGTATTTGAGGTAGGATTTTATCTGTCGTCTCTAGAAATAAAATTGTCCCTCAAAGAGAGTGATTATTTTTCAAATTTGAGAACTATTAACTCTGTTAACCAGCTACGAGATTCGTAGCTGCTTAAGAGATAACAATTTTTAGAGACGACAGATAAAATCCTACCTCAAATACCTGTTTTAACAGGTATATCTTATATTTAAGGCAAACCTAGGTTTGAACATTTGTAAGGCTTGCAGGAGCGACTAGTTTCGAAGACAGTTGTCGACAACTGTTACCGATCGGTTGACTTTAGACAAAGCGGGAATTGTATTGGCATTCAGAGCCGTTTCCACAAGTAACATTTGAGGCCGAACTATACTTACTGATACTGTCGTTTTATCTCTTTTCCTATTTTTTTAGGATCTTTAATTTCCGAGCTTACACAAACTAAGTCGTCGATCAAGATACATGGCGCTAACACATCATTCCGACACTTTGTTTTGTTCTTTCTTTTGGTATTTGTTTTAGTGATTCCTTACTGCTTCCTTCCGAACATGTACTTTCGTCTGTCTCTTAGCCAAACTTCACTTATAAAATATCAAAAAACACTTACCACATAAAAATAAGTAGGTATCAAAATTTTTTTGAAACCTGTAAAAAGGTATATCTTAATTGTCGGAAATAGACTTTCAATAAAAAGTTAATTATATTATTAGTCTTCATAAATAGTAATTGTTCATAGTTTTATTCACGGGGATAACTTTTTAATTTGAAAATCATTCATAATCTTGGCCGAGTCCGGCCCGTGCTTAACGGACTCTGATATTGCTACGGGCGTATTAATTGAGTTGCGTAATGGAATGTCATCTGTAGGGACTAGTGATAGCCGCATGTACTGGATTACTGTCGGTATGTCCATGGACATTAGTGATGTGAGACGATGGCAGCGTATTATCGTTCACCAGATTTATCGCTCGGTTACGCCCAGTGACTGTTTCGACTTCGCTTTTTTACTTTAACTGATATTATCGGAGCGAAAATTTATGTGCTGAAGTTTATTTTTATAAGAAAATGTGTGTTTTCTTTTGGAATTGAAATTGTAATGTATTACTACTGTATATCGTTTTTAACATAGTAAGTCGACAAAAGGCCGATCGAGCTACGGTTCCAGTACGTCGTAGCAGGCTCGTAGCTGGCTCGTAGTGTAAGAGACAGGCGCAGCACAATTTGGCTTGTTTTTCTTTGTTATTTTATATTATCCTTAACAGTTATTTGCACCGAAAAGTACTTATAAATAAAAGTCTAACGCTGATATAAGTTAGTAAATTGTAACCACAAGACATAAAGACAACTAAACTATCTTAGTCGATATTGAGTTTATAAAATGAGTACAAAAAATAACTGTCGTGTCTATAGATATTCTGTTGGTGAGGTGCTTGTAAAATCTGGCACTGTTTTTGTTTAACCATGAAACATAAATACCAAATTCTAAGATAAAACGTTAGACAAGGGAAAAATTTTATGAATGTCTGCCAACCGGGCGGCGGGTAACGTCATCAAAAACTCGTAAATGTTGCATATTTGCTACCACGAGGGAAATTTTCCACTTGAACGATCTCGCTATTTAAGAAACATGCATTTTACGAGTCTTGACGACTTCTTTTTGTTATACAGCTTTGTTCCATTCCAAGTCGGTGAAGACATAAAATACTTTAAAAAACTCCGTAAACATACGTGTTTATATTTTTACAAGAATTCGTTATAATCATAAGAGTCCGAACTTCCACATAGTACCTAATATTATTAAAACAAACAAACATTAACATTATTATTAAAGTTGAAAATATTCAATTATTATTGATCTATGATAATTAAACCGACACGAGAAGGAAAATCTCTACACGGATTTTGTATACAGTAACTGTGCCTTGTAACATTATAACACGAGGAACATGAGTTTATAGAGTGCAGTAAATCTACGTTGCAAACATCTTACGAGAGTCATCGTTTTAGGGTTCCTTAACACACCTTAAACACTTTACTAGGGTGCCCATGACTAACAACTACTAATTAGTAATACACTCCCATGACGCGTTTTTTCAATAACCTTTAATGTATCGGCTATCATCACTTGACTAGTGATGATAGCCGATAAATTAAAGGTTATTTAAAAAACGCGTCATACAAATGCAGGAGGAGTTCTTAAGTGAAACGATATGCACTTATATATTTAAATATTAATTATCTAAATATAATAGTGTTACCACAAATTATTACATGAGTAAAAGTGCTAACAATAGAAACTCATTTTCCAACTTACCAAAGAGACATAAGATAAGATTAACATAAGAATTTAAATAATATTACAGTTAATAAATTCAGTTCATTCTTTAGAGTTTTGAAGAAATTAACATCATAAATCAAATACAATAATAAAGGATACGAATACAAAGGGAAGCGACAATGGAGTAATTATGAACGAAAATTGTGTTTAAATTAATATCAGGCACGAGAACTAATTGGCAAAATAATAACTTGCCAGTTCTTTGTTAAAAATCACGCCGAAATATTTATTGACACCTCAACAAGTACCTGCGCCTATAAAGTGTAATGGGCGAATAATAAATTGCTTACATTATATAGTAGATATAATAGATATTGCAATTTGGAATAATAATAGAATAATAATTAGTGAATCTTAAAACAAATTTCTAGTACACACTGTGTAGGTCTAAACTACGTCGCTTCGCTATCGCTTTGATGAAACTAAATTATTGACTGTCATTTTCATATTGAAGTTTGGCGGTCAGTAGGTCAGTACATGCTGAACGTCTGTCGGTTCTGGGTTTATTTCTTCAGTTGTGGGTAGGTAGCTATATTTATTCCATTATATGTTATTGAATGTACCGTAGGTTCTTGATGGAAACACATGCTATACAGTAATAATACACAAATTACTTGCACTTTATTAGTTGTTAAACGTAAGATTTATTGTAATACACGACCGATTTCGACTAAGTCATCATCAGGGCCCTTACCCAAGATGCCATCGCTTAGTTACGTAAAGTTCTGTAGATACGTTATCTGTTTTGAGATAGCGACATTGATTTGGTACCCAACATACACTAAGATTGCGCTTCGTCTTGGCGTAATTTTGAAAACGTTTTGTCTCTGGTTCCGGCGCCATATAACGTAATTTTCGCTGTCAAGTGTCAACTGTGTCAACTGTCAAATCCGTCACTAGACTATCATGTTACAAGACAACAAACTACCATGTGCCAGTGTTGCCAACCTAGGAGTTTTTCCCCTAAATTCGGTGGCAAAAAATTTCTACAAGCAGTTTTTAGGTGTAAAATTGTTTAGGTTTATATTTGGGGTCTCTATTTTTTTACTTACCTATAACGACCAAAATTTTAAAAGTCAATCTGTATAATAAATAATGTTGGTAGTGTATCTTAACGTATAATGGACATAATCACATTTTTATCAGGATTAATTTATTTTTATTATATTTATAGTTTTCAGTGCCATAAGAAAATTTAGGGATTTTTTTTAAGTAGTTGTTACCATTTTGGGACTTTTGTTGTAAGTTTGGACATAAATATTTATGAGAGTTGGTAACACTGCCGAATGGCCGACGAGTTGCTACTTAGATGTTTTTAACAATGAACTTGTATTGAAGCTATTAGTAATTAGTGAAGAAGATGTGTAATCAAACTATGAAGAGTGCAAAAAAGCACGATGCCATAGATCAGTAATACAATCACGGAGAAATTCATACATTAATAGAGGTTAACAACAACACAGGTAAGTAAATAAAACTTTTATGTAAAGTGTTTAAATGGAATGTTTATGCAAACGGCAACAATAATTATGGTAGAACAAAAAAGTGGTGCTTAGTAGGTATACAATTTAAGGCTTTTCGTACCTACCTGGCAGCCAGTCATTTATCATGACATCATATTCGATAATAATAAGTATAATATTATCTACTTCGTATGGGAGTAATGGGAGACTTTGTATATACTACGCAGTCACGAATATCAAATGGTTAAAGTAGCCATTCATACTGTGTACCTTGATCAATAAAATCGTCACCCGTAACATAACCATGTGAGTTAGTGAATGAAGTATGAATGTTAGGATCTTATTACATTTAGATATTATGTGCCGGCCTACCCTTATGGGAAATTGATTGGCATAATATTATGTAGGCATTGGCATAATAATATTGGGTATAATTGAAGTAACTACTGTATAAAGTCATTGTTTAATTAATCATTATTTATAAAACTTATTTGTATTTATATAACTTGATCCATATATAAACATATTATCATCACCTGTCTAGGTAACAAAAAAATAACAAGTGGTTTTCACAAATCACAAAATGGATATGTTTAATTATAATTAATATATTTGTGTGAATGAAAGCACATAAGTCTATATCTATATTAAGTCCTGATAAAGCTAATAATATATATTTTTTCAGACAACGGCTGCAGCAGCCTTAATAGGACACATCACCTGCACCATCTAGTGCCTGCTGACCTGCAGCGATAAGGCATTGAAAAGAAAAATAAACAAAGAATCACGTGGGACACTCAAATTTTCAATATTGACATTTCATATTAATAAATATTTACATATACTGCCTGGTGTGTTTTTATCCCATTTTCATAATTATTACTCACCGTCAGACGGTGGGTGTTTAATTCCTACCTTGTTATGGAACATGTAGGCTAGGTTCTAATCCTAGGTAGGATTGGAACCGTCATGTGAGTCGTTAAGTTATTAACAAGTAAATTTATTTAACTTTAAAGGGATTAAATTAATTACAAATACTGGAAAAAAATGTTTTATTAACAATTATTATTGTTGTATTTATTTTACTCTTAATTAATCAGTATAATCTATTGTACTCTAAACAAGAATATCAGCTGATTAATAAATATCCGCCATATTGTTCGATATCGGAGTTAAAAGCACCTCTTTAGACTTCGTTATCTTGAAAACAATAACGTATAAGATAGCGTTCGACAAAATGTCAAAATGTGTAAGTTGGGTAGCCATTTCATATAACATTATCGTCAATTGGAAAGCGTAAAAGTTTACTGTTATCGTCTTCGACAAAAATGTACAGTTGGGTAGCACTACAAATATCGATTACGACTAAGGACGTCATTAGTCGTACGCAAAAGTCAATTCCATACATTTTTAAATAGCGTACTTCGATAACGACAAACGTAAAAGCATGTTGGGTAAGCCCCCAGGTGTTATGTACCATTCCTTTACATCAACCATCCATTTCCTCTTTTGCCTACTAGGGGCTCGTTTTTAGGGTATCCTACCCTTTATGTTTAAAATACTTTTATATCGTGTATAAAATGGAAGGTTCCGAATGTTCAGGTCGCTTTTGAATTTAAATTCGAACCGAATAAAAACTGGAGGAAAATGCACATTTATAACAAAGTTGTTGGGACGAGTGCACACGGCTAGTATACACAAATTTCCAATACACCCCGCACCAGATGCTGGTAGTAAAGCTGCATGAGGTTTAATAACATGAGCCACATTTAGCCGTAAACATGGACAATCAGTTAATGTGCAGACTTACTGGTTGTTTTGGCGAGACAATGTTATTAAACAAGCCATGACTTTAAATGCATATTAAAAATAAGTAGTTAGGTGGATTAAGCGTTTTTTACTTGATTCCTAAAAAACTCGCGTCTACAAACCAAAATGCTATTAGATTGTTAAATTATTATTTTAAATTTTTCCTCATTCATGGTGAAGTAGCGGCAATTAAGTAAATTGTTATTCATATTCTATACGGACATACGACGAAATTAAAAATGTAAATATATTCCATGTACCAATAAAATATTACTATCTTTTAGTTTCGAACCTGGTCAAGTCTTAGGTCAACGACTAGTGCGTTCGTGTGTATAGACCGCGATCCCCAGCATAGTAAGATTCACTCCTTATGGTCATTTTAGACCTTTAAATAACCAATACAGAAAATGCTCAATGCGTCATTCCTTTCACACTATATTCGGCTTAATATATGAACCATGAATCAGCCTGTATAATTGGTATAGTCATCTACATGTATAGGTGCAGCGCGACGTAATCAAATTAATTAGCATGTCCAGGTGTTGTATTGATTGTTTTGGATTTAATTGAATTGTTGTCGGTGTATCACATGCCCCTTCGATCGATCCGAGCCGTCTCAATACCTACGCCAATACATTAGTGCTATACTAGTTACTAAGGGATAATAATATTACCAATTGTATTATACAATATAATAAACAGTGATGTGTTCGTAAACTATTGCGTAGAGATATGATCGCATTTAAACGAAGACCTTTTCATACATTATAGGATGATTTATAGGTACAGTATTCTCTGCGCTATTAACCACTCGTTAAATACATACTGTAGTTCCTAGGATAGACGGTTTTTTGTTTCCGTCTCCCTATCACATGATAAGGCTTTGTTTTTGTTTTTTAATACTTTTTTTCTCTATTATAATAATACAAGTCAATACTACGAGTATCTACTTACTTCCATTAAAGGATAGGCAGTTTTAAATATAATATGGTTCATACAGCACAGTATGGTCAGCCTAATCCAGAGGAATAACAAATCAATACATCTGGGGCCAACCATGTGAAGGTTCCACAATGTTTTCCTTTACCGTTAAGAGCCTTCGTACATTACGTACTACATATGTCAAAAACACATTAAAACATATATGTACCAATGATACACCTCAAACATATTATAATGTAATAATACCTACATTATACTCCAATGAGAACTGTTTCTGTAAAAACTTATACATAAGTATACATAGAGTTTTTATGTAACAAAAAGTTTTCATTACGAGTTTTCGTTTTAAATACAAATACGAAATAATTTTAAAAACAATTAATTTTATTCACATTTACAAATAACAGTTCGCAAGCTACAAACTTTATACGAAGTTTAATGAAGTCTGCGAGCTGAACATTCTATCTGTTTTTCATTTTCATTTTATTTTTAAACTGTAACTTATATTGAAAGTCATAAATGAAATATTTTGAATAGATAGAAATCTGTGAATCATTGTATTAACCAAATAGCCCAGTGGGCAGTACTTAGGTACCCATAATCTTACGCCTACTTATAAGAAATATAATCGGAATATAGTTCTAAAAACTTCGAAAATCATAATGGTAAGTATATCTTCTTCTTATATAAAAATGAATTGCTGTTTGTTAGTCTCGTTAAAACTCGAGAACGACTGAACTGATTCGACTAATTTGGTCTTGAAATATTCGTGGAAGTCCAGGGAAGGTTTAAACGGTTTCATAAATTTATACGGTCATAGTGTTAATTTATACTATGATATACCTTATATTTATATTATTTATATTTTTATATGTCCTGACTTATGAGTAGAGGTACCTAGTTACATAATATATTATATGACTGACGATATGAAGATATATAATGAAGAAATTCATAAAAACACATCACACAGTTTGAAGCTACTAAATTTATGTCTTCGTATGTCATTTAGGTACAACATTCACCTACTGACGGGCCGTCCGAACAAACCAGGGCGGCGATTCTCAGGCCTCGAACATAGTTCCGAATATTAGTATATCCCGCTCGCACGCGCGGTAAATCTCGCTTGCATGAGCGGGACAGACCGATAGTAAAAACTAAGTTCGAGGCCTGAGAATTGCCGCCCTGGACAAAATGTTTTAGTTTGATTTGCGTCAATTTCTCACGCGTACCCGTCTTCTAGGTGTTATTATTCTAAGCCTAGTTATAAGAAATCTAATGATACTATGTTTATAATGTCGCTATGTCAGCCGATGCTGCCGATGATGTATATCGTGGACGGTATATGACGCTGTGACGTGCGGTTGCATCACAGCATAGCTGGGCGATACATCATCATAAATCACATTAGCTGTTTAGATGGTGCAGCGATCTCACTTACACCCACTTGTACCAGTCTGGGTTGAATGTTAAACCCGGGTTTAGATTCTTAATATAAAGGAGAATTATAAGCTAACTCTGTGTATATTTGCATATAGGCGTGAATATTGTCCCACTGTGTAATGAAAGTAAAAGGAGGAGAGAGTGTCCTTGTGTATTGCGCACAAATTTGGGCACTATAAAATGACTCTGCTTAGCTATCCTGGTTTCAACAAATAACCAGCCACCGACGCCGGAATCGGTGCGGGAGCTATAATATCCTCAGTAACACTCTCTAAGATGCATTTTGGTTTTCTTAATTTTAGAATTGCGTAGATAGTACTACAACGAGCCGTGTCAAAGAGTGATTTTAGGAAAAACGAAAAGGGATTGTTTGTCTTTCTAAAAACCACAATCATAAGTTCCGAAAAAGTCAAAGCGCACACAGACGGCGAGCGTTTTATACTTTGTATCATATACCTAATAGCATGCTAATGAATTTTATAATGTGCGGGATTTGGCCCGCGGGTAAGGAGATTAGCGATGGTAATGTCGCGTCATGAACACCTGACGTTTGTGAATATCCCGGCAATACGACGGCGGATTAGCCCACCCCCGGGAGGGTCATAGGGTCATGACACACTTTATTAAATCGTGAGACACCGGCTCATATCACGCGTCGTTTCGTATTAGGTTATTGGTAATTGGCTATATGAAATAATGTAAGTTTTTATGGAGTTTCCTTCGATTGATGGTTATCTTAATAAATAATAGCATTCAGTCAATCGGTTCTCGATAAATCTGCAAAGTTCGAGTGAAATCTGGCCGTTTAAAATGGGTCAAATCCGCCCAAAGGAGTCGGTTACAAACATACATACAAGTAAAGCGTGTAAAAAGGTCGTCTCGAACTGTATAAAATGTTTTTCTAAAATCTACCTACACCTGATGATGACTATGTCAAATCTGTATTTTAAGAAATAATTTGTAAAAGAAACTAATAAAGTTGGATAAAGTGCAAGTATTAAGTGTATTATAACTACAATTATGTATAGAATGTTGTACAACAAATTAGCAATCGTGAATGTAAGCGTCAAAAAATACACATACAAACGAACGCGAACACATACAAAAATATATAACAAAGCCATGACTGTTCCACGAGTCCAAGGTTTCACGAAAACGTAAAAGTAAGATGAGGCACAAATACCTTTTAGGCATCGAATTCTTTGTTCGAAAAGGATGAATGCTATCTATTTATCGTGAATCGTGATATAATCCGCTTCACCAGGCGACAACTAAAACCGTAAATAAAATAAGATAGAGACGATCCTACTCTCGCTCGGGCGGGCGATATCGGCTCTTACGCTGCTCAGTCATTAGTGCGACAGCGGGGGTAGTTCGAAAACTATTGAATGTTTAATCGATTAGCGATAATTCGACACAAGTGCACGAAACCATGAATGTTCGATATTTAAAATGTAATGGGCCAGCGGCGGGCAATCATGATAAATTACTTCACATTAATTTAACCCTATTGGCTTTGTTAATTGGCTACTTGACCCCATATATTAACTTTATTATTTAACAAGACTTATTTGAAAGTTTGTTAAATTTTCTACGGTAAAGAGCGAGAGACTGAGATATGATTCATACCGATGTCATGACATGTGATAGCCATTTTTGTCTTAATTGTACGTAATAGATAAGAGGTGTACGGATTTAAGTTTTTACAAATGTTAAAATTTATTTTGATCTTAAATTTTAAGAAGAGTTGTGGATACTTTCTTATTAACGAATTTCATGAATTCTTCTCTCTTTGAAAATATTAAATAATATCTATCACATAGGACACTTCACACCACGTAAATCTGGCCCCGTGCTAAGAACCTGTGTCACAGGTACCAGACAACGGAAATATATTTAATGATTTTTATAAATACACCAATTTAATACACATCCATGACCAACATTAAAAACTTTTTGTTCCCTCGGCTGGATTGGAACCCGCGACCTCTCGCTCGAGCACTACGCCACGGAGGTCGTAGAAAGTAGACCAATAACGTAAAGTAGACCAATAAATACAAGTCCAATATTTATACTTCAGCTTCACAATTGATGCTCATTCTTTATATTATCTACTGATTTCGTGAAACTGCGGGCATCGGTTAGTTTCTGTCATAGAATGTCCAATTATAGTTAATTAGTTAGTTACGCTCAACTACGACCATATAATAAATACAAAACACATTCACCCCGCATAATACTGATCCCTTTATCTAGATTCATTACGCTATGAATAGTCAATATTAATTACGCCTACAATATTAGTATGAATAACGGCAACGATACATTCTATTTACATATATAAACACGACCAGCTATGACTGTGTGTCAGCAAAACGGTGCGATTTACATATTATTGTTTGCAATTGTTTCGTCACATCTTTTAATTAAGTACAGTCACACGCATACAAAATATTCGATAATTTTTGAAGATAAATGAGCACATGTTTTAAATCTAACTTTACATACCCATACTCCCTTGTACCTAACAAGCGTTCTTCAGACAACAGACAATCTATAAATACTACCTAATACCTATACAAAGTGTGTACTTTGTATGTGTAATTGTTGATTAAGAAACCTTAAGTGTTTAAGGTTTCTTAATCAACAATTACACATACTACCTAGGTTCACCTACGAACTACCTACATCTACAACCAACTAGGTGTATCTTGTAGATCTACTCGTACCTATGGGATATGTATGAGAGAGTTATCGATGACGACAACCTATTCTTAAACCTACCGAATACATATCGATATAATCGGATTCACCTGCGAAATTTCATGAAAATCGGTCAAGTCGTTTCGGAGTAGTTCTGTAACAAACACCGTGACACGAGAATTTCATATATAAGATTGTCCCTGAGGCGTAATACATCACGCCGCGTGATATATAATTTATATGACAGATAAGTTCGGAAAAGCACGATAAAAATTATTTACGATACATTTTCCGTATCTCGCCGGCAGCTGAGTCAGCGCGTTAAGTTTCGTCTGTTAATATATCCGACTGGATGTTGAAAAATCATCCCCCGCGTCATAAATTGTAGCAGCAGGGGTGGCCAACATTGAAAAATTGCAGTCGCCTTGTAATCGCCGTGTCGAGCCTCGGCCGCGCGCGCCGCGCCAGGGGTGCTAATGTTGTAAGTTAAATTTATCTTACACAACATTTATTATATTCGAGAGTGGAATGGTTTCTATCAATGACTCAGCGTGGCTCGTGAAAGCGTGAGAAGTTGGATTTTTCGTTCTAATTTGCAACTTCGAGGAAATTTAATGATAAAATAACCGGGAAAACTCACAATAGACGGTATTTGAGGTGGATCATTATTTTTGTAGATCGTATAATGTCGCTAGGCTGAATATTTTCAAAGTAAAACATACCTATTATGATAGCGAAAAAACAAAATAATTATCGGTATTTGGCAAACTGCCACGTACGCATTGCACATACATTTATTAGTCTACTGTGTAAAGTCATTAATATTTGCAAATATTGCGAAACGATATTAAAAAGAAGACCAATATTTAACATTAAAATTGGGCGCGAAATTTTTATCATTTATCTTCATTAAGTTTACGACTCATCTGCTAATGTGCCTAAGATAGACCGGAGCGAATAGGATACATAAATAAATATAACTTTTACAGATTAATTATAAAACTTAAAATTCACTCAATATTAAATAATCCAACTAGGAAATAAACATTTACCTACAACATAAATTAGTTATTATTAATATGAAAATGCGGAGTATAATTAATTTAATGTTTTCTTAGTATTCAAATAGACCCAGATTCAGGAGCGAATTTCTTATTTTAATCCGATTCGAATACTGCTTACTTAAGTTTTTCTCCTCGATGCAATATAACCAAAACACAATAGCTCTACAGTATACAACACACAATAAAGAAAAGGTATTACATACCGTAGTCTATTTAATTTATATAATATTAAATATACAAATGATCACAAAATCAGAATTAATGCTTACACTTGACGTGTACCTGAAATTGTATTTGATATTATTGTGATAATTGAGTTTGCCGGCGGGTCGAGACTACGATGCAAACAATTGAATGAACTACAGTAATGTTCTAATCACGTTTGGTTAGATTATGCGAGTTTGCGGCTGTCCTCGATTCGATTATTTCATTACGTCAAATGTTTCATAAAATGACAGGAATATCCCGAGGGATCTCGCGTCTGAGGTTCATGCTTACCCTTTGCGAATCCCCCGCCGGCGAATTATGAGCGTCGGCCCTTGAATACTAAGAGGGCATAAAAGTCCGGGCTCAGGTAACCCTCCCGCGGTCGCCACGTCCACGGTCACGCGGCACGCGATAAATCCGAAAGGTACAAATCTAACCCCCGTATGTGGAATTATAGATCAATGGGACGGGTAAATAACATCGCTAGGCGGCTTGCCCGCTGATCCCTCACTAACAATGTGAAAATAGGGGATAAAGTCGCGTTTGTGACTCGAGATTATAAAGAAATAAATTTCCTCCTGTGTAACGCTACACGCACTATACAAATACTTCACACAATCAATACCATCAATACCGTATATAACATTTCATTGATAGTAATAATAATAATTTTATTAATGTAATGTCTGCTAATACGAGTATAATTGTTGAAGATAGCATAATACCTATGTTCAACAATGAAATAGGTTATGATTATGTTATGATATGATTGGAATTCTCAAATATTACCTTGGTAATTGAAAATCTCAAAAACAATTTAAGTACACTATCTATTTAATCATGTATTTAAAATAAGTATAGATCCAAGGGAAAATGTCTTACTTTATCTATTATTCCATTTACTACTACAATATGTATATATTGCTAACATAAATTTATTTAGCGTCTGATTGTATCAAGACTGTAACGCTAAAGGCAATGGACGGATCAGGTACATACTGTACATGTACATTGTACGCTGTAGAGGGTGGGAGGCTGGCAGGCTCACAGACCGCGTTTCAACCGCCCTTTAATCTCTGACGCTCGCTAATGACTGGCGGTGTGTACGGTCATCCGTCTCTACTATATCCATCTATTTCATCCATTCATATGATGATCGCAACATCTTCAAACATTCAAATATCTGTAGCTCTGTAATTGTTTTTAAAGTATCTAAGAATATCGTGTTAAAAATATACAAATTGTCATAAGGATTAGGGTTCTGCGTGACGGGTTCCACATTCCGAGTTTCGCGTTGGGGGCCTTGGGTTTGCGGGTTACGGGTTCTGCGTTATGGGTTCCATGTATGCGGATTCAGCGGTGGGATTCCGCGATAGGATATACATATACCTATATAATATTATTAAAGATAATATGTATTGTATTATAGTCAGGGTTCCCCTCTACATTGTTTTCGCTTGATTAGTATCAAGTTCATTTTTCGTGAGTACCTTCATTTTGACGAGTCGCCCATGAATTTCTTGGACCACAAACTAGAGTTCCTCTTGTTTGTGGTAGCTATCAGAGATAGCAAGAACAAAGTTTGTGGATTTGGTGATTCCAAAATATTATTTTTTTTAAAAATCTCAAGACAATCTAAATTATCCGAAAAAATATTTGTGCCACAAAATCTATGGTTTGATCAAAGAGTTCCCTCTTGCCAACTTGTATCAATAACGAGGCCATCTTAAATTATTGGTACCTAACCTGATTTTGTTTTTATTGCTTAGTTAATATTAATGTAATTCAACAAACATAATTGTCTAAATCCCGGTCCTACTCTCGAAAGTTGAGATTTTTTTTTATTCTTGCTAACTCTGTTAGCTACCACAATAAAAAAAAACACTAACTTACACATAAAACAATACATATTAGGAAAAAAAATAAGTAGACAGTTATAGTTTTACATCACAATTACGGCTGTGTAATGCCCACGCCATGCGTTTAAAGGGTAGCCAGCCACTTAGGCTTCGACCACGGCGAGCCATGGCGCCTGGTCTTCCGTGGCCCCCTTGTAAATTTGCGACCTCACAACGGCACGCAAACACAATTCACACTAGTTACTTAATAAAATTAAAGACAACGCATACATACATAGAATAATAAATAAATAGCACTAATGACAATTTAATTAGTAAATTATTGGAT
Organism: Celastrina argiolus; assembly: GCA_905187575.2. Lineage (NCBI taxonomy): Eukaryota > Metazoa > Arthropoda > Insecta > Lepidoptera > Lycaenidae > Celastrina > Celastrina argiolus. The sequence goes on from LR994581.1 coordinate 10,420,817, forward strand.
GTCTCATCAAATTGAAGCTACTCAAGAAAAATTAGCCTGATACAAATCAAGTGAAAACAATGTAACCCTGACCATTAGGGCTATTTTGCTTTTCATGTTATATAAAAATATACTTTTACGTTACTCTTAAGGCCTCAGCCTCGAATTTTGCGGGCAGCGGGGCGGGAGCGGCGGCGGCGCGGGAACGGTACTCGTCACCCGCTTCCGCGCCGCTACCACGCCGCGCGCTGCTGTTTTTGAGAACCGGTCCATTTGATTTTACGCAAAAGATCCTGCCGCTCCCGCGCCGCCGCCGCCGCTCCCGCCCCGCTGCCCGCAAAATTCGAGGCTGAGGCCTAAATGTTACCGCTTATTATACTCTAGGTCAGCGGTTCTCAAACTTTTTTGGTGACGGAACCCTTTTGGAAAGCAAAATACTTGACGGTACCCATCAATAAAACATAAGTTTATTCTTTATTAATAAACGTAATAAAAGTACAATGTGACGGTTACTGATTATTACGTACACGTACGTGTGGTGTGTTAAGGCCGTGTTTCACGAAGCAATGTTAAAGTTAACACCATGTTAAATATCATGTTATCCCCCTCCTATTTCCTGTCAATGAATGAGATGGCATGGTATTTTAGCATGGCGTTAGCTTTAAAATTGCTTGGTGAAACACGGCCTTAACACACCACATGGCAAGTATATTATTACAAAATATTAAAAAAGAAAATATCTAATTTATGGGAGGTATGCAACTGTTTTTTATTTTTCAAATGCGGTTTTTTTCTTTGAAAGGTATATCAGTCGAGAATGTTCTTAACTATGTTTGGTGGAAATCGGTTCAGGTCTTCAAGGTCATCAAGTGGTTTGTTAGGTGTGATAGCCGATAGGAATGTTACACGCTAAGTTGGTTTATGTCAGGTTTGATAGAAGACAGTTGCAGTCTCATATCAGGTTCGGCGTCCAGTCTATTGCGATATTAAGTTTTTTTTTCTAAATTCTTGCGGAACCCCTACAGGGGTATCGCGGAACCCTAGGGTTCCGCGGAACACACTTAAGAGTATAGCTGCTCTAGGTAATAGGTACGGGTTCCGAGTAACGGTTTCCGCGTTGCGCATTCCAGGTTTACGGTTCCGCGTTGCGCGTTCCACGTTTATGGTTCTACGTTGCGAGTTCCGCGGTGCAAGTTTGGGTTCCGGGTTGCGGGTTTCTCGGTGCGGGTTGCGGCTTCCGCGTTTTGATCGCGTTCTGTGTTGTCGTTTTGTGGTGGTGGTAAGTGTAATTGAATTTGTAAAAAAATGTAAACTAAAACTATTTATATGCTCAACGAAGTAGGCTAGTTATATATATATAAAATCTTTCATTAGTAACTAGCTGTGCCCGCGACTTCGTTCGCGTGGTGTTGATTGGCTAAAACCGTTTTAAAGCGCATGCAACTAAAGTCCCCAAATGTGAATTGTTTATTTGTTTAAACGCGCTAATCTCAGGAACTACTGGTCCGATTTGAAATAATTTTTGATGGATTGTCCATTTATAGAGGAAGGCTATATAACATTACGCTGACGCCGACGCCCGACGACGCGACGCCGACGCCAGACGTCGCGACGCCGCCGCCCGACGCCGCGACGACAACACCAGACGCCGACGCTCGACGCCGCGACGCCGACGCTCGACGCCGCGACCCCGACGCTCGACGCCGCGACGCCGACGCCAGACGTCGTGACGCCGACGATTGACGCCACGACGCCGACGATTGACGCCGCGACGCCGACGCCAGACGTCGCGACGCTGACGCCAGACGTCGCGACGCCGACGATTGACGCTGCGACGCCGACGCCAGACGTCGCGACGCCGACGCTCGACGCCGCGACACCGACGCTCGACGCCGCGACACCGACGCTCGACGCCGCGACGCCGACACAAGCATTTTTGGCATCAGTGTCGATCACCAATCATCCTCCAATAAGAATTTTGAAAAAATATTCAATGTACAGAATTTACCTCTCTAGAGTTTTATTATAAGTATATTTTATAAGTATAGATAATCTGTCATTACGTACGAATTGTCATACGATATTTAAGTTATTCAAATAGGTATATCGTAAGAATATCGTCGCTAAGGTTACCGAGATCGATACCTTAGTGGGATTTGTGTGCGGAAAAATCGAGTGACATGCAGGAAAAAAGTTTGCAGGGGACGAAAAGATATTTAAATACATCAGTGAGACGTTACGAATAGAATCTTGGAGCTAAAAAGTCATTATCCACCCCCGGGCGGGTTCCGAGAGGGCTGTTGCAAGATTTAATGCTTATTGGAAGTAAACGGTGCATGTAAAATAGTCTCCTAAAAAGTGGCAGTAAAAGTTGTCCGGAACGCGCTCGCGTCGTATAGTCGGTCGCCGCCACATGTTTTGTTTTGTCGCCTCTGATACGCCGTATGGAAGCTCCCACTGACACAATTTCTCTGTTATTACTTATTGTCACTTTGAAGATTCCTCGACAAAATATGAAACTAGGATATACGGTCTTACGTAATATATGCGCGTCTCGTTAAGATAAATAATTAACTGCGAGAAGAAATGGATTTTTTAAATGTTTTCTTTGATATTCCGTTTTATTTTCCAGTGATTTCCAGTGATAAGCGTGTACAGTTTACAAGTCCAAATTGAGTTAATTTATTAGGTACGTAACTAATCACGTGCAATTTCAATTCGTGCAGTAAACTTGGAAAATTATAATTAACACCATATACATTTGTATTTGGTGTTAATTATAATTTTCTATTTATATATGTCGGAGTTGAAACGTAAGGCTTGCAAAAAAAAAAAAGAAAGCCTAGCAAGTTTAGTCATATTTGCCAAGAGGCCGGTCGCCGCTTACAAAAGAGGAAGGAGAAGACGTGTGTCACCGATGACAGAGAGGTCTGGGCAGGTGGCGCGCGATGGGATGGCGGGGCTTGAGAAAAAAAGAGTTGACTAAATTCGCTTACGTTCAATGTCTGCTTTGCATTAAATACTTGTAGCAATAGGTTTGATTGTTCATAATATAAACACGTTCAGCTTGGTGTTATTATTTCCTGACGATACCAATCAATCAAACAGACGCCCACATATAATCTACCTCCGAAATCAGAGTGGGATATACCCGCAAAATCAAGATAGATGGTTACAGGGTACCTACAAATTGCTGGATTGGATATGGCCTTGCGGACATTCAAATCACGTTGAGACGGAACAGATTATATTACGGAGCCTCCACTACCAAAGGCAGCATGGTATATGCATAGCAGAAAGACGATTGATGGGATTACAGCGCTGCTGACGATGGTAACGTGCTGACAATGGGAATGTGACGATTTACAATGGGAATGTGACGATTGACAATGGGAACGTGACGATTTACAATAGAACCACGATATTGGCTAGTCAACGACAGGTCTTGGTTATAAGCTTGATGGCTTTGGTAACAGGTGGTAGCAATCTTTTTATTCCTCGCTTTGGAAGCCTTCAAAATGGACAATACACTGGGATAGTGCTGGACTGGACGATGCATAGCCTTGCATAGCTTGCATGCTTGCCCGATGCATAGAATGAGCTTTGCTGGGTAACCAACCAACGCAGATGAGCATTGTGTATCTTATGGACTATTCTACTTGCTTCGCAAAGATGTGAACTGGTAGTATGAGTATCATTACTTATTTCATTGTAAAGTTCAGAATTAGTCTGGTTTTATAATCACAGTATTAGTAACAGAAAAGAGATTCAAAGTAAAAGATCTTACAGTATTTTGATACTTAAATTATGTGAGTTTTAAAACTTGTTATTATACTAGCTATATTCTTATTAATAGAGTGAAATCAACACAGTTAATAAAGAAGAAATCAAAGTTTGATTTTAATGATAATAATTATTATTACACAACAAGTAAAGGTCTTATGCAGGTGAGCACAAGTTGTAAACAAACAGGCTTATACAATAACATTGACATGATCTTTGTAAATATTGTTTACATGATAGTAAGTAGGTAGACAAGTTTGTAGGAGCGAGAAAGACTATTCAAAAAGAATTAAAAATTTATTTAAAGTTACAACTTATTAAAGTTTAAAACTTAATTAGGGTTAACATGCAGAGCTTTTACAAGTTATCTTCTGTAGGGACACAACCAAGCAGAAATTCATGCCACGATCAAATGTCCCCATCGGGAGCATTTACAATAGTTGAAACAAAATACAACAACACATGTGTGTTAAATAAACAAAGCTTTGGTCATAATTAATCTTGGGATGCAATTAATGTGTCATCCCTTAGTTTTTACGTGAAGTCCGTTTTAAAGTCAAGTGCTGAGGGCTTGACAAATCTATAGTTACAACAAATCTTAAGAGTAGTCAATAAATCAATAAATTGATCATGGGGTCTTGAGGGTTAACATAAGTAGGTAGTTTGAAACTACATACTTAAATGTAATTTTCATTGGTGAGTTTAAAACAAAAACAAAAAAAAAAAAAAAAAAGTGTATCTTTAAATATTGTCTTGTACATTGTTATTTATTCCTAAGCTGGCTATAAAAATATCTGTTAAAGTAAATTTGGAATACATATTACCTACAGATTTAACAGACTTACTTTTTAGAACATTATGCAATATGGAATAGTTTAAAATTCGTCCAACAGGATAATATTGTTTGTGATATGAGTTTTATGGAATTAACACATTTTAATTTCATGTTTCAGAAGTTACTGTATGTAAGCTGGTACTAATGGTGAACAAGGCATCACACACTCAACGGTCCAAGAGTCTCAGAGGCCGTGGCAGTCCACTGATGCGGTGGAAGATCAGAAAGTTCATTGAGTGACTTCAGTTAGCTTCGACCAACTTGGTGATTTTGTAAAAGGTTGTAAACGCACTAGCGAGTCTTCAGGTATTATGAATGACGAATGAATTGCCTCCGTGGTCTAGTGGTTCAGAGCTTAGCTCTTGACCCGTATTTGTGGGTTCGATTCCCACGTTGAAACAACAAAAAAAAGGTTGTTTTTAGGATTGGTTAGGACAATGCAGACTGATCACCTGACTGTCTGACAAGAAAGATGATCCATGCGTCAGATGGGCATGTGAGGGGTCGGTTCTCTGGCCAGATGTGTCGACTTGCCGTTCCGCTGGGTTATGAAAGTGAAAGGAAGAGAGAGTGCTTGTGTGTATTGCGCACACACTTGGGCACTATAAAATAACTCTTGTGTAGCTGGCCTGGTTTCAATGAAATTGGCTACCGACAACTTACCGTTCGTTGGGTTATGAAAGTGAAAGGAAGAGAGAGTGCTTCTGTGTATTGCGCACACACTTGGGCACTATAAAGTAACTCTTGCGTAGCTGGCCTGGTTTCAATGAAATTGGCTGCCGACACCGAAATCGGTGAAGGGAGCTATTATTATTATTATGAATTACTCTGGGGTCCAGTGGTTTAGAACCTAGTACTCGACTTTGTGGGTTCGATTCCCGTGACAGTACAACTAAAAATGTTTATTTTTGTCAAGTTTAGTGAGGACAGTGCAATCTGATCACTTGTTATTGTGTGACTCTAAAGTAATAGCTTATTTTCATTCAATCAGTTAGATCATTGAAAGGAAATTAAATAAATTTTACTGCATAGTGAAATCTAACATTTTAATCTCATTGTTGTTGCTGATATTTAAACCGCGATGGTTTTGTTCTTGAGATACAGCCTGATTAAAGACAGACAGGCACAGCGAAGTCTTAGTAAATAAATCCCTAAAAGAACTTAATTTTAGATAGTCTGAACATTTTTTTGTGCTGTTTCATTTTGTGTACAGTGGATCGGGCTTCGAGCAACGCTAGCGACGCAACACGACGCGACGGAGCGCGGCGAGCGATGCAGCGCAGCGCGGTGGCGCGGCGGCTAGACGACTGTCGTCTGTACTTCGTTGAAGTATCACATTCGAAACCAAAATTATTTGGTGAGCGTAATTGTTTATCTACTGACTGTAGTGTGATACTGGCGGAGTCGGGGTCTTCACAGACCATACGCTGTGCATGTGGACACGGGTAGCCGCGGTTAACACAAATGTGTTAAGCGGTTGACGTATGTCGGCGATGGAGCCGTGTCATAGAAGTCAAATTCTGATGACAATATTTGACCTACCAGACATCATTTCGCAGCAGCAACCATTAAAAGTCGGTATCTCTTGGGGCAACTCAAGTAGAACGCGGAGCGCAGCGGGCGTGTGATGCTGGAAAGTTGGGGTCTACACAGACCACATGATGTGTATTCAATGAGTGATGCACACGTGTTAGCCGTGGGGAGAACACGTCGTGTTACGCGGCTAACGTATTTCGACTAAAGAGCCCTGGTCATATAGGCATTACCTGAGACTTTGCGTAGTTTATTGTTGTGCATTAAAGAAGTTAAAGTATCTGTTGAGATTACTATTAGAGATTAAACTAGCAAATTGGCCTAAAATTGTAGAGTCAGGTTAGGCCGAGCAAAAGGCTTGTGATAATGCAGCTGGTTTTTTTTCTTTCACAGGAGCAGCACACGAGGACGTGTGACTAGTCAGAATGGCCGTGTCGGAGTTGAAACGTAAGGCTTGCAAAAAAAAAAAAGAAAGCCTAGCAAGTTTAGTCATATTTGCCAAGAGGCCGGTCGCCGCTTACAAAAGAGGAAGGAGAAGACGTGTGTCACCGATGACAGAGAGGTCTGGGCAGGTGGCGCGCGATGGGATGGCGGGGCTTGAGAAAAAAAGAGTTGACTAAATTCGCTTACGTTCAATGTCTGCTTTGCATTAAATACTTGTAGCAATAGGTTTGATTGTTCATAATATAAACACGTTCAGCTTGGTGTTATTATTTCCTGACGATACCAATCAATCAAACAGACGCCCACATATAATCTACCTCCGAAATATATATTATATTATATGCACCATGTACAAATAGTTTGTGAATTGTAATACGTACCTAATAAGTAGATAATTATACTCGTACCATCTATTAGTTGTTCATACAATATATACTCGTATACATTATACGTTGACATTAAAAATAACAGGTGAAAAAAGAAACAGTCTCAATAACTTTGGGATATAAATATTACCTTTTTACCCGACTTCGGCGAAGCCAAAAGGAAGGGTAATGATTTTGGCAGTATATGTATGTATGTATGTTTGTATGTATGTATTATTATTCCCTCGTAGCGGTTAAACTGGTCCGATTAGGTGTCAATCGATTCGTAGTAGTCACGCGAGTAACATAGGCTATATTATAATGTTTCGACAAATTTTGCATTTTGAAAATTATACCTCAAAAACTATCTTAAAAAAAAAAATTAATAAAGATAATCGTGTTTGCTATCAAAACATAGGTCATGGCAAGCACATTACATATAGGTATTAAATTTTTTAATCAATTATTATATTTTATTGTCAAATTCAAAATAATGTGGTCGTACAAATAGTATCTAGGAGTTGTTTAGTTACTTTCTATGTGTTAATTTAACTTTAGTATAGTGAAAATATAATATTATAGTTTATGTGGAAACAGAAAAAACTAAAATAAAATAAAAGTAAAAAAAAAAAACTATAACCCGACTTCGCAAAAAAGGCTGAAACAAGAAAATAATTCAATTTGAAATCCAGATATGCATAGGTACAGAAATGGTCAAGGTAGAGCCGTGGTCGTACCCACTACCCACTATTGGGATTGTATATTTTAACAGCAGACGAATATTATAGATTTGTTTAGCGGGTACGACCACGGCTCTACCTTGACCATTTCTGTACCTATGCATATCTGGATTTCAAATTGAATTATTTTCTCGTTTCAGCTTATAGTTTAGTCTAGTTTCAGGTTATAGTTTTTTTTTTACTTTTATTTTATTTAATTCTAGAATTGTATTTTTATACAAAAATTAAAATATATATATTTTGCTTTTTCGTTATTCTTGCGACAAAAAAAATAAGATATGATAAAAAAAAAATTTTTTTTTTGTTTTTGACAAAAAAAATACATTTTCACAAAGTGGAAAGTATTTCAAAGTTATGGTGACTGTTCTTTTGACACCCTGTATATTATATTTATAATATACTTTAGCCACAGATTACCTTTAGCTACATCGTAAAACAAGTAGGTATATTCTCAATTTCCATAACACTTATCAAAAGAAGAACCTTACGATAAGAGCCTTCTGCAAATAGGAACGAGCGCTAATGGCTATAGTGATATCTCTAACTGGCAAAGACGTCGAATTGCTACTCTAATGAAGCGAACCCTTCAGAAATAAAAATATATTCTGGTGTCCATTCGAACCGTTAAAAAACATTAGCGTCGGTTCGTTATAATCGTATTAGTGTGCAGTTCGCGTCGGAGGAGAGAATTGAGGTCTGAATTTATTTAAGAGTTAAATAATGAGGTTGTGAGCGTTCCCGATGCACTCCGTGAACTAATTGGCCGGCGTAACTTCAGCTGAATAAAAATTTATTTTGTTGGTGAACTAAAGCGGCTCTAGTGCTGTCCATTTTTCGCTTCATTTATTTCACGAAAAATTTTGAATTCCCTCGTGTGTGAAAATCTTTTATGGACTTGTCTTTGTTTTTATACGTTTAACTTGAAAATAAAAAGTGAGGCATAAATATTGTAGCAGGATGACGAGAATAATAAGTATTATGGCTTAGCAATCAAAATATCAACATAGTTTTGACTTCATAATATGATGTTATGATTTGTTGTAAGGTAAAACAATAGATATACAACAGGTTATTTTGAGATAGGTACTAAAATATAGAAGTAATTACTTAATTCTATAAAAGTAAGTAATACCTACCTGTAATACAAGTTCTTCGGATATTTAACACTTGTCCATATTGACGTGGTGTGAAGCGTCCATTGATAATAAGTATAGAAGTAGTAGGTAGTTGGTAATTATAAAAATATGATGAATATTAGGCCTCAGCCTCGAATTTTGCGGACAGCGGGGCGGGAGCGGCGGCGGCGCGGGAGCGGCAGGATCTTTTGCGTAAAATCAAATGGAGCGGTTCTCGAAAACAGCGGCGCGGCGGCGGCGCGGGAGCGGGCAGCGAGTACCGCACTCGCACCGCCGCCGCTCCCGCCCCGCTGCCCGCAAAATTCGAGGCTGAGGCCTAAATCTATGTTAAGGAAAGATTAGAGATTTTATTATTAACGCTCTCTATAAATCGTCCCTTGTACTCCACCGTACCTTATACCCGTACATTATACGTTGTACGTTTGCATTTGTGTTTGAAATTGGAACATTGTGCGCAGTCATACGTTCCATGTGCAATATGGCGATCATTTATGCAGTACCATTACTGCAGGCGAGAACTGACTCACGGCAGACGGCAATATTTTAAACCAATCGATAGTCCACTATCAAAGATCTGGCGAAGTGAGCGGACATGTAAATGCGTTCTATACCGAGGGCCTTTGACATTCAATTAGTTCAGTCGATCCATTAGCTCGCCCCGTCCAAACAAATAAAAGCAGTATTATGAAAAGTGCCGATACTCGCAATCCAATGATTACTTTCGGCTCGATCTATATTGACTGCATTTTTTTGTAAAAAAGGCGTATGGAAGTGTTTCATATAGATTTACGTAGTACAATAGCAAATAATCAATATGTATCTACAGAAAAAAATGAATGTAAATCTGGGGGCACGGTCGTGCCCCCGTCAAGACGAGCCAAGCGAAGCGCAAGGGCACTACCTACCTTTTCTCGAAAGGTTTCGTCGTTTTTTTGAACTCCCATAACTTTGCATTGGATGATGCTAAATAGTTGAAAATTTCAACATATAATGACACCAGTAAATACATGAATTATACAAAGTTTGAATGTCGTAGCTACTATACTTCAGATTTTATCGATGTGTAAAAACCCCTGATTTCGTCACTGACTCATTTATAGACCATCAAAATTCTTAGGTTACTTCCAAGTCGGTCACCAATTATTAATCGGTGACCGAATTTTACCGAAGATGAAAAATATATTACTATATTATTTATGAGAGGAAAATTTGTTTTTTATCTACTTATTTAAAACTAGCTGTGCCCGCGACTTCGTACGCGTGGAAAAGTGATTTAGGACACTTTAGCATTTTTAAAGATATTTTTAGTTTATTGGCACAACCGCTGACAACTTTCGCCAATAGGTACTTCCCAGTGTATCCCAGTGTTGATCCCGATCCAGCAAGTCACGTACCCGGCAAGCCTCTTGGTATGCAGGGTATAATAATAATATAGTACCATCCTTTCGGAGCTCGGCAAAAGAAGTAGGCCTTCGATCAATATGTAGAAGTCAGCAAAGGTATTCGAAGTTAGGATAATATTATTCGAATGCACCGTATAGACACAGCCAATGTTTCACGTTAATTTAGTAAATTATTTAACTTCGATGTCCGTCTGTCTGTCTGTCTGGTTGTCAAAACTTTAACACGTGTAGGTATCAAGCTAACAATCCTATTAAATACTCAGGATCTTCTGTCCCTTCTGGCTTTGAAAAAAACAGACTCCTTAGCCACATCTACCCAAAGATTCAGCCGTTTATGTCGCTAATTTTCGACACTCCAAAAGGGAACCAAAACCTAAATTTGATATGAAGCAACGTCTTAATAGTGCCGACATAGGATAAATTGCGAAACCATAAAATTATTTTCAATTTTTTTGAACTTACTACTTTTCATTCATGTTTTGAGATATTACATTGAAACATATATTGCAATTATTAAGGTATTTAAAACGAAACTCTCGGTTAGACATGGGCGCAGCGGCACGCCCCGTCGAGGATCCAGCAGGCTTACTCTCGACACATTCGAGAATCGAATCAGTTCGATCTCAACGGATTTGGTGTTTTATTTGGTAGATTACTTTGGAACTAATTAGGATAAAGAAAACCTTTGGAACGTAAATTTTTGTACACCCGACGATATCAATCGACAGAGAACAAAAATAAACAAACGTCAATTTATTCGGGAGTATGCGGCACGATCGAATCTGAATCAAAATCGAATCAGTTTGGAGAGTTAGGCCCCAGCTCGGCGCGCCGATCGGTTTTAAACCTACCCTAAGTATAATAATAATATAAATAAATTAAATTTAGTTTTAAAGAAAATATAAAATAAAAAAGATTAAATTTGAATGTTTGCAGCGCGGTTCCTGCCGCGCTTCATACAAACATCCAGCAATTTTTTTTAACTGTCATAAGTTTTTTATTTATGAACCGATTGAGATGAAATAAATGTTAAGTCAAGATTACTACAAATATGATTGAACCACATCTAAATTGGATAAGCCGTTTCTGAGATTAGCGTGCACAAATGCACCGACAAACAGACAAAAATTAAAAAATATATTGTTTTGGGTACTATTGCATAAATGAAAGTCTCCTATAATAATACAGGCACAGTTAGCACATTTTAATAGTATTTTTTACCCAGCAGTGGGGTGGAGTTCCTTTGGTTGACCTTCGCCAAAATTGCTACCTATCAGCTTACAAATGATCGCGATTTGGTATGTCATTTAGCGTACCTTATGTCAAATCCCATACATTTTGTTATCGAACTTTGTAAGCGATAATTAGCGATGGCATCTCGTGTAGGCTGATACCTACACTACACCAGCCCGGCTCGGACGTAAGACGTCACGCAGCAGCCTGCATTACGCGGCGCCCGGTCGAATCACGGCGAAACGATTTTAATTTTGCTATATTTCTTAAACTATTCATTATAATATTTGCATGGTATAAATGGCAAATATAGTCCTTATGGAATGCTTAAGCCAACTAACGTATTAAAAATGATAAGGATTAATACCGTGATGGTATAAATAGCTTTCCAAAAACCGCTTAATTGCCCGTTTTTTACGTCGCGGCGCTGGGCGTAGGCAGGCGTCGCGGCGTTCGGCGTCGTGACGCTCGGCGTCGGCAGGCGTCACGACTCACGGCGCTGGGCGTTGGTAGGCGTCGGCAGGCGGCCCGGCGCTGGGCGTCGTGACGCTGGGCGTCGGCAGGCGTTGCGGCGCTGGGCGTCGGCAGGCGTCGCGGCGCTTGGCGTCGTGACGCTGGGCGTCGGCAGGCGTCACGGCGCTGGGCGTCGGCAGGCGTCACGGCGCTGGGCGTCGGTAGGCGTCGCGACACTGGGCGTCAGCAGGCGTCGCGACGCTGGGCGTCGGCAGGCGTCGCGGCACTGGGCGTCGGCAGGGGTCGCGACGCTGGGCGTCGGCAGGCGTCGCGACGCTGGGTGTCGGTAGGCGTCTGGGCCGTTTTGCTACCGTTACGAAGATTTTATAGGCATTCATTTATCGTGTGTGAAATAAAACGGCCAAGCATCACGTTTTAACTGAAATGTAGAGTAAGTGAAGCTAAGCCTAGTAAAGTAAGGGCGCATAGATCAAGAACTTTGGTTCTACATGGGATTTGTCCACTTTTTGATAGATTTTGATCAAGGTGCTGGTAGATTTAGGGCGAGTAGTCTTTAGAACTTGGCTTTATACGATATCTGATAACTTTTTCACAGGGTAAGCTATATAGACTCGTCTTGGCAACATTTTTACATGAAAATGTTTTTGGTGGGATAAAGTTATACTGGTACACTTTAGAGTTGTGTTTATTCCAGTTTTGTTGTTTCTGTGTTGTGAATTTCGCGTCGCGGCTGCTTTAATTCTTTGTCTTAATATTGATTTTTCAAACTTTGTGATCATCTTGAGTATGCAAATTACGAGTTTGTTAAGATTATGGTAAGTATTTAAATATTGCTCATAATTCTCCTTTAATCTCTACATTATTTGTGATCTCAATATTATAAGTCTTTCGGAGTATGTATTTGTAATAATTGAAGTCCTATTATATTTTAGAAGAAAAAAATGTGTGTATTCAAGAGAGTTTGAGAAAGGTTTTATTTACAATTTGGTAGATCGATAGAGATGTAGGTAAGTAGGTGTAGATATATTATTTTTTTATAAGTGTACATAAGTTGTAGTTATTTGTTCAAGTTTTTAGTTAGGTAATAAAGACGTGTGTCAGGATAGCTGCTGGTATGAATATAAAATAAAATAATATGCTTGATCTTGTAATCAGCATAAAATAAACATTTAAGTTCCTGTTAAAATGCAAGCTGTGTTAGAAAAACTCTAAAATTGCATGTACGTAGTAATAATTACAATTCAACACTTTCTTTGCACCCTATTCAAAATACAAGATATTGCTAAGTGTTGTGAAATAAGCTCTATAAATAAAAGTATTATAATTTAGCATTAACTTAAACCATTTTAGTATAATTTCCAGCGTTTTTAACGGTCGTATACATTTAAACGAGTCCCCTCGTCGCACTCTTTCGGTTCGTTGTCTGAATGCGTCCCGCGGGAACGTTTGGCCCAAGTTTTATGGCCCGACACTCGCTCTATTTGTTTAGAATTTCGCTAAGATTTACAAGAGCTATTGAATGACCCATCGGCTATTATTTCATCATGTTTTTATAAGTTTTTTTACAGTTCTTTGAATTCTTTTGTTTGTGTAGATTAGGCTGCGTTCGTGATTTTTACGACCTTAATGTTCTGGCATAATTAGATTGTTTTTGGTTACATTTTGTCAAAGTACTTTTGATATGTTCAATATCTGCTCACGTTTTTATAAAAATAATAAACACAATTGAATCTGTAGAACAGTTATAAATCTCCGTGAATAAGTAATATTGCATAGAAATCTAAGGCTGTTATAAATTATAATACAAACACTGCTTTGAGAGCCTTGGACAACAGTAATGCCGACGTGTAAATTGTAATTGAAAACACATAAATTATATTGAATCCGTAGCAAGGCTCAACGGCGCGGCGTAGCGCTTCGTAGACGTCTACGACAATGCGCAGTAGCGGGCGCTTCAGCTGCCAGCCTTGAGATCACAAAGAATGTGGATTTGTTGCCAAATGCCAACCCAAACTTAGCCCGAGCCATCACTCACGCTTTATTGAATAACCCGGGCGATTGTCTGTTTTATAAACGGCATTCTTAGTTTGTTTTTATGAGACATGGCTTATAATTGAAGATAAATACCTAATTGTAGTTATAACCCTATGTTTTATTATTCATACAACAAAAAATGCAGATACGGGATAGTTTAATATCAAATATGCTTTTTATTGGCTATCAAAATGCAAAGCTTATTTGGAACTAATTAACAAAACTTACCTTTGCCGTCACCTATCGCAGGCCGCAGTTAATTTAACGATTTAATTAAAATGTTTGCCTCAATTTATTTTCCGATTACGTTTTGGGCGTCCATTTTTGCAGGAAGCAACACTTTGTAATCCACCTTCCGGAGGATTAACGTAAAACCGGTAAAACCAGCGCCAGCGAGAAATAAGTGGCGAGCGGAAGCGGGAGCGGATAGCGGGGCGCGAAGCGGGGAGCAGAGCGGGCAGAGGGTATCGGCGCCGGTTAATCACTTTTGAATATTTATTGGTCGTTTGAATAAATCGCTCGCGGCGGATAAGCCTTTAACTTGCGTTATATATTTTTAAATCAACTTTTATGCTGGGTGGTAACAGTTTCTTATAGTTATATTGTATCAACTATTATTATCTTTGCCAAGAAACCCAAACCATAGACTTTTCAATTACAAAAAAAAAACAAGGCATATAAAATTTTGGTAAACAATATTAATAAATAGATGAGATTCATAGATACAGATTAAAATCGTCAATTAAGAAATGAAACATCTTTAAGCTAGTAATATAATATAGGGTGTGTACTGTGTATATTTAAAACGAGTTATTAACTTGGTTGGTGATTGATCAAAGAACTTCGCTCGTAACAATTCTTTGATGTCGGTCCCCCTTATTAGCTTCGTCTTACAGTCAGCTCACACTGGGACGCGGCGCGGCACGGCTTTTTAAAGATAATTTCCGCTATGACGTCCACTTCTGGGCATGAGGCTCCCACAAAGTAGTGTGGGAGTAGTTGCCTATATTCCCCACGCTTGGCAAACGAGTTGGCCAGCGCAGTTTTCATGCAATAACAACGTTCGCGGAAACGCTGGTGCCAAATCTTCGGATATATACATTCCCTCTGTCACCCTTTACGACACCCAAGATGGTTGATGGGGAGCTATTCATTCGCCCCCCACGAATGTAATGGGTTTTTAAGATAGCGAATAAAATTGAACTTCTATAGAGAAAAAAGTATACATGACATAGATACATCTTTCATTTTCTAATTAGACAATAAATAATAAAATTGCCGCACCGCGTTTGCCTTGGTGAACTGACCCTTATAGATATAATCAACGGACAATTTAATTTCACTGCGTAATATATTATTACATTGGGCAAATTGTGTGTAAAGTGTAAGCAAAAACATGTATATAAAATATAAATCCACAAGTGTATATTATAATGCCAAAGGTTTCAAAACATGGTGTGTATTAATTATGTAGTAGGTACTACTGATATTCTAAATATCATATTTCTCGCCGCCCCGCCGCCGTCCAGTGGTTAACAGCTCCAAAGGTAGTGGCATCCATCTCCGCGTTTGAAGAGCAAAAAAGTCTGATCACAATTATAAAGATGAAGGAAAAATGGAAGGGCGTTCCAAAAGTCGGAACTACCATTTGCATCGGAACTAACATTTCGTACCAGTAATGTCTTAAATAAATGTGTATGATATTGCAGAATATTTATTATCCCACCAAAAACATAACTTGTAAGTTACGCTACTTAGTTCTTCTGCCGTAAAAGTTGTGAGATACATGTTATGGCAAGTAGTGGTTAGTCGGTGGGACTAACAACATCTTATAGTGATCATATCAATACTATTAAAAATCTTTCATGTTTTAAATAAATAAGTGGATTGACTTGGAAATCGTATGAAAACACAATATACCTACATAATACATATTTTACAAGTGATACATATTAAATCAGTTCGTTTAGCGCGATTGTCAAGTTAATATAACTTAACTGAGCATATTATATATTGGATAGTGGATTGCATCAGTCTCATAATAGCATACATTTAACTTCGACAATCTCTATCACCTAATATAAAAGTAAAAAATGAAACACTACGAATATGATCAATAACTTGTCCGTGGTGCCGGATTAAGAATATCATCCTTCATGAACCATTTTTGGGTGTCGTATAAGGCGACAGAGCGAATATTTATCCAGAAATGAGAAGACGCGTTTCTGCAGACATTGCTATTATCTTTCAACTGCGTTCGCCAACCCGAGAATAGCTACCTCCAGAAAATACTTGGGGTTGTGTCCTGTAGTGGACGTCATAGCTGAGACAACGACCATCAGTACAGTAGAGCCAGCAGGAACAGTTGACAACTACAAATTCGTTAACTATAAAAAATCAATATATATAATAATAGAATCTGCTTATTTGATTGAATGACTAGCACGATCATTTAATGGCGTCAAACAGCTCGTACAGATAGCAATGTGTTGATATATTTTCTAAATAATTTACTTTAATGTGCGTTATAATTGTACACGTTCGGAAATTTTGAAGTTTAAAAATAAAATATTAATTGGCTGTCCTAGTCTCGGATTCATTGAATTTGTTGGTAATTTATTTAATGAACGCGCTAGTCATTCAATCAAATAGCAGATTCAACCAGATGACTGCGACATATATGTAACATTCGATTGCAAAGTAGTCAATATATAGGTATATGTTTCTAACCTCTCTGAATGGTTAACAGTATCAGTGGCGTATCTTTCCAGGCGGTAAGTCGCTGTCCAACATATTATCTGACACGCCACTGCACCTCAGTCTGTAGTATTCTGTAAGCGAGGCTATCCGAGTCGAGTTAGGGTGGGAATAATATTGTCCGAAACCATCCAGTCCGCAGAAAATGTGGAGTGCTGAAAATAGAACTCTGTGATAATGCCATACAGTTGACAATCAAACACACGAGCGTCGAGTTGACATTGACTACTATTTTTAGTGTTCTGAATTTTCTTCGGACTTCCATATTCCGGTTCATATAGCCCCAGCCTTAGATACAGGTTGTAGATATTCTATTTTAGTACACAAGCTTGCTCATGAATAGAGTCGCTTTGGCTATGAATATTGTGCAAGTTTTAGTAAGCATTCGATCTTGATAATGATAATATTTAAATAATAAATGTTGTTAATTCTTCCAAGTATGATAACATTTAGAACAATATAATTATCTTATACAGGCTGACACTATAATTTTTGGTTATTATTATACTAGGTACAGTTTCTCATACATTTTTTATCTTATTGTTATTCTGCCGAAAAAACATTAAAAAGTTAAAAAATATATTTAAGTTTTAGACAAATAAAAATACATTTTTGAGAACGAGAAAAGGTAGTACAATTGTATTCTAAAGTTATAGGGACTAGTTCTTTCTACATCCTGTATAGACACTATAAAGATTAGGGTTAGAATAGGAAGTATGTAGGATCCTTAATTATTGAAACAGTGTAAGTATTCGCCGTTTCATTGCACATTAACTACGTAGTAGGTACATAGTACATTGACGCTTATATCACGTCAATAGCTCCTATTATCTATGGACGCTTTCATCTCACGTCAATTTCACCCCGTGCTAAGTTCTCGAAATACTTGTGTTACGCATATCAGACGACGGAAAATGAGATTTAATATTTTTATACTTTACAATATACTTAACTAAAATATCTGAAATATTTATTAGTTAAGTACCTATTATCTCATCGACTTTTATCGTAAATATCAACCAAGGAACAAAATTTACTGAGTGCCTTAAATTTGAATAGAACCGATATAGGCACATTTCATAAAATTTTGACGCAACCGAATGATGCGGAAGCAAAGGTTTTGTTTAAATTCATGGCACAATTACTAGCATAGTTGTGTTTCTTTATGTATCTTTTTTTTTCACTAAGTATAAGATTAGGTTACGATGGGACTGACTTACGCTGTGCCTTAAAAGTCCCTAAATAAATAAAGGATAAAAAAAAAAAACAAGGAACAAAGAAAGCTTTTCTGTTCCCATGGCGGTATTCTAAATCAAGGATGGATAGGGATCTCCGTAACCGTAATCGAAACTATCGGATTTTCGATATAAAAAATTATCCGTAACCGTAACCGAATCTGATATTAGAGTTTTGCTACTGTAAATAGGAAACGAAAATTTAATATCCGTAACCGAAATTATCCGAAACAAACGGATAATCCGCAATAATTTAATATCCATATCTGTATCCGAAATTCCATATCATCCCTGTTCTAAACCGTAACGCGCTTAATCAATGAGCCACACACGTAGAAAAAATTTAACATTTTTAATATGAATCCACCTACTTCAACGCCAAGCAAAGAACATCGAACAAAACATGTAGGTATATAGCTCGGTCACTTTGCTGATTCGAGTGAAATTTGAACTCAGTGTTTGAGCTGGGAGCTGAGGGCGCGATCCCTTTCGCATTACTTTTATAGACGACCTTCGGCGACCGCCCTATGTAAATGTTATTGCGTCCTCCGAAACATCGCTCGAGGAGATATTCCGAACTCGATCGTCCAAGATTCCATGAAGTTTTCCACTATTATTGATCATTGCTTCGCGGTGTGATGGAATAAGCGAATGGCTCGATTTTCTTTGATCGAGTTGAAGTAGTTTTGTTGTTAGTGTATTTCTTAAATAATTTTGTTATTAAAATGAAAAGTAGACATAAATAGTTTAAATTAGTATGTTTGATACGCTGCGCTGGCTGAATATAAAAATAGCTAGCTAGACGAAAAAAAAACTAATTCCTGTGGGACGAAGGCTTATAAAAAAGTTCGAAATCTAGGACTTACAAATATTAACAGAGAATTATATTATTTATAAAGAGACGTTAGTTAAAAAAGAAATCCAAATTACTTTCAATAATCAAATGGCTTTATTTGTGACGCGCACCGGTCTACGTGAGTGGTGGCTGCGAGTGGTGAGTGGCGGCTGGCCGGCGGAGATAAGTCCGCCGCAGCGAGTCGGCAGTGCGGCCGGTACTAATGAATCAAGTTGGCGGCTCGCGCCTGCCAAATTCAACTTTTAATTGATTTGACATTATTCCGTTTGTGGCGCCGCCGATTGCGACGCCGCGCCCCTTTCAATTATAACTCATCTCTCGATGAAATGATCAAATGAATATTAATTCGCTAAGTTAAATTAAGTTATATCAATTAGTGATTGCCTTGTTGAAACGTAAAAGATACTGTTTAAAGAGAAATGACGATCGAAATGAACAAATAATTCTATCAGTGTGATATGCATTTATTTTATAAATAGCTAACCGATCACAATATACCTAGGTACTTTGCATGTGTGACCTGCCAAGTGCCATCTACGGCTTAATAGTATTTATATTATAATTGCTCGCATACCAATACGCATTATCATTTAAAACTAGTATCAATAATCTAGTATAGACTATGCTTTAACTTACCTACAATAATTACCCTGTGATGATACAACGCCATGCTTTGGTAGAGTGAGTTTTTAGCTGAAGTAGACGTTAGCACTCTCAACGGATAAGGCTGGTGGTCTGGCAGTTATTAGACAATATTTCTCGTGTAATCGCCACGTTCCCACGTGCCTCCCGTACTTCCGAGTCGCTGGCAGCTCGCCAGGTACCACTTATGCAACGTTAATTGAAATTAAACAGCAGTTAGGTAAAAGACGGCGGTACGTTTTGCCATATAATGTTGAGCTCCAATATGTCAATAGGTTTGCCTCAAAAACCTTTCGAGAATACTGATAAAGTAGAAGCCATCCGAATATCGTGTATGTAAATTAATCCGTTGGAGACGGCGTCAATATACTCCATACCGCAACTTTATGTAGCTAGAAATTTCAAGAAAGTGGGAGCCGTGCGCGACGAAGCCACATCTTAAACTTGTAAATGAAAAGTTAACTTGGAAGCGTTTTTAGAACAGATGTGGTCGCAATCGAACCGCTGAAAAACTTCCGATGTGTTTCGGATACATTGTGTATTCGAATTTTATCTCCAGACGCGACTGAGTATAAAGGGAAGTAATTTTTTGTTAAAAGTTAATAAAAGTTAAAAGTTTAGATCTCATTTCGAGCTATTCTTGGCGACTGTCAGAAATACGTGTCGGTAAAATTTATGTTTGCGAATGAGTTCTGTCGTAGTCGTTAAAACTTTGTCTTGCGCTTCGGAAAAGAAAATAAGTTTTTATTAATAGTTTTTATTTCTAAGTAGGTGGAAGTTAAACGTGATACACAATTATATTATAATACTCGTTCTAAGTTTTAGTCGACGTAAGCGGAGAACGAGTTTCTATCAATAGTTTTTATTTCTAAGGGCCGATTTTTCAATCGTCAGATAAATTTTATCTAGGGAATAAATATGTGACTTTGACAGATTTTGTATAGAACAAATGTCAAAGTCACATGTTTATTCGACAGATAAAAATTATCTGACGATTGAAAAATCGGCCCTAAGTAGATGAAAGTTAAACGTGATACATAATTATAATACTCGTTCTAGTAGACGTAAGCGGGTTAATGGCGCGTTTTAATTAACTATCTTTGATAGATTGCCATATATTTTGATAGCTTTCCGTTGTCAGTTGTCACTTAGTATGGCGATCTATTGTTTTTATAGATTGATATATGACTATTATTATCCTAAAATCAAACAGAAGTAAAAAGTAATAGTTCGGAAAAATGTAAAACCATTACCTATATATCATGACATGTACCTGTATACCTACCGAAATATCGCGGAGATGACGTGTTCGCTTCAGTCGGGCCGTGGGACGGGGTAGGTCGCCGCCACTAGATACATCAATCTCAATAAAATACGTCACTCTTCTATTATGTGAGCTGAAAACCTTTCTAAAACCTTTTACGTATTTTGGTTTTATATCCAATTGATTCATATTGTCTCTATTTGGAGTTCTTATGTTATCAAATTTTTGTAGATTTTTCTTCACTTTTCGATGATGATTATCATTTTGTTTCAGCTAAGTCTAAAAATTCATGCATATTGCCAACACCAGGGCCCTAATTCTCAGGGCTCGAACTCAGTTTTTACTATCGGTCTGTCCCGCTCATGCAAATGAGATTTACCGCGCGTGCGAGCGGGATATACTAATATTCGAGCTTTTTTCCACTGCCCGAGAATCGTGCTCCAGGTATCATCGAACATTCTATTGGGGTTACCTGTACAAGGTGAATTACGTGCATATAGCTTTGGCTTAGTATGGTCTTTTTTCGTTAGTAAAAAAAGTACGCACGTAAACACTCGTAATCGTAGTAATGAAAGTAGATTTTTTTTTTTTTTAAAGTTTTAAGTTTTTTTTAAGAGTTTATTAATTTTTTGTAATTAGTGGTTAGAGCGGAGCTCAAATAAAGGTTTATTAATTTTTCGATAAATACCTACGCTCGTTCTGGACTCAGAAGGAACTAATACATTCACTTACGAAGAGAGCGATCCGAATTATTTAAATGAAACCTAATTTTATCTCTTATACATAAAACCCGGGTCGTGGTTAGTAACAAACATTAAGGCCCATACAGAGATAATTACTCGACGGTATATAATGGGTTTACGGTAACCTCAGAAGGGGAACATCGGTTGATGTCTTTCGCAAGCGCTACTTTAATAAATTGCTTTAATGAGGGTTAAGAGAATCGTTTCTGTTGATGTTAAGCATACATTATGTTAAGTACAAGTCGTATGTTACTGTATATCGATGATACGGTCGAACAAAGCTTCGGCTTTGTTTTAAAAAAGTCTGAGACGGTGGCAGATTTTATAATAGAGCTGTACCTCCTATATAGCTGTGATAAAGGCTGTGGTTCCCCTAAAGGGTTTCCTAGGAATGAGGGTGTTCAAAAGGGTATTTTCAATATTATCGTTAATCGAGTATTAATAAAGTGAATATTTTCCTCGATGGATGTCCATTTGACCACAATAGTTTCCGCAGTTTTACCCATGGGTTAAAGGTATTTTCCAAATCTTAGGGAAATAATTGCATTTAAAAGGAACAATTCCTGATAGCATAAGTTATTATAGTTACACAAGTTTATAGCGAGTAATAAATAATAATAATATAGGTATAAATATTTTTATGTACCTACCTAATAATTGGGGACAGGTTTATACTTAAAAAATACAGACGAATTGAGAACCTCTTCCTTTTTTTGAAGTCGGTTTATAAAATAGTAGATAATCCGATAACTGCGTTATTACAAACTTGTTTTAATTATTAAATTAATTACGGTTTAAACTCTAAAGCTATGCTCCATAAAGTTTATTGTACGAGTCGAGAGGTAGTAAATGTAAAAGTCAAGATATTCTGCAAGTAAAATGTCGAAAGTTTAACATTCAGTATTTTCCCTCTATTTACTTTCCTATTAAACTTTGTTTGCCATCTGTAGATATAGGATGAGGCAGACTCGAGATTTATCTTTGCAATACCGCTCTATTGGGGCGGAGGGAAATTCAATTTGGTTTTTACCTGAATTGCCCGCAGACATTAGGCCACATTCGAACTAACATATCTAGGCCGTAATGGCTCCAGACCTTTCCACGAGAAAATGCTGAGTATCTTTTTGTTTTATAAGAACTTACGTGCGCAAATTAGTTCTATACATTTGCTTCGATAGCCCTTTTACTTTTTCTAGTAAATATTTATCGAAGCAAGAAACTTGTATACTGTTTTTGTCTCGAATAAATCGGCTGATGTATCAGCGTTATTACTTCTGTGGCGCAGATACTTTCAGGAACGGTGACATTAAAAGAAGAGAACGGTTAACAAAAAAGGGATTTTTCTGTTTTCATTTACTTTCCATTATTCTTCCGACCCGTTTGTCATTCTTTTCTAAGCTTGACGAGTGTAAAGAAGAAGAATGACTCTTTGCATTTACGTAGTTAAGTGACTGAAGCAAACATAAAAAGATAGCAGAAATTATTTGAAATCATTTACCGCGCAGATTTTAGTAACGAGTATGTTTAATAGAAACATATATTTAGAAAGAAAGAAAAAAATAATAATAAAAACTATAACTTTTCTGTACCTAGTTAAATAATAATAATTATATAACATACAATATTACAATAGAGTAATTATATAGATAATATAAAATAACTGCATAGACACGGACATACTCTACATATTATATTATAATATCATGAAATTGTATCGTAATGATTAAACCATATTATTGAAACAAAGTATACGATATTTGTAATGTTTAATATCGGACAGTAGGTACGACTCAATCTTTTGGGAATCGTCGATATCCATCGTTTGTCATTTCCATAGAGAAACGATGATTGTCGAGATACATTTAGCTTAGGGGTCTACTGTGATTGTGAGGTACTTAGGTAAATGGTTATAAATGTTCTACATATACATGTACAGTATACAAAAGCGAAGGGTCACTCACTCAATGACTCATCACAAAATCTCAAAAACTACAATAATGAAATTATGCATGGGGCTTTATTTTAGGCGTAGAATCTCACTAAGATCCCGTCTTGCAAAATTCAACCACATGTTATAGCGGCAACAATAATAAATTATATTATGTGAAAATTTTAACTGTCTAGCTATCACGGTTAATGAGATAGAGCCTTTTGGCAGACGGAAGGATGGCGAAGTTCAGTATTTAGGGTCCCGTTTTTACCCTAAGGGTGTTGAACCCTAAAACAACGATTGCCTAAAGACATTAAACAATTATCATTACTCTGTAAACAAATACCTACTCAATAAATTATGCGAATGATACATTGACTTAAATTCATTTAAGCTCAGTTTCGAGACTCATTATTTATTAACGAAAACTGTGCTTCATACTCGTAGCTTATAACGACGAAATACGATGGCAATTCAACGGATTTCGGTTCACGGGGAATAATGGCCGAATATTAACTAAGGATTTTGTTTTAATAGTCACAGGAGATACTCACCTATTACCACTTAATGAAACACTATGTCACAGATATTTGATCCTGATCTTATTTATGGAGCTCTGATTTAGGTGTTGCAGTGCCATATTCGGCACATTTTATATTGAAAATAGTCGAAATCTTGACACTCGTCTGACCCAATTGAATTTATTTTCGGATGTTTATTGAAACGGTGACACCGTATTGATTAATATTCACCTCTTTGTTACACGGCGCGGCGCTCCTTTGAAAATATACCGAAATCCGAGATTTTGTTTGAATCGAGGACTCCTTTGTTAATTATATTCACGGTTTAGCGAAAACACTGCCGATGCGTCAGTATTTTTGTGTACAAATAAGCGTATTAAATTGTATAAAATGGCGTCAGTCATTAGAGGAGCGAGCTTGCAATAATCACTTACTCGGATAAGCTAACGTCCCGTTGAGTTATCGTTAATTTAACACTTAAAACGTTTTTATTCGAGTGGATAATTGCGAGAGGGCGGCCGTAATGGCGCACGTTCAGCTCGCCAAGATTGATGATGCGCCGCGAAACACTCGGCCGGCGAATATTTGAATAAGAAAAAGTGAATCCGCAGAATTACCAGCGCGGGACCAGATAATAATCGCTTGTTTTTTGTTTAACGATTAATTGATTAGGTCGCTCCATTGTTATCCCAACGATTACGCAGTATCAAATGGTATTTAACGTGTGGAATGTTTTTCTGATGACTCAAATTGGCGCTCCGTATACGAGTAAATCGTTTTTAATTGGACTTATTATAATATTTGGATACCACCAAAACGCAGGGCGGAATAAATAAACGTATTCCCCGAAAGCTACTCGGTACGCGGTGGTATCAAAACCCAACACAACGGACCCGGTAGACCGTGCCACTAAATTAAACGGAATTTTGCGAGAAAATATGTAAATTAGAATACAAACAAAGAGATGATATTTTAGGTTAAACGTGGCGGTCCATTGTGGCTTGTTAATGTTGCAGATAATGTAAGAAAAACATAGACGCAGGAGTAATCTGATGCGGAGTGAAAAGATTTAATATTCGCCCCTCGGAATTAATCCCGCGATGTTATTGCTGTTTCACATTATGTCTTTGTTGGAGCATCGAGTTTGAAGCACTTGTTATATTACTTTCGGTTCGGATTTAAAAGTAAATGTGATTGGGGAGGCAGTGTGGAGGTACAATCTGCTTTGATTCGCGCTGCAACAACAGTTCTTTGTGTCCTCAAGACGTATTGACATGACGGCTCTAATAAAACAAAAAACGCTGTTTCGTGTGACAAAAATAGTTTGTCCCCACTTTTATGTTCTACTAAAATGTCACCTTTTACGTTATTGTTTTAGCTATGAATACAATTTCTAAACTATAATGTTTTTTTATTATTTATACACAGTTAAATCTTTACCATATGAATGATTCACAATTATTATAAGTATTCAAATATTATCCTGAATCAAACTGACTAGAACCTCATCACTACGCATATAGGTATCTGAATAAATTATTACGTCTTGGCGTCGTAAATATTGCCATATTTTTTAATATTAGCAGTAACTAAATATTATATACCTACAATAACTAGGTGTATTGAACAATTCCAGAGAGGAAACGGAGAAAAGCAAATGAAAATCTTAAAAAGATATATCGTTCATAAACGGGAGCAGTCGGTAGTAAGTAAATATGTATTCAGTTCTCGTTTAGTAATAATACACAATATTTGTAATATCGAATGCATGGCAATACGGAGTCGGCAATGGAAAGAAAATACCAGCAAGTGCACCATAAGAGTGTATTGCTATTGGCCGCCGGGAATATTGAAATTCCGGCCCCGGCGACGCACGCGAGCGACTCTTATATCGACAGATAAATAAATAATTAATGTTATTACTGTTACTATTATGGGAAAGTGTTTAAAACTGGAACTTTATGTGAGAATAGGTACTAAGCTTAACCTCATCTTGCTTAGATTCTAAGGTCCGTATTAATAAAGAAGTCCTAAACCCAACCTCACTGAACCTATTTGACAGTTAAAAAAAACGTTTCACTTTAAAAAATGAAGATCTTTAATGTTACTTTAATTTTTTTCTTTTTTAAAACTTAAAAATAAAGATTATTAAAATATAGATTAAGTATAAGTACTTATTTTCATGTTTTGCTATAATCTATATTACGTTTAATTAATGAACATTACGTTTCGAAAAGAAAAGAAATTAAAGTTGTTTACTTTTAAAAATGAAACGAAACGTTTTGTTATCTGTCAAATAGGATCTGAAGTAGAGGTTTCGATTACGATACTTTAATATATACGGGCTTAAAAGCTGTAGGAGCTGTATTATTTGGAATCTCTATTTACTAGAAAATAGTGTTTACCCGGCATCTTAATTTACTATTCAGAGGCCCTTCTGCTTAAATTTACTTAAGATTAAGGCTCAACTCACATTTGGCGCCAGTGTAAGTTGAGCCATAGGTACCTAAGTCATGTTTTCAGGATGTTTAATTTTATTAAAATCTTTCTGTTTGGGTATATTGAGCAAGATTTTAATAAAACGTCGTCGCATTAAAAAGTATGATTCGTATAAATTTATAAAATAAATCAATCTGCACGGCGAAAAGTCGAAATTGAAAAGTCGTAAATAATGATCGCGAATTCGGAAATAAAACTTAAAATATCCGTATAAATTACGCGGAGTTCATAAATTTTACAGCGCTGACGTCTCCAACAAATACGGGAGTGTATTTTAATAAAATTCAATTGCACTACTTCCACGATTTATTGCTTGTAATTATAATGTATTTAGTCCGAGTCCTCGCTGATCAGTCGCATCTTTTTACGTTTTGACGGCAACACCACGTCCTCAGCTTCGCTGTCGCCTAGAATAAAAAAAAAACATTTAAAAGGCCAACTGACGGTAACGGTCCAGTGTGCAAATCTCTGCGGCCTTGGAGCGGATTAGTAGACAAACATTGAAAATTATTTTCTCAATTGCCACTAATTACGGCCCTAAGAGCGGGCCCTGGATGTGTAAATTTTGCCTAGTAGTCTGTTTCAATCTGCCACTACCGACAAGCTGCTGGATTTACAGGCTGGATGGTCAGGGCCCTTTGTAGCAGCTATAGGTGATTTCGCACAGCACATCCAATCAGCCACTAAACGCTGATCATTATGCCAATAAATGGATTTTTGTCGGCAAAAATCATAAAATTTTTGTTTAAAACGTACTCCACTAATTACATTTTAATGCACAAACCAGTAAGTAGTTTGTTAAACATTATATACTCGTATTTACCCATTCAAAATTATTCGACTATTACGAGTAAAGCTCTTTTTGAGTAATTTTAACGGACATTTCCGAAAATTCTTTTGACATTTACCGACTTTAATATAAATAGGGGTTCGTTTTCAAATCGGGCCCCGTCAGTTTGTAATCTGCGCTCAGGTGGACGCGGCAGTAAGTGACGGTTCACGCCAAATTAATTCCAAATTAATAACTCCCGGAATAGACAGCCCCTTTCACTCTTTTCAAAAAAAATCTATTCAAATGACTCTTTTAAACACGTTTTACGCATCGCGTAGCTCGCTCATATTTCTGCACGAATATTTGGTAGAACGACATAATGAAATATTAATAAAAAGTACTTTTCGCTGTGAAAATGTTATCTACATTTTTTCATAATATGAAGTCACGAGCAAAGTAGATGATATGTCACTGCCATTTTAAACGTATACATAATTATTAATTACACATGAATTACACCAGGGGGCTGACAGTGTAGTTCCATTTGTTACGTTTTGGCGCTGCGGTCGAAAGCAAAATGGCGTCGTTTTGTGACGTCACACACGTAAAGTATATCTATTTGTTTATGTGTCTAATGATCTATGTTGTCAAAACTCAAATATGGCCGCGTGTAGTTTGTTAGTGTTTTGTTTATCCTCGTTTCTTGCTTGATTTGATACAAAATATTCAATTACTCCGCATAGTATTGATACATTATATCAATCTTTTATAGTGTGTTAATTAATTTAGTGTACCTAAATGTTGTTAGTTTTTCGTTTTGAGGGACTATTTAAGTCTTGTGTCGGCGGTTGCAACGCAACTATTAGTTCATGAAACGGCATTTTTCTTTCCCAAAGAACATTAATTTTAGAAACCTGTGGCTGTCCTTCCTGGTGCCAACTATCCTTATCGGTCTTTCTAAAGAGCAACTTCGAAAACTTGTTACTGAAAAACACTTTCATAAATATCAATTTGACGAAGAAGGCCAAGATATTTAAACATTCTAATCATCGTCCTGTGAATCAGGTGAGTTTTACTTTTAACACGTTATAGTTAGAGCTAGTGTAATATAAAGTATGAACAGTATAATATAATTATACTTAATCTTTGACTCATTAAGTTTGCCAATGTTTTTTGCTTTTGTATAACAATATTAATCTTAAATGTACTCATTTGTTTCAGACAGAAATACCCCTAGGCCTAAGTGATCACAATTATTACAAAGAGAACTCCAATGAGGATGTAAATGCTTCTGATGAAATGTTGGTCATTGGAAGAGCGGGTATGTATTAAGTACTATGGCATATTGACACTCATTCTATATGATATTTTAACATATCAAAAGATACTGAAATTGTTTTATTTTTGTGAAATACCAAGGTTTAGTGGTTTGGAACTTGGCTCAGGAATTGGAGGTTGTGGTTTCGATAACTTCATTGAAACAACAAAAAATGTATGTAACCCTTGTTTGACATTTATGAAAAGATGGTCTTTTCATAAATGTTAAAGAAGTGTTATGGCAGTTTAAGCATATTTGATAGCAGAATAATAATGCAGTTTTATTTTGGGTAATCAACTTATAGTGCTGAAGAACAAAACTATTTAATCTATTTTTGCTAATTATCTATAGTTTTTACTAGAAACCCTCCTTGTTTTGTTGTTGTTGTTGGCCGGACTAAGTGACCGGCCAACTTATGTATTGTTTTTTCATCTTAAATATTGTGTTATTTATTTACAGAAGTGACTGATCAACTTTTGTGTCGTCAAAGAAATGAAAACAGTTGAAATATGAGCACACTTCAAGGAAGGCAAGTGGCCTCAGAAACAGGAAAACCTGGACTTGTGTGTTACCATCACTAAATGGTTGGATTACGACATTAGAGAGTTTTATTAGGATAATTATTAAAATATTATTAAAAAAATATTCTGTTAAATATTAATATTCTTGCTTTATCAATCAGGGCTTATTAGAAATTTAGAAAAAAAAT
Organism: Celastrina argiolus; assembly: GCA_905187575.2. Lineage (NCBI taxonomy): Eukaryota > Metazoa > Arthropoda > Insecta > Lepidoptera > Lycaenidae > Celastrina > Celastrina argiolus. The sequence goes on from LR994581.1 coordinate 10,450,022, forward strand.
CAATAAATAAATGATAAATGTAACCTGTTTTTATTTTGTATTACTTAATATAAAAATAAATTACCTGAACTACAAAAACCTACCTACAAAAAAATCGATACCTTACTAAAGTATCGATAGCTGGATTCGATTATTCAACCACTGTGTGTTTGTAGTCTGTGATGTGCTATGGTCTGTGGTGTGCGGTCAAAATGACAGATGCTACAGTGCTGCCAAAACGTAACAACTGGAAACTCGGTAAAATATCACTGTCGTATCTGTTACGTAGTAACTAATACTTAATCTGTGAATTACACTAGTATCTAAGAGGAATACATATACTTATTATATGAATAATTTCCGTTAAGGCAATGTAAACAAAATACTAAAGTTCAGCGAAACTAATAGGTCATTTTTGTAATTCAGAGCGCGGTAAATATTATAAGATAACATTTAAATTATAAGCATAGAGCTTTGTTTAGTTTTGATAGAGTATAACTATAGTTCGTCCCAGATAAATTTAATAAATTTAACCCACAGGTAAACAATCCGAAAACATAGAAATTTTCACATATTTACTTTTTGTGCACACTTATTTTCACAGGTCATACTTCATTATCCAATACATTTTATAACAATTAAACAATAATTAATATAATTAAACATCAAATGAAAAATCATCACAATAAAAATACACTATTTTGACACTGCCGACTGTAGAATATAGTCTATAGTCTATGGATTCATGTAGCCAACAAAACAATAATCATTGAATTAATATTGGCCAATTGGCATTACTGACTATTCTATGGTTGTGTCATAGTTTATGTTTGGGTTAAATTTATCTCGGACTATAAATAAGTATTGTAATGTAAAACTTACTCGAGTCGTGTTGCGGTAGTCCACTCAGTACGTCCTCAGTGTCAGGCAGATCTGTCTGAAGAGTTTTTCTAGCAAAAGTCAAGATATCATCATCGTCGTTTTCTTCCACCTCATCAATTTTAGGCATCTTATCGCGACTGTTTTCACCGTCAGAGTTCGCACTGCGACTTCTTTTGCGAGTATTCTCTGTGACATTAGGCACATCGGCTTCCCTCATCTTACGTAAGTTATCGAACAAGTCATCATCATCACTCGACTCTGCGTTGCCATTTTCCGTTCGATCGTTGCTCTCCGGAACGGAGTCGATTATGAGCTGCTTGTTGACCGCTTTGACAATTATTTCGCGTCGCTTCCTGATCGTTTCAAAGTGAAGGTCTCCAGGAATTCTCCAGTAGGTTTCCTGGGAAAGAAAAAACGTTGACTGATGGAGATACCTAATTGCGTTAAAAATTCCTACCTAATTGCGTTAAAAAAAGTTGATTTATGTGAATCACAATCAGAGCTTAATCGATAAACGAGGAGATGTAACCAAGAGTGTATTATATTACCGATGTCGTGATATTGGACAATATTGTAAATGCAAAAGTTTTTGGGCCTCTATAAAGAAATTTGTATCTATAAAGCCTAAATATTTTTATGTTATTTTTACCAAAATACCCTTTTTACCCGAAACGGAATAAGTTTTTTGCATATTGTAAATAATGTATAGACTTATCACTATGATGTATGAACACACGCGTATATTCTGGGCTTTGATATATTCAGTGGATGTGACCGCTATAAATTACTCATAGCCGGTTGCGCCGCGCGGCCGTAAAGGACGCAGTTTTGTACGCTACCCGCCCGCCCCGCGCCCGCCCGCGCCCGCACGGCACCCGCACGCGGCGCAAAATATTACCTATGAATTTATATCTGTTACCAAACTTGTGCCTATGGATTATTTAAAATTATAGTGAGGTTGGGTATCCTTTTTAGTTATGGTGTAACTTAGGATACGCGTTCTAGCACAAGCCTTTGTAAGGTTTCAGACATAATTTATACTATGACGTCCGTAGATATATATTATGATTTTTCTGTAATGACTCTTTCTTAATTGAATTTAGCTTGATCTCAGTAAACAAATTACATCCAACAAATACTACTTATTATGTCATAAAAAGTGAGAGTAGCAAATAAAATAAAAAAAAATACATAATTTTACAGACTGTTACGAATAAACGGAATCTTATACATATAATAACATTCGAACTAGTATTACCTATATCGGAAAGACTTGATTGTTTATAATGATAATGTAAAAATTTCCATTTTTTGGATTTATTATTGTACTAAGGATTTTATATACATTACAGTACAGAAGACGCAGCTAGCTACTAGATACATACCTGCTCATCCAAGGGTGGCATGACCCCCACACTCTTCAGAACGTCCTGGAACAGTCCGCTGTCCATGGCCTCAACACAGGCCCTCGCGATGGGCACTACGGGCGTGCCTTCAGCGGTGGGGTCGAAGCCTTCCGCCTCTTGGTCTAGTGCTACCTCTTCCAAATTTTCCGCGAGCCATTCTAAAGCCTCCGTGTAGCCTGTAAAGACGGTATGCATTAAACCTCCTACTAAATTAGCACACTGTAAGCTATACATATTTTAAATCTGCCTGAAAGCCAAACGACAGGCAACGAAAAAATATTTCATAGCAATGCAGTGAGTAAATTTTTTTTACTACAGTACTCAAAGTGTTCTTTATATATCATCCAATAACGAATGCGAATGCTTTATCAGCCTGTCAAGTTTTAGATACAAACTAAGAAAAGATCATGACATTTTTTAAACGCGCAGACTATTGATAGGATTCGCGTATACGCATGTTAAACGAATCCTTTAGTTTGTAGATGTGGTTTTTTGTTACTCATTAAGGCAATGATTTTAAAGTGTATATGTAGTTATAGATTAATTCAAATAAGGTACTTTTTATTGCTGCAAAATGTACGTAAGGTTCTCGAGTGATTTGGTTAACCAGTTTAACCAGTGTATCAAACATTTTCGGTTTGCACACTTAAAAAGCCCGTCTGTTTATGGCCTTACGATTAATATGTTTAATTTATTTTGTATTCAATTGTATTATATATATCTATACTTATAATAAAACTGTAGAGAGGTCAATTCTGTACATTGAATATTTTTTCAAAATACGTATTGGAGGATGATTGGCGATCGATACTGATGCCAAAAATGCAATTAGTAAAATTTTTGTCTGTCTGTCTGTCTGTATGTGCACGATGGGAACAAAAACTACTGAAGGGATTTTAACCAAACTTGGTACGATTGTAGCCCATATTCCTGGGCCCTTACCCAAGATGCCATCGCTTAGTTACGTAAAGTTCTGTAGATACGTTATCTGTTTTGAGATAGCGACATTGATTTCGTACCCAACATGCACTAAGATTGCGCTTCGTCTTGGCGTAATTTTTAAAACGTTTTGTCTCTGGTTCCGGCGCCCTAAGACGTAATTTTCGCTGTCAAGTGTCAACTGTGTCAACTGTCAAATCCGTCACTAGACTATCATGTTACAAGACAACAAACTACCATGTGCCAGTGTTGCCAACCTAGAAGTTTTTCCCCTAAATTCGGTGGCAAAAAATTTCTACAAGCAGTTTTTAGGTGTAAAATTGTTTAGGTTTATATTTGGGGTCTCTATTTTTTTACTTACCTATAACGACCAAAATTTTAAAAGTCAATCTGTATAAAAAATAATGTTGGTAGTGTATCTTAACGTATAATGGACATAATCACATTTTTATCAGTATTAATTTATTTTTATTATATTTATAGTTTTCAGTGCCATAAGAAAATTTAGGGATTTTTTTTAAGTAGTTGTTACCATTTTGGGACTTTTGTTGTAAGTTTGGACATAAATATTTATGAGAGTTGGTAACACTGCCGAATGGCCGACGAGTTGCTACTTAGATGTTTTTAACAATGAACTTGTATTGAAGCTATTAGTAATTAGTGAAGAAGATGTGTAATCAAACTATGAAGAGTGCAAAAAAGCACGATGCCATAGATCAGTAATACAATCACGGAGAAATTCATACATTAATAGAGGTTAACAACAACACAGGTAAGTAAATAAAACTTTTATGTAACGTGTTTAAATGGAATGTTTATGCAAACGGCAACAATAATTATGGTAGAACAAAAAAGTGGTGCTTAGTAGGTATACAATTTAAGGCTTTCCGTACCTACCTGGCAGCCAGTCATTTATCATAACATCATATTCGATATTAATAAGTATAATATTATCTACTTCGTATGGGAGTAATGGGAGACTTTGTATATACTACGCAGTCACGAATATCAAATGGCTAAAGTAGCCATTCATACTGTGTACCTTGATCAATAAAATCGTCACCCGTAACATAACCATGTGAGTTAGTGAATGAAGTATGATGTTAGGATCTTATTACATTTAGATATTATGTGCCGGCCTACCCTTATGGGAAATTGATTGGCATAATATTATGTAGGGATTGGCATAATATTATGTAGGGATTGGCATAATAATATTGGGTATAATTGAAGTAACTACTGTATAAAGTCATTGTTTAATTAATCATTATTTATAAAACTTATTTGTATTTATATAACTTGATCCATATATAAACATATTATCATCACCTGTCTAGGTAACAATAAAATAACAAGTGGTTTTCACAAATCACAAAATGGATATGTTTAATTATAATTAATATATTTGTGTGAATGAAAGCACATAAGTCTATATCTATATTAAGTCCTGATAAAGCTAATAATATATATTTTTTCAGACAACGGCTGCAGCAGCCTTAATAGGACACATCACCTGCACCATCTAGTGCCTGCTGACCTGCAGCGATAAGGCATTGAAAAGAAAAATAAACAAAGAATGACGTGGGACACTCAAATTTTCAATATTGACATTTCATATTAATAAATATTTACTTATACTGCCTGGTGTGTTTTTATCCCATTTTCATAATTATTACTCACCGTCATACGGTGGGTTTTTAATTCCTACCTTGTTATGGAACATGTAGGCTAGGTTCTAATCCTAGGTAGGATTGGAACCGTCATGTGAGTTGTTAAGTTATTAACAAGTAAATTTATTTAACTTTAAAGGGATTAAATGAATTACAAATACTGGAAAAAAATGTTTTATTAACAATTATTATTGTTGTATTTATTATGAGAAATAGTTTAGTATACTTAGATTTGTTAATTTTTACAGTTCCATTTGGCCACGTTTTATCTCATATTATCTTGTCTTCACCTACCAGTTTGCAGTACCTACAGATTTTCACTTGCTTTTGATGTTGCTTAATATAAGTAATTCACTTTGAAACTAATTATGCCAAAAACTGCTAAGATTTACAACAATTAAACATATTAATACTTATTTAGTTTCTAATGTTTTACAAGTAATTTGAAGCTTATGAATCAGTTTTCAATGTTTTATATGTTAAGATATTAACAAGTAAAGTTACTTAACTTCAAAGGAATTAAATGAATTACAAATACTGGAAAAAAATGTTTTATTAACAATTATTATTGTTGTATTTATTTACACTTAATTAGTCAGTAGGTATAATGAGAAATAGTTTAGTATACTAAGATTTGTTTTTACAGTTCCATTTGGCCACATTTTGTTCATGAATGCTTTCTTATTCCTGATGAATTATTCTATTTACCTAATTCTAGTTCTAAAATATTTTTAATACAGTAAGCATTTCTTTTTCATTATCATCTCTTTCACTTAGCAGTCTTTAGCATTGGTTTTTATGTTTGCAAATCCGAGTACCTACCTACCAACCAAAGCTTAGTAATTTTGCCAAAATCTCATATTATCTTGTCTTCAACAGCAGTTTGCACTACCTACAGATCACTTGCTTGTAAGTAATTCACTAATTATGCCAAATACTGCTAAGTTTTTGGCATTGTTTTGGCATTATTTTGTTTGGGTAACCAACAGCTTATTAGTAATACATTAACAATACAGTATAGATAGGATCAAAGCCAGTAACAGGATATGAATCAGTTATCAATGTTTTATATCGGGAGATAACAAATAATGTCGGGAATGTCTTCTATTGCCTTCAATTACTGTATATATACTCCTCTCCTAGGTTTATTCGTGTTGTGCGGCCAACAATAATCGCAAAGCACCTAAACTCTATTGTACTCTAAACAAGAATATCAGCTGATTAATAAATATCCGCCATATTGTTCGATATCGGAGTTAAAAGCACCTCTTTAGACTTCGTTATCTTGAAAACAATAACGTATAAGATAGCGTTCGACAAAATGTCAAAATGTGTAAGTTGGGTAGCCATTTCATATAACATTATCGTCAATTGGAAAGCGTAAAAGTTTACTGTTATCGTCTTCGACAAAAATGTACAGTTGGGTAGCACTACAAATATCGATTACGACTAAGGACGTCATTAGTCGTACGCAAAAGTCAATTCCATACATTTTTAAATAGCGTACTTCGATAACGACAAACGTAAAAGCATGTTGGGTAAGCCCCCTGGGCAGGTTAAAGGCTATATAACATAACGCTACGATACATAGGAGCCGAGCAGTGACGATAAATTTGAAGCAAGTCGGATGAATATTTCGCGCGCGCGGCCTGCGGTCGAACGGTTCGTGCGGGGGGCGCGGGGCGATCGCTTACACAGTGACGCGAAGCAATAGAACGTGGCACTAAAGTAGATTAGAACATAAAATAAGTACCTAACTATCAGGATTTTTTTTCTGGGAAAACAGTGTTTTCACAGTGTCATAATAATATAAAAATTGTATTTTTGAACTTGCTTCACAAATTGAAATAAATTATCATTTATTGTATAAAATCAACTTAATTAACTGTATAATTAAAAGAAAGCCTTTCGCGATAAACTAAAAAACGGGCAATTAAGCGGTTTTTGGAAAGCTATTTATACCATCACGGTAATAATCCTTATCATTTTTAATACGTTAGTTGGCTTAAGCATTCCATGAAGACTATAATATTTGCCCTTTATACCATGCAAATATAATGAGTAGTTTAGGAAATAAAGCAAAATTAAAATCGTTTCGCCGTGATTCGACCGGGCGCCGCGTAATGCAGGCTGCTGGGTGACGTCTTACGTCCGAGCCGGGCTGGTGTAGTGTAGACTGCTGGGTAAAAAATACTATTAAAATGTGCTAACTGTGCCTGTGTTATTATAGGAGACTTTTATTTATGCAATAGTACCCAAAACAATCTTTTTTTTTATTTTTGTCTGTTTGTCGGTGCATTTGTGCACGCTAATCTCAGAAACGGCTTATCCGATTTAGATGTGGTTCAATCATATTTGTAGTAATCTTGACCTAACATTTATTTCATCTCAATCGGTTCATAAATAAAAAACTTATGACAATAAAAAAAAAATGCTGGACGTTTGTATGAAGCGCGGCAGGAACCGCGCTGCAAACATTCAAATTTAATCTTTTTTTATTTTATATTTTCTTTAAAACTAAATTTAATTTATTTATATTATTGTTATACTTAGGGTAGGTTAATAAAAAAACGCTACTAAAACCGATCGGCGCGCCGAGCTGGGGCCTAACTCTCCAAACTGATTCGATTTTGATTCAGATTCGATCGTGCCGCATACTCCCGAATAAATTGACGTTTGTTTATTCTTGTTCTATGTCGATTGATATCGTCGGGTGTACAAAAAGTTACGTTCCAAAGGTTTTCTTTATCCTAATTAGTTCCAAAGTAATCTACCAAATAAAACACCAAATCCGTTGAGATCGAACTGATTCGATTCTCGGTTGTGTCGAGAGTAAGCCTGCTGGATCCTCGACGGGGCGTGCCGCTGCGCCCATGTCTAACCGAGAGTTTCGTTTTAAATACCTTAATAATTGCAATATATTATGTTTCAATTTAATATCTCAAAATATTAATGACAAAAACGGTACTAAGTTCAAAAAAATTGAAAATAATTTTATGGTTTCGCAATTTATTATATAATATATACGTTGCTTCGTATCAAATTTAGGTTTTGGTTCCCTTTGGAGTGTCGAAAATTAGAGAGATACGGCTGAATCTTTGGGTAGATGTGGCTAAGGAGTCTGTTTTTTTCAAAGCCAGAAGGGACAGAAGATCCTGAGTATTTAATAGGATTGTTAGCTTGATACCTACACGTGTTAAAGTTTTGACAACCAGACAGATAGACAGACGGACATCGAAGTTAAATAATTTACTAAATTAACGTGAAAAATTGGCTGGGTCTATACGGTGCATTCGAATAATATTATCCTAACTTCGAATACCTTTGCTGACTTCTACATATTGTTCGAAGGCCTACTTCTTTTGCCGAGCTCCGAAAGGATGGTACTATATTATTATTATACCCTGCATACCAAGAGGCTTGCCGGGTACGTGACTTGCTGGATCGGGATCAACACTGGGATACACTGGGAAGTACCTATTGGCGAAAGTTGTCAGCGGTTGCGCCAATAAACTAAAAATATATTTAAAAATATAAAAGTGTCCTAAATCACTTTTCCACGCGTACGAAGTCGCGGGCACAGCTAGTCTATTAATAAAATAGGTGTGCCCGTACAATATATTTTTTAATTATTTTTATATAATACCTAATTTATTAATAGGTAATTGAAACAAATTATTAATATACAACAAATACACAAAGCATCGAACAACCTGAATTTAGCGAAATTCACAGGAGAGCAGTTTGAAGTTTTCGATTCTATTGTTGTTATATTGAAGGAATCGTTCACCGAATTTTAACAAGCGGTTCTAATTTGAAGTATCCTTCAGTAATCCGGCTAATTCGCTCAAATACTGCCACTGTTGTACTGCAACTATGAGATTGTTCAATTTGTGTTTCAAATATCAATATCGTACAATCGATATCTTTCGGTTGGGAACTATGGATATTAATATCATTCAAAATCAGCTGTTATTACGTTGTTACAAAGGTTTTGTAAACTAGTAATAATTTATACCTCAATAACTTTTTTCTTTATACGCACTAATCTCAGTAACCACTGTTCTGATTAGAAAAATATTTCAGTGTCTTCATTAAGGTATAGAACATATAATATACATGAATTATGTTCTTATCGTCATGGTAAGACAAATAGGAGGAGAACACACACTGTGAGCAAAGCACTAATTAAAGATTATTAGCGCTCTGCTCACAGTAGTGAAATTAAAGCTTTTCTTTATTTAGGGATTTTATTTCATTATTTTAATGCGAAGTCCCTGGCACAGGTAGTTAATTGATTATCGTAATTTGATCCGCATTCCATTTTTTAATAAACTAACCAGTTAAATCCAGTCATCACATGAAAAAAAACAATATCGATCAAAACCGTTTTGTGCTTGGAAATATCAATCACTGTTTGTACCGAATCTTGAACATTCCATGCTCTGTCTACTAAATTTCTAAAACAAATTTGTCCGAATTTGAAATTGGATTTTTTCCCATTTTTCACCAGGACGGGATTGGAAGTGTCAAGAGGTGCTTTCCGCTCGGCGAGTGCTCAGTCCTAAATAACGATACATTCATGGCGTAGCCCAAAGTATTTTTTGCCACAATGAAATTTTTTTCCACATATGAAGTTACCCCAAAGACTAGAGACCCCAAGAAGAATGAGACATCAGGGGACATCAATATTATTAAAAATAAAAAATGGGTGCGTCTACTTATGTACGCGCGTGAGAAGTTATACTTCTTTAGCATCATTAAAAAATAGTTTTATATATATAATTATATATAGATATATATAATATATATCTATATATAATTTTTTCGAGACTTAATGAGCGGTTAAGCAGACGACTTCATACTGTTAATTTTGTGTCACAGGTGCGCGCGCATCTTAAAATTTCACTCTCATCATTTTTTCATAACGCGCCTAAAGAAGTATAACTTCAAAAATTTATGTTTCAAATAAATAATAGATTGACTTGGCAATCGAACTAAATGATCAAATTTAATATGTATGTGTGAGACAGATAATGTACATTGTGTTTTCATGCGATGGCCAAGTCCACCTTCTTATTAATTAAAAAATGAAATATTTTTTGTAATATTGTTATGATCACTATAAAATGTTGTTATACCGACTGACTTACCCCGACTTGTCGTCCTTTTTGAGCAAAAAAACTAAGTAGTAAGTAGCGAGACTTGGCATTGTTTACACGTTATGTTTTAATGGGATCATTATATTGCTGTAACATGTTGTTTTAAATAATAGCACCTCGCTAAAAATTGGCATGAATGTTAGGAGCCGTATTATTTACACAATTTGTCATTATCTACATCAATCCCAAGTGTAGAAAAAAGTTATTAAAGGTCAAATGTTGCAAAAATCGGTTTTTGAAGTTTTCCAGCTAGACGGTAAGTTTTATAATAAAAATAGGTGAGACAAAAATATTCATCATGCAATTATCTATAACAATTGTTCATACACTTTTTTTCCTAAGAATCACCATTTCTGAGATATCGATGCAAAATGTTGAAAATGATGTTACTCATAATATGCACACGTTTCCGCGCCACTCGTGGGGTAGTGTGTGTGTACATGGCGTGTTTTTTTACGTGGTTTCCCCGGTAGGCCTATTCCACAATCTATTGTGGTTCTCTTGAGTTAAAAAGCTGTTGTATTATTGTTCCCAACATTCATACCAATTTTTAGCGAGGTGCGAATTAATGTAACCTTGAATGTCTATTTTGACCGGACTATAAGATACCTGTGTCTATTATTCAAGTGCCATCGCTATTATGACAAAATTCGATTCTATTCTATTATGAAAAAATGCATGAGTTTTGGCATAAGCTTCGCTAATTGACATACTAATTGGCGTCATGGTGCGAATAGTAACTTGGCTGAAGGCCCTGTCACATCCCACACAAAATAGTCTTCGTCGTTTCAGCTCTGACATCCACTGCTGGACAAAGGCCTCTCGCAAAGTATTTCGGGGTTTTTCGTCACATGCAGTTGGGTTGACGAGCGCAGGAATATAATAACAATGTCCGCGGAAACACTGCTGCCCTTTTCCGGATATAACGGGTGTAAAAAGAGCAGTTATTATAACTTTGGGATATGATTATACTACCTTTTCTCATTCTAGAAATGTATTTTTTTTTCTTTTCTTTTTACAAAAATTTCAAAAAAAAATTTTTTTTCTGTTTTATTGTTATTTTTGTGACAAAAAAATTAGAAATGGAGCAAAAAAAATATTTTTTGGTTTTAAAAAAATAAAAATACGAGTATACATTTCCAAAATGAGGAAAGGTAGTATTCGTATATCAAAGTTATAGTGACTGCTCCTTTTACACTATGTATATTTCCTCTGTCGCCTTCAACGGCTCTCCTGAGATGGTTGATAAGGAGGTACTTTCTATACAGTGTATAAAAAGAACAGTCACTATTACCTACTTTGAGATACGATTGTAATATAATAAATACAAGGTGTCAAAATAAAAGAGTGATAATACTTTAGAGTGTGTATGTGCGTACTATTAGAGTTTACAGTGACAGTACCAGCAGTGAAATACTTACTTTGGACTTCCATGTTTCTATGAGAAATGCCCCAACATCATACATTTGCACATAAAGTAATAAAAAAGCAACTGTTTCAGCGTTGGTACTTTCACAGTAAAATCTATATACAGGACCCATATACACCCTAAAGTATTATCACTCATTAATATTACAGCCTGTATATATCTATGTTCAATTGTACGTGCAAATTAGACATACATAGTTAAAGGCGTAAATAAAAAAAATAAAAAAACATCAATATAAAAATATGTTATATTATGTATAATAACTAGCTGACCCGTGCCCACTTCGTTGAGCATACAAACAGTATTTTTTTCACCGTTTAAACCTTCCCTAGACTTCCACAAATATTTCAAGACTAAAAACTGCCAAATCGGTTCAGCCGTTCTCGAGTTTTAGCGATACTAACGAACAGCAATTCATTTTTATATAACGGGTGTAAAATGAGCAGTCACTATAACTTTGGGATATGATTATACTACCTTTTCTCATTTTGGAAATGTATTTTTTTAACAAAAATTAAAAAAAAAACATTTTTATTCTGCTTTATTGTTATTTTTGCGACATAAAAATAAGAAATGGTGATATTTTTTTTTTTACTTTTGACAAAAAAATACTTTTCCAAAATGAGGAAAGGTATAATCGTATCTCAAAGTTATAGTGACTGCTTTTTTTACACGCTGTATAAGATAATAATAAAAATAATAATACATATTAGTAAAAAAAAACTTACCATCGTCGACGGCCCGCACAAGTAGTTCGGCAATTTGGCTCGCACTTAACTCCATCTTCTTGGGCGGTCTGCGGGGTTTACTCGGGCGGTTAGTTTGTTTGCCCGGCCTGTGTTTGTTTGTTGCTTTAACAGGTTTAGCGGGTTTGGGCGGTTTGGGCGCCGTGTTGTTCTCACTCTCGTCCTCCGAGCTCGACGATTCCGAACTCCCTAGCAGAGATAGACGCATTGATGAATAGATATGTACTTACTCTAAGTAAGAACTATCAATTCTGAATAATATATGGACGCTTCACACTACGTCAATCTGGCCCTCTCGTGAGTAGAAGAACTCGTGTTAAAGGTACCAGACGACGGAAATATATTTAATACTTTTATACTATACTACTATACACATATTTAAGATTTTTATTATATTATACACAAACTTAATACACATCCATAACCCAGAAACATTAAAAACTTTTTGTTCCCACGGCGGGATTCGAACCCGCGACCTCTCGCTCGAGCACCAACGCGCTCAACCACTGCGCTACGGAGGTGGTAAAAATAAATATATGTTTTTTTTTTTATATTTGCAGTGCATGATAAAATATTTATGATATCAATGATTTAAATGTAAGATGCAGTTTATACATCCTTTTTGTATCATAAAATATAATTATCATCGTGCAAATAATAAACTTCTTCTGAACTATTTGGAAAAAATGTCATTTTAAAACAAGCGATGCGAGCGACCCAGTTCTGAAATATTTACAAAGTACTTGCCCAGTTAATATTAAAATTATATTGACAGTGTTTTAATATCGCAGTGTACTGGTGCGCGAACATCGGTAAAGGGACACGGAATTATTTAACTAAATTATTAATATAAAATATGAATATATTTTGGCAATACCCATTCCCTTGGAAACATCAAATCAGCAATATTCAAATTGTTTTAGACGCGAAAATTAATAAGTAAATCCCGTAAATTATAATTAACGATCACGGAAACTTATTAAACCAGCGAACAACAACAATGAATGTACGGCATTCGCTACAGTAATTTTTATTAATTGTTCCAATACAAACGGTTATAAATTATTATTTAACGTGCAAAAGTGTATAACAGAATATAATGGATAATATTCAGCCCAACATATCCTCCTCCTTTTATCGGAAGTCGGTTAAAATGATTCAAAACAATACGTATGTTTTGTACAATAGATATACTAGAAGCCTCTATACTTGCAGCATTGAAACTCCATACTACTCGTATATTCTGCAAATGACAACATAGCTAGCTAGAGCTACGTCGTAGAGCTCTACGAAGTGCTACGCCTTTGATCTCATGTAGCGTAGCGCGCTACGATAGTTCTACGCACTATATATGGTACTTGTGGGCTTCCGACGGAAATCCTTTTACTTTTGCGAAAATTGTAGAACATAGCATAGTATTTTGCTTTATGTATACCTCTAAACCTATACGTAGAGTTTAATACATTAAAAGGAAAAAAATCAAACAAAACGGCCCCAACTTTTAATTCAATGTAGGTACTCGTGCACATTAAATCACGACCATTAAGTCAAAAGTATCGAGTTCACAAAGTCCATTTCATTTATAAGGACACAAATCCCAGGAGGGCCGGGGAGTACAAAGCGAAAAGTCTGTCGGGCAAAGTTCAATTGCTTAGAAACTCACGGTTCGATTTATCGACGCTCCTGGAGCTCCGCTTGCGACACTCGCTCCTGTCGCGCACGACGCCGAGCTGCAGCAGCCGCGACACGACCGCGTGGCGCGAGCGCGCCGCGTCGCGCTCCTTCAGTCGACTCAGGACTGTCGCCATGGGATCTGTGTTAACAATGTGTTATATTAATTATCCTAACCCCTGATTCAAGACGCCATCGCTATTTATCGCTTACGAAGTTCGAAAACAAAAAGTATGGAATATTGACATAAGCTTCGCTAAATGTACGTCATGAACATAATAATTTATGAATTCGCTGGTCATTTAGCGAAGCTTATGGTCAAATTACATACATTTTGTTTTCGAACTTTGAATCAGAGGCCTGTACAGATGTAATTAAAAGTAGCATATATTATTCCCCGTGGTCTACTGTAATCTGTACCAAATTTCAAGAATTTTTTTCAAGCAACTTCGAAGCGTATTGAATAATAAATTTGCAAAACAATAATCTTTTTCATAATTAAAATATTAAGTAAGTATACTCATTTATAAAAATAAATTTTAAAATCTTTCAGTCCCGTTCCATGTAAAAACTATTATAGGTTAAGATCAAAAATCTAAACGTAAACAAAATAGTAAAATGTATGTGTTATTCTATTTATCTTAACATATAATTTTTACATGCATACGTATCAATATTTCTACAAACATTCGATAAATAAGGGACATTAAAATTGGTAGCATTAGATACGAATAATTGTATGTGACTGAAGTATGTACATTGTACAATGCACATATTACTGTAATATCATGATTGTCAATTAACAATCAGCAGGTTTAAAATGACCTTTCACGTTAAGTGTTATTGAATTTCAATAGTTGATGTTACATAGTTTACTTAATGTGGGCATTTTAGACCTGCTGGTCAGCAAATAATGTAATACTGTGACCACAGTAGCCCCATGGGATATGTAATGTGTATGCCGAATACCGATACACATTCAACATTCCGTCCAGGATCGTCGCTTTGTTAAACGATATGAATATAACGAATGATAGTGATACGCGATATGTTGTGGGATTATAAACGTAGCGATATTTCATTTACTTACACGTGCTCACGCCGTGCTCGTAGAGGTAGGTAGGCCAAGGTAGACTTTCGTAATTACAAATATTTTCTATAATGTTTTCAAGTAAAAACATAAAGTCAAGTGTCCCTCTCGCATGAGTTTCAAATAATGCGTTCAAAGCGGAATAGACTGACATTTGAAATGGAGTTCGAGGTACAAGAATCGGGGCCCTGGTCATTAATAATTTGTTACAAAAAATACGTCAATTAAATTTTAAGTTCTTCAATATCTTCAAATAGCAATTGAAAGGAATCTTTTGCACTGAGATCTGAAAGTCGGTGGTGACAATTTCAATGGTCGCCATACAACTCTGATTCTATACAATTATAAAAACCTCACAAAAAGATGAAATTCAAAACAGCAATAAAAAGCGTGTGCTACCCTGTACTACTTTTATATACACATTTTGGCTTTCAACGTATTTCTACGCCAGTGCTAGACGTGTGGGAAACTAAGGCCCGTACAATTAATAATCTCAATCGCAACCTCTACTTGAGAACCTATTTGACAGATAAAACAACGTTTCGTTTCACTTCTAAAAGTAAACAATTTTATTGGTGTTTACATAGTATATTTATTTCTTTTCGTTTTGAACCGTAATATTCATAATATAGGAAAACATTAAGATAAGTATAATATATATTTTTTTACGTTTTAAAAAGGAAAAAAAATAAAGTAACATAAGCTGTAAAGTTATTGATTTTAAAAATTGAAATGTTACCTATTTTTTATTTGTCAAATAGGTTCTCAAGCAGAGGTTTCGATTGAGATTGTTTTATTTATACGGGCCTTAGTCTCTCGAATAACATGACATCACTACATACTATATAACAAAGTCCCCCGCGCGTCTACTACTGCACCGAGCTTCGTGTTGTTTTCACCAAGGGATAGAGTGGTTCTCGAAAAAGGCTTTAGTGTATTAATTAGACCCGGTAGGTGGCGTTATTCTAGAAGGTACAAGGTTCGCCGGACTGCTAGTAATACTATTAGCTCCTCTCACCGATTTCGGTGTAGGTAGCCGATTTCATTGTAACCAGGCCAACTACGCAGGAGTTATTTTATAGTGCCCAGGTGTGTGCGCAATTCACAAAGACATTCACTTTTCCTTTTACTCTCATAATCCAGTGGGACGGTAAACCGACACGACTGGCGAGAGATCAGGCGCAGGACTTTTTTACATGCCCATCCGACGCATGGATCTTCTTTCTTGTCAGACAATCAGGTGATCAGCCTGCATCGTCTTAACCAAACTTAAAAACAATTGTTTGTTGTTCCAACGCGGGAATCGAACCCACGACCTCCGGGTCAAGAGTGAAGCTCTGAACCACTAGACCACGGAGGCGTACTGCTAGTACGTGATGAAAATGAAACGGGACCATACCTGGTGTCTCCGCGTACTGTGTCCACATCTCCCTCAGCAGATTATCTTCTTCTTCTGTGAACTTCCCCTTGTCCTTCCTCTCGCGGTTGGCGCGCTTGGTGGGCGCGCGGAATATCAGTCCGAGCTCCTTCAACTTCTTGATCACGCTGCGACGCGTGCGCGTCTGGTCGATGATATTGTCCAGGATCCAGTCGATCACATCTATACAAGTGTAACGGTTAGGTAGAATACAAGTATGTGTTATACGGGGTATGCCGTATAAGTGACATTTTTTATTCTTGTTTTAAGTGTCAGTTCGCACCGACGCGACGCGACGCACATTTTATAAGATAGCTATTTAAATTTAACTTTATTTACTACACAGAAACATTTAAAACGTTTCATTGTAAGAGTTCGAATCTCAGTTCGAAGAAAATGTAATTTTTGTATAGTAAATAAATAATAATTTTGAATTTATAACATCTTAAAAATCTCGCGTCGCATTGCGTCTGGGTTTTAGTTAAATAAAACCCTTGTAGTTTATGGTTATTAATCATATAGTTTTTGTATAGCATTAGATAAATTTATCCATGGTTATAGTGTATTGAAAAGTTACATTTCTTTATTTGTCATAATTTATTATATTTATCAATTTAAAGGTTTTTATTTTTGTATTAGTTTTCCCTCAAATCATATAATGATCATTAAAAATGTTTGAACTTTTATAGTATTAGCTTCAAGAATTTTAGATGTCACATGTTTCAGTAAATTTTCTTAAAATGTGTTTGTGATATTTTTTTTTGTTTTATTAGATTTGTCAAACATTGATTACACGTAATTCATTAAAAAATATACAATTATAAAATACAATAAAACACATACCAATTACTTATAGACAAACTCCACATTCACAATAATCAGTGATATCGGTTATAAGGCATTGGTCGTGCAGAGAAGAGAGAGAGAGCGAATTCTTTCGTCTTTTTATCTCAGCAGGAATCTGTGCAGACTGCATTACAGCGGGTACACGTCGTAATATCCTTTACTAAATTACTGACTCTGCGCTAGTATGGAATACTCATGCCCCCGGTTTCGCGAACGCTATTCAAATTAATGATCAACAACCCATTTTGAACGCTGATTGGTGAAATATTATCAGACAGAAAGGAACGGACAGATATTTTATAATTACATCACGCTCGCACTTTCAAGATTGGTTAAAAATCCACAGATAAGGTTAATTCACCAAAGACACCGATTCGTTGACATACGATTTGAATCAACCTTGTCTGAGGAATTTTAACCAATCTTGCAAGTGCGGCGTGATGAATTAGATAAAATATCTGTCCGTTTCTCTCTGTCTGATAATATTGCACCAATCAGCGTTCAATATGGGTTGTTAATTTAAAAGCCATGTTAGTTGATCATACATTTGAATAGCGTTCGAGAAACCGGGGGTTAGAATCGTTTTTCGTCATTTTACCTCAAAACTGTATTCACCGTGATGAGATAAATGAAATAACAATGCGGAATGAGGAGTGGCAGGCGGGTAAGCCGGATTTAGCTGGACTCCGGCTCAGTGTCCGGCTAATTTAGTGTCCATCCCGGCTAAGCTGTTCGGCCGGTCATGCCCCCGGTTTCGCGAACGCTATTCAAATTAATGATCAACAACCCATTTTGAACGCTCACGTGGCATTTTGGACTAGCCCTATGAATGTCCGTACCAATTATATATTGTCCTGGTTACAGAAGTAACTTTTTATTCACTGATTAAATGAATATTTCTAAACATTTATTTAAAACATTAATATAAATACAGAACTTATAAAACTGAATAACGACCGCGCGGGTTCGAATCCCGCCGAAGGAACAATTTTTCTGTGTTCCTCGATCATGGATGTGTATTAAATGTGGGTATTACTATATTAAAATCTTAAATATGTGTATAATATAAAAGTATTAAAAATGTTTCCGTTGTCTGGTACCTGTAACACAAGTTCTTCGGATACTTATCACGAGGCTAGATTGACGTGGTATGAATCGTCCATAGACATTATTATTGTAAGACTAGGGCGTGTTTCATCGAGCAATGTTAAAGTTGATCCTTCGTAATTCCTATCAATGTATGAGAAGGCATGGTAATTTAACAAGCCGTTAACACTAACATGCGTTGGTGAAATCGGGACTTAGGCGAGTCTGTGGGTTTTGTGAACTCGATCATAATAAAAATATAACGTAGTATACCTATATAGTCTGGAGCCGTGGGACGTGGTCTATAAACTATATAACTATAGTAGGACACGCAGGATCACGGCCCGGCCGCGGTCGAAGCCAAAGTGGCTTCCCTTTAAACATGGTGTGTGGGCAAGTTTTAGCATAGCTTTAATGAGTTATACTGAAACTTTAATTGTTTTTAACTGACTTCCAAAAACAGCAGGAAGTTCTCAATTCGGTCAGTTTACAATTTACTATCCGATTAACGTGATTCTATTTTATTTCATGCTTAATAGTTGTCATTTGGTACCATCAAAATTATACGTAGTATGTCCTAGCAGTTTTTATTTTATGAACATTTTTGTTTTTTTATTGATTACGAATATGAAGTTACTTTGAAAGGATACTTTAAACGGAAAACGGATGAACTGATTTTATACTACTGTAGTTTACAGAACAACCTATCAGAGACACAAAAAAGGAAATAATAAAAATAAACTGCGTTTAAAAAACCGACTTAAACAACTGAAAATTACAACTAATGTTCTTTTTGTCGGTTTTAGCAAAGTGGCTTTGTAACAACCATGCTTATATATGAGCATCTTGAAAGTTGTCGTTCTTTGACTGACACTGACTCCAAAAGGAAAATATTTATTGTAACTACATTATAAAAATATTATTGTATACTTTTTACTTTTGAAGTTGGGTTTTTAAACGGAGTTACTTTATATATTATGTTGTAGTGAGGAAGTGTTTTAAGCACCGTTTTGTTTGTTTATCTTTGCAGTATTATATCCCTTATGTATATATATTTTTTTTATTATTTAAATTCAAGATAACCTTTATATTGTAAAAATGAAATTCTACAAATGATAACTTTTACTCTCGCATAAATTCTTACAATGTAAAGACACATGAGCGACCGTTTATTATTCTATGATTTTGTAAAGCCGGAGCAGTGAATGTAGGGAACAAATTTCGTGAAGCTCACAGCTATTGGAGCGAGTATAATAACATATAAAGAACATTACACGGGAGCGACGAGATCTAAAATACGATACGGAAAATTCTAGAACAAACGCAAGGTTTCTCCAACTGAAATAGCTTATACCTACTAAACACAGAGAATGGTTTTTATTCTATTTCTATATTTATTAAATAACTGAACAGTATGACATACATTTTAAGAAATATTTAAAAAAATCTAAATTTTATTATTTGATAAATTGGTATTGCAATTTTGCCGTAATGTTTACTACGTAACTCACATATTATCCATGGCGCATATACATCTAAGGATATATATGCATGTATATGTACTAGATATAGGAGTACATTTGCTATATTACGTTCTCAGAATATAGCTTTTTAAAATTATTAATAACATGAATTCAGCTTCAATCAGTTCACTGCTCAAATGTACAAAGTATACAAAATTCGTAATGAGTTTTTAAAATTGAAAATTGCTCACATTTCTACATGCAAATAAGATCACAAATGTAAATCCTAGAATTTAATATGGAGAGTTGAAACCTGAGCCCGCTTATTCGCGCATAAAAGAAAATATCCCGGTAATGCCGCAGTTACATTAAAATAATATTAAACCGGCAGCGGCGGGGAATTGTTATGAATAGGTTATGCTCTCAATTATTTGTGTCCCTCCCCGCCTTAAGTACACGTTCAAAAGCGTTCTTCTATAAAAGTTTTAAAATATCATCAAATGGCATTCCGGCTCTTCACAATCTTCATAACTCGGTAATATGATATGACTTAAGGTGGTTAATTTTATTATTTTTTAATAAAACCATAAAATCTAAACAAAATTTTAGGTGTGCACACATTATCGTACATTTATTATCGTAGACACATCACACATACTATGAACAGATAGACTAAAATATAATATGTATATTACTTTCTTTCAACTTCACGGTTTAATAAACTAGAATCAGGATGATATGCCGTCTAGCGATCCAAAGCTAATAGATAAATAAAATAAAAACAGTACTTTTAATTAAAATTTTAACGAAAAAGGTTTCTTTTTTAAAGTTTCGGAATTCAGTCGGTTCTAAACTTAGCCGATTGAAATGATCAGACAGAGTAAACTTAGTGCTAATTAATTAAAAACATTACGAGCTAATTATTTAATTTATAATTACTTGAAACGTTAATTAAAGAAAATATTGCATTATCACGAAACCGTATTTGGGTAAGTTACAAAGAAAAAGGCTATAAATTTTAAATTTTGCACATGTGTAGGATGGATATCATGACGTTTTAGATTAGAATATAGTCAACAACGGATCACAGCTAGCAACTTATAAAACTATACAGGATAGTTTTATAAATTGCTGATCCGTTTCACGTTTCCTATATGAAGCCGAATATATTGTTTTGGCATCTCATATTTAAATTACTTACCATAACGCGACAAATCGCGATTAAAGATAAATATCACAAAAGTCAAGTCAGTTCAACGACCAGTGCGTTCGTGTGTAAGATACACTCATTTTAGACCTGTAAATTAATAATTTTTGAGTGAAAAAAAATCCACAAAAATATGCTCTCTACGCATCATTATCTTCACACTATATGACCCTGTATGTCAAGTACGGAATTGTAAAAGTGTTAAATTAAAGAAACTGCTTATAAATAAATACGACGATTGCCTTTCATGGAGGTCGCGAAATCTTATTATCCGATCGAAGCCCGACAAATAACAACAAATAACTCATGTGTTTTTACAACTGCAGTAAAAAATATTTTTATTCGTCCCGTAGTAAAAACACGCCGTATTTTTATTCGCCCGAGACTGATATTTTATCCTTGTTAATATAAAATGTAGATAAGGAAATTTGTTAAACCTTATTTACTTTTTGACGACAGTTTTATTATATTCAACTTTACTGTACATGGAGATTAAGTAAACATATTACTGCGTAAAAAACTATTATAATTAATTAATTAGTTACTTGTCTCATAAAACTGTGTTCACCAAAAATGAATATTGATTTGGCGAATTAGCCTTTGAATGCATTGCATTTTGAATCTAAAGTTGCGTTTTGGATTTAGGAGAAAAAAAATGAAATTCGGACGTAATGTGTTATTGTTTTTTTTTTCATTGCGCGGTGAATAAGTGGCATTTAAATTGAAAGCTAACCTATGCTAACTTTTGTTTACGTTTTTATGATATTTAATCGAAACGGAGTCTAGTTGACTTTCGTCAGCAAAGCTTATTGTTTTATATATAACTGAACGATAGGCTAACTCCTCTTTTTTTTTTAATTTTATTATTCATATGTTTCTGATAAATTATGTTTTTTTGGATAAAGATTCTCCAGCTATCCAAAGTAAAACAAGGAATTTTCAAATTGTCAAAGGAATGTATTACATAATTAAATTGTAGATCACTTTATAGAGTAGGTTAGATATCGTTAGTCTGGAGGGTATCAAAATATCGTTTGTAGTGAAAACGCTCAGTATTTTAATTAACAGACTAATTGCCTAGCGCTTCGTAAGTGCTGTGATCGTATAACGTTAAGACTAAAGACGCATATTACTAACGACTAATTAGTATTTGTTCAACTTACCTAATACAAATACTGGTATTTTTTTATAGATAATTAATTAAGAACTAATTTGCCTTAACTAACCTAATGTATGATTAAATTGATGATAAGTCATGCGTATAGTCATTTTAAATAGGCTTTTAGTCTATTATTCGAACTTAGCACTGTGCCTAAGTGTGTGTGCAATACACAGAAGTACTGTTTAATATGTTAGGCGCTCAGGCGCGAGATCGGCTTTTTTTATACCCATCTTCAGATAAAAAACTTCATTTTTGTTGTTCTAGCGCGGGAATCGAACCCACACCGAGCTCTTAACCACTGGAGGCGCACTCACATTATGCACTTATATTATATACCATATGCAGAATGACCATTCACGGCCAGTTTTGAATCTATAAATAAGTAAATGATAAAAACCTTACAATGTGAGGGCAGATAGCTATCACATTGTAAGGTTTTAGTTATAAATAGATAGGTTATTGAAACTGGCTGTAAATGACTAATAAAATGTTAGGCCACGCGGCTACTCACCTTGGTTGGTCTGCGGGTTGGATTGATTTTCCATATATAACGAGCGGAGTTCCTCTTCCTGTTCCGGGGTCCAGGCGCCCTTGCCGGGTTTATCCCTGCCGAAGTTCCCATTAATCATAATTTATCCTTTCACAGAGTACTTAGAAATTTTCGCCTCGCTTCAAAGACTCCTGACTGGCAAGTAAAATCAATAATTCAATTAAAACGTTTTGTTAAGTTTGTATCTGTGTTAGCGTTTGATTACGGAGTTGAGTTTCATTCATGAAGTAATGTTCAAGTCATTGTGTAGTTTATTATTAATTTGGACTGTGCGTTTTTAATCGACATTGGAAGTTGGTTAAAAACTTAAAAAGGAGAAGCAAATTCAACTGCATATTTTAATCCATCTTGAACTTTTAATTTAACGACCTCAGTAGCGCAGTGGTTGAGCGCCTTGGTGTTCGAGCGAGAGGTCGCGGGTTCGAATACCGCCGAGGGAATGCTGGGCGGAAAGGAAGACAGGGTGAGTGTTAAGTACAGGAAGAAAGGAAAAGACATAGATACGGAGCATGTGGTGTTGACGGTGTCCCCGGGGCTGTGGCAGTGCCTCACAAAGGCGGGCCATGTATACGTCGATATGCAGCGGGTCCGCGTCGCCGACCAGTCCCCCCTAATACAGTGCTCGCGCTGCTTAGGGTACGGACATGGGAGGCGGCACTGCAAAAGTGAAGAGGGAGAGAGGTGCAGCCACTGCACCGGGGCTCACCGCCAATCTGAATGTGAGAGTTTAGAGGAAGGATTGACGCCTTGGTGCATAAATTGTAGGAAAGAAGGAGTAGACATAGAAAAGCAAAGCCACAACGCGTTCAGCGCTGAGTGTCCGATACGGAGACGGTGGGATGCCATAGCGCGTGCGGCGGTTGCCTATGACAGCGCCGATCCACACACGCCATAGGTAGTAGAAATATGTATATAAATAATATACTATAATATAAAAAATAATATACTGGTAAAAATAAATTTAAATATTATGTAATAATATAAAGAATAAGATATATATGTATAAAGTTACTGGAGTCAAATATAAATATGTATTAGTATGATAAAGAATTATATATATATATATGTATAAAGTTACTGGAGTTAAATATAAATATGTAATAATATGATAAAGTATGTATAAAGTATGAATGTGTAGTGTAAGAGTGTAAATGTTTAGTATATAATAAGTAATACATAGACTGTAAAAATAAGTAACAAGCATTGGGCACCACAAACATGGTTTTGTAGTAACCAATGCAAAACTGGTATTAAAAAAAAAAAAAAAAAAAAAAAAACCTCAAAACCTCATCAACTTCGCATATATATGGTTATGATGTAAACATAATATTAGCATATATGGCACAAGTGATAAAATATGTAATGGGAAAAGTAAGAAGAATGTACTGTGAATAAGTATAAAAAATGTATGTAATTAAATATGTAAATATATATATAAGTTAATATAGTAAACAAGAACAATGTATTAAAACAAAGCTGGAAAATAAATAAAAAGAGAATATATAAATTTTGAAATGTTAAACAAAAAACTATGTAGTAGAATAATAAAAAGCAACCAAAATGGAAAGTAAGACATATTAAAATAAGTTACAAAAATTATAGAGTTCAAATGTTTAGAAAAATTGTAATGTAAGCAAAAAATTAAGTATATTTAAAATCAAGTAAACGATGCTGTGGTGTGATGTGGATTGGGGCTGGCATGGGCCGCGGCAGTGGTGTGGCAGACCACAAAAATTGGTACAAAATATTTTGTAAAATAAGGAGTGACAATAATATCCTATGGGATACTCAGAGCAGAACGAGTGATATTTGTAAGTGAAATGTTGTAATGTATCTGGTAAAGTAATAATTGTAATAAATGAAAAGCATTAAAAATGTGTAGTAGTCTAAAGTATTCAAAATTAGTAGTAATCTAAAGTAATCAATTGTAATAGTCGTAAATAAATAAATAAATAAGATATAAAGAGACAAGTAAAAAACCAATAAATGTAATAAAACAATAAATGCATAAATATAAACAACAAATTATGTAAAATAAATAAAGAAAATAATTGTCCCTGTTCATGATAGGGGGAACAAGTCGGACCCACCTTTTACATGGGTCCATAAAAAAAAAAAAAAAAAAATACCGCCGAGGGAAGAAAAAATTATCAATGTCCCTGGGTCATGGATGTGTATTAAATTTGTGTATAATATAATAAAAATCTTAAATATGTGTATAGTAGGTATAAAAGTATAAAATATATTTCCGTTGTCTGGTACCTGTAACACAAGTTCTTCGGATACTTAGCACAGGCCCAGATTGACGTGGTGTGGAGCGTCCATAGATATAAAAGAAAAAAAAATCATAGGATGTTCTGGATACAAAAATGATTCTTTGTTTAAAAATAATATCTTCATAAAGATTTGTCAAACACTTACAGGAATTTGCAGTGTCATAATATGTAAACAATATCCTACACATATTTTACGGTTCGAATCCTTCATAAAACGGATTTAATAAAAACATTGTAGAGATACTCGAAGTATTAAACTGGGATAAGTTGTAAAATTGTGCAGCCATTTTGCGGATAACATTGGCGTTCGTTTCGTTGCTGTCTGTTTTATTACTTTCAACTTATACGGGATAATTAAGTTTATAACAAACTATGATATAATGTACATAATATTAATAAATTTATTGTGTAACATAGTTATGCTGCCGTTTAGCCTTAGATTGGCTGACGAACCCCTGAGATCATATCAAAGGGTTTTTGAGTTTGGTTACCACTGTCGATCTTGGCTACGGAGTTGCGAGAATTTTTTTTTGTCCGTTAAAAAAATAACCTTCGATGACCTAAGAGAAATAAAACAATTTTTATTTATTAATTTAAGTCATTAAAACATTTTTAATTCAATTGTACAAGAAATAAAGACGATAAAGTATTAAAGATAATGCCTATGCTTCGAATAATTCCAATTAAAAAAACTTAAGGAGAATGCCGAAAACTGGGCTATTTTGCGTCACTCTTGCGTCCTAACCATTTGTATAAACATATTCGTCTTTTGAAGTATTATGTTATGTATATTAATTTTAGTTGTAAGCGAATGGGGTTACAAGTTATAAAAAAAGTAACATATTGAATTAGAAATTAGCGGAACCGCCATGTTTTATATAGTCAACCGCCAAATGATGCCAGTTTATTGCGAATACCAGTTTTTAATTGAAATAGTAAGAACAGTGATATGAAATAAATGAAAGAAACCCACACTAACTCTATTTAACATAATGAACATTAGTCGATGATTATTTTATAAAATAATGCTAATGAAGTTTTGCTTTTTAATTGAAAATAATAAGAAATATAGTAAAGTTATGTTCTCTTTTTCTAAAAATATTTTAGGGTAAATATTTTTTTTACTGGCAGCCCTAACCGTATGGTACTATTGACATTTGTGTGACGTGAATAATGAATTTGACTTTTTGATGGTATGGTGTTTTGTGTCGGTCGGTGCTCCGTTTTGTGTGAAAGAAGTGTTTTCTTTAATTAATTATTATTCAAAGTGTTCCAACAAAGTGTATTCAAAGTCTTGATTACTTCAACGTTGAGTCGTGCAATCCTCCGTTGATTCATTTACTATGTCATGTGTCGACAGTGTATGTCGTCAAGAATTTGAGATAGAGACTCTTTCATTAGTACCGAGACAGGACTCTTACGATGTCGTTTAGATCTAGAATTTTAAATTCAGATTTCTCAAAACTCCCATCGAATATCTAAGTGATTTTTAAAAAAATAATCCTGAGCACATTTTCAATGTTTTACAGTTAATTTGGATAAGACGCAACAATAGCCCAACTGTCATAGAAAAATCGGCATTGTCCTTTTTAAATTAAAGTTTATAACCGTTTTCAGTACCTAAATATTAACGGCATTATTCTGTGAGGAATTCAAACTCAATAGCACACATTTCGAGTTAATCTCATGTTTATGTGAAATTTAAGAGGCTTCCACGTTCAGAGCGCTTCATTATTTAGAAATTAAATCAAAGCTGGAACATATACAGTTAAAGGAAATGTACGTTTGAATTATCTTTGCAATCTAGTACAAGCACAGATCAGAGCGTTTGATATACGAATATTATGCTTCTGTGAATTCACTGCTCTTTAAGTATCAAGCCTTTTGGCTTTCGGTAGATATTCAACGCTATTTAGCTCTTATCTTTAACCAAAATAACTTTGTTTAATAAGAGGAGAGATAATTTGCTCAGTAACTAATAATTATAATATTACTCGTCTA
The DNA here is from genome assembly GCA_905187575.2 of Celastrina argiolus. Classification (NCBI taxonomy): domain Eukaryota; kingdom Metazoa; phylum Arthropoda; class Insecta; order Lepidoptera; family Lycaenidae; genus Celastrina; species Celastrina argiolus. The sequence continues at coordinate 10,477,004 of LR994581.1, forward strand.
GTAATTTTCCGCTACATCAATCGCGCGAAATGAAATCCCACTGGAAGCGAAAATTTTGGTAACAAGTAGCCTATGTATTAATCCAACATGTAAACTACCTACTACCATACCAAATTTGAACAAACTCCGTTCAGTAGTTTTTGCGTGAAAGTATAACAAACACACATGCATCCCACACATACAAAGTTTCGCATTTATAATATTAGTAAGAAGGATAGTACGATTTAAATATCTATAGCTACTTATAAGATAGTTAATATAATTTTTCCTAAGCGCTTCGATTATTAACCTAATCAACAAATTAAACTAAAGCGCTTTAGTTCCGCGTCAAAACAGATTAAATCTAATCATATTTCTCGTTATTCTATCAGATTCGAGTGGACACTCCACGGAAATAGTTTACCTTTGATCGTTGTAGAGGTCATATCCCAGCTCGATCTCGACGGCGTCCTTGGAGTTCTTCCAGAATAGCAGCTCGATGAAAACTTTGGAGTTGGCGGACGCGATCTCCGCGAATTTTCTTATTATAAATATCGCGAACTTCTCCAGCTCCTACGGAAATATTCGCGAACATAAACTCGAGAGGTGAATAAAATAAATTCCTCGATGATCAAATTATGTAAGTACTATGCAAATGGGATTGAAGTATTTTCACCTGTTACTTGTTACCAACTTTGCTAAATGATTACACTGTATGTGGAACAATTAACGTTACATAATTATAATTTTAAACACATAATATTATTTTCGTGACTAATTCTTTCGCATGCGGCTTGCGGAACAAATGCATTTTTAAAAGTTGCACCCGACTTTGTAAATCATTGATTATGTTACCCGAGCTACGGTGGAACAAACGTACACATTCATAAATTGACTGCTAAAATCATTACCCTTCCTTTGGATTTGGCTTAGTCGGTTAAAATCACACAGACGGGTTAGTACGGGTTAGCACAGACTAGTGCGATATACCATATCTAAAGGCAAATTGTAGTGCTTGAACAATAACATACCTTGAAATGAACGATGGGGTTCGCCAGAACCTTCTGGAAGGTAACAAAAAGCGAGGCCTGGAACATCATGGAGGGTCGCTTGCAGTCCCAAGCGATGCGGTGCAGCATTTTGGCGAGGCAGTGGTTGGTGTGCGGCAGGTTCTGGTCGAACCGTTCGAGAAGCGCCGCGCAAGCACTCACCACTCGCGAGTGGCAGAATCTATGTAGAGATATTATATCGTGTACGATGCCTATCTTCAAATCACAAAGAAAATGGTATCACCATAATACTGGCAATTCGACTGGCTATTTTTCTTTTCTTCGATTTCCAACAGATAATAAAGAGTTAAGGCCAAAAAAATTTTTAGTTTTTCTAGAGAAAGTCATTTTTTTTTTCATTAAGGCAATAAATCTCTAGGTTCACTGGTTCAAAAATATACATGTTATAAATATACATTTTAAGTAATTAAAGTTTTTAAGATCACCTGTATGGCGAAGTCTAAAACTGTGTTAGCGAAAAGTGCTTAAAGGAGTCTCCAGCTTGATTTGATAAGAAATTTAACTGCATAATATATGCACTTTCCTATTGTAACGCAATAAACTAAAATGGTACAGTCGATGCCTAATAAAATTGATATTGTGAGAATTCTACTTTATGTTTATAAATTGCAAGCAAGATGTATAACGGGAAATATTACCTTTGAACGAAGTCTTGGAAATCGAAATCAGTTTCCACGACAGCTGATGTACTCTCTTCTTCTTCCTCTTCTTCTTCGTCTATTTGAAAATACAGGTTGATTCATGGTTCATATATTAAACCGAATATGGAGTGAAGAGAATTACTTGTTTTGGCACCTCATACGAGCATAAATTACTTAATATAACCCAAAAAAATCAAAGGTCTCAAATGACCACAAACTATGCTGGGGTTCGCTGGCTCCTAGTCTATACACACGAACGCACTGGTCGTTGACCTAAGATCTGACCAGGATTTAAACTCATCTGTTTTGTAACTTTTATGGAGATGTTTAATCGCGATTTCGTAAGTACTCGTAGTTTATATGAGGTTCCAAAACAAAGAATGCTCTAATTGCATGCATTCTTTGTTGTTGTTTCACACTATCGCCTTGATATATAAACCATGAATCAACCATGTATAATTTATAAGAAAGTTTACATAAAATATAATATTTTTTTTAACTACTATTAAAAAAATCCTAAAGTCGGCTCCACACTACTCGCGGAGTTCCTCGGCGAAGTACGGCGAAGTACGGCGAAGTACTAGTAAAGTTTGACGAGGTAAGCCGAAGTGCATCTCTACACTATCCTGTTCGTCTAACTTCATTCAACTTCGCGAGTAGTTCCACACTACTCGCGAAGTTGAATGAAGTTAAATAATAACCGGGGTAAAATATAAAATAATAAACATAAAAACTGTTTTAATAAGTCGTTAAGTTGTGCCAGGCGACGAATGAAGTAGTACGCATGAGTAAAATATATTAGTAGCAGCACAAAGTAGATAATAAAGTAGTGGTATCTATATAATAGACGGAAAAATTATCTAAATCGAACGTTAAATTACACTTGTACACGAGTAGGTACAGAGGTACTAGTAGTACTTTTACAGTATAGTCATCAAGTGACATTTAAATGGATACCGTTATAGCCACTGATATTAAGCTTTTTTTTATATTTCGATTTTAGTTAACAATGAATTCAAATACGGTATACATGTCGCAGTCATCTGGTTGAATCTGCTATTTGATTGAATGACTAGCGCGATCATTTAATGTCTTCAAACATCTCGTATAGATAGCAATGTGTTGACATATTTTTATTATTATTATTAATTTATTTTAATGTGAGTTTTAATAGTACACATTCGGAAATGTTGAAGTTTAAAAATAAAATAATTAATGGCTGTCCTAGTCTCGGATTCATTGAATTTGTTGGTAAAAATAGAATTCAATTAACTACCTAGTCATTCAATCCAATAGCAGATTCAACCAGATGACTGCGACATACATACGGTGACAGTTTTGCATACATACTGACGTCAAATTCGTATAAATATAGGTACCGCATTCCCCTCAACAAACTAGCAACAGTGACAGCGTAAGCCGCTTTCAGTCTGCAAAGTTATTTAGTTGGAAATAATCTATCGGGATTTACCTGCAGGGTTATCCTCGGCAGCACTGAGTAAAAAATATATATGGAACTAGCTTCAGATTCATAATTTGTACTATTTTCATTTATTTTTAAATAGTTTACGAACTATAATTGAAATATGAACTATTTTATATTGTAGAACATAACATCTCCAAAGGATTTATGTAACTATTTAATGACTAACTAGGTTCCTTTATCTACAGAATATGGCTAAATAAAGGTAACTCAATAACCAGACCACCTACGCAGGAGTTGTTTTACAGTGCCCGTGTGTGTGCACAATTTACAATGGGCCCTTTCCCTTAACTCTCGTAAACCAGTAGCACGACTGGCGAGAAATCAGGTGCAGGAATTACGATACATTCTTATTTTCTGATAGTCATTCACACTCCACAGATCAGCCTGAATTTTTCTTTTCTAATCCAGACTTGAAAACAACAATAATTGTTGTTCACGAGAATTGAACCCAAGATCTCTGGGGTCGAAAGCTAAGCTAACCCAGGAGACGTGAAATATATTCTACTAGAAGTAAAATATACCGACTGCGCATCAGGTAACGGCTTGTATACGTATAATCTTTTATTGCCTTTGGAAAAAATTACTTACTTAAATTTTCAGAGATACAATTTCTGACAATTTACAGAGAAAAAAGCAAATTGCTTATTGAAGTGAAAACGTTCAAGGATGTTCCTTTTCAAATTAATTTTCGTCGTGAATAACTGCTTAATTTTTTATGAAAATCTGATATGAAGTCTTTACAAAGCGGCATAATTAGGTAATTAAATAATCTATTAAAGTCAAGTGGCGGTCTTTGAATTATTGTAAAGGAATACTTGATCTAATTACAGCTAAAAGTAATCATTTTCAATCTTTTAAAACATACCAGATATTACATTTAGTTTTCAAGCCTCAAACAACATAGTCTGCGTTGTTTAAGGCGTAAATTTGAAGAAGAGGTTACCACAACCTCGTGCCTTATTTACCTACTGCCTCATTTCATTTTCATTATTTCAATACCGACCTCAATACAAAAAATATCGTGTACATAATATTAATAATGCCTCCCACACAGATTTCGGTGACGGTGGCCGGTTTTATTAAAACCAGGCCAGCTACGTGGGAGTTATTTTATAGCGTCCAAGTGTGTGCGCAATACACAAATCACTCTCTTTTAAGCGAAGCTCTGATCCACTACACCACGGAGGCGTTATCCTGTAGATACAGACTACAGAAGGTTTCTGTAGTATGTAACTCTGTATCTCTATATCTACATGTAGGTACTAGGGAGACGTATTAAACTTTTACTCGCACATTTTACGAACAAGTATATTACACTAGAATCTAGAACATGAGAAAAATGAACAGAGAGAAAGTTCACAAAGACTCCAATCATTATAAAACTTTCACACGGAAAGTCCTGTCATCGTAATATCACGAAAACGCGTTAATTTTGATAAGTTTGAGTGAACCCGCGTGGTAGGCAGTGTTACAAACCCTCATAAATATTTCTCCCCAGACTTATATGATATCCGTAAAATCGCAACAATTGCTTAAAAAACTTCAAAATTTTGGTATTATTAAGAATACTTGATTGAAAAACAAATTAATGATTATAAAAAAAAAATACAAATAATGTGATTTTGTCCTTTATACATTTAGATACACTACCAAAAGTTTATTTTCTACAGGTTGATTTTTTTTGGCTTCTCAATATTATTATTAAAGATTTTTTGATTTTAATTGAATCAATTGCTTAATTTAATTAAAAACAAAAAACCTCCAAACAATCCTATACATCCTCAGAAACCACTTAAATTTAAGGAGAACTCCCTATGTTGGCAACACTGGCGGTAGGTAGTACTAGGTACTAATGATGAGTAATATGATTTGCGGTAATTGGCTTACCCGCGCTGTAATCGGAATTCTCATGAGCCTCCTCCGCCGGGTCATCTGCAATATAATATAGATTTAACCTACAAGCCTCAGTTATATTTCATTAGCAAGACATTATGTTTTGGTTTCTATCTTAAACTTTTATTAGAAATCAAACATCTGTTAAAATTGCCTATTACATCGTATATTATGTAAGTTGGAAAATCCATAAATAATCTTTTTCTGGAACATAATATTAATTTCACAATTCTAATATGTGTCGTCTGGATGCAAATTGGGGTGAACGTGCAAAATAAAATACCCTAAAATTACTTACTACCTAAATGTTATGATTATGACCTGTAGGCCATATTATGTGTTTCAATTCTATACAAAACATGACCCTATGGTAGGTGAGGGTGATAACCAACAAGACAAAACCTATTTTCAGCTATCTTTCTCTCGAGTTTAGTTTTACAATATACACACTGTATGTAAAACTAACAATACTGAATAATTTTATCTTCATTCAAAATATTTATACAGCTGCTTTAGAACTATGAGGGTCTAATAAAGATGAAAGGCAAATAACCCTCGTTAGCGAGTTAACAATAACTTACCTCGCGCCTCCACGCCCAGGTCTGTGGTGTACACAGTCTTGAGCATGTCTAGTTCCTCGTCCTCAGGTATTCCTGGTGAACCGAATACACCTTCCTCGGGCCAGACCTCCCTACATTAAATTAAATGACATATGACCGATCTTTTGATGGTAAGCAAAGTTTTAAATCAGCATTTGAAATAGATTTCCCGTAAGCAGTAAGCACTAATAATAATATCTATGGACGCTACACACCACGTCAATCTGGCCCTGTGGTAAGTATCCGAAGAACTTTTGTTACAGGTACCAGACAACGGTAGATTTAAGATTTTTATTATATTATAGGCATATATATAGGCATGACCCAAGAACATTGAAAACTTTTTGTTCCCTCGGCGTGACTCGAACCCGCGACCTCTCGTTTAAGCACCAACGCGCTCAACCACTGCGCTACGGAGGTCGTCTATAGTATCTATAGTATCTAATATGAATCAAAAAATGCGAAAAGTACATTAATCAGTGGCCAGATTATTAACTTACGGGACTAAAATACGTTACATTTTTGGCATAATGAGAAACGTTAATTAAGATAACAATTAATATACATACATAGTACTTAAGATAAAATAATTTATTTCCATACTAATATAAGCCGGTCAGTACATTATTATCTACTGCCTACGCTGTTTCACGGTAAGATAAGTTTCATATTTATAAACTCCCTTTCAGCCGCGAACCTCACGCGTATTTTTATAGATCTACCCACGAGCAATCGGAGTTCTGTGATACTTGAGACATTTGATCATACAATACAAAGATCTGAAGAAATAAAATAAATGGGTGTAATTAAAGTATTTTGGACTAAATATCAATGAGGAAGGTAAGAATTTTTATTCATCCATGGAAGTCCGCGGATGCAGATGCGGATTATTAGATGTTTACATTCGCGGATCCGGATTCGATGCGAATGCGAATGCGATTTTCGACAATGAGGAAAAACACAACAAACAAAACTTGTAGGATCTTGGTACCAATGTGTGCCTTCCTATTCGTCAGTTACCGAATGATGTTAGCAATTACCAAAACAAACGCGAAGCACGTACAACTAGCCCCGCCCACTTTTTTACATGTACAATAATTGAAGACACGATGTGATAAGTGGAAAAAAAAAATTACCCAGAAAATTGAGTTTAAACTTTCACTTAAACATTTTAGGATATGTAGAGACGTATTAAGTACATTGATTCTAGAATCGGGTCTTCAGATTAATGTACTTAATACGACGTATTCTAAATGTTTAATTGATAGTTTGAACTCAATTTTCTCGAAATCAGAACGTTGCTACTATCACCTTCATCCATTAATATCTTCAATTACAAGTTGATGCGAATATGCATCCGTAAAAAGTCCTCAATGATTGATGCGAATGCGAATATTCGTAACACTCCTGCTTGTACATCTTTTTTTTTTTTAATATAAACAAATAATAATGTATTGTCATTATTCCTTACCTGGCAGCACGAAACAGTCCAACGGCTTCAGCGTATTTCTCTTCACGCATTAGAGTCTGTATTTTCTTCATACAGTCTCCCCTGAAAAAAAAATACATTGATAGTAGTTCTAAGACAGGTTTTAAAAATGAGGTGATCGTATTAGTGATTCCTGTATAATATATGTAAATCGCACCTAAAGAAAAGATACCTCACAAATCTTGACGATGAATACGATTGTATGTAAAATATATGCAGCATAATTTAGACGTATGAACATTGTATAGTTTGGTTTTTAGAGAAATATAGTTACTTCTAGTTTGTTCCACATTCAGTCATATAAAGTTTGACCATCCGACCGTAATAAACATTTATACTGTAGTTCGTACTAAGTGATAACAGTATCCGAATGTAATTATATTAAGGGCGGACCAAATGTTTTACCGTCTAGCCTAACTGGTACAATCAGCATTAAACGTAATAGACACTTATGTAATAGAATGTTACAAAACTCTTGATACTACGATGTTTCAGCTTCATAATTTTTAATAATTTTTTAATTGCAGTTAAGTAAATCTTCGTAAATTAATAACTATACGAAGAGATCTGCTCAGCAGTTGAGGCATGATAATGATGTTGAATGAAAAGATGTTTAATTTCCTTTTTTGAATATCTATTATTATCAGATAGAATTATAATTCTATCACACAAATTTTACATTCCTATAAATAAAATAATAACTTTTAGTAATACATATTTCAATAAAATATAAGTTTAATACCATACCTAAAAAAATTTGCTAGCCACATCTATGATATTATTCTGTGTATATTTACGTAAGTTTTTACTAACTACCCTCGACGTGTTGAATTATGAATGTTAAGACTGATTGTTATTTGGGAAGTGAAATGGATTTGTGTCAAAGTTTATGCAATGTATACTTATAGTTTAATAATTAATATACAGAATGTACCTACGCAATACACTCTGAATCTTTGTATTTTGTAACTTAATAATTTCTATTAAGTGAATTGGAAAGAACTTTATTATCTATTTATAATAATATCTATGGACGTCTTACACCACGTCAATCTAGCCCTGTGCTAAATATCCGAAGAACTTATGTTACAGGTACCAGACAACGGAAATATATTTAATATTTATATACACATATTTAAAAAATGTATTACTACAAATACAGATCCAGGACCCAGGATTACAGACAACATTTCTGTTTCTTCGGCGGGATTCGAATTCGCGACGTCTCGCTCGAGCACCAATACGCTCCACCACTGCGCTACAGAGTTAGTCAAACCTACTTTTTCCATACTGTTTAAATGGAAAATGCAGCATATTATAAAAACAGTAGTTGAACGCTTACAGCATTCAACTCGTTTCTAAACGGACACAGCTTATCTCCGAAAATATGAATGGTTCAATTCCGTTTTCACAATTTTTGGCACCGGAACGAGGCATTTCAAATATTTACATCGCGGGAAAATGTTGCCAATCGATACACGGCACGTAACTATAACTATTGCGCCCGTCATCCAAAAGAAACATCCATTTAATAACTTGTCAATAATGCAATAGCTTTTGTGCTCGGACTTGAATTTATGTTGCACATGTCGCTATTTGTTGGATGAGTCATTCATATCGTAAGCTTTGAACCATTGGGTGCAACGAACTGCACTAATAAATTTCAAACTCTACATTATTATTACTCCTTAGCGCAGTGGTTGAGGGCATTGATGCTCCGAGCGAGAGGTCGCGGGTTCTTTTTTATGTGTGTAAATGTTTTCAATGTTCCTGGGTCATGGATGTGAATTAAATTACATGTATAATGTAAAAAAATCTTAAGTATGTGTATAGTATATAAGAGTATAAAATAATTAAATATATTTCCGTTGTCTGGTACCTGTAACACAAGTTCTTCTGATACTTAGCTCGGGGTGGGATTGACGTGGTGTAAGGCGTCTATAGATATATATTAATTATGCATATTTATAAAATCTTAATAGAAACTATGTAATATTATTTGCAATTCTGCTAGTCCTTTGTCTTTACTTCACAATAGTCTCCAATGATAACTTTACATATTCATGTTTGTAAAATCCTATTAGAAACTACTTATTTTTTGTTTAAGTTTTGATAGTCCTTTGTCCTTTCTAAAAATTTTATTTCTAACTAGACTTTATTAATTCTATTTCTATATTATACGTATTGTTCAAACAGGAAAATCTATAGTGTCGTTGAGCGAACAAATGAAATAGATAGGTATTCGATTTATCAAATCAAAGTGATGTATCCTAATCCCGGGAGATTTGAGAACAGACGACCGATCTATACAATACATTGCACAGCGATACATAATATTTAAATATAATAAAAAAACAAACTTTTATAGTAAGTACTTATGGCATATAAGAATTTGTTTAGTCAATAACAGAAAATTCTATCACATGTATGTAAAAAAAAACAGAAAAGATTTAGACAAAAAAAAAATACTTCGTGAGTACTACCCATTAGGATGCCTCCTAAGCCTCCATATTATTTCGAACGACTTTGTATGACGCGAGCGTATCCGAAGGACTTGTGTTCTGTGTGGCACCAGACAACGGAAATATATACACATATTTAACATTTTTTAATATATCAATACACAAATATAATAGAACATGAATTGAAGATGATTGTAGCAAATTTTTGATTTAGAGAAAATTGAGTTCAAACTGTCACCTAAACATTTTAGAGTAAGTCGTAAAGTATTAAGTACATTAATCTACAGATCCGTCTCTAGAATCAACATACTCAATACTTTTTTTAGTGACAGTTTAAGCTCAATTTTTTTTGCGACATATCACCTTCATCCATTCGTCTTCAATTATTTGTGTTCACTATACGACGCTACGATACATACTAAATGCATACATAATTTGTACCTTAATAATTGGAATTCAGAGATGAATATGCTATGGGGAAAACAAATCGCGACGCTCCGACTCTGTGACAATGTGAGTTAAGAGGAAACACTACGAAATTTTTTCCATACAGAACATTTTGACGACCTCCGTAGCGCAGTTGGTTGAGCGCGTTGGCGCTCGAACGAAAGGTCGCGGGTTCGAATCCCGCCGAAGGAACAAAAAGTTTTCAATGTTCCTGGGTCATGGATGTGTATTAAATTTGTGTATAATATAATAAAAATCTTAAATATGTGTATAGTATAAAAGTATTAAATATATTTCCGTTGTCTGGTACCTGTAACACAAGTTCTTCGGATACTTAGCACAGGGCCAGATTGACGTGGTGTGAAGCGTCCATAGATAAAAAAAAAAAAAAAAAAAAAAATAGGGGTCTACGGGATTCCTGTTTCCTCCCTGGACAATGCTGCTAGGGTAACAATTTTTTCCTGAATATTCATGGATATTGTTTGTACGTCCCTATTTTTTACTTTTTTTAATAAATTAATTATTTAAAGAGATATGGACGTTCAAAAACCTAAAAAAAATGGCCAGACTCTTCGCTATGTTTAAACATCTAGGAAACAGATTTGACTACAATAAACAACAAAATCAAAAAATAGGAACCTAGCTCATTTCATTTTTTAGCTAATGAAGAAAAAAATATTTAAATCGGTAAGTCTTGGAGGAGGAAACAGGTATCCCCTAAACGTCGATTCCTGGTACTTTTAATAGGTAATTTCCGTCCAAGTTGCAGTTGTCTCTATCGCGCTAGTTCTGGCTAGCTACGGCACTGCGAGACAGCAATAGATTTTATAAATACCTATTTTGTATTTCTCTCCACCGTGTTGTTTCCTCTTAAGTCTTAGCGTAGTTAATTATTTGAAAAAAAAAAAAATACCTCTGCTCTTCTATGGGCACGTCAGAGGCGGCGTCAAAGGGCGGCGGGAAGTGTTCTGCCGGAGCAGACAGTGCCTCGGTCAAGAGTTGCTCTACCTGCTCCACGGGAATCTCCTTAGCCGGGGCTTGCGGTTTTGGTGCAGCAACGGCTTTGACCTTTTTCTCTAAAAAACAGGTTATGTGTTTAATATTACTTACATATATTTATATATTTATCATATTACTAGCTGACCCGTGCCCACTTCTTGAGCATACAAACTAAACGTTTAAACCTTCCCTGGACTTCCACGAACATTTCATGACTAAAAATAGCCTAATCGGTTCAGCCGTTCTCGAGTTTTAGCGAGGTTAATGAACAGCAATTCATTTTTATATATAAGACTAGCTGACCCGTGCCCACTTCGTTGAGCATACAAACTGTTTAAACCTTCCCTGGACTTCCACGAACATTTCAAGACTAAAAATAGCCTAATCGGTTCGAACAGCGATTAATTTTCATATATAAGATGTGGGAATTATTATTATGATTTCAGTTTTATAATATAGCTTGGTAATAAAGTAAAGTAAAGGAAATTCCCTAAACTTGCCTTTGATAAACTAGCATAGAAAATTAATATTTTTTGACTATCATGTGCCGTAAAAATACAAAATTAAATATAGACATTAGGTAGTAACTAAGCATATAATAACAGTAATAATCTAAGGACGCTTCACACCACGTCAATCTGGCCCCGTGCTATCCGAAGAACTTGTGTTACGGGGACCAGACAACGGAAACATATTTAATACTTTTGTACTATACATATATTTAAGATTTTCATTATATTTTACACATGTTATACACATCCATGACTCAGGAACCGAACACTTTTCGTTCCTTTACCTGGATTCGAAACCGCAACCTCCGGCTCGAACAGTAACGCGCTCAACCACTGCGCTACAGAGTTCGTCGAATATCTTTGAGTTCAACAGATAATGTATTCGTATGTAAATGTATTTCAGCGAAATCACTCGGTGTGCATGATGTAGTGTAAACTTTGATATCTCGCAAGTTCTGGCTACATTAAATAACTACGCGGGAACAACTATTCCCAGCCGTAGCCGGGAGTCGGACCTACATCACCTGCTTATCATTAAGTCTGAACTAGCCTAGCAGTTGGAGCAAACATCTAACAGCCACGTCAAAGTGAAGAGGGCTAATAGGGTAGTTCACAACAACATAAGTACATGATGTTATAGATACAATTATTTTCACTGTATGGTTATATGAAATTCTGAATTGAAGTGAATAATTTGCGAATTACTTTATTCTACTGTATGTTACTTTGACTTTGACGACCTCCGTATCGCAGTGGTTCAGCGCGTTGGTGCTCGACCGAGAGGTTGCGGGTTCGAATCCCGCCAAGGGAACAAAAAGTTTTCAATGTTCCTGGGTCATGGATGTGTATTAATAAAAATCCTTAATATGTGTATAGCATAAAAGTATTAAATATATATTTCCGTTGTCTGGTACCTGTAACATAAGTTCTTCGGATACTTAGCACAGGGCCATATTGACGTGGTGTGAAGCCTCTATAGATATTATTAATATTACTATTACTTAACATAACCCTAACCGGGCACTGCGAGCTCGACAAACACATTCACAGATTGGGTATAGGTGATTTAATAACTTGCAGATCCTGCAAGGAGAAAGGCGAGACACCCCTCCACCTTCTTCTTGATTGTCCATCTGAGCAGGAGCAAGTACCTCGGGCAGTTCGAAAACTCTAAAGCGGAGGAAATTCTCACCGCAGACCCCCCCACATCGTTCTTTTCATGAGTAACATAGGACTGGGGACGGTACTCTAAAGCGAAGGAGTCACAATAGATCCGAAAGGGTCGCAGTGACATTAGGGCCCCCCGACAAGGCTAGCCTTCGGTTAAAAAAAAGTAAGCTACTTGCAATAAGAAATGAATAGGTATATTTTTGAAATATTATTATATATTACATATGCGTTCCTACTGACTTTTGTTCTACTGCAATAAATGTGTATATTTAGCATGATTTAAAGGTGCATATTTAGCATGATTTAAAAAAGTTTGCTACCGCTTTTCGGATATAACATAGTTCAAGAATTACGCCAGTAAATTTTGATTACTAATTTCTGTTACTCGTTGTATAAAAAACCACGAGGTATCATTTCAAGAGCGGCAGAGATTATAATACACAAAAGCGGTCATATGTGAGTGGCTCCGGATACTCTCGACTAAATCATAAACAGCCCTTTGAGAAAATGCATCAGGCTACAGGCGCGTAGGTTTGCTTTAGATTAGTTAAACGCATCCCTGCCCGGTGTTGCGAGCGCAAATTGTTTGACGCTGCGGGCTCGAGCCGTGCTAATTGGACATGGTATAAAAATAAACCGCCGCCAGCGATCAATATACAGAATTCAATGCATTTTGCGATATCAATATTAATAGATTAACATTTATACAGTTTTACGTTGCGTTTGCGCCCGCGGCGGTACTGTTTTGTTAGAATGTCGTGTTTGAACAACCAATGAAACGAACGAATATACGAACAATTATCCATTTGTTCGTATTCGTATGTTTACGTACAGGAATTGAATCCATACAAGGTGAATGTTTTGTGACATCAATGTGATTTTATGTAAACAAAAAAAGGTAAAGCATGTAATTATTTTTTATATTGCGCAGTGAAGTGACATTCAAAATGAGCTATGTTTATATTAAGATCGTTAGGAACACACAGAGTATAGATACATAATATTATGTGTATATGACTACAAGAGGCTATCGTTTCCATGAAATATTTCATAATATGATAATAAAAATTCGCGAAACCTTTTTACAAAGCTTTGTCAGCAACCTATTTCAATCGGCTGATTCGACCGCCTTTTGCTCGTTCATATTGTACCAATAATTTAACTTTGTAAGCCTCAATAGCGGTTATTTACAAGCCCAATTTTTATGGTACCTATATACGAAACAATTACGAAGCAACAAAAATATTTTTCCATTTTTAGATTCCGACATTTAATACTTCCCTACACGGTTATCAATTTATATTACGACTAGCTGTACCCGCAACTTCGTCCGCGTGAAATAGTTGAATTAAGCCCCTTGGCCCTGATTCTAAATGCCATCGCTTTTACACTTCCGGAGTTCGAAAACAAAATGTATGGGATTTGACATAAACGTGACGGACGAATTCGCTTCAAATTCCATACATTTTTGTTTACGAACTTCGTTAGTGATATCGATGTTATCTTGAATAAGGGCCCTGATTTTTAAACATTCATCATTGGTGTTCTGCTTTCTCGATAAATGGATTGACACAATCTTGCATCGTGCTATCGAAGTCTTCTAAGTACCACAACATGTGAAAAGTACTACAGTGGATTTCGACCTGGCTGAGCATATCACCTCGCTTGGTCGGAGATCCCCCTATGAGGCTTCCACTGTTTCCACACAAACAAACAGATACTCGTCAGCTTTATATTATCTTATATATAAAAATGAATTGATGTTCGTTAGTCTCGCTAAAACTCGAGAACGGCTAAACAGAATCGGCTATTTTTAGTCTTGAAATATTCGTGACAGTCCAGGGACGGTTTAAACGGTTTGTGTGATCAACGAAGTAGGTACGGGTCAGCTAGTCTTATATATAAAAAATAATTGCTGTGTTAGCCTCGGTAAAACACGAGAACGGCTGAACCGATTCGGCTATTTTTAGTGTTGAAATATTCGTGGAAGTCCCGGGAAGGTTTCAACGGTTTGTATGCTCAACGGAGTGGGCACGGGTTAGCTAGTTATGCATATATCTAAATATTATACAATTATAACTCACTCTTAGGTTTGCCCTTCTTCCTTACTTTCTTCTGCACGACAAGTCCAGTCTTCTTGCAGAAATGTTCCAGCATTTTGAGGAACAGGTGGACAGTCTCCACCAGATCCACGAGATATGACCTGAGCACAATAATTGTGTGATATATATGTTTTTATGTCTGACTACTAATATAATATTTTTAAGTCCAACAAAAAAAAATTTAAGCTAATTCTTGTCTAATACTATCATTGATTAAGTACACGGAAAATAAAATTTATTAAATATTAATAAATTTAGCAAACTTCACGCCACTACTCGGCAGCTTAGTGCCAAATTCACCAACACAACATGTTAAAGTTAATCCTTCATTAAATTTCATGTAATCCCTCTCGTATTTCCTGTCAATGAATGAGAAGGCAAGGTAATTGAACAAGCCGTTAACACTAACAAGCGTTGGTGCAATTGGGACTTAGTATTTGAACGCTTACACGTGTTGTTCACAAATGTTATCTTGATTTAGGACCAAGTGCGAGCAAGAAGGGTTCCGTACAAAACGAGAAAAATATACGTTTATTGTATGGGTGGGATAAAAAATAAACATTTAAGGGTGGCCCTTAAATATTTATTTTTGTAAATACACAATCTGTGAAAATTTCAACTGTCTAGAAATATGAAAAAGTGACAGACGGACAGCGATGTCTTAGTAATAATAATATCCATGGACGCTTCACACCACGTCAATCTGGCCCCGTGCTAAGTATCCGAAGAACTTGTGTTACGGGAACCAGACAACGGAAATATATTTAATACTTTTATACTATACATCTATTTAAGATTTTTATTATATTATACACAAATTTAATACACATCCATGAACCTAGAAACATTGAAATCTTTTTTTGTTCCCTCGGCGGGATTCGAACCCGCGACCTCTCGCTTGAGCACCAATACGCCCAGTGGTTGGGCGTATTGGTGCGCTACGGAGGTCGTTTATAGGGTCTCGTTTTTACTATTAGGGTACGGAACCCTAAAAATGAGCACCAATACGCCCAACCACTGCGCTACGAAGGTCGTCTATAGGGTCTCGTTTTTACCATTAGGGTACGGAACCCTAAAAATGTATATAACTTTTTAGTCTTTCCTAATTTTTTTAGTCTCTTATACCAATCATACATAACTTCATATCAATCAACGTTAAACGATCGATCAAACCCCTCACCTCGGCATTTTGTTCTCGTCATAGTTCAGTATAATCGATAATATGAACTCTCTGTACTCAAGCACGTAGAATATATTGCTCTTGAGAACTTTGGCGGAGTCCCTTACGCTGCTGTCGTTACACTTGTCCATAGCGAGTAGGGTGTGCAAAAGTTCCTTGTAGGCGCGCAAGGCGAGGTGCAGGCGCCGCACCCACGCGGAGAACTTCTTCTTCTCGACTTTGATCATGTCGTAGTACTTCTCCATCTGCTGCTGCACGTAATGAAACATCGGCACCGACATTGTCTCACTGGAATGTTCTATATATTTAAAGAAGGCTTGAAAAGTGTATCACACACTACATGTTACTCGCTTCGTAAGAAATAAAAAACTGCAACAACCGTACATTTTGCTGTCGTAAAAAGAAGCCTGTGTTAATCCAGCATGTAAATTAGCATGCTAAATTTAAAAAAATGTAGTTATTGCATGAAAGTAATATACTACTAGTGGAAACTTGTAGTGTGAGTGAGTTTTCCTAATAAAATAAAATAAATACATCCACAAATACAATCTTTCGCATTTATAATAATAGGAGGATTGTATGGCGTAAAATCTCTTGACCATAATAAGTACTTACTGATTAAATGTATATCATTTTGTGTTATCACCACAGAATATAGAAAAGTCTAGAATTACTTATAAGTGCACTGTACAACGTAAGTTTGTGCCGTTGGTTAAACAAGCTATAGTATTACACTAATAAATGGTATTGCTAATTAAAGGAGCAATTCCAAGTAATGTGTTTATGACAAATTAAAGTTGTATTGATGAAACCACCTCATTTTTTAAGAAATGCAAGGAAAACTATAAAAAGGATGTATTAATCTCTCATTAACATTTTCTCCCATGGTTAAGAGAGTTTTTGTGTGCGGCTGTTTTGCCCTTTGTTATTTTAGATGTTTTACTTATTTATAGTTTGGTCTTATTGTGGAGCATTTGACTAATAAATCTAATTTTTGGCTTTTAATGGTAAAGGTATAATAATGTATTATATGAAAAACCTACCAATTATTCAATTAATTTGATTGTTAACTACATAACATAAATCAATTTAAAGTTATCACAGTATAACTGATGTAGTTACAAAAACTTATTTAAAATGTCACTTTTTTATTATATTTTGAAAATAAAATGAATCTTTAACTAAACAGGTAGATAATATCTTACATACCTTATAATCTAAGTACATACCTGACTAGTCCTACTTGAAAATTATGTCCTCTATTGAACTCCATGAAGAATTTCATGGCCCACAAATAATATGACTCGTCATTCTGTTGTGCTTTTGCTCTGACTAGAACATCTTTCACATAGTGCATCATTGGATTGTAAGAGCTGTTAAGAAACTCTATACAAAACTCCTTTAGAAATAATCTAAAAAGTTATATATAACTTTAATAAACAAAAAATCTCCGTCACACAAAATTGTATAATAATCATATATTCAGATATAGTTAAAGAAAATTAAGTAACAATACCCTATTTTACTTCCAATTAAATACACTAAATTACCTCACAGCAAAAGCTGATCTTCTTTCCATCATACCACTTTCAACTGGCCGCCTGTTCTTGGGTTTCACTAATTTCGTGGTTTTACTACCATTGAAGTTTAAATTGGATATTTTGTTCAGAGGCTTCAAGCTTATCAATTCGTTTTCAGATATAGACTTCATATTCTGTATAACATAAGTCCCACCGAATCTTGAGTGTCTACAATGAATTTGATTAAAAATAAAAAAAAATTGAACAGCTCAATTTAATTGACAAAGTTATAAGCAAACTATTAATAAACATTCACTTAATAAGTATGTGAAGTTATGCCTATTATAATACATTTAAATACTAGTGATGCAACGGAACTGGCATAACGGAAGCAGAAACGGAAACAGATGTCAAAGGTAAATCTTAACGGAAGCGGAAGCAGAAACGGAAGCGGAAACGGAAGCCTTAATCCTATATAGAAAAAGCAAAATTTTGATTTTTTTTTAGATTTTTTATTATTAAATTTCTAGTAGTAAAATATAAATGGTTTGAGGCAAGGATTAAAGGATTTCCCTTAAAGGATTAGTAGTCAAAATTAAATAGAGGCAAGTTATATTTAATAAATAGTAACTTGGCCGCTTTTTCACCTTTTAGCCTATTTCGATGTTCTTCATATTATTATATTAAACCAGCTCCGCTAAATAATTGCTCGCTGGCTACACTGCTGGGGGGAGCTGATAAGTATTGGCAAACTATAGGGAAAATATATTTAGGGGGTATTTGTGTGCATTTCCATTCCACCACATAAAAGGATCCTCATGAAGAGGTAGTCTTTTCTCTTTCTTGTAATCCCGAAGGTGTGACTGTATCTCTAAAAGTAAATGGTCACCATCATTAGCTGTAGAAGAGTCTTCTTCCTTTTCTTCATTTACACTTAAAATTGATTCCAATACTTGTAATGATGATGATGATGATTTGGAAGTAGAAGGCTGCACTAAAATGTCTTCAATCGCAACGCCCGCGCCGCCCTGCCGTTGCATCGGCTGCACCGCACCTCACCGCTCTCTGCCCGCTTCCATTTAGAGTTCTGTTATAAAGTTTGCGGAACCAGAAACAGAAACGGAAGTGAAAAAACATGCGGAACTTCTGCAGAAGCGGAAGCGGAAGCAGAGTTCTGTTGCAACACTATTAAATACCCATACCCATGTTATTTGATTTGTTTTTTTATTACACAGAAAGTCATCTTTTGTGTCAACAATTTTAAATTATGCGAGACATAAAACATTCTATACATACCTTGAACCAGAAAATTGCTTCACTTTGTTTATTCTCTCCTTATTTTCTTTCATGCGTATCATCAGAAGTTCTTGTTCATCTTTAAGTTTCTCATCAACACTTCTCTGTAAAGCTGCATCTGCAAGACTTGAGGGGTTCTGTTCTCGAAGCAGGTGAGATATTATCTCCAGAATATGCATAAAATATTGCTTCTCATTTTCAGAGGACATATACAGGATTATGTCCAAGATACCAGAGTGATTTAAAGCCCATAATACCTGAAAAGCATATCTTTATTTAAAAAATTCAATGAAACATTTTGATTGTACTTTTGTTTTAAGTTGAAATTAGAAAAATAAGTTTTAATTATATCACTTAATATAATCGGGCGAGGGGCATAGTGATGTCTTACTATCAAGCCGTAAATTGTCTGTTAGACGATAAAAATTAAAATATCCAAACCTGGTCATGTACACTGGCATCATTTTCAGGTCTTTTTTCTTTGTCTAAATCTGCAGCAACATGTAGTACATTTCTTATCAAAATTAGTATCCTTTCAATTATGAGACCGGTGTCTTCATCTCTTTCCGACCAATCCTATATTATAAAGTTCATAATTTAGTTTAAAAGCAATAAACCTTCCACATAGAAATGAAAGACACTAGGTAAAAAGCATTTAATATTAAAAAAAAGAAGACTAGAAAAATAATTGACTTACTATTTCTAATGTTTTTGCCAGTTTCTTAGCAAAAACCTGCCATGTTTCTACTTTTGTAAATGCTTCCTCTTTATAGGACTGTAGATGTGATAGTATTTGCAAGTAATTATGCCTGGCTGTTTTTTCTGTTGGTACTTCTTCTCTATACAGCAATAAAGCTGGATTTGTTAAGTTAACAATAAGCCTACAACACAAGTCAAAAATAGTTTTTTTCATAGAAAACAATAAGAGTATCAACTGTAATTGAAATTTACCTTAAGGTTACATCGAAGAGTTCAGAATTTTCCCAATGATCTACTAACATGGGTAATAGATCTGATTGCAATACTTTAGTCTGCCCAAAGTGTCGACGTATTTCATGATCTTCGCCATCCCGTCGTAGATACCTAATTAAGTCTTTAACTGTATTAAGCGTAAAGTCATCTATCATGTACTTTCCAGTCTTTTTGTTTAATGTTCCTAGAGCGTTACATGTTGCTGATAGCTCAGCAGATAGTAAGGAACTCATCTTGATGTTTTTTCACCTTTTTACACAACAACTTCACTAGAAAATACTTTAATACATGATAATATTTAGTATTTTATTTATTAAGAAACGAGAATTCTATATCTAATATCGTCAAGAAATAATAATGCAAAATTAAATTTTAGGTTCTGTGTTTTGACAGCTGATCAACAATACGAATTTGATAAAGCCCGCGAAAACTCGATGACATATTTATACTTTTTAATGCCGTACTGTAAGCCATAGCTGTAAGCATACAGGTTTCTTAAATTCATCAGCTATTATTTAATTGTATCTATTTAAGTTACAAACTATGACTAAGAAATCAAGCTTATATATGATTATGTATTATATAAATAATATATATTCCTAAGTCTTTGGTTACAAACTATATAAAAAAGGTATTAATATGTATCATTAAACCTTCTAAATGATTAGTAACTTAAATTTAAGGCTAAATGCAGAGACATATTATTATTCTGAGAGTAACATTCCTATTTCCGAGGGGTTAAAAAAATCTTAAGCGAAAAAAACGAGAATAATTTTGATCAGACAATTTTATAATTTAAACTAGCTGACCCTTGCCCACTTCCTTGAGCATAAAAACAGTTTATGATGAAATTCAACTAAAAAAAACAATGCGGAACCGGCAACGCGGAACTCACAACCCGGGAACCTGTAACGTGGAATCCGCAACGCGGAACCCACAACGCGGTACCCGCAACGCACACGAGAACGCTGTCGAATAGAATAAATATGTCCGTCTACTGGCTCTATGCTACCTCCTCACCAATTTTCAGCCATATCGATAAAGCCGTTTTTGAGTTATAAATAATGTAACTAACACGACTTTCTTTTATATATATAGATGTATAGATTACTCCTACTAACATAAGCTAACGCCCGGTGCATGCTCCCGTCACAGTCGGTCCAGCCGATTCGGAGATCATTAGTTTGATGACGATGATGATGGTTATGATGATGAAAAGTAGCCTAAATTAATCCTTATAACTTTAGCTATCTACCAGTGAAAGTCGCGTTAAAATCGGTCCAGCCGTTCCAGAGATTAGCCAGATCATACAGACATGCCGACAGACAGACATTTTTTTTTAAAATTGCATTTTCATTTTCAGTAGATCGTTTAAAATGTCATATGCATTTAGAAAAACGTTGCTAATTGAAAGTTACAAACTGACACTTCAATTTTATTTATTTGTATAGATGTATAGATTTGAAAACCGATCTTGGCCCGTCTATAAGGCTGCGTTTCCACTGACGCGGAGCGGGGCGGTGAGGAGCTTAACGGTGCCCAAGCGGAGCGGAGCGGAGATTTCGAGCATAGTGATTGGTCAAGATTGGTCAACGGGTACCGCAAGTTCTTCTCCGCCTCTCTCCGCGTCAGTGGAAACGCAGCATAACGTCTATAACGTCTAACAGTTGTCATGGTAACAACATTGTTCACAAATAGAAAACCAAAATTATGAAATGCTATAAATACCGTATTTATATCAGCTTAAACTATTTGGATTAGTATTTTTGTTAATCCAAATAGTTTTGGATTAATATTTTTGTTAATCCAAATAGTTTTATGAATCCTAATAGTTTAAGCTTATGTAAATACGTGATTTATAGCATTTTATAATTTTTATTTTCCATTTGTAAACAATATTGTTACCATGACAACCGTGTCAAATAGACTGGCAACGACAGGAATAATCGAGTCCAGGTTCAAGCCCCGCGTGACCAATACGTATATTTTCTTCTTTTTCCTAATTTTTGCTTATGTTTTTCAACATTTTCTTTCATAATAACCTTTTCATGACAATAACGAACATAGTGTAAAAAAATTTGCGAAATCGGTTAACCCGTTGTCAAAGCGCACACGATGTAAGAAATTTTTGGGGTTTTAGTAAGGAACCCTATTTTTGTTGAAAATATAATAATATAATCCTATGTTCAGCGTAAGGAATGTAGCTTTCCAACGGCGAAAGAATTTTTCATATTGGTTCAGTGGTTTCAGAGCCTTTTCCATTCAAACAAACAAACAAACAAACAATCAAATGTTACCTCTTTATAATATTAGTATAGAAAAAAAATATATTTATATTATTATTTATAATTTAAATAATTCTTTTGGGATACGTCGTTTTTCACTTCAATAGAAAAAGTGACAATTACCAAGGAACATTAAAACGTTTAATGTAGGTATCTCCCGCCAGTGTTCGTGTTTCCATTAAAAAACAAAAAGGTAATTTTATGTAGGTTCAATAATATAATTATTCTAATCAAATTTAAATAATATTATTAATAATTTAATTGCGTAAAGGAGTAACTACTTACTTGGATTTACTAAAATCAGGGCTCAATATTTACACTGGTGCCAGAGTCCAAGCGTCATGACGGAGAATTATATTTGTATAATATTATGTATAAATACTGTGTAATCTAAGCATACAGAACAAGAATATTAATATTAGTACCTACCTACTACTACTACCTATCTACTTAAGTATCTAATGATTAACATAGGTACCTACCTATTCGCATTTGATGCAGCCGAGTCATTCAAATTACGCACTCGTCTTGCTTGCTTTCCAGGTCTCCAAATTGATATTAGTCGCAGAGCCCATTTCACTGGCCATCAGCCAGACAGTCGGTGCTATAGCACGCGTCCCGGCGGCTGGCACGACACCAATGGCTGGGATTATCCCAGTGTAATGGGGATGGCAGGATTATTGCGTGTATTGCACATAATACCGTTAAATATGGCGAACGGCTAGACTGGGCTCACAGTCAGATTTATTTTTTATTTATTTATCGCAGAATGCTAGGTAGATAAGTTCAAATCCCGTGTGTAGATTTGTGCACTACATGTTTCTCGCTACTCGTACGCGTAAAATGAAACATTTACCGCAAAAAAGGATAAGAAGTTTACATGCTGGATCCATATCCAGCACGTAAACTCCTACCGTACCAATTTTCATCAAAACCAGTTTAGTACATCTTCCATCCATCCATACTTACAAAGTTTCGTCTTCATAATAATATTATACTTAAGTAGGATTTTAGCATTTTGTAGAAATATTATACATATTCAAGGGTGTAAACAAAAATAGTAAACATTCGACAATACTTTATGCCATTTTTTATAAAAGTAAGTATATGGCATAGACTTATAATAATGGTATATGGGGTGGGTTGGCCATTCATCAGAGGCATTGTTACTGTCACAGGGATGTAATCAAGCTATCTATCACGGCACCCCTTGAAGGAACGAAATAACTTCTTGGGTGGAACCGCATCTAGGGGTTAATAGTTTCGCTTTCTAAAACAAGGCTGTCAATCTTGTAATGTATCGAGAAGATATTTTATTCGCAAAATTAAAAAGATAATTGTAAGGGTTAGTGGTTACTAATGTTATAAAGGAAAGAAGCTATCGGACGGATTTCCATAATTAACCATTCGAATGCACGAATGAATGAGTAACAAAGATTGTATTTATTTTAAATACTACAAAGCCGCGGACATATCTAGTAAGCAATAAGTATATAATATACCTAAATTATATCTAAGGCAACCTTTTATATTATATCTATTTTAATACAACAATAACAAATTCGTTATTGATCTAATAAAAATATTGCAATCAAAGCGAATATGTGCCAAAATCTCCGGGCCGTGAGAAATAGTCGGTCTATTTCTCCCGGCCGAAGAAATAAACTACGGAGCTACTCATGGGTAGCCATGCGCGATCTTAAACGCTCCTCATTTTTCTATAGCCGAAGGAAAATTGCTGTCGTATTTCCGACTCACATGTCCTTAAGCCTGAGACAACTAGATTATCCGTGAGGAGACGAAACGAACACACGCGAACATCAATCTTGAGCCGTGTCACTCGCAGTAATAAAAATATTTCCACTGCGAAATATTTCATTTCAATTTAGTGCGAGAAACAGGGACGTTAGTAAACACAAATTAGCCTATAAAATATGGCTAGAACGGTCTCATTTATTTCAGATAGCGGTGTTTTAATGTTGGAACAGAAGTAATAAAAGCAATTAAAGAGGCATAAGTAAAAGTTGGTCGCGGCTACGCAGCCTTCGCTCAAAGTTTGTCCAATTATCATAACTACGAGGAATATGTTTGCTTAAATTATTGCAATTTGTAAAATGAAAATCATGTTTTTGCTATTTTGATATTATCTCAGAAAGCGTTAGTTCATAGTAGAGTAGGTAGTTAAAATTTTACATTTCGTCAAAAATAAGATTTTATTGAGTGTATTTTATTCAAAATCAATCTTCACGATTTTCAATCTACTAAACAATAAGGGCTTTTTCACAAATTAACTGTTTCAATTTGAGTTTCGTTATCAGTTTATTAGGGCCCGTTGATGTTGCTGACTGGCTGCACAAGTGAGGAGGGTGACGGTGGCATTATTTTCCCTCGCGAGGGTGCAACTCCGTAGCTGATAGTCGCATAAAGATTTGCTAAATCTGAAATACGGCTTATGTTTCAGCAAAATTGTTAATAGTGTTGTTACGATGGAAAAAGAGGTCTTTGGTAATCACATAATTAAGTAATAGCTTTAGCTGTACTTCTATGTAATATTTAACTGACGAATGATAATAACCCTAACTCTACATGTAAAGTCCAAATACACGCTAGATATTATCGTTAGCCACACAAACTTCTAACAGCAAAGTCCAAAGTACACATTTCTAATTGAAATTGTAGAGATAGTGAATAATTAGCTGAAAGTTTGGATAGGTAAGATCGGATTAGCTAGACATGGGGGCGTCCCCTGTAAGCCCGCGTAATACCCGAGCGTCAAGACTATCTAATCAGGGCTAGAGACAGTTCGAGACAGCGGCCCTGTTAATAACGGAAGCACTCGAGAGGGCGACGCTAAGTCTTATCTGCGCTTCCGATGGCTCGACTTACGTTTAATTGTTCAAGTTTTATTGTGACGACCCCTCTGATGCCTCGTAATAAAGTTATCGATGAAATTGCCATCATGTTTTAAGAACTACCCAATTAACCGTGCTAATTGCATTAACACGTATATTGAAAGGGTTATTTATATATTTCAAGAAGATATTAGGTAAATAGGCATTTATCTACTACACAAATTCATCTAATACATTTTGTAGTATAAAAAATCTGTGTTGTAAACTAATATAACATATAGAAAATCGTAACTTAATAAAACCTGGCTCAGAGAAAACCTTACTTGGAACAATTCACTACAATGTGCATTGCCTATAAGTATTAGGGTTTATCGCAGGGAACCTTTCTCTGCGTAGACTGATCGAGCTCGTAGACAGTTATTACGGACACTTCGAGCTATTAATCCTGAAGGTCTGGAAAGGTTCAAGCAAAATTCGAAAAATCATAAAACACATCTGCGACAAAGGATAAAGTGGCGCTTGAGATTTGCAATATAGTCATAAGGACAGACTGGTGCCTTGAACCTTACTTGAACTTTCCTCAAGCTCAAAATAAATGCGAGGACCAACCTTTTAATTCTTTTGGTCATAAGTGTCTTTTTATATTAATTAACTCGTTGATATTAAAATTTTAAAAAAGAAGCGAGCACGCTAAGAAGGTAACGACTTGGAAAATATTTACGTTTAACATGAATGTTAAATAAAGTTATAGGTAGTAAGAAATTTATGTAGTAAAAAGTCGACTCTAAAGTAGGTATAGTAAGTAAGCGATGTTTTTATACGAATGACCTACTCGCAACTATTTTTGCTTACTTTATAAATAAATTCCCTTACATTTACAACAACTTTTGTAGCTGATTGAGCGCGGCGCTGCATAATCGATAATTTGGGAGTTTGAATCCCGCCGAAGGAACAATTAGTTTTATGCGTGGGGCATGGATGTGTATTAAATATGTTTAAAATCTTAAATAATATGTCTATAGTTAAAAGTATTAAAGATATTTCCGTTGTACTGGTACTTCGTTTTCGGATACTTATGACCGGGGAAAATCGACGTGGTGTGAAGTATCCATAGATATTATTCTTACGTAAAACGTAAAGTATATTTAAAAATCATTACAAAGGCAATCTAAGCTTCCGAAGACAATTTTATTAAAATCTCTTTTCTGATTGAAAAGTATTAGGTACATAATCTAATACAGCGCTTACCGGGTGTCTGAATGGAGCGTATCACACATCAAAGGCTATCGGTTTTTGCTACGTGTTGTAGCGGAGAACAATTCAATTTACTTTTATAGCCAGTGGTGATCCCCTCCAGCGGAACAGATTCGCTGTCGGAAGCTAATCATCGCATCTTCTTGATTCGCTATCTCTTCTTTGAAGATTGCCTTTAAATCCCATGCGAATAGATATAAACCTTGGATTTCAACGAAATTTCAATTACTTGTATCCTACCTTTCACGGTTCAAATTTTAAATAAACTTTGGTTTGTTTATGCAAAAATAATAATTAATTTAATGGGTTTAGGTTTCGTAGGTCAATGAATAGATGTTTAATTTAAATAATATACTTCAGTATATTACTTAGTACTAAAAGTACTAAAAAAAGTAGTACTAAAAATAAAACACCTCCATGGCCTAGTGGTTCAGAGCTTCGCTCTCGACGTGGGCTCGATTCCCTCGTTGGAACAACAATAAATGTTGTTTTCAAGTTTGGTTAGGACAATGCAGGCTGATCACCTCATTGTCTGACAAGAAAGATGATCCATGCGTCGGATGGGCATGTAAAAAGTCGGTCCTGCGCATGTTCTCTCGCCAGTCGTGTCGGTTTAACGTTCCACTGGGTTATGAGAGTTAAAGGAAGAGAGAGCGTCTGTGTGTATTGCGCACACACTTGGGCGCTATAAAATAACTCCTGCGTAGCTGGCCTGGTTTCAATGAAATCGGCTACCGACAACGAAATCGGTGAGGGGAGCTATTATAAGTACCCACTTACACTTATTTACAATTAAGAAAAAACAATGTTATCAGTATCAGGGTGAGTGGCACCTCACCTTTAATGATATTAAAATAATTTTTAAATTTAAACATTATTATCTATAATATAGGACTACTATAAAAACAATATTTAATATCAAAGAATATTATGCTATAGTAACCGTAAACATTATTATACTTAACAGTTAACTCCCTGTCTCAAGGTGTATCTGTCATGTTTACGCAGTTAGGAAGTTTTTGCCCTGCAGGTAAATCTCTTCAAGTCCCGAGCTAAGAAACCACTCTTGAAAAATGATTCTCGCAGGAGTTTTTATGGTATTTTTTGCGCAACTCGCCTAACTACAATTTTCTCAATTTACTCTGCTTACGAGAAATGTAGAGCATTGCTTGTAAGGATTCTCGTACACGTCTCAAGTCTACCTATTTATTTAACGTTGGCACGTAGCATTTTTCACACCTTTTCTCAGGTTACATTTTACCTATGTAACGCCGCAAGCTGGCATGTTTTGAAATTAAATTGCATACAGTAGGTACCTATGCTTCGTTAAGTTTAAGTTTTAGTCTTACAAAGTTTTAGTATTACTTTGTAAATCTTTTGTAAGAAATAATAATTGATTGAATATAAAATTAACATTTTTGTACTCATTGCCTAGAAAATCCAAAAGATGAGCAAAATCTAAAATAAGAATTAGGTTAAGTTTAAAACATCTAAGTTTTAACCAATTAAATATAATTATCTAGCTCTTTTTCGCAAAACCATACGTTATTGGTACGCAGGTTAGTGTAATGTCTATGTGTGTTGTTCGCTTCTCGTTTGCACCTTACATTTAATAGTACTTATAAAAATATTTTACATAATTTTTTTACCAGGAGGGTATAATTACATCAGTAAAAAAACATTCATAAGTGTTACATAATGCTATTATGTATTTAAAACAACTAGATGTCAAAGATGACATTGACGTTGATGCCTAAGATAGTTTTAAGTTAGTCTCCTTGAGAGGCCCGGATAGGTTAGTAGGATCAGTGTACCTACATAGTTATTTATAAGATACTGTTTATTGTATTATCTACGTAGTAGAATAAAGTCAACTACGATTAACTAGAAGTGTATTATTATTAAACGTGTAATTGGATCCTGATAACAATAACACATATGCTGTGGCACTAAACATGGTGTCAGAAGAAGAAAAAGAAAATATTAACCAAAGAGAGGGTACGTCGAGAACGGCGAAAAAAGAAATTTCGAGACCGGCTGGGTGTGGTTCGACAACAATGACGACAATGGCTGCAAATGGAGTACAAAAGCTGGAAATTTCGACGGAAATCATCAACAATAATGCTGAAAACTTCAGAAAATGGACTCAATCGTTCGAGATATATTTGCTGGCGTCGGGAATGGAGAAAACCGAAGACAAAAGGAAGATTGCTATTATGCTACACTCTATGGGTGAAAAAGGTCTAAATATCTTCAACTCCTTCAATTTGGACCTAAGCAGTTCTACATTCAAACAAGTAAAGGAGAAATTTGTTGAATACTTTGAACCAAAGAAGAATTTGACAGTTACAAGACACAGGTTCTTCACATTAAAACAACGTGTGAACGAATCATTGGACAATTTTCTGATGGAGCTAAAATGCAAGTCATTCATGTGAGTTTGGTACGCTTCGTGAATCCCTGGTGAAAGATATTCTCATTGCTAACATGGCCACAAACTTCTCACAAATTCGACAAAAGCTGCTACAAGAACAAGATCTCTCCCTGGAAAGAGCCAAGCTGCTGTGTAGAACACTCACTATGGCACAGAAGAGTGAAGATTCAATCAATGGGGGTGAAAGAAGAGAAGATGCCACCGTATACAAGATAC
Organism: Celastrina argiolus; assembly: GCA_905187575.2. NCBI lineage: Eukaryota > Metazoa > Arthropoda > Insecta > Lepidoptera > Lycaenidae > Celastrina > Celastrina argiolus. The sequence goes on from LR994581.1 coordinate 10,505,862, forward strand.
ACAGAAACCGTCCGAACAGTTCTCCGTCATCATCGTTTTCATCGCACCAGCATAGGAGAAAAACCAGATCTCCAGTGCCGCATTATCAACAAAGAAGATCAGCTACACCCGGGTCCAGAACAACGTGCGGGAGATGCAACACAACACATGCTCATCGCAACTGCCCAGCATGGAAGCATAAATGCAGGTCATGTTTTAAATATGGACACTTTACTAATTTATGTTATAAGAAAAATAATGTCAGGAATGTTGTTTCTGAAGTAGACAACTCAAATCTCGATGATGAAATAACAAAAAATAGTGCTGAGAGATTTACTGTAGGGACATTGTTCAACATTGAATCACAAAGTAATAGTAATGGCACAATTTTAAGTAAAAATGATAATTCTTGGCATTATTTTCTTAATATAAACAATAAAAGAGTAGATTGCATAATTGATACTGGAGCAGATATAAATATGATGTCTTTAGACACATGCAAAAGCTCAAACCTAAAAATTAAAAATAAGGACAAACAACAGTGTAAAAATTATAATATTTTTGCTTATAATGGTCATAAAATTCCCATGGTGGCAGTATCTAATGTATCCTGTTTATTAGATAACTAGCTGACCCTTGCCCACTTCGTTGAGCATAAAAACAGTTTATGATGAAATTCAACTAAAAAAAAACAACCCCTAACTCGGGAACGCGGAACCCGCAACGCGGGAACCCGGAACCCGCAGCATGGGAACCCGAAACCCGCCACCCGCAACGCGGGAACGCGGAACCCGCAGCATGGGAACCCGAAACCCGCAACGCGGGAACCCGGTACCCGCAACGCGGGAACCCGGAACCCGCAACGCGGGAACCCGGAACCCGCAACGCGGGAACCCGGAACCCGCAACGCGGGAACCTGGAACCCGCAACGCGGGAACGCGGAACCCGCAACGCGGGAACCCGGAAACCGCAGCATGTGAACCCAAAACCCGCAACGCGGGAACCCGGAACCCACAACGCGGGAACCCGGAACCCGCAGCATGGGAACCCAAAACCCGCAACGCGGGAACCCGGAACCCGCAACGCGGGAACCAGGAACCCGCAACGCGGGAACCCGGAACCCGCAACGCGGGAACCCGGAACCCGCAACGCGGGAACCCGGAACCCGCAACGCGGGAACCCGGAACCCGCAACGCGGGAACCCGGAACCCGCAACGCGGAACCCGCAACGCGGGAACGCGGAACCCGCAACGCGGAACCCGCAACGCGGGAACCCGGAATCCACACCATGGGAACCCGAAACCCGCAACGCGGAACCCGCTACGCGGGAACCCGGAACCCACAACGCGGGGACCCGGAACCCGCAATGCGGGAACCCGGAACCCGCAACGCGGGAACCAGGAACCCGCAACGCGGGAACCCGGAACCCGCAACGCGGGAACCCGGAACCCGCAACGCGGGAACCCGGAAACCGCAGCATGGGAACCCAAAACCCGCAACGCGGGAACCCGGAACCCACAACGCGGGAACCCGGAACCCGCAGCATGGGAACCCAAAACCCGCAACGCGGGAACCCGGAACCCGCAACGCGGGAACCCGAAACCCGCAACGCGGAACCCGGAACTTGCAACACGGGAACCCTGAACCCGCGACGCGGAACCCGGAACCCGCAACACGGGAACCCGGAACCCGCAACGCGGAACCCACAACGCCAAACCCGGAACCGTGAACGTTGCTGGTTCTGCGCTGTCAAATGGAATAAATAGTATCCTATGTCCGTCTACTGGCTCTAAGTTACTTCCTCACCAATTTTCAACCATATCGATAAAGCCGTTCTTGAGTTATAAATTATTTAACTAACACGACTTACTTTAATACAAATAGCTGATGTATAGATGGAACTAACATAAGTTAACGCCCGGTGAATGCTCCCGTCACAGTCGGTCCAGCCGATTCGGTGATCATTAGTTAGATAACGATGATGATGATGAAAAGAAGGCTAAATTAATCCTTATAACTTTAGCTATCTACCAGTGAAAGTCTCGTTAAAATCGGTCCAGCCGTTCCAGAGATTAGCCGGAGCAAAGAGACACGCTAACAGACAGACAGACATTTTTTTTAAATTGCATTTTCGTTTTCAGTAGCAAGAAAAAAAAGACAGAACAGACAGACGTTAACTTCGCACAAAGACAAATGACGACAAAAGACATAGTGGCGTCATATCATGACGTTTTCGATTTTTTTTTTAATTGTTCGTGAATTATGACCATGGATCTAACTCCTTCGATCTGATTTTTAAATTAACATTTATAATATATTCTTATTACAACTTATAAGTTAAGTACTTTTTTTTAAATAGGTATATTTATAGTTGTTAAAAGATTAATCGTTTTTTTGAGTAAGTCTCTAGTGTTTAATAAGAAAAAGTGTTAACTGACGTAACATTATCACGACGTTTATTTCATTAAATCATAATTTGTATATTATATTTAAGATCGTTTATCAGTGAAAGCAAATCGTAAAAAAACTCATATTGGTTATGTTGACAATAAATATCTAATAATTATTAAATAAAGTTTAGTAAATTCTGCAGTTTTAACAAAAAGAAAATATTTATTTTATTATGTCGTCGTTACAACGTTACGTCGCTCATTTTTGATAAACTGTCAAATGTTACCTATTAAAATCACCCGACTATTTATTAGTGGTGGACAAATAGTTTAATGAATCCAAATAGTTTAAGTTTATGTTAATACGTTATTTATAGCATTTCAGAATTTTTATTTTCCATTTGTAAACAATGTCGTTACCATGACACCCGTGTCATATAAACTGGCAACGACGTGAATCGATTGAGCCCAGGTTCAAACCCCGCGTGACCATCACGTATTTTCTTCTTTTTTCTAATTTTCTGCTTATTTTTTTCAACATTTTCTTTCATAATAACCTTTTCGTGACAATAACGAACATACCGTAAAAAAAAATTGCGAAATTGGTCAAGCCGTAGTCGAAGCGCACACGACGTAACAAATTTTGGAGGTCGTTTTTTTACACTTTGGGTTACATTTTTGGGGTTTTAGTAAGGAACCCTACTTTTTTTAAACATATAATATAGCCTATGTTCAGCGCTAGGAATGTAGCTTTCCAACGGTGAAAGAATTTTTCATATTGGTTCAGTGGTTTCAGAGCCTATTCCATTCAAACAAACAAACAAACAAACAAACAAACAATCAAACGTTACCTCTTTATAATATTAGTATAGATAAAGTAGAGCCTGAAACAATTACTTTTGTAATAACAAGTTTGAATTGTCCAACTGTAATTGGCTTACCAACTTGTATAAAGTTAAATTTAATAACAAAAAACTTCTCTGTAAATTGTCAAAATGACAATAAAATTGTGAAAAATATACATAACCTATATGAAAAAACATGTGACAATATTGTAATCAAATATAATGATGTTTTTCAGGGCCTAGGATGTCTTCCATATGAACACAGTATTGTATTAAAGAAGGATGCCATACCAAGAGTAGATCCCCCGAGGAAGGTACCGTTTGCTCTCATCGAGCCGTTAAGGAAAGAATTAGAAATCATGGAACAACTGGGAATTATACAAAAGGTTAACAAACCCACATTATGGGTAAGTAGTTTAGTCATTACCATGAAAAAGGCAGGAGGATTAAGGGTATGTTTAGATCCTAGATATTTAAATAAAAATCTATTGAGAAGTCATTATCCTATTAAAAATATTGATGAAGTCAGGTCAAAATTGTCTAAAGCTAAATATTTTTCCCACTTGGATGCGTTCTCTGGTTTTTATAATGTAAAATTAACAAAAGAAGGTAGTGATTTGTGCACATTTCAGACCCCATTTGGTCGATATAAATTTCTACGGTTGCCTTTCGGGATTAATACTGCAACAGAAATATTTTATAAAACTATGATTGATTTATTTGGGGACATTGAAGGCATAATTATTTGGTGTGATGACATATTAATATATGGGGAGACAATTGAGATACATAATAAGAGATTAGAATTATTTTTAGAACGGGCTAGGCAGGTAAATCTGAAGTTAAACAAGCTCAAGTGTAAGTTTCTTTTAGAAGAAATAACATATTTGGGTTATATTTTTAGCAAAGATGGTGTTAAAATTGATCCAGATAAAATTAAAGCTGTAAAAAATATGTCTACACCTAAAAAATATTAAGGATTTACAAAGATTTTTAGGCATGTTAAATTTTTTAGCCCCTTTCATTGAAAACTTAGCAGACAAAACTAATGTCTTAAGAAACTTGTTAAAAAAGGATATACTATATAATTATCAAAAGTGTTTTGAATCACTAAAAGATATTATTACTAAAGCACCTGTATTAGCTAACTATAATTGCAATGTACCTTTAATTTTGTCAGTAGATTCATCCAAGAATGCAGTGGGCGCTGTAATCATGCAAAATAAGCGACCAAATGCATATAGCTCAAGAACATTGACAAGCTCTCAACAAAACTACGCTCAGATTGAAAAGGAATTGTTTGCTATACAGTTTGGTTGTAATAAATTTCATCAATATATTTATGGAGGTCTTGTTACCGTTCATACAGATCACAAACCTTTAATTTATCTCTTTAAAAAACCTCTTCATGAAGTGCCAGCTAGGTTGCAGAGAATGATGCTTGCGTTGCAAGGATATGACTTAGAAGTAATTTATGTACCTGGTAAACATATGTATATAGCGGACACGCTATCACGAGCTTCACTCACTGATACATATGTACCGCAATATGAACAAGATTTACAATATCATGTCAATTCAATTTTTTCTAATCAGTATCAAAGTCATATTTAGAGTCAATTTTAAAGGAAAGTAAACAAGATGAATCATTTAATTTGCTTAAATCTTATATAAAAAATGGTTGGCCAACAAGCAAAAACAAAATTAACTGTTTGGTAAAACCATATTGGAATATTCAAAGTGAAATACATATAATGAATGATTTACTCTTTAAGGGCAATAGGCTCATAGTCCCAAAGGCTTTACAAAAGCAAATATTAGATAAAATTCACTGTGGTCATTTAGGTATAAATAAAACACTTAACATTGCTAGGGAAACAGTTTATTGGCCCAATATAAATGCAGACATTAAAAATTTAATTGAACAGTGTCTAGTATGTGCTAAATTTAAACCTAACACAAATAAGGAACTTTTGAAATGTTATGATATTACACAGTTATGATATTTAGCGTTGCTACACTACCGTAACACAGCTAAAAATGATTTTCCCAGCCCAGCATCATTATTAATGTCTAGGAGTTTACGTATGAATATACCTGTCCTGTGTAAAAAATTAAAACGGAATTTAGTAAAATTTTCTGTTTACAAAAAATCTTATGTCAAAAATAAAAACAAAATGACATATTACTTTGACAGATGTGCAAGGCAAAGGAATGAAGTCTTTATGCCTGGTGATAGCATTTATTTTAAAAAGAATCCCAAAGATTTTTGGACTCCTGGCGTAATACACGGAAATCTAGATTGTGGTAGGTCTCATTATATTACCGATATGAATGGTGTTATATATAGGAGAAATAGAGCGCATATTAGACATAGGAAAAATAATTTAAAAAAGATAAATCCTCCTTCCTCTTTTACGGGTGACGGTAAAGTTGAATTTAAAAAAATAGATCCTTATATTGGTCATGATACGTGCAATATACTTCCCATAAATCCTAGTTGTTTCACGAGTGAAAATTCTCAGGATATTAGTAGGCATAATGATAACTGTGTTCCTGTGGAAAGGCAAATAGGTACAGATTATGTTACCAGATCTGGTAGAACTGTAAAACAACCTAAATTGTACATACATGAGAAATTTAATTAGTAAGTTATTTTTTGTAATCATGTATATTTTAAGCATTATTAAATTGTATGCGTTTCTCGAAAAAGGGAGATGTTACATAATGCTATTATGTATTTAAAACAACTAGATGTCAAAGATGACATTGACGTTGATGCCTAAGATAGTTTTAAGTTAGTCTCCTTGAGAGGCCCGGATAGGTTAGTGGGATCAGTGTACCTACATAGTTATTTATAAGATACTGTTTATTGTATTATCTACGTAGTAGAATAAAGTCAACTACGATTAACTAGAAGTGTATTATTATTAAACGTGTAATTGGATCCTGATAACAATAACACATATGCTGTGGCATTAAACAATAAGACATTTGATATGAAACAGTAATTACGCTGTTTGTTATCAAATTATAAATTTAAGAAATTTCTTCAAACTATGATCCATAAATAAGCAATAATAGGCGCCATCAGTAATAGCAATTAACCAAAATACGGCAAATCCCAGCGCACGCCATAAATTTGAAACTGGATTTGAAACCAGAATTTCAGACCAAAATAGTCTGCGACTATCGTCAATTAGAGTTCATTACAGCCGCGCAGACAAGAGTGGGCTGTTGTAAAATGTACAGTTGCGACGTGAATTAAGACATTACGAGACCACGAGAGACGGAAATAGTAGTAAACTATAATTAATTCTCGTACTCGGTTCTCACAGATTCAGTCCCATAGACAATAATTATATTGTGTGTAGCTTACAGCTATATAGAGGATCTATATAGTAGGTATAATTAAATACAAGTATTGTTCTGTATCTGGAAGACAGAACGCTTTATGCAGTAAGACTTCCAATTTGCACAGAAAATTAATAAAATAAAGTATTTAATTTATGGCTGTACAGCCGCATTACTTGACCGCAACTGAATCAATATGATATTAGTACTAGTAAAAGATTTATTATTGAAATCATGTCGATTCTGTTGCAGTCAAGTAATGCGATAAAGAACTATCCCACCAAAAACATTTTCATGTAAAAATGTTGCCAAGACGAGTCTATATAGCTTACCCTGTGAAAAAGTTATCAGATATCGTATAAAGCCAAGTTCTAAAGACTACTCGCCCTAAATCTACCAGCACCTTGATCAAAATCTATCAAAAAGTGGACAACTCCCATGTAGAACCAAAGTTCTTGATCTATGCGCCCTTACTTTACTAGGCTTAGCTTCACTTACTCTACATTTCAGTTAAAACGTAATGCTTGGCCGTTTTATTTCACACACGATAAATGAATGCCTATAAAATCTTCGTAACGGTAGCCGCGACGCCTGCCGACGCCCAGCGTCGCGACGCCTGCCGACGCCCAGCCCCGCGACGCCTGCCGACGCCCAGCGCCGCGACGCCTACCGACGCCCAGCGCCGCGACGCCTGCCGACGCCCAGCGTCGCGACGCCTGCCGACGCCCAGCGTCGCGACGCCTGCCGACGCTCTGCGTCACGACGCCCAGCGCCGCGACGCCTGCCGACACCCAGCGTCGCGACGCCAAGCGCCGCGATGCCTACCGACGCCCAGCGTCACGACGCCAAGCGCCGCGACGCCTACCGACGCCCAGCGCCGCGACGCCTGCCGACGCCCAGCGCCGCGACGCCCAGCGCCGCGACGCCAAGCGCCGCGATGCCTACCGACGCCCAGCGTCACGACGCCAAGCGCCGCGACGCCTACCGACGCCCAGCGCCGCGACGCCAAGCGCCGCGACGCCTGCCGACGCCCAGCGCCGCGACGCCTGCCGACGCCCAGCGCCGCGACGCCTGACGACGCCCAGCGTCGTGACGCCTACCGACGCTCAACACCACGACGCCCAAAGCCGCGACGCCTGCCGACGCCCAGCGTCACGACGCCCAGCACCGTGACGCCCAGCGCCGCGACGCCTGCCGACACCCAGCGTCACGACGCCTTCCGACGCCCAACGCCGCGACGCCTACCGACGCCCAGCGCCACGACGCCAAGCGCCGCGACGCCAACGACGCCCAGCGCCGCGACGCCTAGCACCGCGACGTCTAGCCCCGCGACGCCTACCGACGCTCAACACCACGACGCCCAGCGCCGCGACGCCTGCCGACGCTCAACACCACGACGCCCAGCGCCGCGACGCCTACCGACGCCCAGCGCCGCGACGCCCAGCACCGCGACGTCTAGCCCCGCGACGCCTACCGACGCTCAACACCACGACGCCCAGCGCCGCGACGCCTGCCGACGCCTAGCGTCACGACGCCCAGCGCCGTGACGCCCAGCGCCACGACGCCAAGCGCCGCGACGCCTACCGACGCCCAGCGCCGCGACGCCTGCTGACGCCCAGCGCCGCGACGCCTGCCGACGCTCAGCGTCACGACGCCCAGCACCGCGACGCCTGCCGACGCTCAGCGTCACGACGCCCAGCACCGCGACGCCCAGCGCCCCGACGCCAAGCGCCGCGACGCCTGCCGACGCCCAGCGCCGCGACGTCTAGCGCCGCGAAGCCTACCGACGCTCAGCGCCGCGACGCCTGCCGACGCCCAGCGTCGCGACGCCTACCGACGCCCAGCGCCTCGACGCCCAGCGCCGCGATGCCTGCCGACGCCCAGCGCCGCGACGCCTGCCGACGCCCAGCGTCGCGACGCCTGTCGACGCCCAGCGTCACGACGCCAAGGGCCGCGACGCCTACCGACGCCCAGCACCGCGACGCCTGCCGACGTCCAGCGTCGCGACGCCTGCCGACGCCCAGTGCCACGACGCCCAGCGCCGCGACGCCTACCGACACCCAGCGTAGCGACGTCTAGCGCCGCGAAGCCTGCCGACGCCCAGCGCCGCGACGTCAAGCGCCGCCTGCCGACGCCCGGTGCTAATATTAGCTAATACCAGCTAGTATTTTCATCCTTATATCTAATAGCAGTAGTGATTATGGTAACTAGCACAAAGAATTCTATAGAATATTTTGAGCCACTGACAAGCTAGTTTCTTACAAATCACATTATAATAATGCTAAGCATACAAAGAACTTTACAGAAAAGAAATTTAACAACAGATGGAGCTTGTGCCGGACCTGTTCCATACATCGACAGTTATTTTGTGACCGACAGTAATTTACAACTATTAGCTGCCTGCATATTCGCGCTAATTTTAAATAAGTGGATAAAAAACAAATTTTCCTCTCATAAATAATATAATAATATATTTTTCATCTTCGGTAAAAGTCGGTCACCGATTAATAATTGGTGACTGACTTTTTGTAGATGAATAATAGAATATACTGATTGCAGTAACGCAACGCACTCAACATACATAAAGTCGGACATAAATTATATGGAGCAAAACTCTGAACGATTATGGGTCCTACAAAAAGTAGGTCGTAGGTTTTTTATGTACTTGTATATTATATTCCTTTTATAAATTAAAGATCATCAGATCCTTATAATAAACATCCTTTTGAATCCAATATGGTGGTCCAGCATATTGGATGCAAAATGGCGGCATTTACGTTTTAATCATTTTTTTGTTGGTTTTGTAGCAATAACAGCTTACATATATAACTTCAGCTTTCTAAGATTTCCGGAAGTAACCTAAGAATTTTGATGATCTATAAATGAGTCAGTGACGAAATCAGGGGTTTTTACACATCGATAAAATCTAAAGTATAGTAGCTACGACATTCAAACTTTGTATAATTCATGTATTTACTGGTGTCATTATATGTTGAAATTTTCAACTATTTAGCATCATCCAAAGCAAAGTTTCTGTTTCGAGAAAATAATGGTACGGCCGTGCTCAACTTGGCGGGGGCACGGTAATGCATTACATTTCGATATAGTCTTATACTTGAAAAGAAATAACCCAATCGAAAACCGAATCATATCAGAAAACAATATTTAAAAATGAATCAACGAAGCGTTAGTTTTACCTACATTTTCATAATATTTCAAGTTATTCGTATTTTTACCGCTCATATTTTTGGTGGGCTTAAGCTTTCAGTCTCGTGTTCTGGAAGAATTAGTCGTGAATAAAAGCTATTTCAATGGAAGCAGGTGTTTTAATGTCACGTTTTTCGATTTGTTTACCGTTTTCAACGTTGAGTTTGATAAAGGAGAAAACGAAACATATTTAAATATTCTTTATCTCCTTATTCTATTGTGATTATGTGGAGCGTTGAAATTCATTTCGGTACATTTTAAAATAATTGACATTCTTTTGTTGGTTGGGAAATTAATATTTAAATTGCTTCAGCTTATTAATAGGCCTTTTATAAAATATGAATAAAATTATAAGTTGTTGTTAAAAATACCAGTATTTATTACATTATCCAACTGTAGCTAATATAGTTCTATGATGTAATCAATATTGGCATATTTTGCTACTTTTACATTAAATGTGTTTTACAAGTCAAATAATTTCTATTAAGAATCTTTTTTCATACAAATTTAAAAAAACCTGCTATGCGTAGCACCTTCGTAGTACAGGTTAAATAGTTTCGTTTGTTCCAAACAGTATGCATTACATACATGTAAAACTTGATGTAAGTTTATTGGGGACGGCATCTGATCTCTGGTCGTATGTAAATTTTATCGCCGGAGAACGCTGCGGTCTTCGCGGGCATCGACAGGCGAAGATTTATCACCGCAAAATGCTGCGTGGCGAAAAAAGATATATCTATGTGCTCCCAACGTAAATGGAAATTGGCCAGTTTGTACGTTGCGCTATTACGTACCTATTATACTCCATTCCGATTCATTGTGATCTAAATGTAAACAAAACTCAATATAGGCGACTATAAAATTTTACCTATTAATCACGCCAAAAAGAATCATAAATTAATTCAGTAGATTTTTGGTGTTGACATAATATGCGGAGTGTAAAAAGAGCAATCAATATGACTTTGGCATATGATTAGGTATAATTAGGTAAATTAGGTATAAAAAATACATATCTAAAATGAGAAAAGGTATGTAGTTTTTTTTAATTTTTTAAGTCAAAAAGTACAATAAATATAAAAGTACGTTTCTTGAATTTTTCAGCATTCGTCCTATAAGCTTGTAGGTATTTTCGTATTTATTGTAATTATTTCAGTCTATGACATAGTAATTTGATGTTACAAAGTTAAATGTTATGTGAGTTAAGCGTTTAAACTAAAAAATCTTTCTACGAAAACCAAAGTACTTTGATCCCATTAAAAGTTTAATTCGAGTAGGTAATGCGAGCAAAATCCACTTGACAGACATACAGAGCAACCTTTTTGTTTTTGAGTTTCACGCGTGCTTTTATAAGCTTCTTTTTTCCTAAAAAAGTAGCAGCAGTTCCACCAGAGTGCACACTCTGTGGTTTTCCATTCGGTAAAAATATGCGACTGGGAGTGAAAATCCGTCCTACCGAAAAATCGACAGTCCCCTGTTTGTTGCTGAAAAAGAAATTACCGTCGAAATATGTCTCGTTTTAGAGCCCAACCATTTTACGTTAACGTAACATTTTTATCAATTCTAAATGCAGAAATTGTATTTTGCTACAGAAAAATGTTTACTAAATAGATCAAAACCAGAGGTATTCAACGATAAAGGTCATATTTGCATACAGCGCGCGGTAATAAAGCCGATAAGCCTGCGACGCGGTGCAGCACTTTTGAAGTTTTTCTATCGGGCAGCCAGGTGCGAGCTAACAAACGCCGGAAACAATAAGCGAATGTTATTTTTATTGCTCGCAACTTTGACTTTGATCTCAAATCTATCTGACGAAAATCGTAAATTTTCCGGGATGAAAAGAAGACAATATGTCCCTCGGAACAAGCTTTCGAGACCAATTTGTTTCGAGGCCACATTTTATTACAGTCTTTAATAGATTAAACTCATTCAAACTTTGCACCTGTACTTTTACTAGATTGAACTGCAAATAGGTAAGATATAATATGTCTGTACAGTGCATATAGACTATTGAGTACCGTCGCAATATACTGTGGGTGTACTAAGAACACACGACTCTACACTGTACATAGGCCGCCCCACATGTTCGACTCCTGTCCTCATCACGGAGCCGCACGTCACTGCTGTCTGCTCGGTGACCGCAGCCGCTTGTGTTATTTATCAACCCTATATCCACCGGCACACCCCAGGCGTAATCCCATATAATTACTTTGGAGGTACATAGAAGAAAATTCTAAAGGGAATAAGAAACAGAAATTAAAATATAATACGTTTTTTGTGAAGATAAGATAAGAAAAGTGATGTTAAATTGCAGATAAAAATGTTTAAAACGGTCGAAAGATAACGAACATTATGTCCGTAAAGGTCAGAGCGGCCGCCCCCTGTTTGTCAGCGAGTCCACAAATATTTACAATCCATTACCGACCATCGCGAAAAATCATATAAAAACAACATCGCCACTCCACGCCACTCTCACGCCGGGCAGCCGTCTCTACTACGTACATACTGTTTAACGACCTCACTGTATTGTGTCCCCTCGAGAATCTTAATATTAATAAAGAACCTTCTCGGAGAAATAAAAAAGAAATATTTTTTTTAATGCACAATCTACATAATATATAATTTTAGCTTTACTCTATTGTGTTGTTTCGATACCTTCCGATTTACTCAGGTTTTCCCCGGAGCCTAGAGCCAATAAGTCGATATCTCGTCTATATTTCACTCGGCGTAGTTTATATAATATACTAGGAGATATAATATTGAAGGCTGTGGCCGATGCCTGTGTGACCTAGTTCTGCCTAAGACTGGTCGTTGACACCGGAGCTCCACCGTGGAGGGTCTTGTTATCTTTTTTAAAATACAGGTTAAAAATAGTCTAGCGACGTTGTTTAAATTGAAACTGTCCACCACCTTGTTAAAATATGTCTAGGTAAATGTGGAATTTTGTGAGTAGAAAATATTCTAGCTGCAAGTTCAGTATATTTTGGAGTGAATAATTTACTTAAAATTTTAATCTGAAAATTCAATAATATTTTGCATATTGTACACGTATATGATGTTAAGTGCATAAAAGTATACCGTAATATTGTTTACTACCTGACCAAAATCAAACGTTGATTTGTCTTAACTATGAACATAATTAAAACCCTCCTCAATTTACTACCTACGTAATAGTTAATTACTATTACTTAGGTAGTATGAAATGTTATATGCACAATAAACTTACTACCGCAGTAATAGTTAATTACTATAACTTAGGTAGTAAGTTAAGGAAGGTATAGGTAATAACTAATAAGGCCGCCCTTGTGTGCATGTCTGATTTAATGTATTGTTGTAATTCTAATATGAAATGTTATATGCACAATAAAGTATTAATTACAATTAATATTTGTATTTGTATTGTAAAAAAAAATCAATCGACGTCGCTTTATTATTTTCATATTTTTTACATTTTACTTTTTAAATTATTTTCAGATCAAAATTAGCCATGTCGGTCCAGTCATTCTCATGTTTTAGCGATATAATGAATTGCAATGATAAGAGACTTCGATGTCATTCCGTCCGTCTGTTCGTCTATAACTAGGCTGTATATTTCAATTTTCAGAAAATATGTATTTCTGTTGCTGCTACAACAAAATACTGAAACTAAATTAATAAATATTTAAGGCTCCCATACAACAAACGTGTTTTTTGTATTTTGTACGTGGCTCACTCACGAAGATAATTCACCCATGGTGAATATGTGAGAACCCGTGGTTCTATAAAAGGTAGAAACATTACATTAATTTTCCACTGACTAGTTTCCGAGAACGGACTCCCAGTTCTTGGCATATTTACGCTAGATCAAATCGATCCACGCGTATATTTCATTATTATACATTCATAATTTAGTTGTTTCAGTGATGGTTCAATTACTATAAAACCAACTTTAAATAACAATTAAAAAACGTGTTAAATAGAGGTCACCCAGTGGTCAAAGTTCGTCTATAATTTATTTTTTATTTATTTTCTGTTAGATACCCACGTACACAAAAATTTTGAGTTGTTTATGGAATTTAAAAGAAAGATTATAAAACCTACTGGTATTTTCTACTATAACACAGGATAACAAAATCAAACTTTTTTTTTGTTGCATGAAGTTTTTCTACTGTTGTTTACTAATTTGGGTGCGCTGATTTCAAATCTACTCTCAGATTTTTTGTAGCAGCTCTAGTTTGTGAGATACAGCTACCGTCTTGAATTTACATAAGTATTCGGTAGTTTCTATCAATAGCGGTGCAACTTAACTAGTTCCTTTATAAATTTCATTATGTCTTCCTCAAGAAGGACGTTTTTAAATAATCCTGATTGTTTTTGTGTCATTTATGGAGAATATATGTTCCAAAAATTTCGTTTAAACGTTTCGGACTTTGTGAAAAAGGCATACTTCGACTACTTTGGGTTTCCGTTGCCGTCAAACGCTAAATCTTGGAAACCAAGTTTGGTATGCAAAAGTTGTGTTGAATCTTTGCGATTGTGGGCAAACAAAAAAAGACCCACTTTTAAGTACAAAGCTCCTATGATTTGGCGTGAACCATCCAACCATTATGATGACTGTTATTTGTGTGTAACGAAAATCATAGGATCAAACCACAAAAATTGCTCTAAGTGGATATATATCCAAACTTAAAATCTGCCACAAGACCAGCCTTGAGTATTAGAGACACATCAAAACCACAGCAGGTATGTGTATCATCGGAAAATCCACCGGAAAGAAAAGCTTTTAACAAACATGGCGAATGTTTCAAATACATTGAAAAAGTGTTTCCAAAATTGAGTAGTGAAAAAGTCCAAGGTGGTATTTTCGATGGCCCACAAATCAGGAAGTTGATAGATGATAAAAATTTTATCAACAATATGATAGCTGTCGAGAAATGTGCATGGGAAGAGTTTCTTTGGGTAGTGAGAATTTTTTTGGGCAATAGAAAGTCTGACGGCTACATTCAGCACGTTGAACAGTTGCTGATACACTTGCAGCGGCTTGGATGCAACATGTATAGTATCAAGCTTCACTACCTTCACAGCCATCTTGACTATTCTCCTGAAAATCTCGTGACCTGAGTGACGAACAAGGAGAGCGCTTTCACCAAGATATTCGCACTATGGAGGAGAGGTATCAGGGGTACTGGGTATTGTTGGAGCATTCAAAATAGTACTCATAATACATCTCACTCTAGAAAATCCAAAAAAAGGAAATTTTGATCTGAATAAATACATTTAATAAAAATTTTATACTTAAACTATGTGTATTTTCAATGTCAAACCCTGTCACTTCGTAACTCCTAAACTAGAGCTGCTACATAAAAACGGCATATATTTTTGAAATCAGCATGGAAAAACTATTCAGATTCATGTAAAAAATCTCATGCAACAGACATGCTGTAATCCAGTGTAATTATACATACAATGAATGCTAGTGGGCGTCTATTGTTGTTACTTTCATGATTTTTATGTTTCCAAACATCGTTTACAAAATATATTATTAGCATTCAGCAAACCTTTACTATATAGGTATAAGCTGGTAAGTTGCCACAATTCCCGTAAAGCTGTACTTAAAGATTTTGTTTCACGTATTAATTTATAGCTAAATGAAAATCTAAGTGATGGAATGTTACAGTCTAGATTAACCTATTTACGGTTTAAGTCGATTTATTGCGAGAAATTTTCCCCAGGGAGTTTTAACAATGTAAGGAAATAACTCCATTGGGCATTAGTGATATAATTACAAACTGAGTAATAAAGCAACTAGGTCATAATGTCCCTTAGGTACATTATTATATAAATGGCGTTTTAGTACTTCGCCAGTAATACTGCATGCGTATTGCCCGGATTAGCTTTGACTTTATTCCATCTGCGATGTAAAATATTGAGCCACTATGAAAAATGATTATTGGAATACATTAAAACGAGAATTAATTAATGTTTATCTATCGTAATACTATTACGAATTAATTCATATGATTTTAGATTAAATTCAAAAGACATTTTAATTTACTATTTCAGCTCAGGTTTTCCGTAGCCTACGCTGTAATTAAATATTATTTACATTAGGCAACTCTACTATTATTATTAAGAGTTGTTGTATTGATACCGACAACTTTACTATCCAAATTGTTTTATAATAAGACGTGTCATTCAAAATAATGTTGTTATGTAAGGGCTTATTTTATCTAGCGCCCCATACAACGTCGACGTGTAAAGTAACAGTGCGATACAAATTGGCAGAAGCGTGAAACCAAGCGTGACTAGAACGCGTTGCTGCATCATGGCCACAATGCGCGGTAATTGCGCACGACGTGACTCGCGTGTGACGACCAGTGTGTCGACTGTGTCGAGTCACGAGTGTGTCCAGTGTCGAGTGTGTCCAGTGAGCCGAGCACTGCAGAACTCAGTACTACCACGACGGTGTGAGTCAGCGCGTTCGTAGCACAGACTACAGGCCGCCCAGTGCTCACGTTTCATACAATAATAACTCTTAATCACCTATAGTCATGCAAATCGCTGCACATATTATTATGAGACCTGACTTGATCAATGCAAGTTTTTTGGTATTTAATCTATTAATATTAAAAAGTAAAAACTTTACACATTAGTGCTAGTTTATACATTTTTCTAGCAGGTTATATTAATATATCATTTTACATAACTACATCCTTTTCTCATATGGAATACTATACACAAATAATGGTTTATAAATTCACTGTTTTATGACGGGTGGTTTTATTTTGAATGAAATCCAAACGTTTTAATTGGCACTATTGAAGAGTACGTCAAACTCAAGCAACATAATAACATAGAGGTAAGTATGATGATTGCACGGCTAAATCCGCTTACCAGTTAAGCTCTATTGATTTTGCTATTCGTATCACAAATAATAACCACCTGGGCCCTAATTCTCAGGCCTCGAACTTATATTTTACTATCGGTCTGTCCCGCTCATGCAAATGAGATTTACCGCGCGTGCGAGCAGGATATACTAATATTCGGAACTAAGTTCGAGGCCTGAGAATCGCCGCCCTGGCCGTTCATTGGTCAGCAAAGAACACTGTTCATTTTAATGAGCCATGTTTTCAATTAATATTGCCGCTACAAACAGGCACAATGTATTCAATTGGTAATTAGAAATTTTGGATATTATTAAATAAAAGAAGGAGTTTTTGTCCTCTTGTACACAGTATATAATAATCAAGAAATAATGAACTTAAATAGATATGAATTTTCCCTAGACAGTATGTTATAATGTCTATGAGGTGTCGGGCCCCGAAATTTTCGATCAATTTCGACAGAATTTAGTTATCGGTTGGCGATTGAGCCCACAACGCCCGAAAATACAATTATGCACCAACTTAATTTCAAACTAAGCGAGAAGGCAATCTATTATGCCCTGGCATGCGATATCGACTACGATCTATACGATAAATGGATTAAGGCACCTTAATAGGTCTATCTGAGCTTAATGTGACAATACATTATATTGATTACAGCACAAATATAATATTACATCTTACGCTACGTCAATAAATTGTAATTGAAAACATATTCTTTTGATATTACAATATAGCGATGCATTATCGTTTTTTAAAGTAATTTAAAAATTGATTTCAATTATTACGGTAAAGCACCCGGAGATCTAATATCGCGTTTGAACGATAAAGGAGGCGATGACGCGAGAGGGCCAATTATTTAAGGAGTCATGACATTGAAGGAAAATAAAATTTTCACTAAAATATTCGTGATAAAAATCGTAATATAACGAGCCATTTAATTTTTTCTTTCATCTAAACGTAATAATTAAACACTATCTTCACAGTTTTTAGCATTTCTATGCAGCTAAACCCAGACGTTCCATTACTGCGAGTTTATTTGTGTGCAAGTCACAGCCTCATAGTCTGAGTTTAGGTCAGACGTTACAAAATTATACACTTAAGTGTATTTACGATAGTACTTTTTGGCCATGTTTTTTAATTATCATACTAAAAATAGGATATTTATATTGATTGACTGAAACAATTTGCATAACATTTCAAAGTTTTTTATTGGAAAATACAGTTTTATTCACTTTAAGTATCATTGGAGTTGGCAATGAGGTTGTGTGACCGTGCCAAAGTCTGAATCGATGGAATTTGTAGTCGCTACCGGCCGTGACGGACAGGCGATGGACGTAACGTAATGCACTAGATATATATAGAACTGACGGGTATATTTTATGGTGTTCTTTTAATACGATGTTCTATTAGTAGTAGTATTTTTAAGTAAGTAAATAGGTTTTTGATCGGAAAAATATATTATATATTTAATTTTCCTGAAATTATAAAAGTTCGTGAAAATTCTTATAACCGCTACGATTTCTGAAAACATAAGAGGCTACCGAGAAACCTCAGGAATATTTTTATCCTTATTCGTTTTCGATTAACTATGCTATTGTTAATGCCGTTATTGATGCCGGGTGGCCCTCATTCAATGCCCGAGATGAAATTAATTTGTGAGCCCCTGTTTACTCTGGGAGTTTAGGGTGCTTGGCGGCAAAATGGGGTTGCTACCATGAACATAGAAATCGAGAGAAAACAAATAAAATATTCAGTGCGCAATACAAGGTAAAGGAGCGGAATTAATTCCAGTATGAATATAATATAATTTACATCACAAACACTCGCTTTGTGTAGTCGAATTTAGCAATCTATACTATTTCAATAACAAAGTCAAATTTAGTGTGTGCTTTCGATCGTTGCGGTTTTTTAATGAGCTTTGGCTTAATGCGTATTATTTTAGTGTAAAATTGGTTGACTGGCTAAACAACTATTAGATAATAATGGAGGGATCCTAATTAGTTTGTGTGGATAACGTGGGTACGCATGAGATACTGCTGTTTAAATTTTAAAATGCTCCCTATATTGTAAGATACCGGCGAACATTTTTGAGTTCTAGTATCGCATGAGAAGTCATCAATTGTTTGTTACTTTATTATTATATATGGGATAGCTTCAAAAGATACAATAATTGGTGAACAATTATTAAACACAAACTAGGATATCTATGTTTATAGTATTAATTATTATTTATACAGAAATATTAACAGTAGGCATGTCAAACAAAAATTGCAAACGTCTGGGATTATCCGACAAAAATATATGAGAATTGTAATAAAACAAGGCGACGTATGACAAGCTTTCGTTTCCACATAATAGAATCAACACAGCGCGCCCGACAATGGTTGTGTTATGAATACCTAACGACACATTAGCCCGCATATGTTGAGCGCCTATTAACTATACAAACATTTGTCGCCCCGGGGTTAAATCAACGGCTAAGAACCCCACAGGACTTATGGGAAGGGAACGACTTCAAGGTATTTGTCGTAAGATATTGAAATCGTCTCGTTTGTCTTATTGTTGCGGCATTTCAGGGTTGTCAACAAAATATTATTGTATAACTTTTTATATGATCTTTTTTTGGACATAAAAAGAGGGACTTTCGTCAAGCATATAATGCTTGACGAATCGGTATGTTTGTGGCATCGTAATTCCTAGACGAGTAAACCGATTTTGATCAACTTTTTTTTAAATTCAACGTGAATACGTGTGTATTTAGACATAATTCAACATCATCAGTTTGCTCACTGCTTGACAACATTGCGTTTACTTATTTTTTTTAAATATTATAAAAATTAACTCATTTTATATAAATTAAATCTGACTTACTACAAGCAATATTCAAAATGAAAATACTTTAAAAAATACTGAAAATACTAAAGTTGTAGGAAACCACAACTATACAAAACACATGAAAATTTCAACTGAAATTACCTGGAAGTTAATTTAAAGTTTGTAAAAGTAGGTTTCTCGTACATTAGGAGTGTAATGCGTAGTTGCGGAATAGGTGGCACCAAACTATGCAAGTTTCATACAGAGCCAGGACTTTGCTACTTTAGAACATTGTAGGTATATTTCTCTGTGATAGTAATTAGTACTATACTCTAAAGTGGGTACACCCCAAAATATTTCATGAAATGAATATGAAAAATCTTTAATCTCCAAAAAGGCTAGAAACAAGAATTATATCCGGTAAAAAAGTTGTTATTTTCCTTAAAAATATATAAGTTTAAATACATTTTACCAATTATTTTAACCCATTTTCCCACCTTTCTATAAATATTTTTCGTTGAAATACTGAAATCCATATTTCATATAATTTTTTCAATGTTTTTTAATAACAGCAACTTGGATTCGCGCATTCGTGCTGTATATATAATAACTAGCTGTGCCCGCAACTTCGTTCGCGTGGTGTTTGATTGACTTAAACCGTTTATGCAGCGCATGCAACGAAAGTCCCCAAATGTAAATTGTTTGACGCGACGCCCAACGTCACGACGCTGACGCCCGACACCGAGGCCCCCTACGTCGCGACGCCGACGCCCGACGCCACGGCGCAAACGCCGCGAAGCCCAACGTCGCGACGCCAACGCCTGACGTCGCGACGCCGACGCCCGACGCCACGACGCCCGACGCCACGACGCCTGACGTCGCGACGCCCAACGTCGCGACGCCGACGCCCGACGCCCAACGTCGCGACGCCCCACGCCGCGATGCCCAACGTCGCGACGCTGACGCTCGACGTCACGACGCCGACGCCCGACGCAGCGACGCCCCACGCCGCGACGCCCGACGTCGCGACGCCAACGCCCGACGTCACGACGCCGACGCCGACGCCGACGCCGACGCCCGACGCAGCGACGCCCAACGTCGTGACGCCCGATGCCACGGCGCCCAACGCGACGCGAGCATACAAACCGTTTAAACCTTCCCTGGACTTCCACGAATATTTCAAGACTAAAAATAGCCGAATTGGTTCAGCCGTTCTCGAGTTTTAGCGAGACTAACGAACAGTAATTCATTTTATATATAAGATAAGACTAGCGACCGCCCCGGCTTCGCACGGGTACAATGCTGTTACCAAATACACTATATGTTTCCGCGTCGGCGTCGGCGACGCAGACGTCGGGCGTCGCGGCGTCGCGGCGCCCGGTCGAATCACGGCGAAACAATCTTAATTTTGCTATATTATCTCCTAAAGTATTCATTGTATTTGCATGGTTTGAAGGGTATAGTATAGTCTTCATGGAATGCTTTAGCCAACTATTAAAATGATAAGAATTAATACCGTGACGGTATAAATATTTTTCAAAAAAACCGCTTTATTGCCCATTTTTTGATCCTGTTAGTTATTTAATAAATCTTAAGAGATAGATAAACATATTACTGTCACGGCGGTACTGTCACGGACATTTTTTTTATTATTAAAAAGGAATAATTCTTTCATACATATTTTTTGAGTAGGTAACTTAAACCGTTTATGCAGCGCACGCAACGAAAGTCCTCAAATGTAAATAATTTTTCTTGTTTTTGCAACTTTTCTCACTGACGCTTCGCTCCTATTGGTCGCAGCGTAATGTAAAGCCTTCCTCTATAAATGGACTATCCAACAAAAAAAGAATTTTTCATATCGGACCAGTAGTTCCTGGAGATTAGCGCGTTTAAACAAACAAACAAACAAACTCTTCCGCTTTATAAGTATAGATAAAAATCATATCTATGGACGCTTCGCACCACGTCAATCTGGCCCCGTGCTAAGTATTCGAAAAACTTATGTTGCAGGTACCAGACAACGGAAAATATATTTAATACTTTTTAATACTATACACATATTTATAATTTTTAATATATTAATACACAAATTTAATACAAAACTATGATCCAGGAATATTAAAATCTTTTTTGTTCCTTCGGCGGGATTCGAACCCACGACCTCAGAGTTGAGAGCCAAGCTCTAAACCACTAGATCATGGAGGCGTCACATTTTTAAATTATCATTTTATAACAGAATCATGAATATATTTGGTAGCACTAAACACGTTGACGCTTAATAAATTAATAAACTATATTTTTATATACCTATATAAATATCATTATATCACAAGTTTCATTGTCGTGTGAAGTAAAATATGAGTCCAGGTGTTCTATTGTCACCCAAGTTTCGGATCGTGAAGGTTGCTGTGGCTCTTACATATACATATTTCGTTTCTATACGCAACATCTACTAAAAACAGATAGTTTTCTTTCATTGATATAAATACGATTTGAAGCTTTGAATAACATATGATAATTTGAATTTCTATTGTACTGCTCGGCAAAGACTTGAATTGTGTAGGTAGCTACTTATCATTCATACAAACTAAGCGCGTTTGTGAATCGTCTGTAGCTCGATGTTACGGATTTACCTACTAAGTTACCATGTTCACAAATTATGATCTGATATGATTGTAAATAATATTATATAAATATTATTTATTTAGGTTTTAAGCTTTCATTTGAAGCTCATGTCTTGAATATGAGTAGACAAATTATATAAATTATATCTAAGTATGTTTAACTCGTTAACTCCAAAAGTGGAGAATATGGCATATAATGCAGAAAGTTGAAGTGTGTGGAATGTAACAAGGTACAGTCGCCAGCAGTGCACCACTTCTGAACCTTATCGCCAAGTTATAAAGTCCAAAAGTGGTACACCGGCACTTAAACCGGAGTGACGACACGGCCGAGCGCAATGGCCGCTCTACATAAACGCAGAGGCGCGCCAAATTGCCTGCCAACTTCCTACAACTTACCGGAATATTTTGAGTAAATGCAGAAAAAGTATGCTCATATCATGTTTAGCTAAAAGTTAAACTTTCCACTGTGACAGAATATTTTGTATAATTTTTTAACTAACGATCACAAATTTTTGTCTCTCTGTCATATGCTTAGTTATCAATTTTAGCCTTAAAATTTCTATGTCTTCTTAAACCCAACTTCACGGTGAAGCAGCCGCAATAAATCGGATGCTGATAGGGGATAGGCGTGCAAAAAGTTAAGTTGAACTTTTAACTGCTCCTTAACCAAAATTATAAATTAATTATTTTAAATCAATATTATGTAAAAATTTATACCTGCATCTACTAGTGTCACAATCTCCTATAATTGCAATAATAAGATACAGTATATAAACACTGTTTTCTTAAACAAATTATATCTCTTGCACTTTTGTCAAAATTTGCTGTTATTTTTCTCTTCCACTTGTTTACAATGGAGTCCTTGCAAGAATCAATAACACAAATGAATAAGATGTTTAACTCGAAGATGATGGAGTTCCAGCAGGAATTGTGTGCGGTCCAGACTACAAACACCTCTACAACACTGGCATCTGATTTTTGTGAGTTCAAAAATTTTATATTGAATGCACTTAAGATGATGCAGGCTCAGTTGGAAATATTGATGGATGCCTATGATCAAACTGAGATGAGGCACAGAAGAAAGATTTTGCTTGTGCATGGAGTTCCCGAAGCCAAAAAGGATGCACAAGAAGCTATTGCATCTTTGTTGTCTTCCCAGTTAAAAGTCCAAGACATAAACATTTCTTCAGTAAAATATTGTCACCGCTTGGGACGCTTAAAGGAATCAAAACCCAGACCGATCTTGGTTAAGTTTCAGAATTTTACTGATCGGAATGAGGTTTGGAGGGCTAAGACCAGCCTGAAAAATTCCGGCATCACTCTATCAGAGTTTTTAATTAAAAAGAGACATGAAGTGTTCCTGGCGGCCAGGCAGCGTTTCGGTGTTACAAAGTGTTGGACATATAATGGCTCTATTTTCGTTGCTAGATCTGATGGCTCCAAAAGCAGTGTTTGTAGCATAGCGGAGTTGGATGCCATTTCTGATCTCTGTGGTGATATGGCAGAAGTCACATCTCAAGTTCCGGCATCCAAAACCAAAAATGAAACTGGAACAAGACCAAGGCGAACCAAAAAGTAAATACTCTAAGGGTAACATACTTTAAATAATAGCATGGTAACTTTCTCAATCTTCACATATATACATATAAATCTATAATTCTGCTTTGCCAATATTCGCTTCTCATTAATCATTCACTTATAATTTTATTGTCCATACTTAGATCTCATAGTTACTTATTTCTATGCATCATCACTAATTTCTTTTGTCACAAATTGTCGGTATTTCGAAAATGAAACATATTTAATTTTGTAATATGTACTTTTTGAAAATGTTTGATATTGTTTCATTTTCTTTAACACGAAGCTTTTGACAGATGTGTTTCGGTGACGTCTGACAGGAGTGAGTGATAGTTATTCTTCTTCGTCTTCTTAATGTCACTTTAATTATAATTTTTTTTTTTGTTTTTTGTGTGTGGACATGAAATTTAGCATGAGCCATTATGTACTTAACTGATTTCTCTTAATCTAGTATTATGTATATAAATTGCATCTTTGTTATGTAATTTTTGTAACTAATAAGCTGTGCTTGTACTTAGAACTTTATTATTATATCTCAGTATAACTCCATTAAAATTTTAATTGCCAATTTGTGTTGGGCTAGCATCTCATCTTAAATCTAATTATATTTTGTTAGAATAACTGCTCATATTTAGCTAGGTGTTTAAAAAATAATAGGCATGTTTGGATTCTTTCCATTTATCTACCTACTCTTTTTCTATTTATTTACTAATTTTATTATAGCAAATTTATTTATATACTTATGTTTTTTTTTATGACACAGTGGGCTGCAGGCCAATTATATTTCAATTGTTGTAGGATAATATATTTATAGTGTTTTATATATTTTATTTATATTTAGTTTGTATTATTATCATGAATGTAAGTGTTGACTCATTTGCTTCAGATGATTTTTTATCCATTTCTTCTAACAACAGCGATGATAGTTTTCAAAGTGCCACATTTATGTCTCTTAGGGATACCATAACTTCAAATTTTAACACAGTTAATAAATGTTTTAAGGCCGTTCATATTAATGCACAGAGCATTCCGGCTCATTACCCCGACTTGCTTGCGTCTTTTGATCGGGCTAATGTTGATGCTGTCTTTATATCGGAAACGTGGCTTAAGCCTTGCTTACCATCAACATGCTACAGTTTACCCGGTTTTAAGTTAATTCGCAACGACCGCATTGGGAGGGGTGGAGGTGGCGTTGCGATTTATCTACGTTCAGACTTGTCCTACACTATTATTAGCTCGTCAGCGCAACCCCCTCCATCTGATGCTCTCGAGTTTTTGCTGGTAGAAGTCCAGGTATCGCACTATAATAAATTATTACTCGGGGTCTACTATTGCCCATCAATGCACAATGATTACTTCTCATCCTTTGAAAATACGCTTGATGCTTTTACACCGTACTACGATCATTGTGTTATAATGGGCGATTTCAATACTTGTCTACTTAAGGGTGATAGTCGATCGACTAAACTTAGTTCAATTTTAGATTCATATAATATGAAATTACTACCTCTGAATCCTACCCACTGCTTTCCAGGTTCCCGTCCTTCCCTGCTCGACCTAATCATAGTCTCCTCTCCTAATCGTGTTACTACGCATGGACAAGTCTCAGCTGATATGTTTTCATACCATGATCTTATCTATGTCGCCTATAATGTTCGCCCTCCGAAAGCTAAGGTAAAAACTCTTCTTCAAAGAAATTTCTCTTCGATGAATATTGAAAGCCTAGAGGAGGACGCACATAACATAGACTGGCCACCTTAAAGACCAAAGCCTGGGAGATCGTTGTAGTGTCCTTTTACTTCGAGCCTGATAAGCCTGTGGGGCCCTACCTGGACCATCTTATGCGGACAGGAGGAGAGCTGGGTACGAATAGGATGGTCCTGGGAGGCGACACGAACGCAAAAAGCCCGTGGTGGGGTGGCGACAAGGAAGACCCGCGAGGAAGGGAAGTGTCTGGTGTGCTGGGAGCCATGGGTATGCATATACTCAATGCCGGTGACACCCCGACATTCGACACCGTCAGAGGGGGGAAAAGGTACAGTAGCTACGTGGATGTGACGGCATGCTCTGACGATCTGCTGAACCGAGTGGACAACTGGAGAGTCGAGGAGGGTCTGACGAGCTCGGACCACAACGGCATATCATTTGGCATCAGACAACATAAATCCACAGGCACAAACATAATACGTACAACACGCATATTTAACACACGCAAGGCAAACTGGGGTCAATTTCATGAGAAATTGACTCAGTTGATGTCAGACAGACAATTAACTCTACAAGACATAGACTCAATACACAGCACACAACAAATAGAGAGGGTAATAGACAGATACACCGAAGCGATCACACAGACATGCAGAGACACAATGCCAGCTAGGAAACACACACAGAAATTCACCTTGTCGTGGTGGAATGATGAGCTCGCGCAGATGAAGAGGCAGGTGGCCACGAGGAGACGCAGGGTCCGAATAGCAGCGCCAGATCGCAGAAACCGCGTAGTAGCACTGTACCTGGAAGAGAAAGAGAAGTATGAAAAGGCAGTGAAAGAAGCACGAGTGGAAAGCTGGAAGGATTTTTGCCAAAAACAGGACAGGGAGAGTGTTTGGGAGGGCATCTACAGGGTGATGAACAGAGCGACCGGGAGGGAGGAGGATCTGCCCCTTACCAGGGACGGTGAAACCCTCGACGCCCGAAGCTCTGCAGAACTGCTGGCCGAGACCTTCTACCCCGTGGACCAGGAAAATGGTGAAAGCGAGGAACATCGGCGGGTGCGTCGGCGCGCGGAGTCTTTGGACTCCGAAGCGCCGACGGTCCCGGACGACCCTCCTTTCATCATGGAGGAGTTGAAGAGAGCCGTAAGGTCCTTCAACCCCAAAAAGGCCCCCGGGGTGGACGGTTTCACGGCCGACATCTGCCATCACGCTGTGGAATGTAACCCTGTGTGGTTTCTTGCACTGCTGAACCGGTGTATCGCTCTTGCCTGCTTCCCCAAACAGTGGAAGCAGGCAACAGTGGTAGTACTGAGGAAGCCGGGCAAGGAATCTTACAGGGTACCAAAAGCCTATCGCCCGATCGGTCTCCTGCCTGTTCTTGGCAAAATCTTCGAGAAGATGCTGGTCGCCCGACTGAGGTTCCATCTGTTGCCCAAATTAAACCCCTACCAGTATGGCTTTGTGCCCCAAAAGAGCACCGAAGACGCCCTCTATAGGCTAGTGAACCACATCAGAAAGATGAGGGAGGAGAAAAGAATTTCTGTTGTGGTATCGCTGGACATAGAGGGTGCCTTCGACAGCGCTTGGTGGCCGGCCATAAAGGTACGGTTGGTGGAGGTTGGGTGTCCGATGAGCTTGAGGCGGGTGATTAGTAGTTATCTGAGTGAAAGAAGCGTGAGTGTAAGGTATGCGGGTGTGGAAGTGAGCAGGGAGACCAACAAGGGTTGCGTGCAGGGATCCATTGGAGGACCTATCCTGTGGGACCTCTTGTTGGACCCCCTGCTGTGGATGCTAGAAGAAAAAGAGGTTTTTTGCCAGGCTTTCGCCGACGACGTGGTCATTGTGTTCGACGGGAAAACGGCATTGGAGATAGAGACGAAGGCAAACAGAGTGCTAGACGAGGTTCGCAAGTGGGGTGAGGCGAACAAATTGAAGCTTGCCCCCCACAAGACATGCGCAATGCTGTCAACGAGGAAGTTGAAATTTGACACCCCACGCCTGAAGATGGGAGGGGTAGATATAGAATACCAAAGAGAGGTAAAGGTCCTGGGCCTGACCATTGATAGCGGACTTACGTTCAATTCACACGTTGGAAATGTCTGCAAAAAAGCAATGGTCAGGTACAGGACGTTAGCTAGGACAGCTAGGGTAGGCTGGGGGCTTAACCCCCATATAATTAAATTAATTTACACAGCAGTGATAGAACCCACTATTCTGTACGCGGCGGCGGCTTGGGCTTGCACCGCAGAAAAGATGGGGGTCCAGAAAAGGCTAAACACCGTTCAGCGGGGTTTTGCCCAGAAGATCTGCAGAGCCTATCGGACCGTCTCCCTGAACTCTGCACTACTGTTGGCTGGGATACTCCCTCTTGATCTCAGGATACTCGAAGTATCGAGGCTCTATGAGATCAAGAAGGGAGTGTCACACCCGGTACTGAGGGACAGGGAGGTAGAGCGAAGGGCTCCAGCGATCGAGGACCCCCATCCGGCAGAGCAGACTGGGCTTGGATTCGGACTGGTAGACGAGGCTGTATATTCGGACGTGGTCTGTGACCACGAATACCGAATATATACGGACGGCAGCAAGATTGAGGGTCGGGTCGGAGCCGCACTTTCCGTTTGGAAAGATGAGGCCGAGATGAGGGCCGTCAAACTTGCTTTGCCGACGTATTGCACCGTCTACCAGGCCGAACTCCTAGCACTGAGCAAGGCCGTAAAAATTGCCTGCGAGGGCAGAGTGACTAAGGTCGGCATCTTCAGCGACTCCAGAGCGGCCCTTCAGGCGGTCACCCTTGATTCCCCCCATCCCCTGGCAGTGCAAACTAGGGGGGCCCTCCGAAAAGCTGCATTGCAGAGGCGGGAGGTCTCCCTGTTTTGGATCAAGGCGCACGCAGGGCTTAGGGGGAATGAAAGGGTGGACCAATTAGCCAAAGAGGCCGCTCTGGGTTTGAAGAAGAAACCCGATTACGATCTGTGTCCTGTGTCATTCGTCAAGCGTGTCTTAAGACAGGACACGATTGAGGAATGAGACGTCCGGCGGGACGGCCGGAGTCACGAAGCTCTTCTTCCCCAATGCTGCCGCGGCGCACAGAATAGTGCGTAAAATAGACATAACACACCACACCACACAAGTACTGACGGGCCACGGTGGGTTCGCCTTCTATTTGAACAGATTCAAATTGAAGGAGGACCCGTCGTGTCTCTGTCAGCCCGGAGTTGCGGAGACAGTTCCCCACCTGTTACTCGAGTGCCCAATTTTTGCTAGCAATAGATACGATATTGAGCAGAAATTGGGCATCGCGATGACGGGTGACGAACTGCCAAGCATGCTGGGGGATAGTAAAAAGAGAGAGGAGTTTTTAAAATATTGCACACATATAGTGCGAATAGTAAACAAAAGGAATAGTAATGGTGTGGAGTGAGGTATGTAACTGTGATAGTAGTATAGGTATATCAATGTATGTAATTGTAAATGTGTTTTTATTTTATTGAAATTATGTAATTGGAGATTTATTATTGTAATTCAATGTTATGTGACCGAAATGGTATTATTATTGGAATATTTATTTTAATTGTAATTTATTGTGTTGGAATATTTAATTTTAATTGTGTTTATGTGGTAAACTGAATTTAATTGTATTTTATTGAATATCGGAAATTTTATTGGAAATGTATACAAATTTGTTAAATTAAATTAATTTAGATTTTATTTTACTTGGAAATGTTACTGGTATTGTATTGGTAACTTATCTTTGGAATGTATGTACTCGAAATTGTATTTGTTATGAGCAAAAAAGAACAAAAATAAGAGAAAAGAGAAATTAAAAAAGCAATGAACGAGCCCTGTCACTGATAGGGGTGAAGAAAAAAAAAAAAAAAAAAAAAAAAAAAAAACATAGACTGGTCAAACTTACTCTCAGCTGATTCCATTAATGACAAAATTGATATATTTAACGCTAAACTTAAATCTCTTTATGATATTCATGCACCTGTTAGGCCCGTTAAAATCAAACATCTTCCCGCTCCCTGGTTATCAGACGAAATCAAATCTCTGATAAATGCTAAGCATGCAGCCAAAGCCAAATTTAAAATAAAAAAGACAGAAGAATATCGTAACAAATATATTAAAATCCGGAACCGCTGTAATATGATGTGTCGTGACGCACAAAGACGTCATATTCACGCCTCCGTTGAGAACGGGGATCCGGCTAAAACATGGAAATTTCTCAAATCCCTCGGCGTGGGCAAATGCTCTGAACCGCAAGACTCTCATAATATAGATATAGATTCACTTAATAACCATTTTACTTCCTCTTTTAATCTCGACCCCAAAATTAAATCACAAACGTTAAATTATATTTCTTCGCTACGTATATTGAATTCTGATCCGTTCCTTACTGTTCCAGTTTCCGAGTGTGAGATTAAAAAGCACATCCTTTCCATATCGTCAAACGCAGTAGGAGATGACGGTATCAGTCGTAGAATGATCACACCAATATTAGATATAATTGTTCCTGTTCTTGCACACATTTTTAATTCATGTTTAGAGTCTTGTACCTTTCCTGATGCCTGGAAGGCAGCTTACATAATTCCTTTACCTAAATCCTCCTGTCCTAAGACTATGTCTGACTTCCGTCCTATTTCCATCCTACCCTTTTTATCAAAAGTTTTAGAGCGAATCATTCATCACCAGCTGACGCAATTTGTTACCCACAACAGCTTACTCAGTCCGTTCCAGTCCGGTTTTCGCACTGGTCACAGTACGACTACCGCATTGGTAAAGGTAGCTGATGATATACGGTCAGGTATGGATGATAAAATGCTTACTATTCTCACACTTCTGGATTTTAGTAATGCCTTCAATTCCATAGACCACGATATTCTGCTAGCCCGGCTTGCATCTTTAAATCTTTCACCATCAATAATTAATTTAATTCGTAGCTACCTTGTAGGACGACGGCAGAGAGTTAAATCATCTGATTATTTCTTCGATTGGAGTTATATCTATGCCGGCGTGCCTCAGGGTGGTGTGCTATCTCCTCTTCTGTTTGCAATTTTTATAAACCCTATAACAATATCGATTTCATCATCCTACCACTTGTATGCGGACGATCTTCAAATATACACACAGTCTCCTTTGGACAATCTGAATTCCGCTTTTGATCTAGTGAATCACGATTTGTCGAATATTTGTGAATGGAGCAAGAATCATGGACTTCTTATTAATCCTATTAAAACTCAATTAATTGTAATTGGTAGCCCCGGGCTAATTTCTAGAGTTGACCATGATTCTTTACCTCCTGTCCTTATAAATGGTGTAACAATACCTTTCAGTAAAGTGGTTAAAAACTTGGGAGTGTACTTTGATGAACATTTATCGTGGACGCATCAATTGCAAGAGATTAGTAGAAAGGTTTTTTCTACCTGGCGTTCCCTAAAACGTCTACGATATGTTCTTCCGATATCCACTAAGGTAGTTTTGGCTGAATCCCTACTCCTTTCCCATTTAGATTATGCGGACGCTTCTTTCACTAACTTGACGGAGGAACAACTGAACAAATTGGAGCGCCTTCAAAACCTGGCTTTGAGGTTTGTTTTCGGTTTACGTAAATTTGACCATATCTCCGAGTATCGCCTCAAGTTAAAGTGGTTGCCAATCCGCTACCGCCGTGACTCTCGTGTTCTCTCCTTCCTTTATAACATCCTATTTGACTCCCATTGTCCCACTTATTTAAAAAGTAATTTTAACTTCCGTACCTCTGACAGACTGGAACTACGATCTATATCTAATCCTCTTCTTGACATTCCTATCCACCGCACTAAATACTTTAATTGCTCTTTCATTGTAAAATCCATTTCCCTTTGGAATTCTTTACCTATCCATATAAGGCATGCTGAAACTATACATCGCTTTAAAACTCTTATAAAAAATCATTATCTGGAATCATATTGTGTCAACCCTTAACTTATGTAACTAACACTTATTATTATAAATTAAAATATCATGTAGGTTTATCTATTGTATATATATATATATATATATATACAATAGATATATATATATATATATATATATATATTATATATATATATATATAGATATATATATATATATATATATATATATATATATTATATTGTATACATATATTATATATTTATTGTGTTTATGTATTATTTTATTTTATTTACTTTTATTTTATTAAATATACTTTTGCGCAACTCCCATTCTCTAGCATTGTTTTCTCTAACACCATAAGGTTGTCTGGAAGAAATTGCTATCTAGTAATAAGGCCGCCTTTGTGTGCATGTCTGATTTTTGTAATGTATATTTTTGTTTTTGTTTTTTTTGTAACTTGTTGTGTGCACAATAAAGTATATTTGTATTGTATTGTATTGTATTGATGCTGGCGGTAAAATCATATGAAGAATAAAAAAAAAAAATTAAAGTTCCACGATGAGATTCATTTAGCAGTGGTTATCTAAAAAATCGATCAACGGCCTATAATTTTACAAAATAAAATAATAAATAAAAATTAAAAAGCCTTTATTTTTCATTGCAGTTTACAATTTAAAAAATAGATATTATATTTGTAATATAAAAGAAGACACAATGCGTAAAAACTAGAAAAAAAGTGTTAGTTTGTTATTTTTATATTTGCTAAAAAAACTTTACATTATTGTTAGTTGTATATATAGTATGATATTATTGTTGTATTATATCTCTTAAATCTAACATTATTATCTATTTTTTTTTTATATAAAATTTGTATTTTGTTAGTAACTAGGTTTCAGTGCTTTCTGCAAGAACCCCTCTTTGGGTAAAGGCCTCCTCCAGGCATAGCCAGTCGTCTCTAGATTGGGCTATTTGAGCCCAGTTCTTGCCGGCTACTTTTTTTAGTTCGTCGTCCCATCTAGTTACAGGTCTACCAACCCTTCTTTTGCCCTGTGGACCGTCCCACGTGGTTACTCTATTTGTCCATCTTTGGTGCTTAAGACGTGCCACATGTTCGGCCCACTTCCATTTCAGAGGGCGAGCGTGAACCAATGCGTCCTTTGCTTTGGTGATGCTTCTAATTTTTGAGTGGTTAATTTTTTGATTTTTTTTAATGTTGAGCATACTGCGCTCTATTCCACGCTGACATGAGAATATTTTTTCATTAGTTTTAATATTGAATTTCCATGTTTGGCACGCATATGTAAGGCATGGTATTACGCTGGAGTTTAGAACCTTAGTTTTAATTTTTATTGGCATGTTGCTCTTAAATATCTCCTTCATTGCCCAGTATTTGTTCCAGGGCCGTCCGTTTTTCAAGATTTCGTTTGTAATGCCATCTGAACCCGGACTCCTGTCTGACTTTAAATCTTTTAATCTTTTATTGCCCCTCTAACTTCGCTTATTTCCATTCGAGGTACTCATGAGTCTCTGTTATTGCAGTCTTTGCAGTTTGTGCATTGATCCATGGTTACTCTATGAGCTTCTGCCGTGCTGTATATGTTTTTATGAAAGTATGTTGCAATATTAGTAATTTCCATGCGATTGTTGACAATTTTTTCACCTTGTTTTAGCCCCTCAATCCACGACTTACTCGTTGTAAGCTCTTTGTATGTTTTCTTTGTACCTGCTGTTTGTGTTATATGTTTCTCGATGGTATTGTACCTGTAATTTGAGTAGTCTTTTTTTATATATTTACTTATTAGCTTGTAGAGGGCAGAGATTTCATTTCTTACAAAATAACGCCATAATATATTATATTGCTGAAAAAATATAAAATGGAAACCACAACAACTCTTCACTTAATTTTACCTATATTAACGGTTTATACCAATAATATACATTGTTAATACACGTGCAGCCGGCATCCATCAATTTGTTAGACGTTGTTACGTCAAAAAATATACCAAATTCAAAACAAGGAAAATATCTTCTGAAAATGATATTCTTGAAGAATAAAAATCGTCGCGCTTCATTTGATCACAATATTGGAATTTTATTAAAAATATCTGGTGTACTTTAAGATGGCGTCTTCATACATTATGGAGCCGCTGCTTAGGTCTAATAAATCGTCTTTCAGTGAAATAAAGAGGTCGGTTGGCTGATTCGCCGTTATTGAGAAGGAGAGCGTGCCATAAATCCATAATATATTGTTCACTCAGGGTCTAACTCAGACGGATTACCCTGGGATGTGGAGGGGGGAAGATCGATCGACGATTTTAAATATTTGCTTACACAAAAATTATAAATAATAATTTAATAATATTATTTATAAAATAATAGTATAATAATAATATCTAACGACGCTTCACACCACGTCAATCTGGCCCTGTGCTACGTATCCGAAGAACTTGTGTTACAGGTACCAGACAACGGAAATATATTTAATACTTTTATACTATACACATATTTAAGATTTTTATGACACAAATTTAATACACATCCATGACCCGGGAACATTGAAAACTTTTTTGTTCCCTCGGCGGGATTCAAACCCGCGACCTCTCGTTCAAGTACCAACGCGCTCAACCACTGCGCTACGGAGGTCGTCAAAATACATAATAATAATTAATTAAGCATCAACATACGTTAATATTTTACTTTTACAACTCGCAAACTTTTTATATCAAGAAGAGTTCAACGAGAGAAATTTAATTAGATTTTAAGATGGTTGATAAAATATTCATCGTGTCAATACTATTAGACGCATCGATTATTCGTTTTATTTTTCAATAATTGTTATTTCTATCAATTTAAATGCTACTAACATTCTTCGATTACTCCATTCCAAAAACTGCGTAGCATTACTTTTGCGTAGCACTACATATGCGTAGCACCACTGCTGCGTGAGACTACGAATGCGTAGCACCACTGCTGGGTAGCACTAAGAATGGGTAGAACCACTGCTGCGTAGCACTACGAATACGTAGATCCACTGCTGCATAGCACCACTGCTAGGTAACACTAAAAATGGGTAGCACCACTGCTGCGTAGCACTACGAATGCGTAGGACCCTCTGTTGCGTCGCCCTACGAATGAGTAGCACCACAGCTGCGTAAGACTACGAATACGTAGCATCACTGCTGCGTAGAGCCTCTTTGCGTACTAAGCCCTATGACGGCATATTAATATAACAAGGTCTTCAATAGATATTTTAGATATTTATTTAGTGATATTATACATTAAATTAATCTTATCATTACTAATTACAATAGTGCCTAAAATATTTATGAAAATGGTGGATTGTTTAGCTAACGATTAACTGTGAAGTATAAAAAAAATTAAAAGTTGTTAAGCTAGGAATAATATTGTATATTAATATCACGTATATATATTATTTATTATTATATATTTTATATTATTATCATTAGATTTAAATGTCTGATAGTGAGTCTTTCTACTCTGCCAATGAATCAAGTATTACATCCACTGATGAAAGTTTTGGTTCGGTTAGCAACACGCTAGGTGAAATATTATCACAACACTTTGATTTTCAAAAACACGGTGTCATAAACATCTGTCACATAAATGCGCAAAGTGTGCCAAGTCATCTTAGTGACTTAATTGAAGCCTTTTCTGCAAGTACCGTACATGCCATCCTGATTTCCGAGAGTTGGTTTAAACCTCATCTCCTTTCCACATCTTATGCTCTGCCCGGCTATGTTCTGATCCGCAATGATCGGATCGGCAGGCGTGGCGGTGGTGTCGCCATCTATTTGCGTAGTGATCTTCCTCATAAAATAATAGCCTCCTCTCCACCTCATGGTCCTGCTGCTGCAGAATATTTGTTTCTTGAGATCTTTGTGAAGGGGTCCAAACTTGCCCTTGGAGTTGTTTATTGTCCTCCGTCCGTCGAATACTTCTCAGACTTGGAGACTATTTTTGAAGCATTGAGTTCCGAGTATACGCATCATGTCATCATGGGTGATTTTAATACTGACCTCTCAGACCTATCCTCCTCCCGTTCCCGAAAACTTATCCATTTAATTGAATCTGCCAGTCTCCATCTTTTGCCTATGTCCGCTACTCATCATAACTTAAACGGTGTGGACACGTGGCTAGATTTGATCCTTACCTCCAATCGTTCCTTAGTCCATTCCCATGGCCAACTTCCCGCCCCTGGCTTCTCCCACCATGACCTTATCTATATTTCCTATACCTTAAAACCACCTAAACCCTGTCCTAAAATAATTTATAAGCGATGTTTTGGAAGGATTGATATGGAACAACTTAGGATCGACGCAGCTGAAATAAATTGGGAACCATTATATGAATCAAATACTATTGATGACAAAGTAGCCATCTTTAATAAAAACTTATTAAAACTGTACGATGTTCATGCACCTCTTAAGAAGACAAAGCTAAAGCATCTACCAGCTCCATGGTTGTCTTTAGAAATTCGTGAGGCAATGAGGCGCAGAGATCGTGCTTTTTCAAAATTTAAACGGAATCGGAGTGTGTCTAATTGGGACATGTTTAAATCAGCCAGGAATCGTTGCAATCAGATGATACGTAATGCTAAACGCCGCCATATTCATGAAAATGTAGCTTCTTTATCCCCTCCTAACATTTGGAAGTTCCTTCAAACAATTGGTGTAGGTAAGCCTGTTGATCATCAGGAGCTGCCTAGTACTATTAGTCTTGATGACTTAAATCTACACTTCGCTGCTACTGTAGCACTTAATGATCATACCAAATCCCAGACCATTACTTATTTAAACAATCTACCTCGTCCTAATATAGACCCATTTCATTTTTCTCCAGTTACTTTAGACGAGATCGACAAGACAATCAAGTCTATTATTTCAAAAGCCACGGGATGTGATGACGTCAGTCGTCGCATGATTACCACTATTCAAGTCCAACTCCTTCCTTTCATCTCCCACATTATCAATTTCTCCCTCGTTTCAAAAGAATTCCCTATCATCTGGCGCAAAGCCTACGTCCGCCCTCTTCCAAAAATCTCCAACCCTACACTCCCTTCACATTTTCGTCCTATCTCCATCCTTCCCTTCCTATCAAAGATTCTTGAAGCCTGCGTCTATAAACAGTTGTCCGGGTTTATTTACCGAAACAATTTACTTTCTCCACTCCAGTCCGGGTTCAGACCTGGACATAGCACAACCACTGCTCTGTTAAAAGTAACAGGAGATATAAGAACAGGCTTCGAGAACTCTATGATTACCGTTTTAGTGCTTGTAGATTTTTCGAACGCATTTAATCATGTCAATCATGACATCCTACTGGCTGCACTTTCCGGTCTTTTGATCTCGTCGGAAGCATTAA
Organism: Celastrina argiolus; assembly: GCA_905187575.2. Lineage (NCBI taxonomy): Eukaryota > Metazoa > Arthropoda > Insecta > Lepidoptera > Lycaenidae > Celastrina > Celastrina argiolus. The sequence continues at coordinate 10,542,511 of LR994581.1, forward strand.
CTTGGATTTCTTCCTATCTTCGAGGACGTCAGCAGTCTGTACGCACATGTAAAATGTCCTCTAACTGGCGCAATATTCACGCTGGCGTTCCTCAAGGCGGTATTCTATCTCCTCTGCTCTTCAGTATTTTTATAAATCTCGTTACCAAAAGACTTCGCAGTACGTATCATCTTTATGCAGATGACCTGCAACTTTATAGACAGGCAGGATTAGAGCATCTATCAACAGCTATTAATGAGGTAAATCTGGATTTACTTGCAATAAAAAACTGGTGCAATAACTTTGGTTTAACTGTGAATCCATCTAAATGCCAGGCCATATTATTAGGAAGTCCTAGACACCTGTGTAAAGTGGATCTAGAGTCCCTTCCACCTCTTATCTACGATGGTTCCGTAATAGGTTTTAGTACAAGCGTTAAAGATCTTGGTTTACATATCGATTCCTCACTCGCTTGGCAAACCCATATTACCAGCATTTCCTGTAAAGTCACAGGTATCTTGCGGTCCCTGTATCGACTTAAAAACTTCCTTCCTATCCCGGTCAAGACTTTGTTAGTCCAGACCCTTATTTTCCCAATAATTGACTATGGTGATGTGTGCTATTTCGATCTTAGTGCTGAGAAACTAAACAAGCTTGATCGTCTTTTCAACAGCTGTTTAAGATTTATCTTCAACTTGCGGAAATACGATCACGTTTCTCCCTATCGCTCTAAGTTGAACTGGTTGCCAGTTCGCCAACGACGATCCATACGAGCATTGTGCATGCTTTACTCGTTGCTTCACCATCCCAACACTCCAGAGTATCTCTCCTCCCTTTTTCAATATCTCTGCAGTAGCCACGAAAAGAACCTCCGATCTATTAACAATGAGCTTTTACTTTGCCCCTCTCATAAATCTAGTTTCGTCCACTCTTCTTTTAATGTACAGGCTATTCTCCTCTGGAATGCTCTTCCTCTGGAAATCAGGCTGTCCAAAACTAGAGACACGTTTAAGCGCAGAACCCGTGACTTTTATCTTAAGCAATTGGCAGATTCTTAGAATTCTCAGTATTTTATTAATATAGTATATTTATTGTTATTTATTTTATACTTATTATTATTATAGTATAATATATATATATATTTATATATATAGTATAGTATACATAGTATATTTGTTTTTTTTATATCTTTCCATATTATGTTTATTGCTTTTTTTTTTATTATTATGAATTATTAGTTTCCTTCTGTTACTATACCTGCACCTATACAATTTTGTTCTTGTAACGCCTAAAGGTTGACTGGCAGAGAATGCCATACGGCATTAAGTCCGCCTTTGTACGATTTGTGCATTAAGTGTAATAAATAAAATAAATAAAAGTTACCTGTTAAGTACAAACTGCAGTTTGTACTTAACAGGTAACTTTTATTTATTATAGGACGTAGGCTTTGCGCCAGATGATAGGGAATTCTTTTGAAACGAGGGAGAAATTGATAATGTGGGAGATGAAAGGAAGGAGTTGGACTTGAATAGTGGTAATCATGCGACGACTGACGTCATCAAACCCGGACAACTGTTTATAGACGCAGGCTTCAAGAATCTTTGATAGGAAGGGAAGGATGGAGATAGGACGAAAATGTGAAGGGAGTGTAGGGTTGGAGATTTTTGGAAGAGGGCGGACGTAGGCTTTGCGCCAGATGATAGGGAATTCTTTTGAAACGAGGGAGAAATTGATAATGTGGGAGATGAAAGGAAGGAGTTGGACTTGAATAGTGGTAATCATGCGACGACTGACGTCATCACATCCCGTGGCTTTTGAAATAATAGACTTGATTGTCTTGTCGATCTCGTCTAAAGTAACTGGAGAAAAATGAAATGGGTCTATATTAGGACGAGGTAGATTGTTTAAATAAGTAATGGTCTGGGATTTGGTATGATCATTTCCATATTATGTTTATTGCTTTTTTTTTTATTATTATGAATTATTAGTTTCCTTCTGTTACTATACCTGCACCTATACAATTTTGTTCTTGTAACGCCTAAAGGTTGACTGGCAGAGAATGCCATACGGCATTAAGTCCGCCTTTGTACGATTTGTGCATTAAGTGTAATAAATAAAATAAATAAAAGTTACCTGTTAAGTACAAACTGCAGTTTGTACTTAACAGGTAACTTTTAATTTTTTTTAAACTTCACAGTTAATAGTTAGTACAAGAATTGTAATAACGTAATGCATTACGTTATTACAATTCTTGTACTAACTATTAACTGTGAAGTTTTTTTAAACTTCACAGTTAATAGTTAGTACAAGAATTGTAATAACGTAATGCATTACCTGGCAGAGAATGCCATACGGCATTAAGTCCGCCTTTGTACGATTTGTGCATTAAGTGTAATAAATAAAATAAATAAAAGTTACCTGTTAAGTACAAACTGCAGTTTGTACTTAACAGGTAACTTTTAAGTTTTTTTAAACTTCACAGTTAATAGTTAGTACAAGAATTGTAATAACGTAATGCATTACGTTATTACAATTCTTGTACTAACTATTAACTGTGAAGTTTAAAAAAAATTAAAAGTTACCTGTTAAGTACAAACTGCAGTTTGTACTTAACAGGTAACTTTTATTTATTTTATTTATTACACTTAATGCACAAATCGTACAAAGGCGGACTTAATGCCGTATGGCATTCTCTGCCAGTCAACCTTTAGGCGTTACAAGAACAAAATTGTATAGGTGCAGGTATAGTAACAGAAGGAAACTAATAATTCATAATAATAAAAAAAAAAGCAATAAACATAATATGGAAAGATATAAAAAAAACAAATATACTATGTATACTATACTATATATATAAATATATATATATATTATACTATAATAATAATAAGTATAAAATAAATAACAATAAATATACTATATTAATAAAATACTGAGAATTCTAAGAATCTGCCAATTGCTTAAGATAAAAGTCACGGGTTCTGCGCTTAAACGTGTCTCTAGTTTTGGACAGCCTGATTTCCAGAGGAAGAGCATTCCAGAGGAGAATAGCCTGTACATTAAAAGAAGAGTGGACGAAACTAGATTTATGAGAGGGGCAAAGTAAAAGCTCATTGTTAATAGATCGGAGGTTCTTTTCGTGGCTACTGCAGAGATATTGAAAAAGGGAGGAGAGATACTCTGGAGTGTTGGGATGGTGAAGCAACGAGTAAAGCATGCACAATGCTCGTATGGATCGTCGTTGGCGAACTGGCAACCAGTTCAACTTAGAGCGATAGGGAGAAACGTGATCGTATTTCCGCAAGTTGAAGATAAATCTTAAACAGCTGTTGAAAAGACGATCAAGCTTGTTTAGTTTCTCAGCACTAAGATCGAAATAGCACACATCACCATAGTCAATTATTGGGAAAATAAGGGTCTGGACTAACAAAGTCTTGACCGGGATAGGAAGGAAGTTTTTAAGTCGATACAGGGACCGCAAGATACCTGTGACTTTACAGGAAATGCTGGTAATATGGGTTTGCCAAGCGAGTGAGGAATCGATATGTAAACCAAGATCTTTAACGCTTGTACTAAAACCTATTACGGAACCATCGTAGATAAGAGGTGGAAGGGACTCTAGATCCACTTTACACAGGTGTCTAGGACTTCCTAATAATATGGCCTGGCATTTAGATGGATTCACAGTTAAACCAAAGTTATTGCACCAGTTTTTTATTGCAAGTAAATCCAGATTTACCTCATTAATAGCTGTTGATAGATGCTCTAATCCTGCCTGTCTATAAAGTTGCAGGTCATCTGCATAAAGATGATACGTACTGCGAAGTCTTTTGGTAACGAGATTTATAAAAATACTGAAGAGCAGAGGAGATAGAATACCGCCTTGAGGAACGCCAGCGTGAATATTGCGCCAGTTAGAGGACATTTTACATGTGCGTACAGACTGCTGACGTCCTCGAAGATAGGAAGAAATCCAAGTTAATGCTTCCGACGAGATCAAAAGACCGGAAAGTGCAGCCAGTAGGATGTCATGATTGACATGATTAAATGCGTTCGAAAAATCTACAAGCACTAAAACGGTAATCATAGAGTTCTCGAAGCCTGTTCTTATATCTCCTGTTACTTTTAACAGAGCAGTGGTTGTGCTATGTCCAGGTCTGAACCCGGACTGGAGTGGAGAAAGTAAATTGTTTCGGTAAATAAACCCGGACAACTGTTTATAGACGCAGGCTTCAAGAATCTTTGATAGGAAGGGAAGGATGGAGATAGGACGAAAATGTGAAGGGAGTGTAGGGTTGGAGATTTTTGGAAGAGGGCGGACGTAGGCTTTGCGCCAGATGATAGGGAATTCTTTTGAAACGAGGGAGAAATTGATAATGTGGGAGATGAAAGGAAGGAGTTGGACTTGAATAGTGGTAATCATGCGACGACTGACGTCATCACATCCCGTGGCTTTTGAAATAATAGACTTGATTGTCTTGTCGATCTCGTCTAAAGTAACTGGAGAAAAATGAAATGGGTCTATATTAGGACGAGGTAGATTGTTTAAATAAGTAATGGTCTGGGATTTGGTATGATCATTTCCATATTATGTTTATTGCTTTTTTTTTTATTATTATGAATTATTAGTTTCCTTCTGTTACTATACCTGCACCTATACAATTTTGTTCTTGTAACGCCTAAAGGTTGACTGGCAGAGAATGCCATACGGCATTAAGTCCGCCTTTGTACGATTTGTGCATTAAGTGTAATAAATAAAATAAATAAAAGTTACCTGTTAAGTACAAACTGCAGTTTGTACTTAACAGGTAACTTTTAATTTTTTTTAAACTTCACAGTTAATAGTTAGTACAAGAATTGTAATAACGTAATGCATTACGTTATTACAATTCTTGTACTGAACTTTAACCCTGTACATTCCACTTGCGTGAAATATTATAATTTAGTTTACTAACTCAACGTGATCAACAAAGTAACTAAATGAGTTTTATCTATATTTCATTCTTGAGAAAATAAATGTATCAGGTAAAAGTAAAGTTATAACTGTCGAAGTTTTTCAATTTATTACTTGCGCAGAAGTAAAATACATTCCTATTTCTAGTTCTGTGAAAAGTTATTTTGTATCGAAATAATATTTGTTCATTGTGTTTTCATAATTGACTTAGTAACTTTGATCTGTACAATAGTTTATGTGATGTTTATTTTAATCATTTTTATATTTAGATTGAGTTAACCTTTATGTGCACTATATGGAAGAATACTTATTATAATAAAAATGAAAGAAATGAACTATCCATTTTACAAAACACTATCACAAACGAATGAAAAAAATCCCATGAAAGTACACGAAATTTATAGCATGAAGTATAATTTTAATTAATATTTTTTCTCCACGTCCCCGATGAAATTACACGCCGTAAAAACAGAACGTCTCATTACATGACAGCTTCGCGTCAATTAAACATAAAATATGGTCCTTGGAGGTTCCTCAGCCTTCCCCCCCCCGCACCGCGGGCCCCTCGAGCTCATTAGTACGCCACTGAATTTACAATTTGTTCTGAAACAGACACCGATTGTTACTTTATAGCATCGCCGCCCGTTTGATACTTAGATCGCTTTATACTCATTAAACTCTTCAGCCTCATTAGCCGATAACTCCGACACTACATCTTGAACGTCGCTGAACAACTTTTGAAAAAATATAGAAATATTTTAAACTTTCCTACTTCTTGAACTTGGCTAAAATATATGTTTTTTTTCTACATAAAAACAATTATCATTTAGAACCAATCTACGATAAATCTTCGCTCCCAAAAATTTCTAATTTAAAAGGAAAAAAAGGACTGCAACCTACCTGTTGGATAATCACGGTTTATTAGGCACGTAAAATTATTTTTCTTAGTATATATAATTCTAGCCGCTGTTGGTTTCTAGTTATATTTATTGTCTCGATAAATTATATTTTTAAAAAACTTTAATAAAAATTTACTACTCTCTACTAACGTATCTAGGGGTATAGCAGTATCAGTATCTACCTGGAGTTGGCAGATTAATTAGCTATGCAGGGATTTGCAGTTTTATTTTATTTATCAAAACCGCCAGCAGGTTAAGTTGTTTTATTTTTAAACTATTTTCTCCTCCATTTTACCCTTTAAAGATTAAATTTTAATTAATTTCAGTAAAATTTAGCTATGTAAAAGTTTAATTATATTAAATTCACTATTAAGTATGGTTAAATATAATTAGTGTTTCAGTAACACAGGAATACGAGAACATGAATATTTTAATTGTTACCAATTCAAACTATACAGATATTCTCTTCTAAATGTATAAAATACACTATCGAGTATTAGTTTAATTAAAAATAGTGCAGTAAAAGTAATCGTAACAAATGATATTCAGTTCTTACCGCAGGGCTCAGGAGGCCGCAGGAAAAAGGAGACGCGAATTAGCGCGCTCATTACAAGGATCTTATCTACGTTGCGCGCTCTTGACGATAGCGGGGTATCGTTACTAACGATAACTATACGCTACGGACAGAGTACTCTTTTAACTTTCTTCTTTCTTGTGCTTTTTCTTTTGCATTTATAGGTAGTCCTAGTCAAGATCGTTGATTCACACTCGAGTTTTTATTTGCATCTGCAAGTGAGAATCTCATGGTTGTGGCGTGTACTTGTCTAGCTTTCGGGTATTTTTAATCGTAAACTCTAACTAAAACGGGAAAGTTTGTGAAGAGGTACATGGTTGGCCCCAGACGTATTAACCTGTCATTTATTTGAATTAGATTGACTATAATGTGCGAACGCCGGATGTGCTGCGAGATACGACATTTAAAACAAAAGCACTGTATAAATCGTCCTCATACGTATAGATAGTTTTAAGTTTGTAGCTAGTCAATATTTTTTTAAATAATGTTATGTAGAAATAAACTAGTTATCCTAATATTTTAGATCGTTGTGACAAATTTAACCTGTAGTAACAATCTAATAGCACAGAATCAAAGCGTCGCATTTTTACGTTTTTCTACCCGTAGTAAATTATGATTATGCATATAGTATGATAAGAGCGGCGCGTCGCGTTGACGCCGGTGTGTGTTTTTCCCATTCATTCAATAGAAATATAGAAAAATTACGCGACGCGACACTAGACTCCGCACTAGTTTGAGTAGAGTCTTAGTGAATAGATAATAAGATAATAATATCACCTACCCTACCTTTATTGGCGCATAATATCAAACCAAAACATTTGGTATGGTCCGATATGGTAAAATACGATCGAAAATATTTACCTGAAGGGTTAATTTGCTACGATGTATAATTTAATTAAGTGTAATTGCTAATTACGAATATTACCAGCAATACCAGTTATACTGAAAATAGACTTCGGTGAAACATCGAATGATTTGAATTTAGAATCGAATTTCAATTAAATGTAAGTTACATTAATGTAGCCTAAAATTTTAGTAAGTATAAATATATATACCAAAATCTCGTGTGTTTAGCCAAGTAAATGTGTTTAGCCAAGTCGACCCCACGTTTGTCGTAGGATATCTGCTAATACGGCGTGAATTACACAAACGTATCCGATGTAGTGAACATAACACGGCATTAGAAGATTTCCGAGTCGAATACATCAATGTCAGCGGCCGAGGACGTATCTGCGCACGTAGTGTACGGCGCACGGCGCACGGTAATACGGCCTCGCTCCACGAAATTTATGTTGCGGTTCGAACATGTCTAGCTTAAGCCCGACCTGCTTCCTGAAGCCGCACGATCTAAGTAATTCGAACATAGTCCTTATTGTTCCATTTTGACGTACATTTTGGAATCCCGCCTAATCCGTAACGGGCTCTCTCGGATCTAAATTTCTTAGCGCGTGAAACTTCCAAATTAAAGTCAGAAGTGAGTTCTCCGTTTGTTTGCGATGTTTGTTCCCACGGAATCTATTTTGAACAAATTCTTATGTAAATATAGGCGTTTCTTTTATTTAATATCTCGTAAAAGAATAACCTTTCTTTAAAAAACAACTGCTAAACAGAGTTTGGTGATTCAGCCAGTAGGTATATGATTAGTGCAAGATTTATGAAATTATATCTATTATAACATTATAAATAAGTAAACTGTAAAAATAAGTACATTAAATAACTTCCCAATTTACTATTTTAACACTGTTTGTAATTATTTTTATATTATTCGCCAACCTCAGGTAAGTTGCGCCGCCATTTCGCCAACCAAGCATGACATGTTATAAAGGCTTATGTCCACTTATGTCCAAAAGTTGACATCATTGCTGAAACGATGATGATAACTTCCCAATTGATATAATTACAGATTTATAGAAATTGAAAAGCAATCACGATTTTTTGACTTTCTACCAAATATCATTGTCGCAGCCCCTTGTCCTGCTCAAAATTGGTCATTGAAATGTTCCATAATTGTATTGAATTAAGTTCAAAGTAATTAATTAGAAGCGAATTTCAGGCTAATAATATTATAACCCATTACATAACTCACGAATGAATGAATATATTTCAAGAATTGATTTTGATTTTTAAGTACTTTGTTTAATATCCTTTTCTGTCAAGTTAAATTTTTAACGAATCAAACAAAAACAGGAAAATTGAATAGCTAATCAGTTGTGTAAATATTTTCATTACTTACTTAATGTATATTAGAGTCCTGTTGAGTTTTAATGTAGCAAAAATTTTACTCAAGTCCCTCTTCCCTGATAATTATCTAAATTAAAAATGTAGCTGAATTATTTGGATAGCTTAATGTGATGTTCACTGAACAAGCTCTAAAAAGAAATGTTCAGTTGAAAGAACTGAGCGCCGAGGACGAGTTTCGTTTAAGTAATATTAGTCCCAGAGTAACAAGCGCTACAAAATTTATTAAACTTTAGAAAAATATTCAAATTATTCCTGTCTTCAGTGAAAAAGCTTGTCTAAAATATTTGCTCCTAAAAATTTTGGTATAATTTTTATCGCCACAGTTATGGAGTTCAATCAGAATTAATTAATAAGTTCTTATACGAGTTCTGTATTAACATATATTAAAGCATTACTGTACACAAAGAACGCCTTAGCGCATAAGAAACAGCACGTATTGGTTACGTAAGTACATTGATACTTTCTTAGTAATAGAAACAATAAAAGACTAGCCTTTAAATCCTTAGCATTGCAACTCTATTCTAATCTAGACCAAACAAATATTATGGCTATAATATAAATATAATATGTACAAGTTTATTGACTAACATTAAGGACAATATGACAGACTTTTCATTCCTCGATCTTCCTTCCTTGTCTCACGATTTAGTTTAATGGCTGCCCTAACTTACACGCACAATTTCACTTGCTAATTAGGTAGGTATAAAGTGAGATAGATGAATAGTGCCCATTACTGTTCACTGTTCCACATAAACAGTAAGCGAAAATGTAACATTAAGTGTATAATATAGATTAATAGTATCAATTTAATTTAGTACTTGACTGTATATTTTTATCACAAATTAATAGTGTTCTAAAAAGACAATTTAATAAAGGAATAAATAGTATTCAAAAAAAGAATAGTAAAAAAACTGCAGATTGTTTGAAGCATTATGATTCTTATGAAAACGCTCCGACTCTATCGCAGCAAAATTACTGATGGCATGGTTTTTACGCGTATGAGGTCACTGGACACGTCTAGTTTATGTGTAATCCTCTGTAATAATTGAAGACATGAATCGATGAAGGTGATATGTCGCAATAAAAATTACCCAAAAAATTTAGTTTAAACGGTCAATTAAACATTGTAGGATATGTAGTAACTTATTAAGTAGTTATATTCATTTTAGAGACGGATCTTTATATAAGGGCTGATTTTTCAGTCGCTAGATAACTGTTTATCTGCTGAATAAACATGTGACTTTGATATTTGTTTTATACAAAATCTGTCAAAGTCACTTATTTATTCCTCAGGTAAAAGATAACTGACGATTGAGAAATCGGCCCTTAGTGTACTTAATACTTTACGACGTTTTCTAAAATGTTTACTCGTAAGTGACAGTTTGAACTCATTTTCCTCAAAATCATAATTTTGCTATACACTGGTGAGACATGAGCAATAATTGAGGACGTGATATTTGGCTATTATATGAGATGAAAAAAAAAATATATAAAATAATCACTGAGTAAATGTATCTTAAACTTGAATAATTCTTTACCCAACGCATGGACACCGCGGGTAGGAACGCGCCCTTACTACCTACGTTGATGTCGCACGCCGCCGCCGGGGTTCCGGCGCCGGCTGCATAGGTATGCCTACTTGCCTAGCCGCGTAATTTTCATAGTATTCATGATTCATTTATTTAAAGGAAAATTAGGTGAAACATTAAGTACCTAATTTTATTACATATTTATAATGGGAATCGAGTACCGAGTACTCTCCGTAAGTATTGCACATGTCTCACCAGCCAGCCTGTATATCCTACCTATACCTTCATCCATTCATGTCTTTAATTATGACTTTTATATTTTATGTACGTAAACTAATTATGTTTTTTGTAAATAATTAACCTATTCGCATATTTCGAGGCAGCTTTTACCATTCGTATAAAAATGAAGTTTTATCTATCTGAAGTAATTTACGTTTGGGCGGCGCGCCGGGGCGGGCGGGAAACTCAGCCAAGACACTAGTCAGAAAATTAAATCTATCTCAATTTTCTCGTATTTTCCTACGACTGTTTAACCGTGCAAGTTTTAATTGCACCAAACTTGAGTCGATCTCAAATTTATAAGGCAAAATAAATTAACAATTGCTTAATTCAATTGAAGTAGCGATGGGATTTTTACTGCACCTGCTTTTAAAAATGAATATTATGAATTATAATGGCTGCAAGAACTGGAACATGGTCAAATTGGCCCTGTACATGATACCATTCTCTAAATATGTTAGTTTCGGTGGATTTGTCAAGACATGGTTACCATTTGTAATTATTGTTGCATTCATATGCGGATTGGCTGCTGCGATTTGAGACTACTTCACAATGGAAGATAAATAATAAAAATAACACAAGTATTTGTGAATTTTTTTTATTTGTAAATATTAGGGAACTGCACATTTTAATGTCAAGTTTAGTTAATAAATCATTGAGTTTATGTAAAAAATATATCTATTTTAATTTATTGTATACTCCATTTTAATAATTATAATATTCTGTTTAGTTGTAGTCATCCTAATTCTACTATAACCTACTAATATCATAAATGCGAAAGTTTGTATGTTTGTTACTCTTTCGCGCAAAAATTTCTAAGCCGATTTTGAAGAAATTTCGTATGGTAGTAGTAGACACTACTACTAGACATGCTGAAATGAAAAATGGTTTACTTTTTATGACAGAAAAAATGGCAGTTCTCGCGGGATTTAATTTTTTGCGAACCAAGTAGCGGAAAACATTTAATTTACTGTAATAGTACATAACAAATAGGAATGTCTGTCAATTTATTTAGGTCAATCAAAATTGTTAAATTGAATTAAGTCTACATGGAGTGCAAGTACCAACAAAACATAGTTCGAAAGCAAGTATACAACGTGACGATATTGCAATTGAAAAAAATATATCTATAATATATTTTTCTTTGCATCGTGAATGTATGTGGGGTTAAAATTTATGGATTTAAAAGTAATATTTATGAAACAATCAAGAAGCTATCTACAGCTTACTGTGTGTGATTGTGATTCTTGTAAAACTTGGTACGCAGATGATCAAATATGCAGATTAATTTATTATATTATAATTATTATTATATTATTACTATCTAAGATAATGCATTAGGTCCACAGTGTGTATGAAGAAATACAGATTGTTAAAGCACAATAAGTTTCAACATTTCTATAAAACAGCATTAAAAGAAATTCCATTAAAATCATAAATGGTGCTTAATATTAAAAAGTAAAATGTTCACAGTGGCGTTAAATTGAAACAATGAAATATTCTGAACGTGGCAGTCTACGCAAATGACGACTAATGGGTTAAATTATAAAGTATGAACGTGGTGACAATTTAAAAGCTCCTGTGAAAAGTCCGCTATTAAAGATTTATTCCCGCATTGTTGTGTAGAGAACGCAGTTAAGCGGCCCTCATACTAACCTGCCTACCGTAATATATATTTTATAAAAATACAATTGTTATAATACGATTATCGAAAGCTAATAATTCTAAATGCTGTATCAAAATAAAATAAAATAAAAAAGTTTTTTAAATTAAAACTAAAGCTTATTATACCTTAAAATAATCCTTTAGTTTTAATGAAATAACGGTAGTAGATGCACTATATTACGGTCGCAGCAATATCTCTCGGGATCACGTCAATGAGTGTCGGAACAAACTTGTGTCTGAAATCGAATCATCCCTTGTGAAGATTTCCGATTGGGGAGGACTAAATCTAGTCCAATTTAATCCTTCTAAGACTCAAGTGCGTTCACCGCTAAAAAAGCCCCCTTTGTCGCATTGACACTCTTCGGAAACACTTACCTTTGTGCCAAGACAAAGATTGGCATTCGGGCGTCGACATTTCGAGTGTTGTCCAGTTTGGCGGTCATTTGGAGAGCAAGGCTAAAATGGCATCCAAAAAACTCGGAGTACTCAACAGGGCCAAACAGTACTTCAAGCCGGCTCACCGCCTTTAAACTGTATAAGGCGCAGGTGCGGCCTCACATGGAGTATTGTTGCCACCTTTGGGCCGGGGCTGCGGGTTATCAGTTATCTCCATTTGACCGAATCCAACGTAGGGCATCTCGGATTGTCGACGATCCTGAACTTGCCGATCGGCTAGATCCTTTGGCACTGCGTAGGGATATCTTCCCTATGCATACTTTACAGAATTAACAATGAGGAGTGTTCCGAGGAGTTGTTCAATTTAATAGAAGCCGCTGATTCGCACCATCTGGATGGTTGGTGTTCCACTACAGTGCGTTTTAAAAACTGTTTACTGCCACGCACAGTAAATCTCTGGAATTCGTGGCCATCAGCGGTCTTCCCCAATAACTGCGACATTGGGTTATTCAAGAAAAGAGCATATTCTTACCTGAAGAGTAGGCAACGCACTGGCGTCGCTTGTGACCGTGGGCGGCGGTGAATCACTTACCATCAGGTGACCAGTCTTGCTCGTTTGCCTCTTATATGTTATAAAAAGAAAAAAAAATCTCATTGCGATGATAAATAATGACTAAGTTAAGTATAACAATTAAAGAAATTATAGCATTTGTCATAATAATAGTTCTAAGCCTCCTAATGGCACGTATAGGAAGTTGGTGCGTGTGATGCCGGCATAAAGCTCACAATACTACTTATACACCATTACTGGAAAAACTCTCCTGAATAGATGATTTCTCTATTGTTATGTTTATAGTAGATTTGCTATATTTATCGTTAAAAGGCTGCTCTCGTATTTTTATTACGTACCTTTTATTCGTTGACTGAATAAGGATTTTTATTTTATCAGAAAATAGAATAATGTTTTATTACATTTGCCTTTAGTAATGGTGCGTTTCTTAAGGTTACATTTTATTATATTATAAAAGTAATTGGCAATTTATATAAAATTTACGACAAAACGTAAAACTAGTATTCCCGATTTTCGGGGCAGGATTACCATATTATGACTGTCATCATTATTATATGCATCCCAGTTTTAAAACAGGCATCTCAAAAAATAAAACAATGTGCAAATAGAGGGTGCCATCTATCTGCGAGTTGGATAGAACTCACAAGAGAGAACAACTGGATGAACCACCCAATAAAGCAAATATAAATCAAAGGAAAATAAATTTCACAATGACAAACGACGATTCGAATCCAAAATCCGAAAGACAGAAAAAATGTCTTCCCGGATACATCGTTTATCATTGTAAAATTGTATTCGCTTTTATTTTGTATTTTCCTAAGTGGCTTCACCCAGATGTTAGGTGTCGTCTATCTTGGTTATCATGGTTTTATAATCTGAGGTAGGTATATTCAAAGTTAATAGGTTTTTAGTCTTATAATTGAAAATTCAAGTTAGTTAAATAATATCATAATATTCACTTTAAGCGCTGGCAGACACTGATAAAAGGCTTGACTGAGTCGCTCTGCCAATCCCGATCTGCTCTCTTTCATTGAATGTGCCGTTAATTTATATTAATATTTTTATTCCTGCATCTGCAAAATAAATAATAATTTTCACCCCGTTTAAAGTGTATCTATACCCATGCTACAAATTACTTTTGATGCATTAAAAACAAACATGCACCGAGCACTTAGTAAAACTTTCAATGATGGGTAAAGTAATTTTGATGTTGCATATTATGTGATTAGTATCATAAACTATACATTAATATAACTTTGTTTAATTACAGCAATATGTATTGTAATCTGCACGTGAACTTTTATTTAACTAATAAGTATCAATAGTAATCTACTGCTCCAATCAGAAAGACCTGTGATTCTGTGCTTCATGCTTTCAACTATCTGAGAAATCCAAAGAGTTGCCTGGAAGAAATTACTTTAAAGTAATAAGGCCGCCTTTGTGTGCATGTCTGATTAAATGTAATTGTTGTCTGTATATTTTTATAATTATATGCAATAAAATATATTTGATTGATTGATTGATTGAAAAACATATTGGTTAGCAGCATGTACCTGACTTATACATACTTGTACAGTAATAATAATATACAAGTACAACTTTTCGACTTAGTCGTCATCCAGTGATGTATATTAACTGATAATATAAAAAAGTGCAAGTAGTTTATGTATAATTATAGTATAACATGAATTTCTACAGAGAACCTACAGTAGTTACATTTATGTAATAACGTATGGTATGCGTACACAAAAGAAACTCTGACAGCGTTTCCTACTTTTAGAGTGAACTCTATAAAAGGTAGGTAAGGTGTACCACCACATGCATCGTTAAATCTTATCACTTATTTATTTTACATGTTATATATCTACTATACAGAGAACTTTTTAATTTTATATTCACCGGGGAGTAAATATAAACACATAAAGTATAAATTATAGTGTCGTATATCATTCCGCGCGCGCAAATGACCGGAAAGTCCCGATAAGTCTGAGCCTAAACTGCCAAAATATGTAGCCTTGTAGCAATCGCCGAACACTGCGTCACACTATATCACAATAAATCCAATAATTCCCATAAAAACCGTACTCAATAGCCGAAAAAACGAACTTTCCGAATAAAGATGTAAAATTATTACATAACGTTAGATTGATATGAATGCTGTTTACCAACGTGTTCGGGTAGTAAGTTACGCAGTTACCATGACTTTTTTTATCAACAACAAAAAAAAAGGTTTTCAGCCAGGTCCTACTCTAAAAATATAACGACACCTTACCCAAACATATTATCGTAATCAAATTGTGGATCCAAACAAAATAAAGCATCAGACAAATAAATGTTGAAATTGGAAACACTAACACGCATTATCCTGGAAGGTTCAAGAGGGCGGTAATTGACGTGACACGGCAAAGGGTGTGTCCGGGACACGCCACGTGTGGTGACGTGTCACGACCCCACGCTCACTCCGCTCCCGGTAATCAATAATTTGCATCCGATTAAGCAAATTGTGATATAAAATTCGTAACGCGCCATTAACTCGTTTACCTGCGACAGCACGGCAGTATTTATTGACACGTGAAATTTAAAATATTCAAGCGTTTCACGTCGAGTAATGTAATAGCACCGATAAAGCACCAACCCTTTTATGGCCCAAAGTATTATTTGTTTTCAGAATGGTAGTAAATCTGAAAATCTGAAAAATATTTCATAATTAGTTTAAAATCTATGGACGTACGTAGATCATTCACTCCACATCAATCTGCCCCCGTGCTAAGTTCTCGAATAACTTGTGTTACTTTAGAGTTTTGCAACCTGCATGGTAGTGAGGTATTTTCACGTTTTTGCTTGCGAGTGTACGCATAAGCACTGCGGGAAGTGCTTTAAACGCATGCCTATGCGTACATTCACTTATTTGGTTGAAGGTTGTGGTTATCATTTTTTGCGTGATATTGCTATATATAATATATTTAAAAATTAATTTGTGCTACATTATATTGTCGTAATATAATCTTAACTGTTAAAGTTTTATCTTTATGTGGAAAACTTATATAAAGTGCGTAAATTAACTCTGAGTATAAATAACTTTTTCAGTACTCTTTGTTATAAAAATTCATGCTTTGGGACAAAATTTTACAGTCAAGGATTCATCGCACTTTCTATGATTGTTTGAGTAAAAGTAATAAAATTTTGTGATACCTTGAGGGATAATGTATAATATACCTGAGTGTTAGCCGATATCATAAAAATTTTCGCTCAAGGCTTTGTGTTAAAATAAGTATGAAGTTACAGGCAGTAGTATGAATATCGGGTTTTGGCATATTTTTCTACACTCTCGTTTTACTTTATTATGTTGATGTAAGTACCATAGTTAGATACGTTAGAATTTAAACTAATAATGTTATAAATAACCATACCCTGAAGCACTACAGCCTTATGATTAAATATTTTAACTGAAATATACATTACGTAACTAGGATTCCAGTAGTAATATAACTGGTGGTAATAAATTCATGGGCAATTGGCTGCAATAGTTCTGTACCAAAAAGCTCAGCAGATCGACTTAATCGTCAGTCAGTCAATTAAAAAGACATACTAGGGTCCGTCCACATATTCTCGCTTTTGTCTCTGTAATGGACGAGCCGCGACCTTCGCCCTCAATTACCACTATCCCCTGGTTGTAATGAATGATCCAAGCAGTAATGTCTCTGTTTTTGCGAACATGAGCATCAATCGCTATAGAGTTAATATTTAAGGGATTTTGTTTTATCTACATATAACTTCTATTAAACGATGAACGATTATTTTTTCGAAGATTCTAATCTACATTAAAAAAATACAGACGAATTGAGAACCTCCTTCTTTTTTGAAGTCGATTGAATACGTGAAACAAAAACTTTTCGTACCATTTTATAAGAATTTTGCGACATTTGACATTTGGCATATTTAATACACGTAGTGATTATATTCTCTTTGATTTAATATTTATGTGAAACACGTTTAATGTGTGCTAACATTTATCAAAATAATGCTAAGAAGTACGTAAAACTTATGAAAAGAAACACACAGTTTTAGAAGTAAGTTTTAAATGAAACTTTCAATAGTCCCAGTGCAACTTATGTAAATTTAATCTTAACTCGAACATGGCTCGGACCGGAAAATTAGTGAGATCTCATTAGCCGTAATCAGCTGTAGCTGCAGTTCGTCACACGGAGTAATTGCAAATGAGCTGACTCGATCCTGGCAAAGTATTTGATCATCTAGGACTGAACCTTTAGTTCCATTCACTCTTCGTTAGTTCAAATTGTACTTCATTACAAGCAAAGTACACATTTCTAGAGTGTGGATTGTACATGAATATATTTGATGATGTTTTTAGGCTAAATAATTTTTTGAACCCCCAACAAAAACAGTGGAGTGTTACAAGTTTGACGTGTATGTGTGCATGTGTATCTGTTTGCATTGTTGCTCTCAAACGGATAAATCAATTTTGTTTGAAAACTGTCGTGATCGAGAGTGATCGTAGCTATAATTTATCTTCAATAGTTAGCTCACTGCTTGACAAGTAGTGCGCTAACTATTGAATCTCGGGGTCCCTTATATACCCTTTCTACTAAAGTCGGGGGTTATCTACTAAAAAAACCATTGGTACAAACAAACATACATTACCACTTACGATATTTAGGATATTATAATTTAGTGTGTGTACACAGCCAGCAGCTATTTGTGTGACGTGGGTGAGATGGATGGGCGGCGGTTGACGGCGCCCTCCAAATATCCCTGTCAATAATTCGTACGCGAGTGGAATACTTCATCGAGAACCTTCGCATAAACCACGCTAAGTGATGCTAGTAGACCAATTCCATTACAGTAGGTTTGGTTACGAATCTTAAAAACCTTCAACTATGTGAGCATTACAAATTCACACCCTAACTTTACTTATACAAGATGTAAAATAAATTAGTGATAATAATTTATTGTGTGTATGTACCTCCTGTGTAGAGTATATGGCTCACCATAATTAAGTATTAAAGACATAAGTAAGTATTTCAGCGCTTGGACTCATCCAAGCGCTGAAATACTTACTTATGTCTTTCATGTTTGTATGAGAAATGCCCCAACATCATAAATTTTCCCATATAATAATTTTTTAAAAATTACTTGTTTCAGCTCTGGGACTTTCACAGTAAACCCTATATACGTGACCAACAGTTGAATGTGATGATAAAAATTATGTCAGAAATAATAACATCTTATATAACATAATATGTAACGTGGGAGTCACGCAAGGAGCCACACGCTGCCCGGCTCAGAACACTATTAAGACACTTGTTATGCACACAGCACACGTACACATCGCGGCAAACGGAAAAATCCAATTAACTTCATACGAACAGTTGGAGGCAACTGCGCCTCCCGGACCATTCTACTCAGAATAACGACTATTTCAAAAACATTAATGAAATAACCTCTCACTTATTACTTCTACAATGTTATCGAATGTTTCTTAATGCTCACATGTAGCCAATAGTAATTCTAATTAGTATATTTTCAATTGGACGTAAGAAATTGTAAGTATGCTGCCGACAATTAAAGAACGAGTACAAACTCATTAAAGTTAGTTTACTCTAAATATCGACTAAATATTTGTAAACGTACGAAGAAAATAACTACATCGTTCTTTTTGTAAACTGGAAATTAAATCGCTAATAACCGTCGCTTTTATGCGCAAAGTAGTTGAATTACAGCGCTAGTTAACTGCTGAACTAGGGTAAGTAGGAATAACTTACACAAACAACTCGCGATAAGAAAGTTCGGTCACAGCGCAGCCACGCTATTTGACAATACTTAAGCCTTATCAGATGCTGCATTGTTCCTTTAATTAGCGCCAGATGTGGATTCAGCGACGTACTAGAAAGTAGATTTGCTTTTAGCCTAACTGCTCAATTGTAAGCTGTTCTACGATTAAGCTGTAAACTCGTAGCACTGCCTTAAGCTACTCGTCGCACAAGAAGTTACACCTGTATATTATAGTGAAATAACGACGTAATATTTTACAACAACCTACACGATTTAATTTTACATCTTAAAATATAATTCATTCAATGCGTATTAACTCAAAATAATAATTCTAGGTTTGAGTTGAATTTCATGGTTCAAACAAATATGCATAAGTAACATTTTAATACATAAACAAATTCTTAACTTCCAACCAGTAGGGAGGGAACAGAAATTTATACATGAATAATTGAAAACGTAGGTAAAAGGCACAAGTAAAATCGTTATCGCTGCCCCTTTGGGAAATGAGGCAATGGAAAAATTTTGTTCGACCAGAAAAATTTTCTCTCATCCTTTGACTGGAAAATGGATTAGGTGTAAGGTGATGTTTCTGTGACATTTTGTGTTCCTGTACACAACAAAAGGTATATTATATGTAAATGATGCCAGCTTATTTTTATACAAAAACTAAAAGTCTTGAAATTGTGTAGATGAGCTACACGTCTGATATTTGCAAACAAGCCAGTATTCCCAGGACAATTGACTTGATTTGACTTACGGGCGAATACTGAAACAATAAATAAATTTATGAGCTCTCTATTCACAAGCTGCCACTGCTTCACACACACAAGGGCAACATGTGTGTGAGCGCCTCTTAGTCTAACAATAGGTTCGAAAAACGTATTGTGCTTAGGAGTGAAGCAAAAAGTCTGTTCCATAAACTTCTTGAGCCTCACATATAACTATATTCTATATCTATATCTTTCATAGTCTTAACACAATATTGAAATACAAAAAAATCAACTAAATTAATAAACTTCAAGCGGGCAAAAAAAAAACCTTCGACTTAAACAACCAGCAAAGTAAACGGTTCCACTGAACTGAAAGTTCATACAACTTGCCACTTAATACGATGAAAGCTGGGAGCACACATGTTAAAACAAAAACGCATTATTGTAGGAGCAAATGTCTTCGCTATTATGATAAGAGATTAGCCGCCGCAAGTAGCTCGGTGCTCTACAAACGTTTGCGCTGCGCTGTAGCCCGCAACTGTTCCCTCATTTGCATTTGCAGTCTGCTCGCCCGAGCTTATACTGAATTTTGTCTGCACATTGTATTAACACCTACCTTAAATATGTTAAATCTTTGCAACGAGCGCTTCCGTAAGATCAGAGCTAAACTCGTTTAGACTGAAGATGATTTGTAATTTTCATACACGTGTAAGAAATGATTTCTTAGCTACTGAACCTAACGATTTTTTTAGAAAACATTTCCATGATGTTATAGCTCAACCTACATTATCACAGAGTTGAAGCGTTGCATTTTTTTTCCTAATTATGTTAACCCAACTATTAAGGTGCAAATTATGATCATATTTATTATAGTAGGCAGCCAGTGTCGACGCGTTAATTTATCCTTGTGAAATGCGCGTTTCATGTAGAAATATGACGCGTCACGACGCTTCTAAACTAAATGAGTTATAATACTTTAGGGTGTGTATGTGCCTCCTATGTAGTAAGTATACTGTGAAAGTTCCAGCGTTAGAAGATTTACTTTTGAATTTCATGTTTCTATTAGATGCCTCAACATCATGAATTTGCCTATACAATAAGTAATGCCTCTTTCGGCGCAGGTACTTTTACAGTAAACTATATAGGGCACCTATGCACACCCTGAAGTATTAATCACTCAATAATATTACAGCCTGTATAGTCATGTCGTGGATAAACATTTTTGATGTCATGACATAGTAGTAGAGGTATTTATAGCGATAGCTATACATTTTTAACCGACTTCAAAAAAAAAAAGGAGGAGGTTCCTAACCGACTTCAAAAAAAGGAGGAGGTTCTCAATTCGTCTGTATGTATAATATTTTTTTTTTTTTATGTATGTTCACCGATATTTTCGTCAATTATAGACGGATTTCAAAATTTTTTTTTTGTTGGATAGAGTTCACTTCTGGGGTGGTCCCATTTTCACCAGGTTAGGATCTGATGATGGGATCCATGAGAAATCGAGGGCAACCACCGAAAATTGTATGCTCGTATGGTGTTTTTGTTACGTAATTATGTCTTACTCAGGTATATGCTTCCGGGTGTCAACATCTGATGCGGCTGTGCTGATGATGAAGCTACAGAACTCCTTAAGGGTTAGGAGTTGGAAGGCAGTACTGCAATTGGTCGATGTAAACTATTTAGTAGTATGTAGGGCTAACATGTTGCTTGTGAGGTAAGGACCTAATCAAAAAAAGGAGGAGGTTCTTAACCGACTTCAAAAAAAGGAGGAGGTTCTCAATTCGTCTGTATGTATAATATTTTTTTTTTTTTTTATGTTTGTTCACCGATATTTTCGTCAATTATAGACGGATTTCAAAATTTTTTTTTTGTTGGATAGAGATCACTTCTGGGGTGGTCCCATTTTCACCAGGTTAGGATCTGATGATGGGATCCATGAGAAATCGAGGGCAACCACCGAAAATTGTATGCTCGTATGGTGTTTTTGTTACGTAATTATGTCTTACTCAGGTATATGCTTCCGGGTGTCAACATCTGATGCGGCTGTGCTGATGATGAAGCTACAGAACTCCTTAAGGGTTAGGAGTTGGAAGGCAGTACTGCAATTGGTCGATGTAAACTATTTAGTAGTATGTAGGGCTAACATGTTGCTTGTGAGGTAAGGACCTAATCAAAAAAAGGAGGAGGTTCTTAACCGACTTCAAAAAAAGGAGGAGGTTCTCAATTCGTCTGTATGTATAATATTTTTTTTTTTTTTTATGTTTGTTCACCGATATTTTCGTCAATTATAGACGGATTTCAAAATTTTTTTTTTGTTGGATAGAGTTCACTTCTGGGGTGGTCCCATTTTCACCAGGTTAGGATCTGATGATGGGATCCATGAGAAATCGAGGGCAACCACCGAAAATTGTATGCTCGTATGGTGTTTTTGTTACGTAATTATGTCTTACTCAGGTATATGCTTCCGGGTGTCAACATCTGATGCGGCTGTGATGAAGCTACAGTACTCCTGAAGGGTTAGGAGTTGGAAGGCAGTACTGCAATTGGTCGATGTAAACTATTTAGTAGTATGTAGGGCTAACATGTTGCTTGTGAGGTAAGGACCTAATACATTCGATCGACCAATTGCAGTACTGCTCCCAACTCTTAACCGTTAAGGAGTACTGTAGCTTCATCATCAGCAGAGCAGCATCAGATGTTGATTCAAATGCTTGAACTCAACTCTTAACCGTTAAGGAGTACTGTAGCTTCATCATCAGCACAGCAGCATCAGATGTTGATTCAAATTGCTGATGTTGATTCAAATGCTTGAATCAACATCTGATGCTGCTGTGCTGATGATGAAGCTACAGTACTCCTTAACGGTTAAGAGTTGGGAGCAGTACTGCAATTGGTCGATCGAATGTATTAGGTCCTTACATATGAAATTGGCGTTTTGTCGTACTGGCCAGTTTGATCTTAAATATATCCTGTTTGATTAGGAATTCCAAATTCAAATTTAAACAGCTATTTAGGTACTCATGCATTTGTGTTTTGAAAACCGTAATTCATTTGTTTTTTTCTCTTTTGCTTTTTTTTCTACGTCACTCATTTTACAAAATGGATAACTTAAAATATCGCATTATTTACGAGTACGAGCACCGTGGCACCAGTGCTGCAGAAACGGCTCGAAGAATTAATGATATGTATGGGGATGGTGTCGCAAAAGAAAACACGGTGCGTTTTTTGTTTCAACGCTTTCGTTCTCGAAATTTCGACCTGCAGAACCACAGAAATAAATCAAGATTTATATTTGGATATCTTCTTGCAAGGAAAAAAATTTAATTCCGATAAGGCAGTCCAAACCACTTTCAAAGATTTCATTGGTTCCCGTCCGAATGTTTTTTTTAGTAAAGGGATCAATGAACCACCTATAAGATGGCAAAAATGTATAGATTGCAATAAGTACATATTCTGATTAATAAAATATATTTTAATATGAAAAAATCGCCTTTATGTTCCTCCAATACAAAACGCCAATTTCATATGTAAGGACTTAATTATATGTAGGGCTAACGTGATATTTGTAATATACCATCTAGACTCACGGCGAGAAATCTCACCGAGAAGTCTCGCCGGGCCTTCTCGCGAGAACAAGCAATTTATCCACACTCTCATTTGTGATCTGTTTCCTATTCAGTATGGACGACATTGACGAAATTGAAACTGCAGCAGGTTTGGCTCTGTGTGTCATTGCATATTATAACTTTGTCAATGTCGTTGGGTCTACATATGATAATAAAAAATATAAATACCTAGTAAGTAATATCAAACTCTTTCAACTAAGTACCTATTAATAATAATTATAGCTTCCTAAAAATATGAACAATTCGTCAAACGGACGTTGTAATTAGTGACTATAGGTATATATTAAATAAACTGAAACCCTTGAGTAAATGAACTAGCATCTATTTAAGTTCACAACGCATTAGCACAACTAAAAATCGAAAAATAAAATGACTTTTTTAAAAAAAATAAAACCGACTTAAAAAAAAACACAAACGACAAAAACTTTAACCACACAAAATCAGTACCTACATAACTAAAAAGCGATAAATAACCTGATTTATCTACTTAATGCATATTATATATCTACAATTATTTAAATATTTACAACTAAATACCTAATACTTTAACAAAGTCATCTTTAACTATTTAAATATTTACAGTTATCACTTAATTTTGAAGTCGGTGCCAGCCTGCAGCCTTGGTAACGTAGTCTGTTGTGTTGTTTGACGCGCGCGGCCGGCAAACGCAAAGCCACACACACACGGCAAAATACAATCTATACTAATATTATAATGCGGAAGTGTTTGTTTGTTTGTTTAAACGCGCTAATCTTAAGAACCACTGGTCCAATTTAAAAAATTCTGTCTGGAAAAATTGAAAAATTTTAGTGTCGGTCAGTTTTCTTAATTACATTTATTTGTTTGGCTGGCACCGACTTCAAAATTAAGTGATAACTGTAAATATTTAAATAGTTAAAGATGACTTTGTTAAAGTATTAGGTATTTAGTTGTAAATATTGAAATAATTGTAGATATATAATATGCATTAAGTAGATAAATCAGGTTATTTATCGCTTTTTAGTTATGTAGGTACTGATTTTGTGTGGTTAAAGTTTTTGTCGTTTGTGTTTTTATTAAAGTCAGTTTTATTTTTTTTTAAAAAGTCATTTTATATTAAGAATGGTCGAAGGGGTTAGAAAATTTATTCAAATAATGTAATATACCCTACCTAGAAATAACCCTTTCAATTCAAGGGAGAAACAATGCATTCGATTCATTAATCAATGCCTTCACATAAGGAAAATTGTTGGTTTTCCTTCGCTATGTAGTTACTACCTATATCAAGATATAAGAAACGTAAAAGCCATGTAGATAAATAAATTTATTTATTTTCCTGCATTGTATCCAATATACTTTACTATCAGAAATATTAGACTCTAAAACCATAATTTTACTAAATCCATATTTAATGATTTATAAGTTTTCTCTGAATTTCTCCTTATTTTTGTAATTTAGTAATGTCTTTGTAGTTTTGCAATAAATATAAGGGGAAAAATTAAAACTATCAATTTTTTAAACAAAAGGCTAGATCAAGATACCATAGTATGATTAAATAGTACTGTTTTAGCATATATTTTAATTTAAATAAAAAGAAAATAACGAGTCTTCAGAATAAGTTCCACAAAGTATTCAAATTCAATTTAAAAATTCACCGAGTTTGCTCGTCTTGAAACTTTATTTAACATAAACTTATATTTACCAGTGAAATCTCTTACTAATAACTCCCTATAATAAGTTCGCAATTTACCACTTTTTAATAGTTTTGAGACCAATCGAGTAACTTATTAAACTCACTTAAGTTCATTTTAAGCTTCGATAAATCTTTTGAAAAACGATAATTTTCTATGGGTAACATATTTTTAAAATTTAAGAAGGAAATATAAATACATATATTTTTAATATTTTATTTTATTTTATTCGCTCAAACATAAATGGTCTTTAGCAACCACTATCCGTTAACTGTCCTATATAAATATCACAACAAATACGGAAATAGACAATATAAAAAAACTTCTGCAGTCTAAACTAAGCAGTCTGTAATATAGATCTCCAGGCCCCCCATATGTACTACTATTGTATTTTATTGACAGTTAGATATCAGACAAAATATATAAATTTATTTGAGTAATAATTGTATTAAGGTGGTCGTTAAATGACCTAGATGTTAATACGACCTTAAATAAATAAATAAAAAAAAATATATATTAACAGAACATAAGACTGTCCGATGAATAAAACAATATTGGCAACATTGTATAAAGCAATATAAAAGTAGCCTATTTATTGTAAAACATATTTTTCGGCACAGTATGTTGTTCCTTCTGAAATATAAGGGCAAGTTAGTAGTTTCATCTATGACGTCCATAGCTGAAAGATAAGTCAAGGAGCCTTATGTCCAGCAGTGGACGTAAGTATTTCATGGGAGGTAGTTGCCTGTAGGTACTTGGCAGTCGCCGCGCTTGGAGGGCGGGTTGGTGAGGGCAGTGTTAAGATAATATAATTTCCGGATATATCGTTATTCCCTCTGTTGCTTTGACCCACGGGAAAGATAGTTGATGGGAAGGTGCTATTCTTACTCCTGCGTCCCACAGATTCTTAACACGCATAAATAAAAAAAAAACCTTTTATTAATTTAAAATATGTATTCAATTTTGCTCCTTTAACGAGGTACATTATTATTTATTCATTATTATTGGAATGATGAAAGTGATTTTAAGAAAAGCTTATATACGCATATAACTTAAAAGTGTTAATTTTCGGCATAAAATTTATTTTGGCTATTAATAATAATATTTAAGAATATCATTCTGGTCTAGAAAATTATCAGAAGTTGAATATAAAACATGCTTAGTTGTCACACAATTAGCGAGATAGCCGGAACTTAACGTTTATCTTGATGCTCCTTGACCTTTAGTTATAAAATCTCGTGATCAGAAAACATGAAATAACAACGGAAGCCGTTGATGTTTCCCTGAAACGAGCAATTTCTTTGTATCTGTGATATTTAATGTCAGAATAAAAAATTAAATATAACAAAACGGAACAAATAATAAAATAATATACTTATGTTTAGTACTTCAATCTGACTCCGTGCTAAATACTTGCGTTACCATTTACTATATTTACTTGATTTTTATTATATTCAACGCATATTTAATTAAATTTCAATTTCAAATAGCCTTTATTTTGTAACTTATTTAATAAACAAGAAGCATTGAAAAAAAAAATGTCCTTTTAGCGTGATTCGAACCCGCGATCCCCGACTGAATCGCCGTCGCGTAAGGAGCCATGGAGATTATTATTCATAGTCGTAAAAGAACAATATCGTGCACGTTTACTTTTAGTCACACCTGGTAAGCACCTTAAACTATTAAGGAATGGTGACAATGTAACAGATATAAGCTAAAACTGCATCCTAAATCCTACAAACTTATTCAGTTGGTCCTACTTTCTACTCTTATTTAGAAGTCCCCACATCTCACTAGAAAGAGTTGTAGATTTTTATCAACATTTCTTTAAATAAAGATTCGAAGTAAATCGTACAACATAAATTACTTAAAATGGCCCCGGCCAAAACAATATATTCTATTCAGAGTCAATATTCAACCGTTATATTTTACCAAACGTAACGTCGGCCCGGTCGCTTTTGTTCCGTACGAGTAGCGCGAAATTAGGGAGCATTTATGTTATTTTTTATTCATTTTAGCTCTCGCCGAATGTAAAATTTAAAAAGCATATAATAACCTTTACCGGGTACGACGGCAGCGCGGCGCGCGGCGGCGGCGGTCAAAAGCTGTAAAATGTGCGCGCTTATTGCTCTGTTTTAATTACATTCCTCGCACATTGCCGTTCACTCAGTTTATTGTCTTTTTTGTGATATTACTTCGGGAATGGTTATATCAAATATGAATCGAAATTAATTCCTAGTATGGTATTCATTTGTGAATACTTGTACAATAATGTTAATGTAAAATTGTAATTATATTTCGCTATAACTTATAGTTAGCATAGGTTAATATAATTGTTATAATATGATACATTATCGTGTTATCGTGCTAAGTATTTATTTTTAAAAAAATTGCGATTGTTGTGATAGCGATAGTAGTTATACAAACATATTATTTTGTAGAATATAAGTAGAAAAATTTAGCTTAATATTATACTTATTTTATTATTTTACATATGGCCAGATAATATACATTTTAATTATGTAGCCACCCACATTTCCACATGTATATGTGGATTATTATATTTATTAAAAACATTAATGCGATGCATCGAAAAAGACGTATTTACAAAAAAAGGTATCTATGAAATAATCCACGAACCACTTATTGTTGAAGCTAACATGGCACGGTACAGGTGCGGTGTAAGCATTATGCACCCAACTTTTAATAGTAACATTAAAACTGTTCCAACTACGTCAATATAAAGCTCCACTCATAAAAGGTTTCTGGAAAATATTGTTTCATAAAAGCTTTAAAACTATCCTGCAAAATTTTACAGTGTATTTACTTAAAATTGACAAAGTATTTGATATAACTATCAAAATGCAAATCAAAACTGATAACACGAGTCCCAGGTGAGTGGTTTTCCGACGAAGACGCAGGAAGATCATTCCCATTGTAAGGAAAAACGATGCCACCTTTTTGAATGATCAAGGCTTCAAATTATGTGATCCGCGCCTTGAATACTAAATGGCGAAATTGCCTACGGTCTGAGTGAAATTATCTAAAATTACGGTTACGGAACCAATTGGTTCCTGTTAGTCCCTTCGCGTTACAAAAGTACCTTCGGCGGGGATTCTATACAGATCAAACAAAATATTTTATTCCGATTGGGAAAAATTTGTCCCCGTCTAAAAAAGTAACTCGTTTTTTAGGAGTTACGCGATAAAGTAATAAATCGATTACCTCCATATTTAATACATCATTTGGAAATTACTCCGCTTTGAATTTTTTTACTTTGTTGTCCGTCTGTATGTCTGTCAAGACTGTTTTTCTCCATCTAGTTTGTTTATATTGAATCGGAATGGAGTATAGTTAGACTCAACGCACACTGGGGCAGCGTCGACGCGCGTTACTCGTATGACGCCGGCCACTACCATTGGCCCTAGGGTAGATATGCCAATATTATAATAATGCGCAATACTAACGCTCTTTTATCGCGACGTGTAATTTTTGGAAATGACGCGTTGCAACGCTTCGGCTCTGCATCAATGTGAGTTGGGCTCTAATGATTATTTTAAGTTTATTACTCTTTTTACAAATCTTACAAACACAAGTAACGTTTTATACTAACATACCGTTTCCTTTTGACCGCAATTATAGCCGCCATAGGGTTAACGTCTCTCTAATACAACCAGACCCCTAATTTGTAACTGAAGGTACAATCAAAATCTAAATACGTTTTATCACAAATTTTAAAGAAGTAATAAAAGTATAACACGCGGCATAGCAGCGGAAAGGGTTTTGAATATCCTTTTGAACTTTATTTTATCGTAGGGCGCAGGTATCGGGAAAACCAATCGGCTTACTGTAAATTGAAAGGACACCATCAAAGTGTAGGCACTCATATTGACCGTACTCCCATCAACTTGGAAAATATTTTTTCGTTTACCTAATAAAATTTATGGAAATTAAATTAAGCACCTTATTATACTAGGGTAAAGCTAATTATTAGAAGAATAATAGAAATGTAAGGCTAGAGTAATCGTCTAAAACACTTTGCTTACAAATCTTAGGTAAACATTATATTTTTATCAAACACTGGTAAATAATATAAAATAGAAATTATTTTAACCTCATATACTTCATCAAACGAGTCAGAGCTGTCACACACACTCACACACACACGTTTAACAAATGATTAGAAATGTCAACTGCAGTTTTAGGTTCCTTTTAAAGCTCCATATTATTGTAGTTGGTCGATACTCATGAACGCCACGAAACGCTTAAAATGGAGTTTGTGTCATGATATATACAGGGTGTAATAAAAATAAGTTACAAAACTATAACCCGACTTCGCAAAAAAAAGGGTCTAAAAAGGCTGAAACAAGAAAATAATTCAATTTAAAATCCAGATATGCTTAGGTACAAAAATGGTCAAGGTAGAGCCGTGGTCGTACCCGCTATTGGGATAGTATATTTCTACAGCAGACGAATATTATTATTTTCAATTTATCTTTTTTCTACCGTATTTTTGTGTGAAGTGACGCCTAGATTTGTTTAGCGGGTACGACCACGTCTCTACCTTGATCATTTTTGTACCTAAGCATATCTGGATTTTAAATTGAATTATTTTCTTGTTTCAGCCTTTTTAGACCCTTTTTTTTGCGAAGTCGGGTTATAGTTTTTAACTTATTTTTATTTTATATTTTTCTGTTTTCTCATTTAATATATTTTCATTAAACTAACCGTTACATAGTAGGTAAGTAACTAAACAACGCCTAGATACTACTTGTACGACCGAATTTTAAACGTTTATTTTGAATTTAACAATAAAATGTAATAATTAATAAAATATTTAAATACATATTTGTAATGTGCTTGCCAAGAATTATCTTTTGATACCAAACACGATACAATTATCTTAATAAATTTTTTTTTTGAGATAGTTTTTGGGGTATAATTTTCAAAATCCAAAATTTTTCAAAAAATTATATAGCCTATGTTACTCGCGGGACCACTACGAATCGATTGACACCTTATTTTTTAAAATCGGTAGTTTAACCGCTACGAGGGAACATACATATGTCAAAAAAAAATATTTATTTATAAAGGAAGGGTAATGATTTTGGCAGTCTATGTATGTATGTATGTATGTATGTATGTAAGTATGTATGTAGACTGCCAAAATCATTACCCTTCCTTTTGGCTTCGCCGAAGTCGGGTAAAAAGAGCAGTCACTATAACGTTGAGATAGGATTATACTACCTTTCCTCATTTAGGAAATGCATTTTTTTTGTCAAAACTAAAAAAAATATACATTTTACCATTTCTTATTTTTTTGTCGCAAAAATAACAATACAGCAAAGAATTATTTTTTTTTTCAGATTTTTGTAAAAAAAAAATAAAAAAATAAATACATTTCTAGAATGAGAAAAGGTACTATAATCATATCCCAAAGTTATAGTGACTGCTCTTTTTACACCCGTTATACATATAGGAGAAAACTGTCTCGTATTAGTTAATCAATAGGTACGATGCAACATAACTTTTTATGTTATTACCAATTTGAACTTAGAAATGTCAGTAACTATAGAATGGAGTCGAAGTTTATAATAGTAATTATTTGATTGATCACCTAAGACTAATCTTTAGTTGTATTGTACCACTTACAAAATATGTGAGAGTTGTAGCCCGGTTGGCTGGCATTGTTGATAAAAACATTTTTTGAGAATAACTCGGCTGAAATACCTATACAACATTTAACTTTATAGTTTTTACAGGTGCCCCAGTTAGATTCCTCCAAGGCCGTAAGCCACACAAAGTGGGATCCATCTCTTCGATATGACAGTGAATAACAGCGCACGTATCATTTGTCAACGTCACCCACTCATCGCGAGCAAAACACAATTTTATAAAGACGTCCTTGTTTTCGTTACGTGGCGAATTTTTTCATTTTATCATCAACTTTTTCATTCGAATGTTATTTGTCAATTTGTGTCCCCGAGGAATATAAGACCGCAAATCACCTTTACGAAAGTAAATAATGTTGTCGAATATTACGTTAGCCTAACTATTCTTGGAATGTTTAAAAAATATTTTGGTTAAATAGTAAATACACACTTAATTAATATCATCGTAATATGGTCATGTTGTAAGGTGAGACATGTAGTAACTATAATATACTAACTATACAATATGTCTCATGCATAATACTCTCGTGCAGCCGGCCGCGTCACATAAATATTGATTCCTGTCGGGGGCAGTGCCAGTGGCAATCCACTTACCCACCGATTGCGAATCCCCCTGCTTAGCTTGGCAATTATGCATCTCATTGAACGCCGGCAGAGACGAAAATGCCCTGAGCGTCGCAAGATAGGCGCAAAATCTGAAAGTTAAATTCGGAAAACTCTTCCCCCGCACTTTTAAAAAGATCTATCTCGTTTTAGCGGATACGATATCCTGTTTGACCATATCGTCTCCGTAGCTCAGTGGCTTAGAGCTTGGCTCAAAACTCGGAGGTCGTGGGTTCGATTTCCGTGTTAGAATAATTGAAAACGTTGTTTTCCAGTACAATATTTATAATAATAATCCCCTGCGAGCTTGTGGCGGGCTGTGGCGACCCCACGTACCTCTTGTCTCATCTTCTCCATCTCCGGCTTGCCTTAACTGGCCGGCAGGTGTGATCACCTAGGAAAACAAGCCCCTACCTCTCCCTTGCCTTAACCAGCCGGCCAGAGTACTAGCAACGTCGGCTACGCAACGTCGGCTTCGCGGCGTTGGGCGTCGGCATCGCGTCATCTAGCGTCGCGGCGTCGAGCGTCAGCGTCGCGGCGTCGAGCGTCAGCGTCGCGGCGTCGAGCGTCAGCGTCGCGGCGTCGGTATTTGGCGTCGGGCGTCGATGTCGGGCGTCGGGCGTCGGGCGTCGCGGCGTCAGCATCGCAGCGTTGGGCGTCGACGTCGTGGCGTCGGGCATCGGGCGTCGGGCGTCGGGCGTCGGGCGTCGGGCGTCGGGCGTCGGGCGTCGGGCGTCGGGCGTCGGGCGTCGGGCGTCGGGCGTCGGGCGTCGGGCGTCGGGCGTCGGGCGTCGGGCGTCGGGCGTCGGGCGTCGGGCGTCGGGCGTCGGGCGTCGGGCGTCGGGCGTCGGGCGTCGGGCGTCGGGCGTCGGGCGTCGGGCGTCGGGCGTCGGGCGTCGGGCGTCGGGCGTCGGGCGTCGGGCGTCGGGCGTCGGGCGTCGGGCGTCGGGCGTCGGGCGTCGGGCGTCGGGCGTCGGGCGTCGGGCGTCGGGCGTCGGGCGTCGGGCGTCGGGCGTCGGGCGTCGGGCGTCGGGCGTCGGGCGTCGGGCGTCGGGCGTCGGGCGTCGGGCGTCGGGCGTCGGGCGTCGGGCGTCGGGCGTCGGGCGTCGGGCGTCGGGCGTCGGGCGTCGGGCGTCGGGCGTCGGGCGTCGGGCGTCGGGCGTCGGGCGACGGGCGTCGGGCGTCGGGCGTCGGGCGTCGGGCGTCGGGCGTCGGGCGTCGGGCGTCATGCGTCGGGCGTCGGGCGTCGGGCGACGGGCGTCGGGCGTCGGGCGTCGGGCGTTGGGCGTCGCGGCGTCAGCATCGCAGCGATGGGCGTCGACGTCGTGGCGTCGGGCGTCGGCGTCGCGGCGTCAGCATCGCAGCGATGGGCGTCGACGTCGTGGCGTCGGGCGTCGGCGTCGCGGCGTCGGGCGTCGGCGTCGCGGCATCTAGCGTCGCGGCGTAGGGCGTCGCCGTCGCGGCGTCGGGCTTCGGCGTTGTGGCGTCGGAATTTGGCGTCGGCGTCGCGACGTCGGGCTTTGGCGTCGGCGTCGCGGCGTCGGGCTTTGGCGTCGCGACTTCAGGCGTCGGGCGTCGCGGCGTAGGGCGTCGGCGTCGCGGCGTCGGTCATCGCGGCGTCGCGGCGTCTAGCGTCGCGGCGTAGGGCGCCATCGTTCTAACCCAGTGGTTAGAATGATGGCGCTCAAGCCGCCCACAGCAGCCTCTTAGTGATTAATGTGAAAACCTGAAACAGCTTCATTTTTATAATTTACTAGCCGACCCGTGGCCAGTTCGTTGAGCATACAAACCGTTTAAACATTCCCTGGACTTTCA
This sequence comes from Celastrina argiolus, assembly GCA_905187575.2. NCBI lineage: Eukaryota > Metazoa > Arthropoda > Insecta > Lepidoptera > Lycaenidae > Celastrina > Celastrina argiolus. The sequence goes on from LR994581.1 coordinate 10,575,490, forward strand.
TGAATAAAAAAATACAGAAGAAAAAAAATAGCCGAATCGGTTCAGCTGTTCTCGAGCTTTAGCTACCGAACAGCAATTTTTAGACTACCGAACAGCAATTTATTTTTATACAATAATACTAGCTGAACCTTGCCCGCTTCGTTCAGCATAAAACAGTTTATAATGAAATTCAACAAAAATACCGCTAGCTCCTCTCCGCCTCGCTCCGCGTCAGTGGAAACGTCAGTTTCAATGAAACCGGCAACACACACAGAAATCGGTGTGGAAGCTTATTATTCGAACCAAAAATAATGTAAGCATTAGCTTACACCAAGACACGACAAGGCGCGCAATTTAAGGGAATTTTTTTTTTTTTATTCTTTTATTAAGATATTTTTTCCATACAAGGCATGCCTTCATGCCATAGTGTGTGTTTCACTAACTTATACTAAATATTTTAAGAAATATGTAACTTATTTACTACACGCGTCTCGTTGGGAGCTGATCTTAAAGGTTTTGTTAAGACAGAGTTCATTACGGACTCCGTTTTGTGGTTGCAAATTCTCTTGCCGTATTTTGAATTCCGAATAGAATGAATAAATAAAACCGAAGGAATTTAGAATGAGGTCTCTAGAAAACTAAATGGAGTACTTAGGATAAGATAGGTCGAGCTGCTTTAGGAAGTTTCAGAGCATTGTTTATGCAACAGCTACTCGTATTCGATCCCTAAAATCCCGCGTAGGTCTTAGTTCATAAATAATAATTATCTAATTAAATAAAAATTTAAGAAATCTCCTTCAGAAACATAGCAATATAAATAGCATACATAGCATATTATATAAACGCAAAAGTTTGTAAGTATTGAAGGATGGATGGGTGTTTGTTACTCTTTTACGTAAAAAATAAAAGTTTAAAAAACTATAACCCGACTTCGCAAAAAAGGGGTCTAAAAAAAAGATTAGAAAACTATAACCCGACTTCGCAAAAAATGGGTCTAAAAAGTCTGAAACAAGAAGTAGAGCCGTGGTCGCACCCGCTATTGGCATCGAGCCTTGAATTTTTTTTATACCGTATTTCGATGTGAACTAATGCTTAGATTTTATTAGCGGGTACGACCACGGCTCTACCTTGACCATTTTTGTACCTATGCATTTCTGGATTTCAAATTGAATTATTTTCTTGTTTTAGACTTTTTAGACCCATTTTTTGCGAAGTCAATTAATAGTTTTTTAATATTTTTTTTTATTTAATATTTTTCTGTTTCCACATAAAATATAATAATTATTATATTTTTATTTAATTGTCCATTACATAGAAAGTATCAACTCCTAGATACTACTTGTACCTACGACCGCATTTTACCGACCGCAACTCTGTGCCCATGAGCGTTGAGCCTAAAACAATAACTAAAGACAGCTGAGTAAGCAAGCAGATAAATAATAGGTCGAAGTACGAATGTGCGAAGCTTTACCTCAAGCGACTTTATTGACTTTTAAGTCAAGCTTGGCTAACAGTTTAATGTATCTCTATACATTTTATTACTTGAAATATTTAGTATTTTTTTTAGTCTGTTAATATGGTTCGAAAAAAAGACTGATTGATTTAACGGCGCCTGATGGATGGAATAAAATAACCAAAAATAACAATGATTGATGACAGCGCCCGCTTATGATGATTAATGTTTGCCCACGTCCACGTGAAACTGAAAATATTTGCCGACACCTGACCCGGAAGAAATCACTGAATTTCTCAAGTCATTATTTAAAATTACGCAAAATTTACTAGAAAACAAAAGCCCGCCCTCGCGAAACTGAAACAATAAGTTGCCACGTCTCCATTGTGTAATTTGTAATCCATCCAACAATTTGTGCACACTTTATTAACACCATACTTTATATTACAACCATTAGTAGATCTCATACTACTTATTAGTTAACTTCATAAGTATTTAAAATAAATATGTACCTTTAAAGTTAAACTAGTTACACAAAACAATGGCAAACAAAATCGTGAAAATCTGATAAAATTGAACGCATTGAGTTCATTTATAAATTCGTATGAAGTATACGTAGGTATAAAAACTCTCCGAAATAGTTCACTTTGCAAGAAATACAAAGAAGACTAATACATAATTCAAACGCTGCAATGCGGTCCCAGGGGAATCGACATGAAATGTTCTCGTGTAGTCGGTGCTTAAGTGATGTACTGAGACGTAATATTAGCACTCCTCAGCCGACGCGACCTCGCTCAGCTCTATTACCATAACCCCTTCATATGACAAGTTTCTTTTTCATTGTAGATCGTTCTTATCACAGTCTTTGTTGTCGATATCTATAAAAGAAGTTGATTTGAAGTTCAGATATCAACAAACAAAATGTACGGGACCACTCAAATATTATCCCATTATCACAACAGATTTGTGACTAATGACTACACTATCTCTATACGGTGTTCGAATGTTTAGGTTTCACCACAGCCTAAAATGCAATTGACAGTTATATCAGAGTATAATTTGAACTCTGTATTGTTACAATATTATTTTATAAACATCAAACAAAATATTCAAACGTAATACTATTAGGTTTATTAAAAGTATTGCCTAATTTATTTTTAAAAAAGATCCAACTCTTTTGCTCGCTAAACCTGAAAACCGATGTTGTTACAAAGTTAATAAAAGGTGCATGTATTTGCATCAATATTGGCAATTACGGTGGAAAGATTCGCGTATGAATATTTAGAGTACAAGTGGCGTATTAGTATTCCAGTGTGCCCCCATTAGTTTGGTTAGGGTACTTGGAGAGTCTCAGGGGCACTCCCTAAACAGGTTACCAGACCGCGTTTATACTGTCGTCGAATACAAATATACGCGTAATTGGTTCATACGCGCTCCAGTGCCGCGGTGAAACGCCCTTGTATATCAATTATTGATAATTCAATTGATAAGGAAATTAACAAATAAATTGAGTAAGCAATCTAATGATTCCGTACTGTGTTGTTGATAATAACCCTCGTACCTATGTCATCATTGTGAAATAAATACTTTGTGTTTAAATTAATAACATGGTTAACCATTTTTTACCCGATAGCGCGACGCAAAGAAGTGGTAATGTTTTTAACAGTATATATGGATGGCCGATGTTTATTATTCATACGTCAATCGATTCCTCTTAGTCCGGCGTGTCAAGACATGACTTTAGTAAAAATTCAATATGGCGACTACTAATTTTAAAAAATAAAGTCAAGAAACTATGTCAAGTGGGGTATCGTTGAATATTTATTGTAGGTAATAGGTTCCATTATAAGACCATATTTTTTTCATAGTATTAATTAAATAATAATAAATTATAGAATTCTAGGCCACATGGCAACTGTGTGCTAGTTTTTTTCTTTTCAGTTACAGTCAGTTTTTTATTTTTTTTATTTGTATGTTACTATATTTCAGAATTTATTTTATTTAGAAGTACCTGCCGTAAGAAACTAATATATAGATGGGCATTGTGACGATAAATTATATAATTTACTACTTTTAAAGGCAAAATGAGAATGGATAAAAATGTAACATGATTGAAACATTAAACATTTGAAAGTTAAACTCTAGGGCCCTCAAAGGACAAGGAATTGGCAGTGAGCCATGTTCATTATATAAGTTTCATTGTTTTATTTAATTGGCAGCGTCACGTCGTCTCGTGGTTGGTACTTTCGTAGTACTCCATATTTTTTTTATTAAATCTTAGATAAAATACAAAATATACAGAGGTTTTTTACAATTATATATAATGTATATTATGATTAATCGTTTTTTAATCCATGAATCCTGTGTTACGATCATATTTATTAAAATTACTACACTAAAAGAAGAAGTATTTTTATAATAAACATTTATGTATAATATTGCTTTATTTAATACCTTAATTTATAACATCCTGTAGAGTTATACAACACAGAGAAAAAATAATAATTAAACAACTTACAAAAAGTGAGTAACGTACACTTTATTTTCAAACTTACTCTTGCAAGATAACTCGAAAGAATTGCTTTATTTAAACTTCAATGGCTTGAGGAAGGCAGAGGAACGTTCGAGGCCCGAGGCAGTGCAGTATTAAATATTGACTGTTGTACAGTATTTATGCTCCGATATTTGTATTGTTATAGTTTATTTTCTATATAATGTGTACGAAATGTTAGAAGAATATACTATTGTTATAGCTAAGTATTAACTGTTATCATAAGTTTGACCATATTAAATACACTTAATATTATTTTATAATCTACTTTGTGGTATTATAGAGATAAAAAATATCACAGCGGTGTTTCGTTATTTCCTCGAATGTGTTTTCCTCTATTTAGGTCCTCGAGGGTCCAGGTTTCATTTGATTTCTAAGCGAAACGCGCGCGTAAATCCACAAAGACGGATTTCCATTTTATTAACACTTCGTTTTGGGTCTTTTATGATCAATGTCGAGACCAAATTGAATCAACAAATTATTCATAACTCAAAGGAAAGGGTTTTATTTATATTTCTAGACGTTTGCCTGAAATATTAAAACGACAATAACAATATTTCTACCATCTACTTCGTTTGAAATATCAAAGACCATACTTTCTACATATTTTCATTTGTACATTGCATTATCCCTACAATGTATTCTTCTTCTATTTGCAAACTCAAAATGCTACCCCATTCCCGGTACCTTTTCGTGCCGAAGCAAAACAGATAACCAAATAAGGGTACAAGTGTTTGTTAATTGGGTCACATACGAGATAACTTGGGATAATGCAATTTTATGAACCGGCGGGCGGCGATGTGTTTCGGCACATCGCGATAGCAGTCAGCGCCCTGCTAATGGCCCCGATAGAGCCTAATTTACTGCCTACCCCCCGCGCCTAGCTATTACAACTTCCTAAACTTGTTGACGGAGCACGACAGGAGTGCTCGTTTTACATTCGCTCCCACCAAATAGGACATCATTAAATAAATAAAATAATATATGTATCTTTATTGAACACATAAGGGACAAAAACATTCTGAGAAACTCCGCAGTGCAGTGGGGTTCAGCGTGTTGGTGCTCGACCGAGAGGTTGTGGATTCGAATCCCGCCGAGGGAACAAAAAGTTTTCAATGTCCCTGGGTCATGGATGTGTATTAAATTTGTGTATTAGTATAATAAAAAACTTAAATATGTGTATAGTACAAAAGTATTAAATATATATTTCCGTTGTCTGGTACCTGTAACACAAGTTCTTCGGATACTTAGGAAAAGGCCAGATTGACGTGGTGTGAAGTGTCTATAGATATTATTATTATTAAACATAACCAAACAAAAAATATTACACAGCGAATTTAATGTTTTGTTTGTTGAACGTATAATGTTTTGTTGTCTAAAATATCTTTCATAATTCTTATTACATCGATTCGATATTTTATGTAACAATAAGGCGCCACGAGAAAATTCTTTGTATATTCTGCGTTATTTGTGTTGGCAGTTTTTCCAAGAATATGGTAAAACTGTTTGAACAACACTATTGAAAAAGCCGTGAATAAGGTCCCGTCGGCGCGTGACTGAAATATAAAACAAGAATGAATTGGAAAAATCATCAAAGTGCCTAAATAATTTAAAGCTACAAAACATACTCGTAACATGGAGTTTGACTTTTTTATTCACTCTATGTCGATATTTTTTCTATATTACAACAATAAAGCTAACAATATATTACTGCCCATGTTTAATACAATAATAATAAAAATATTTATAACACATATTATAAGAGTCTTGAAAGACTCAGTCTTTGTAGCCTACTCGGGTAGTTTATTTCCACACAATACTAGAATAGGTACAGCAATTGCTTACGTATTATAATTGTAGTAAAAGACAGCAAGGTAATGTTTATTAAAAGAGTAAAGTAAAATATATAAAGCCTTGCGGAGGTAAACGGTAACATATTTTAATAATATTGAGCGGTTCATTTCCGCGTGCATTTAAAGTTATCGCGCCGAGCTTATCGCAAATGCGTTTTCAATATCATACGCTCGTTATCGCTAGTTTTGCGTTGCATCTCTGTTTTGCGTTTAAATTGACGTTGCTATTGTTAAGCGCTAGTTTACTATGATAATTTAAACCAGTATTAGGCCCGTAAGTATATTGCGGGCCTAATACTACGCTGATTTGCGAATGACACTTCAAAAGGATAGTGTTTAAAATCTTTATTATCACCAACTTTCGCTATATCACGCGATTCACGGGCATGCTTGTTTTATCTTAATTATTAATATTCTGAGCTTATTTTACTATCACACTAATATGTGTAATGATGGTTTTATCAGTTTCGTTAATAAGTGGAAAGAGTTCAATAACTTGTATTAATTTTAACCAGATTTTTAGTAGACAGTTTAGGGTGTGTATGTGACTCCTATGTAGAGTATACTGTGATAGTACCAGCGCTAAAAGCGTCACTTTTGACTTTCATGTTTGTATGAGAAATGCCACAACTACATAAATTTTCCCGTAGAATAATTAAAAAAAAATACCTGGTACTTTCACAGTAAACTTTATATACGGGACTCATTATGTATGAGTCTAGTTCACAACACTCAAAAGTCACTAATTAATATTATAACCTGTAGAGTATATTATATTTACATCTAGTTCACAACGCACGGTATTTAATATAAAAGTTAAAGCCATAGAAAGTTTCATTGCGAGTATTTAAATATGTTGCATTCTCTTTGTTCGTTGGCAATCTGGGGAACGTACAATGAAAACAAACTGGATATATTATGGCATGCAGCCTACCAGCGTTTCAATCGCCTACAAACAACTTTATGTTCTTTATTGCCTATCGGGAGCTGCGTATTGCACAACTAAAGTTATAAAGCTTAAACCCGAGCGACTCGTTCATTGTTCGCGAATTTTGTGGTAAACGTACCATAAATTTCGTGCTTAGGGCAAAGTTAGTGAATAATTTTCCGTGTCTCTGTTTATTATAAACCGACCAAGTTCACATCGACTCGTTACGCAATACGACTCAACTTCGTACATACTAAACTCTCTGGGGTGTTTTTCGCGATTATTTAGCAGTAATGTTTACGGATACAGCTTAAATAAATATAGACACTTTTAATGAGAATGTTTTCGTTTGTGATGAATAAGGGTTTTGTTTCGAATACTTTTTAACATAAACCGTAGTCCCGTGACCACGGCTGTTAGAAAGAAGCCGAGACATCGGGAAAAGAAAATGTATGCGCTATACTAACCGTAGGTGTTTTAATTTACAATTCATTAATATTTACGTAAATATAAGAAATCAACAAGAATAATGAAGTAAAACGTTTTGACGACCTCCGTAGCGCAGTGATTGAGCGCGTTGGTGATAGAACGAGAGGTCGCGGGTTTGAATCCCGCCGAGGGAACAAAAAATTTTCAATGTTCCTGGGTCATGGATGTGTATTAAATTTGTGCATAATATAATAAAAATCTTAAATATGTGTATAGTATAAAAGTATTAAATATATTTCCGTTGTCTGGTACCTGTAACACAAGTTCTTCTGATACTTAGCACGGGGCCAGATTGACGTGGTGTGAAGCATCCGACCGTAATATCTAATATCTAAAAGACCTCAAAATATTTTTTTTCTCACAAATAATTGTCCTGAAAATCTTGTAATAAATAACAAATGTAAGTCATGATTGTGTTGGGGTTGTGTAGGCACAAATTACAATGGCCGCCCCACTCACTGATAACAATAATGACTTGTTAAAATGATTTGTGACCATTAGATTAGCTCTAATGGCAACAGATAATATCAATTTCACTTGGGCTTTAGACCAACATTCCATTATGTCATACATTACTTACCGTAGATTTATTTTATAATAAATTTATGGATATTTAAGATTTTATTTATTTAGTATTCATTACGAATCTATTAACACTTTATTTATTCAAATCACATTAGTACTTTGGTGGTACAGTCGCTGACAGATCGAGTTTACCACTTTTGAACCTTATTGTTAGGGGGTCGAAAGCGTGGTAAACCGAATCTGTCAGCGACCGTACATAAATATATAGGGCGGTTTCTTAAACGCTATTCATATGTGTGTTCAACTAACATGGTTTTCAAGTCACAACCCATGTTGAACGCTGATTGGTAGAAAATTTATTTCAATTATGACTGCCAAAATCATTACCTTTGTTTTTCTTAAAGTCAATACGATTATGTAAGAAGACAATATTTTTAGTAAAGAGAAGGTCTCCAACATAATACACGTATTGGGTTATGTTGGCGGAGTTCGGTAATTGAGCCGGCGCGGCTGGCGGGCCAAATCCGCTGACAGCTCCCTGTAACTGAGTTTCGAGACAGCCGCTAAAGTTTTTTTTTTCTTTTACTTTGAACATTATTATTACAATTTCAACTTTGTATTTGGGTGAATTTTTTACAAGAATATCGAGGTAGACGTGACTTTGCGACCCTATTAAGCTGTGTTTTGGAGTGATAACAATTTCAACTTTTTCTTCACCTCTCATACAGAAGAAGTAGATATTATAACGAAATTACAAAAAAATACACTATTTATTGACTTTTCAAGTCTTGTACTATTAATAGATAAATATATTTCTTTTTACAAGGAATACGCGATATTGGAAGAGTTTTTTTGTCTTCAGAAGCTAGTGTAAAATATAAAATGATTACCGTTATACATTACTCGTACACTGCACGTGACTCTCCGCCAGTTTTTAATAAGTTTCTTATATAACGGGTGTAAAAAGAGTAGTCACTATAACTTTTAGTCAATGAGAAAAGGTAGTTTATTCACATCCCAAAGTAATAGTCACTGTTCTTTTTATACCCGTTATTATGGAGTAAAAACTTCTGAGTGATCTAATAATACTAACGGGTGGAATATCAATCCCATAGTTGGATAAAGGAAAATATTGATTAATTTATCAATTTGGTTTTGTATTTTAGTGTCAGATTCAAGTATACAAGGTGTAAAATAAATGAGTGATAATACTTTAGGGTGTGTATGTGCCTCCTATGTAGACTTGTTTTGACTTTCATGTGTCGATGAGAAATGCCCCATTATCATAAATTTTATAGTTATAAAAATAAAAATTTAATCTTCTAGTGCTGCTGTTTATACAGGCTGACTGGTGAGACATGTGCGATACTTACGGAGAGTATTCGGTACTCGATTCCCATTGTAAATATGTAATAAAATTAGTTACTTAATTTTTTACCGAATTTTCATTAAATAATTGAATCATGGATACTATTAAAATTACGCGGCTAGGCAAGTACTAAGTAGCCATACCTATGTATCCGGCGCGCGCAGGACCCCTGCGGTGGCGTGCGACATCAACGTAGTAGTACAGGCGCGTTCCTACCCGCGGTGTCCATGCGTTGGGTAAAGAATTATTCAAGTTTAAGATACATTTACTCAGTGATTAATTGATATTATTTTTTATAATTTTTTTTTTCGTCTCATATAATAGCCAAGTATCACGTCCTCAAGTATTACTCATGTCTCACCAGTCACACTGTATACGGTACTAATCCACACCCTAAAGTATTATCACTCATTTATTTTACAGCCTGTATATAATGTAGCGTAAAATTAAAAAGCCATTGGTAATTGAGTTGGTACGAGAGCGTCATGTCGGGCGGGCGGGCGCGGCGATGCGTGCTCGCCCGATAGCCCCGTGTTGGCTCGCTGACACTGCAGGCCTAAAATACACTAGATTTGTAATACCATTTTAAAGTTCAGTAAAGACCTTCAAAATTCTAAGATGGTTATTGTAGTATGTCATAAAATAAGGTCGATTTAACATTTCAGCTATGACGTCCATTACTGGATATAAGCCTCCCCCAAAGTATGTCATGGGGGTAGCTGCCTAATGCCTATACTCGCCACGTTTGGCAGGTGAGTGGTAGAGCCCATTTCCATACAACCAAGGAAAATATGGTTGTTGAGAATGTTCTATTCTTTCTCCAGCACCCCATGGTTAAATGGTCGTTTAATAAAAGCTTAAAAAATGTAGAGGTTTTTATGTTATATGAAAAAATGCTCAATCAACAAAGCACATGGGTACCTAACGAAATTAAACTAAAGTATAACGTGGATATCATTTAAACGCACAGTAAAATAACAACGATGGAATCTAATTGACCAAAACAAAATGAGCGTAAACATGCACATTTAAGTATAAAATATGATCTTTCACTTACATGTTTCAGGATATGGCGGAGCATAATTTATAGTCATGAAACATATCGTAGGCCCCGCCATCACGGCCCGCCATCACCGAGGCACAATAAACGACCTGCAATCTGTCTCAGCGCAGTCGCCCGCCCTACACTGTGTATTGTAAGGAAGTACTCCTATATCCGTATCGAAGTCATTTGAAATAATCTTTGTAATTCAAATAAAATGCACTACATGGAAACACATTTGGATTGTATAATAGATTGTCATACTAACATTTCATCAATAAGTTTTTTTGGGTGAAAAATTACCTATTTGTTAAACTTTCGATAACAAAATTAATTAAGATCTAATATACTTTTTTCCGTTGAATTTGTATATTATACAATTTTATCGTAAAGCAAAAAAAAACTTATTTCAAAACTTCTATGTTTGTTGCATAAATTTTTTTTTATTTATTAGAAAATCCACTATACCTGCGGCGTGTTTCCGCAATTCTGCATTTAAACATTAAATAACTATGCCATAGTATGGCAACCGAGTTATTTCTCGGAACCTGAACAATTTTCGGTGAAACAGGTACCAAAATATTAACATAGGCATTCAATTTGCTGACCCATTAAACAATGTTACTGCAAGTCACAAGCCGATTTTAATATTAACTAAAACAGAGAAAGAACCTTAAAAACGTTGTGACAGTACTTTACTTTACTTTATATTACATTATGATTTATGTTCTACTTCTGAGTGGGAGTATACTGGTACAGGGTGAATCTTGAAAAAGGGCGTGGGTGGAGATCGAAATTGAGCTCGCAACTCTTTACATAATTTTTCGCTATCTCTTATATAAAAAACCATTCTTTTTTTATATAAGAGATAGCGAAAAAAGGTGACATCCGAAACTACCTTTCGGATGTCGCCTACCATGTTTTTTTTCAAGATTCATTCTGTATACCAGTATACGTCCCACTCAGAAGTAAAACATAAATCATAATACCTATAAAGTAAAAAAAATATAAATAAATTGTCATAATATAAGGTATTATTTTTTTAATGTGTCGAGTTCGATCCTGGTTTGGCAAAATTAATTATTAAAAATCAAATGATGCAGTTTTTTTTCGAAATCGAGCTCGCAACTCTTTAACTCATTTTTCGCTATCTCTTATAGTTTCGGATATCGCCTTTTCCAAGACTCACCCTGTATAGAGGTATCTGTATTCTACATTTCACATTCCGTAGTATCATTGTGATAATCAGTCATTAATCATTACGTCGGCTCAGCCCCGGAGACTCGCTTAATCAAGTGTGAATGTTTCAGGCGTCTGCGCCATCACTCAACTCACATCTCGTGTTTTAAATATTCCAACATGACTCGAACGTTACAAGTTCCGAAGCCTTAATGGGGACGAAGTTTTCATGTACGAGTTCGGTCTCATTTCTCAATCTTTGACATCGATTAGTTCGCAAACTATTCGAGAGTCCGCTCTGTCGGCTCCGGAAATAATTAACGTCCAGGTAATGTAACCGCCGCTATATACCGATAGTACCTATATAAAATAAGAAGATAATTTATTCGGTATAAATTAATATAATAATAACCTTTAACCCTTTGCGTAAAGGATCGGGACTCGTGGAAAGAGAGAGGGGTGGCCTTTGCCCAGCAATGGAACAGTAAGGGCTGTTAATAATAAAATCTTGAACACATATTATAACAATGTTCAATTTATACTATTCCTAAATTTTTCATTATTCCCTGTTTTTGCTGCATGGCCATACTATTGAATATTATTTTTTTATATTTATTGTAATAAAAAAGCAATGTACAATTTAATATTACGTACTAAAAAACCTATTTGTATACTCAGTTACTTTTCACAGCCAAAGTGTTATATCGAACAGAAAATATATAATTACTTTTATAACACCTGCTTTCATCGTGCATGTAAATACTGTAGAGGGATATCTTTAATATCTTTCAAGAATCGTCATTTTTCATACATCGTCAGTCGCTTTCACAGAATACGACGATTGCCTAGCGCCGTTAGTATTTTTTTTTTTGTGTATAATGTAAATACGCTGCGATTTTTGGCTAATAATATCATGTTCAATACTCGAACCCACCGTAAAGTTGACTTTGAAAGCTAGAACATTACTCTTCATCATTTCGTGAGAAGCCAAGTGGGTCACTTCATTAGTTACTTGTTATAATTTAGTGTTAACAAGGTCGTCCTACAAATTATAATTTCGTCCCCAAACCGTAATAATTAATTAATCACTATACGAGAACTTCGCCCTGACACTCGGACCCTTGGAGTTGTGACAATAAAATGACACACTGTAAAATTATATATTTTGAATTCGTATTAAAGTATCGTTTAGTTTTACTTAAATAAAATAATAAAATAGGAATTTAATAAAATTTTTACAACTCAAGAGACTTTGCTTACTTAAGCAGAGATTTTGACATAAAGTTCGTTAAATTATGTTTTCTGAAAAAATCTTCATTAAGTAGTTTATTTACATTGTCTCAAGTTTAATATTAATGCTTTGATAATTCAATTCTTTTAATTTATTTAGAAATTAAAATTTATGATTTTATCCTAAAATTAAAAAGTAAACCTACGGTGTTCATTGAACACTGTATAATTTTTGGGAAAACGCCTCTTCCGTGGTACAGTGGCTCAACGCTTCGCTCTCGACCCGGAGTTCGTGGGTTATATGAAGCCCACGTTGGAACAACGAAAAATTTTGTTTTCATGTTTTGATGTGACAATGCAAGCTGATCAACAGATTGTCTGACAATAAATGGCAATGAGGCGCAGAGATCGTGCTTTTTCAAAATTTAAACGGAATCGGAGTGTGTCTAATTGGGACATGTTTAAATCAGCCAGGAATCGTTGCAATCAGATGATACGTAATGCTAAACGCCGCCATATTCATGAAAATGTAGCTTCTTTATCCCCTCCTAACATTTGGAAGTTCCTTCAAACAATTGGTGTAGGTAAGCCTGTTGATCATCAGGAGCTGCCTAGTACTATTAGTCTTGATGACTTAAATCTACACTTCGCTGCTACTGTAGCACTTAATGATCATACTAAATCCCAGACCATTACTTATTTAAACAATCTACCTCGTCCTAATATAGACCCATTTCATTTTTCTCCAGTTACTTTAGACGAGATCGACAAGACAATCAAGTCTATTATTTCAAAAGCCACGGGATGTGATGACGTCAGTCGTCGCATGATTACCACTATTCAAGTCCAACTCCTTCCTTTCATCTCCCACATTATCAATTTCTCCCTCGTTTCAAAAGAATTCCCTATCATCTGGCGCAAAGCCTACGTCCGCCCTCTTCCAAAAATCTCCAACCCTACACTCCCTTCACATTTTCGTCCTATCTCCATCCTTCCCTTCCTATCAAAGATTCTTGAAGCCTGCGTCTATAAACAGTTGTCCGGGTTTATTTACCGAAACAATTTACTTTCTCCACTCCAGTCCGGGTTCAGACCTGGACATAGCACAACCACTGCTCTGTTAAAAGTAACAGGAGATATAAGAACAGGCTTCGAGAACTCTATGATTACCGTTTTAGTGCTTGTAGATTTTTCGAACGCATTTAATCATGTCAATCATGACATCCTACTGGCTGCACTTTCCGGTCTTTTGATCTCGTCGGAAGCATTAACTTGGATTTCTTCCTATCTTCGAGGACGTCAGCAGTCTGTACGCACATGTAAAATGTCCTCTAACTGGCGCAATATTCACGCTGGCGTTCCTCAAGGCGGTATTCTATCTCCTCTGCTCTTCAGTATTTTTATAAATCTCGTTACCAAAAGACTTCGCAGTACGTATCATCTTTATGCAGATGACCTGCAACTTTATAGACAGGCAGGATTAGAGCATCTATCAACAGCTATTAATGAGGTAAATCTGGATTTACTTGCAATAAAAAACTGGTGCAATAACTTTGGTTTAACTGTGAATCCATCTAAATGCCAGGCCATATTATTAGGAAGTCCTAGACACCTGTGTAAAGTGGATCTAGAGTCCCTTCCACCTCTTATCTACGATGGTTCCGTAATAGGTTTTAGTACAAGCGTTAAAGATCTTGGTTTACATATCGATTCCTCACTCGCTTGGCAAACCCATATTACCAGCATTTCCTGTAAAGTCACAGGTATCTTGCGGTCCCTGTATCGACTTAAAAACTTCCTTCCTATCCCGGTCAAGACTTTGTTAGTCCAGACCCTTATTTTCCCAATAATTGACTATGGTGATGTGTGCTATTTCGATCTTAGTGCTGAGAAACTAAACAAGCTTGATCGTCTTTTCAACAGCTGTTTAAGATTTATCTTCAACTTGCGGAAATACGATCACGTTTCTCCCAATCGCTCTAAGTTGAACTGGTTGCCAGTTCGCCAACGACGATCCATACGAGCATTGTGCATGCTTTACTCGTTGCTTCACCATCCCAACACTCCAGAGTATCTCTCCTCCCTTTTTCAATATCTCTGCAGTAGCCACGAAAAGAACCTCCGATCTATTAACAATGAGCTTTTACTTTGCCCCTCTCATAAATCTAGTTTCGTCCACTCTTCTTTTAATGTACAGGCTATTCTCCTCTGGAATGCTCTTCCTCTGGAAATCAGGCTGTCCAAAACTAGAGACACGTTTAAGCGCAGAACCCGTGACTTTTATCTTAAGCAATTGGCAGATTCTTAGAATTCTCAGTATTTTATTAATATAGTATATTTATTGTTATTTATTTTATACTTATTATTATTATAGTATAATATATATATATATTTATATATATAGTATAGTATATATAGTATATTTGTTTTTTTTATATCTATCCATATTATGTTTATTGCTTTTTTTTTTATTATTATGAATTATTAGTTTCCTTCTGTTACTATACCTGCACCTATACAATTTTGTTCTTGTAACGCCTAAAGGTTGACTGGCAGAGAATGCCATACGGCATTAAGTCCGCCTTTGTACGATTTGTGCATTAAGTGTAATAAATAAATAAATAAATAAATAAATAAATATGATCCATGCGTCGGATGGACTTGTAAAATTTGGTCCTGCGCCTGATCTCCCGCCAGTCGTGTCAGTTATCCATTCCACTGGGCTACGAGAGGGAAGGAAAAGAGAGCGCTTCTGTATATTGCGCTCATACTTGGGCAATATAAAATAACTCCTGCGTAGCTGGCCTGGTTTCGATGAAACCGGCCACCGTCACCAAAATCGGTGTGCGAGGCATTATTATCATCGAAGTATTGAAATGAATTGGAAATGTAGATCTGTTCCAATTTAAACAGATTTTATCAGGCGGTATTGTTCGTTAACAAAGCCTCCGAACATCAAATAATGCATACAGTGGCGTAACCCGCGCGTGACACAGTCTGAATGTCAAAGAGGAACGCCTCAATGGCGCAGGCTTCACATCTAATTACACGTTTGTTCGCTAACACTATCGTGTGAGTGGTTTTAATCAACTCTCCTATCAATGTTATCTTCGTGGCCCTTCTTCAATGTATGTTTCTCTAATTGACAAAGCGTGACATCCATATTATAATAACCGACTCAGACGTAGGCACTGGTTTTTTATAACTTAATTACTATTAATTAATTTGTGGCGACATATGAAACCTACTTTTGGTTTATAACTTGACTTAACAGAGGATGATAAACAGATGATGATGAGATTTATTTTATTAGTGCTAGACAGATAATATTACTGCTGTTGTAATTTAATTTTCTAAATAAAGATGCTTCCCACGTCTAATATCGGTGACCGGTTTTGTGAAAAAATATAACATACTTATTGGAATTCATCAACGCATACGCCATACAATAAGTTGGTCAGAAATAAAATGAAGGGAATATCTGACCGATTAATTATTATCGGTCCTACAAAAAGTATGACGTAGGACGTGGGCAGTCTCAAACCGAACCTCACTTGAGAACCAATTTGACATATAAAAAACGTTTCGTTTCACTTTTAAAAATGCAGTTTTTTATTTTTTTTGACGACCTCCGTAGCGCAGTGCTTGAGCGCCTTGGTGTTCGAGCGAGAGGTCGCGGGTTCGAATCCCGCCGAAGGAACAAAAAGTTTTCAATGTTCCTGGGTCATGGATGTATTAAAAAAAATTGTGCATAATATAATAAAAATCTTAAATATGTGTATAGTATAAAAGTATTAAATATATTTCCGTTATCTGGTACCTGTAACACAAGTTCTTCTGATACTTAGCACAGGGCCAGATTGACGTGATGTGTAGCGTCCATAGATATTAATTATGTTACATACATTAAGTTTCTTCTTTTTTAAAACGTGAAAATAAATATTATAAAAATATAGATTACAGGCTAAATCATTGATATTGTTGTGAAGTTGATTCTATATTCATGCTGGGATTGAAATCCCATTCATTCATCAAACACGAATACCTGATACAAACTTAGTAGTCTATTATATTCACAACCTGTATAATAAGATTAATATTATAACGCATGGCTACGCTATTGTCGCAGAGGGGTCGTGGGTATGGCCGCAGGTTTACTGGCGAATTAACCCGGCGCGACTTGCCCAGTCACAGATTAACGGCAGTTTAAGTAGGCTTCAGCTAAATTTGATTGCCCAGTTGGCCTAAAATATATCAAACAATGAAATACTTATTCATGAAATATGGATTTAGAATTTCAGATTTACTTAAACTTGACTAAGCAATTAATCATAGTAATTATAAACATATTAATAAGAGGGATTAATTTTCATACATTGACAATTACGGTGGCTCACAGGTTGGGTACATCGGAGTTCAAAGTAAGAATCGCGGATCCCGCCTAAGATACAAAAACTTTCTATATTCTTGAGTCAGGCTTCGGCCTGGGGCCGTATTATGAAATTTTACAATACCAGCCTGGTTCCAGGCAATTCAATAATACGGTCTTAAACTGCCTTGTTCTTTTTCATATTACAGCGACACGTTATTCGGAATCGATCCACCCTAGTTAGGTTGTCTGAAAGTGACATTCGGAAGCAAGTCCAGAGTCACGTGTCCGCTAACTAGCTGTCATCATGCAGTTATTATGTGATCGTAATACTAAAATTCCAGTCAGCCATGTTGTATGGCGTAAACTGGCTGGAATTAAGAGCTTGTAATAGGCCCCCTGACCAAGCATCCCGCCTCGCTCGGTCGAAGATTCCCTTTAGGACTTTATATAAATATAATAAAATATTTTTAACAATTAAATAATATGTTTAATTGTATCTTCTTATATATAAAAATAAATTATTGTTTCGTTAGTCTCGCTAAAACCGAGAACGGCTGAACCGATTCGGCTATTTTTAGTCTTGAAATACTCGTGGAAGTCGAGAGAAGGTTTAAACGGTTTGTATGCTCAACGAAGTGGGCACGGGTAGAAGCATATAAAAATATGAATATTTCCGTTGTTATGTACACGTAACACAAATTATTATCTCCTATGAAATCTACTTAATATTTAAAAAGTGTAATGAGTATTATCCTCTTTCCGTTTTTCATATTTAAACAGGCGTTCGGGTAGCTTGTTAAAATGCTAATGAACCCGGCGTGTCTCTAGGTGTTTCATGTCCACCAGGGCATAACAAGATACGAGTCTAACCAATTAATTTTAGTTGTATGTAAGTTATGTAACTATTGTCGACGGCTACGAAAACTGAGATTGCAGCCGTAATTAACTGTGTCCGCAGATTCACCCGTGTGGAATATATGCGAGAAAAAACATTTAGGAACTACAAAAATATTTACAACTTAATAGACCTAGATTATTTTACTATAATAATATATTATTTTAGGTCCTTTATGACTTTGTTCTTAGTTTTCATTACCATTATTAAATTAGCAATTTTAAATGTTACAATTTAAGTTTGCGCGACTTCGTCTGCGTAAAACCGATTGTATTCCCTTTGAGGTTAAATTTTGAAAAATACTTTTAGTGCCATATGTATGGAAAATTTTATTTTATAGCCTTAAGGATTGGTACATCAGTATTGATACATTTCTTTTACCAATAAAGACATTGAAAAAAAAAGATTAGAACATCTAATAAGGCATTACATCTCATTGCGTAACTTACAAATGACGCAAGATAATTAATAACAGGACAAATAACTGTCAGCACAATTAGTGCATTAATGAGCCCCATTTGTCACAATTAACATCGACGTCCATCGTTATCTGCGGGGGACGCTGTTTACCTCGTGTTGTCTAACGGAAGACGCCGTGCGATAGAATAAAAGGAATCAGTGGACTATTAACATTGTTTTGCGGATGAGTAGCGACAGTAATTGGTGTGTCGGGCTGCGGACACACGATTTATAGTCCTCGCCGTACTTAATTGAGTCCTCTACTAACCGCTCGGCTCTTTGTGCAGTAATCACGGGACTTTTATCCTGCTTTATGTAATGTTTGCCTTGCTAATGCCTTTTTATTTCATTTGAAAGTTGTTAGCTACTTGAAAACCTTGAAAATTTGCGTTGTGATTTAGCAACAAAACATAACATACAAGGTATAAAATAAATGAGTGATAATACTTTAGGGTGTGTATGTGCTTCCTATGTAGAATATACTGTGAAAGTACCAGCGCTAACTTACTTTCGACATTCATGTTTCTAGAAGAAATTCCCCAACATTATAAATTTGATCATACAATAATAAACAAATAACTCTTTCAGCGGTATTTCACAGTAAACTCTACATAACTATAAATAAATCCCATACACACCCTAAAATATTATCACTCGTTATTCGTTAATATTATGCCTGTATTTTTGTATACTGTATATACTGGGTGTCCCAAAAATACCGTCTCATAGTGACATGGGAGATAGATTAGCCTTATATCTCTCGGATAAAATAAAAATGACCTTAGTAAAAGTTGCTTAGTTTTCGAGATATTTGGATTTTTTTGGTTTTATTCAAAATCTCCATTTTTAGTTAGTTTTTATTTCCGCATTAGTACAAATTCCTTTAATTTATTCATTTTAATTTTTTTTAAGTATCTCGAATAGTTGTTTGATGCATACAAAATAAACTTTTGTCAAATAGTAGTGTATTTTTTAAGAAAAAAATATTTTTGTGTTGCGTTTTAGCTCTCCCAAAATTTCGACCCAAATTTTGACAATCTGCCGTAGAAAAAAAATGTACTAAAGTAATCTGGCAAATTATTTTAAAAATTACTCAATTTATTGCAGATTTAGAAATGGTATAACACTTACATGAAAAATTTACAGAAACTTAGAAATTGCCATTTTTATCATTAAAGTCTAATTCAAGCCGGACTCAACTATGAAGTGAATATTCAATATTCAAACACAATGAAAAGGCCACATGTTGTCCTTTGTGTTCGGCGTTTGTGATCCTGTTCTTAGGTTAAAAACTGAGTGAGATAGCTGTCAATGATCAACGGTAATGTTTGTTAAAGGCCTAATAAGTGCAAGGGAGCGCGCAATATGCGCTACTCTCTTCCCACATTTTACAACACCGTGTTCCACGAACGATCTCGTGGACTTTAGTACGTTCTCTTCCGTTTTGTGCGATACACGTGCTATTTTGTACTGCTCTCGTTTCTCTCATTTTTTTTATTACTAGGCGTTATTTTTGGACTCTGATTTGCTTTCGATTTGGACTATTGTTGAACTGATTTGGTGACAACAACGACGGTTTGCGCTCTTACAGACAGCTGGCTGGTTTTACTGTGCTAAGAATGGAAAATCCACGAGGTGCTGCTACTCAATTTACTCATCGTGAGTACGCCGACATGTACTTAATTTATGGGGAAACCAGGCGTGTTTCTAATCGAGGCGTAGTAACTTTAAATTCAAGATTAGCTGCAAGATTGTACGCGGAACGTTATCCAAACCGTACACCACCATCGTATCATGTGATTGAACGATTGGATTCTGCCTACAGAGAGGGTAGAGTCCCAGGAACTCGAGGTGGTGAAGGGAGACCGCAAACAACCGACGAAGATGTCGTGTTACAGCAAGTTACCGAAGATCCGTCAACTTCGGTTCGTTTGATTCAAAGTCGGACTGGAATACCGAAATCATCTGCTCATCGCGTTTTAAAAAGGAACAGGTATCATCCGTACCACATACAAAGAGTGCAAACTCTCCTTACGAGTGACTATGCCAGACGGGTACAATTTTGTCAACGAATGTTGGAAAAAAATAGGGAAGATCCTGACTTTTTTCATAAAGTACTGTGGAGTGACGAGTCGCAATGTAGAAGAGATGGTTATTTAAAGCTTCATAATATTCATAGCTGGCAGCTAGAAAACCCACACGAGAATAGAGAAGATCGGTCGCAACACATGTTTAAAATAAATTTATGGACCGGAATCTACAACGGTACAATAGTAGGACCAGTGGAGCTGCCTCCAATATTAAATGGTCACACCTATTTGGAATTTTTAGAAAACCAATTGCCAACGCTCCTCGGGGATGTGCCACTGGAATCATTACGAACGATGTGGTTTCAAAACGACGGCTGTCCAGCACATTACGCTCGAGACGTTCGAGCACACCTGGACCGCAGGTTCCCGAGAAGGTGGATTGGGCGACTGGGGCCAATCTTATGGCCACCACGATCCCCTGATCTTAATCCCCTGGATTTTTTTTATTGGGGATGTCTTAAAGACAAAGTTTATGGTAAACCAATACGCAACGAAAGGGAACTACGCGACAGAGTCACCGCAGCGGCTCAAGAAATATCTCAGATAAGTTTGAGAAGATTAAAGAATAATTTTATCAGAAGATGTCGATTGTGCATTCGTGTTGGAGGTCGACAGTTCGAGCATTTACTGAAATAAATCTAAGTTCTAAAGTTTTTTTCTAATTTTATTTATTATCACAGTGCCCCATAACAGCGAAGGAAAGAACGAAAAAACAAATTAGGGTTGCAATAGTACATTCAGTTTTACAAGTCTACAGATACAAAAGATAATAAAGGTCGATAGATAATAAGATTGCGATGAACATTCCTGGTACTTTTTCATCTTCTTTACTACATAAGAGTCTGGCTTGAATCAGACTTTAATGATAAAAATGGCAATTTCTAAGTTTCTGTAAATTTTTCATGTAAGTGTTATACCATTTCTAAATCTGCAATAAATTGAGTAATTTTTAAAATAATTTGCCAGATTACTTTAGTACATTTTTTTTCTACGGCAGATTGTCAAAATTTGGGTCGAAATTTTGGGAGAGCTAAAACGCAACACAAAAATATTTTTTTCTTAAAAAATACACTACTATTTGACAAAAGTTTATTTTGTATGCATCAAACAACTATTCGAAATACTTAAAAAAAATTAAAATGAATAAATTAAAGGAATTTGTACTAATGCGGAAATAAAAAGTAACTAAAAATGGAGATTTTGAATAAAACCAAAAAAATCCAAATATCTCGAAAACTAAGCAACTTTTACTAAGGTCATTTTTATTTTATCCGAGAGATATAAGGCTAATCTATCTCCCATGTCACTATGAGACGGTATTTTTGGGACACCCAGTATATTCTTATTTGTATTAAAAAATCATGTATGAAGTGGCGAACAGTGACCGTAGTAATTTATGTTGAAAAAAGTTAGCTGATATGAAAATAATAAGTAACTACTAACGATCAAAGGATTTGTTAAGTTAAATACAGTGTTTTCGAATTCTGACCCCACTGGGCGGTCAATTACTGCATCGTATTGCAGAGCACAGATTCTTCGAATGGGGATTGACAGCAGGCAGCTCTCAAAGTAATATTGGATACACGAACCGAAGAAACGTTTCATGTAAAGCACAATAAAGGACTTTAGAGCTGTAAGCGGATTATGAGAGCTTTCGAAGTAGGCTGCTTTGAAACTCGCAAGAAAAGCAATATCCATTATCTTGGCAGGCTTTGTGTACAGACCGCTGCATTGTTGGTTGCCTGCACCCGCCGCACCGCGCCCGCACTTACTCCAATATTGTTTGATTTGAAGAGATTTAGACTATTTATTTGAAATTGCAAAAAACGCGAATTTAATACATTAAATTTAAAAGTAATTTTTCGGGTTTGCCTTTTCTATCATTGGACTGCGTAGCATACATTCGTAATAGTCTAACAGTATTTTTGGTATAAAATTAGTTTTGCTTTAACAATGCTTATCGGTCATGATACAATTTCATCTACTCATAAACCCTTATAAGGTTTTTTCGCGTAAGCGTTCATTCATAACTTAAACACATAAAGAACATAAACACAAGATCGTATCGCGGAAGTGTTAAGGAGTTTGAGACAAATAGTCGGCTGCTGTTATCAAACTTGTTGAGTTTGTTCAGGCTATACAGACTACAGTATTACAGTATACACTCTGGATGTTGGGACAGAGCCTCACGCCCCGACTACTAAAATAATAGCTCTAACGAGTGTGCTCTCCGACATTATCTATATGAAACTTTGGTGTTTCCTTTTTCAGCTATAGTTTTCAATTTGTTTACTCTTTTTCCTTGAAAACAATTTCCTAATTTGAAAATTATTTAAAATACTGTGTTTAACAAGTAAAACTTTAGTAACTAAACTCATTTTTAATCTGATACAATCTTGTTACAATGGCACTGAAAGAATAAATCAGTTTTCCGTAAAATGATAATAATTTACGTCCAATCCGTCGTCCGTCCTCTGAGTCTGGATGTTCACTTAATGAGATATTTTTTCACGAACAATAAATTATTTTGCTGCGCAAAATTGGTCCATTGTTTATTTACCGAACGCTCCGTTTTTTGATTCAATTTGATTTGTTAGATTGGTTTAATTAGGTTCAGATTTCAACATTATTTATTTAACTTAATAGATATTGTACACCCTTCTGATATTTTCCGTTTTAATTATAGTATTTCTAAATCATCTTCTCAGATCGAGACACGAGGGGTATGAAGTTCATACTATTTGAATGCAGTCAATTCTAAAAGTCAATGCTATTATTATAATGTCATTACATTTGTTCCTAGAATTTAAAATAGAACGTGACAAGAATGTTCGTTAGTCTGCAGGAATTATCTTTCTTTGAACTCGGAAGAATACCAAAGATACGATCTTATGTTTCTTCTATTGTGTATGAGACGGGTGACGACAAATTCTAAGATCTAGTGGACCCTATATTAAATTATATGTATAGATGCTTTCACATCGTATCGTTCTGGCTCCCAACTAAGTAACTTTGAAACAAATATACTTTTTACTATTTTGTTAGTCTTGCGACAAAAAAAAAACAAACTGCAAAAAGTAAAAATCTGCTTTTTTAGTTTTTGATGAAAAATTAAAGAAATAATTGTATGAGAAAAGGTAGTATAAGCATATCCCAAAGTTATAGTAACTGCTCGTTTATAATACTTCAGCAAGATTAGAACACGCGATCTCTAGCTTGAGAGTCGTAGCACCGAGCCATAGAGTTCGTCAAATCTATATTTATAAATCATTTTTATTCATTTCCGATAAAATTTATATAAACCCCAAGACTTACTATAATACAAAAATGTGTGCTAATTAAAATGAGATAATTATGCAGCAACTTTTTACTAAACTGTTGTTACTAGTTGTTAAACAAAGGAAGTGAACAGCTTTAGAGCTGTAGCGAAGTAGCACCAGCTGCTTTTTGTTCTACAGCCGTAATAGCGCATTCGAGTAGTTAACGACAAAGACTTAATGACATTTCTCTTAGCTAAATAATGTTTACGGCTTTTATGTGGACACTCAAAGAAATTGTAGCTGTCCAAAATGAAAGCAATATAAATATATTGTTTAAAGCTAAATGCCATGTATGTTGACTGGTAGAAAATGCCTTGAGGCATTAAGTCCGCCTATGTACAAAATGTGCATGATGTATTTAAATAAATAAATAAATAAATTTAGCGATTTCGTCAGGGGCCTGACGAAAACAGTTTGACATGTCTTTTAGAGTTTATGTGTGTGTGGCATTGGAGCTCCCAAACGGATAAACATATTTTAATTTAGTGTTTTTATTTTAAATCTGACGTGATCGTGACTGTTTTTAGATATAATTAATCATCATTAGTTCGTTCATTGTTTGAAAATTTAGGGGTTACATAGTTAAAAAATATTTTGTTCATAGTACATATACATAATTCTTCTGTACGTGTATTGTGAACGGCTCCCGAAAATCCTCAACGGCTGAACCGATTTAAATGATTATTTTTTGTGTGTTCAAGTACATTCGAGGATAGTTAAGATTTACATTTGGACTCGGTAGGTTAACTTAATTCTAAGGCGATACGAAATTCGCCGGGACAACTAGTTAGTTAGAATATATCAGATAAACTGAACGTAAAAAAAATAAGAAACAAATGAAAGCGTAATATTCACTAATTTTATTTTTTTATATTAAGATGCCGCATTGAGTGAATTAATAAATTATCTGCATTAGCGACCTCTTCGTCTAAGTCTATGAAGATTCCAGACGCACCCTACTTAGTGGGCGAATGTAATTAACCATGTTAATATATATCATTAGGTCCGATTGTGGTGAGAGAGGCAGAATGCAGATAGATGTAGCGGTATGGTTTATTATAGAGTACATATAATATATTGTAATTTAATATTCATAATGACATGCATCTAAATATTAAGATTATTTTTTATGTTAGTTAATTTTTGTCCAACTTTTATTATATTATTTTGGTAAAAAATAAACACAACAGTCAAAAGCAAAAATAAAGGCAAAAGATCTCTGGTTACGGCCTGGTTGTAACCAGAGTTCTTTAGCCTTCTTTGCACTTATATAACAGTAAATAAGAACAGTATTTTTGTTTCTTTATTCAGTATATTTCATGATTATTTTTGATATCTTAAACGATTACTTGAACTTAAATGTTTTTGACAAAAGAATAAATATTTAAATTTGTTACTTTAGTAAATAAAATTATAATAATAAATTTCAAACTGTATTTTAAGTCAAGTTGTATCGAGTGTTCTACTTTCTCTGTACTAACAATGAATAATTTAATTAGTATACAGCACTAACAAGTATATAATGTTACCTTTACACTTTCTCTGAGTGCTTGTTGAAAGCTCCTTCTAAAGGATTAAAGCTACATTTGTTCAAACTCAGAATTATTAATTACTTCGCATTGGACCAAACATTTATTCTTAATAAAAAAAAATATTTTTCTTATGGTTGCTTTCCGCCTTGTTTTTTTATTACATTTAAATAAATAAAATAAATACTTTACATGGATATTTTAAATATAAATATAGACATGACACGAAATTTATACAATAACACCATATAACAACAAAGTATGAATAAAAATGGTGGTCAGCAGGTAGTGCAATACTTAAAACTGGAGTACTCACTCCTTGTTAGATATAAACCGATTCTAGCTTATCATGCCGACGCAGCGTTGTTTCAGAACTCCATATTAGCTAATTTCAACTCTAAATAGGCATAATACTCAAAACCAATGTTATTTAACAATATTCTGGAATATTTCGTCGATTGTGAAAATGTAAGTGGTACTTAGAAGTCATTTAACGTTCCATAAACTTTAAGAAAGCTATAAATAAGCCTCCCAGAGATAAATATAAGTACCCGCCTTGTGCCGACTGCCGAGTTATTGTGTAATCCAGCGACCTTGTTGGTGAGGAATATATATGGAACACAATTAGATGTTAAGAAGCTAGAATCACCGACGTACTCAGAAGTAATCCTTAAGTGACTCTTCCCTTTTGAATTTATAAGTAGGAATAGGAAAATCCACTTTACTTGTGATTTGGATTAGTTTAATTTTATACACATGAAGGTATGTTTATCCGCACAGCATATTTACCTTTACTTCATTATTATTAATATACAGATTATGAATATGTATGAATGTTTTAAATAGTGAATGTATAAAAAAAATACTCGTTGAGACGCTTCTACTCTGCCCCAGTCTGAGTTGAGTTACAGTTGAGTACATTTGACTTACACTAACGTGCATTTGATATAATTTATTTCACGTTTGTTAACTTTATATGAAGCAAAAGAACGAATTATACAATTATATTAATTATAATAGACGAATTAACCACCACGCCGGCGACCAGTAGTTGAATTATAATATAAACAAGCATAATTTACTAGTCCGTATTAAACCCGACTAAATATATCTCAATCGACCTGGCTAGCTTCTGGCGCATGGTGTGATTATGTACGAGAGCTTTCTCCAGCCGAGCAAAGTTACGTAAGACTCCTTATTACTTCAGATCCTGTTAAATACAATAATCATATTAATATAACGATGTTCAAATTATAGCTCGACAATTATAATATATATAAAAATAAAATAAATAAAAATATATATAGACGCTTCACACCACGTCAATCTGGCCCTGTGCTAAGTATCCGAAGAACTTGTGTTACAGGTACCAGACAACGGAAATATATATTTAATACTTTTATACTATACACATATTTAATATTTTTATTATTTTAATACACAAATTAAATACACATCCATGACCCAGGAACATTGAAAACTTTTTGTTCCCTCGGCGGGATTCGAACCCGCAACGTCTCGGTCGAGCACCAACGCGCTGAACCACTGCGCTACGGAGGTCGTCTCGAATTACTTACGCCTTAGTAAATAATGTGATTTTTTATGCTTTTTGTTTGTTCGCTTGTTTTATGTCCATTGCAAATTCTTTTACAATAAAATGTTTAAGTTTTTATATACAAGGAAAACAACGTCAAATAATGCTTGCAGAGCGCAAGAGCGCGTTTTGCAGACTAGGGTACCGGATTCAAAAGAGAAGCAAGCTTTTGTAACATAATTAAATAAAACATTTTTTGTAATATAAAAATATATTAATATTAACCGGGTACCAACAACCGCACCTCGCTTAAATTACTTTTGTTATTACAATTTGTAATATACGTATTTTAATTTAGAAACCAACAATAAATAAAACAACACCTCTTTCAATATTTTTATACAACCATACCCGGGGCCAGTTCCGCCGGGGGCGTATTAAAATTACTGTATAATTTTGATTGAAGCGAGTTTTATTTGGAAAACATAAATACACTCGCAAAAGCACATTTATTTGCTAACGTTAGTTTAATTAAACGCGAAAGTCTTCATTTCGAATCACAGTCGCGAGATGAGGGCGGAGCTGGAAGTTGTGATACTGGAAATGACCCACAAAATAATATAAAATATATAATAATAGAATATCATAATTTTTATGTAAATTTAATATAAAATAATAAAAAAATAGTAAAAACAGAACACATAAGATGACTAAAGTATATGATCGAGTAATACGCGCAAGTATCCATACAAACATTTGCATTAAATAGGCTTCGAAAGTACTTTGCCGATTTTGGTAAAATTTGGCACGGACATATAAGACTACGGGAAAGGACATAGGCTATGCAAAAATACTAATTAATATTTTCAAAAATATAAAGAGTATCTAATATCACTAAAAATACCAACCAACAACAAAGATATTTCTTAACATGATAAGCGTTGGTGTTAAATTCATGTTTATAATATTAATTAAAAATTACGAGTATGTTTATGTTACTTATCTCCTAAAATAAATTGTAGAAGATCGTGATAATTCTAACGCCCTCCTTACACCGCCCTACCTATTCCATACTCGCTCAGATATGTATCACATTAAGCTTTACCGTAAGTAATTTCCTGCACACACCCAAATTACCTATTAAATTGATGCAAACGCGAGGCGCATTTAGGCACTTTATGTCGGCGTCGCAAAGCACGAAACGTTACATTCTTAGCGTTATCGCGCCAAGTGTTTTATTAAAATCATAAATCGCATGTCAAATGCACCCGTTACCCGGGGCGGCTGTATTGTATTTTATTTAAATCAGCTCCTTGCGTAATGAATGTGCTGATTTTTTTAAGTTTTCACGTTTCGTTTTTGTGTATTTGAAAAAGTATAGTATTTTTTAATAATAAGAGAGTATATTGAATTATTATTCTGTTTACCAATTACAGTAGAACATGGCTAATTTATTATGAACACTGGCATGGAAGCCGTGACATTTTATCAATATAAAGTGTCCAATAAACACGTCAAAACCAATAAAGTTGAGAGCTTGTAAAAGCTCCGATAAATTTGATAAATACGTGTAGGGATAAGCGGATTGCAAAAAAATCATATTAACCTTTCATCAGTGGAGTACGACGATTCGGAGATATTAACTTTTTCGATAATACATGTTACAAATTGGAGGAGTCATCAGTTCAGACGAAACGTTGCGATGTGCGCGACTCGCTTTATTTGCTAATTAGTAAAGTTCTCTTTCGACGCGCCGGTGACGTGTGAAAGCTGAGCTCTTGATAATAATTATCATCGTTAACGAACGACGGCGCCAGTCTCTAGTGGCGACGTTTTACCGAACCATTAAAACCATTTCCGTTTTAGTTCACAGTTTCAACTGCAACCCTTCCGTACAGACAGTAAAAAAAAACATAACCCTCTGTAGTAGGATTTCTTTTTTGCTAATTAATTTCGTATACTACAAAATTATAATAATGTCAACCTACCTTCTAAGTTGCGTCTACTTTGGGAAATTCTATTATGATACAATTATCGATTTGAAGATCTTTATTTTCTCTTTTATATGCTTACACCGAAAAAAACAAAATAACAATGTTCGATTTATATCTAAAAAGGATTTAATTTTAACATTGTACGCTGGTCGGATAAGCTTAAATAACTTATATAAAGGTTATCTGATTCAAGACACAGTGAAGATGAAAAATGAACCCCGTATTGTGTCTGCCAGCAACCCGAAACATTCCTTATCAACAAAATCTCTCCACCAGTCTAGACTACACTTGTATAAAATTTAATTCATGCTCTTTGTGGTTCGTCTGAAAAATCTCAATGGAAATATCTCAGTTATAAAAATATTCAAAAACATAAAAAGAACAAGGTGTAAAACCAATTAAAGTATAATACAACAAAGTTAAATAATTTGATAAATAAGTTGTTTAATTAAGCGAAATAAATATTTCATTGTTAACAGTATCAAGCAATAAAGTGTATAAAACTTTGACAAACATCGGGTCGGTGCGGCGTCGCGTCGTGAAGCGGTCTGCACGTCGGAATTACAATAATTCCTTTAAAAGGATATCTATGTAATAAAAGCTTTCAATTCCTTTGCACGGGCAATTTTCATATTTTTAAAGTAGTCGTAGATATCTATAAGGTATTATCCCGTCTGTCCTCAGCTTAAATCCTTGTCGCCTCGGTGAATTTTCAATTATCGGCACTCATCTCTCGCGGAGAGTAGGCGCTGATTTATTCACGCGGCGGCCATATTTAACTCGCCATTTTGTTTTAATGTCACCGAGCTACAGGTGGACTAGGTAACTTGAGAAAACATGTTAGAATCCTATATTGCAAAGACAAATTTATAGAGATACACTCTCGTAGCGAACGAAATGTTTAAACAAAATTTAAAACGTGTGATACTTTATTATTTGCAAAAATGTGTTGGTTTAAATCCAGCCGTGGGCTACAAATACGCTTCATGGCCTGGCATTTATTTTGCAGCTGGCGCGGCCCATAAATATATATTTACGATGTTTATAAAGTTTGCAGTTTTTCCAAACTCAATAAACATTCTCGTATCT
This sequence comes from Celastrina argiolus, assembly GCA_905187575.2. Classification (NCBI taxonomy): domain Eukaryota; kingdom Metazoa; phylum Arthropoda; class Insecta; order Lepidoptera; family Lycaenidae; genus Celastrina; species Celastrina argiolus. The sequence goes on from LR994581.1 coordinate 10,605,370, forward strand.
CCATTTTTGACTTAGCACTCTTTTCGATTCGTTTACGAATATATATCTATATATTTTGTGTACAAATTTTTCAAACAAGATATTTTCATAAAAAATTATTTTAAAGACAAATCTATAAGATATTCATATATATTTTTGTGCGTTGATAGTTACTATACCATTCTAGAACACGTCTTGACATGGTCTTGGTTATTTTATTGCGCTTACTATGAGATACCAATATCTATATTTTTCGCTTTAATATAACATTCTTTATCAAATTTAATCCTTTAATGTATGGTAAATTAGTTTATACTAATTAAACAAATGAATTCACTTATTTAATTCACAAAACTTCTAACAACAAGAAGAGCTGGTTAGTTCTACGGCGTAGTAGCGCTACGGTGGCGTAGCGCTACGGAGTCGTAGAGAGATTGACTGTGTACTACGGTTACGAAAAAGTAATAATAATAATTAATAATATGATTCACTTATAGTTCTATTATTCTTTTCAACTGCGCTTCTTTTATTTTTATAACGCTTTTATTAGCTTGGGTTGTATCTATGTAACGGAATCTTTGAACTTCATTTTCACCAGTTTCCTGAAGTCTGATTAATTTGAAACTTTGCATACGTATCAAGGACCGATGACAATGAAAAAAAAAAAAAAAAAAAAGACCGGAACTTTAATTAACTAGACGTGTCGAAAAGTCCCGATTACTTCTGTATCACATACGATTTCTGTATAGCTTCGGTTTTACAGTCGATAAGGAAGGAATTAATTATATTTAAAACATATCACGGTATTCGGATTGAAGAACTCGATTGTTCTAAGTTAACAGGAAAAACTCCATGCAACAGTGAAGCTTTGAATGAAATGATGAGATTGCGAAACGATTTGTGAGAAATTTCGATACCACATGTCAACAAATAACTAATTGATAAATCGAACTAAAAAATGAAAAATAAATAATAGTTTAAAAAAACTAAAAAAACACGCTTTTATTGCTAACCGAACTAAAAAATAGAAAATAATTTTAATTTCGAAGAGTTTATATTACAGTAGTAGAAGATCGAACAATCAATTAGAATTTATCACCTCAAAATAAAATTATAATAAAGTTTAAGTTGTTAACAAAAGAATTAAATTCAGAGTAAAAAGCGTGGGGTGCATTTTACTACTTTTCATAACTGTCCTCTCATAGACTGTTGCCAATAGAATGATTGTTACATTTACTTTATCAAGCACCCCACGCTTTTTACTCTGAATTTAATTCTTTTGTTAACAACTTAAACTTTATTATAATTTTATTTTGAGGTGATAAATTCTAATTGATTGTTCGATCTTCTACTACTGTAATATAAACTCTTCGAAATTAAAATTATTTTCTATTTTTTAGTTCGGTTAGCAATAAAAGCGTGTTTTTTTAGTTTTTTTAATTAATTTTTTGTTTATAATATTATGTTTCTTCAGAGTGTATTAAATTGTATGTCAACTCTTAAGCTACAAACTCAATTAAATTATTGTAGTATGGCTGTTCTTTGTATATATGTGTAACTCTTAATTGTGCTCAATAAAGTATATTTTCATTTCATTTTATATGCATAATACATGTTTTATCAAAAGCGTAAGGCTATTTTCAGTTAGTGCTCTAGTATTCATTAGTACCAAAATGGACGTCAAATGGAAAATTTAACCGCAGAAGCGAGGCAAAGGGTATGTCCGGACCCTGTGGGACTCCGCAAGAACTTTGTTGTGTCAATTTACTAAATGATTACTTAAAGGAACGTCTTGACGACCTCCGTAGCGCAGTGGTTGAGCGCCTTGGTGTTCGAGCGGGAGGTCGCGGGTTCGAATCCCGCCGAAGGAACAAAAAGTTTTCAATGTTCCTGGGTCATGGATGTGTATTAAATTTGTGTATAACATAATAAAAATCTTAAATATGTGTATAGTATATAAGTATTAAATATATTTCCGTTGACTGGTACCTGTAACACAAGTTCTTCGGATACTTAGCACAGGGCCAGATTGACGTGGTGTGGAGCGTCCATAGATATTATTTAGATATTATTATTATTGGAAAGTATTATACAGCATTATACAAGTATTATACTTATGAAGCATTCATTCATAATTTATGATATTTGTCATTAATAATTGTAGGTGATTAAATTGAAATTAATTATATATTTCTTACTTCGTTTTCAATCAACTTTTTTCTAATAAAGTGTTATATTCATTTAATACCTTCGGGTAAGTGGTATAAATATGTTGGAAGATCACATTCGTGAGTAAAGTTGCGTTCTTTAGGGATGTTTATTTAATAATAACTTATGATTTCAATTTCCACTTCTCCGCTCCACAGCAACTAATATGTTTTAATAAAACATAGCGCATACTCGTAGTCGGTAGAGTCCGTAACTAAGTAGGACCGTAGTAATTTAAATTCAGTATTTAGGGCATACGTCCACTAAATAAGGATACTTACAGGACAAAACAGTATAAATAATAACAGTACAACTAAATATCGAAAAAAGAAAAGATGTTGTTCACAGCAGTAGCAGTATAGAAGGTGAGTTCCTCCATCGCCGAACTCTCCAAATTGATCTCAGATAACATTGTTGATCGGCCATCTTAATAAATCTTCGAGGGTCGTCTCTAGGAAGGGCTATTCCATATCAGATCGAGGCAAATGTAATAACTGCGCAAATATGAAAGAACAATAAGAGCTAAATTAGTTTCATACTCGTAGGGGGAACAAACTCGATTGTCAAAGGATCGCTCCGCTTCATTTGACGTATTCTTAAAGTTATTTCTTATATTTTCTGTTTTTAAATAAAATTATGATCTCACTCGCTTATTTATTACTTTTAAGAAAATAGAGCTTCAGCTTCAGAGTCAATAAATAGATCCATCAATTTTGCGCTTATTTTCAGAATTCGGATTTCATTCCCCAAAAACGCTAATGAATAATTCCTCAAAACTTGCTTCATGTAGTTATCGAAGCTTGTATAATTAAATTATTCTAACTCAGTTATTTTGATATGACATTGATAAAGGGAACAGCGAACAACACATAAAAGTAATTCATGCAAAACTTTATGAGTGAGGTACTCATCGGAGCCCTCACGGGCGCACGGGCACACGGGCGCACGGACTAGCTCACTGATGAATATTATATCGCGGCCAACTAATTCCAAGTTCCCAACTTCATTACACGCGCCACTGAAGATTTAAAGCGGTGATAAAATTATAACAATGATACTCGTATGTGCATAACGGTACAATGGGAAACCGGGCTTGTTCATTATAAATCGAAATGTGTGAAGTTGTTATCTTTATTGCTAATTGCTGCACAGATTTATTATTATACGAGTATGTTTCGATTATTTCGCCATTGCAGACATGAGAAAACCCAACTGTGAGTAAAACATATCTAACGTAAAAAGTACATTTAATATAATATATTAAATGCACGTTTTACGTGCAATAATATTCCAATGAAAGCTATAAATGATAATTTATATTAGGCTCCCTAGTCTAGTAGTCTTCACTAATGACATTGAATTGCCTAGAGATTATGAATATACATTCGATAGCGGGAAATTCATGAATTGTTGGAATCGTTGCCCAGTGCAGCTAATAGCGCTGCTGCAAAATTGCTATATTAGTTATTTCGTCATACAATATATAAAATAAATGAATGATAATACTTTAGGGTGTGTATGTGCCTCCTATGTAGAGTATACTGCTAAAGTCCCAGCGCTGAAAGACTTACTTTTGACTTTCATGTTTGTAGGAGAAATACCCTAACATCATAAATTTTACCACACAACAATAAAAAAAACCTCTATCAGTGCTGGTACTGTCACAGTAAGCTCCGTATACGGGACCCATACACACGCTAAAGTATTATCAATCATTAATTTTACAGCCTGTATACTAATGTAGAATGTATATTATGTATATATGTAACAAAGATCCACTTCGACTATTTTTTTTATTATTATCCTTAGCGATAGGACGCTTTAAAACATTTTAACATGAAGTGACCGCATGCACTGCAGACTTGATTCGAGTCCGTATTCAAATGTTAGTCTATACTAACATTTGAATACGCATATACGCAATAATGCATCTATGTGCATGCTTGCATTTAGTCAGTACTGTCACGAGTACTCTTACGTATTTTGTTCTTATACCAGGCCAAATAGCATCTTGTTCAATTGTACATAGTAAACATTACTTACATTGGTGCAGAGTCGGTGCGTTAAGTTTTTCACCTGAAGAAGTTATGCAAATATTAATGATAGCAAGCGTCCCATCCATATTTTGATAGTATACATTTTTACCTTTATAATATTATGATATAGGTAAAAATCTTCAACTCGGCGCCGCATGTTATTAGAATCTAATAGTGAACTACATTCTTAATTTCCATATCCTAGTTCTGGGAATAGCACGGATTGATGGTTAGTTGTAAAATTAAATTTTAAGATTGTGATAAACTATAGAAGCAATAGACAAACGTACAACACTCCCGCTTAAATCAATAAAGGTACTAGAATATATCGCAAAGTAATATAACAGCATTCAGCAATTTATAAACTCCTTTTTGTCAAGAACATAGTCGCTTGGACTTATTGATAAAATATTATTATAATATTAATTAAATACATATTGGTCAAAATTCACAAGAATTTGTTTTGTAGTTCGAGCTTTGTTATAACATAAAAGTATAAAAGTAATTTATTGTGGAAACTTGTTACAAAAGAAGCACAATCTAAGCGACCCCTAGCAAAGGAGACAACCACAATTAAAAACATTTTTCCCTTACAAAAAAAACTTAAGGAAGATGTACGTTAGGGAAACTGCCTCAAGGCATAAAGTAAGATGACCATGTCACATAGAAGACCCCCCCCGTACCCACGAGCTTTGTTTGTATTAGCTCGCTTACAACCTCGTGCCCTAGGGATGTTGTGCTCTTATAGATTTAAAACATCTACCTGGTACGGGTTTACTAAAGAAAATAAAAAAATATTGAATGTATATTAAACGTTACGGATTTGCCTGTATAGGTATTACAGCCGCCGACAAATATTGACAACTAGATATTAAGGTTCGAGCACATTATGCCGGACCGCAGCGTGTCGGGGCGGAGCGCAAAAATCCGCTCAAATTGCTTCAATACAAATTGTATGAAATAACGCACACTGTGTCGGGCCGCAGCGGCTCGCATTAATGCGCGGCGGATTTCCGTCAGTGCGATGCGGCCCGCCCCGCCCCGCTGCGCCTCGTCAACAGTGTGCTGTAGCAAGCGGATAATATCTATCAGAGGTCATCCGAAAATATCCCCAAAACTTGTTTTTGTCTGCTAAAAGATCGGAAAAAGATGATGGTATTCTCCGAATATCTTTCACTTGGAACAAATGGGATGTATCCATATTTTACGCACTCAAAATCCGTTGTGTGACGTCATTCTAAATTCAATATGGCGGACCATCCGAGATGGCGGAACAGTTATTTTTAATGCATTTCTACAATATGGGTATCAAATGAAAGGGCTTGTTGAGAGTCACTCGAAAAAAAATGTGACGTCATTCTAATCAAATATGGCGGAACATCAATGATGGCGGAATAGTGATTTTAATGCATTTCTACAATATGGGTATCAAATAAAAGGGCTTGTTGAGAGTGACTTGAAAAGTAATGTTTTAGGGCATTCAAAAAAAAGCTCAAAAAGGTTTTGTGGTTTCATGTTTGTTTTGAAATAACTAAATAAATTTGCAACATGCAACCTTTTTTTAACCTTTGTTCTCGTTATATATTAGTTATTAGTATTTTTTTATATATTATATATTTTTTTATATTTAAAAAGTATTTTTTGTGAGACAAGAATTTACTTTTTAGCACTATTATTTTAAATAGTTAATGGAATCAGGCGTTACTTTGCGGAAATCCATAGCATACAATTTAAATATATTATATCTATCTAGATAATATTTATATTTATTTGATAAAAAGACTATTCACTATAACTTTGGGATATGCATAGGCATGTAAAATACATTTCTAGAATAGTCTAGAAATGTATTTTTTAAAATAAGAAAATACAAAAACCTTTTTAGTAAGAATCACAGACAAGCATTAAAATTATATAAAAAAACATTTTTCGAATGAGATAAGGTAGTATAATCATATCGCAAAGTTATTATAACTGGTCCTTTTACAACCTGTATATTTAAAATAAAAAGTTAGTCGTTTACGATTGAATGTTAAAAAAATACTATTTTTAATTTAGGCTTGTGGCAGACTAGAGACAGTGATAAGACATATTATATATGTCGGAGTTGAGACGTAAAGCTTGCAAAAAGCTTAACATGTTTGGTGATATTTGACAAGAAAGAATAGTGCAAAACTCTTGCAACTGCTATTGCCAAAAATAAAAGAAGTCGAAGACAAGTGTCACCTATGACAGCGATGACAGATGACATTGGCTCCGAAAGGAAGATCGTGTGGTGAGAACTTGTCAAGACATAGACCCAATTCGTTACGTTTCCAAAGTAATCTAAGTAATCACTAAATAGTTTAATGTAAAACAAATTGTTAAGTATGGGACAGTATAAAAGTATACTTTTGACACTTATTATTTCCTGACAATATAGTGAGACCTCACTCCGAAATATATAAACTTAAATATGTTAAAGGTATTTAAGCTTTATCCTGTGTTGTATATCCATGAACAGGAAATAACGATGCAGTGTCTAACACCACTTCATGGAAAATCACTAACACAATATTATACAAGGTATATTCCGCTGTACTCGCGTCTTGGAGCTGTTTAGTCCCGGGCCCGGCCGGCGGCCGCTCTCCGACAACATTCTACTTGAACGAGTTTGTTGGAAGTGCCGAAGTTGCAGCGTTTAAACTTAACTCGATTTGGACCTGAAATATCCAGTAAATCGTGTGAAACTTTATTATATTGAAATGCAATACATTTTTCCTTGAACTTTTCTAATATATTTTGATATTTACAAGATATTTATTAGCGAAGATTATTTTACAATACAATTTATAACTACAAACCCTGATGTTTTGTACTTTTACTACATCTCAAATCAAATTTAAGGGATACGAAGTTTGAGGTTCAGTAGTAGGTATTTGACTCAGCCTACTGCCGAGCCTCTACAAACTGTTCTCACAATGCATTTTAAGCCAGATATGTGCAAAAATAGACGATAATCAGCCGGTAGAACAGGCGGGGTTCCGTAGAGGTTTCTCTACTGTAGACCACATCCAAACCTTAGATAGCGTCATAGAGAAAGAAAGACCTCTCTACCTAGCCTTCATTGACTATCAGAAGGCTTTTGACTCCATCTCACATAACTTCATATGGGAAGCTCTGAGCATGAACAACATAAACAGTACTTACTGCAACATTATCAGAAACATATACATAAGAAGTTCAAGCAAAATCAGATTGGAAATAAGCGGTCCTGAAATAAAAATCAAAAGAGGCGTGAAACAGGGCGATCCGTTGTCTCCAAAAATTTTCATTGCAGTATTAGAAATGATATTTAAAAAACTTAATTGGCAGAACCTCGGCATCTTAGTAAATAAAGAACGTCTTACCCATCTGCGTTTCGCGGATGATATAATATTATTTTCTGAAAAAGGTTCTGAATTAGAAAAAATGGTACAGCAATTGCAAAAAGAAAGCGCAAACGTCGGACTGGAAATGAACCTGCAAAAAACTAAAGTAATGACCAACTCCTCAAAATCGCCAATAAAGATAGGAAGCGATAACCTGGAATATGTGGACTCCTATGTGTACCTAGGTAAACAAGTATCATTTGACCGGAACAACCTAGATGAGATAACTAGAAGAATAAATATAACGTGGCAAAAGTACTGGGCTCACAGGGAAATACTGAAAGGAGATATGCCGCTTCCAATGAAAAAGAAAGTGATGGATGGTAGTATCCTCCCCTGTCTAACATATGGCTCACAGACCTGGATATATACTAAACAAGCGAGAGAAAAAATAAGAATTTGTCAAGCTGCCATGGAAAGATCCATATTAGGGATCCGCAAAATAGATAAAATACCCCACACAAAGATAAGGAAAAAAACGAAACAAATAGATTTCCTATTGCATGCTATGAAACTTAAATGGAAATGGGCAGGTCATGTAGCCAGAATACAAGATTCATGATGGTCGAAGCGCGTCGCCGTTCTATGGAAAGGACCTAAAGGGAAAAGGAAAAGAGGCAGGCCTTATAGAAGATGGACTGACGATATAAAAGAAATAGCGGGAGAAGAGTGGCAAGAAAAGGCAAAAGATAGAGAAGAATGGACAAAAATGAAGGAAGCCTTTACCCTACAAAGGGGTTCTCATTCAAAATTAAAATAGGATAAAAATAAAAATAATTACAATAAATTTATTATATTATACTTTTCAAAAAATGTATATAAATTATAAAATAAATAATAAATACAATAATATTCATAAATGGATAATTAAGCATGTGTATAATCTTAATATAATTAAAAGTAACTGATTGTGATAAAATGATAGGTAAATAATATTAAATAAATATAACTAATGTAATTAAAAATTTAATAGAATGCATGCAAATCAATATATTTTGTAAATGAGTGAGAAATAATAAAAGGCTTTTTTATTTATTTATTTATAGTAGGTATTTAGTATGAGGTGGGTTAGTTATTTATATGTTACATAACTCGCACAAAGGGCTGCCATATATACATAATATATACCCATATTACATAACCTTTCCGTCTGCTGAAACGTGTCTAGCTACAGATTATATGTAATGACGGATATTAAACACAGGAGCTTTTACAATTTAGATACGTTTAAATTCAGATAAGAAAAGTTAACCTAACATTATTTTTCACCTGACTACGGTGATACCAAGGGTAATAATTTTAGCAGTCTATGTATGTTTGGTTGTTCCAACGTAGCAACTAAATGACTGATCCAATTTTAAAAGAACAGCTGTCAATAGATTCGTAATACAAGACCAGATAAGCTATATAAAAATGGAAATAAAATTAAATTCATTAAGTTGTCAAAAATGGTTATTTATTAAATTAGTAATTTAAGTTATATATTAACACCATATAAAGGACTTATGTTTGTAACACGTTATCCAGAAAGTTAATATGGTTTAAATCTAGTTATGTCGAAACATTGACGGGGAACCCAAAAATGGGTGAGTAATTTGACCACAGGCGGCTCAGCATCACAGGCGCCACCCGCCCGCCCAGCAGTCGGCTCCTGATTGTTTATTTGGCGGCTTTAATCATGCCCAGCTAGTACAAACAGAATCACTTAAACGTAATCCACTCCAATATTAAATGTCCAACTTTAACGATTTCAAGTACCCTCAACAGATCCTATGAAAATCCTATTTGAGATTGTTGGGCGCAATTACTTTGTAACGTTATTGTTTTTCTAAAAATCTTATTTAGAAAATCTAGAAGTCTTGAGTTTAAATTTTTTAAACTGTATTTCATTTTTATAACCTTTTTTATTTAATACATAATTTACGAGGGGGTTGGAGGGGTCCTTGCAAATAAATAAATATTTTAAAAAATAGTTTCATATATTATATGTTCACATAGATTTAAGTTAAATTTTATAGTAAGTTTGAGGCAGTATATTTTTTTAAGTAAAGTCACAGCATGTTTCTTATTGCAAGGAATAAAAGGCTTTTTTTTTTTTTTTTTTTTAAATATTGTGTCATTTACATATACCGTGTTGTTATAAATTAAATTAATAACTTGTAAACGAAGTTAACGATCACCTCTCAACAGTTCTTGTATAATGCATCTTAAATGTAACCACCAGTGCAATTCTCTGCCAATCCAACGGTCGCACACAAGCACCCACCGACTTTTACTTATCAAAAATAGGTATTCCAGTAAAACCGAACCTGATGTCAATGCAATTCCATTCAATTTTATTGGAATCTCTCTTCGCTTAGCATCGATGTTAAATAAAATCCTAAATTCGAACTAGCCGACTATTATTATGGAGGTGGGTTTATTGTTTATAAAATGTGTATAAAATTGAAAAGAAATTGAAATGTAACTCGTCTTTTGGTGCAAATCATAAATCGCATAATTTATAAGGAACAACAACAATGTGCATCTATTTAATTCGTATCAATGGCAACACAAGCGGAGTGTAACGAAGAGTAGATTTTTTTAGAAAACAATTGCAATTCCAATGTGCCAGTTGGCTATCGGGCGCTATTTAAATCTAACCGCCCCGCGTGTTAGCAAAAAGACAATGATCTCTACTAAAAAAACATCGGCATCCAGTTTTGTTTGTTTGGGTTGCCAGAGCTAATATGAAAAACAAAGGGCTGTACGAACAAACATTACTTTATTGGGTACCTCCGCGATCTTGTTAGATAAGAATAACATCGAATAAATAACCTGGAAACGATATGAAAATTATAAGTACACATTATGTTGATCAAATATTTATGTTAGGATATATCATATGGATTAAGAATATATTTTTGTACCAAAACCACTTTGATGTGTATGTGCGTCGATTTGAAAACCTTCGAGAGTAAACACTGTAATTATTGTTTCACCAACCGCCTGCTCCGCTTCGATATAGGCTAGAAAATATCGCCCATATATATTAATTAGTTCTTCCAACTTAAGTCGTTACAATGTACAGATAAAGTTCAAACCACATAAAAGCTTTAGGAGCATATGAATAACTATTGACAATCGTATTCTCAAATCAAATATATAGGATGTAAAAAGAACAGTCAATATAACTTTGAGTTACGAGTACTACCTTTCCTCATTTTGGAAATATTTGTTTTTTTTTTACTTTTTTACCATTTCCTTTCTTGTTGTCGCAAGAATAACGAAAAAGCAAAAAAAAATATTTTTTTTTTCACAAAATAAAATTTATAAAATACATTTCTTGAATGAGAAAAGGTAGTATAATCATATCCCAAAGTTATTGTGACTGTTCGTTGACACCCGCTATTATCAATTAGAATAAAAAATCAATTCATTAAAATTGAGTTTACGAATATTTTTTTAATTCCTAAATTGACTTTTATCGTGTGCAATGAAAAAATGTATTTTTATATATTGAAACAAATGACTCAGTTCACAGCAAAACAAATAAAAGTGGAGCTAAACGTGTGTCAAAATGAAATCAGCGGCACATGGCGCGATTGCACTTCCGGTTACGCTACGATAGAAACGAAATTCATCAGTTCGTGCAATCAGAGCATAAACAACACGTTTGTGTATAAAACATTTATAATACTGTACTACATAACTGACGTAATGTAAATAAAGTGTGTAGGAAGCACAAAATGCCTGTTCAGACACGGTGGATTCCGCGCGGTTAGGCTGCCCGGATCTTATTTACATTAGCGCCTATTAATTTATTTACACCTGTCCGAGCGGATTCCGACGCGTGTAAATAGCACTTTAGAATTACAAGTTTATATTGGCTTACGTAAAATATGATTAATTATTGCATGAATAATATTATTATATTGACGGAATCTGTCGCTCAGTGGTTCGAGTGTCGGAGCTCAAGTCCCGGGTTCAAATCCCTCCGAAGAAGCAAACATTTGGCAATCTTCCTGGGTCATGTTTGTATATAAAATATGTGTATAATATACAAAAAATCTTAAAGATATAGATAGTATAAAATGGTTCTATCTACGAGTATTTTCGTTGTCTGGTCTAATTCCAATACACAAGTTCATCGATAACGTAACATGGGACCAGATGTACGAGCTATGAAAGCGTTCTTTGATAATATGATATTATTATTATATGAATGGAAAAAATAAATGCAACACTTCAAGTTGTATTTATAAAGGAAAGTCCTGATCCACTCACCGGACTAAATGTACGTTTACGTTTTTGGCTTCTAAATATTCTCAGCACATCGCTAACAAAAGCTTCGCTGGTCTAACAAGAGCTATAAAAATAAAATGAAAATAACAAGTCGATATCCCCTGTCGACTGCTCGTTATCTCGACCGTTGTACAAACTGAAGGACCAAATAAATGTTGGCATAGGCGAAATAAAGCAACAAATTTATTTTTCCCCTAGACACTACAGTAAGTGCAAACAAAGATTTTTTTATGTAGGCCAAAGATTTTCAAATATTATGTCGAAATAATAATAAATACACGAGTTAAATCTTTAGGTTTAAATAATCACAATGTTATAAACATTTCTACAAGACGCACTTACATAATAGACGTATTTGTGTCGATGCTCGTGACCTGAGAACATACTCTACTACTATAATATACGTTCGCATATACGTACTATATACGTATATGCGAAGTTATTTAAAATTACATATATAATGCATGGTGCCACAATAGTACAAACATACATACATACAAGTTGTTACCTTATGTAGACTAAGATCTGGACACATCCCTAGTAAAAAGTTTTTGTTTTTAATGAGAATAGCTGATTCTCCTACTTGCGATCAATGTAATAAGAGGGACGACCTATATCATCGCTTGATGGAATGTACCAGGAATAATGACAAAAGAGCTCAACTGATTACTGCATTATATTTAAATTTGTTTAACGTAGGCGCTCTACATAGCATTCTAGCCGAACCAGACTCTGATGCGGCTAGAATGCTGGTAAGGTTTGATTTTAACTGATAGGATAGACTGTAATAAGTAGTATTAAGTATTTTCTGTTTTTTTAGTTTAATTTTTTATTGTAAGTAATCTGCAAGAGTACTATAGGATTGCCATCTTTCTAAGTACGAAAATCCTTCTAATAAATAAAGAAAAAAAAAATACATACATACATAGGCCGATGAACATCTTACACTAATTTGCATCGCACAGTCGGATAAAACACGCAACCCTCTCACTCGTGCTGAATCGTTCAATTTTCAGAAAGCTATTTAGTACGTGTGTGGCTAGGCTTAAAGCCTTAATTATTAAGTATTCAGAAAGTTATATTGTAAAAACGTTGAAGCGTTATTTAAGAGCGGCGCTAATAAGGAGTAGGAGCAAGTTGGCGGAAGTTGTTGGCGCTGCAAATATTTTCTTTATGAAGACATCGAAAGATTGCTGGATATTTTCACAACAAAATAAAGGAATTAAGTCAGCGCCTGACGCGGCTTTCTTGTGTATATTTTCTCCTTTATCATTATTTTTTATGGCACCACTCGTCCGCAAAGTTATGAGGAAAACCTTCGCATTACGGCCAAGGTATGTGACATTACGATATATCAAAATGATGACGGTAATATAAAAGTTTTGTTCGATATTTTTGTAATTTAACTTATTATATTGGTAAAGCGTCTTTGATATTTTTCTCGAGTTCTATTAGTGGAAATTTCTAAGTATAAAGTATCTACTTTTACGCATCTCATAAGTTATGTTTCTTTTCAACAAAATATGGACGCACATGCGAGCTTTGTGACTTGTCTAACGCCTTTGTCAATGAATTATTTGTAGGTAATAGTAATTGTGATTAAGGCGAATGGTCAAGCAAAATGCGTTTTTCACGACTTTTAGGCTATGTTTTTCAGCTAAATTACAGACTGGGGAAATAAAGAAATTTTGTGTAATTATAAAGTGTATCTTGAAGTATATTGTTGTTGTCGATAATTTTGACGATCTTTACTCAGTAATCAGAAATACATTTTAGAAAATGCTATGACTCGCGTAAAATGAATATTTTAGGATGGATTTATTTTTGGTTTGGCTTATCCGTTTATAATGAATCTTTGCATGCATGCTTCTTTACTTTGTATCTTGGTGTTCATTGTCGATTTGTAACAAATACTATTGCAAAATAGAAGTTATATCATAAAAGGTCTTTGGTGCCTACTGTAAATCAAACACCACTAGTAAAGTATTTGCTCACAACATTTAATCAGGCGTTTAGTTATGGAATGCAACGTTGCCAGTTCGATGCAACCCATGTACAATGCAGCGTTGCCGTTCCGCACGGCGCGCACAGTAAATAAGCAGATAAGAGTAATACAATCTCGCGTGGTCTTGTTTTGACTTGACAAGTGACAATTGACATTACCGGCTTGTATAAATTATATATTATAGTTTGCACATGTTGTGTGATTACGGTTCGACTTTGAAACAAACATAGGTAATAAAAGTATTCCGAAACAAAGTAACAAACGATTATTGAAGTTGCTATATAAAAGAAGAACTCGTGTTGCAAATCAGACAAAAGCAAAATTAAAAAGTAAGTAGGTATCTATCTAATTATAAAATAGACATATTTTTTGATATTGTACCTATAATGTAAAGAATTTCCCGCGGTCCCATAGACTTAAAATTAGATATGAAGCTGTATTCCTGGTGACGATAGGTTCTATTAGGAGTTGGTCGCTATTGAGTTAATAGGTACCTACTTTTAAGTCTATGGAACCGCGGAAAGTCCCCAAAAGATCCCAAGATTCCGCCTGTACAGAAAAGATAAAAATTATGATGATCATCAGATGCATAATTATTTACAATTATAGTCTAGGTACAGACAGTGTCATTGTAATGTAAATGTTTATCATACAGAATACTTATCACAGAGACATCAAACAATTACTCTTTACTGCTACACTATTATACAGTTAAACCTACAGTTATACATAATGTTAAAAAAATTGCTTGCCATGGAAATATGCCATAGCTCTGAAGCTATGAACCTGAGTTAATTATCAATAAAGGAAGCCGTAAAAAATATTAAAAAGACCATGTCTTTAGTCAACAAAATATTGGCTCCTACTGCGTGTAAAGTGATTCGTGATTTTGCCTTTACAGTTCATTGACTTGGGTTTTTTTGTTGTTAAAAAATAAAAAATGGCATTAAAAATAAATATTGCTGTATTTGTGTCCTAGCTCAGAACAAGGGTAAAGAGGCAAAAGATCACACATGCTACAAAAATTATTCTGGTAATTTACTAGCTTTTTTTTGACTCGTAGTACCCTTTATTTCCCTGTTTTCTACGTGTATTAGGTACTATTATATTACTCTGACTGAGGTATAACTAATAGTTATACTATTTCATAATTAATAATAAATCAAAACTAAATTTAGTTTTTTCTTTTAGGACCGTCTACAGGAATGTAGTCTGAGATCTTGGTGCAAGGGTTTAAAAAAAGTATAGAAATGCGCGTTAAATATCGGACGGGGACGCCAGCACGTATTCAAAAATAATCCAATCTAGACCTTATGAAAATTATACCGTTGAAAAAGTAGAATGCCGGAATCATTTACTTACAAATTTTTGTAATAGATTTTTAGCATTAAGTACAGATACAGAGTATTCTTTGAAATACAGAAAAAACATAACAAAATGAAGAATATTAGGTACCAGAAAAGTATCATTCAATACTCAAAAACCTTTATCCGTTCTGGATAAATCAATTGTTGGAAAAAGTCCACGCAACGAAATTAAACGGAACGAAGAAAAACGAATGAAGAGTCGGAAACTGACTCTGAAATATTTAGAGGAGATTGACCCAAGATGGAATAAACTATGGGGAAAATTGCTCAAAACCGGATATGGCTGAAGATATTATGCTGGAGAATTCAAAAAGAGTATTTTTTGAATTCTCCAGCATTTAGAGAGAAACGCCGAGGAAAGACAGAAAAAAAAAGCTGAAAGACTTCTATATGGATTGCATACTACCAGAATTAGTGGATCCTAGATATCTGAGAAATATACCCATTAGAGACCCACAGTACATAACAGAGGCTGTCAACAAAAAAATTAAAAAAAGTCTAAAAAAAGAAAATTAGCCCCCTACCATTCAAGCCAACAAGTCCCATTGCCAACAAGGAAAAAAATTAACTTCAAAAATAATAAACAAGTTTATTTAAATGAATATTTTTTTTGTAACATCCTGTATGAATCATCGATAGACAAAAGTTTCCTGTGTAAGAAGTAAACTGTAAAAAATTAAACAAAATGTATATAATATAACGGGTATAAAAAAAGAGCAGTCACTATAACTTTGGGATATGATTATAGGACCTCGACTGATTCTAGAAACTTTATTTTTTTTGTAAAAAAAATTTTTTTTTTGCAATTTATTTCAGTCGCAAGGCTAAACTGTTTGGAACAACGTTCTGCATTAAATAATTAAATTTTATAATTTTTGCCCTAGTACGTAATGAACGTCTTACGCGTGCTATAGACCTCTCAGCGTAATCAGCTGATCGCTGTGTTGTGCACATTGTAGATTGCCTATTGAAAGTTTTTAAAACAGTGGATTAAAAGCAAATGACTAGTAGCAATGCATATATCTCTTGCCTGGTAATTCCCCCACGAAGTTGTAGTGACTGCTCTTTTTACAGCCTGTATATATTATATAAAGAGTATAAAAAGAGCAGTCACTATAACTGTGGGATATGATTATATTACCTTTTCTCATTCTAGAAATGTATTTTTTTTTTAAATTAATAAATGGTAAAAAAAATATATATTTTTTTGTTTTTGACAAAAAAATATATAAAAAAAATACATTTCCGAAATGAGGAAAGGTAGTATAATCGTATCTGAAAGTTATAGTGACTGCTCTTTTTACACGCTGTATATATATATATATATAAATTAGCAGTCATAAATTAATCTATATATATGGTAGGGTGTACGCTACTATTAAATTTCAAGGGTCAAAGGTCATATTTCTTTGTTATACTTTTCTTATAATTGGGTATCTCGAATTTGAGTTGAACTTACTAAAATGGCTCGACTAATACAAATAATAAGGGTTAAACGGGGATAAAATAAAAAAAATAATCTAAGTATATATTATTTAGTATATAAAATGTAGCCTCTGTTTATTATTACTCTGCTCAACTCAGAGAAATATGCTAAATGCGCCATCTAGTGAAAATATAATTTGACATCCTAATGCACGCTACATTGAACTACTATTCATAAATAGATGGCGTTAGCTCCACGTCCAAACACTCAAGGTCATTTGCTTGACCATTCGTCTTAATATTTGAAATATGAGCTATGACTTCCATAATTATTACCATATTAGTTCCATTAGCGACATCTATCGGTGTAAAGTTTGGTTTAAAAATAAATGAATAAAGTCTTTATTTTTTAAATACGTAAAAGGCCATTACTATGAAATATGGTACGTCCTTTAAAAAATGTACGTGACATAAACTTATATGAATTTACATCCAACCTAAGCACAACCTTTTGCTCGTAAACCCGTCTGCCCTCGATAAATTGCTAGGGGTAATAGTGGAGCAACATTACATAAAAAATAACTTATCATAGAGATTCTCATAATATGACATTTTGGGATTAAATGCTCGGTACTGCCAGCAGTATCGTGTATTAACTTTTCATGAAAATATTCCAAATTAGTATTAATCATAAATGATAAATCAGGGCATTGTGGACACCTGTGGTATCGGTTATGACAAAGTCGTTCAGTTGCTAACAATTACATAAAAGCTGTTTTATATGGTTTTATTACCAAATAACAATAATGTGGCATGTAATGAAACACCAATACAACTCATCTTTTAATTTCTTCATATTATGTGTACCTAATAATTGCTAACAAAAATTAAATAAGGTACATATCTTACATGCTTAAATAATGTAAGTACTAAAACTACTCCATGGCTTTTAGTAAAATTTGACACTGATATAAAATAGACTTCTCTCAAGGACATAGACTACTTTTTATAAAATCTAGGAATTCGGGATTTCCTTTTTCGCGCACGAAGACACGGGCCACATCTACAAGTATATTTTTTTTTTAATAGACAAAACCTATAACTAAAATACCTAGACTGTATGTTGCCTCACGTAGAGCATTACATTTGCAGACCGTACTCTGATAAGGGAGATGTCTGATGTAGCTCACGTGCGCCGCGCCGCCGGTACGGAAGACGAACGACGAATCGACCTCCTAGATGTCATTAAAAGATTAATGTACGAGCATAAATAAAATATCTACCTCTAAACCGTTTGAAACCCCCTATCTAAAAATGGCGCCATATTGAAAGCACTGAATTCAGTTTGAATGAAAATCATTTTAATCGTTTAGGGTGGCGTTGGCAAAATGTGTTTTAAAAGCGCCTTCTATGTTACATTATATTACATTTCTTTGTTAATGTATTGTACAATAAATTCAGACAGTGGCAAAATATAATGAATCTTAATGTCACCCAGTAAGATTCATTAATAATAGCAAAACTTAATATTGTGAAAATGTTATGGATATTTTTTTTGTGTTATAAGTATTTTTTATACCAAATATGCTACCTACATAGAAGCAGAAAAACTATCCTAAATACGATTATTTTTTGGTAAAGGAATATGAAAAATCATATTATACATCATATTTTATATAACATAATATTTTTGCAAAGGAGCACAATATTTTAGAAGGATTTGTAATAATTGTAAGTTTTGAAGGACTTGGTTTGGTAAAAAATCTAGTATAAGTCAAACTAATAAAGCCTTGAGGCAGTGCGAACACATTGCTTAAGAAGCAACTGTTATAGATATTAATATTTTAGGATACCCTATTCTCTAATTTCCACCTAGGCAAAGAGTATCTGATTTTTCCGAGGATATTCCCCAACAACGTTGTGCAAATCACGTCGCTGGCAACACGTGTTAAACAGTACGATAATTTTTTTTGTTGATAATATAATAGGTTATTATGTATGGGTATGTTACTTTAAGAGCTTATGGCCTTGTTTATATAGTTCCTCTTATTGCTTTATGATTTTTGTATGTGTTTTTGTGCACAAATAAAGAATTTTATATTCTGTTGTAGATTCATGACTTATGCACAAACCTATAAAGGTTTAAGACCTTTATAACATAACATACAAAAGTCGTCAAAAGAACGTCAACAGTTTTTAAGAGCTGGAACAATATAACATTTATGATACTGTCGTTGAAATTCCAATTTAAATTATACCTTAATTAATATTTTTTTGCATTCTTAATGAATATGAATTAAAATCTCACATATGTTTCTATCTAGGTACTTCGTTTACAGTTTTAATTCAAATAAAAATGTATTACAGCAAATAAACAGAGGATGTTTTACTTTGTCCCAATACAAGACGGTTGTAAAACCAAATCAAAATGGCTTAACATTTAAGATGGCCCCGTCGCCGTAACCTAAATAACAGTAACTTTTTAACGTCCCGTCGCGTCGCATCGCAAAACCGATGCTACTCAATCGGCGAAACTCGCAGTGAAATGGGATTATTATCGTTGATCCGCGGCGATCAAGGCCCAATGTAATACGCAATAAAATATCCGATATTTTAAGTACCCTCATATTTAAATACGTCTTAGGCCCATTTTTTCCATTCTGGGTTAAATATAAAGATAGTTAGCCCCTTAATATGAAGGAGAATTGGAAACAAACTCTGGGTTTTTTAAAAACCAAAACTGCCTCAATACTTAATAATATTTAATAAACAATACAAACAGAAACAAACTATTCAGTACACTGTTTTAAAAATATTTACTGTATCTCTTTTTGTACTTTGAAAAAATAAACATTGCAAGAATCATGGATAATATTTGTTCTGGGAAAACTACCATAGTGTATCAGTACCTCATAGATGGAATGAACGCGAAACAAAACACTTGATTAATTAAAAATATTAATCCATTTGCGTACAAAGAATATTTATATTTTTGTTTAAAATAAACATTGTGAAAAATGTATACTAAAATATTCTCATTCGGAGCAATATAAATCTGAGCTACTTTTGACACAAAGTGCGCAGAATATTAAATCTGTAAATGGCGAATAGAATATTTTATTTACGGAATGAGATATGGAAGCGCAAAAATTATGTGCCACATATTTTATGTCAAGAATTAATGATCGCGATGAATGCTGTGTAGACCGTGTACGGAAGGCGTTTTTCCTCTAAATCCAAAAATTCTCAAGGCTTAACTTAATGCAACGTTAAATATTACATTATGGACTTTATAGCTCCTTTAGGGGTTTCGTTTTCATAAAATATGAAGCTCCCTTAATAAAATTACATCATAACGTAATTTAATAAAACAAAGCCATTATTGGCTATCTAACCTAAATAAATTCGGCAAACTGAGAATAGACTTCCGAACTACAATTACTTATAAAGTTTTAAAGATGCAGCTCCGATATCCTATAAGTTTGCGAAGTTAAAATTGCACCGTGATAAACTGGCGAGAATGATTAACTAACGTTCCGGCTTTCAAACTTCTCAGCTCAAACTCCCATTGACCTAATCTCGATCTACATCCACATTCAATGTAGAATTCATCTTTGTTGAACTCAAAAACCTTGGAATATGGCCAAACTAGCGCTAAAAAAGCCCCTCCAAAACCGCATTTACTATTAGTAGCGAGATCTTTTACAGAGCATTAGTTAAATTAGAACAAGTTTTTTGGAATTGGGTTTCTGTTACGTACTATATCCTTAGCCACTTTGCATTGCATGAAATATTCCATTTACGGTTTTTAATTATAATTTTCTTATGAGGCAAGTTTCTCGCGGAGTCTGGGAGGAGTTAAATATCATCTGGTTCTCGTGAAGTGGGTAATTCGTACGCGTCGCGCGACCGAGCGGCTCCAACTAGGAGGAAGAGATTGAGCGCCGGCCGTTATTACGCAATTCGGACCACGCGGCTCGCCTCGTCAGTGCGCCTGTGCCTAACTCCTTCCTTTAATTACTTTTATTTCTCCTTGCCTCATTCATTTTAAAGATTTCCATCATTTCTTTTTGATGTACCCCAAATTTTAGCCCGCTGTGCATGCTAATCCCAAATTAGACGCTCGGTTGCGCATAATATTTTTAATTTGCTAACAGTTTTATGGCGTCTTACCCAAAGCTTTGTAAAATTTATTACACAAGTAATAGGTTATGTAATTCACTTATTTTTGAAATAAGTATTGAAGTAAGTATTTTCTTTTCTTTCATATTTACAACTAAATTCCTCCATTTAGGAATTAGGCGAACAGTGCATAATGACAAAGTTTGGTGTCGCGCGCGAAGCTGGATAATTGGATAATGAGAACCTCTCCGCCAGACAGTTACCTACAGCTATTATGCATCGAGCAAACCATTTCTCGACAGTAGATCTCTTGAAAGCTTATATCCGTTGTAGGTATACACAATTATTATATATTGAACAAAATGCCTCAAAATTTAACGGCATTACGAAAAAATTTTAACGAATATAAAGACCTCCGTGGCGTGATTTGAGCTGCGGTCTCGACTTGGAGGTCATGGGTTCCAATCCCGCGTTTGAACAACTAAAGTTGGTGTTTTAGTATTGGTTAGTACCATGCAGGCTGATCGCCTGATTGTCTTATAAGAAAGAAGATTGTTGCGTCACACGAGGATTTAATAAGTTGATCCGGTACCTGTTCTCTCACTAGTCGGTCCTAGCTAGTCGGCTCGCTAGAGTAAAAGAATAAGTGTCCTTGCGTATTGCACACATACTTGGGCACTATGACCATGACTGCGTAGTTGGTCTGATATTAACGAAATAAAATTTGGTATAGGGGCTACTATTTTATCATTCAACATAAGAAAATGTTCATGCGGGATTTTCTATAAGCTAAAGAATTTGCTGCTTTGGTTATAGTTTTTAAGTAGTACTATATTATTTATTTATAACATAAAAGGGCACTGTACCCCGTGCCCTATTCACGCTTATTATCGGAATAGTATTCAAATCCAACAAATTGGTTTGTCGAGGTGAATTGGGCTCGCAGCTGCTATTTGTTGCGGCCCATAATCCCGTCAAATTGCTGGCGTCAAATTCTGCCGTCACCTGAGCCGGCCAAGAATGCGGACGCAATTTTTATTCGGCGGGTTAATATTCCGCCGGCGTCCCGCGGGAGTATCCGAGCCCGATGTCTCGATCATATAGAAACGAATTATTGACCTCCTTCCCCAGTCCCGACCCTCCACATATTTCTTCTTCGATTTTATTAAGAGCTGTAACAGCAATTATTTTATATGATCCTATGTTGATGATGTATCGTCACGATTCCAAGAACGACGCGTGATGTTTTATGTTTCTCGAGCTTACATATTATAACGAAACAAGTGAATATCAAAACACTTTGTATATTATAATTGATCATATTGATTGAACATCGTTTCCATAAAATTCTGTATAACTTCTGTAATAACTATGACTTATTTAATTATAGCTTAAAAGGTATAGCAATGGTATTCCAACAGAAATATCAGAGAATTGCGCTTCTGCACCGGGTTTATTGAACAGTGCCGGCACGTCCGATGTATCTCATTCAATGAAGTGATTTACATTTATCGCTCAGTGAAAAAGAATCGATAATATCAGGTGGGCTGTACTTTAAACAAATTGAACTCGTTGAAGTCTCATGTGCAGTAGGCAACATGTGGCGCACGATATGTCGCCCAACATATTGAAAGTTAGCGCACTACTTTGGCTGAACAAGGCTGTATGTCTGTATGAATGCGTCGAGTCGCATCTACTGATTATGTTGTGTGGCAAATCACAATGTCGCGCGATGTTTTACAATGTTGCCAGCAAATTTCGTTTTGCTGAAAAGAAATTGATTAAAAACTTGGACTGCACAGATTTCTTTTTACTTTTCAGTCTTCTATCATAATCATATATTTTAAGATTTTTTTTAGTTTTATTGATATATTTTATTGGTATCCACTACCCTATCCACTAGATAATAATATGAACAGAACTAAAAAATTTCGCACTTGACGTCCGTTCCATTAAAAGTGCTAAAAGCATTGCCGTTAGTATTTAAATATTAATCAACAATTTTATACCTCTATATCTACACTAAATTACTTACTTTTATAGGCGTAAGTTAAGATGTATTTAAAATTATAGCAGCTTTTAGACCTAAGCACCGCATCACGCCTAACACCCTGTGGACGTCTATTATCCAAGTTTATGTTGTTCTATCCTTTAACGCTAAAACTTCGTAAACTATACTCAAACATTATCTCAAGCTAAAGAAACTGCGAGTACCAACCAGTACATTCAGGAAGTTAAAATAATAAAGATTTAAAAAAGTATTTAAGAATATTATATAGCGACAAAGTACTTGTTAATACAAATAAGTAATACTTGATGGGGTTGTGTTATTTTATTGCGGGGTGCCTATGACCTTCCAGCTCCAGCATCAGATCGGCTCCATGTCGACGTAATATTGAACTGTCATGGAACTATACGATTTGTACCTTGCGTGACGATTTTAACGCAATCGTACTAAGGGAAGTGGGTCAAATATAACGTGCAAGAATTCAGTATACACACGGGGACAGGTGAAAGTAAATAAAAGCTGTAAAAATGTACATCCCTATAGAATATTAAAGAACTCACACACTCGTACTAAGAATTATGTCAATCGAGACGACTGAAGCTCCACCTGCACTCATTAAAATTGTTTCAGTTCGTCCACACAATGCCGTAATTACGTACAATAAAACACTCATTGCCGGAAGTTAAAAGCTATAAGTGCATACATTTTCGTGTTTAACGAAACGAGCACTCTTCATTAAGAGTGTAAAACAAATTAACGTTAAAACTTCAATTGCTTTATTTTCAACGTAACAAGAGTGTGTAAATTGCATTGTTATGTGTAATTTACCTACAAATCAACTCTACTTTATTAAATGTTACGACTACTTTATTCGCTACAATATTAGCAGATGCTTAGGCATAATCTATATCTATATCTATATATCTATATACTTATAATAAAACTGTAGAGAGGTCAATTCTGTACATTGAATATTTTTTCAAAATACATATTGGAGGATGATTGGTGATCGATGCTGATGCCAAAAATGCAATTAGTAAAATTTTTGTCTGTCTGTCTGTCTGTCTGTATGTGCACGCATGGATCAAAAACTACTGAATGGATTTTAACCAAACTTGGTACGATTGTAGCCCATATTCCTGGTCAGGTTATAGGCTATATAACATAACGCTACGATACATAGGAGCCGAGCAGTGACGATAAATTTGAAGCAAGTCGGATGAATTTCGCGCGCGCGGACTGCGGACGAACGGTTCGTGCGGGGGGCGCGGGGGGATCGCTTACACAGTGACGCGAAGCAATAGAACGTGGCACTAAAGTAGATTAGAACATGAAATAAGTACCTACCTAACTAACAAGATTTTTTTTCTGGGGAGACCAGTGTTTTCACAGTGTCATAATAATATCAAAATTGTATTTTTGAACTTGCTTCACAAATTGAAATAAATTATCATTTATTGTATGAAATCAACTTAATTAACTGTAATATTAAAAGAAAGCCTTTCGTTTTTAGAAAGCTATTTATACCATCACGGTATCGTTATCAATTTTAATACGTTACTTGGCTATATTATATTTCATGAAGACTATATTTGCCCTTTATACCATGCAAATATTAGGTCCTTACATATGAAATTGGCGTTTTGTATGGGAGGAACATAAAGGCGATTTTTTCATATTAAAATATATTTTATTAATCAAAGTATAGTACCATTGCTATCTATAAACTTTTGCCATCGTAAAGGTAGTTCATTGATCCCTTAACAAAAAAAACCATTCGGACGGGAATCAATGAAATCTTTGAAAGCGGTTTGGACTGCCTCATCGGAATTGAATTTTTTTCCTTGCAAGAAGCTATCCAAATTTCGAAAAAAATGGTAATCTGTTGGAGCAAGGTCCGGAGAGTACGGTGGATGTCTTAGACATTCCAATTGAAGCTCCTCTAATTTGGTAGCCGTCTGTTGGGCCGTGTGTGGTCTAGCGTTGTCTTGAAGCAGCAGTGGCGTAGAGCGATTGACAAGTCTCGGTTGTTTAACGGCGAGCTTTTCCATCATGGTTTGCAGTTGCTGACAATAGACATCAGCCGTAATCGTCTGACCAGATTTAAGAAAGCTATAGTGTACGACACCGGCACCAGTCCACCAAACGCTTACAAGTAACTTTTTTTGAGTCAACTGAACCCTGGTGAACCACACCAGGGTTCAGCCATTGCGATGAGCGTTTACGATTATCGTACAGGATCCACTTTTCATCACATGTAATGATCCGATTTAAAATTCCTTCATTATTGTGCCGGTTGAGCAATGTAACGCAGCAGTCGACGCGCGTTTGTCGGTTTGCTTCACTCAATTCATGAGGTACCCACCTTTCAAGCTTTTGCACCTTCCCAATTTGCTTCAAGTGGATTAAAACGGTTTTGTCACTAACACCGCAGATTGTAGCTAACTCTGATGTGGTTTGCGATGGATCTGCTTCCACAATAGCCTTCAATTCATCATTATCGACCTTGGTCTCCGGCCGTCCACGGGGCTTGTTCTGCAGGTCGAAATTTCGAGAACGAAAGCGTTGAAACCAAAAACGCACCGTGTTTTCTTTTTAGACACCACCCCCATACACGTCATTAATCCTTCGAGCCGTTTCTGCTGCCCTGGTGCCACGGTGGAACTCGTACTCGTAAATAATGCGATATTTTAAGTTTTCCATTTTGTGAAATGAGTGACGCAGAAAAAAAAGCAAAAGAGAAAAAAACAAATGAATTACGGTTTTCAAAACACAATTGACGGTCGATGGGGCAAAAAGATCCTAGAGTGGAGGCCACGTACTGGCAAGCGCAGTGTGGGACGGCCACCTACCAGATGGACCGACGACCTGGTGAAAACTGCCGGGTCACGTTGGATGCAGGTGGCAATGGACCGGTCGCACTGGAAATGTATTGGAGAGACCTATGTCCAGCAGTGGACAGTAAACGGCTGAAACGACGAAAACACAAATGCATGAGTAAATAGCTGTTGAAATTTGAATTTGGAATACCTAACCAAAGAGGATATATTTAAGATCAAAGTGGCCAGTACGACAAAACACCAATTTCATATGTAAGGACCTAATATAATGAATAGTTTATGAGATATAGCAAAATTAAAATGGTTTCGCCGTGATTCGACCGGGCGCCGCGTGATGCAGGCTGCTGCGTGACGTCTTACGTCTTACGTCCGAGCCGGGCTGGTGTAGTGTAGGTATAAGATGCTGGTAGGTAGGAATTTTGGCGAAGGTCAACCAAAGGAGCTCCACCCCACTGTTGGGTAAAAAGACTATTAAAATGTGCTAACAGTAATGTGTAAATATGTAATAACTGGTAGTTTGAATTTAACCACGCACAGCCGCTTTTACCCTTAAAATGGTCACAAATAATGTGGTATTTTGAGATGCTAATCATTAGACAAATACAATAATAATCCTTATCAAATTAAATGCGTTAGTCACTTTTATGCATTTCATATACGTAATAATTGCTGTTTACACTATACCGTTTTATCTTAGGAAATAGTTATTTTCAAATGAAAAAAGTACGCACCCAATTTTATTCAAACGGTTTCGCCTTCGATCAACAATAAGTGTAAGTAAGTAAGGGTTTCTCACCAAAACGCAACGAATGTTGGTAGGTATATTAAGTTATTATAACATTACCTACACCTTCAATACTGTACCCGTAACGTTATTTGGTAAAGTTTTTGGCACAAACATAATTCCACACGGGCGAAGCCGCGGGAAAAAGCTATACTTACATATAATAAATCTGTAGAGAAGTCGTGTCTGTACTGTAGTCGTGAAGATATTTGAGAAAAAATATTATAGGGGACCTTTATTTATATAGTACCCAAAACAATATTTTTTTGAATTTTTGTCTGTTTGTCGGTGCGTTTGTGCACGCTAATCTCAGAAACGGCTTATCCGATTTAGATGTGGTTCAATCATAATATATTGTAATCTTGACTTAACATTTATTTCATCTCAATTGGTTCATAAATAAAAAAGTTGCACCGTATAGGCATACGGTGCAACTTCTAATACCTTTGCTGACTTCTACATACTGTTCGAAGGCCTACTTCTTTTGCCGAGCTTCGAAAGGATGGTACTATATTATTATTATACCCTACATACCAAGGGGTTTGCTGGATCGGGATCAACACTGGGATACACTGGAAAGCACCTATTAGTGAAAGTTCTCAGCGGTTGCGCCAATAAACTAAAAATTTATTTATAAATACTAAAGTGCCCTAAATGACTTTTCCACGCGTACGAAGTCGCGGGCACAGCTAGTTAAAAAATATGTTTGCATTTTCCAGTTTTTATCCTCATAAAGGTTCAAAACTTTTTCATTTATATTATTCCTCAGAAATATTTTCTTCGTAAACTTGAAGGATGTGAAACTTTTGATTACCTTGCTCGAGCTTCTAATGTTAGTTTAAATAGCAGCAACTGAGTTAGACCCAGAGCAGTAAATATATCTGAACATTTAACTAGGTTTATTTCGACATGCGTTCTACTTATAAGTTTAGCATCTTAAGCCTGTATTTATCGTAGCGCTGTGGTTGATTTCTCGTCATATAAGAGTAGAGGTTCGATCGCAGGCGTGTAATTTACTTGACGTTTAAAAAGTTATTGGTAACATCATGAGCAATCGTATGTCTCTTAGAATACAATTAAAAACACTAGTAGTAGTAGTAGTAGGCTGATAAAGGAGATTTTCAAAGGTGCCATACCTACAAAACTAAAAATGAAAGCCTAAGGAATCCAAACCTGGTCACTAAAACAGTCTTAATTAAACAAAGTAAGAAGCTGCCAAAGAGGAACAGAGCGAGAGATTTAATTAAAAGACAGAGTCAGAGATTCAAAGGTAAGAAAAAAAATAAAGGTAAGAGATGTGGTAAGACATGTCCTTATACAAAAGTGGAAATGGTCAGGACATATTCAAAGAGTGAAAGATGAAAGATGGTCACAGATAGTCACAAATTGGTATCCAATATATAAAAAAGAAGAAAGGGAAGACCTTTAAAAAGATGGAGTGGCGACTTAGGGAAAATTGCTGGAAACTTCTGGCCGAGATTGGCGCAAGAGCCTTGCACCGCAATCGGCGGCCCTTACACTTAAAAATACAAACAACATAAATTAAGTACAAAACTAACACTACTAAGAAACAAGTAATAATACACATATAAGTTAATATTGTAAAAATGTAAGGGAAATAAAGGCTAATAATAATAGAAGTAGTAGTAGGCTAGTGGCTTTATCCTCTTTATATTGAGGAAACATGCCCAAGGTAGGGCGTTAGTGTTCTATGAATATCCAATCTATGAAACCTTTCAATAGCCCCTAACATGAATTTAATACGGAACTACTTGCTGACTATACAAAACATACATCTGATTTTCAGAGTTGAAAAAAGAGTTTTATGAGGTTTTATATGGGCCAGTGTTGGGCCGATGAGGCTTCGAAGCACTTTGTAGCTCGATACCGGCTCGACCGGCGAATAAAACGCGGCGAAACACTTCACATAAAACCTGTTGGCACAATACGGCTGCTCAAGTGGAAGTCTATTTTGTGTGAGGAAGGGTTTATCGTAACGTGTAATTCATAAAAGCTTTCATTGTTTCGCTTTTAGCGTTTGAAAACATTCGTCGGAAAATTACAGGTGAAACTGTTTTAGCAAAATATTTCATGTTTCATAAGTTTGACAATAATATTGACACTAATATTATAAATTTTTGTAACGTATTTACGCGCAAACTGTTGGACCACCTTTAATAAGGATATCATGCATAAATATTCTAGATTAACACATTTACTACTATCTTCACCCAGAGAAAGTACATTATAACTTCCTGTGGGTATAATGTTCTTCCTACTGTATGTATGGAGTGTGAAGCCGTGGGCCAACAGCTAGTACATACATATTTTTTCGATTTTTAATTTTTATACGCAGACTAAAATTCAATAAATAAAAAATAAAAAGGATGATTTAGAATAATCAACTAAAATTAATGGTTCTAAATCATCCTTTGATTATAAAATACCATATCTAATTAATCGTACTATCATAATATCTCTAGTGAGAGGTACTGGATTCACCAAACCATACGCACCAAGGTTTTTATATAAACAGTCACGGCGAAACGTTTTTTAAGTATTAATTGTCTATTATTTTAATTAACAATATACAGAGCCAAATAATAGCTCAATTATGTTAACTCGCTTTATGTAACTTTGAGAATATAAGTACTATTACTATAATATTATCATGAGGCAGCAGTAGCGTTATAAGTAGATAGTAATGGTTTTATGAAGACTCGCATGGCGGTTGACTCACAAGAAGCCATTATCACGAGACTGCGCAATTATCGCGAGCTATAACGAGCGAGCCCACGCGTGCAGTGCGTCGCCTCTCTGAGTTAAAACATCTTTGTTCTTTTATTGATACGGTAATGAGTATGGACTTGGCGGCGAAAGGCATAGACATAATTTCAGACCCTTTTGATGTTCTATTTATTTACTTACTGTTGTGCTTCTTCTTTTATGTTTCGTATTAGGTATAATGCATAGTTTTAAGATACAAAATATTTTGTAAATTACAACAAAGTAAATATTGTAACTTTAAAATAATTTCTAATTTAACCATTCCTTTATCAGCATTTTTGTCCCGTAGAACTTAAAGAAGCTGTTCATTTTACACTTTCAGTTTGAGTTGAGAAGGCTTGGTTGGGTGAGAGTAAACAAAATATAGTGTAAAACAAGCCCGTTATTGGAGCATAAAGTTCACACAAAATTACCTCTGACGCCGAACTTATATTAAACCTCACGGGACATAATCGATGCTGTGTCACAGCTAATGCATCGATATTACACACTTTATTGAAATTTCATCTTGTACACAATATAATATTATCCGAGTGACTTATTTGCATCTTATTTTTTACCCGACTACGGCGAAGCATAAAGTAGGGTTATGATTCTGACCTGTATGTATGTATGTGGGTATGGATGTTCATCTGTTCCCTCATAACTTATAAACTAGTTATGATAATTTGACAATTAAGGTGTTGTTGGAAGTCCCTTGAATGTCCGCTGGATATAAAACAAAATTCAAGGTGTTGTGTGGGATATCAAATGAAAGAGCTTTGTAAGCATATTGTAAATATGTAAACATTATTAAGCTATTACTTACAGCTTTGCTTGCACCTCATAATTGCAAGAATTTATTAGAGCGTGTTTTTAGTTTTTTAAACTTCATGTTGTAATACTTGCTGTTGTTTTACTTGGCTAGATTATGACTACCATACTCTTTATCTCCGAAAAATTATACAAGGTTTAAAAAGTCCAGATATAATAACTTTGCTTTTTTGTTATTCTTGCGACTAAAAAATAATGAATGTAAAAAAATAGTTTTTGACAAAAAAATACATAAAATACATTTCTTCTATGAGAAATAGTATAATCATATTCCAAAGATATGACTGGTCTTTTTTCACTCTTTAAATTATAGTAAATTCATTCAAATTTATTAATAGATGGTAATTTATTGGCTGATAAGCGCTGATTATACGAATTATAGGACGACAGAAACTAATGGAGCCCATACACGCTACAAACAGTCCACCGGAGTGGTCTACCTAAGCAATAAGCATGTGTGCTTGCGCAGATATATATATATCTGCAACATACCACAACCTGTGTAGTAGTAAAAATGCGCACGATCAAAAATCAATTACTTTGATTCAGACCGTCAGTGTACATTCCGGTATGTTTTTACTACGTCGCTTACGCAGATTACTTTAGAAAAACTCCATAACAATATAGGTTCTTTGGTGTTTTTCTCATGTACTAGAAAACATTTCTCAATCTATGAGACATGTACTAGAAAAGTACATTCGGAGTTACTTTATAAAATGTTTTGGTGCTAATTTTTATTTATTCAATCTATGCTATTGCAAAAATAATTGATGACCCACGCCAATGCACCACATTATCACATGGAAATCTGTCTGATAGACTGCAGTGTATAGATAACTTTATGTATAGCAAATTTTAGATAATCTAAACAACACACAATCAGTAATTGAAGCTTAATTATAGAACAGGTAAACATTATTCGTGACCCATTTTGCACATTTGTCATTGATTGCTTAATACGATCAAAATTATAGTACAAATACAAATAGCACTAATTATAATAAAATATAGTGTATGTCACAAAAACAAACATTTTACCTCATGCATTAAAAAAAAATTGTAGAAAAATAAACTAACAATAATTTCTCACTGCACCTGCAATACTAAGTCTCCGCAGAAAGTGTTGCTATACCGAATATTAAAATTGTTCATAATAAAATGTATGAATTTAACAAGGGCGTTAAAAAAATGTTGTATTTATGCTCTACTCTGGCAATACTTGAGGCAATGGTGACCAACTATTTTCTTATTAAAGGGATCGATTTTCTCTCAGACGAGGACGGCTCGGAGGCGTCAGGTGAACAGGCACAAACAAATTAAAAGGTATTTTGGATGTCATGTATTAATTAGAAGAGGAGATCCCGGGGGAAGATTTAACCGTCCCCGGCGACCCCACAGAAATGCGGCACGATAAGCCGATTAGGAAGTTAAAAGCGAACGAAAACCAAGCTAACCTAGTTGGATTAATACAACCTTTGTTTACAAATTATATTATTAATCCCTAAAAATTGCCGAATTTCCTTCTAATTATTATCACCTCATTTGGGTAATTTGATTTAAATTTATTGACGTACCTACTACTAATGACGTCACCCCGATATATGTAGTTAATAGCAAATATATACCATCCTCTAATTCACTTGACTCAACACACATTTTCATCAAAATCGATGCAGCCGTTTGGAAAGAGTTCAATTACATACACACACAGAAGATACAATAATACAATACCTTTTATTTCTTCCTTCTACCAATTAATTTTAGTTTTATGATTTACTGACAACATTATGATAAATTAATATGTGAATGATGAATATTTATGTCACATATTCCATAACAATCTCTTTTCTATGTAGATGCATAAAAACACAGAATCATTATCTTCATAGTAACGAGAGTAAAATTATGGTAACATAAAAGATTTCATTGCGCAGGCATTTCATGAAGGGTTGAGATCCAGCAGGCACCCGCTCGTAAAATCTAAGCTAATATTTTCAAAGAGGGGAGGAAATATGATTTCCACTTCAATTTCTGTCGATCTTACATAACAAAAATAAACGAACAAAACTCACGTGTGTCGGCTGAACTAACATAGTAAAATTACTAGATTATTTATAAAAATAGTATGGACAATAAATCTTTAGAAAGTCAACATACAATGTTTTTAAATATTTAAAGTTATTCGTATTTAAATTTTCGCTTGTACTTAGGTATCTGTACCATAAATGAAGATTATGTAGATTGTAGATAAAAAATGTCAGTTGATCTGCATTAAACAGGGTGCAACCAAACTAGAACTAGCTGTGCCCGCGACTTCGTTCGCGTGGTTGTCGGAAACACTATCGCGATTATCTTTTGATTGCTCACGTTGTTTTGTGCTATTATGATTATTAAAGAGGAATAATTGTTTCATACACAGTTTTCGAGGAACTTAAACCGTTTATGCAGCGAAACTAAAGTCCTCAAATGTGAATAATTTTTGCCCGTTTTTGTGAGAATATTTCTCACTGACGCTTCGCTCTTATTGGTCGCAGCGTAATGTTATATCTATCCAACAAAAATTCTTTCTTTTTTTTCAATTTTTTCAAATCGTACCAGTAGTTTCTGAGATTAGCGCGTTTAAACAAACAAACAAACTCTTCCGCTTTATAATATTAGTATTGATAAAACCTAAAACCTTCGGGACAACGTGGGCGGATTTTAAAGGCATTGCAACAATGTAGGATGTATTTTAAAACGATTACTCCGCCATATTTTTTCGCGTACATTATCTTGCTGCCCGTCGTAATTTACCTCGGCAATATTGCGCGGAAATTCGCTGCACCCGCTTAACGTAAGCATTAAAGACGGTAAAGCGTGCGTTCGAAAATATGAGAGCCGAGGTTTTATGTAACGAAGATTTATAATGAGATAGTTATCTTTATTACCGGTAACCTAAGCATAGCTCTATTATAATTATCAGCAAACTACCTATAGAACTAAAATACCTGTAATAATACCTCCCACGCCGATTTTGTTGAAGATGGCCTTGTTTCATTGAAACCAGACCAGCTACGCAGGAGTACCTAATTGTATGCGCAATACACAGAAACACCCTCTCTTCGTTCACCCAATGGGACGGATAACCGACACGACTGACGGGAGATCAGGCGCAGGACAGACTTTTTACATGCCCATCCGACGCATGGATCATCTTTCTTGTCAGACAATCAGGTGATCAGCCTGCATTGTTCTAACCAAACTTGAAAACAACACTTTTGTTGTTCCATTACTCATTCTAGAGCTAGGTTCTAAACCACTAGACCACGGAGGCGTTGCCTGAAATACCTATATTAATTGTACTTTACATATTATGTAAAGCTAAAACTTTGTGTTCTTTTCTTACGAAAATTGCGTGGACGGAGGAGTATGAAAGTCTGAAGACTTTTAGTTTATATCATAGATGAAATATATTATATAAACTAAAAGTATAGAGAAGAAGTACAGAAAACTCTAACGTGTTATGTATTAACATAACACGTTGAACTTGTATCAAACAAAAAATAAATATGAGTATTGATTACATGTAAAAATGGTTCATATATCATAGAGAATTTTAGGTGATGTTTACTATTAATTTTTGGTCATCGCCGAGCCGTCCCTTGGCATTTCTAGGTTGAGCTCTCAGATGTTTAATCGAGCAGCGGACTGACTTCCGGCAGCGGTGGGGTTACGTTTTAATAATTATTAATATCAATACTTACCATAGCGTGAGCTTCTTATACCGCAACGGTTTATCTCGGCAAGTAGGCTATGGTTTTACCGGTGGTATTTTTGTTGACTTTCCGAAAAAAGCTTCTTCATTTAATTTTTAAATAAAAAGTTTTGTATTTATTACAATGTAATTTCCTTTCTTCGTCATTTCATACTTAAACTAGAGTACACTTCAGATCTAAATTTATCTAAAGGCAAAATAAAAATTCATTGTATTTATTTATAGCAGAGTAAGTAATTGACATTTGAATTGGTAACACAGCTTTTTAGGTAGCATTGTGTATTCTATTCATTTACGTTTGAAATAATAAATTTGATCTGAACTATTACCTAGTTGTTGTTCAGATTTTTAACTACTGTGTAACTGCGTACTCATAAGTTAACAAGGTATCGACAAAGTGATATTGAAATGATAAAGGGAGTTCGCAAATATAATAAGATGTATGCAACTGTATGGTCTTACATTGCGTCGCTAAATCACATAGTGTCATACATTACAATTTTCAATTTTTAAAGATTCGTAATTTTCCATATTATACTTTGTCAGGTCAGCTTTATTTAGATTGCAACGTGGTGCACTTTTTAAGATATGAATAGAAATTTTATCCCCTATCTTTAAACTTATCGCGTCGATGTGAACAGACGACTAAAGCGTATTGTAGCGGTATTGTCAAATATAACTTAAAAAAAAAAAAATTTTTTTTTCACGCTACCTAAACTGATATTATTTGTTATATGAATGCCTTTGTATACGAAGCAAATATCGATCATGTAAACTCAGTGTAAAGGCGGGGAAAGCAAATATTATGCGATACACAGATTGAATATAATAATTTATGCATGTTCTCTAGTCAGCGCGGTTCGCTACTATTCATATATTCAACAATATAATGCCGTCTCCCGCACCCCGGCCATAATGGCTGAGCTACAAGGTTATATCATATAAATGCCAGTGTCACTTAAAGATCGCAGTAAAACGACATGACGTGATACAGTTAGGCTCAACTCACATTGTCACGGAGTCGAAGCGTCGCGTTTTTTCGTATTTATGCCCATAGCATATTTATCTGTATTTTCTGAAACTTAAGGTACAAATTAGAAATACGCATATCATAATGTTGAGCGAACGGCGTGGCCTGGCGCGTCGCCTTTTACGACAACGACACCAACGGGAACACAGCAACGACAACTTGTTGTGAGAGAGAGTTAAAAATCTAAAACAATTTACAATAAAATCGTTGATTTCAGAACCATTTCAGCGGCCACAGCTTGCTGCAATTACAGCGAGCACTTCCTCCGCGCGAACCTTTAAGAAATTACAAAAAAAAAACAATTTACAATAAAAAAGGAACTACGTTTAAAAAACTTCAACAACTTTTAGTTGTAAAATTTAGCCTAAAATAATATTTTTATAATGTAGTTACAATTAATGTTCTTTTTGAAGTCAGTGTCAGCAAAGGTGAGTTTCGAGTCAGCAACAGCAACAAGGACGTTGTTTTCTTAAACGTTGTTTATTTTTTATTTTTTACTTTTTAGTGTCTATTAGTGAAAGTAAACTAAAGTAGGATAAATCCGTTTAAATATAAGAGTACAGACATACTGACAGACTGACAGACACCATATTTATAATTTCCACATTGTTTTGGTGACGAGAGTCAATTCTACGTCGAAAAAAAAGAATCACGCAAATCGGATCATTAGCCTTAGAGTAATAATATGAGTACATTCATGAAAAAAACGGGAAATGGAGAACCTCCTCCTTTTTTTGAAAGCTACAAAAACGTTGACATCAGAACGCATAAAAGTCATTTTCATTCGTTGTTTTAATTATAAAACAATGGAAAATAATATCATCATAAACTTAAATATAAAAACATTATATCACTAAATATTTATATTCACACAAAAAATATCTGCAGGGTCGACGATTTTTATCGAACGATGTTTACGATGTCATACTTCAAACAGACTCAATATTTACGAAAGAAATGAAAAAGTTTTTCCAAGTATTTATTGTAGTGTTTATTTATTCATACGAAAAATCCCAGGCTACACTAGCCTATATCATAATGATTGCTTATAAATAAAATATGGCCTCGGCGTAACTTTATCTATCGTCCTAAAAGGATTTACTAAATTGAGATTCCGAACTTTTCGACTAGAATTTGTACGATAGGCCAATCATTCAAATCAAATAAGTTTCTTAATTTATAATTACATTATATATTATAAAATAAGTATTTATAATATACTAGTGTAGGTATTATGGAAAAAAATATTCACTGTAATTCTTATCAACCCGAAGAGCTGAAAAATACACGAACAAATCAAAATATAATCTCCTGACTGAAAAACTCATGAAAATATGATTTTTCATATAGCAATAACAATTTTCCAGAGCCACTTCACCCAAAAAGAGGTAGAGTTCAGAACCTTTTTTCTTCTTTAGTATATTTAAAATATGCTATTGTAGTAAGTATGTAATGATTCAAAAATATTCGAAATCAGTCCCTTAAAATCGTTTCCATAATAATATAATAATAATAAGCATTGATCAGAAAAATAAATAAAGGGTATCCTTAATTTAAGGAAATTACTTTTTATTCATTTTACTAATATTATGTTCATTTACTTTTTCAATTCACTTGTATGTTTGCAATATGTGTTTTGCATGCATGAATGTGTGGTTGACTTGAAAATTAAATTTAGTTGGTCAATGTGACCAACTAAAATGAAAGCACAAAAGATTTCCAAGTAAATATAGTCCATACAAGCCGCTGTCAAAGAGCACAATTTGCAAACGCGTCCAAATAATACAAAGGATTACGCACCGCAAATATACACGACACGAGCGCGTGCTCCGGAGTCGAGAGTTATCGCGAGACATAGATACAGGCTCCATTCGACTGTTATTGTAAACGCAGCAAGGGGATAATTTGGCAGCGCGCTTTGATGCTATCACGCCACATTTCCCTACAGATACAGGGTTATTTAATGCCGCTATTTGGCTCGCGTCCTACGATAACAAAACAAGTGTTACAAACATCTTCAGTCTCGGCAGTGATGGCCACATCTAGATCCGTGATATTACAATTATGCGTCTTTATTTTATATTAGTAATTTCATTGAACTGTTAGTTAATAATTTATTAATCAACTGACTGTTATAGATTATATTATTGTAGTTATTTTAAATTATTTAATATTTAAATATGGCAACCCATGACGTCACTTCCATAATATTAAATTGTCATACAATTTATTATCTTAACTAAAGTAAGAATAATTATATAAGATTAAATATATGTCATTAATATTTGTTATTAAGATTAATATTATATAAGATTAATATTTGTTTACCTAATAATCATATTCTATTATATCCGGTATAGGTAATTATAATCATACCGGATATTAAATAGTTCTCATATTGATTTTTGCCCTAACGATTGTCAATGATATATAAGGGTGTAACTCTTCGTTGTCACCAGACTTAAGAATAGATTGATACTGTTATAAGCAGAGACTCTGCCCGATTAAAATGTTATAATTATAAATATGGAGCGTTGCCTTTTATTTACGTCCGTAACAATTCAGAAGAGGGGTCAAGAAGAAACGTATCAGGGCCATACCCAGATGGACTCGAAAAAAGGAAACAGGAAGACAGGTCAGTGATGATTTTTTTTTTTTTTTTTCTTTCGTTTCTGATGACTCCACGCCCAACCCTACGCTGGCAAAAAGAGAAAACCACGCTGTGTGGCTCATGATTCGTTATTTTTACGATAAAATGTGAATATTGCTGGTCAAGATGTAATTTCATGTAGGTACATCAAACTTTATACTCTTTATTGGCAAAGACTGCATACACAATATGATAAATTAAATTAAATTAAAAATATATAAAACTTAGTGCCTTGTTCAGGCGATTGCTAATAATAAGATTAGTAGATTTACTTCCCTATGTACACTACATACTTATTTTAAATTAAGTATTAAGTATTGCATATATACAATTATGATTATAATATTGTACCTACTAAGTAGAAAAATATTTTATGAACAATATTCTTGACCTTTTGCAAAGTATTTTTCTTATGAGAAACTTTTTTTTTAAATACCCTCGATATTTATTTTTCTGTTAAATAGTAATAAGTAAGTAGTTTGGTTTTCTTTTTATGGTAGTTGATTATACTCGTAATAATAGATAGACCGTCTAAACTACGTGCTAATGCTAAAGCTTATCAAACACGAGAAATGGTATATTTCGGATATGTCTTTTAGAAAATTTTAGTAAAGATAATAATTCCTTATCTTTAATTTCTCGGAAATCATCATGGTGGCGCGGAGGAAAAGTCTACAGTATATGCTCTGGGGCACGTGATTGTCAAGCACAACAACTGTGTGACACACTTCGGCAAGCTGCTGGGTAGCCACTACACCCGGACCTTCGCGGCAACAGGATCAGCAAAATCCGGTGTGTATATTGATTCTTAATTTAAATGATCAAGTGGTTTTTATGCGCCCCGTAATTATTAGCTCCTTAAGTGTCGTTATTTATGCTGGTAGTAAATTTAATATATTTTAAATTAAAAGAAAACAAATGATTGGATTGATTGACTAACTTGAAATATTACCATCAGATATAGGCACAGAAATAAAGTGGATATAGGAAATAATGAAAGGGTTTGGAGATGCTTATACTCTTTCTTTGGGCATATTATCTAATATTAAAACTTATATAGGTAAATTGTATCTAAGTGGATTGATACGTCGAAGTAACTAATAATAATAAAACTTAGTTCAAGATTAATCAATAGTCTTATTACTAGGTACGTCGAACTGTTTGATTGTAGAAACTAATAGTACCAGTGATGTAATGAGTGACATTTAATAATGCCGGTTTTAGATCAATCAATCAATCAATCAATTATTTATTTGCTATAAAAACGGTACAACAGATGTTTAATACACATATTACATTAAGAGCTGGCACTTTTAGCTAAACATTAGCATGCAAAATATTGTTATTTTAAGTTTAAGAAGTCTAATTTTAATAACATGAAATAATATATAGTAAACTTGCTATATCTGTGTGATACTAAAATAAAATCTAGTAATTAAACTAGATCTGTGTGACCATGAAATAATATATAGTAAACAAGCTATATCTGTGTGATACTAAAATTAAAACTAGTAATTAAACTAGATCTGTGTGACCATGAAATAATATATAGTAAACAAGCTATATCTGTGTGATACTAAAATAAAAACTAGTAATTAAACTAGATCTGTCTGACCATGAAATAATATATAGTAAACATGCTATATCTGTGTAATACAAAAATAAAATCTAATAATTAAACTAGATCTGTGTGACTATGAAATAATATATAGTAAACATGCTATATCTGTGTGATACTAAAATAAAAACTAGTAGGTAAATAAACTAGATTTATGTGATTATAAATAACAATTAGTTAGTATTAAAAAAAATCTATATCTATGTGACAATAAAATAATAATTCAAAATATTATGCAAAATTTGTGTACATAAAATATAATTACACTAAAATAATATCTACTAAATAAACCAGATCCAAGAGATACTAAACTAACTCAGCAGGATAATTGACTAT
Source organism: Celastrina argiolus (assembly GCA_905187575.2). Taxonomy (NCBI): domain Eukaryota; kingdom Metazoa; phylum Arthropoda; class Insecta; order Lepidoptera; family Lycaenidae; genus Celastrina; species Celastrina argiolus. The sequence continues at coordinate 10,644,826 of LR994581.1, forward strand.
GATAAATAACTTAATAATTGAAATAGACACAATTAAATATAAAGAATATTTTGGTCATAATGTATTTAAAATATTTTCTAAGTGCAATTACTGTTTTCGTTTATTTCTTTCAGGTACACAAAAAAGATATGACGAAAACTAATCATCTTGCCCTGGGACATGGCAAAATGCAGGATGGCCGAGTGTTACAAACATCTTCAGTCTCGGCAGTGATGGCCACATCTAGATCCGTGATATTACAATTATGCGTCTTTATTTTATATTAGTAATTTCATTGAACTGTTAGTTAATAATTTATTAATCAACTGACTGTTATAGATTATATTATTGTAGTTATTTTAAATTATTTAATATTTAAATATGGCAACCCATGACGTCACTTCCATAATATTAAATTGTCATACAATTTATTATCTTAACTAAAGTAAGAATAATTATATAAGATTAAATATATGTCATTAATATTTGTTATTAAGATTAATATTATATAAGATTAATATTTGTTTACCTAATAATCATATTCTATTATATCCGGTATAGGTAATTATAATCATACCGGATATTAAATAGTTCTCATATTGATTTTTGCCCTAACGATTGTCAATGATATATAAGGGTGTAACTCTTCGTTGTCACCAGACTTAAGAATAGATTGATACTGTTATAAGCAGAGACTCTGCCCGATTAAAATGTTATAATTATAAATATGGAGCGTTGCCTTTTATTTACGTCCGTAACACAAGTATTTTTGCATTTATATAAGCCCATATAATTTCTTAAAATTACGGCTACTTAAATCTTTCGGAGATCTGATTCACAATTCGAGTCACGATTCTTATTATTATTGCTTTCTAATATACATTAGTAGAAGTATGTTAAGTACATTACGATTATTACAACCCGATTAAGACCTTTCAATATAGCAATGGTAGACGTAGGCATAATGTAGGTTGGATAAGTAATTAAACTTATACCATGAGATTGATAGGTCCAAAGAGCTTCAAAACTATTTTCAATTTCATATACAACAACAGAACCGGTAATTATTAAATTTAGAAACACGTATAGCAATAAACAAAATTAATTAATTTCCGTTGAGCCCCAACAACAGGGAGGTTTGTGGAATTAATAATACAACGGAAAGAACTGAAAGTTTGCGGCATGAAATATGAGCGAATTAAACTTCAATACTTTTAAATAAACTTGTTCAGATACCTGCTTGAAATTCTCAGGTGTTACGACAGAAGTTGGCGAGTTGTTTTGTTGTCGTGGAAACATCAAGCCGCCGCTTGACACCTTGCCGCCGAACAACAACAGTTGGGTAACTCTTTGAGCACCCTTCGTCCCTGTTTAAGTGACGCGATGGAATGTCTATCAAAAGTTCAGACATTGATTATTATGATTTATGAAATCAGTTTTATGTTTCTAAGTCTATATTCATAAAGGCTGTCTGAGTACTAGTAAGCACTCTTTCATTCAAGCCACAAGCACGCTAGAGTTATTTTATAGTGCCCAAGTTTACGCGCAATACACAAGAGCTCGTACCTACGGATGACTGACATGACCGACGAAATATAAGGCGCAGGATCTACATGCCCATCAAACGTATATTCTTTGTTACCAAACAAACATGTTCATTTTTGATATGCCAAAGAGGGAATCAAACTTACTACCTCTGGATCTGGACCTCTGGTTGAGAGCCAAGTTTTTAACTAAACGACAAAAGCCGATTATATAGAGATAGAATGAGAATAATAAAAACGTAACTGGTTTCGATAGAAACTGGTACGAATGAATTAGAACACAACTAAACAAAGCCGTTGAACTTCGACTAAGTTTCAATACAGGAGATTATTATGGCATAGTTGCAGCCACAATCGAATATCTTGGTCAGTTTGATCCCGGCCGGGCAAAACTTTACAACTAATGTAATTAGCGGGGGCTTACTGAAAATCTATAAATTCGTCTGTTATCGAGTTACAGCTCCGTAATCGGGGCTAAGACTCGCTGAGCTGCTCGATATGGACTAAAATTACAATACTATTTTGGTGGATCCATAAATAATTGTTTTAGTGTTAATTGACAGTTGATTGCGTTTTCACTTCTCGAGTTAAACTGAGCATGAAATTTGAGAGGATTTACTCGCTATTGAGCACTTTAAAATAAATTTATCATTTATACAATTCATTTCATTTATACAATTCATCATTATTTTAAATTTAAATATATTATATCTAGCAATCTCACCTCCCTCCTTCCCACACTGCTTAAGCGTACACACACACAAGTCACAAGTAAAAACGTGAAAACACCATTAGCACACAACCAATCAAGTTGACACCATGCAGGTTGCAAAACTCGACGAGAGTTTCGCTCCGACTGCGTAGCCCCCCAGGATGTAGAACAATATTCTCAAATTAAAATTAGCTAATCATTATATGTTTTGTAAGTGGGTCTATGTATTACTTGCATTTCTATTATAATGTATTTAGTTTCTAACAAACTTGTCTCTGTGTAACTGACTAGCCTATTGAAATTAAGTATTGTTTACAGTGTTTAATTTCCAGTTAGTCGTTTGTCGAAACTCGAAATATCATGTCATTGGCATTGGTCGAAAGTCGAGACATCACACCTTCTCTTTTTAAATTAAAACGAAGAACGACAACTGTCATTTTCAATATACTAGTTTAAAGTTACAATCCTGTTTTCTTATCAGTCCACTAATACAAACGTGTAAGATTATTTATGGAAATAACCTAAAATAATAAAATTAATCAAGAACAAATTAAAACAACCGAAAACAAGGTTATTGTACAATAAACTCAACATAGTTACCAACCGCGATTCTTAATTAGGTTTGTTTGTAAAAGTTAGCCGCAAAACTGCTAGATTCTTTCTCTGTGAAATACGAATTTAAGTTTCCTCAACGCCAACTTCCCGGGGCTATTAAGTTTTAATAACACAAGCATTATTAAGTTAATCAAGAAGTTTGCGCTATAATTAAGTACATGTTTCATCCAAAACTTAAATCTTAATAACGATATAGTAGGTACTAGATAATTGAGAGTTCATTAATATTGATAAAACCTAGTAAAATATCCATACCTGACGATTCAATATCTTCGTGTTCGTAATCTTACCGTGCAATAAATTTAAGAAAATTGAATAATGATTTGTGAGCAGGCCGGGGATAAAATGTCAGCAATAAATCAAGGGAATGTATACAATAAACATACATTAGACAAGCGAGCGTACCCGTAATACATGTGAAGATTTCGTTTTTTGCACTGTTCATTAGAAACATGAGATTACGCTGTTAAAGAATTAAAAAGGTTTGCTCAGAAGCTGATTACAACTTTTACAATGAAGAGATTTTAAAACTCCTAAAGTATGGCTCACTTAGCTCGCTTGTAGGTGGAGTGTGTCTCTCTCGCACTGCAAAAGTGTGACCTGTTGTAAGTTGCTTTGTCGCTTGTTGTAGCCTCAAAAGGTCTTACCTGTCAAACGGTTGAACAGCATAAGTATAATGATCTTCTTAATTTCATTATACTTCTTAATTTATTTATAAAACAAATTCTAATAACAACAATAAAACACTTGTAAATCGGGAACTTCTGTACTGATTTTCATGATGTTTTTTGTATTTGTCTCCGTCACGAATTTAAATTAATCGAAATTCTAATGTTTAAAATGTTCATGGGTAATTGTATGTTGCGCTGAAATAAAAAAAAATGGTAGGTTAGTAACATTAAGATAAATGTAGAACAAGATAGAAGAAGAAGTGTAAAAAGATATAGGTAAGGTAAACCTAAAGCGGTCTAGTTGAGATATAGGTTTATGTGTAGGTAAGTATAGATTGTAGGTGATACTATTTAAACTTCAACAAAGTCGGCACAGGTCAACTGGTAGAAAATAATTTTGTAGCAGAAATATTTAATACTAGCTGTGCCCGCGACTTCGTACGCGTGGAAAAGTGATTTAGGGCAGCAGTTCAAATACATTTTTAGTTTAAGAACACTGTCGTTTGGATATTTAAAATCACTAATTTATAGTAATGCTTCTTTATACACGGTATTAGACGTGCATAGGCAAAAGAAGTAGACCGATGGAGTAATAATAATAGTTTACTGTCAAATAATGGCCGTTTTTATTATTATATATTTTTTTTTCTTTTATGCGAACGGGACTACTTGATAGTACGCTCATATACGCGACGAAGATCTCTGTACTGAGATTTGTATGGACTTTACGCTGCAGCGACTGCAGACGATGATCGTTTTCACACCGACTCTGCGCTGCTGGCGCCGAGTGCCAAATTTTTTTAAAGTCTACTCTCGGTGCGCAATTCCAACTCGGACTTGCCCGGTTTTTTATTTATTAATTACCTACGCTAACAAACATGTAGCCTACTTTGGGACATTACGGTTAAAGTACTAACTTCCTTTAGACGACAAAATAACAAAAGTCCAAAAGAAAGAAAAAACCCAAGCCGTACCTAGCATAAAAACTAATAAATAAAAATATCATGAAAAACATAAATCTTACTTATATTGACATAACTTTTCTAATTAATTAATGTACCTATGACATCTCATTCATATCTTGAAAACAAACTATCCTACGCCTATACTTTATTAATCATATTTGCAAAACCTAAGTATAATAATAAATTACTTCGCACAAAGTAATAATTATTTTCACTTGTACTGGAAAATAAGTATTACTTTGTGCGAAGTAAATTTAATTGTTCCTTTTAGTTTACCTTTTGAAGTCGTTTTTTTTTGTTTAAAATTATTTAATTTTCAGATTTTTAGTGATGGGTATAGACTGAGTAGGGATAATTCTCGAATGATCAGACGACGATTATTTGAGGACGGAAAATGAAAAACAAAAACGATTAGATAAAAAAAAATAGTAGAAATAGAAAAAGTCTACCGCTGCTCTGGCGTAAGCCAGAGCAGCGCGAAATTTTTCAATATATATATGTCTATATATATAGTTTACTGAAACGCGAATTTTTTTTATATTATAGATCCAGGATATGGTGCAAAACCTAACTGTTTGGTAACATATGCTTAGACTACTTCAGAAAAAATCAAAATTAATATATTATTCCACATAAATTTTGAGGATTTCCTTCGATTCCTCACGGATCCTATCATCAGGTCACCATTTAGTGACAATGGGATCAAATTTAAATTATACCCTACACAACATAAAAAAAAATTAAAATCGTTTCAGAAACGATGAAGATATCCGTGAAGAAACAAAAAAAAACAAACATATATTTACGAATTGAGAAACCTCCTCCTTTTTTGTAAGTCGGTTAAAAATATTATGTTGGTTATTACATGGTACAATCTACCTTTGTGCCAAGTTTCATTTAAATACGTGTAAGTAGTTTGGCTAAAATACCACAATTTTTTAAAGATCCACGGGAACCCTTTCGTTTTTCGGGTTAATAATTTTCTAATAATGCTTTTCAGATGATAAGCTACCTGTCTGCCAAATTTCATTTAAATACGTTGAGTATTTTGGCTGAAATACCGTCAAATAGGTAGCTACAATTTTTTGAAGATCCCACGGAAACCCTTTCGTTTTTCGGGATAACAATTTCAAATAATGCTCTTCAGGTCATAAGCTACATGCCTGCCGAATTTCATTCAAATACGTTGAGTAGTTTGGCTGAAATACCGTCGAATAGGTAGCTACAATTTTTTGAAGATCCCACGGGAACCCTTTCGTTTTTCGGGATAATAATTTCCAATAATGCTCTTCAGGTCATAAGCTACCTGCCTGCCGAATTTCATTCAAATACGTTGAGTAGTTTGGCTAAATACCGTCAAATAGGTAGCTACAATTTTTTGAAGATCCCACGGGAACCCTTTTGTTTTTCGGGATAATAATTTCCAATAATGCTCTTCAGGTCATAAGCTACCTGCCTGCCGAATTTCATTTAAATACGTTGAGTAGTTTGGCTGAAATACCGTCAAATAGGTAGCTACAATTTTTTGAAGATCCCACGGGAACCCTTTCGTTTTTCGGGATAATAATTTCCAATAATGCTCTTCAGGTCATAAGCTACCTGCCTGCCGAATTTCATTTAAATACGTTGAGTAGTTTGGCTGAAATACCGTCAAATAGGTAGCTACAATTTTTTTAAGATCCCACGGGAACCCTTTCGTTTTTCGGGATAATAATTTCCAATAATGCTCGTCAGGTCATAAGCTACCTGCCTGCTAAATTTCATTTAAATACGTTGAGTAGTTTGGCTGAAATACCGTCAAATAGGTAGATACAATTTTTTGAAGATCCCACGGGAACCCTTTCGTTTTTCGGGATAATAATTTCCAGTAATGCTTTTCAGATTATAAGCTACCTGCCTGCCGAATTTCATTCAAATACGTTGAGTAGTTTGGCTGAAATACCGTCAAATAGGTAGCTACAATTTTTTGAAGATCCCACGGGAACCCTTTCGTTTATCGGGATAATAATTTCCAGTAATGCTTTTCAGATCATAAGCTACCTGCCTGCCGAATTTCATTCAAATACGTTGAGTAGTTTGGCTAAATACCGTCAAATAGGTAGCTACAATTTTTTGAAGATCCCACGGGAACCCTTTTGTTTTTCGGGATAATAATTTCCAATAATGCTCTTCAGGTCATAAGCTACCTGCCTGCCGAATTTCATTTCATTCCATACAGTGGTTTTAGCGTGATGCGACGACAAACATTCCCATATGGACAGACAGACAGACAGACAGACAGACAGACAGACAGACATTTTTTTCAAAAATGTTATTTTTAGGTTCTGTGGCTTTTATAGACCCCCTTTTTTTAATTTTCACTTAAATATTCTCAATGTACAGACATGACCCCTCTACAGATTTATTATATGTATAGATTAACTATCATATTGAAACCACTGTCTACATAGACAGCTAAACTTTAAAATTGCTATAACCGCATCCGGTTATCTCTATAAAATTAACAAACTTGGACAAAAGGCTTCTAGTCCCTCAATTGAGATAAAGGGACAGGATTTATGGGCTCAAAGCAACTTGTTCTTGGACCAATGAGAAATATTTTACGGAACAGATGACGCACATTGGAATAGGTAGTAGTATATATTCACGGTTCACATTATTAACATGCAACTTTTATTTACATATTTTTTACTTTATTACCCATGTTTTTAATAAACTGGTCAAACACTTGATGATGATTTCATAGAAAACGGTAATGTTATTTTATTAAACTTATTAAAAACTTAATAAAGCGGAAAATTATAAATAAAAGTTGTGTTTTATTATTATGAACATTAATTCCCATCAAGAACCATCATTTAATTCAACCAGCTATATTCACTGTTCAGGCTATCCGAAGAAACGTAAATATGTATAAAAAAGTTCGTAATCTTTAAAGCTTTTTCTATACTGTTATACCCTTTATAGTTCCATATATGTTTTGTGTTATATTCTAAAAGAATGTAATGTGACTGATCTGACTTAACTGACTGCAGTGTCATCACAACATGACTAGGCTTTTTCAGTTTACTGAAGTTATTTAGAATACTTATCTGAAAACTGGGAATATGACATCAATGATATCTAAAAGTATACCGAATTTTTATGGGCACTTACATAAACATAATATTATAACTTTCGAGATCATAGTCGGACCCTAGTGTATTGTGGATCAGCTTTATGTTAATGTTGCTTCGAAGTAAGTTTTTATATTAAGTCGGCAACGTTAAAAAAAATGATACCAGAATGTTTATTATTTGTTATAGGTATAAAAGGAAATATAGTTAATACTTTACTTATTTAATACCATGCACGGCTTAACCACTGGGATATAGAGGTTGTAAAACAATATCCGTGCTTTTGAAAAAATTATTATACCTTATCGTGTTTGCAAAGCGCATATCTTCTTGCTCGTATGACGTGTATCTGATTTACACTTGCAGCCCGTAGGTACTCTTGTGAATGCAGCAGTAAATGTTGTTTCGTAACATTGTGATGGATTAAAAATAGCAGGTAAAATATAATATGTAATATAGACGCTTGTTAATTTAAAAATGTTGCTACATGATAATTTCTATAATAAGGACGACCAAATATATTTATATTCTCATCGTATGCATATCAAATTCATGGCAGTTTTTGTAAACCTAACCCAAGTTGAATCTTCTAATTGTGTAAAAAGCTGCGGGTTATCACGTAATAATAGTGTCAGGAAAACCCTCATTTGCATACAGGCGCTTTAGGAGTGATTACTACAAAAACGGCAAAATGGCCGACTACGTGATTACGGTCTATTCTTGCAAAAAATAGGATATAAACCTTATTCATTACATTTTATGTAATAAAATCGTATTCAGATTATAATCATTTAATAAAAAACGGACTTTAAGCTATCTTGGCGTCCATTTTTTATAGTTTTTTAGTAGCTAACTACTGTGAAACTTTGAGAAGTTTCCTTGGCTATCTTTCGTCTTTATCACCAGACCCCTAATGACAGTTACAAATCATCTAACTGTTAGGTTCTAAAGAATACAAATTACTTCCAAATTAATCCTAAACACTTGATAATGGTTGAATAATTCCAAACACTTGATAATGGTTGAATAATTCCAAACACTAGATAATGTTAAAATTGTTAGGGAGTTTTTTTACTGTCCCATATATCGACTGCATCATCGGAGCGACTCCAGACCTTCGCTAAATAGTAGTTAAAATACTTAATGGAAAAAACAAACTAGATTACCGTTATGGTTTTTTAAGGTTTTTTTGGGTTGCCATTATCAGTACCTCGTTTCCTAATCAGTATACTTGGATCAATATTTGGCCTTAACACCGGGTTTCTGAATGGTGACATTACATATTATCTCGTAGTGAATTCGCGAGTATTGTTCACCAAGTAGCGTTGCGATGTAACTAAAATTTTAACCGATTTATGTTTTAATCAGCTTAACAGAAACCGTCCGTTTTTCCATACAGAAACAGGACAGAGGACAGAGTAATATTTTTTTTCCTGAATATCTATATACCTACTTACAACTGTTAGTACGTCCCTATTTTTTACTTTCTTTTCATAAATTAATTATTAAAATATCTACGGGATACTACTAGGAAACAGGGGTTTCCTAGTCATTGATTTTTCTTACTTTTAATAGGTAATTTCAGTTTAAGCTACAGTTGTCTCTATCGGTTTGATCGGGCCGTTGCGGGTCAGCAATAGACTTTACAAATACCTATTTTGCATTTCTTTAGGCCGTGGTGTTTCCTTTTAAAATATCAGCGTCATTCCTAAGTTGTACCTAATTTGTAATGAATCAGATTTTCCTAGTGATATTTAAACGTAAATAAAATCTGAAAAGGGAAATGATGCTCAAGTCATAACTAATAAGCGGCGAACTGTGAGAGCAGCAACAAGAGCTAAAATGAATTATTCAAAATGGATGCAGCTAACAAACAGAACAGACAACACTTTTACATTTTAAACAATCGAGAACCGTGTCCTCTTTAGCTTCTGAATAAAGTATATTATTGTTTTAACAATGTATTTCATAAATGTAATAATATCTAATCTCTGGCTTTAACATCACGTTGATCTGATCCCGTGCCAATAACTTATGTTACTAGGCAACAGAAATATATTTATTACTTTTTTATATTTTGATAATAAACATTCATGACCCAAGAACATTGAAAACTTTTCGCTCCCTTGGCGCGATTTGTACCCACGTGGACGTCTTTCAGTTTGAGGTTCAGACTTCAGAGGCCGTCGTATGTGTTAAAGTCGATAGTAATAATAAAAGTTAGTAAATCTAGGTTATATTAAATACCGGATGAACCTGTAAGGTAATAGGAATCAATGTTAAAAATTTATGAAAAACTATGAATAAAAATAAAAAAATTAAGTAACCTCCGATTTATCAAGCAGTCATTCGTGATGAATATTTAAAAAATGTGCTATGCCGAGAGCGAGTTTTTATTTTACTTACCGTGAAAAAGTTAACTAGAATTTTATGGCACCGAATTAGTTACCATTGTTTGCCACTAGTGGCGAGCAGTGACAAAAATTCCAACTCGGCTAGTTATTTACTTCTATACGACATTGAATCGGAACAGAGTATGTACATAGTAAGTTTATACCACACAATATAAGGCTTTGAATTTTGGCTGCAGTTCACGTAAGCCTATCGTAATTTGTGTAAGAGTCCAGCTACCACAGACCTAATCGTATCACTCGACTTTACTGCGTACCTACCTGGCGTTTTCGATGTGTTGTTTACCTACTATTTTTAACAAATAACGTGTACCGTTTACGGGATTCGTTGATTGATTAAACCCTGTATATGAAACTCTTATTACACTTTTTTATTTAATTTTAGAATTTATATTTTTGAAACTATAGAATAGCTAAAAAATTCTAAGAGGAGCTTGATTTAGATTTATACATCATTAGATTTTTAATCAATCAATTTCCGTGTCCAGAAAACCGGGAAAGAAGACTTTTTTATTTCGCAAACAGTGTTTATATAGTATTTTCATCTAAGAGGTAAGGAAGGGGAATTTAAAAAACCTTAAAATATTAATGTGAATTATTTAAAGTCGATTGCCGACAACAATGCGACCTCCAGTACTATTAAAATATCTGGATGAAGATTAAAGTACATGAATTAAAATTTTGAAATGGTAATTTCGTTGCGCCATTAAGCCATTGCGACATAAAAATGGACGCTATCCATATCGTTTTACACAGAGGTCTCTTTCCCATGGAATTTTTAATAATACATTGTTCAATCTTCATGCTGATCCAATAGCCTTGCAAAGATTTTTATGCTACTACTAGTTGACGTGTGCTTCCTTAATTAGGTCATTCACTTGTATTGCGATGTAGAACCCTTATAACTTAAGAGTTAAAAAAATTGTTTAGGTCTAACACTTACAAAATATGTACAAAATTTTGCATATATGATTTATGAATCTAGGAGTTTATCCGCAAACAAGTGACTCGAGAATGTTACATCTTAGATGTAGGTACATATATTGTATATCCATTATTGCATAATCATATATTAGGTCCTTACATATGAAATTGGCGTTTTGTCGTACTGGCCACTTTGATCTTAAATATATCCTGTTTGGTTAGGAATTCCAAATGCAAATTTAAACAGCTATTTACTCTTGCATTTGTGTTTTGAAAACCGTAATTCATTTGTTTTTTTCTCTTTTGCTTTTTTTTCTGCGTCACTCATTTCACAAAATGGAAAACTTAAAATATCGCATTATTTACGAGTACGAGTTCCACCGTGGCACCAGTGCTGCAGAAACGGCTCGAAGGACTAATGATATGTTTGGGGGTGGTGTCGCAAAAGAAAACACGGTGCGTTTCTGGTTTCAACGCTTTCGTTCTCGAAATTTCGACCTGCATAACAAGCCCCGTGGACGGCCGGAGACCAAGGTCGATAATAATGAATTGAAGGCTATTGTGGAAGCAGATCCATCGCAAACCACATCAGAGTTAGCTACAGGCTGCGGTGTTAGTGACAAAACCGTTTTAATCCACTTGAAGCAAATCGGGAAGGTGAAAAAGCTTGAAAGCTTGAAAGGTGGGTACCTCATGAATTGAGTGAAGCAAACCGACAAACGCGCGTCGACTGCTGCGTTACATTGTTCAACCGGCACAATAATTAAGTAATTTCAAATCGGATCATTACATGTGATGAAAAGTGGATACTGTACGATAATTGTAAACGCTCATCGCAATGGCTGAACCCTGGTGAACCAGCAAAGTCTTGCCCCAAGCGATAATTGACTCAAAAAAAGTTACTTGTAAGCGTTTGGTGGACTACTGCAGATTTAAGAAAGCTATAGTGTACGACTACACTATAGCTTTCTTAAATCTGGTCAGACGATTATGGCTGATGTCTATTGTCAGCAACTGCAAACCATGATGGAAAAGCTCGCCGTTAAACAACCGAGACTTGTCAATCGCTCTACGCCACTGCTGCGTCAAGACAACGCTAGACCACACACGGCCCAACAGACGGCTACCAAATTAGAGGAGCTTCAATTGGAATGTCTAAGACATCCACCGTACTCTCCGGACCTTGCTTCAACAGATTACCATTTTTTTCGAAATTTGGATTTCATTGGTTCCCGTCCGAATAGTTTTTTTTGGAAAGGGATCAATTAACTACCTATAATATGGCAAAAGTGTATAGATTGTAATAGTACATACTTTGATTAATAAAATATATTTTAATATGAAAAAATCGCCTTTATGTTCCTCCCATACAAAACGCCAATTTCATATGTAAGGACCTAATACAATATTGCATATTGTGACTACTGCTGACCGTGTTATGGGCGCCTGACTGTTTAAACCTCATACGTTCTTAGTGTATAATATATGGACAAACTGCATATTAGATCAAGCCTGTAGAATCCTGCCAATTGGGCGGCATGATATTTGGCTACTGTGAAAAGAGGAAAATATTGTTAAATATTAACAGGATTAACCTCAATATAAGTCTGAGACACAAATTCAAGTTATAGTGACCCAAAATAATCCTTGTCATTTGTACTATTTTGCGAAGTTTTTCAACAACAATATCGAACAAGGATGAATTATCGAAACAAGTGTGACATACAGGAAATATGATAAGGAAAACTGCTAGTTAACTTTAACGAGGCGCGTGTTCGGAGCTCCCCGCGCCTTTCATTACAAATGGAAGTTCAGTTACCAGTGGTATTGTTTGGTCAAGTCCCGATCAAGGACCCACAATAACAGCAACGTGTGTGAACTTAACAATACGAACGAACAAACTAAACAATTTGGAACTTTAGACTCCACTCACGAACCTCGCGGGATCTCGGAACGTAAAGTTGTTACTAACAAATAGAAGACGACGTTGAAAGCGAAAATACACCAGGTTTCGGTTTTCACATGATATCTTATTTGCACCGATACCTATTGTACTCGCCAGCCCCGCGCAGCACTGCTCCCGATTGATAATAAAGCTCTTAGGATTTCACATAATGTTTGAAACTTTCAATTTCACAATAAATTTTAAACAATTTAGCTCCAACCATAATAATAATATTATAATGATTATGTACACATAATTAAGTTAAAATATATAACGTAGGAAAATATACAAAATCTTGTAATCTTGTTTCACCCTTTTACCAAAACTTTGCTTAATCTCGAGTTTATTAATGTTTATTAACGATTCCTTGACATTCTTTGTAACTATACTTAACTCAGTTGATGAATTAGAGCAACCATTTTCATTAAGGCTTTTATTGAAGCTAGGATTAAACAGGGGTTAGAAATTACCGCCGACCACGATTACAGACCTTTGTCACTTACAATTATGATAAATTAACTCAGACACGTAATAACCGTTGATTTTAATTAAATCGGATTTAATTAAAGCAACTTCAGTAATTGAAAATTCCTTGAACTATCGATACTGCAGTAAATTAACAGCTCACTGTATTCGTCCAAAAACATGGTGCTTTAGTTAATTTGCTTCAAGATTTAATTTCCCCGAACTCCTGACTTGCTTGTTAGGTTCTCTGAAGCACTATTGCAACAGAGAACCTAACAAACAGCTCCTTTTGGAATCTCAGATATAATTTTAGCAGCACGCCAATGTTATTTTAGCTATTTTCATAGTAGAATGTCTTACAGCATACTTTTACTGGGAAATGCTGCCGACATAAATTCAGTATTTGTGCAGTAAGCGAGCTATATGTGCCATGTATAAAATGTCTCATTTTTAAATATCTTTGAGATAAGTTTAACGAAATAATAATACGTTAACAAACTATGGCTATACAATAGAATCCCAGAGAATAAAAATTAGTTTTTGATTGCACAGCTTGGGAATAAGATGCTGGCCTGCATGGTTCCTCAATTTCGTTCTATACAATAGAATCCCAGAGAATAAAAATTAGTTTTTGATTGCACAGCTTGGGAATAAGATGCTGGCCTGCATGGTTCCTCAATTTCGTTCTATACAATAGAATCCCAGAGAATAAAAATTAGTTTTTGATTGCACAGCTTGGGAATAAGATGATGGCCTGCATGGTTCCTCAATTTCGTTCTATACAATAGAATCCCAGAGATTAAAAATTAGTTTTTGATTGCACAGCTTGGGAATAAGATGATGGCCTGCATGATTCCTCAATTTCGTTCTATAAATTACTTTTCAAAAATATATTTTTTAAAAGATTCATTTTTATTCTTTTGTTAAAAAATAGCCTGTAAGTTTTTACCCCGGTTTTTTCGGCGAGTGAGAGTTGAATCTATGGTAGTTTTTACTATAGACATACCAAAACAGCTTGTTAAGTTTCACTATGAAATATATGTCATTTCGTTTCAATTCCGAACGAAACGAAAATTTCACATTATGTTGAATTCACTTCCAATCCCCCTATCTCGCTTCCACGTTAGCGAAAGCTGGAATCCTTTGAAAGCGACTAATCTTTAAATCTTGCGCTCACAATGTTACTCAAATGTATATAGAGAGCAGAGTGCAGACATCGCGGGGCTCACAATTGGCTCGACGACTCATTGTTACACGATAAAACAATGCCAATATAAATGACTTTCAATTTCAATTCCTTGACTTTAACAATTTGCGCTAATTTCAACAGAGACGAATTCGAAATTCAATTTTAAAATTCGTCTAGCCGTGTGTTTCTTTTCTTATATTTTATCTATAGACGCCTCACACCACGTTAATCTGGCTTTGTGCTAAGTATCCGAAGAACTTGTGTAAACAGGTACCGGACAACGGAAATATATATTTACTACTTTTATACTATACACATATTTAAGATTTTTATTTTTATTTTTATAGTATTAATACACAAATTTAATACACATCAATGACCCAGGCACAGTTATCAATGTTCCTGGGTCATGGATGTGTATTAAATTTGTGTATTAAAATAATAAAAATCTTAAATATGTGTATAGTATAAAAGTATTAAATATAATTATATTTCCGTTGTCTGGTACCTGTAACACAAGTTCTTCGGATACTTAGCACAGGGCCAGATTGACGTGGTGTGAAACGTCTATATATATTATTATTATATTATATTAAAAACTTTTTGTTCCATCGACGGGATTCGAACCCGCAACCTCTCGGTCGAGCACCAACGCGCTGAACCACTGCGCTACGGAGGTCGTCTTTTATAATATTGAAATATTATCGTATTTATTATATACGTGTAACAATAACATAAAATAGATAATAGACTGATTACACTGACGACGTATGATCTGATTGCGGCGGCGACAGCGGTTAAACAAAATTATATAATTTTATATTATCCTTAAAACTAAAAATCATATATCTTCGATCAACAATACACTCTTGTAAGTAGCGAGCAATAGTCGATATTGCCTTACAACGATTTATTTTCGGCTAAGAAATATTATTCCTCACATAAAGGCAACTCATGAGTAACTTTTCGTTGAGGAGTTTTGTGGAAATTAATCGCTCCTTTCGCCTATTAGCGTCCGCTATAGATACGAGATCGAATGACTTGTGTTTTCGCCGAGCTTCCGCCCGATTACATTCACCAATATCACCTTTTTTTGTCCGTATTAGAAGTAATAGATGACATTAAGCGTTAATACTATTTTGACGTAATTTAATAAATAACTTTACCTCTTATCTCGCTTGCTTTAAAATTCTTGTTATGAAAATGCTTTGTATGCTTGAATATGATGCAGCAATGATTGACAATTGATTCTTCAATACATGCTCCTTTGGTACAAAGGCTATTGAATTCCAAATAAAAATACCCTCTACACAAACCTGTTTATTCGTTTATTGGATCTATCGTGGAACTATTCGCAAAAAGAATTATCATTACGGGAATGGAATAGTCGGCGACCGCACATTCCACCGAGCGCTGGGCTCGGGCGAGTTTCCGAGCGCGGGTTTCGTTAATATTGAACGCCCTCTATTACTATCAGCTGATGCTATTATGCCGTTTGTATCTTCTTAAACTAACTTGTTTAACTTTAAATTTATTTTTTCTGTAGTTTAAACTACTTTATAATAATTATTGTAATTGCGTAGCTAGAGATGTTATGTAAAAATAATTTCAAAAACTTCTTGCGTTGTCTATAAAATGATTATAATATAAAAAAATTTGAAATTATTAATTTGTGTTTAAGGGTACCTTCGCGAAAGTTCAAAGACTGTAATTTGAATTTTAATTGGCATTTTTACTTCAACTTCTATTACTTTTGAATGACAATGAGATAACATTTTTTATTAGAATTAATTTACTTTTTACAATGAGAATCTTAAATTAAAATGGTTTACGCACATAACAATAGGTACGAGTTTATTTTTTTTCCTTTACATTAGAGGTACTTGACGCTTAACAAATAAGATGAAATTAAAAGGTAATTTGAAGTTCTTCTTTTAAATATTCTTAAGAAAATTGTAAAATGTGCTATAAAACGTATTTGTTTTGCAAAACAATTTCATAAACGATAACCCATAGTATTTATTTATCTTTATAACAATAAGATTGTCATTCATAGAAACGAAAATCTTTAACGTTACAAAGTACTTAGAAATGTAGCATCTGTGCAAAGGCACAAAAAATACCTAAAGAGGTACTTTGTAACACTCAAGCATGTAAATATTGTAAGTATTATAGGCATGGTTGTGGCTAGTTGTATACGTGAATCTGATTTTGTATTCGACAAGGAATGAATAAATAAATCGAATGGAATACAATATGAGATCTAAAGCAGTGAATCTAATTAGACCCTTCACCCTACTAAATCTATTTTGTGACACAAAACATGTTCCTTCTACATAAGGTGGGAATTTAATATATTGGGTAACATTTTAAGTGATTGAAAAAAATGTGAGATAAAACCGGTCAAGTGCGAGTAACACTCAGACAGTACAAAACGGCAAAAAAAAATCACGTTCACTGTAGGATAGACACCGCCTCCCCTTCATTTTTATTTTGTTATTTGTTTTTAAAGTAAATAGTTAAAGTAAATATACAACTAAGTGTTATGACATTGTAATTTGAAACGGGATTCTCCTAACACAAGTTTTAACTTACATGGAGATTACCCACATTGTAAATTAGTAGTATTGGTCAGAAAATAAACATTTTTTTTTTTATTTATGTATTTGGATCGATTTCTTTTTGCATAATATATGTTATAAAAAAAATTACATTGTATAAATATTTCAAGTGCTTACATTGTCTGTGTTGGCGTTATTGATATTTAGGCAAAAAAGGGCAAAAAAACTACGTGTAACAAATACTAAAAACAAGGTGGAGCCACACCTTATTTATAGTATTTGTTATTGTAGTAGCAACATAAATACATCATTTGTGTACCTTTGGGTACGAAACCCTAAAACGCAATGATATGTAGTTATTTAAAGCCCGATGCTATTAAGAAGTTTTTGTCCT
This sequence comes from Celastrina argiolus, assembly GCA_905187575.2. Lineage (NCBI taxonomy): Eukaryota > Metazoa > Arthropoda > Insecta > Lepidoptera > Lycaenidae > Celastrina > Celastrina argiolus. The sequence continues at coordinate 10,662,317 of LR994581.1, forward strand.
CTATGTCACCGAAAATCAATTTCTGAATTCGTTTGGATTTCTAAAAGCCGTAGTTAATTGAATTCTGCGGCTCGTAGTGTAACTTCCGTGTCAGGGCTGTTGAACCTTGTGTGTACGATTTATTTATTTAGGCTGCGGGATCGGATCGCATGCGGGCGGCGAGGGCGGGCGGCGAGGGCGGGCGGCGGCGGGCGGCGGGCGGCGCGCGAGGCGGATACCGGGTGGGCTTACGCCGATATCGCGGTCATTGAGACCCATCTAACGAATTGATATGGGTTATGTGATAATATTATACTTTTTGTGTAATAAAAACTTTATTCACAATATAAATTTTCATTTTTCTTCTTTATACTGTGTTGGCGTTTTTGCGAGCTAAACAATGAAGTGTTTTACCACAATTCGCTGATTCTGTAAGGCATTTGAAGGATTTACGGACCCATGAACATCCGTGAAGTCCCTTTCATATTCTTTTCGTAAATTATGTGAAAAGGTCTTCATTTTCAGGATTTTTACATAAGTAGATATATTTTTTAAGGAACAATAAAATAAAAATTCTAAAATGTTCTTTCTTTCTATTTATTTTCTTTGGCTATCATTTGTACAATACAAACTACTTACGTAAAAACATGTATCTACACACCGTTTTTTTTTTTTCAAAATTTTATATATCGAGTTACAACCTTAGTTTCAAGTGACTTTCGAAATAAGTAATATGTGTCGCTAATGTAAATAAGTGAATACATGATTTATACCTTTAAAATGGAATACACCGAGTTTGATAAAACACTACGGAAGAATACTGTAAACATATAATTGCAAGACAACTGTGACAATAACGGTACCTCTACATGAGTGAAGGCATGCTGGTACCTTTTCACAAAAAAACTATACATTTTCAAGATTCGCATATGCTTGTCACCAGTCTGTCCAGCCCAAATAAAATCAATTTATATATTTCATCTGCTTAAAGTCCTAACAATTGTAATATTTAAAACATGTCCTGACTTATATTCCAAGATAAATTTTGGCACACTTTTATACATAAATATCACAAGACTCGACGTGCGGTGCTGACATAACGGTTTTGTTCAATTTATTACCCAAAAATGTATACGAGAATATTTTTTACATCTGAAAGTCGCAGAAATATCATTACATTAATGTGAAGTCAAAACTTCAAGTAGAATATTACGACAATTATGCGATCAGAGGAATAAAAAAATTTTAACAATTAAAGTTTTTGTAGAGAAAGTTATTTGCTTAATTAATAAGTATGAATAATCTTAGAAGAAATAATGCTAAAATAAAATATAAATATTTTACATCAGATGTACTAAAATCTTTTACTACGAAAAATATGATTTTAATTGTAAAAAATGGAAATTCCACGTGAATAAAACATTCCAGCTGCCACTGACCTGGATCAAAATGCTGTGATAATACATAATGCATAGCCCATGAAATTAATCCGAATATTAATCTATTTGGCCTTAATTCAGAGCGAACTAAATAAGCTTACGTAAATATAAATAAGCTTACTTATTGGTATATTATTTATTATTCATAGGGCGGTATACCTCAACCGACTGCGGATTACATTAGCGCCGCCGCCAGCTGTACAATTATGACGTCTACCGGTCGAATCGTGTATAATTATAGCGTAAAACTATAATTATAACAGTTGAACTGATGAAACAAACAAAAAAAAGATCAAAATCGGTTAATCCTTTGGAAGCTACAATACCATACACATACAGAGACATATCAAACTTATAAACCCCTCTGTTTTTGTGGTGTGTTAAAAACCAGTGTGACGTTGAAGATCGCATCGCATTGCATCGCAGGTTATTGCATCGTCTAAAACGCTTATCACGCCTTCGATTTCACTATATTATTATTGACTTCACAGTTTATGATTTGAGTATCGGATAAACGAGACTAGGGAAGCATTAAGTTGTTAACGCTCCGAATGATACATTACCGGTGCGCTGTGACTTCAGATAATTTGTCTGAGACTAAATGCCAATTTCACCGACGCCTGTTTAAGTTAATTGTTGATTAATTATCTTATTATCTCGTTAATTTTTCGTTTAATGAAACAGAAGTGCCTTCTGTTGAAGTCATGGCCCATTTCAATAATCTATCAATAGGTTATCTGCTAAAAGTTAATTTTCATATAAAGTGATATCGATCCGCCTTCACAATGTGTGGAATTATAACTTAACTTTTAGTTAAACCCAGATAGGATAGAAACGGACTGTTCTATCAACAATTAATTAGTATTCTTAGACGTTAGTGAAATTGGGACTTACAATTGGTTATCATTTATTATGATACTAATGTTTTTATTTATATTATTATAAAATATAAATTATATATTTTTAAAGATAACAATGATAGCATGACAATTTAATCAAAGATAGTAATAGTACCTAAACATCAATAATGTTGTGACTGTTGCGTCCACTGACATGTCGTCAGCACCACACGTCCCGATCGGAACTCATCGCGCACGATCGCTCACATTATGAAAATATAAAAAAGACTAAAACTTTATGACTAATAGCGTTAGAAAAGTTATAGGGAAGACTTGAACTTTGCAAATATTTTGGATTTGTTAATACCGTTAACATCACGCTATATCACAACAACGGGATAAGTTATTCTATGATTACATTCATCATTTACACTATTTATACTTTTATTGTTTCAAGCATAATGTTATTTTACAATACATTTGAACTTAATCCAAATCAAGTCTTATGTCGTTTTCAACTGCGTTACATTTTGTGAAATTATTAACTTAATTTTATCTTTAAGAATGTATAATAAACGTTTAAATTCTCAGTTCTTGTAAATAAAACTTTGTATAATTTTTTTTAAGTATAAGATCAGAAAAGTACTACGTCGACATCCTAGTATTCTGTATCTAGTGATTATTTTATTACATTCTTGACCTCTCATAATTATAATTTTAGATAAATTCCAGATCGGGTGACGAAAAATATTATAAGAGAGATAAAAAATAAAATAATTACTTACATAAATGAAAACCTCTTTACATTAAAACATAACTATTTACAATATTTACAGACGTTAACTACAGCCAAAGCTAGACAGTATATCTCTCAATTTGTACTTATATCATAAAAAAATATGTACGTCATGTTTTATCACAATTGCCGCCTCCCACGCAGCCGACCGCCTTTCACTGGAACAAAAATAATTATTGAGTTATTCAAATGATCATTTTCACATGGGTATAATATTATACGATACACTTAATTGTAGTGCCCAAGTACTATTTATAGATCGATTTTGTTTTACTTACGAAAATATTTTACGTATAGGCCTAAATAATTATCTTTTATATATTATATTATATAAACGCGTGTATATAATAATATTATTATGAACAGGTAGCACAGATAAATTATATTAGTCGTATACTGTAGGCGCGCTACGAAACTTGTAGCTCAACGTAGAGCGTCTACGCCAGTGTGTGCGCCAGGAGTGCTCGCTCCTCATATTATACAATGTTTATATTTTAATTCTTTTTTTTATTTAAAACAATGGGCAATCGTTGGTACATTAAATCCTTCAGTATTTTGTAACTTTAAAAAATATTTGTGTAAATGTTTTTATGGATGTGTGAATTCTCTTACAAATATATTTTTATGACAAGAAAATATAAAAATATAGTATTTAAAAGATAACAAAAAAAATGTAAACTTACATTAGCGCTACGTCAAAAGAGAGTCATATTCAAAAGGCGTAGGGTCAGCTGCTCGGAAATGTCACCACAGCACCCCCCCGGAGATGTTGGACACCTCTATTTGGTCCTCTATACCGGAGCTTATTTCTTGCGCTCTCCGCCGCTTGAAGTGTAATCGGAAACCGACCCATAGGACGACCGCGATCACGAGTAGGGAAATAACACCGATGGTGATGGTGTACTCCGCGTACTTCGAACGGATCGATTGATACGGAGAGTATTCTAGGAGGTTGTTAGAATTAACAGTATAAACATTCTCGGAAGGCGTATTTTGAACATTTCCCTCTGAATTCTCATCTTTTTTTGCAGGTAGTGGCGCTTCTGTACTTAGCAATCGCGTGGTACGCTCAGTGCTGTCTATATTTAATTTTGCCCTGACAAACGGTATGTATGACTCGACGTCTGTTTTTACTTTATCTCTAGTTTTGGCTTCGTTTACGCTACTTTTCTTGTTATCTAGCGGTCGTTTATTTATAGATTCATAAAACGAAACGCTCTTTTTGTGTAACTGGGTGCCATTAAATGAAGGTTTATTAGAAAAGTTTATGACGTTCGAATCGTTCGCAATATTTATTTTTCTCCTATCTTTAAGTTGCTCCTTGGATTGTGTAAAATTTTCGTATGAATTTTTGTTTTCATTCATGGCTGTAGTTTTTATGTCGTTGCTTCTTTTCAGAGGCAATTTCTCCGTTTTGTTGTATAGATATCCGTAGTACCGGAGCAACTTATTGATCATTTCAGTGCTGTACAGGTTGACGGGGGGTAGACTTTCGCTTATGGTGAACGTCTCGGGAAAGGTGCAGTTGTATCTGTTTATCTCTAGTTTGGCCTCCGGCGTAGAATAGTAGCACGTTTCATTGTCGGACGAGTTTCTGTTCCAGTTCATCCAGTCGTTCAGCGAAGTCTCGTTGTCGCAGCTCAACCGATTGCCGTGTAAACGCAACGTCTTCACCTGAACGAGATAAAACAATAGATCATTGCGTACTTCACTTATGTTATTCATCCTCAGATCTAAATATTGTAAGTGCGAGAAGGCGGCCAGCGCGGCCGAGTCGGCGAGGAACAGCCTGGCGAGGCCCGGACTGGACTTGAGGTGCAGCATCTGCACGCTCTCCGGCGACGACATGGGGAAAGAGCCGTCCGCCTCCGGCATGGAAACATTCAGAAAACAAAGTCTCAAGTCGCGAAGCGACAGTGGGCCGTCAAACGTACTCGACGACAGCGCCCGTATGGGATTATTCGATAGATCCAACATTTCCAGCGACAGCAAGTCGTCGAACACGTGATCCTCGATGTAGCTTATAAGATTATTTTTAATCAATAAAATTTTAAGATTCGGTAGATTTCTAAAATCCGGTATAGATATATTTTGTATTAAATTATCGTTGAACGATAGATACTTCAGTTCGTCCGGCAACGTCTTTGGCACTGCGTTGAGGTAATTTTTATTTACGTTTAAAAAAAGAAGCATCTCCAGGCGTCCCAGGGAGTCGTCTTCTACAAGAGAAATCTTATTGTCCGAAAAGTCCAACGATTGTAGCAGAGGATAACTATCGAGGTCCCCGCAGCGTATCGCGGTAATGTTATTACCGACCAGAGATAGAAACCGAACCGAATGTGTGAACGCTTCGGGGACTTTGGAAAGGCCCGTTCTCGAGGCATCAATCTGCTGTAATCTGCGTCCTGTGCCGACTAACAATTGCGTATCCAGCTGTGTGATCCCCAGATGCGGGTTGTCCGTTATGAGCAGACGCGCGAGGTTCGGCAGGTGCTGCAGCGCGGCCGGCGCCACCGTCCGTAGCGAGTTGTGCGAGATGTCCAGGTGTTGCAGCAGCCAGTTGTTGAAATAATTGTCGTTCAGATGCTGTAATCTATTTCTACTGATATTGAGATGTTGAAGATTGTTCAACGGCATAAACACGTTCGTCAATACGGTCAATAGGTTGTCGGAGAGATCGAGAGTCTCCAGCTTCGTCAATCCTGCGAAACTGTTTTCTGATATTCTATTTATTTTGTTTTTTCTCAGTATTAGCTGCCTCAAATTTACAAAATCTCCAAACTGATCTTTATTTATAGACTGTAATTGATTAAATGATAAATCGATCTGCCGTACTTTCAAAAATTGTACGTTTATAGTTAATTTCGATATGCTGTTGTTCACCATCGAAATAGCGTTGGTGCTCAGCGTTGGAAAGTCAAAAACGACGATGCTCAAATTGCATAAGTTTTCATACTGCACCGAAGCTTCGGTGTATGTTTTTACAAATTTGTGAATCAATTTATCCGTCGGATCCTCGTCACAACACACTCGTATATCATAGGATACCTTATTTTCCTTCAGGGATACATTAAACGAGGAGGGCAAACAGGCCGGTTTATTGTGGTTACTTTTGCAGACGTCCGGGCACGTCGTAATCGAGCTTTTTATTGTCCAAGTTGCGATTAAAAAAGTAAACAAAAACTTATCAGCGACGCGAGCCATGCCGATCGTCATCACTAAGCGGGGTTAAAAATAAAGTAACTCAAAAGTTCGATCGGCTGAAACTTGCGACGAATTGAATTCGTATTAATTTGTTTACAATATAAACACATCATAGTTACAACGAAATCACGACACAGTCACTACGTCAGCCGAAACACAAACAGTTCAGTGTCACTTTTCGTCATCGCGACGGGTCACTCCGAGCGGCGAGCACGTGACGGAGGAGTGCTGCGTGTCACGGACGGCGGCGTGCCAGCAGCGGCGTGACGGCGCGGCGGCGACGGCGGGTCTGGCCGTACTGGCCGCGAGCGAGGCTCGGCCGCGGGGCGCCGGCGCCCTACCGTCTCTCGCATCCTCTCATTTTTATATAGTCAACTAACTTCTACGCCGCCACTATTTATGTGTGTCATACAAGGCGCTCTCTAATACGTAGGTGTACATCACTTTTGGTGGAGCATTCGGAGGTGTTATTTATATTTCTCGACCGCCCCGCTTGAAATTGTTCCCCGTTGGGCTCTCAGCGGGAAACTATGATTTAAACGATAAATATTATTTCTAATTTACTTCTAACGCTTCTCGTTTGGAAATCGTATTATGTAACTGAGTTATTTGCTATTGTGAAGTTTATGAGTTGCTTACACCATTTTTTTTTGTGTGTGTGTAGGTTGAACCTAGCCTTTTTTGTTGACTTTCCGATAAAAGCTTAATTTGGAAGTAAAATATTTTTAATTTTGTTATTAATTTATTTTTACATTTTATTGAAAAACAACTCTTTCAACTTCTCAATCAATATTTTAAACAATAAGATTTCTGTGAACTGTGATACAAGATAGTGAAACATAAAAAAAAATTGTCCATTTTTGTAACATTTAAAAAAATAATGACAAATAAACATACAACAATATAGGTATATACACTATAGACTACTGAATGTAACATAACTATATAATTATCTAATAAAAGTCGGTCCTATTTGCCGCATTGCATTCGGAGAAAAGCCCAAATACATTTATAAAATGCGACCCTCGACCTCTTGTCCGACCGCGAGATAAATCATCGTCAGGAAATGGAGGTCTGCGGTGCACCATATAAAAAAGGGCGTGTATCTACCTTCATTACAAGCCGTCATTACTGACTTTTGTGTGTTACATCGGTACCGTTTATTTAGATACATTAAAGCTTGGTTTAATAGGATAACACAGAGTCGAAGTTATAAATCATAATATTTAAGATTTGAAACATTGAAACTTGCAATAGAGATAAGTATTATGCTATAGGTGAAAAACTTGACGCTTCAACTCTGCAGCAGTGTGAGTTAAACCTAAAGCTCTATTTTCGTAAACGTAATACGGCCGCTACATGACGGCGATGCGTCGCTTTTTTGAGAAAACAGACGTTTAACGCTAGAAATTAATCTGCATTTTAAGTCAAATTCTTACTTGCTGTCTACCGTTAATAATTATATGAAAATTTGATGGATTTATTTTCATCTCGAAACATATTTTAATTCAGTCAGATCTTAGTAAATTCTTTTATTTCTATTATCACGACAGCATTAAAAATCTCACAATTCAGACGCAATCTATTCCTTCAATCTTTATAGGCACCGAGGCGCCGCGAGCCTAGTAAAAGAAATAATAAAAAGTAGGTAAGTCATTTTAATTAAAAATTAAACGGAAGGTCCAACAAAAATGGCTAGGAGCTTTATAGGTCATTAGTGAATAAAGAGTAACAGTAAACTGTACCGCCGCGTGGAGCTGAAATTGCGCTCCGGTACAAAATCGCTGTCATTAGGGTAACGAGGGGCGTGTGGCGGGCGCGGGGGGCAGTTGACGCAGCGGGGCCGAGGTAACTCTAGACCTAATGAACCTTACCCTTGGCGGCATAGATATATATAAAGACTTGGCAGTTGGCAGCCCGCCTGCCGCCGCCGCCTGCCTCCGCCGATGTTTTAAACATACCACAAATACTAATTGGCGAAACAAAAATTGCGCTAACTAGTCCCATTTTAGTTTCCTAATTGTGTTTCCTTGCAGTTCAGTATAAAATTATCGTTTAGTTTTTTCTGTGCACGTTGTTTTCATTGCTTGAGGCTTTTATAAATAAGATTAAAATATTATTAATTTTTTAAAGTTTATACTACAAAAATAATATTTTATTTAAAAGCACGATATAAGATGATATTTATGAAACAACATTATTCTTTTCATATTTTAATATGCTAATAAGCAGCGGTTGAGTTATTTAGCAGCGTAAACATACAGAAGAGCACATTAATAGGGATAAAGAGCTTTTGAGTTAATGTTAGTAGAGATAATAATATTTATTATTTGCATTACGTTTAACATCTAAAATTTAATACTACAACTATAATTATGAATGTGAATATTTAAATGTTAATATAAAGATAGATGTTTGTGACTTTGAACCCAAAAACTACAACTAAACATTGTATAGTTACATATATTTGATTAAATTTGGTAATGCAGTAGAACAGGCTCAAAATCATAACCAACCTGTGATCGTGAAGTCAAGTACAGTGTTCCCATGGCGCCATTCCATTCAGCACCGCGGACAACCGCTAGTATAAAAATATTACGGTCTGATACTGTTTGATATTTTCACCTTCTACATACGCTTACATCTCAGTCATTAAAAAAATATTCTTCAATAATATAAAAAGTATTATACATTAGAATACAAGTAGTAGGTATTCAATAATAATCCAAATGTTTATATTATTGCCTCCTATAAGCTTTTATAGCATCCGCGAGCTATTTAGAGGCGGAGCAAGGGTTGTTGCACTGAAGACTATTTGTCCCACCTGTTCCAAGGCGTGGTAAATAGCTTTTGTGCTCAGTACCCTGCGCGGTGCGCCCTTGTGCTCAGTGAGCGTAGCGACTCTTGCACTTACAAATAAATTAAAGGCTTTCTAGCACTACTTAAAAATGCCTGTGGCTGTATTATGGACACACTGTTTGTTGACAGTGAGTATCGTCGTTAGGTAGCGTAATAAATTATTTTGTTATTTAGTTATACAGTGGTGTAATTTAAATTTGGATAGGGATAGATATGTAGCTGAAACACTAAACACCACTAAGCATCAGGGTGTACGATTTTGGTATTGTTAGGTAATTTTTATTGCCCCCTGTAAAATCAATTTGAAATACGTATTCACGTCAGAACCTAGGTTGCTCAAATTTGTATACCATGTTATGAGTTCTAATTCATAATTGCCGGCGAATATTTTAAAGACAAAATGAATATTGAGAATTAAATCTATCTATTGAAAAATATATTTTTTTATCCAATTCAATCTATACGGTGACAGTAGTAAACATCATAATCATTACAGTTATGTTATTACCTACAGATGAATCTATTCCAAGTGGGCACCGACGCGCGACGGTTGAAATATGTATTGTAGATGTGCTTTACCTATCCGAACCTATCAGAGGTATGATGGCAGGAACTTGTTGATAGGCTGCATCGTTTACACCATGTTTTTTTTTTCTTTATTTATTTATTGTCGCTTCAACATCTGGGTCATTAGCCATACACCACCATGTTTATTACACCATGTTTGTTAACACTCACAAACAATAAACATATATAGTAGGTATCCCCTTCTTATTTTAAACTTAATAATAATATAAAAATATCTAATAAGTAAACTTGCATTACAGCAAAATTCAGCTAAACTTTATAAACTTTGATATAAGTATAAAAGAAACGTGCACCTGTTTTGATAATTTCAATTTCAAGGTTCTTATAAACTAATAGTTTATAAAGTGACTATTATCAGAATGAATTAAATTAATAAGGGTAATGTTGAAGTCTGTGCGTAACGACACCGTGAGTGTAACTTCGCGGTCCCCGACTTGAATGCCTGAGGCCATTCGTGTTATATTGAATATTACTGAATAACAAACAAGACGTTATAATTGGCAAGCTTATAATACCGGAATACTCGGGCTTGATTACACAATGCCGTGCATACATACATAATTATTATTTGTATACGGGATACGTATTCTATTCGTAATAGTAATCTTCTTTTATGATAAAACTATCTAATGTTTTATCATAAAAGAAGTGACCAAGTGGACCATTTTGTTTTAGCGATATAAAAATTAAAGCAGATTAATGTTATTACAAATCGGTTATATATTTCTTAGTAGTAATTAAAAGTTTTTAATCAAAAATATTAGTAATCAGATTAAAATCTAACACAAAAACAAAAATCACAAAAGAGTAGCCAAATATGGAATTGGTACCCATATATGGAATATCCACAATTATTAACAAAAATAGATGGAAATGTCAATTAGATCAAATAAATTCAAATTAAATATTATGATAAATAAAAGAAGTGACTTAATGCACTTGCGAAACTCATAGTAGTATCAAGCTCTGGACCACCACAACCATAATATGCCCAGATCCCATACATTAAGCATTTTATCCAGCTTTCTCCACGTTCATTAATAGAAAAAAGACTTGAACACAACATACATTTAGAATCAACACAGTCAGGAGATACTTGGTCCATCAACTCATCATTTTCACTGCCATCATCGAACCCGATAACGTCCTCTTCCCTAGAGTCTTCATTGTCACAAAAGGATGATCATAAGGACGATCTTATTTTCCTTCGTTTATTTGTTCTTTTTCGCAGTTTTCTTCTTATTTTTTTACTAGTTTACTTTCTTTTTCAAAAGTCATAATATTTACAAAAATTAAGAGACTCTTAATTTTTGTAAATATTATGACTGTTAGAACAGTAGCTTCTCTTAAGATGATCTTTTGTTAGATACTTTTCTTGGTTTTTCCGGACGAGTTTTATAGGTTCTGTAATTTTTTCATCATTCCATGTTTCGTTTCTTGGTTAATTGTGAACCCGGCATTCTAAAAACAAACATAGCATATGATTTTTAAAGAAATAGTTGCCAGTATCTGTCGGGTGAAACATAAATACCTAATTATGGAATATTCCATAATTAGACACCGACAACAGTCCATATTTAGATTTTTATAGTAGTTCAAACTCGTCTAAGTTGTTTTTTAAGTCACAATATTTAAATCACAAAATAAATCAAAATGTAAAAAATAAACAATATTATATCGATATATCAAATGGTACAATACTAATATATACATACCTAATAAAAAAGATAATACTCATTTATTACTTACCTTTGAAATTTTCTGCGAGACAACAAAACAAAATACACCCGCCAAACGTGCAGCGTTCGCGCAACTGACATGAATGGTGTGGGTGCCTTAGCCAATAGGCCGAATGAAATAGAAGATATTTGTGTTTTGCGTTTCATACTTATATTCTTAGAGAAATTAAGAGATTCCATACTATTCCATATTTGGTGACTTTCCTCTAATAATTATTAAATTCTGTATAATTGGAATCATGTTTACGAATTTTACTATTACGAATAGTAATACGTATCCCATTTGTAAATAATAATTATGGGCCATATATATAATATTATAATAACAGTTATAGGCTCGAATATTAATTAGTGATAATACTTTAGGGTATGTATGGTCCCGTATATAGAGTTTACTGTGAAAGTACCAGCGCTGAAATAGGTACTAAAATGATATTACTTGGCTTCATAAAATATGAATCTCATTTAAAGTTTATTAGCGGTCTGTGAAGTTTCGAGTGGTCGCGGTGCCATCAGCACAGAGATGTGTGGGATATTGTCACGATCTCAACTAAAAGGTCGATTCAGCTTTTCTATCTTACAATAATTTAGTTACGGCACAGATGAAATAATTGGTACGGTACAGTCTCGATCTCGAACAACAAAAAACATATATACGGTCGAATTGAGAAACCTCCTCCTTTTTTGGAAGTCGGTTAAATAGTATTCTCCTAAACGTCATTCAAGCGTCAAACGCTGTACAATCGGGAAACGTGATTCGATGTGAGTTTATGATAACAAGACAGTCCAATTAGATATAATAAGTTATTGAAAGTTGAGTTGATTATGGGGATTGGACTTCTGGACAAAAAGAATATGATATAATGTATCTTAGTATATTGTTACCGTGATCTGTACTTATATGTACTCTTTATTCTTATAATATTCTCTATCTCTTATTTTTACTCGATTGTATTTCCGTTAATTACTAGTGGTAATAATAATTACCTCCGACACTGGTTTCGATGTAAGTAACCGAATAAATCGCGGCCAGCTACGCAGGAGTTATTTTATAGTGTCCCAACTAGTCCCAAGTATATGCAAATACTTGGGACTAGTTGGGACATATAGTTGGAAATATCTCTTGCTTTTACTCCGTAGCCCATTGGAACGAATGACTGACACTGCTGTTGAGTGAACTGGCACAGGGCAGAGTATTTACATACCTAATCGTCTTTATCGATCAGTTCATAAATCATAAGCCTGCATTGTTCTGCAGTATCTCATACTAGAAAATAAAAAAAAATGTTCTAAGCCGGGGGGATATCTGGAGTCGACCAAGCTCTAAATCAGGCGACCACGAAGGCGTCGAGTACAATAATGACGAGTATAAAGTACTGGACCCAGCTGTAGTGCATATTAAATACAGTCCGTCGCGTATATCAGGTAAAACTTTAGTAATCTGTGCAGAGAACGTAATGTATTGGCTAGGCAATAAACGGTTTGGGAGGGAGAGGATGTTCATTACCGGCTTTCATTCGCGACTGACGAATTTGTCATCAGCCTGTTAATATTCAAATTTACGCAAACGACATTATGGCGCGGGGATATTGGAAGTTACTACCCTAACCGGTTCATAAATAATAAAATTCAATTTAGGATCAAGATGAAGGAAAAATGGTTAAGCCTGATATGTACATTGTACAATGTAGGTTTTTGTGCTACATTTCTCCTAATACTGCTCGCAGTAGAAGGTAACTTAGTCCCAATTTCGACAATGTGTTAAAACGAGGTTTTACGATGTAGATACTTAGCTAGGCTTGGCCCATCCCTCGTCGATTTCTTTCTCTGAGAATGAGAAAAAGAAATCGAAGCCGGGTTTAGAATTAATCTTAGTTAAGCGTGTTGATAAGTTTGAAGAAATTGGGGCTTAAACATATTATGCATTGATGGAGTTCAGAAGCGTTTGTGTTCCACCCAAATGTTAAATATCGAGTTTTAATTATAATAAAAACCTATAACCCTTTTGTTTACATCAATGCGGGCTCTACATAATTAATGCACGAGTTCAAGTACTATTCACCAATCTTTTAACTATACTTACGTTTAACATTATTACTTTACCAACCAATCGAATGATATCAATAAAACAAATGTATGTAGTAAATAGTAATATCGTTGGTAATTAATAAAATGAAATCTGAACACTCCCAGTGGAAATGGGAGTCCAGGCCGGCTGAGTAATTACCGGCCCGTCAGCGCAGAGTGCGATTGGCAGACCGGAGGCATGTGCCACCCTGGCGCCCTAGCCCGCCGCCCTAGCCCTGCCGCCCTACGTCGACATGCGTGTCAAAGATAAAGCCTTTGTCAATTAATTACGGTGTCTTAATAAATCCTAATGACACATTTTTTTACCACTACTTTTTATTTCATTACCAGAAATTAATAATAGAATTTAAAGCTTGGTACCCTTAAACAAAACCATATATTAATACTATATGATGTACTCGTCGTTGTAGAACGGCTATAATTCATATTACACCACCTTTTCCGTATGTCTTTGGTTTTACATCTTCGCCTTTCGGAGGTCATGCGTCAAGTCTGCTTAAGACAATTCAGGCTGATCGTCTGACAACAAAAGATGCGTCGAATCCAAAGTCGATCCTGTGCCCGATTTCTTGCCAGTCTTGTTGGTTATCCGTCCTATTGTGTTATATTATGATAAAATTAAGAACGTGTCCTTATATAACAACGCACAAACTTGGGCACTATAAAAGAACTCTACCGTTGTCATGGTTTAAACGAAACTAGCAACTTGCACCGAAATCAGTGTGGAAGCAATTATTACAATAATATTAAAGGTTGAACAATTACATAAAATAAGTAATGGGATATGTATTACATCATCCGTGCGAGTAGAACACTCGTGTGTCCACAATTAGATTTAATTTTCTGCTCAAGTACCATACGGTTACATCTACGTTACGTCAGGGAGATTGAAATAAAAGCTGCTGCCGCCGCGGTGCTGCGAGAAATACATTTTTCATATTTGCAGCCGAAGTGAAATATGTATCGCGCGGATTCGAAAAAGGAAATAAAACATTATATGGTGTAGAGCCGGGGGAGCTCAAAACCGGAATGCGGTTTGAAGAAATTAATTATTATCGGGCCAATGTTCCAATTGAACGCCCCCGGCGACGGCAGCGCCGGAAATTTATTTCAAATGTCGTTTTCAAAATGCAAACCTCTCCGTACCGCGCACCGCTTCGGGAAAAATGATAATTTCCTCAACCTGGCTTGTTCTTTTACCGTAACAAGATTTGTCTTGTTTAGATTTTTGACTTGGCTTCTGTTCACTGTTTCCATTTGTTATATGACTAAAGTGGACTGGCTATAATTTGGTAACAACAATGATATTTTGGAAAGTGTAATATTTGTGTTGAATAGCAATTGACCGTAAACCACAACTTGATCACTTGTACTCAATAATATGCAGTAGTTATGCATGACTCTATGTAAATAACAAGTTACGGATTTCCTTGTTTCCACATTATATTATATTAAACACGTGACATAATATTTACACATTTGCTGCGCCATTTGCTTCTTGAACAAAATAATGTATTAATTTAAAGAACGTAGGTAAATAATTTTTAAAATGTTAGGACCAATCTCATTAGACCAATTTTATTCTTACCGTTGAGAGGAAATGAAAGTCACTTGAGAAATACTCTCGCGACTTTATCACTTTCACTGCTACCTCCCTAGAGCAGCTTGAATTACTGTAGTTTGTTACCCCTACACCTTAGGTAGGTGTAGGTAACTAACTACCTCATAAGTAGGTACAAAGTTTAAGTGTACTTTATTGTAGAGACAATTACAGAGGTTACAGTACAAAAAATATGTATTTAAGCATTCTGAATATTGTACCTACTATATATGTATACTAGCTGTGCCCGCGACTTCGTACGCGTGGAAAAGTGATTAAGGGCACTTTAGTATTTTTAAATATATTTTTAGTTTATTAGCGCAACCGCTGACAACTTTCGCTAATTTAATAGTTACTTCCCAGTGAATCCCAGTGTTGATCCCTATCCAGCAAGTCACGTACCCGGCAAGCCTCTTGGTATGCAGGGTATAATAATAATATAGTACCATCCTTTCGGGGCTCGGTAAAGTAGGTCTTCGAACAATATGTAGAAGTCAACAAAGGTATTCGAAGTCAGGATTCGAATGCAACGTATAGACCTAGCCAATTTTTCACGTTAATTTAGTAAAAAACTTCGATTTCCGTCTGTCTGTCTGTCTGGGTGTCAAAACTTTAATACGTGTAGGTATCAAGCTAAAAATCATATTAAATACTCAGGATCTTCTGTCCCTTCTGGCTCTACCTAAAGATTCAGCCGATTATGTCGCTAATTTTCGTAATTTTCAACACTCCAAAGGGAACTAAAACCTAAAGGTTACTTCCCGGGAACTCAGAATTTTTAAATTTGATATGAAGCAACGTCTTAATAGTGCCGACATAGGATAAATTGCGAAACCATAAAAATATCTTTAATTTTTTTGAACTTACTACCGTTTTTGTCATTAATGTTTTGAGATATTAAATTGAAACTTATATTGCAATTACATACTAAGGACGTATTTAAAACGAAACTCTCGGTTAGATATGGGCGCAGTGGCACGCCCCGCCGAGGATCCAGCAGGCTTACTCTCGACACATCCGAGAATCGAATCAATTCGATCTCAACGGTTTTTGGTGTTTTATTTGTTAGATTACTTTGGAACTAATTAGGATAAAGAAAACCGTTAGAAATAAACAAACGTAAATTTATTCGGGATGATGCGGCACGATCGAATCTGAATCAAAATCGAATCAGTTTAGAGAGTTAGGCCGATCGGTTTTAGTAGCATTTTTTTATTAACCTACCGTAAGTATAATAATAATAATATAAATAAATGAAATTTAGTTTTAAAGAAAATATAAAATAAAAAGAAATTAAATTTGAATGGTTGATGCAGCGCGGTTCCCGCCGCGCTTCATACAAACGTCCAGCAATTTTTTTTAATTGTCATAAATTGTTTGTTATTTATGAACCGATTGAGATGAATTAATAAATATTAAGTCAAGATTACTACATTATAATATGATTGAACCACATCTAAATCGGATAAGCCGTTTCTGAGATAAGCGTGCACAAATGTACCGACAAACAGACAAAAATTCAAAAAATTATTGTTTTGGGTACTATTGCATACTTAAATAAAAGTCTCCTATAACACAGGCACAGATAGCACAGTTAGCGGCTGTGCGTGGTTAAATTCAAACACCGGTACTGCTTGTTAGCACATTTTAATAGTATTTTTTACCCAGCAGTGGGGTGGAGCTCCTTTGGTTGACCTTCGCCAAAGTTCCTACCAGCATCTGATACCTACACTAAACCAGCCCGGCTCGGACGTACGACGTAGCAGCCGGCGGCGCCCGGTCTAATCACGGCGAAACGATTTTAATTTTGCTATACCTATTTCCTAAACTATTCATTATATTTGCATGGTATAAAGGGCAAATATAGTCTTCATGGAATGCTTAAGCCAACTAACGTATTAAAATGATAAGGATTAATACAGTGATGGTATAAATAGCTTTCCAAAAACCGCTTAATTGCCCGTTTTTTTAGTTTATCGCGAAAGGCATTCTTTTAATAATACAGTTAGGTAATTAAGTTGATTTTATACAATAAATGATAATTTATTTCAATTTGTGAAGTAAGTTCAAAAATACAATTTTTATATTATTATGACACTGACACTTGTCTTCCCAGAAAACAGCTGTGTAAGCGATCCCCCCGCGCCCCCCTCACGAACCGTTCGACCGCAGGCCGCGCGCGCGAAATTCATCCGACTTGCTTCAAATTTATCGTCACTGCTCGGCTCCTATGTATCGTAGCGTTATGTTATATAGCCTATAACCTGCCCAGGAATATGGGCTACAATCGTACCAAGTTTGGTTAAAATCCCTTCAGTAGTTTTTGTTCCCATCGCGCACATACAGACAGACAGACAGACAGACAGACAGACAGACAGACAGACAGACAGACAGACAAAAATTTTACTAATTGCATTTTTGGCATCAGTATCGATCGCCAATCATCCTCCAATATGTATTTTGAAAAAATATTCAATGTACAGAATAGACCTCTCTACAGTTTTATTATAAGTATAGAGACTATAAGCAACCACATAAAAACCTAGTTATAGAAATTGCGATTGAAAAATAGGTTTATTGACGAACGGGCGCAATAAAACCGCGAGTATTTTTTTCACTTCATTTTGATTTTAAATAAATAAACGAAAATATAATAATTTTGAGCACAATAATAATATTAAAAACGTATATTAGTAGGTGTGATTGGGATTGCGTATATTAGGAGTGGTAACCTACATTTGAATGGATCCTACTGGCCAGTGCGCGATATGAGTTGTCACTGAGGCCTTTTCGTAGTTTTTGTTCATTTCAGCGGTTAGTACAGGTATTGCTAACAGCTTGTGTAAAAACCTCCTTCAATTTCAGATACTTACTTATAAAAATATTATAAAGATGATATTCTATAAAATATCACTTTTATCACTAATAATGTGTAATTGTAAAGCAGATTCAAGAAGGCAAGTATATAATTATTATGTACATATAAAATTTTATAATTAATAAAATTAATAATACTTCCTGGATATGATATGTAAAGAACTACGTCGTCGCTTGCAGTATGGCTTATCTCTATAAAAACTTTAAACAATCATATCGTTTGTATTTAGTGATGATTATGTATTTTGAATATCTTTTGATTTTGTTACAGAGAAAAACAGATAAAAAATAGTGCTCTACAAGTATATGACACATACAAGGATATTGCTATGGGATGTATTAATACACAATTATACAGTGAAAGGTTATAAAAATTAAAGTACTTATAATAAGATTTTAGTTGAAAGTCTTTAAGTATATAAAGTAGTAAACCTACACTTGTATATTCTCAAATGATAACTTCCACTTAAATAAGTACATACTATAGGTATGATGCTTGTATTAGGGATGTGAAAAAATAATAGAATTCAATTTTTTATGAAATTTGTAGATACTTATTAATCGATTGTTTAAACTTTAAACAGTGCCATTTTTGCATTGGTAGATATTATTAGTATTCAGAGTGCGATTTGTATTGTATGTTAGTGGATAACTAAAGAATCGAAGAATTTATTACGCAAGGACCGAATTCACGTACAATAAACGGTCGTAACCAAAAAAGCCGCATACGTTTTTAACATTGTCGTTCAATCTTATACAATTACCGTATTATTTTGATTCCCTTGATACTTGATGTTGATTCTAATATGTAAACGTTTTGTATCAAGTATCAGCTATGAACTTAGTCAGTTTCATTCTTCGTAACGAAAAATTACTTCGAAATATGTTTCAATTAAAAAACATTTGTGAATGAGAAAAAATCTATTATATTATTTAATATTTATACTCGATTATCTTTGCTCAATTTCACATCCCTAGCTTTTATTTTAGACTAAACATACTTACATAAATACAGTATCGCACAGGAACACTGATCTTTTTCGGGATAAAATCATATTCATCACTCAAGCGAGTGCCGCATCCCGTTCTTAATATCATATATTTTTTACCCGACTTCGGCGAAGCCAAAAGGAAGGGCAATGATTTTGGCAGTCTATGTACCTATGTATGTATGTATGTATTGGTCTAACTACTGGTCCGATTTTCATAAATGAGGTATCAATCGATTGGTAATAATGCCGCGAGTAACATAGGCAATAAAATTTTTCAAAACAATTTGGACTTTGAAAATTAAACCTCAAAAACTATCTCCAAAAAAAACTAAATTAAGATAATTGTCTCGTGTTTGGTATCAAAAGATGGGTCTTGGCAAGTACATTACGAATATGTATTTCAATATTATATTAATTCTTACATTTTAAAGTTAAATTCAAAATAAACGTTTAAAATTCGGTCGTACAAGTAGTATCTAGGAGTTGTTTATTATCCTCATTTATTATGTAATGGTTGATTTAATGAAAATATAATGTTATGTTTGACGTGGAAACAGAAAAATATAAAATAAAATAAAAGTTAAAAAGACTAGTTTTAACTTTTTTTTTTTTACAGATTCCTTGTAGATAACATGCATAATTTCAGAAGTAATTTATCAGACGTAGGAGAGATTACTGAACGATTTAGTAAAAATCGTAAGTACATCGCAAATCTCGTCAACTTACCAAAATTTAATGAAATGTTAGTTGCCGATTTGAAGGAAATACAAAATAATTTTGTCGAAAAGATAAAATTTTGTTTGAAAAATAAAATTTTAGACTATATCCGTGTATCCTTGAAATCCCGCTACAACTATGTGTAATGACATACTTCAATATGGTAACATGTTGTTACCATGTCAACCGTTTGTAAACATAACATGTTTACAAATGGTTTACAAATGGTTTACAAATGGAAAATAAAAATAAAGTATTTGGATCAATATTTTGTGTTCCAAATCGATAAATAAAATAAAAATAAATAGAAAGACATTCAGCCACATCCAGAAAAGCCAACAACGCCTACAAGAAAACATACAAAAATATTCGACAGTTACATTAACCTTTAGTTATTAATCTGAGCATGAACCTTTGAAAGCTCCGTCATAGTCAGGCCCCTCTTCTCCACTGGGCACTATGGGCACGTGCCCAGGGCCCGCCGATCGAATGGGGCCCCCTAGTTCCTGCCAGATTACCAAATGATAACCGATATTTAGGTTTTACCGAAAAACATTAATTTTTAAAATCAGATGATAATGACCTACTACAATACCTACACTTATTAGCTTTAGCTATACCTTGTACAACATAGCTTGAACTTTTTGACAGATGGGTCAGTGATGGGAAACCGAAAATATCTATTGGTGTAAAAAATATGTGGCTGTATGTATGTTTTGAACTATTCAAAATAAATTCATTCATTCATCAATCAATTTTATTGCACTGGACATAAAAACATTGGGTAGGTATGTGCGGGATATTCACTAAACTTGGTAGGTGTCCATGCTGGGTGTGTACCGGAGGCATCACAGTTTTTTGAAGTAGTTCAGAAAGTGTACAACTCGGGCTCTACCCTCAGATGGATTATGTTAACAGAACATTTAGGTTCAAAACAAGTTGTTAAAAGTCTTTCACAAACCAGATTGTCAGCCCGAGCTGATGCAGTAAGCGCTTTGCATGGCGGTTATAAACGAATAATCGAAGCCTTAATCACCATCGCAAACGATACTGAACAGGCACGAGAAACTAGAGACGAAGCCCTTAGTCTGTCTAGAAAAATGGGAAATCTAGAATTTGTTATACTGACGAAAATCTGGAGCTGTATAATGGAAAGAATAGACAAAACAAGTAATTATCTTCAGAAAGAAACAATAACACTGGACGTTGCAACCAATTTGTTGACTTCACTTTATGATTTTATTACTAACCTCAGGGATAAATTTGATAACTTCGAATCATCTGCCAAAGAAAAGAACCCAGAATCTGACTACAAGGATCTATCTCAAAGAACAAGACGTAGAAGCTCTCGGCAGAGTTTTTTTGATGGCTCTGCGCCATCAGTCCAATTGAATGGAAAGAACGATTCAACGTAGAAACCTTTCTCTCAATAATCGATACCTTGAGTGTTCATCTAAAACAGCGACTAAGTTCATATGAGACCGTTAGTCAACGTTTTAGTTTATTTTTTCACTTAAAAACTCTGAATTCCGAAGAGAAACGACAAGGATGCAAAGAATTTTCTGAAATCTATCACGAAGACGTAAATGAAAAAGAGTTAGAATGTGATATTCTCAATACCTTAGATTTTGAAGAAGTGATTAACGATTTTGCTTATCTTAAACCTAGAAGGGTACCTTTGCAATCAACATAGAATTAATCTAAGGATTTTATGCTAAGCGAGTTACTTTTGTAGATTATTTTTTATATATAACCTATTTTTTATAGTTAGTAACTAAATAAAAATAAATTTAGAACCTTGTTTTTCTATTTTCTTTATATATTATAACTAAAGTGTTTTCTCAAGGTCATAGGGGCCCCATGATCCTAATGTGCCCAGGGCCTCAAATAGTTTAAAGACGGCCCACTCATAGTAACGTTATCGAATGTGAAAGATGTTAGCGCTATTATATTTTTCATGTAATTGTTATAATCATTCGTTGACTTACTTTTACGTTACTTTACGTTGCTGTCAAATGTTCCTGCTTGGCCTTGGCGTTGCGGGTTCGAGTTTTTGTTTTTTGTTAAAACCGAATTTCATCACAAACTGTTGTATGCTCAACGAAGTGAGCACGTGCAGCTAGTTACTTATAATACGTAAGCATATTTTTACGTTGCTGACTAATGTTACTGCTTAAGGCGAGGAGTAACCGCAACTAGCGCCACTCTTTTTAAAATGAATTTTACAATGACACAAAGGTCTTATTAAAAAAAGTAATCGGTTCAAACTTTAAGTAAATAGCTAAACTAATTTATTATAGTAATATATAATAGTTAAACTAATATTATGTATTATATCTCGTAAGTAATAACTAAAACGGCCGTTTAAGTTATTACTTACGAGAGTAAATACAGTATAGGATTTAGAGCTGTAATTAAATGCCAATAAATTAGTTTAACTACTTACTTAAAGTTTGAACCGATTACTTTTTTTAATTAGATCGTTGTGTCATTGTAAAATTTATTTTAAAAGAGTGGCGCTAGTTGCGGTTACTCCTCGCCTTAACCTACCTAGGTGCGGGTTGCGCGTATCTTTCACCGCGGTTGGTTGTCGAGGGCTTTAGTATAGTCCACAAAGACCAAATAAAGTTGTTTGTTGTATTCCGAGTGATTCTCGAGGATTTGATTCAATCTTTGAAAATGGTCTGTTGTGGAAAAATTATGACGAAATCCAGCTTGTTCTACTGGTCGATGTTTGTCCAGTTTATGATCTATACGACTTAGGGCGTGTTTCACCAAGCAATGTTAAAGTTAACGCCATGTTAAAATACCATGCCTTCTTATTCATTGATAGAAAATACGAGAGGGATAACATGATATTTAACGAAGGATTAACTTTAATATTGCGTGGTGAAACACGCCCTTAATATGACTTCAATAAATGCTTTATACAGGTGTGATGTTAAACTAATTGGGCGATAGTTATTAATATTATTTTTGTTTCCTTTTTTGTGAAGAAGGGTTAAGTATGTTACAGTGGCATAGTTTGTCGGTAAATTTACCGGATTTCAGTAGATATTATATTAAATAGTTTAGTGAAGGGAGAGAACCAGTTCTCTGTGCTTCGGAACTAATGCCGTCATCTTCAGGACTTCAGAAACGCAAGGATTTGATCAATTCTTCTTCTGTAATTATACCGATTGATTCCGAACACTCAACATTATTTAAGGATCGTTCTGTTTGAGGCTTATCGTGATATAAAGATTTATAAAACTTTGTGTCTATTTCATATTTAATTATTTTGTCGCTATTGTTATATATTTTTCCTTTTACATTGGCTGTTTATCCAATATTTTCCTTTTGTGATTCCTTGCTTCACAATTCTTAGAGATGTATGTTTTTCTAGTGACGTTTTAACCAAGTGTGTATTTAAGTTCTAGATGTCTTTTCTGTTACTACGCTTAATTTTTTATCCAGTTCTCTATATTCTTGGAATCCAATTTTGGTTTCGGTCCTTTTTTCTATTAGTTTACTTAAAATTAGCCCGATGGAGGATGATATTTTTCATATTGCCCGCATTAATCACTTGATCTTTATCACTTGGGTAATCATTAGATTATGTTTCCTCATCAGCCAGACATTTTTGATACTTGCAATCCCTGCTAGACAAGCATTTAGGGTAGTTGTAGAAGCGAGCACGAGTTGGTATACTACTTGTATACTATAACGTATGTAGAATTATAATTTCATGAACAGGGTCCTGAAGACGAAAGTCTTCTTTTGATATTTTTTTATTAATTTATTCGTGACATATGGATACAAGTCCTTCAGCCGTATACATTTTGAGAACGAAAGTCTTCGAGCGATGTGTGTTACCAGTGACGACATAAGAATATTTTAAATGTTTGGTCTCTCTTACTGACAATGAGCCTTGTCCATATTTTTTAACCCAATCAATTGCATCTATTAATTTTTTATTTTCTATCATTTTAATAATAATTTTCTTTAAAAATTTTGAAATTAATTTTATTTTTTCCATTTTAATCAATTCATCTACTTCTTGTCTTTCAACGAGCTAGAGAAAGATTTGAGTCCAGATGAAACTATTGCCGTGCAGTTTTGAAACTAGTATTCTGGTAGGATATTACTTATTTTTACCCTTCAAAGTTGGCCAATATCTGTGTAGTAAGGTCAACACAACAATACTGTTTTCGCTATAATCACATACATATTTTTAAACTTGATTCACAATAGTTTTATATTTTACTGCCACATAAAAAAAATTTCAAAAGTCAATGTCAACACTCATGACATTGACATTCCAAGTAAGACGATGAAAGGCGTGTTCCTTTAAGCGCTCTTTTTACACTGAACGCTCAGATCATTCATAACGCACACAGTCGTTTCTTTAGCACAATAATGAAATTTTCGATCTGAACGTTTCAACAAACTTTACTGCTAGTGGAACGACTGACAGATGTCAAAATTTAACATTCCCTTTTTATCTCATAAATTCTACTTATATTTTAAATTAACATTAATAACTACATTATAAAAGAATCTATAATAAATTTGCTCCATCCATAACTTAAAAATAACATCGAGATCAGTGAAATCTAAGTAAACGTCAAAAACAAGATGGGATCATTCTGAGCGTTTTGAACAGTTTTAGACAGCTGACACCTGCTTGTGGAACACGAGTAAGAACTGTTCAAAACGATCTTATTGATTCTTTAAAGTGCTAAAGAAACGCGAATCTGAACGAAAAAAACGTTATTTTCGTTTACTATCAGCTCCTGGAACACAGGGGAACTGTGATATAAGAACACTTGCGTGTGTTTACATAAGAGTTAGGTCCATAGATTGTTAGGTCAGTTTTTAAATTACTACATTAATAATTATTTGTAAATAAATATCAAATGTAATTCAATGTAAGTCCAGAGTGTTTATTACTAGAACTTTTGATTATACGTACGAAATAAATATTAATTGCAATAGCTATTATCTGCTGTAAAGATATTGGTGGGTACAAAATTGTTTTTTGTGATAAAATTCTTAATATATGACTTACCAAAGCATAACAGTAAAAAATAAGATGTTTTGAAGTTAAATTTACGTATTGCGTAAGAATACTAGATGATAAATGATAATTGACTTGAATATGAGGTGTGTAAGATAAGCAAGTCGTAGGTCGCATTTGTTTTATTTTTATCTTTTGGTTTAAATTTTAATATTGAACATAATTTTTACAATCACATTTTTCCTGCGTTATTTTAATTAAATTAATGTTTTGGTTTCAATTTATTTTTGTAAGGATATTTTATTTCAACAAACCCAATATTTATTACAATAGTAGTCTATGTATTGTAAAAATTTACTGTTCGTAATTATATTACCTTCGACAGAAAACGAAACTTACAATGACATATTTTTTTTTAGTTTCAAGAGCTTAACCACAACAAATTAAAAAATGAGCAATAAATTTATTTCTTCATAACATTTAACATTCTTCAAAGTCTCTTAACTATGCATAATATACCAAAGGAAGAGCAGTGCACAATACAAACAAAAAATGGGCCAATATGTGGATATCTCACAAAAAATTATATAGGTACCTATTATAAATTTAAAAAAATCCCATATGCTAAACCACCAATAGGATTGCTCAGGTTTATGGTAAGCTATTGAAATTTATAATCGTGGTATATAGATATGTATTAATAATAATCATGGATAAAATAATTATTGTAATTGTTCTCTATTTAATTCTCCTATCTCTTTTTTTTTTTGTGCTTATTTACAGCCACCAGCTCCCATGGAATCTTGGACACATGTGCTGGACTGTACAGAAGATGCACCTCCACCTTTGAGCTTGAAAGTGTGTGAAGGTGTCATAGGATCTGAGGACTGTCTCTACTTGGAAGTGTCAACCCCAAACATTAAACCAACTAAACCCTTACCAGTAATGTTTTGGATTGGAAGTCGTCGCTTTGCAGCCTATGCTGATGAAATAATTGATCCAACGTTAATAATCAATGAAAACATAGTCTTCGTTCGTTGTGGCTTCAGGTTAGGCCCTATTGGATTTTTAGCAAATAAAGAAATATCAGCTCCTGGTAATTGTGGCTTAAAGGATATAGTCATGGCTTTACAATGGGTACAAAAAAATATTGCAGTGTTTGGTGGTGACCCCCAGAATGTCACTATTTTTGGAAACAACACTGGGGGTTCTATTGTACATTTTATGATACTCTCGCCTATGGCATCTGGTCTTTTTCATAAAACCATCATGCAAAGTTTTAGTGCCTTAAATCCATGGGCTATAACAAAAAATCCAGTTCATACTTTAAAGAAACTAGCAAATAAATTAAATATAACTAAAGACAATACCACTGAAATTGTAGAAGAACTAAAAACATTGGAAGCTTCAAAAATAATGAATGCATGCAAAGAAATCTGGTACGATGAGTACCTCACTCAAGAAGCTGAAATATTTGATGGAATGTTTAAACCCTGCATTGAAGAAGAGTTTGAAGGCCAACCGGTTTTCCTCAATAAAAGTCCAGAGATTATTCTTAAAACAAATAAATTTAACAAAGTACCCATTATTATTGGTAGCAATAATACTGAGGCCTCGGTAATACAATTCATTAAAACAGATCTCTATGACAACCTTGAAAAATTTAATGATGATACAGCACAGATTGTTCCAAAATATCACTTAATAGATGAAAGCTCAGCAAAGAAATTTGGTAAACGTCTAATAGAATTTTATTTCAAGGGAAAAGTGGGAAAGAATGATAAAACACAATATTTACAACTACTGAGTGATTACCAGTGTTTATATTATATTAATACTACAGTTCGTCGGCATTTCGAAAAAGCTCCAGAGTGCCCTATATACTACTATGTGTTAAACTATGCCGGGGAGTGGACAGTGCCTAAATGTTTTGAATTTTTTAATTCAGTAGGACACTTTGCTGAACTCCCATTTCTATTTCACATCATAGATAAGAATTCATCTTTTTGTGACGGAACTAGAGATTCAATAAACACAAGAAAAAAAGTTGTAAAAATGTGGACAAATTTTGCAAAATATGGGTGAGGGAACATATTATTTTATCTTCATTATATTATATAACAAAACATAATATGAAATATTTTCAAAATTTATTATTAGTTCCTTACATATTATGAAATTGGCAATTTGTCGTACTGGCCACAAATAATATAATATTATCTCCTTTGTTTACAAATTTCAGTGTATTTTTCACGTTCATGGACATGGACACACACATAGACATTCCAGTCCAGTTTCAAAATTAAACTGCTATTTACTCATGCATTTTTGTTTTTAAAACACTTATTTTACAAAATGTAAACTTAAAAAATAATGTTCCTCCCTTACATGAAAATTTCACATCCAATTATCCCATACATTATTATATTAAAACTTAAAACATAGACCTACAATAGGTACACTGTATGCTTAATGTGCTACTGTCTGATCTTTTAGGAACCCCACACCTGATGAGAACGACCAAGATTTGCAAATAACTTGGGATCCAGTGAAATCGCCCAAACAACTGAATTACTTGAGTATTGGTTGTGAACTAACTAAAGGGCAGAACCCTTTCCATGAGAGAATGAAGTTTTGGGATGAGCTGCATGAGGAGTTCATGTTTTTGAGAACTCTCGTATATTTTAACGATAATGGAATATCATGGTAAATGCCAAAATCATTTCCTTAAAACTTAAAAGGTCATCAAACATCATCTGTGTCATTATGCAAATAGATTGTATGGTTACATACAGACCAGGTGTCCCACTTTATGTGTGGTGTGTTTTCGACCTTAATACTCGATAATAGCTTTATAAGGTGGACCCAGGTCTGTCGGCGGCTGTACATCACTCACTAAGTAGTGTGACATTCACCAACGGATCGGACAAGCACATATCATATTGCTGCTAGTTTATGAAGAACTGTATATTATATAATGTTTAAGAATTGCAATTTTAGTAGATGGTAGTTGTATCATGTGTGATGGTAGGTGAAGTGTTGTAACTTTTAATTAGGTGCCTGACATGTATTAACATTAAAAATATGTATGTACCTAATTAAAATCGATTTCTATTTTATTCATCTAAAGTTACCAAAAATATTAATAAATATTAGAAGTGTAAAGTTGCCAAGTCATTGAATATTAAATCATTATTACTGTTTGCAGGAATTAAGCTGCACTATGCATGTTCTACATATTATGCATGTTGCGGGAGGCACTTCTTTGGTTGTAACATGTTGGGACTGCACTTTAATAACATAGCTCTAATAACATATTATATTCCTTGCATCATAAGCACTTTATTCCAAAATTAAATGCTACTAACTATTGTTTATATTTCATATGAGGGTTATGAATTTGTATGTATGTATAATATTATCAACCTATTTACTACAGTTTTATCTGTAAACCGGTTCCAGTCAAAACATAATATTTGAAAGTCATGATTACTATGTTTTTCATTTTATTTATATTTATACACATAAATTCTGCAAAAATGCACGATCATTTCAGTGAAGATAATCACTTTAGGTATATTGAAAGAACAAGTTAGCAAAATAAAAAAGCACTTTTTCATTCATCGATTATCACGAATTATACGCATGAAATAAGAAAAAAGACAGGGTTTTTTAACTATATCAGGTAATGTATAAAAAAATATTTGTATGTCTAGCCTTAAAATTTATGTTATTTATGTAAAAGAAGAGATTTACGTATGAGGTTTACGGCACCAGTGTTTTGTTCTCTTCTTTATTAATTATTTTATAAAAAAGTTCTTATTATGTATAAAACATTTGTGGTAATACAAGGCTTACTGTAAGTAGGTTCACAATATCTGTAGACTGTAGATAACGTATTATAATTATAGAATAATATTTACTTTATATTCAAGTACCTAATCAATATTTCTTGTGCACTGTGTTGGGCTTATCCACCATACTTACTCTAATCTATGCTATCCACAAGCGATGCGGTGTTGCACGAGGCTTTAACGGCTGAAGAAGCAAAATTATGCGTCTTGTGCGGTCCATGTTAACTAGACTGCTATGAAGTCGTGATTCGTGAATTACCACGTATGTTAAATAACGGTTCATTTTTAATACTTCATCAAAATATGTAGGTACCTACATACCATGCATACATCCTTGAGCCGTTTACCATAACTAAATAAATAATAAAATAATTGTTTGTGAGTACCTATGCGTTTAAAGCATTACACATTTTATATAAAATACAGGGATAAGTTTTAAGTACCTAATATGTTATATATTTTTAATTTAACATGAGATTTTTTAACATTGCAATATGATTGCATAGCTAGGACGAATTACATTCCATCTACATTATAAACAAACAATGTGATGTAGGTTTTTTAAGTTTAGTAAGCTTTACAAGTTTAAGTTTTACAATAATATTATGTATTATTTTGTGTTACATATTATGATTTCCCAAAATCTTAATTATTGTGCATCATACGAATATTTTCTTTAATAAATAAAATATATGGACAAATCATAAGTTCCATATAATATATATGGAACTCCGCCGACAAATATAAAACAAAAGTGATGTAATCAAATGTTAATTAATTTTCTATATATTAATAAAATAAGTGTTGGTATTACTAAATTGCGCAGGAGTTTTGCTCTGTCAACCAAAGTAAATGGTCACATTAGGTATACACTTAACTATACAATGAATTACAAGTGCCTGAAATAGCCTTAATGTATAAACAATCTTTGTTCCTTTTGAAAGAGATGTGAATTATTAGAAATAATATTCTGTAAACTGATAATAAATTTCTCAAATAAATCGTATTGTTTTCAATGTTTTGTTTTAATTATTATTTTAATATAAGTAACTATGTTTTTCCAGTTGCCGCATCATGAACTATCTTCAAATGTATACTACATTTTTTTATTAGCTTCACCATCATATTATACAGTCCAATCAATAGTACTAGCGATACATTGTAGTATCAGTAGTACCATCAATGGTACTAAGGAGACGAGAGGTTGTCTTCACTTGTCATGCAAAAACAAAAAGAAGGTTTATTATATTTAATAATAAACCTTCTTTTTGTTATATATATATATATTTAATACACACTTATATTTTGTATCACGGCTAAAGATTCGGTTTCAATATTGATTGACAGATATCCCTTCTGATTCGCGGGCAGTATCTACTAAAAATAAGCAAACAAAATATGTTGGTACCAATCTTTATTTTAGTATAATTATACGCAAAAGAAAACATTATATCACATAACAACATACAAGGAATTGTAACGAAGACTTATAGTCAGCCAACAAATTTTTGTATATGTATAACATAAAATAACGCCACCATTATCTATAATAGCAAAAATAATAGGCGAGGTTACATGTTAATAATTTTAAATATAAATTAATAGATCTACAATACTACATAATTAGTGCAGATTGCTTTCTCTGTCGAAGTCAATTTATACATTCCTTATTTCATACTGCAGATAACTGAAATCAAAATTATAAACATGTATTATTATTAGCTGTACCTATAAGAAAAAGGCTATATAAACTTATAAGATTATTAATCCAAAACAAAAACGTTTGAATAGTAATCTAGATAAAAAATAATATTATCAAAAAAATATTAAAAAACTATAAGTAAACCCGACTTCGCAAAAAATGGGTCTAAAAAGTCTGAAACAAGAAAATAATTCAATTTGAAATCCAGAAATTCATAGGTACAAAAATGGTCAAGGTAGAGCCGTGGTCGCACCCGCTATTGGCATCGAGCCATAAAATTTCTTTTTACCGTATTTCGGTGTGAACTAATGCTTAGATTTTATTAGCGGGTCTACCTTGACCATTTTTGTACCTATGTATTTCTGGATTTCAAATTGAATTATTTTCTTGTTTCAGACTTTTTAGACCCATTTTTTGCGAAGTCGGGTTATAGTTTTTTAATCTTTTTTTTATTCAATATTTTTCTGTTTCCACATCAAATATAATAATTATAATATTTTTATTTACTTGTCCATTACATAGAAAGTATCAAATCCTAGATAGTACTTGTACGTCCTCATTTTAAACCGTTATTTTGAATTTAACAATAAAATATAATAATAAATAAAAAATATAAATACATATTCGTAATGTGCTTGCCAAGACCTATCTTTTGATACCAAACACGATACAAGTATCTTAATTTGATTTTTTTTGGAGATAGATTTTGAGGTATAATTTTCAAAGTCCAAAATTTTAAAAAAATTATATAGCCTATGTTACTCGCGGCATTAATACGAATCGATTGACACCTCATTCATCAAAATCGGACCAGTAGTTTAGCCGCTACGAGGGAACATACATACATACATACATAGAATGCCAAAATCATTACCCTTCCTTTTGGCTTCGCCCAAGTCGGGTAAAAAATAGACTTCGATAAGAATAGGCCCGTATTAATAAAACGATCTCAAACTCGGTCTTGAGAATTGTGATCGCAACCGCTACTTCAGAATCAGATAAAAATCTTAAATTTAAAAATAGGTTCAAAAGGAAAAAATGTAGGTATGTAACATATTCCCCGTGTTCCAGATGCAGCTGTCAGCTGTCAAAAACTGTTCAAAACGCACAGAATGATCACGCCATTTTGCATATTTTTACCCATCTTGTTTTTGACGTTTACTTAGATTTGAGAGATTTCACTGATCTCGATGTTATTTTTAAATTATGGATCGAGCAAATTTATTCTAGATTCTTTTTTAATGTAGTTATTATTGTTAATTTAAAATATAAATAGAATTTATGGGATAAAAAGGAAATGTTAAATTTTGACATCTGTCAGTCGTTCTACTAGCTTATGAATGATCTGTGCGTTCAGAGTAAAAAGAGCGCCTAAAGGAACACGCCCATTATGTAAAGTTGTTAATTTTTAAAGTGAAACTAAACGTTGTTCTCAAGTAAAGGTTGCGATCGCAATTTTTGAGACCGAGTATGAGATTGTTTTATTAATACGGGCCTAAGATAACCTCAACAATACAATCACATACTTATCAGTTATCATATCAAATATAATAAATACTGTGCTAGCGCGCCCAGGCGACAAATTGTCTCTATCGTCCACCATTTGCATTCCAATTATCAACTTTAGCAACCGCAAAATACAGTCTACTTCTCCACAGCCAGTTCTTGTACGATTATATTTGAAGACATGAGTGGATTAAAGTATATATTATATCGCAAATTTTTTTTCCTAGATAATTGAATTTAAACTGTAATTTAAATATTTTATGATATGTTGTAACATATTAAATACATTTGTTCTAAAGACGGATCTTTAGATTAATGTACTCGATGCGTTACTAAATATTTTAAAATGTGTAAGTGACAGTTTGAACAAATTTTTTTCGGAATCAGTATTTTGCGTATATCACCTTCATCCACTCATGTCTTCATTTGTCAAAAGTTAACTCTGTTTTGGTTGCGTCAAAGTTGATAATCGGAATACAATGGTGGGGTCAGAGGGAACTTGTCGCCTGTTCACCCCAATCCCTAATTTAATAGTAATAAGCAAATGTACTCACTACTTGAAAGTTAATTAAGCACTTCCGAGACCGTTTTTAAAATTGGTAACCACCCATAGGCACAGATTGGTCAGCGTTGAACTCGTATTGGTCCGTGGTGGAAGACACTTCGGGCGCCAGGCGGCTGTCCTCGTTCTCCAGACTGAAGAAGTTCTCGATTATTTCAAACGACTTTTGGTACACGTCTAGATTCTCGTGCGACTGTAGAAACTCGATCTTGTCCAATCCTGAAAGACAAATATCATGAGTCATTTGCGGGTAGTATAGACAGAACAGTTGGCCGACAATCAATATTTGCAATATGTACTGAAGGACAATATCCTTGATGCCTTTTGTTGGTTTCAGTCCAGCTATGCAATGGAGAATGTTCACTAGTTTTGTTAACTGACTTCCAAAAAAATAATTTTAAACAAAAAAAAAACCGACTTCAAAAAGTAAACTAAAAAGCAAAAAATAAATTTACTTCGCACAAAGTAATACTTATTTTCACTTAAGTAAATAAATTTATTCTATAATTTTGAAGTCGGTGCCAAGTTTAGCGTTTTTTCATATTTTTTTTTCATTTAATATTAGTTTGTAAGCCAGTACTTTGGTAGGTAGGTACATAATATATAGTAATAGTCACATTGATAGTTGTATATTTTTTTCTGATTCTTTTTTTCTGTGATTGCCTACATATATTTAGTAATTTGATATTGTAGTAAGGTTGTTGAAGTACTTACTTGGCACCGACTTCAAAATTATAGAATAAATTTATTTACTTAAGTGAAAATAAGTATTACTTTGTGCGAAGTAAATTTATTTTTTGCTTTTTAGTTTACTTTTTGAAGTCGGTTTTTTTTTTGTTTAAAATTATTTTATTTTAAGATTTTTAGTTATGGGTAGACCGAGTAAGGATAGGTACTTACCGCCAGAGCAGCAATATATATCAAGTTGACTATAAAATGATATACAAATTTTAATAATATCAAAGTCGATACCAGCCAAACTGAATATGATTTATATATAAATCTTTTATTATTTTTAGTCGATTTACATTTCTTTATTTGACTTAAAACATTTTTTTACCGTTTTAATATTTACCTATTTCGTCATATTGTTATGATAGTCCCTATATATAGATACCTACTATCTGGTGAAGACAGAGGTGGTGTTGAGTACTGTAATTGTTATAGTGGCATATTACATATGCTTGCAGTACTTTAAGCGATGTCGTAATTTCCAAACTTATAACTTAAAAGACTAAGCAGTCCTGTATGTCTGTTTCTGATCTATGTGGTATATCTTGATAGTTGATTCAAAATTATGTTTGTTTTTAGTCGGATATGCTTATGGTACTCGAAAAAAATACAAAATTACTAAGAGTGTTCCTATAAATTTCGAGGAGTTCCCTCGATTCCTCACGACACCATCATCAGGCATGCACTTTGATAACTATGAGACCAAGTTCGACTGTAATTGACGTAGTGGCGTATGCTTGCATTTCTTTAAACAACGCTGAAATCTTCAAACGTGTATCTCTAAGGACTCAAAAGTTCTGTTCACTACTTTAGGTCCAGGATATGGTGCAAAATCTTACTATTTGGTAACATATGCTTGGGCTACTTCAGAAAAAATCAAAATCGATATATGTTTCCATATAAATTTTGAGGAGTTCCCTCGATTCCTAACGGATCCCATCATCAGGTCACCACTTTGGTAAACACTGGTACAACACTGTAATTGACGTAGTGGCGTATGCTTGCATTTCTTTAAACAACGCTGCAATCTTCAAACGTGTATCTCTTAGGACTCAGAAGTTCTGTTCAGTACTTTAGGTCCAGGATATGGTGCAAAATCTTACTATTTGGTAACATATGCTTGGGCTACTTCAGAAAAAGTCAAAATCGATATATGTTTCCATATAAATTTTGAGGAGTTCCCTCGATTCCTCACGGATCCCATCATCAGGTCACCACTTTGGTGACAATGGGACCAAACGGGAAGCACCACCTTTCAAATAAAAAAAAAATCATCCAAATCGGTTCACCCAGGCGAAAGTTCTGAGGTAACAAACATAAAAAAAAAAAAAAAAAAAAAAAAAAACATACAGACGAATTGAGAACCTCCTCCTTTTTTTGGAAGTCGGTTAAAAAGGAGGAGGTTTCTCAATTCGACCGTATATATGTTTTTTTTTTATGTTTGTTCGCGGATAACTTCGTCGTTTATGAACCGATTTTAAATATTTTTTCTGTGTTGTGTAGGGTATAATTCCAATTTGGTCCCATTGTCACCAAAATTGTGACCTGATGATGAATCGAGGGAACTTCTCAAAATGAATATGGAAACACATATCGATTTTAATTTTTTCTGAAGTAGCCCAAGCATAAGTTACCAAATAATAAGGTTTTGCACCATATACTGGACCTAAAAGTACTGATCAGAACTTTTAGGTCCTTAGAGATACATGTTAGAATATTCGTTGTTTAAAGGAATGCAAGTATATGCGTCAATGAAGTCGGTTTTTTTGTTTAAAATTATGTTTTCAATATTTGCTATCGCAGCTATAGAAATACATAGTCTAAGAAAAGTTCAACTGTCTAATTAAGGATATAGTTAAGCCTGACTGTCAGATGCAGTCTCTATAACTTTGGGATATGACTATACTACGGGTACCTTTTCTCAATATATAAATGTATTTTTTCGTCAAAAACTATTATTCTTTTTATTTTTTACGTTTTATATAGTCCATATGAAATAAAAAAGTGTGTGTAAAAATTATTTCGATATGTCGCTTAATTCCCGAGATAATGAACTTTAAAGGGTGCGAGTGACGGTCGGCCGGCGCTCGGTGCGGTGACGTCACGGGTCATACGCTCACGCAGTACGTTGCGTGCTCCAGTACGGTGTACTACGTAATAACGCTAATATTATTCGAAATGTCGAATTCAATTAGAAGAAAATCATGTGTTGGGCCAAAATGTGACAGTAATAGCACCGGAAAAGTAATTTTTTTTGGTTCCAATAGATATTAAAATACGTAAGAAATGGCTAAAAGCGATCTGAAATAGGAAAAAAATACAAAATGTCATAAAGTGTATGTGCATACATAATTTTTCAAAATTCATAATTTTCCAACTAATAAGTTTAAGAAAGTAGTCAAAGAACGTTTGTGTGCAAAAGCTTACTATAAAGTTAATGATTATATGAATGATAGCACACCTTGGGAATAAAGTAGCCCCCTACAAGGCTATATATATATATAGTATATTCTATGTTATTTAGCTTTAGTATTGACATATTTATATGTAAATTTATACTTTTTTTAAAAAAGAGAAATTTTCCATCTTTTTGGTAAAAGATGGCAACATGCGAGTTTCTTACGCCGGTTCTTCTTGCTGAGCTAGTTCCCGAACCGGTGGTAGGCATCATATAGAAACGACGTTCAGAAAACATTTTTTTTGTTAAATTTACTCTGAATAAAAATATTTGATTTGATTTGATTTGATTTAACAAAATCACATTTTTTGCACAATAGAGGGCAACCGTTAGTCCATCTATTTTGGGAAAATATCCGATTGCCCTTTTTCATATAATTCATCCATGTTGAAATGAAATAACAAATGAAATAAAGCAACAATATACTGAGAAGCGTTAAGTTATGTCTCCGGACGTATATACGGCGCGCGCGGGCGGCAGGAGCTGTACGACCTGTGACGTCACACTAACACTACGCCAACGCGCGACGATTTTAAATTATTGAGATTTTTAAATGTCTATAAAATCTAAACTAATTGATATTTTGGCATGAAACAAAAAATAGTGTATTAATATTCATATAGGCTTTACTGTGACAAAGTTACAATCAATTTCGCATACCCAGTAACATTCTCCATTATTAGAGGCTGCTCAAATCGTCGATCAGCCAACATTCGAGTTGACGAGTCGACTGGAACGCTCATTGGTGAACATCACTCGCAACATGTTCGCTCACTCGCTACGTTCACCGATGAGCGTTCAGAATAGCTTGTAAACTCAAATGTTAGCTGATAGAGGATTTGATCAGTCTTTCAGAAACCGAGCGATAATTCTCCTTATCGATTTCAATATCGGTGACCCTGGAAATAACTTATAGTTTCTAGTATGAGCCCTTATGACCAACCAGAACGAACAAACAGTAAGTAATAATAATAATTACTATTATTGTGACAGTGGCCAGTTTCGTTGAAACCAGGCCAGCTACCCACGAGTTTTTTTATAATGCCCAAGTGTAAGCGCAATACACAGAAGCACTCTCTCTTCCTTTACTCTCGTAGCCTAGTGGGACGGATAACCGACACAACTTGCGGAAAATCAGGCGCAGTACTGACTTTTTACATGCCCATCGGACGCATGGATCATCTTTCTTGTCCAAAAATCAGGTGATCAGCCTGAAATGTCCTAACCAAACTTGAAAACAACATTTTTTGTTGTCCCAACCTGGGATCGAACCCACGAGTCGAGAGCTAGGCTCTAAACTACTAGACCACGGAGGCGTTCAAACAGTATGAAGGTTACAAGTACAATAATTACCGAAACACTCCTCAACTAGTGCGGCGTAGGGATTGACGCCGGGATGCGTCTGCTGGCCCGCCTTTAGCACGTTGTCGAGTCCGTTGAGCGCCACTTGCACCGTCTTCGTGTCGGTCAGCGTGAGCAGCTCGCACAGCGCCAATATACAACCCTGTTTCACTAGGTAACTGAAAAAAAAAAACAATGACGTAAGCACATCTATGAAATTGCTTTTATAAGGACGCAATAGAATATGATGACAAAATCGGAGATACAGTTTAGTTACGTCCCAGATAAATTTAACCCAAACATAAGCAAAACAAAAACACCGAAATTTTCACATATTTACTTATTGTGCACACTTATCAACACTATCACCGGAATATTAGGATGCCTACACACTAGCGTTTGTCCAGCGTAGGCGTTCGATGAACGTACGCGCAGCGTAGACGCGGCGCGTGTGTCGCGTTATCGTAACGTTTCCTCTGCAGTTAATTAAACGCTGCGCTAGAGAGGCGCAGACGTTACACAATTTCGTTTTCGTTTCGGTATTATCATTAACAAAATGGATTGCTGGAGGATGCGAACAGGATTTTACATGACACCGCAGTAACGCAGGGCATGCGTCGCGCACACGCGGCGCTAGCGCAGCGTACTGATATTTTCCAGTAGAAAAGCGGCGACAACGCGACGCACGCGCCGCTGTTCATTATCCAATACATTTTATAATAATTAAACAATAATTAATATGTTTAAACATCAAATGAAAAACTTTCACTGTAAAAAAAAGGCCATTTTGACACTGCCGACTGCAGAATATAGTATATAGTATATATGGATTCATAGTAGCAAACAATAATCATTGTAGTAAAATTGGCCATTTGGGATCACTGACTAGTCTATGGTTATGTCATAGACGAGTTTGTTTACGTTTGGGTTAAATTTATCTGGGAAATACATAATATCTATCATTTCCTTCTAAATTTCAATTACACCACTGATGGATATTTGGATATCTAAAGAATAAAAGAATTTATTATGCCACGAGAAAACCGTATTCACAATACAACAAACGGTTGGGTTACAAAAGGGGTATCCATTTTTCTCTTTTACGTCTATGTATGTATGTTTGTTCCACCATAGCGCCTAAACTACGAATCCGATTTTAATAAAAGGTTATATGTTCGTAATTATAGAATCTAATATAGGTATAACAGGCTATAAAAAATTCACAAAGGTATTCAAAAACAAATATTAGATAATTATTTATAAATCACAAGATGACAACAATAAAAGCCATATTACACTATTTACACTAGCAGCTTGCAAGTGGCAGCAGGCATGCGACTTATACGTTGCGTGTTTGTAGCGAAAGTATATAATTGTATGAATTATAATCTACAAATACGCCACGAAAACGCTCGCAAACCGCCAGTGTGTTAGTCCTTAACGTGTGCGAAAAAAGTTTAACCTGATTTGTGCGTGAGTCCCGCCGCTGGTCGCGTTGGTGATGGCCCACGCCGCTTCTTTCCTTGTCTGGAATTCCGCGTGCCTCAGTATGTCTATTAACCTCGGAAATATGTCGGCGTCAATAACCGCCTGGAAACAGATAATAAAATATTACGAATTGATGTACAGTCGCGTGCACTAACATAACACCATATTTCATTAAAAAAATGTTATTTTTTTTTATCTAATATAACCAGCAAAGTAAGAAAAATTATTTTTTAAATAATAAAGTACAGTAGTAACAGCAGTTTCAAATGTAAAAAACATCCTCAAAGCTAATCGTTGTCATGCAGTGAGCGAACTGATAATTAATAATTATTAGGGGTGGGCCGAAATTAGTTTTACATTCGGTTTAACTGAACTTCGGCAGCTTGAACCGTACTTCGTTATTTGGCCGAATTTCGGTTAACGGTTAACTATCATAATAGAAATTAATGAAAAAAACATATTTGTAGTAACGGTCTGATATACTCATTCACAGTCATTTATTTGAATTAGAAAAAGTAATCATTAGTGATAAAAAAACCTAAATCCTTGCCTGCCTATTTAACTACCAGTCTTAATCAAAAAACAAAATGTCGACCTGTATCTTTTTCTACCCTTCTCATCAAGTCTTAGAAATCTCCTCTCACTTAATCAAAAAAAAATTAAACTATTTTTCTTACCAATACAGTGTGACTGGTGAGACATAAGCAATATTTGAGGACGTGATATTTGGCTATAACATATATATTTATATAAGATGAAACAAAAATTATATCAATTAATCACTAAGTAAATGTATCTTAAACTTGAATAATTATTTACCCAACGCATGGACACCACGGGTAGGAACGCGCCCGTATTACCTACGTTGATGTCGCACGCCGCCGCCGGGGTGCCGCGCCGGCTACATAGGTATGCCTACTTGCCTATTCGCGTAATTTTC
The DNA here is from genome assembly GCA_905187575.2 of Celastrina argiolus. NCBI lineage: Eukaryota > Metazoa > Arthropoda > Insecta > Lepidoptera > Lycaenidae > Celastrina > Celastrina argiolus. Next base: position 10,701,616 of record LR994581.1, read on the forward strand.
ATAGTATCCATGATTCATTTATTTAAAGGAAAATTTGGTAAAAAATTAAGTACCTACCTAATTTTATTACATATTTATAATGGGAATCGAGTACCAAGACTCTCCGTAAGTATTGCACATGTCTCACCAGTCAGCCTGTATAACTCATGTTTTAACTCAATTAACAACATAATATTATGTTTGCAGCAAGTACGTAAACAAGAAAATGCGCGGCCGAAATTGAACCGAAGTTCGGCCGAACTTTTTATTTTTACCGTACGTTCGGCCGAAGTTCGTATTCGGTTCAAACCACATTCGGCCCATCCCTACTACAGTGAAACTTGGTTAAGTGGGACCTGGATAAGTGAGAAACCTCCCTAACTAGAACTCATGTTGAGGTCCCAACACTTTGGCACTGAATTACCTCTATTAGTGGGACGAGGTAAGCCTCTATAACTGGGATTTGTTCTTTTGATTTATCATCATAGTTACCTCTATAACTGAGACAGCGAGTAAATTTTATATGCATAAACCTCTGTAACTGAGATAACATTGTTTGTTTACTCATTCTTATTCTACCCACAAATTCCACACGTAATTCCAAGTACGTAAGTACACATTTTGAGCTTCAATTACCTTCAGTTTTAGTTTCGCTTTACTCTCATCATACAGATGTTTATTTGAAAAATGCCAAAACGAAAGCTACAATCGTTATCATTACGAGAAAAACTAAAGTTAATATCCGTTTATGAAAGTGGGAAGACACGCGAAGAAGTTTGTGCCGAATTTAATGTGCCAAAATCTACTCTTTGTAGAATTATTCAGAGTAAACATAAAATTATTCAATTTTATGTTCTGAAGGACAAGGAAAACTAAAACTTGTACGTTTATCAGATTTTTGTTGATTACATTTGTATGATTACCTTTATGTATGTACTTTTTAATCACCTCTATTAATGGAACCCTCTGTAAATGAGACAGATATTTATTTATACCAGGTATATCTGAGACACTGGGTAAGTGGAAAACCTCTATAAGTGAAACGACATTGCAGGTCCCTTGATGTCTCACTTAACCAGGTTTCACTGTAATTATAGCCAAGAACACTTTCGTAACAAATCATAACTCGCACTTGGCCGGGTATTTTTAGTTTTTGCTTCACGTATTATAACATGTAAGTCGACCTGTATCTGCACGGCGTTGCCGGCGGTGACGTTGGACAGGGTCCAGCAGGCCTCCTTGCGCAGCGCCTCCGTGGGGGACGCGAGCAGCGCGCGCAGCGCCGGCAGCGGCGCGCAGTTGAGCACCGCCTGCGTCTGCGCGTCGTTGCCCGTCACTATGTTGCCCACCGCGCGCAGCGCCGCCGACACCACGCTGTACTTGCTGTGCCTGCACGCACGTCATAATATAATAGCCGTGTTCGGTGGCTTGTTTTTTGACGCAAAAAGTAAAGCACCAATCAAAAACCTCGGTCGTGTTCGTTTACGCACCTTTTAGCGCCCGCGACCTAGATAATCATAGCATTGTTACATGTTACGCGTATGTCGAACAATGTCAAGTTGTCTACAATTTTTAAATACATTGACAGGAAATGGAAAATAAAGGTTTTTGATTGGTGCATTAAAAGCGAACACGGCTAATAATTTATAATTTATTTGAAGACATGAATCGATGAAGATATGTCGCAAAAAATTTAATCCAGAAAATTCGAGTTTAAAGTCATTTAAACATTTTGGGATAAGAAGTAATTAGTTTTAAGTACCTACATTGATTCTAGAGACGGATCTTTAGATTTTTTATATAGGGTATGTTATAGAGCTAGACGAAAAGGCAGACGGGCCACCGTCGCCTATGAACATGGGCAACACCAGAGGAATCACCAATGCATCGTCGGCCCTGAAGGAGAACTTTTTTAACACCTTTCTTGAAGAACCCCATATCATAGCGTTCCGAGAATACCTCAGAAGGTAGCTCATCCACAGTTTGCAGGTACGCGGCAAGAACGATCGGGAGAATCAATCAAAATTAATATACTTAATACTTTACAACGTATTCTAAAATGTTTAAGTGACAGTTTGAACAAAATTTTCTCAAAATCATGATTTTGTTACATATCACCTTCATCTATTCATGTCTTCATTTATTTCTCAATTAAAATAAGACGAGCCGTCTTTGTTTCAGATATGACGTACCTTCCTGTACATAAGCCTACTCCAAAGTAGACATGGGCGCCTCGGCGCGCCGAACGGTTCCGTGGCGTTTTTTGTTTATGAAAATGCTGACAACTCCTACTACTAGCTCGCCAAAAACTGTATTATCTCTATTAATCGAACGGGACTACTCGATAATACGCGCTGAAGATCTCTATACTAAGTTTTGTGTGGATTTTGCTCCACACCAATATCAGACGATGATCGTTTCCACACCGACTATAATCTGTCTACTCTAGTCTACTCCAAAGTAACGTGACATGACGAAACATTATGAAATCCATTTTTGTAAAGTCTACACATCAGGATACACATTTGCTAATTATGAAAAAACCTTAATTTCGGTAAAAAACTAATGATCATCGAAGATTATAGCCATTTTTCTAATATATTTTCAATAGTGCGCCAAAAAGGGTCGAAGTGTCATGGCAGTAGTGATTATATTCTCTTTGGTGTCATGGCGTCGAGTGTGACATCACGCTTAGGTAAACGTTAGATACCTACTTAAGTAAACCATAGATAAAAAAAAGTAATATATAATGACTAGCAGCGATGGACCATGACAGTGATGTTTACCTAGACGTCATGCGCTGTTATGCGGTGTTTAAAATTGCACTATTTTAATCTTTTAATTTATTGAAAATCTTAATAATCACAAATGTTTAGGTATATAAAAGTAGATCAGTATTTCAAATCCTTTTTATATCTATTTTACCCTGAAATCATTAAATCTTTGATTATTTGTTAATGTCGTCACGCCTATTCATGAAGGTTGGCGAGCGCAGTGCTATAATAAAAACAATATCCACGGAAACACTGCTGCCCGTTTTCGGACATATTATATTCTCACTGTCATCTTTTACGATACCCATGGGAAAAATGATTGTAAGGGGGGTGATATTCTTACGGCATCCCAGTTAGTCTCCATAAACTTTGGGGGAGGCATGTCCCCCAAACTTTTCTAGTGAGACCGGTCACTGGCGGCCTGCATCAACCATGAACACCCTGCGTCAGGTGGTATGTCCGTCTGGTGGGAGGTCGGCTAACCCTGCGACGTTCCGCCCGCGGTCTCCATCGCCATATGCCCCAAGCCATACGATTTTGGCGAAAACCGAATTACATATTTCAGAATCATATTGTTTAGACAAATCTCAGAATTAGAAATAAGGTCAAATTCAAATTCAAAATATTTTATTTCCAAATGAAACTTAACAAGCTATATTCGGAAAGTCAACAAAATGGGTACCACCGGTTCAACCCTAGCCCGCCGAGAAGAACCGGCGTAAGAATCTCGGACGGGGACGGGGTGGTGAGGTAAACTCCTCATTCACTAGAGATTTTGAAATCTAGTAGAAATTACTATGTAAGTACTTGTAAAATGTGTTTAGTGATATATTGGGAGTATTATATTAGTTTTATCCTGTAGCGCAGTGGTTGAGCGCGTTGGTGCTCGAGTGAGAGGTCGCGGGTGCGAATCCAGCCCAGGGAACAAAAAGTTTTTAATGTTCCTAGGTCATGGATGTGTATTAAATTTGTGTATAATATAATAGAAATCTTAAATATATGTATAGTATAAAAGTATTAAATATATTTCCTTTGTCTGGCACCTGTAACACAAGTTCTTCGGATACTTAGCACGGGGCCAGATTGACGTGGTGTGAAGCGTCCATAGATATTGTATTATTATAGTGCTAGCTGTAAGTTTTCCTTAAAAATAAAATTAAAAAAAAATATATCCTATAACTGCGCTTGCCAACCCCCATGCCAAGCGCGGCGAGTATACGCAAATACCCCCTAATGAGTAAAATACTTTGGTGGAGCCTTATGTCCAGTGGACGTCACAGCAGAAATGTCGGACGACTTACAAAAGTAACTCTACGAGCCGCCGACAAACGCCGGCGTCTATGACCGCTTGTATCTTTTCGTTCGGCCCGTCTGACAGATACGACAGCGCCCAGCACGCGTCGCTTAGGAGATCCGCGTCTGTGTGGTGTAATAATCTTGCTAGAACTGGTATACCTAGAAATAAGTATTTACATATCAATACTAATATCAAAAGTTTTAAGTGCAAAACAATATCTACAGACACATTATTTGTCTTGGTTGACATAGATTTTACTACACAAAAGTTAGAACACAAAAATAAAAAGTTATTGTGAGCAACAGCAGCAATATGTATATTTTTTTACTATAGAACACTGGTTATAACTTTTCCTTAATTTTATAATAAAACTTACCTGGTGCCACAGCCTCAAAATTGGTAGGAGGATTTTTACCCCTACACAGATTGGACAGTGTCCATACTGCATTTTTCGTTATGGATAATCTTGCAGGTTTGTTGAATATCCTGAAAAATATTGAGGATCTTATTCAGTGTTTATTTATCTATAATAATATAAATAATTCAGTTATGTTTCTTTGTGCTAAATTTTAATGAGTAGTATTTTAATTTTGTATTGTAAACATGCATCCACAACTGCATAATTATACACATTGTTTCGGGTCATGTCCCTACATGCAAAAACATACACACACACAAAACACGAAGTGTGTGGGTATGTCACAACCTAGTGTAATTGGAGGCTGTGTGTAAATCTTTTGTGGGTTCCCGATGGACTGGGGACAAGTCCGAGATATGAGGGACTTTTCAAATGTCCTTGGTATGCACTCTTACCCACAGAAGAGTAAAAGAGGTTAGAATGGCATTGTAGGCGGGGCAGACGCGCCGTACATATGATCAAATGATCATATGTCAGCCGAAACAAGTTTCATCGGTCAACAGTCACACTCTTACTGTGACAGCGTACGGAGCTCCACAAAAAGTCGTTAAAAATGCCGTGTTGCGCTGATTTAACGTGTCGGAAAAGAAGCCAAGTGTGTAGTGTAGCCTGAGAAGGAATTTCTTTCTACCGGTAAGTCCAAAAACTTTTAATTTTATGTGATATTAGTAATTATTTCCATAGCATTATGTACTTCGTGATCGAAAACGATATATTCGTATTTAGGCGCAAAATTATCCATTGCTCGCAATACGTGGGTACCATTTTGTATAATGTGTTTGCGAGTGCGCAATGTATTGCATTCACAGCGAACAATGCGCACGTCGAATCATAGCTTCAATTCTAGGTACTTCGTACGTATCGATAGTGTTGTACCAAGATGTAAACAATGTCGATATAAGAAAATGATATTATAATTTAAGCAACTCTCTTTATTGATAATTACCATCAATGATTGTTTATTTAATTTAGCTTTTCAGAAAGAAAATTTCATACGGACATTATTATAATTATATTGTTATATCTGTGATTAATGTATGTTTTTTTTGCCTAGTAAATAAATAAATAGATTATTAAGAACATTACATTAGTCGTACGGTACCCTGTCACCCCTCAAAAATTTAACCGACCTATTGCAAAAAATGTGACAAAAATTTTATCGATATTAATTATCGACCTTCGGTCGCTCTAACGTGTATGTGAAAAGTGCGCGTGTGTAAGTGTAAATGTTTACGTTAGTGTGACAACCAATTACAAATTAGCAATCTAAGTGCGTGAGGTTTATTTGTGTGCGTAACGCTCGTACGTATTGGGTTACTTCCTTGTAGTGGAATTAAGAGTGGGAGACAAGCGGCGACGCGCGTTCTGATACAAATTCGAAACTATTTCCATTCTAACCTCTTTATCTGTTCTGTGCTCTTACCAATCTAAAGCCTCACAATGTCTCCTCCGTATGGTGCTGGGGCCCCCGGAAGGCAGTGTGTGAACTGTAGAACCCGCCCACCGCCACGAGCACCCCCACAATGCTACACGCCTCAATATTACGAGACAGGGTATTGACTAAGAAACCACGAACTCACTCGAGCAGCGGCGGCAATACGCCGGCAGCGAGCACGGCGTCACGGAAGCGCGGCGAGTCGCCGGCGATGTTGCCAAGCGCCCACACGGCTTGCTCTCGCACGTCATCGCTCGCGCCGCTTACTAGAGCCACCAGCACCCCCACAGCGCCGCACTCAACGACCACACGCGTCTGCTCGGACGTGCCGGATGCTATGTTCGTCAGCGCCCATGCTGCCTCAAACTGAAAACGAATTAAACTAAAAATGTTGGTAAGTTGTGAAGTTTGAGTTGATATATCTTTGTAAGGCCAGGCACATAAGATTCAAGTCCTTACATAATATTAAAAGACAAAATCTTCCACTGTGCTTATCAGCCTGTTTGTTAAACTTAAACACTAAGGGCGTGTTTCACCAAGCAATGTTAAAGTTAATCCTTCGTTAAATATCATGTTATCCCTCTCGTATTTCCTTTCAATGAACGAGAAGGCATGGTATTTTAACATGGCGTTAACTTTAACATTGCTTGGTGAAACACGCCCTAAGGGTGTGTTTCACCAAGCAATGTTAAAGTTAACGCCATGTTAAATATCACGTTATCCCTCTCGTATTACCTGTCAATGAATGGCATGGTATTTTAACATGCCGTTAACTTTAACATTGCTTGGTGAAACACGGCCTAAGGGCGTGATTTATCAAGCAATGTAAAAGTCCTTTGTTAAAAATCTTGTTGTTCCTCTCGTAATTCCTATCAATAAATGAGAAGGCATGGTAATTTAACAAGCTGTTAACACTAACATATATGTTGGTGAAATTGGGACTAAGGGCGTGTTTCACCAACGCATGTTAGTGCTAACGGCGTGTTAAATTATCATGCCTTCTCATTCATTGATAGGATCTACGGAAGGAATAACATGATATTTAACGAAGGATTAACTTTTACATGGCTTGGTAAAACATGCCCTAATGGTGTTTTAGAAATGGATAGATTGGTTCCTGAAGATGGTTTTAGTGTAAACTGCTTAACAACTTTTTACAAAATACTTAAATAACTAGGACAAAATAATTTGTATTTAAATAAGATACAGTATACTAAATACCTTACCCTTACTAATAAAAATATTTACACAACAGTTAGTTATTCAAAAAATTGCTGTCTTTGTCTCATATTTTAAAAAAAAGTCCTTTACAGACATAGCTCAGTAACATTGAATAACTTATTTATACAGTTAATTATTTTATTACTAAGAGAGTAATATTAACATAATACCTGTAATGTAGGATTTGTAGTATTTGTTAAAAATTCAACAAATTTTGGAACTATTCCTGTCCGGATAACTTCATCTATAAGTGGATTTGGTTCCCGACTAAGAAGTTTTCTAAATTTTTGTGTTGCCATAACTTGTTCCTGAGGATTATCTCCATAAAGAGCCGCTGTCATAGCTGGTGTTATATCTTCTGTTGGTAATATACCCACATCATCCTGCAACACATTTTTTTTTTTTATAAATTTGGTAAAAAAAACATTTATCTTAGTTCACTATTTTTATCATATTGAGATAGAAATGTTAATTTAGGTACCATAAATATTTACATGCGTCACTCAATGATATCAAAATTCAAAATATAAATTTAGAACAAATATTATTAACAAGTTTTATAAACCTGCAGTTGTATGTCAGGAGCATCTGGTCCAGGCAAATTTACATTTCTACGCTTAAAAAGTTGTTGTTCTCTTTTCTGTTTCCTTAATTGTACACCCTCCTCCTCCCGCCGACGTCGGAGCTCATCCGCACTCAACCCAGCATTCTTGTAACGGTGCTTGTGACCACTGGACATCTAATATTGAAAAAAGTAGGAACATGACATCAAAAAGCAATAAAATGAAGTTATGTATATTATACTTAATAATTACATTTGCTTCATAATGATCGTTTGTTACATATTGTGTTACAAATAACAAACTCTTGATGTGATTGTCATTTACTTGGGCTGAAATCAAATTTGTAGGAATCTATTTTATAAATTTTGGGTAATATTTAATTAAATCTGATTTATCATAGTCACACTCTAAGAAATTGTGTTATTCAAGCTGGTACATAATTAAAATTCTATAAAAAATACTGTTTATCTCTGTCAAATCAATAGAAACGTTTCAAAATTATTTTACCGTATGAATTTATAAAATACTTACTGTAGTACTATGTAAATAATTACAAGGACAAATGAAATTCAATTCACCATTTGATTTAATTATAAAAAGAACTTAAATTTTGGATATTTTCAATACAATCTAAAAATCACGTCACTCACTCAACCACTGAAAAAATGATGTGTTTACTTTTTTATAATATGACAAATACATTAAACAGATTCTAGCAAATTGGGTCACTGGAGATTCTGATTCTCAAATGTATAGTTTTCCAACTACAGGGCACCAAGTAAGTGTTCTCACTTCTCAAGTTAAATACATAAAAAAAACTGTTAGCAATCAAGTGTTTATTAATTATAGATACCTATTATGTCATTTTATTGTATAGTACTAATAATCTTTGTACTACGTACAACAGGAATGAGCTGTTGTCGCAAAATTGAAGCCGAGCGAGAGATCAGTAACTGTCCCTCATATCACTTTACTGTACACTATATTTATTGTATAATAATCAAGCAAAAACAAGAGTCTGTATCTAATGAACATACGAATGAGCATTCCTGTTGTATTTAATACTTCCATGTGTCTATTTTATGATTTTATGATTATTACAGTGGATCATTTATAGAGCAGTGTTCTCAGTCGCGATCACGAAAAACATGTCGCGGCAACGTAGTCTCGATCTCTTTTCGCTTATGTTACTTGTACAGGCAAATTTGGAAAAAAAAACGAATGTCAAACAGCTGTCAATTGCATTTCAAACGTCAAGTGTCATCACTCAGCTGACACCTGCTGACACTGTTGACTGATAAATGTCTTGGAAGTTTTTCATTTCAAGGTTTTCACAGATTTATCTACATATGTAATATATATTTAAAAGTATATTCTATGAAAAGTCTTGCTCGTTATGTAATGAAATTTGGTAGTGTGCAAAATTTAAATTTTCTGTTGTTGGTGTGCAAAATAAGCTCCATACTCGTCTTACGTCTTATTTTCAATTCTATGTGCTACGAAATACGACCAATTATTAAAAACGCTACTCACAAGTTGTCAGCTGTATGAAATTATTGTGTCACTCTTGATTTTCCTCATTTTGCAAGTTCCCCAGTGTTCCCATTGGATTTTATCAAGATGTATACAAAAATGAATAGAATACGTATATTGGGAAGGAATAATTTTGCAATTATGAGATTTATGGCAACGCCTTCAGGGCCTACACCTAACGACGTGCGAAATGTTTCGCCAAAATATAAACCGACAGATTTTCAAAAGACTCTTCTTGTATGGACTAAAAAGTATAAAAGCAAGGAGGAAATCCCATCACTAGTATCGTAAGTTTATTTATGGTACTTTAAAAAAATCTAGTCATACATTATTGGATGGTTTGCAGTACAAAGTTTGCACTAATAGTAAATTTAGGTTTTTTTCAAACATCATCAATATTTAACTGATTATATTTTTCAGATCAGAAACAATTGATAGAGCTCGAACTGAGGCTAGGATTAAATTATCTAACTTTTTGATAGTGCTGACTGCTCTTGGAAGTTTTGGTGCAATATTACTAGGAAAAGCAGCAGCAAAGAGAGGAGAATCTGTCCAAAAAATGAATCAGGATTGGCACAAACAATATCAAGAAGATTATAAAAAGAGACAAGAAGGTGATACTAAAGCTGCTTAAATACCACAGGGCCACACCATATTGTTGCTTTATAATATTATTTTCGAACAAATTTTCAAATGTAAACATACTATTTTTGTAGTTGCTGTTATTATGATAATACTTTTTTACATAACCAGCTTTATGTCTAAAGAGAAATATATAAATAATAACCCATTAAAGCTTATAACATATTATTTACTTATAATTTTCCTGGGGATATACAATTAAGGTAGGTTTGTTATTTTCCTGGTGCAGCTTCAGTATTTTTGTACGAAATGTTTGTTGTAAAGTGAATAAATTGGATATGATGTTATAAAAATAAATATTTTTAAGACTTAAATTCATTTGCAAATTCTTGAATTTATTCTATAAAAATACTTTGTAAATATTGTGATATATAACATCAAATCATGTTAATAATCTTGAATCCCACAGTGAGTCATGTTAATAATCTTTACACAATCTTTCATTTGTTAAGATCAAGACAATGTTTTAGTGGTTGATGAAATTTTGTATTTATTTACCAATTGGTTGTCATAAGTTAGTATTACAATTAAATATCTTTAATAGCTTCTTCTCTTCTTTATATATATAAATGTATTGCTGTTCATTAGTCTAAAATGGCTTAACCGATTTGGCTATTTTTTGTCTTAAAATATTTGTGGAAGTCCAGAGAAGGATTAAATGGTAAGAAAATACTGTTTGTATGCTCAATGAAGTGGGCACGGGTCAGCTAGTTAATAATAAAACATTGCTTTATCTATAAACTATAAAACATTTATTTATACAATATCAGTCTTCATAACTCATTTGGTTTATAGTGTGTTCTGCATTTGTCGGTAAACAGTTTACAGGTCTTTTCCTTTATAACTTCTTCCACACTTAACTCTGTTTGCAGCAGGCGTAACTACAACAATTAAAGTCTTAAGTGTATGTGACAAACTGAAAAAATATTGACAGTGTAATTTAATGAATGATCATTAAGAAATAACAAATACTTGGAGCAATTGTTGTTGGTTTTGTATATTTTATATTTTCCTGGCTATTTAAATATGTGTAATTCTGTGCTAAATCATCTGGACAAAACACAATTCAATTACCACTTGGTAACATCATGTGCTTTGAAATTAATTTGCAATGAAAAAAAGTCAAATGATCTAATTTAAATAATAAAGTGCAAGCTGGCCTAAAATTATTATATAAATGAATGGTACAGTACAGTTACAGTAAATTCACAGACTTGTTTTTCAAGATAAGCACTAAGTGACAAAATGTTTCAATAGGATCCAAAATTCTGAATAGGTAATTGTTTACATTATATTCAGCACATTTTAGTGCATATTGATATAAAAGATTGACTTATTATTGATTTATTTCACTGAATTTCTTAAGGTATTGAACATTTCAACATTAAATAGCTCATTGTGTAAATATTTAGAATGATAATGGATTTTATTTTACTAACCTTTCGTTGTTCAAACTTTAATTTTTTAAGGATGTCTAAGCTGTCAGGTTGTTTTTCCTTTGCAACCTTAAGATTTTTAACAGTTTCAGCAGTTACAACGATACAATTTTTAATAACATTTTCTCTTTCAGAATGACCTTTTTTAATTTGTTCATGTAAATCTTGACAAGCAGAAGAGGCATTGACTTTTCCTTTAAACGATTCAGTAGGAATAGAAGTATTTAATGAATAAACAATTTTGTCATCTAGAACCCTCATTTTCTTCAGGATGTCCTATAAACAATTGACAAATTATAAGAAGTTTAATAAGAAAAACGTCAAAAAATTATACGAACAACAAACCTGAAACTCTAAAAAATCGGGGCAAATCATCTTCTCTTTTTGTTTTTAGACAAAAAGCACCAAGTTTTTCAAAAGATGTTCTTCACTATTTCTTCATAACCTTAAAAATATTTTTGTAAAAAAAACATACTCGCAACTTAAAGCTAAACCTAACCTGACTTATCTTAGATAAAACAAGGAACCCTAATTTATAAAATATACTCTTTGTAAACATACAAGGTAAGCTGTAATTTGAAATTTAGTACCTAGCAGGAAGTATTTCTTTTTGACAATTTTTGTTTTTTTTATGAAACAATTAAACCTTTTTTTGCCTATTACAAGTTCAGAAAATAATTACTTTTGCTTCAACTGAAAACTCTGTTTTTCTAAATCTACCTTAAATCTTATCATATTTTATTTTACCTAAGTATTTCATCTAAAAAATCGACATGTCTTTTAAATAAAAATTTTGTTTTCTCGCCTTATAAATTATGTTTGACACAATGATTTAATGCATTATGAATGCAATACCTTGCAATACTACCATAAAAAAAATCTAAGATGTAGGTACCTAATCACTTTAGTAGAGCTCGCTAAATTTAGCCCGATTCTGAATTAATATTCCATTATTTTCAATTTTTTTATGTTCAGATTAAACTCAGTTTATGCTCAGATTAAATAATTTTGATTGATTATCGTTTGTTCGATAGCTATTGACGTTTGTTCGATCTTACAAACAATAAAATTCTTAGATAAATATTATCCTGCATTGCGCTTGTCTTGCCACTTGTTAGTCAGTTTGCAATGGCCGTATTTACTATCGTTTTTACCCGACTTCGGCGCAATCAAAAGAATAAGCAAAATACAAGAAGGAAGGAAGGAAAGGAGTAATGATTTTGGAAGTCTATGTATTTATGTTTATTTGTTCCCTCGCAGCAGCAAAAGTACTGGGCGGCGATTCTCAGGCCTAGAACTCATTTCCGAATATTAGTATTTGCAGATTATGTGCAGATTTTATCTAAGTAAATGATACATGATAAACTTAATACGAAAAACCGAAAACGAATTACACTATTATATTATAATACAATATATTAAACACTTGACCGTTAGTTAAAGTTTACAACCTTGAGAGTGGCAACACCTAGTTTCCATCATATCTTTTGTCCTTTTCTTTCCTTTTTAACCTTTACCTCTATCTATCTCGCTCGCTCATTCCCCACCAGGTAGTGTCGAGCTGAAAATTAAGCTCTGACACCTGCCTCATTGGCGTTAAATTTTCCATCAACAGCGGTTCACTTTCGATACTATAGTCATTATCGAAGTGCTGCCGCAGGATACCCGGTGAGTTCTTATAATTATAACTTTATTGAACCTCTGAAACTCATGGAAAGATTCTAAGCTCTAACGGTTTTTACCGTTTGCATACTATTCATAGAGTTTTATATTCTTAAATATCCAAGAAATAAGGAATCTTTCTTTGTTTCAGAGAATGTTATTATTAATTAACTTATTTTATGTTGTGTCCTTTGTAGTGTCAGGAGTTACTTATTGCAAAGTGAATTAATATATTTCTGTGGATAATTTAGTACTTTTGTCGGTATCATGTGGGTACCTACACAATATTTTGTGTCGTAAGAAAATGTGCTAACGTTTGTAATAGATTTGGTAAAGATAAAAATAACTTTTGCGTTGCAAATTTACAATCGTACTACCCACATTTCATTGATAATTCTTTAAATAAAATTTAAATGTTCACTTTGTCGCACACTATTTCTCCTTCCTTTTAGATAATTATAATGGATAATACAAATGCAAAAACGTCCACCGTTCACCACGTTGAACACACCGGTTCTCGTCCGATCACCGAAGTTAAGCAACGTCGGGCGCGGTCACCCATCCAAGTACTAACTTGGATGGGTGACCGCCTGGGAATGTTCGCGTGATGTTGGCTTTTTGTTGGTTGCCAATCTACGGCAGGGCCCTCTGGTTTGCAAATCGAACGTTCGCATCGTACTTCCCTAAAAAAGGGGGGGTGGGGCAAACATAATCGCAAATATGACCTGTTATAGAAGTTATCGAACGAAGTAACCGAACTTCGCAGACATATTTATGAAGGCGAACCTTCTTGTATAAATCATCAAGGATCTCAGGATTTTTCTACCATTCCTAATGATTTAACTTTTTTTAAAAATGAGGGTATCTGACAATAATACTAATAATGAGATTAGTATGAATTTTAATTTTGAATTACACTGTGGTTGAAGGATCAAATCCCGCTATATGATAGATTGACTTTTTAGTTAAATTAAAGGAACCATCTAAGGGCTCAGAAAATTATTATTTTGAAATGCTAAAAAAAAAAAAAAAAACAACATTTCAATAAGAATGAGTAGTTTGATGTCAGTTATGCTGACTTTCAAAATCTTTATAATAATTATTCTCCGGGTTTTACCCAGTTGGAAATTAATGACGAAGTTATGGCTTATGATGGTCAGCGTCGCTTTGCTTACAGTGACAAATGTTTTGGTGCTCTTTCCTTCTGTATTTTAAAACAAAAAGAACTGTTGCAAGATAGCATATATAAACTTATATCCTGGGCGCGAGATAGTTGTAATACTGTAAACGCTAACGAGTTACATAAAAAAGTTGTTGAGCTATTTAAACAACTGACATTAGTCTTAGAGAAAACAGATGGTGTAAGAAAATTTTTTATACCACTTATTTGCCTCGCAGGCATTAAACAAAAATAATTATCACCCCTCGCAGGGGTTTGATAATAATCATAGAACACACTCTCAGAGTACGTTCCAAAGACAGCCCCCGCAGGGCTCGTCGTATACCCAACCCACGCAGGGTTACTTTTATACCAGACCCACGCAGGGTACATTTGGCACCAATAGGCCTGAAAATAATAGCACACGAGGGTCCTTTCGACCCCGTGAAGTTTCACAAAACAGACACGAGCCTGGTACAGGAATTAGGAGACGTGGTCCCCAGGATTCACAATCGGGGAATAGGCGACGTCGATTCTGACCACTTCGTGGCGGGCCAATTAATTTTTTTTTGCATACCGGTTGAGATATCTAGGTGCACATCGCACACTTTTAAAAGATATCCGAGGGTACCGAATACCCTTTCAAGCGAGACTTCCTCTCTTATTTCTCAAAAATCAAGGACGTTTGACGACTCTAGAGTCAGAACCCATGTCCGACAGTATATCACAAATGATTCGGAAAAGGGAGTTCTGGAGGAGGCTCCTCTTTTTTGGAGCTTTATCTCGACTATGTTTTTAGTCCCTAAAGGAGACGGCACAAACCGATCCAATTTTCAACCTGAAAAATCTAAACTGGTATGTCGCAAATCAGCTATTCAAACTAGTTAATGTTTCGGGTGCCAGGGTTTCTCCAATGAAACGACTGGTTGTGATAAAAATAATTATAATAATAATATATTGTATAACGGGGCCTCTGCGTGTGGCTTCGGCCCCACGCATGCCTTCCAAAGGTCCGTGATTTAATTGCCCGTGAGCAAGAAAGCTATAGCTATAGCTTTTTTAATTATTATTATTATATCTGTATACACAGACATAATAATAATAATTATCACCCTTCGCAGGGGTTTGATAATAATCATAGAATACACTCTTAGAGTACGGTCCAAAGATAGCCCCCGCAGGACTCGTCGTATACTCAACCCACGCAGGGTTACTTTTATACCACGTAGGGCACATTTGGCACCAATAGCTTGGAAACAATAGCACACGAGGTCCTTTCGACCCCGTGGACATTGGTCCACGGGGTCCATTGGGACCAATTTTCAACCTGCAAAGTCTTAATTGGTATGTCGCAACTCAGCCATTCAAACTAGTTAATGTTTCGGGTGCCAGGGTTGAAATATTTATTTGCATATTGACATTTGACAAAATACAAAGTCTACCCTTACGGGTGTACATACAGTGCGTTTAAAACTAAATATAATATAAAGTTTCTCCAACAAAACGACTGGTTCTGCAAAGTAGACCTTTCGCAAGCACACTTCAATGTGCCCATCTGACACAGTCACAGACGTTTTCTTCGGCTAGTGTACAAAGGGAAATTACTGCAAATGGCTTGTCTGCCGTTCGGCCTCAGTACAACTCCGAATATCTTCGCAACACTTTCGAATTGAGTGGCCCAAACTTTAACGGACGAAGGCATCAGAGTCCTAGTATAATTTGGACAATTTTTAGTAGTACACCAAGAGTACCAGACACTCACATGTGCAGGTCATCCTTGCACGTCTAATAGTTTTTGGGGTGGCAGATAAATTATCAAGTCAGTGACTAATTCCCAAAAGAAATTAGTGTTCCTCGATACCCTTTGGGTCACGTGGTTAAACAAAAATATGCTCTCCAACGGGAAAATAGTTTACTTACGCTTACGTCTCGAGAAAGTTCTACGAGATGTAACTAAAAATCTTTAGAGCTTAATAGACATATTGAATTTTGCGAGCTTCGCAGTTCCATAAGGCAGATTACACTTTCGAGAAACCTTGTCTTACCTCAACAAAGTCCTATGATTGATGTTGTGATATTGCCAACGGAGTTACAAAAGAAGATGAGGTGGTGGTTAGAAAATTGTCATGGGGAATCGATGATTCATTTTCCAACAGCGGAACATTTTCTAACGGTAGACGCATCAGACGTTCCGTGGGGAGCTCTGCTGAAAAAAAAAAAAAAAAAAAAAACATGATTTAGGTCAACAAAACATCAGCGTCCACCCGAGTGGCATCTGCTTCCCCAGGCTATAGAGAAAATATTTCCAAGGTTCGGTGTTCCTCTGATAGATTTGTTCGCGTCGGAACAGGTAAATTTGGTCATGAATTAGGTATTTGTCACTAGAACAGAAGGACTATGATAGCAACGTTTCACGTTGCCTTCTCACAGGTATGGTACTTTCCCACAGCACGGGTGTTCCCACCACCGTGCATTATTCCGAAAGTCCTGAAACACCAGAACCTTGCACGAGGAATCTATCTCCTCGTAGACCCCTTGAGACAAGCTCAAGAACGCTCGTTCCCAACGGCACTGAAGGCACGAGCAGTATAGCACCACGCTTCATAGTCAAGGATCTCTATCACTGTTGATATTTTGCAGATTTACATATTGTAGAGGGACTGGCTTATAACACGATTAATCTTCGTAAGTCCGTGGTAGCCACTTTAACTAACCCTGATAATGCCAGTAATTTGAGTTCAGACGTGTAAGTATGTCATGTCTTAAAAGCTATAGCTTTACAAAACCTGTAAGTTATTTTTACACATTATAACTGTGAACGAGGCTAGTATATTTGCTACTTCTCGACATACAGCAACTCCTATAATACTTTGCTCTGCCCGCAGGGTCCATGAACTTTATTACAGATACAAAACATTATGTTGAATAAGCCAATTCTTTGGTTTTATGGCCTGTTTTTGTACCTAAAACCGACACTGCCACGTACAGGCAGTCTGGATGGGGTTTTATTGCAATAATGAGAATAAAAAACCTTGATCCAGTATTTTGGGTAAAGCTGGAGCACGCCAAAGGCGGCCTCTCCATACTCTTATCAGTTCACTACTGTCTAAACTAACTGTCCACTAGACTGCATCCTGTCGGGGGGAAACTTGAGGTCAAAAACGACATTTAAACGTCTTTACCGTATATCTGATGTTAATAATAGCGGTTTTATACGCTTGTTTAACCCTGCTTAATTATACTGTTATAAAGTTTCAATTTCACAATGACCTTTGCATTAGGTTAGCCATAATTAAGCTACATACCTATTGCCTTCAACTTATGAACTATATTGAATTACTTTAATAATTGTAAAAATTGTCTAATCATATTTTGTGAAATCAAGATATTTGTTTACTGTAACTAATAATTCCATAAATATTTTATTATGAAAGTAACCAAGTTTGGTTTGTACATTATAACAATTATAATCTCTTTATAATTAAGTTCAAAAATTATATTAATATTAGTAACACTACTGCACTGATATTTATTTTTTATTTCATTTTATTTGTACAGTAACTTATGCCTATGATGGGTACATTTTATGATGTTGTAATAAATGAGTTACAATTAAATGATAGTAATATGTATTATACAAATTGTATTATATTCTCGCTCAATACGTTAATATTGATAATCTAAAATGCCAGTTGTTTCAACACAGCATTCTATTTTAATTTATACTGAATATTCTTAAACTTTCAGTTTGTATGCATTACATTATAATGTCAAAATCACATTGGCGTCCTTATACAGATTTAATTTACCCACCAGGCGATAACAAACACGTCTCAAGGTTGTAAACTTTAACTAACGGTCAAGTGTTTAATATAAGTGTTTTACCTGAAATAAAACACATATTAAATACTTACCTTAGTTAAAGTTTACAAATTTAAATTCTGCCTGGCAGTTCCTCTCGACTCAATGAGGCAGGTGTCAGAGCTTAATTTTCAGCTCGACACTACCTGGTGGGGAATGAGCGAGCGAGATAGATAGAGGTAAAGGTTAAAAAGGAAAGAAAAGGACAAAAGATATGATGGAAACTAGGTGTTGCCACTCTCAAGGTTGTAAACTTTAACTAAGGTAAGTATTTAATATGTGTTTTATTTCAGGTAAAACACTTCTAATTTATATTATATTTATAATATAATATAATATATACTTCAATAGTGATTGAACAAACGATAATCAATCAAAATTAATTAAAGTGTGCGATAAAAATAAAGATGTCTACTAAGGGGAGCCAACTTAAGGGTGAAATTTGTTTAATTAATTATAAATAAACAAAAAGCAAACAATTTTTACATTCGAAAAATCACGAAAAAAGCAAGAAATTAACGTACTTTATTAACAATACAAACGTACTTAAAAAAAAAAAACGATATAGCCAGCCATAGACTAGAATAGAATATATACTCTATGCGTCATGTCAATGTCATAATTATAGTGACAGCTCGTTTTGGTCTTTCTTAATTTGTACAAGAAGTCAAGATGAAGTACGTTTGTATTGTTAATTTAATTTCTATATATCTCAGCAATCCTAGGATATGAAATGATGTGTTCAATATTATATTTAGTGCAGTGAACGTTTTACTCTTACAGTGTATTATTTTCAGGATCGGACTTTGCGCCTACAGTGGTTACAAGATTTACCCCGGCCATGGTAAAACCATGGTTAAAGTTGACGGCAAGGTAATGTATTTGTATTTAACAAATCAAAAGTTATCTTGAGTGTTTGTTCTAGTTTATTATAATTATGCTTGCATTATCATATTATCCAATCAATAGCTGTACACCATCGTTCATGTTGTTATTAAATATAATATGAACCATTACTTAGGCGTCATCTACATTACATTAAGTGTAATTTGTATAATTTAAATTTACTAAATACCTATTGATAGTGGTTAAACAAGCCAGCCAGTCAGTTTAGCCACAAGCATTAAACTCCTAAATTGTTTGGTTTTCAGTCATTTACATTCTTAAATTCAAAATGTGAAGCCGCTCACTTGATGAGGAGAAATCCTCGTAAAGTAACCTGGACAGTGCTATACAGGTAACAATAATTATAAAATATTTATATTGTATATTTTTTAGTTTCTTAGATGCTTAAATTAATTGTATCAGCTGCTTTTATTGGTTAAGATTAGTATGTTATGACACATTGTTACCCAAGAGAATATTTTGTTAGTTTTTCCTTCAAATACGTACTAAACACTACTTGTATTCCAAATTTAAAGCTTTTATGACTGCTAGAAGTGCCTAGTACTTTGATGATTGGTCAGCTGCTAGTCAGTAACAAAACTGAGAAATTATAATTTTAAACTTCGATTTCAAATTGAATAAAATTTTAAATATACAGTGTTCATACAATGCTTCCTTACTTATTAATAATGCAGTTGTAAAAAATGCTTCTATTTTTATTCACAATCGAGTTATAGGGGCTCTAAAATGCCCTGAACTGTTCCAAGAAAAGGATCTCAATATGCCGGGAGCACTGCAATACCCCAGATCACATTGAGATTCTATATCTAATTATTTATGTTTTTTCAGACGTAAGTTCAAGAAGGGTCAAGAGGAAGAGCAGGCCAAGAAACGCACAAGGAGGACACAGAAATTCCAACGTGCTATTGTTGGAGCTTCCCTCAGTGACATCATGGCTAAGCGTAACATGAAGCCTGAAGTCAGGAAGGCTCAAAGAGACCAAGCAATCAAGTAAGTGTGATCATGTTGTATATTAGAGCTGTAAAATCTATTAAACATACATTTTTTTAAATGTATATTTGTGCCTTGCACACATTTATATGAAAAAGGAATAAAACAAGTTTTTTTAATACTTGAAACATACTTTTCTTTTGAAAGTCAATAATATCAAAGAATGAAAATACTTATTAATTTTTTTTTCAGAGCTGCCAAGGAACAGAAAAAATCTACTAAGGCTGCAAAGAAGTCCACATCTGCACCAACTAAAGTGAAGGCACCACCCAAACCTAAAGCTGCTAAAGTCAGTCAAAAGGCTGCACCACGTGTTGGTGGAAAACGATAAGGACTATCAATAAACACCTAAATTAAACTTACCTGTTTTCATTTACTTTATCTTGAGAGTATAAGTGAAATTCCTTCAGAAGGCCAATAAGTGCTCATTTAACAAATTGTTATAAGATTGTGGTTTTGGAAACAAAATCCAAGAAGCTGTGTGTTGAAAGTTTTAGGCAAATGCTTTTTCCTTTAAATCCAAATTTAAAATTAAAAAAGTGCACATAAAGAGTTTATTTTATTAATTAGCAAAGTCCTACTAATGGGCTCACATTTTTACACTTTGATATGGAACCCTAAAACCATAATTCTCAAAAGACGACATAGCTTTACCAAGTTCTATTTTAAACATTCTTTATATCTTCTAGCTGTTCCCGCGACCTCGTTCGCGTGATTTTTAAATGACTTAAGCCATTTATGCAGCGCACGCAATGAAAGTCCCCAAATGTAATTAATTTTCCCCGTTTTTGCAACATTTCTCACTGACGCTTCGCTCCTATTGGTCGCAGCGTAATGTTATATCGACTAAAGCCTTCCCCTATAAATGGACTATCTAACAAAAAAATAATTTTTCAAATTGGACCAGTACCTAGTTCCTGAGATTAGCGCGTATAAGCAAACAAACAAACAAACTCTTCCGCTTTATAATATTAGTATAGATTACTACTACCCCTTATATGGGTAACCTTGTTAAATGTTCAATCTCTCAACAGTTCTCAATCAATTCATTTGGTATTAAATATACCAAAAACGCAAACTTAACTAAATTATATGATACTGGTCCAATTCAGCTACTCAAATTATATTACATATTATTATGATCTAAACACGTTACCTAGGCCTAATTCATTACATTTATAGTGTAATGTGTAACTCATAAATAAATTATTTAACCAACTACGATTTTTGAACTTAAATTACTTTTTACCCGACTTCGGCGAAGCCAAAAGGAAGGGTAATGATTTTGGTAGTCTATGTATGTATGTATGTTCCCTCGTAGCGGCTAAACTACTGGTCTGGAAACGATTGGTGATGATACCGCGAGTGACATAGTCTATATATTTTTAGGCTAAAATTTGTGTATTTTGAAAATACACAAAAACAAAAACTAGCTCCAAAAAAAATAAAATTAAGATAATTGTGTCGTGTTTGGTATCAAAAGATAGGTCTTGGAAATCACACCACGAATATGTTTTTACATTTTTTATTAATAATTATATTTTATCGTTAAATTCAAAATAAATGTTTAAAATGCGGTCGTACAAGTAGTACCTCGGAGTTGTTTAGTTACTTTCTATGTAATGGTGAAAAATGGTCAAGGTAGAGCCGTGGTCGTACCCGCTATTGGATTACCCGAATATTATTATTTTCCAAGTTCTGTTTTTTTCTTCCGTATTTTTGTGTGAGGTGACGCTTAGATTTTATTAGCGGATACGACCACGGCTCTACCTTGATCATTTTTGTACCTACGCATTTCAAATTGAATTATTTTCTTGTTTCTGCCTTTTTAGACCCATTTTTTGCGATGTCGGGTTTTAGTTTTTTAATATATTTTTTTTAGTTTAAATGATGACTGTATTTTCTATTTTTATTATAAAATGTTTTTTAAAGGTATTTTAAAATATAATAATTATTTATTGATTGAATGTTAATTGCTAAATTGAGACTGGGGAATTGAGGACTATGAAAAAAACACAGAAACTAACATTTGTATCACTTTATTGTATGCATTTGTTTACTTTTATTAAACAACCATGCTAGATACAATAGACTGACGAAAAGTGAAATAAATTAAAATAAAATTTCATAGACTATTTAGTTATAAATTTTAATATGGCTTAGGCATTCTTAGCCAGTGTTTCAGCTTTAGCAATAACCTCTTCAATTGGGCCAACCATGTAGAATGCAACCTCTGGCAGATGATCATATTCTCCTTGTAAGATCTTGGAGAATCCCTTGATTGTTTCTTCTAGGGGAACAAGTTTTCCAGCATGTCCAGTGAACACCTCAGCTACTTGGAAAGGCTGAGATAAGAATCTCTGGATTTTACGGGCACGTGCTACAGTAAGTTTGTCTTCTTCAGATAATTCATCCATGCCCAAGATAGCAATAATATCCTGCAGGGATTTGTAATCTTGAAGAATTTTTTGTACACCACGGGCAACATTGTAATGCTCAGCACCAATAATGTTGGGGTCCATGATACGAGAGGTTGAGTCGAGGGGGTCTACAGCTGGGTAGATTCCCAACTCAGCAATAGCTCTTGACAATACAGTGGTGGCGTCCAAGTGAGCAAAAGTAGTGGCAGGGGCTGGATCAGTCAAGTCATCAGCAGGTACATAGATAGCCTGTACGGATGTGATGGAACCTTTCTTAGTCGTAGTGATACGTTCCTGCATAGTACCCATGTCAGTGGCCAAAGTTGGCTGATAACCTACAGCTGATGGAATACGACCCAGCAGAGCAGACACCTCGGAACCAGCCTGGGTGAAACGGAAGATGTTGTCAATAAACAGTAGTACATCCTGACCTTCCTGGTCACGGAAATATTCAGCAACAGTTAAACCAGTCAGGGCAACTCGGGCACGTGCACCAGGGGGCTCATTCATCTGACCATATACAAGGGCTACTTTTGATGTCTTGTCCTTCAGGGAAATTACACCAGATTCAATCATTTCATGGTATAAATCATTGCCCTCACGGGTGCGTTCACCCACTCCAGCAAATACAGAGTAACCACCATGAGCCTTGGCTACATTGTTAATAAGCTCCATAATAAGTACGGTCTTACCGACACCAGCACCACCGAAGAGGCCAATCTTTCCTCCCTTGGCATAAGGGGCAAGTAAGTCTACAACCTTAATACCTGTGACCAGGATTTCTTGCTGGACTGACATGTCAACAAACTCTGGGGCTTCTGCGTGGATAGCAGCAGTCTTGTCAGTAGGAATTGGGCCGCGTTCGTCGATGGGTTCACCGATTACGTTCATAATACGGCCCAAAGTTTCCGCTCCGACGGGAATACGGATGGGCGAGCCTGAGTCATGGACGGGCTGGCCTCGAACTAAACCTTCAGTACCGTCCATAGCGATGGTGCGGACGGTGTTCTCACCCAAGTGCTGCGCAACCTCAAGGACGAGGCGCGGGGAGCGGTTTTGTACTTCCAGGGCATTGAGGATGGGTGGTAGGTTGTCTTCAAATTGCACATCTACGACGGCACCAATAACTGCAACCACCTTACCTTGACCTTTGCCTGCGGCTTTAGCAGCATAATCACGTTTGTTCACTAGGGCACCAGCAACAAGCGGAGTTTTATCGGCCAAGGAGTTGTTCACTACTGTTCTTGTGGCCAGAAGACCAGCTCTACCAACGGTAGAAAACATTTTCGTTTTTGGGAGTCTTCGAAGGAATGTAAAGTGGTCGCAAGTTATTCCTTTTTCAAAAATCGGCACTCAATAGAATTTACGTAAGAGGAATAGACAATAATGGTGGCGTAACATTTTTCAGTGACATATTTTAGTCTATAGAATCTAGTGTTGTCTATGGAGAATGTATTTTGAAGAAATATTTTAAAAGTACAAATTACAATACCTACCTTTATTTTGAAGTTATAATAAAATATAGATGTAATGTATTTGTATGTAATTGTGCTCGCTCTGTCTGATATATTTTAATCCATATCTCTTCCGTAGGGCTGCTGGAAGAAATTTCTTTCAGAAATGAGCGTCGTCTTGTGTACAATAAATTGTTAAATAAATAAATAATATAAGACATAAGTAACTGTTATTTATATAAAAGTATATGGCCCGTAGTTTATGCGTGAAATAGGAAGTTTATGGAGTGGTATATTATAATTTATAATATACTATCCTTCTTAGATTATAACATGGACCAATTATACATGTAATTGGTATATAAATGATCTAAGATATCCGTGGAATTTAAAAAATAAGCATGCCGGAGTAAGAAAAACCTATAACCCCTATCTTACTATATATAGTCTTCAATGGTAAAATCTTAGATCATAAACTAGTTTATTATTAGGATCTACGCTCCCCAAAAATCATCTTTTCCGGGACCGGGGGTATCAAGGCGACAAAGGGAATATATATACGGAAATGTACAGCGTTTCCGTGGACATTATTATAATTTGAATCTGCGCTTGCCAACCCACCTCCCATGAAATACTTCAGGAAAAGCCTATGTCTAGCAGAGGGCTTGATTATACGAGTAGCTAAAACGACGACGATGTAGAGGCCGAAAGCACCATAGATTAGAGTAATTATTGGAAAGCACACAATGCCATAAGCCTTAAGCTGTCGTCAACAAACTCAAAATACAATAATGGGCTGTTCCAGGTGACGCTCTGAACGTTCAGATCATTCATAACGCTGACATTGATAGCTGACAGTGCCTGTGAAAACAGTTCAAAACGATTCTAAACAAGAGCTAAAGAAACGCAAATCTGAACGAAAAAATATTTTCGTTTACTATTTTCTATAGCACTGTTTATATATATTATAACGTTTTGAACTGTTTTCACAAGCACTGTCAGCTGTCAATGTCAGCGTTATGAATGATCTGAACGTTCAGAGCGTCTCCTGGAACACAGGGAATATGTCATAATCATTTAGTCTGTGATTTTATTTGACACTTCATACTTGACATTTGTAATTTGTGACATCAGACATGCCTACATGTGAGATGTGTTTAATTCTGTAAAAACGAGAGAGATTATTTTACGAAAAAAGTTAAATTACGTTACTTTCTCTTATCTTTCTATCGTATCAAAAGACATAATCGTAAATAAGAAATCATGGAGTACATGAATTCTGCAGAACCTAGCCTAACACCGAATAGTACCAGGGTGTAAGTGTTAAATAGGTTATCTTTAAAGATTTTGTGCTTTTAATATAGTTTTTATGCTCACATTTACAAATATTTTTAGATTATGCTGCCAGTGCGCTGTACCTATAGAAGCCAATCCCTCTAATATGTGCGTTGCGTGTTTACGTGCTCATGTTGACATTACTGATGGGATTCCGAAACAATCAACATTGTTCTTCTGTAGGGGTTGTGAAAGGTCGGTTAATTGCTTTTATATTAAATAGCAGTGTTATAAATATTTTGTAAACCAAAATTATAAAAACATAAAAAGTTAGCTAATTGGTGTATTAAAATCGAGCCTCATAAATTTCTATTGATCTGTTGTTGTTGAAACTGAACTGTATTACACAGTTATCACATTATTGATTGCACCTTTATATTATGACGCCTTTTACTGTAATATTACAGATATCTGCAACCTCCAGCTGAGTGGGTTGTGTGTGCTCTGGAGTCTCGTGAGCTTCTGGCATTATGTCTCAAGAGATTGAAGGGGTTGAACAGGATTAAACTTGTTGATGCTGGGTTTGCATGGACTGAACCTCATTCCAAAAGAATAAAGGTAAACCATCATATTGATTTTTAAAGCAATTTCTACATGTTGCACAATATTTACATTGTTGTTTTGTACTATGAAGTTATCAATTTGTTTGTATATATTATATATTGTATAGTTATTAGAAGACCATATTGTATAACTTATTGCTATTTTCATTAAAGGTGAAACTAACGGTACAAGGGGAGGTTATTGGTGGAGCTGTTCTGCAGCAAACATTTATTGTGGAGTATGTGGTTCAGCATCAGATGTGTGATGCATGCCATCGCTCTGAAGCACAGGACTACTGGCGTGCTCTTGTACAAGTCAGGCAGCGTGCAAACAACAGAAAGACATTTTATTACTTGGAACAGTTGATTTTGAAACACAAAGCGCATTCCAATACCCTTGGAATTAAACCAAAACATGGTAAGATGAATGATAAAAGCATTTATAGTCTTTAACTGTGAGACTATAAATGCTTTTATCATTAACTAACCTTTGAAAATAAAATCTAATAATTCTTATTCATCAGTTTAACTAAATTATAACATATTTTCCTGTAAAATTAATTTGTCACTAATAATATTTCATGCAGTTAACATTAATATCTCTAAACTATATATTGTTAAAATCTAGTAAGCACTACTTTAATAGACTAAGCAATCAGGCCTTTAAGTATCATATTTTGCTAATTTTTGATTTTTTTTTTCATTTATTATTACAAAACATTGCGAAGGAATCTCAATTTTATAAAATGTTATAATTTTTTCAGATGGATTGGACTTTTTCTATGCAAATGAGAACCACGCTAGGAAAATGGTGGATTTCATACAATCAGTGCTGCCTATTAAGTGCCAACATTCCAAGAAACTTATATCACATGATATCCACAGCAATGTTTTCAACTACAAGTTCACATTCAGCATTGAAATTGTGCCTTTGTCAAAGGACAGTGTTGTTTGTCTTCCCAAGAAGTTGACACATCAACTTGGATCCATATCTCCCATATGCCTTGTGCAAAGAGTGACAAGTACCATACATTTAATTGATGCAAACACAGGACAGGGTAATTTATGTTTTATAATTTTTACATGAAACTGTTGGCCACCAAATAAATTTTGCCCATGAAAGAATTTTATGTTATTAAGTTCACCAACACATGTTAATGTTAATGCCTTGTTAAATTACCATGCCTTCTCATTCATTGATAGGAATTACGAGAGGAACAACATGATATTTAATGAAGGATTAACTTTAACATTGCTTGGTGAAACACGCCCTGGCTTCTGTTTCAGTATGTGATGTGTCAGCTACTGTATACTGGAGACACCCATTCAATCCAATCTGCAACCCAAAACAACTCGTGGAATATATTGTTATGGACATTGATATTTTAAAAGAGCATGTAAGTATAATGTATATTTCCATGTCCAATTGAGTTATTGAATGAATATTAAATTTATTTACTTTTAGACTCATAATTCAGAAAATCCAAAAAATTTGCTAAATCTAAAATAAGAAGTTTTAAAACATTTAAGTTCTTAAGTTCAAAGCAATTACATGAAATAGGTATCTATCTAAAAGGATATCTGTTTGCAGGTTGTGTAATGTTCATGTAGGGTTAACAAAGTGATGTCACAATTGGTTGTTCTCTTCTTGTTCTCACATTACATTCAATAGTTCAATGTATTCTTTATTTTTGATGGTACTTAAGTAATTTTAGCTTACCAGGGGGCTATAATAACATACAAAAAAAACATTCCAAAGACTAATTGGTGGTTTATAATGACAAAGTAAATTAGATTATTTAAAGAATTTTGGTTTTGTAAATAATTTTATGGTAACCTATTTCTACTATCCACATGCAACAGACTGTGTTCTGTGTGCTTCGACCAACAATACACAAGATAATGTGCCCCATTGACAAAAGTTTTGAAACATTTCAAAGTTGACTTGGTGATTTGAAATTGCTAATAATTATGACACTTAAAAGTGAAGTGATATAATTAGCGATTTCACATCAATAATTACGATACGCGTGGGTGTTTGCAGAGTTTCAAGCAAACTAAATGAAATAACAGCTCACTTGAAACTTGAGCTGATATTCGCCGAGACGGATTTCTCCTGCTGACACAATTTCTAGTGTATTTTTGATGTGTCTATGTCTTTAAATTGTATAGCATATGGCATAAAAAAATAGAAGATTATACTAAGTGAAAATCATATCAAATCACATTTATTTCAGGCAAAAACCCTTAGTACAAGTAGGTATACAGTAATATTAATAAACAAATTAAAACATTACTAAAATTATGTATACAGTGTGTAAAAAGAGCAGTCACTATAACTTTGAGATACGATTATACTACTTTTTTGTCTCCAAAGTTATAGTGACTGCTCTTTTTACACCTGTTACAAAAAACCCGTATAAAATAAAATACAAAATTCATTAATAATAACTTTCTTGTCTATTTTGCTTAGGAAAAGAAATCATTCCCAGGCCAAGGAATGGTGTCTAACAAGCATGTTGTAGCCGATGTTTGGGTTGTGAAAGCAAGTGAATTGGGCTTAGATGTCAATCCTGTACATACGAAAACTCATCTTGGTCACCTTTTAAAACCTGGCGATACTGTTCTGGGGTAAGCAATTATTTCCTTTAGTCTGCGGATCGCCTGCTCAAAATGCCGTTGTTGTGAGATCTACAGATTGATAGGGGGTCACGGAAGATCAAGCGCCTCGGCTCTGCCGTGGTTATTGCTTGAGTGGCTTCCCTTTGAGCATGTAAGTGGGCAATGCACAGCTGGTCTACTATGCAACTGTTTTGCCATTTAGTTTTATTTTTATTTTTTAATGTTTTTATTTTGAGATAGTTTTAAGTTTACTTATATTTTTTTTTTGTTTTTTTGTTTTATGTTATGCTCTTCGCTGTGCTTTTCTGTCCCTTGTGTGCTTAATAAATCTATTTTTATTTATTTATTTAATTAATGTTTGTTGCAAAAAAAATCCTGTACCAAATAACTCTTCCTATATTATTTATTGCTTTAAAGTAATAGTTTTTTTATACAAAACGCTAGCGCGCCGTAGGTGGCGTTGCTGTCAATGAGTCAAGAAACTTAATTCAGGCATTACGAGCGTTCGCCGTTTCAGCTAGTTATTCATCTATACTAATATTATAAAGAGGTAACGTTTGATTGTTTGTTTGTTTGTTTGTTTGTTTGTTTGTTTGAATGGAATAGGCTCTGAAACCACTGAACCAATATGAAAAATTCTTTCACCGTTGGAAAGCTACATTCCTAGCGCTGAACATAGGCTATATTATATGTTTAAAAAAAGTAGGGTTGCTTACTAAAACCCCAAAAATGTAGCCCAAAGTGTAAAAAAACGACCTCCAAAATTTCTTACATCGTGTGCGCTTCGACAACGGCTTAACCAATTTCGCAATTTTTTTACGGTATGTTCGATATTGTCACGAAAAGGTTATTATGAAAGAAAATGTTGAAAAAAAAAAGCAGAAAATTAGAAAAAAGAAGAAAATACGTGATGGTCACGCGGGGTTTGAACCTGGGCTCGATCGATTCACGTCGTTGCCAGTTTATATGACACGGGTGTCATGGTAACATCATTGTTTACAAATGGAAAATAAAAATTATGAAATGCTATAAATACCGTTTTTATATCAGCTTAAACTATTTGGATTAATAAAATTATTAGGATTAACAAAAACATGAATCCAAATAGTTTAAGCTGATATAAATACGGTATGTATAGCATTTCATAATTTTTGTTTTCCATTTGTAAACAACGTTGTTACCATGACGACGAAGACGTTTGGCTGCGTTTCCATTGACGCGGGGCGAGGCGGACAGGAGCTTGCGGTACCCGAATTGACCAATCACTATGCTCGAAATCTCTGCTCCACTCCGCTTGGGAATCACTAAGTTCCTATGCGCCTCGCTCCGCGTCAGTGGAAACGCCAAGATTGGGGAGGTTTTCCAAATCTATACATCTATACAAATAAATAAAATTGAAGTGTCAGTTTGTAACTTTCAATTAGTTTTTCTAAATGCATATGACATTTTAAACGATATCTTCTGCTTTTATTTTGCATTGGCAACGATATTTACTGAAAACGAAAATGTAATTAAAAAAAAATTTATCTGTCTGTCAGCGTGTCTCTTTGCTCCGGCTAATCTCTGGAACGGCTGGACCGATTTTAACGAGACTTTCACTGGTAGATAGCTAAAGTAATAAGGATTAATTTAGGCTACTTTTCATCATCATCATCATCGTCATCTAACTAATGATCACCGAATCGCCTGGACCGACTGTGACGGGAGCATTCACCGGGCTTAGCTTATGTTAGTAGGAGAAATCTATACATCTATATGTATAAAAGTAAGTCGTGTTAGTTAAATTATTTATAACTCAAGAACGGCTTTATCGATATGGCTGAAAATTGGTGAGGAAGTAGCTTAGAGCAAGTAGACGGACATAGGATACTAAAAAGCTGTAAAATGGAATAAATTCCATTTGACAGCGTTTCCGTGAACGTTGCGGGTTCTGCGTTAGGGTTTCGCGTTGTGGGTTCCGCGTTGCGGGTTCCGGGTTTCCGTGTTGCGGGTTCCGGGTTCCGCGTTGCGGGTTCCGGGTTCCCGCGTTGCGGGTTCCGGGTTCCGCGTTGCGGGTTCCGGGTTCCCGCGTTGCGGGTTCCGGGTTCCGCGTTGTGGGTTTCGGGTTTCCGTGTTGCGAGTTCCGCGTTGCGGGTTCCGGGTTCCGCGTTGCGGGTTCCGGGTTCCCGCGTTGCGGGTTCCGGGTTCCGCGTTGCGGGTTCCGGGTTCCGCGTGGCGGGTTCCGGGTTCCCGCGTTGCGGGTTCCGGGTCCCGCGTTGCGGGTTCAAGGTTCCCGCGTTGCGGGTTCCGGGTTCCCGCGTTGCGGGTTCCGGGTTCCCGCGTTGCGGGTTCCGTGTTCCGCGTTGCGGGTTCCGGGTTGCCGCGTTGCGGGTTCCGGGTTGCCGCGTTGCGGGTTCCGGGTTCCCGCGTTGCGGGTTCCGGGTTCCGCGTTGCGGGTTCCGGGTTTCCGCGTTGCGGGTTCCGGGTTCCCGCGTTCCGCGTTGCGGGTTCCGGGTTCCCGCGTTCCGCGTTGCGGGTTCCGGGTTTTCGTGTTGCGGGTTCCGGGTTCCGCGTTGCGGGTTCCGGGTTCCCGCGTTGCGGGTTCCGCGTAGCGGGTTTCTGGTTCCCGCGTTGCGGGTTCAGGGTTCCCGCGTTGCGGGTCCGGGTTCCCGCGTTGCGGGTCCGGGTTCCCGCGTTGCGGGTCCGGGTTCCCGCGTTGCGGGTCCGGGTTCCCGCGTTGCGGGTCCGGGTTCCCGCGTTGCGGGTTCCGGGTTCCCGCGTTGCGGGTTCCGGGTTCGGGTTCCCGCGTTGCGGGTTCCGGGTTCCCGCGTTGCGGGTTCCGGGTTCGGGTTCCCGCGTTGCGGGTTCCGGGTTCCCGCGTTGCGGGTTCCCGCGTTGCGGGTTCCGGGTTCCCGCGTTGCGGGTCCGGGTTCCCGCGTTGCGGGTTCCGGGTTCCCGCGTTGCGGGTTCCGGGTTCCCGCGTTGCGGGTTCCGGGTTCCCGCGTTGCGGGTTCCGGGTTCCACGTTGCGGGTTCCGGGTCCGGGTTCCCGCGTTGCGGGTTCCGGGTTCCCGCGTTGCGGGTTTCCGCGTTTCGGGTTTCGGTTTCCCGCGTTGCGGGTTCCACGTTGTTTTTTTTTAGTTGAATTTCATCATAAACTCTTTTTATGCTCAACGAAGTGGGCAAGGGTCAGCTAGTACTATAGATATAGTGGTAATTAAATATACTGACGATCTCCGTAGCGCAGTGGTTGAGCGCGTTGGTGCTCGAACGAGAGGCCGCGGGTTCGAATCCCGCCGTGAGAACAAAAAGTTTCCAATGTTCTTGGGTCATGGATGTGTATTAAATTTGTGTATAATATAATAAAAATCTTAAATATGTGTATAGTATAGAAGTATTACATATATATATTTCCGTTGTTTGGTACCTGTAACACAAGTTATAACACAGGACCAGATTGACGTGGTGTGAAGCGTCCATAGATATTATTATTATTATTTTTAATCTTAACTAACTTAAATATTTTATTACTAGCTACAACTTGGGCGATTCAAACGTGAACGACGCAAATTTGGATAAGTTGGATCAGAGCAGCATACCCGACGTGTTCCTGGTAAAGAAATATTACGGGGAGCGCGCGGCGAGGCGGCGGGCGCGCGCCTGGAAACTCAAGCACATGGCTGAGGAGTTGCACGACGGCGCCAGCTCCACTAATGAGTAAGTCATGATTTACTCATTATTTATTTATTATGTTTAGAATAATAAAAAAGACCGACCAAGTGCAAGTAACACTCGTGCATGAAGGCACAATACACAAAAATCATCACGTTTGTTGCAGCATGCGATTAAATATTCATTTTATTTTACTTGATCTGTAAAAAATCAACTGGTGACAGACAAGCATAGAAGTCCTAGTAGTCCATTTTCACCCTGGTTAAATATGGTACAAAACCCTAAAAATTAAGAACCTGACTGCGTAAAAACCAATAGGAAAATACACAATTTGTACAATTTTAACCATCAGGATCCATAAAATCCTGATATTCTAATAATAATGAGCTCTAACTAATAGAAATGTACAACTTTAGTTACAGTATAGTTAAGTACAACAGGTTTATTGATATTCTTTAAAATATATTTGTTAAATTGTTAATCTTTCAATTAATTTTTTAGCAGATTCAATTGTGATCTTATAAATTGTTGTTATATGGCGTTTTTACTTAAAATTAGTTTTTAAATTATTTTATGAAAAAATTAATAAGCCAGTTATCATATTAAAAACCTGATAAAACTAATTATGATAAATTAATTGCATAGATTTAAATGATAATAAATAATCAGTACAATTATAAAAATTTGCACAATTCAAGACATAAATTCTATCTAAAACAAGATAAGGGCACTTAACAATCAATAGAAATTTAAAACTAATTGTTTAAATATTTTTATCTGTATAACTACATCACATTTCGTTTAATTATATTATCAAAAAATATAGGAAAGACAGGCAGTCGGAGTAAAACTAAAGTGTCGGGTTCCCGCTACGCTGGACCGGCAGATCTCCCGGAAACCGGATACCGGACAGAGTGTTCTCATTACAGTGGATCCTACAAGAAAATTATATAGCCGAATAACGCGAGGGAGTACGAGGGAGAGCGGGGATCAGATATCCGCATAAACTCGCTCACATAACCCCGATTCGGTGGTTTTACCGGCGTTCGGCAAAAAAACCTGATATCTGAAAAAAAAGCTTCGAACAAATTAGACAGTTTTACCGACCCGGTAGATCTGCCCGTCCAGCATAGTGGGAACTCGGCCTAAGAGATCCTAAATCATATGAAATCCTAAATACAAGTATTGTATTTTTTCAGGGATTACAATGATTTCCTGGATGACTTGGAGGAAGATCCGGCGTTCAGACAAAACATCAACATCTTCAAGGACGAGAATAAGATACCAGTGGACACAGATGAGATCGACCCGTCCCTGCCTCGCATCACTCTCGCTGAGATGTTGGACGATTTGGTCATTGAAGACGTCGATATGACGGACGTCTGATTTTTTTGTTGAATATTTTTGTATTATATTTACAAGTATGTATGATAATAAACTTTTTATTTACAAAACTATTTTTTTAATTTTTTATCTGCAGTTTTTCGTTGCAAGATGGCGCTTATTTACAAAAAGTAGCTAAGCAATTATAGTTTTTTAAAACTATTATAAATTATCTTTTAATAATCGAGTAGTTTTGTCTTATCGGTCGATAGTATTTGGTGTGATAAATGTTGATATCAATATAATATACTTAACACATGTGAAATATGTAATCTATAAGATATGTAATAAATACCTTTAAGCATCAAATTTGTTTCGTCTCGGTGCTAAATAATGCAGACAAACATAACAATAAATAAAATAGTATTTACTTTGCTTAAATATAATTAAAAATGATTATATAGGGTAAAGGTTGACCATACTAAAATTGGTCTGAATTTTATATTCATTATGCCTTTTTTATGATAAGGAGGCTGAAAGAAGATAAAATAGTGCTCATTATAGCCCGCATCAGTGATTGCAATAGACGCGGACAAATATTATGTTTATTCTATCACCTACATGATATTATATAAACGTTGAATTGTAGCTTACTGTTTAGTGTAACAAAGTTTCAATATGAAGCTGTTTATATTCATATTTTTGTTAGTCACTTCTTCATTGGCGACACACCTTCTTAAATCAGGTAATTAGTAAGTTACATGGCTATATAGTAAAATATATTGAGTTAAGTTTAGACGAGAAAAATTGCATTTAATTCATGGGGTGTCCCACTCATAGTGTTAAGGTGAGGTAACCGACACATCAAATATTTGTTTATAGATGACTTAGAAGAATTATTCATAAAATTTGCAAGAAAGGAGTTGTCGCAGCCTAAAATCGACGTATTGACAAATCTAATAAAAGTATATTACAGTCCAAGACCTCTGAACAGCCCTGTGAGCGTAGAAAGATCGGTATGATGACTAAGCGTTAATTCTAAGATCCTAAACTTAAACGTCGACAAAAAGCAATGTAAAGAGTAATCAGTTGCCCAATCAGAATAAAGTACTTATTATTAATTATTAGTTAATAAATATATTATTATGTAGGTTAATCGCCTCCGCGGTCTTGTGTGTTTGTGTGGTTGTGTGTGGTTCGATTCCCGCTTTGGAACAATAAAAAAAACAAAAAGTTGTTTTCAAGTTTGGTTAGAACAATACAGGCATTTCACCAGATTGTCTGACAAGAACGATGATCCATGCCTCGGATGAGCATGTAAAAAGTCGGTCCTGCGCTTGTTCTCTCGCCAGTTTTGTCATGAGAGTAAAAGTACACTCTCTTCGAGTGTCCTTTATTATTGCCCACACACTTAGGCACTATAAAATGACTCCTGGGTAGCTGGCCTGGTTCCAACGAAATCGGCTACCGACACCGAAATCGGTGAGAGGAGCTTTTTTTATGAAGGTAAGGTTGTCGATAAACATTTGAATTATATTGGAATGGCAATATTCCGACTCTGTCGGCGACAGTAGGTATTTTATTTTCATACGTGCCGCCAACAGATCCGGTTTACCACTTTTTTATGGGTATAGTACCTAATTATGGCTTAAAAGTGGTAACCTAATCAGTCGGTGTCCATCCGTCCGGATTAGCGAGGCTCTATTGTACCTAGCTATCAACAAAAGTGTCTTATTATGTTTGGAAGGGACTGCCGTAAGCAGTAAGACCACCTTTTCGTATAGTTTCTCTTATTGTTTATGACTGTAACTATTTGTTATTTTGTGTACAAATAAAAAAAACCTATCAATGTAAGTTTTACGTGTTGTAGAATTTAGAATGCCTCATATGTCGAAGTGGAATCTCGGCGCTATTCGAGCTTGTAAGAAATGGAGCGGGTGATGATGAGCTTATAGATGCAGCGACCGTCATGTGCTCTACTCTGGGCATCGTCACTCCGAGCGCTTGCCAAGGAGTTATAGAGTTGAATGCGGTAAGAGTTAACATACTACAAAGGGTAAAGTAGTTTGTAAAAAAAATCTTAAATATCACGTTTATAAAAACTTATTTAAACTATCTTAAAGAAAAGTTTTAAAGGTTGACGCGATTAAAAATGATAATCAATTAAAAAAGTTATCATCTTTATCTCGCAAAACGATCTTGGGCATGAATATTGTACAGGGGGACTACCGCTATGACGCGGATGTTATCTACATAATATATTAGGTAGAATAATAATTCTAATCCTCTAATCTATCTAATATCTATGGTAGGTAATGTATGCGAGGACGTTACACTGACCGTAGACGTTGTATATGTACGCTTTCCTTCGTATTGTAACTTTAAATTGTTTGTGTTTTAATTATTTTTAAGATACCTATAAAGAAATTAGTTTTAGATTGTGTAAAACCATGATGGCATGATATATAGCTACACTTATGGATTAATAGACGATTTTTAAATAAAATTACCTTTAACAGAAAGTAAATAATAAACATTCAAGAACTAAAATAATAATAATATATTTCTTACCCACTTCTTATTTAACTGACTTAAAAAGTAAATAATAAACATTCAAGAACTAAAATAATAATAATATATTTCTTACCCACTTCTTATTTAACTGACTTAATTATTATAGTCTACTTAATATATAAATAACCTAGCCTGTTTGCACTGCACTGTTCATAATATTTAGGCTTTTAAAATCTAAGTTTTTCAATCCAGACATAAATATCCAATAGTTTCTATTAATATCAATAGATGTTGCTCCTATCGAGCTACATGGCTCTGTTGTTCTCATTTCATTCAATCTAAATCACACCTAAACTAAAGGAGTTTTCACTACGAGCTGATATCGATAGCTTTAAAATTTTCAGCCAATTTTAACGTACATAATAAATTCGACCCCGGAGGCTACTCCTGCGACTATGTGCGGTTTGCTGCTGCAGAATGTAGGTAATGACGTGTGCAACTACAACGATCCGAGGTTTGAATGGGAAGTGGAGCTGCCTGAACCTATTGAAGCTGCAGATGATATTGACGAGGTATGTTTTCGAAGTCAAAGGCTGGGGTACTAGGACTATATTATGGTCCGGAAGGTAAACGTATTGCGAATTGAAAAAGCAACTCTATTGTAAGTATTGACGCATAGTTCTATTTTCAGCACTTCGATTTTCTTCCGAACGTCCGGATTCTATATGGAACGTCTGGATCATATATTTAGTCCGAGCCTAAAATATACAATCTGTTTGTAATTTTCTTATTTTCCTAATTTTTTTCTTTTTGTCTTAATTGCCCATAGCAGTACATATATGCGTATAAGCTGTGCTTACAGTACAACTTAATGCCCTTGACGATTAAATAATTTAATATTTTAATGGCAAACGACCAAAGTAGCACTGAACCTAGGTATGTCAATGATAACTCGCGACCTCATAGCATTGCCATTGGGATATCTCCTCATATTATTATAGTATCCATTTCACTACTATATTCGTATATTATCAAAAATTCCAGGCCCAAACTGAAGACACCAAGCCTCTTACCATCGTCCTACTCACCGACGCTCACATCGACCCCTACTACGAGCCCTTCGGTGTGGCGGATTGCGACGAACCGACCTGTTGCAGGAAAGGTCAACGACCACGAACTTCTATGCTCACCACAAACATTGACGAGGAGGCCATATCGAGAAGTGTATACAAAGTCAACGACGAATTGGTACTAGATGTTGATGGCTTGGATTCAGTTGTACGTACAGTGAGGCATGCCGTACCTACCAACTCGGCTCCGGCCGGTTACTGGGGTGACTGGAGAAACTGCGACTCGCCGCTATGGGCCTACGATGATGTTATAGACAGGATAGCATCAGCGCACCAGGTAATAGCCGTGTTCGGTGGCATATTTTTTTACGCATGCGCTTGTAAAGCACCAATTAAAAACCTTTATTTTCTGTTACCCGTCAATTAATTTTAAATAAATAAATTGACAGGTCAAAAAAAGTTTTTGATTGGTGCTTTACAAGCGCATGCGTCAAAAAACAAGCCACCGAACACGGCCCATGAAACTATTGTTTTCCAGATTTCAAATAAGCTTTCTAGTTCCATCTGGCGGCTATAATAAATAACTTACGAACTCAATCGTGCTGCACCTTTATGTGGAAATTTCAATCTGTTTTTTCTGGGCTACTTTACATGTGCGTTGTGTCTTGTAAGGCCCCTTGCGCACTAAACAGTAAACAGCCATGCTGCGCAGCAAACAATGAAGTTTGTACATGGGCTCATAAACAACTGTTTTAACCCCCGACGCAAAAACGCCGGTTGTTAGAAATTTGACATGTCTGTGTAAATGTGTATGTGTCTGTCTGTGGCATCGTAGCTCCCAAACGGATGATCCGATTTTAATGCGGTTTTTTTTGTTTGAAAGGTATATCAGTGGAGTGTTCTTAGCTATGTTTGGTGGAAATCGGTTCAGGTCTTCAAGGTCGTTTGTTAGGTGTGATAGGAATGTTACACGGGGTTTTTTTTTTAAATTTTTAATTTACTTTATCTTATTGTGTCTGTGCAGCCAGGCTGCGCAGATGCGGGGGGCCTAGCAACGCACCTAGCAGTCCTCGCACGCACCAACGCACCTCCAAGTACTAAATATATCTACGCAAATAAAGGCAAAACGCAATAGTAGTTAGTAATTAAATATCAGTTAATTAAAGACACTAAGCAGGTAACAGTACTTAGACAAAAGTTAAGGCCCATCAAAGAACCAGTCATGACGCATCACTTATGTTCGTTCTTGAAGAGTTTCATGGTTTATCTCCGAAGATGAATCACCTTGAAGCAGGACTTGAAAGCGGTACAGATATAAAGGTATTATACCGGTACTAAATTACGATATCGCTATAATTTAAAGGTTTGGTCAAAACGGTTGAAATTCACCATTGCGGTATCGCAAAATAACGATATATACCTTTATTATTTTACGGTATGGTTATACCTCATTATCATTATATTTTATCACTACCGTAACCGAAATCATTTCGGTACCGAAAAAATTTTCAGAGCAACACGGCAACGTCGCACGCACTGACGCGGCGCGGCGTTGTCAATTCGAAACTTTACAGTTTTCATGTCAAGACTTGCACAATACGGGATTAGTGGTATTCATTGCAATTTGCTATTCCTTGATCTTTCATTCGCTCGCTAATTTCGTTGCAGTTTACACGTCGTGTTACGTTGCTAACTTATTTATAATATATTATTAACTTTAACTTATTTATAATATATTATTAACTATTATTTCGGCGACCTCCGTAGCGCAGTGGTTGAGCGTCTTGGTCTTTGAGCGAGAGGTCGCGGGTTCGAATCCCGCCGAGGGAACAAAAAGTTTTCAATGTTTCTGGGTCATGGATGTGTATTAGATTTGTGTATAATATAATAAAAATCTTAAATATGTGTATATTACAAAAGTATTAAATATATTTCCGTTGTCTGGTACCTGTAACACAAGTTCTTCGGATACTTAGCACAGGGCCCGATTGACGTGGTGTGGAGCGTCCATAGATAAAAAAAAAAAAAAACTAATTCACAGTCATGGGAAGGAAGCGTAAGAACGCAGTTTACGCATACTTTACGTATGTTAAAGAAACTAAATATTCCAAATGTTTAATTCCTGGTTGTGAAACAAATGTTAAGGTATGTTACAAGTCGTCTACTAACTAACGTAGATAGTATTTTAAAAGCGCGCAATCAAATTTCATCAACTCGAAATCGCCGCGAGAGCCGATATCGACTCACACAGACGCAAAACAACACGCATGTGTGGGTTAACGCTAGGTCGAGCGTAGGTAGAGCGTGCAAGTAATATTGATACTTTAATCCTAATGAATTACCTATAATTAATTATATTTAATATTACCTACCATTTCAATACTTCTATAAAATTAAATGGTATTTACGCAAATAAAGGCAAAACGCAATAGTAGTTAGTAATTAAATATCAGTTAATTAAAGACACTAAGCAGGTAACAGTACTTAGACAAAAGTTAAGGCCCATCAAAGAACCAGTCATGACGCATCACTTATGTTCGTTCTTGAAGAGTTTCATGGTTTATCTCCGAAGATGAATCACCTTGAAGCAGGACTTGAAAGCGGTACAGATATAAAGGTATTATACCGGTACTAAATTACGATATCGCTATAATTTAAAGGTTTGGTCAAAACGGTTGAAATTCACCATTGCGGTATCGCAAAATAACGATATATACCTTTATTATTTTACGGTATGGTTATACCTCATTATCATTATATTTTATCACTACCGTAACCGAAATCATTTCGGTACCGAAAAAATTTTCAGAGCAACACGGCAACGTCGCACGCACTGACGCGGCGCGGCGTTGTCAATTCGAAACTTTACAGTTTTCATGTCAAGACTTGCACAATACGGGATTAGTGGTATTCATTGCAATTTGCTATTCCTTGATCTTTCATTCGCTCGCTAATTTCGTTGCAGTTTACACGTCGTGTTACGTTGCTAACTTATTTATAATATATTATTAACTTTAACTTATTTATAATATATTATTAACTATTATTTCGGCGACCTCCGTAGCGCAGTGGTTGAGCGTCTTGGTCTTTGAGCGAGAGGTCGCGGGTTCGAATCCCGCCGAAGGAACAAAAAGTTTTCAATGTTTCTGGGTCATGGATGTGTATTAGATTTGTGTATAATATAATAAAAATCTTAAATATGTGTATATTACAAAAGTATTAAATATATTTCCGTTGTCTGGTACCTGTAACACAAGTTCTTCGGATACTTAGCACAGGGCCCGATTGACGTGGTGTGGAGCGTCCATAGATAAAAAAAAAAAAAACTAATTCACAGTCATGGGAAGGAAGCGTAAGAACGCAGTTTACGCATACTTTACGTATGTTAAAGAAACTAAATATTCCAAATGTTTAATTCCTGGTTGTGAAACAAATGTTAAGGTATGTTACAAGTCGTCTACTAACTAACGTAGATAGTATTTTAAAAGCGCGCAATCAAATTTCATCAACTCGAAATCGCCGCGAGAGCCGATATCGACTCACACAGACGCAAAACAACACGCATGTGTGGGTTAACGCTAGGTCGAGCGTAGGTAGAGCGTGCAAGTAATATTGATACTTTAATCCTAATGAATTACCTATAATTAATTATATTTAATATTACCTACCATTTCAATACTTCTATAAAATTAAATGGTATTTAAGTTATAAAATACAAATTATACATACTCGACATGCTAGTAATTGCCCGCGGCTCAGTCCGCGTTACTGTCGAACCGTCGGGAACAACTTTCGCGCGATGATTGTGTGAAAAGAGTTTCATGGTGGTTGGTTCAGTAGATGAGACGTGAAGAAGTAACAAACAAACACACGAACAAACAAACCAACTTTCACATTTATAATTTAGGATAAGTAAGTAATGAGAATGAAAAATTCAACAACCTAATTTTTATAAAAATATACCAAGTTATTTATTTTTCATCTTTGATGTCCAGAAATGTTTGTCCCTAAATATTTTACTGACCCACTTCCGACTACCCACTAAAATGTACTAAAATACTAATTTTAGTGGGTAGTCGGGATGGACATGCTTTTTTCAGTGACAAAAATGTTGTCACTGAAAAATTGTTTCCTGTCACAACTATTAGGTAGCCAGGCACAAACAGGTAAGCTATACTAGCATTTTGCAACCGTCTGATTATTGAATGAAAATTAAATAAAATTAAAGATTATTTTATTAAAAACACGGTGGTTTAGGATTACCTGCGAAATTTGAAAAATAAAATATTGGTGCAACTTGTGTGCGACTGAGAGGTCCCAACCAACCATCCCCTGCAATAGAACAGGACAGAGCATAGCAGCTGTTTGAAGTCTGACCATTTCAAGAAAGACAGTGCGCATGCTATATTTTGTTATTGGAAATGAAAAG
Organism: Celastrina argiolus; assembly: GCA_905187575.2. Taxonomy (NCBI): domain Eukaryota; kingdom Metazoa; phylum Arthropoda; class Insecta; order Lepidoptera; family Lycaenidae; genus Celastrina; species Celastrina argiolus. The sequence continues at coordinate 10,742,851 of LR994581.1, forward strand.
GATAACCCATATAAAAAAAACTTGTAAAAAGTGCCAATCCTTTCCAAAATAATATTGATTGTGATCACTATAAGATGTTGTTAGACCGACCGACTAACCCCTACTTGGCATAACATGTATCTCACAAGTTTTTACTGTAGAAGAACTAAGTAGCGAGACTTGGCAATTTTTACAAGATATATTTTTGATGGGATCTCAGTTCTTTTTGTAGAAGATTTACTAAACGCGTGTTTTTATGAAAAGGGCAAATATAGCTTTGTAATCCTATACATTTATATGACATTACAAAGTTAATTATGCAGTTAGTTAGTCTAGATAATTCTACAGAAATATTTTTTTAGGTTTTTCCTTTATTTATACACTAAACACTACTTGTATTCCAAATTTGAAGCTTCTATGTCTGCTAGAAGTGCCTAATACTTTTGACGGTCAGTGAGTGATTGAGTCAGTGACAAAACTAAGAAGTTTGACAAGTTATAATTATTTAACTTCTGTTTCAAATTGAATAACATTTGAAATATATTATGTTTATACAATGCTTTCCTAGTAACTAAAAATGCAGGCTTCTTTTAATCCACAACAAAGTTATAGGGAGTTGAAAGTGGCCTAAACTGCTTCGAGAAATTGATGGTACGGCCATGCTCAAGTTGACAGAAGCACTGCCATGCCCCCAGATACTCGGTTATATTGATGACAGTTACATTAAAGCAGACAGACACACAGGGGCTGATGATGATTAGTATTATTTTTAAATATATAAACCACATCAGCTTTCAACAAAAGAAATTGACATCAAAATCTTTTGATTAATTTAGGGGCTGTGATATTACAGACAGACACACAGGGGCTGATGATGATTAGTAATATTTTGAAATATATAAACCACATCAGCTTTCAACTAAAGAAATTGACATCAAAATCTTTTGATTAATTTAGGGGCTGTGATATTACAGACAGACACTCAGGGGCTGATGATGATTAGTATAATTTTTAAATATATAAACCACACCAGCTTTCTGCTAAAGAAAACCGCATCAAAATCTGTAATGCATTTAGGAGCTACGATATGAGAGACAGACACACAGGGGCTGATGATGATTATTATATAAATTCTATATTTTATAAATAAACTCTGAACACAATATTACACACCTTTTTTGTGGTAACCTCTTAATGTTTTTTTTTTTACATATATTATGAACTTTGTAATCGACATAATATAATCTCTGTAAATTTTCCCCATTTCTCATAAAATATTAATGCTCGTCAAAGCGTCAATTCTGCTTAGTCGCACTACATGTCTATGAGCGGACCAGGTCGGTGAACCTTTATACGTTGACGGTCCAGCGCAGAGCGACACGTCCTTCCCTCACGAATTCTCAGCGGGTACTAAATAGATCACGATTTACATGACGCGTGCGCTTGGTTGAAAACAAGTAATTTTTAAAAAATTGAATAATGGGATAAACATCGGATTTTAATTAAATAAAAAATAGTGTCAAGGTACCAACAGTATGATTATTATTAATTATAAAAATAATATCATCGAAGAAATTTAGTTTTTCCAGTAGAAATACTGAACTTAAAAACGTAAATTATGACATTTTTAAAAGATTTTTTATGCAGTTAACAATACATATATTTTTTATTTTTTATCAACTTTTCATTTAAGGACTTTATAATCTCTTTTATGAAAATAGAAATTAAACTATATTAAAACGATTTAATTGTTATTTTCTTTATCAAAGTGAGCTAAAATCGGCATTTTTGCTATCCGGCGTTCCGAAATCTTTAAATTTACTCAAATGTACCACATAAAACTTTAATTTTATAAAACTATTCCAAAAACAAAGAGTTTATCTTTATATATTTCTAATTGTTTTATTTAATTTTGTTATTTTATGCATGTCAGGGGCAGTCAAAAACACCGAAAAACTGAAACATCGTCGTAAATTGAATGCACGCTCTTAACGCACCAATAAAACATAATTAAACATAATTGCTATGCACTATGAATTTTTTTAATAAGTAGGTAGTTATATAGGTAATTTAATGGTATCCTTAACTTAACTGTTTCCCAAGTTTTATAACTAAAACTGTCTAAATAAAAACTATTTAGTAATTTACTATTAACTATTTACTAAAAACTATTTAGCAATTTACTATTAACTAAGTACCTACGCAGTACGCTGCGTTAGAGGCAGGGCACTCCGCACGACTGTCAGTAATTTTTAACACTCAAGATTCTACGACCAAAGCAATCGACGTGACTCTGGCGGGCAGCAGGGTACCTACTAATAAAACCGTTATTTTACAAATTTGGGTATCTGAAAAAATTTTGATACCATAATTTTGCGGTACCGAAATAATAGCGGTACCGTTATATAAGGTTACCATAATTTTAAGGTATGACGTCATACCGTTAACCGTTTTTACCGATATTTTTCGGTTATTCAAGCCCTGCCTTGAAGTGTTGTATAAAGATAACCTTCCATGATAAGTGAGCTGTTCAATAGTGAAACTCCGTCCAAATAGCATTAGTGGGCCGAATGTCGCGTACAAAAATACATATCTACCTACAAACATTAGACAGGTCATACTGAGAATCTCCTTTTTTAGGGTCCTTTTGGGTAGGGAAAAAAACAGGACTCTTATCACAAAGTAGATATATAACAGAGACACGACCTAGTACCCGAAAATGGTGTCACGCTAATACTGGCAATTCGACTGGCTATTTTTGTTTTCTTAGATTTGCAACAGGTATAGGGTGAAGTCCAGGCACATCCCGGAAACCGCCATCTAGCGCCACTATTGGAAAATACTAATTACTAATTTCATTTGTATCTTCTTCTTAATTAAGGAGTTGAATTTAGCTCAATGTGATGTTACGCTTAAAAAAATGTTTATCTTTATTTTAATGTCAATATTTGTTCTTAACTCGGCATATTTACATTTTATAATTTACAAATGTTAATAGTAGTGACATCTTTTGCAATTTTTTTGCATTAAACATAGATTGTATGGGATGGTAGGCCATGACCCTTACTAAGATAGGTACTCTGCATTCCGTCTGTCACCAGATTGTATCTCATGAACCGTGATGTTAAAAATTTCACACATGTATTTTTCTGTTGCCGCTATAACAACAAACTAAAACAAGATAAAATAAATAAGAGGGCTTCCATGTAACCAACGTGACTTTATTCCGTTTTGCACAAAACCCTCGTTTTAAATAAAAACACGGATATTCTTCGTTTTAGGACATCGACGTCGTATACTACTTAGGAGACAGCATCGATCACCACGTATGGGAAACGACCTACGACATGATAAACGATGTCAATCTACATGTTATCGAGAAGATGAGGAGCAGCTTCGGCGAAAACGTGCCAATTTTACCCGTCATCGGCAATCATGAGTCCCAGCCGACGAATCAGTAAGGAATCGCGCACAAAATTCATAATCATCATCATTTCATCTCTGACACCCACTACTGAAGATAAGCCTCCCCCGACGTATGTCCATGGGGTGATGCTTCTCTCGTCGGTTGGGGGGGGAAACGAGAGGAAACAGTCCGAGAAAACGCTGCAGCCTATTTCCGGATATATATTCCCTCTGTCGCCTTTAACGACACCCACGAAAAAGATGGTTGATGGGAGGTGACGATTGAAATTGAAACCTCAGGGCCCTGATTCAAGATGAAATCGCTTCCGAAGATTGATGACAAAATGTATGGGATTTCACGTAGGCTTCGCTAAATGACAAGCGATGTCGTATGTCATTTAACGAAGCTTATGTCAAATTCCATGTATAAAACAAAATGTTTTCGAACTTTGTAAGCGATAAATAGCGATGGAATCTTGAATCAGCCCCCTAATGATTGAAAGTGTTTTAAAATATGCTCTTATATTTTAGATTCGCACCAAGCTCTGTTGTCGGTGACAAATTAAATACTACTTGGCTCTACGAGGCGTTAGCGAATAAATGGGATTATTACTTGACAGAGGAGGCAAAGGAGACAGTGAGAGAACGCGGCGAATTCTCTATATTGATCAAACCTAAATTACGTGTTATATCTGTTAATAACAATGTCGCATATCGAAGCAATTGGTGAGTCATATTATTAGGTAATATTGTAATTAAACACTAAATACTAAAAGCTCCCCCTAACGGCGAGTAGTGATAACCACAAAAATTTAAAGATTATCTAAACAAATACAATATTTTATATATCTTTCATTTCGAAGTATGAACATCATACGTGCTTATATATATTTAAACTAGATTCAACAAGTCTGAATCAACATGTTCATGCCAATAAATTAGGTAACTTACGTATTATAAATTATGTAATTTTGCAGGTGGGTAATATATGATCCCCTAGATGCCAAGAAGCATTTGGATTGGTTGGTTGACGAATTGTATAAGGCTGAGTTGGCCGGAGAGAAAGTACATATTTTAGGTCACATACCGCCTGGCGTCCATGACTTCTTCTATACTTGGACAAGGGAATATAACAAAATAGTAAATCGGTAAATACTAAGAACAATGGCTTAGTTTCATAATAAAACAAGATAGGATCAATTTATTATTATTTTATCGAATGCTGATATAAACAAAAAAAAAAATTGTCTAATCAACTTCTTTTTAGATTTTCTTCCACAATCGCGGCGGAATTCAACGGGCACACTCATTCAGACGAGTTTAAAATATTTTACAACGATGCTGGCAACCCCATCAACGTGGCGTGGGGCGCGGGTTCCGCTGCGACATACAGCAATTACAATTTGAACTATAAAATTGCCTCTATAGATTCCCAAAGTTTTGTAAGTTACATTGTTTCTGTATGTCTAAAATCACTAAAATATAAATTTCGATTGGACAGTTCTATTTTTGATGGCCTTTCTGCTTAGAGCTTGATAGTGACTTCAGTCACGAGTTCGAATCCCGCCGATGTAACAAAAATAAATACATATAAGTAAATATTATCCATAGCACAAATTGCTTAGAGATTACCACAGGCCCAAATTGATGTGGTGTAAAAGCGTCCATAGATACTGATGTACTCATTTACTCATATATTTATAATATATTACTTATTACATTTATAAATTTCAGGAGCCACTGAACATAGCCAACTATGTTTATAATTTAACTGAAGCAAATTTGACACCAAACAGAAATCCACACTGGTTCCAGCTATATGATTTCAAAAACAGTTTTGAGCTACAGGATTTGTCAGCAACATCTATGAGTGCACTAGTAAACAGCATGGTAACTGACAAAAAATACCTACTGGATCTATATTCTGCATTTTATTTCAAGATCAGTGATGCAAGATGGCCATGGTGTAATGAACATTGTAAAGTAGATAATCTTTGCAAATCAGTTGTTACTGTTTTATGGGAACGACAGAGATGTGATCAACTACATAACTTATTCTTTGCATAAACAGTTAATGTAATTTAAGAAAAAAAAAATTTTAAATATTTTATTTTAACAACCTTATAACTAAAACATTGAATTATTTACAAACTATAATTTAGTGATCTTTTATACTTAACCAACTTACATCTGGTTTCCACTTTAAATCTTGACTTGGAATTTCATGTAGTATTGAAAGCTGTAAAAAATATGATTTGATCAATTTCAAAATATAAATGTAATAAAGAGATTCTTATATTAATAAAATAGTTCAAATATTGTAACCAATACTCTTAAAAATAATTAAAAATATTCTTTGTGTTGCATAGTTGGGTAAATGAAGGATATTTCAATTTATATGATCAACAAACCTGATGTCGTATAAAGTGTACAATCCTTTCTATTTGCTCAACCTTGACATCATGAGACAGTGAGTAAAACCTTCTCCAAACTGCAGCAGCCATAACCTTGTCATCTTCCAGCCCCTCATCATAGGATACCAGAGCTGCTTGAAACTGTTCAGACAGCTCTAACACTTGGTTCCTGGCTATTGTTGGATTGGCACCCTAAAATAAAATATATTTATAGTTTTAAGAAGTTACAGTTTTTCAAACATTGTATGCTTATATTTTTATAAAATAAATAATTAAACACAATAAAGCAAATAGTTATGAATTTTAATTACCTCTAACAATTTGACTCTATTAGCTACATCAGCCCACAGCGCTTCAATGATACAATTTCTCACAAAATGACCATCTCCTTTAACATACTTTTTCTTATCGTTTAAAGCAGCGGAGACATCTTCGGCCATGTAACAAACTAGTAGGAGCCAAACATGTAGCTCTGTCACTATAAACCATGATGCAAATGTATCTGGTAGCTCCAGCTCTTCCAACCATTCATTGTATGCAACTTTATCAGGTACACATTCATATAGAAAATATCCAGTTAGTTTAAGACGCTATAAAAATAAATATTATACAGTAGTAGTACTTACATCTGTTTTTTTTAGAATATATTTTACTTAATCCTATCAGATTGCCCTTTGGCCTTCCATACAACATTTCCAAATTGGTCATCAAATACATTCCTACTCTATTTTGTTCCTCTTTGTGGTTTTATTTTATAATAAAAAAAATATTTAGATAGTATACCTAATCATTAAATAATAACTACTTAACAGCGTTTGAATAGAACTGACTAAAACTAACAAGTAGTAAAAGTAATAGTGTTAGTCTTCCTATCTACAATTAGGTAGTTATTCAGAATGATAATCACTTAAATGTGAATGATGTATTTAACTACCTCTTCTTAAATCCAGGAAAATCTTATTTTTTCATTAGACCATATTTATGCTAATTATATTATTATTTATCACAATTACGTTATGGTAAATTTAGACAAATAGAAAATTATTCTTACCGTCCTGGCTTGATCCATCCAACCAACAGCTTTCATAAATTTCTTTACATAGCTCTCCTCTATTGCGACAGTATTCTGATATCTTAATTGAGGAATTCTAACCTCTGGGCGTAAGTAGTTTGGTCTTGCATAATCATTTCTATTATAAAGTGATTGACTTAAGACGCTCTGAAAAATGTATATATTCATAAACACATTCATTGATTGTATGATAATTAATAAGTAATTTTTAACACGAAGTTGCATAAACTTACTCGCGATAAAATACCCCTTCGAAGCATAATATTAATAAATAGGTTCATTGTTTACTAGTTACAACTAAAGGAAACCAAAACCATTTTATGATATTACAAAATTATTTAAGTATTTTTCTTATTTTTATCTTATTCCTACGTAGAATACTAAGGAATATGTTTTTAATAACAAAATTAATTTTTGAAATTTCAATACCTAATTTTTCTACTCAAAATTTTACTTTAGATTTTGACATTTATTTTTTTTGTTGTTTTCATTCTTCTTGTTCTGTAAAGACATGACAAAATTGATGTGCCAACTCTTTATTTTACGAAGAGATCTTTTTTGGCTATCTTTTATGACTTAATAAAAAACGACTTAGAAGTAGTCTCCAGAATATATTATATTTTATCCCCTCGTCATCCTAGCCATCCTGGCATCTTGGGATTACCCAGAAGCGAACATGAAACTAGACTAAAATTTATAAATTATGGCTCAATAAAAGCTTTCATGCGTATATTCAACGAAAACAAGATACCGTTAATCTAATAGACTTCTGTATTCCGTATCATAAGTTTATAACTCATAATATTATGTATTTTCGACTAGAATATTTTAGTTTCTTTAGAGTATTTTATTTAGACAGACCAAAAACTACAATAAGTACGGTAACGCAATCGGCGGGACTGGCCTCAGTCATCCAACAACTTTCTCATACAGGTGTGTATAATATTATTTTGTATCCCAAGTTATTATGCATACCTAAGTAGATGATAGGTATAAAATATAAACTCAAATTTTATAGAAGGAAGAATAATATCGAGAATAACTTATCAATAATTCAAAAATGTTGCCAGCTGTAAAAAAAATAAGAAGCTCGAGCGCCTTTGAGGTTACATAATTTTCTCACTGCCATTTAATTATCATCCGGCTGCTGAATTCCATAAAAATGTTTGGGGCAGTGAGTAAAGTTGGGGGCGGTTTTTTAGCCGCTAAAGCAGTAGCAGAAAAAGCCCTATCAGAATGTGGCAAGATTGTTGCTGTATCAGCTGTTCAAAAAAGGGATTATGCAAAGGCAGCTGCAGGCAAAGGACAAGGTAAGGTGGTTGCAGTCATCGGTGCCGTCGTAGACGTGCAATTTGAAGATAATCTACCACCCATCCTAAATGCCCTGGAAGTACAAAATCGCTCCCCGCGCCTGGTTCTCGAGGTTGCGCAGCACTTGGGTGAGAACACCGTCCGCACAATCGCTATGGACGGTACTGAAGGTTTAGTTCGAGGCCAGCCCGTCCATGACTCAGGCTCGCCCATCCGTATTCCCGTCGGAGCGGAAACTTTGGGCCGTATTATGAACGTAATCGGTGAACCTATCGACGAACGCGGCCCAATTCCTACTGACAAGACTGCTGCTATCCACGCAGAAGCCCCAGAGTTTGTTGATATGTCAGTCCAGCAAGAAATCCTGGTCACAGGTATTAAGGTTGTGGACTTACTTGCCCCTTATGCCAAGGGAGGAAAGATTGGCCTCTTCGGTGGTGCTGGTGTCGGTAAGACCGTACTTATTATGGAGCTTATTAACAATGTAGCCAAGGCTCATGGTGGTTACTCTGTATTTGCTGGAGTGGGTGAACGCACCCGTGAGGGCAATGATTTATACCATGAAATGATTGAATCTGGTGTAATTTCACTGAAGGACAAGACATCAAAAGTAGCCCTTGTATATGGTCAGATGAACGAGCCCCCTGGTGCACGTGCTCGAGTTGCCCTGACTGGTTTAACTGTTGCTGAATATTTCCGTGACCAGGAGGGTCAGGATGTACTTCTGTTTATTGACAACATCTTCCGTTTCACCCAGGCTGGTTCCGAGGTGTCTGCTCTGCTGGGTCGTATACCTTCTGCTGTAGGTTATCAGCCAACATTGGCCACTGACATGGGTACTATGCAGGAACGTATCACTACCACAAAGAAAGGTTCAATCACATCTGTACAGGCTATCTATGTGCCAGCTGATGACTTGACTGATCCAGCCCCAGCCACCACCTTTGCTCACTTGGACGCCACCACTGTACTGTCCAGAGCTATTGCTGAGTTGGGTATCTACCCAGCTGTGGACCCCCTTGATTCAACCTCTCGTATCATGGACCCCAACATTATTGGAGCTGAACACTACAATGTTGCCCGTGGTGTACAAAAGATCCTTCAAGATTACAAATCCCTGCAGGATATCATCGCTATCTTGGGTATGGATGAATTATCTGAAGAAGACAAACTTACTGTAGCCCGTGCCCGTAAAATCCAGAGATTCTTATCTCAGCCTTTCCAAGTAGCTGAGGTGTTCACTGGTCATGCTGGAAAACTTGTTCCTCTAGAAGAAACTATCAAGGGATTCTCCAAGATCTTACAAGGAGAATATGATCATCTGCCAGAAGTAGCATTCTACATGGTTGGCCCAATTGAAGAGGTTATTGCTAAAGCTGAAACCTTAGCTAAGAATGCTTAACTTTCCTCATAAGCCAGAAATTATGTAATAATCAATGAAGTGTAATAAAAGTTAGTTATATTAATTACTGTAAATGTTTTATTTCAAAGCTGTTACATTAAATAATAATATATGCCCCTAGAAATGTTGTGTATGCAAGATAATAAATTAATATAGGTTTGTTCAAAATTTCAACTAGTAGATTTAATTAACTAGTAGTTATAAAGTTTGACTAAACCGGTCATGTTGATATGATCAAACTATTTGTGAATTAGTTCATTTTGACCCGACGAAAACAGGGAGGTGTTATAAGTTTGATGTGTCTCTGTGTCAGTCTGTGACATAGTAGCTCCAAAATGAATGAAGCAATTTCGATATTGTTTTTTTAAAGCTAATAGGAACTTCATCATTATCAGTTCACTCAGTGCTCATCAATATAGAATTGGAATATCCTTAGTTTATGGTTATATGTATTTATACTAACATAACTTCATTAATTTTTTGTCTAATTTCCACTAAAATTCTAAAACCTTTCTGCAAAAATTCCCCTACACAAATCACTGGGTAAGAAATAGGATGGGAAGAAGGGAAGGCAAGATAGGATAAAGTAATAACATGTAAGTATTATAAACAAATGTAATTTATTTCTATCTAACATAGTTGTTTACTGTACAATATATAGGTCAAATATTAATTTTCTTTCAACAAAAGTTACATATTGTTATAAGTAAAATTAACTTTCTCTATTCTCAGGTGTTAAAACTTTAGTTTCTCTATTTTCAGGTGTTAAAACTGTATCTTTATTCTTAATGTCACTTTTTTCTGTACATTGGGTACTAGATGATTCTGATGAATCGTTTTTGGTAATTTTATCTTTTATTATAGTATTGGTACTTAAAATATCACTATTACTGTCATGTGACTTAGTTGTTGTTGGGAGAGGGCTTTTATCAATGCTACTTAAACCAGACGAAGGACGAATTGCACATTCAACTTTAGGAACTGGAACAACCACACTTTGATCTATTTTCTTTTCTTCATTTGCCTTACTGTCTTTATTTGGATCTTTTATTTTAATAGTTTGAAATTTTAGTGGAGTGTTTAAAGTTTTAGTTCCATCTTTATTTCTATTGATAGGTTTGATAACAAGAATTTTAGTTTTCATTCCTGCTTTTGTAAAGTCAGTTAGATTTTTTTTTATCAGTGGATTTTTCATTACATCTATACCGCGTCCGAATTTAAATGGAAATATTTGTGAGACATTGAGATTACTAGAAGTATTATTTTTATCTTTTTCAATTGGTACAGTATCCTTCGTTTCTGATTCTTTATTGTTATCTGCTTCATTTTTACTACATTCAGGAGTTTCATTTTCCTCTGGAATACTTTCTTTTTTCGGTGTACTATCAGGCTTTAGTTGAGTTTTCTCATTTTCGTTTTCAACTGTAGAATCATTTGTTATCTTACTTCTATCTTTATTATCTACCGTTTCTATTGGTACTGCTTCTTTTGTAGGACTGTTGTCATTCGTGGATTCTGTTGTATCTTTCTTAGGTGAAGATTTATCTATTTTAGTTATTTTCGGTGTATACGGCTTCGCAAAAACATTAACAATTCGTGAGTTCTTACTGCTGTTATTGAATACGAAACTAGTATTTTTCATAACTGCGTTTGCTTTTTCTACACTTTTTCGCGACATCGCAACTAATGCTCCAGTAAATTCTTTATTTAAATTATCAAATACGTTTTGAATATCTTGCATTTTCTTTTTACTTGTATATGTTTTATTCGATGATAATAGTGAATCTCTATACCCCTGAGCTTCCATTTTTAATAAATTTGATAAATCATACTCAAAATCTTCATTTTTTGGTTTGGTTTTCTTACGTACTGGTCTACGAGAAGCTACAGATAAAGGCTTGTGATTGGTTAATAATTTTGTGCTTTTATCAGTTTCAATATCATCCATATCTGACGAATTTTCTTCAAATGTCTTAGAATTTGAAGATGAATCATTGTCCATAATATTGGCTTTTACTTCTTCCTTAGTATCTTCACTCTTATCTGAAATTAAAAAAAAAAATTTCGTGTTTAATCACATTTTATATCAGTTGGTTAAAAATATTTCAAGAATAATTTCTTTATACACTAAAAATAATAATCATATAGGTAAAATTGAACGGTTAATGGTTTCTGTGGTGTATATCCAAACAACTAAATATGTTTTAACAAAATCTTAGGTAATAAAATATCTTTCACAATAAATAAGATGTTTGAATTTATGTACTTAAATATTTCTTACCAAGAACAAGAGAGTCTTTCATCTTTTTCGTGTTAGTTCTACAACGATTCATCTTCCGTTTTCTAGATCCTTCTATACGAACACTACTCGATGAACTATCGTCTGAGACCCTACTGGAATCGCTTGAACACCTGCTCGGCCTCCTAGACTCGGGACTAGTTGCAATTGTTTCACTAACATCATCAGCCAGCTCAGAAATTTCTAATGCTTCAGGACTGTCTATAGCTTTTACAGTGCTATAGTAAAAATCGGAATCCCCTTTAAGTTTATGTACAATTTTTATATGCTCTGGTAATTTATCAAATTCATAGTGTTTAAAGTTGCATAATTTACATCCATAGCGGGTCCATTTGTAATGATTAGCCATATGATCAATAAGTGCTCCTATATCCTCACATTTTGTATCACATTTTTTACAAAGAAAACTATTCAATTCAACATCTTGACTCATTTTTTGTTTTAGAGTGTCTAAATTTCTTTTTTCAGCACCATAAGCAAAAGGAAATCTGTTTAAGAATTTGTTTTCTTGCGATATATCTTTGTTATTTTGCGACGTGTCTTTGTTCTTTTGCGACGTGTCTTTGACCTCTTGTGAAGTCTCTTTGTTTTCTAGAGACCTGTCTTTTTCATCTTGCATTGTGTCTTTGTTATATCGCGACGTATCTTTGTTATCTTGCACCGTGTCTTTTTTTTCTTGCGATATGTCTTTGTCCTCTTTTGTAGCTGTATCTCCATCAATTTCCATATTTTCTTCTTTGTCGCCTATTACAGTCATTACAGCTTCCGATAATTTAGTTTCGTCAGTATCAACATGATCCTTTGCTGCCATAGGTTTGGTCACGAGTCCCTCCTTACTATCATCCTTAGTCTCTGTAATAACAATTTTATTCATTTATTAAGTATAGAAAATAGTGTGAAGAGATACATTGTTATTATACACGCTCTTTTTTCTGCATTACTAAATAATGTTTTTTGTTTCGAGATTATTTACTACGAAGACCATATGAGCATACCTACATTAAATAAGTATCTATAAATAATAACCTACATAAAATGAGTGTATAATGCTACGGATGCCGCAACCAATGATATCTAATTTTTGAATAGCATAATTACCGTCAGACTTAGAGAAGACCATACTAGCAGGCGGACCCTTGTTGTAGTCCTTTCTGATCTGTATTTCGATTTTCTTAGTCTCTTGTGGACGGCGGGCGAGCGCGCGGGAGCGTGGCTGGCACGTGTTGGTGTGTGCGACCAGGGCGGCGAGTCGGGCGAACGCGCGACCGCAGCCGCCGCAGCGAGGCAGTTCGCCATCTCCCTCCATGTTGTCCATCCATTCCTGATAAAAAAATATATGTTAAAGAATTTGTGTCGTGCGTGGTGTGCCGGAGTGAGATTAGCACCTCGCTTATTAACCATCTTTCCCGTGTGAGTCGTAAAAGGCGATAGAGGGAATATATATCCGGAAAAAGGCAGCAGCGTTTCCGCGGTTATTATTTTAACATTGCGCTCGCCAACCCGCCTGCTAAACGTGGTGAGTACCTATAGGCAACCCCCTCAAAAATACTGTGAGGAATCCAGCAGTGTACATCATACATTTACGATATATACATTTGACGACCTCCGTAGCGCAGTGGTTCGGCGTGTTGGTGCTCAACCGAGAGGTTGCGGGTCCGAATCCCGCCGAGGGAACAAAAAAGTTTTCAATGTTCCTGGGTGTGTATTAAATTTATGTACATATAATAAAAATCTTAAATTTGTGTATAGTATAAAAGTATTAAATATATATTTCCGTTGTCTGGTACCTGTAACACAAGTTCTTCGGATACTTAGCACAGGGCCAGATTGACGTGGTGTGAAGCGTCTATAGATATTATTATATTATATTATTATTATTATAGCTGAAACGACCACGAATAATTTACAAAACTATCAGAATATGTTGATGATCACAGCTCTCTAACGGCAACATATTGTTACACAGAGTAAGTAGTTAAATAGTCGCTTTATAAACTACTAAATTATTTGTACATTAAAATAGTGATGGTGTTAGGAAGATGGTGGGCCTTAATGCCTGCTTTGCACTGATTCTGTGTGAAATTTTTAAACTACTTACATACAATATATGGTGGCTTTAGGCTCATATTCCATACATGACAAAGCCACCACCAGTATCCTAACTTGATGTCTTAGCTTATTAACATATCGCCTCCATGGTCTAGTGGTTCAGAGCTTCGCTCTCGACCCGGAGTCGTGGGTTCGATTCCCGCGTTGGAACAACAAAAATGTTGCTTTCAAGTTTGGTTAGGACAATGGAGGCTGATCACCTGATTGTCTGACAAGCAAGATGATCCATGCGTCGGATGGGCATGTAAAAAGTCGTACCTGCGCCTGTTCTCTCGCCAGTCGTGTCGGTTTACCGTCCCACTGGGCTATGAGAGTAAAAGGAAGAGAGAGAGTGCTTGGGTACTATAAAATAACTCCTGCATAGCTGGCCTGGTATCAATGAAGATGGCTACCGACACCGAAATCGGTGAGGGAAGTAGGGAGAATACAACTTTATCGATAATAATCTATGAACGATATTGATAGTAAATTATAACAAAAAATCAATATACATACTTGATTCTCCTGATCCAAACGTTCTTCTTCCGTTTTCTTTTGTGCAATATTCTTCATGTTAGTTTTTCTTTTTTCATAGAATGCTGGGGGATTGTTCATTCTAAAAGCCTTTGACTGTATAGATTCCCTGAGCCTTCGAATTTGCGCAGCAGTTTTTCTACAAAAAAAAATTGATTATAACCGCTGCACAAGCCGCGTGTACCATACGTCTTAAGTACCATATGCTTGGCAGTTGTAGAAATATCTTGTCCAATAATTTATCACATCTTCTACACAAGGAGTTTCATACTAAGGTAGTATTTAGATTGATATAATAATATCTATTGTTTATAGCATACCTATGAATTTTAAACAAATGGCGATACACACTCCAGGATGTTGAGAATATTGCAAGGCAATCTGGACAGGGGAACACCAGTCTATTTTCTAAATGTTTGTGTTTCATGTGGTACTTTAGAGTTTTTAAAGTTGTGAACTGTAGATCACCTGAAAAAAAAAACAAAATTTTGGTTACCATAAAAAAAAACAAAATATTGGCATACCTTCTCAATGATAATAGTTCTTTATATACATAGGTAACAACTATATTTCTTTTTTAAATAAAATGTTATGTATGTTTACAATTATTAAACACAATGTATAACAAAGAAATACAATATACATACATTCTTTGCACTCATGTATGTTATTATCCTCGCTATCTTCATCATCCTCATCATCACTGATCTGAATTACATTTTCTGGATCAGATGGAAGATTGTTCTGTATTTTGAATTTCCCATCTTTTTGCAATACTGCATTTTCCATAGATGTTATTTTGTCCAATTCTTGAACCTGTAAGTCAAATAATAGTTACATAAAAATATTTAAAAAATAAAATCTCAATGGCTTTTTGTTGGGGACATGGAATGGGGATATAAAATTCCACATTTAAGATATATTTTGATATTTTATAATAGTTAAAAATTTTAAGTGCTACATAAAATGTCTTACTTGAGCACGGAGACTATCAGTTTTTTGTCCCTCATAATTAACACTTTGGTATACAGCAACAGTACTTTTAGGGATTTTCTGGAGGGTCATTTGCCGTTTGTCTAGTACACTATCTTGCACTGCTTTGCGTTTAGCTATTCTTTCAATAACCTCTGACAAATCTTTTGTAAGTGGTATACGATCATTGGATTCATCATCTTCTTCATTTCTTGTTTTTATGGATGCACGATAACTCTCCTCCAACTTATTCAGTCTGTTTACTTCATTAACCTAAAAACATTTATTGATATAATTTTGAAAAGAAAAGCAATAATAAACACTCAAAACAAATTGGAAGATATCTTCTTACCAAAGATGAAGGCCTAACAAAATATCCATGTTCTGAAGCACTAAACTTTTCTCTACAGTAAATTCGTTTATGAGATATAAAATTCACTAAACTTCTGAAGATATTCCTGCAGACTTTACATTCATATAAGATATCACACTCATTGGAAATTAAGCTCTTGATCTGAAATATTTATAGTCATTATATATTAATCCACACATTTATTATTTATCAAACATCATTATTTCTCATTTACTTACCTCTTCTGTAGCTACATCAAATATCTTTCTTGCTTGACTGAAACCAGTAACACTTGATATTACAGGCTTTCTTAGAATTGAAAAATCAATATCTTCTGCATCCTCATTTCCTTGACTGGTATTTCTTACTGTTTTACTTTTATCTTCTCTTTTCTTAGTATTTATTTTGTTACCAGCCATATTATAGTTCAAATACCTATAGTTAATATTTCGTAATAGATTAAGTACTTAACGTATGCTGTAAATTTAGATCTGTAAATTAAAAGACGCATGTAAACAAGCCACAAGAAATATATTTAATTAGATGGCTAAAAAGCTATGTTAAAACTTAAAACGTACATTATAAATATGAACCTATATTACCTAACAGTTAACACTTAATAGTTTTGTGAAGCAATTGAATCATTTGGAGTTTATTGTTTTAACTGTATTCCGGTTTTGCGGCCATAAATACCATAACAAATTACATCTAATATCTAATATTTCTATAAAGCATGGTCTTAAAACGCAAATAGTACGTACCTATGAACCTCGAAACGCGATAGTCTCTCCCTTAATTTTTTCCGGAAACGTTGGTTGTTCTTCTATAAAAATACTTTCTTTCTTCATAATAATGAAAGCAGAAAACTAAAGAAGCTGAGATAAGGCTCCAATCATAATAAAAAAAGCAAAACGGCTAACTTGCAAAATCCTAGGTTTCCACAAATGTGCCTTCACGCCTCCATATTTTAACAAATGAATGTGTAGTACCATTCGAATAACACTAGTCGTCGCTAGTTGTTTGTTCACCAAGCAAGACAAGGAGGTCCTTTTCAAAGAACCGGAAACATGTTTAAATAATCTTTATGAAACAGTTTACCTCATTAAAGAAATAAACAAAAGTTGTAGTAGCTTTTAAATAGAAATCAACAAGAACCAACCAAAGATACTGAAATAAGAAGTGGTGAGGAGACAAAACTTTTTTTTTAGCGCTCGAAAATGTCATTGTCTATTGAGATTTTATTTGACAATTTGATGAGATTTTTGACATGTCTGTCATTTTCAAATAGTTTTTGGATGTTTGAAAAGCTTTGTGCTCAGTGCTTGCAAAAGTTGCTAATAATTGTGCAGCGATTTAAGTGTTTTTAGAAAGAAAATCCGAATTAAAATCGACATTGGTAATTTATGTCAAATAAGTCGTACACAAACTTTATTTAAAAGTAGTGTACTTAGTATTATTGTGTACTCTTTATATTGAAAATATTCCAACAAAATGAATGCACCAGTTCATACATTTTTAAATATTTTTAGAAAATGGCTTCATCTATCGATGCACAAGCTTTGGATTATCAGCAGAGGCGATGGCACAACCTAAGAAAGTTGTTAGAAAGACCTGGACCTTTCTGTCATCCAGATTTTGAACCATCCCCGGAAATATTGGATTTTATCATGAATTCTTGTAAAGTACTAATAGTTGGTGCCGGTGGACTGGGATGCGAGCTGCTTAAAGATTTATCTTTGATGGGTTTTAGAAAAATTCACATTGTGGATATGGACACAATAGAGCTTTCAAATCTTAACAGACAATTTCTTTTTCGCAAAACCGACATTGGCCTTTCAAAAGCCAAATGTGCAGTAGAATTTGTAAACAAGAGGTAGGATTAATTCTATATATTTTAATAATTGTAAATATGAACTTGTGTTAGACTAATAATAAAATATCTTAAAGGGTACCAGGATGTGAGGCAGTGGCTCATCATTGTGCTATACAAGACTTAGATGAAGGATTTTATAGACAATTCCATATTGTGGTGTGTGGCCTGGACTCAATTGTTGCAAGACGCTGGTTAAATGGAATGCTTGTATCTCTTCTAGAGGACAATGATGACAGTAAGTATAGTTTGTTCTTATTTAAAAATGACTATAGTAACCGTTAACAGTTCTGTTGAATAAATATATGTTAAAACATATTATGTATGAAGGTAATTTTCTTATAAAAATATTATATAAAAATATGTACATAACTTTGTTTATATTTATTATTCTTAAACATTGTGGTACTTTTGTATTGGTATTAAACTAATTAAAACTATTTTAAGGTTGTACTTTCTAGAATAACTTTGGATTTGTTTCAGGAAGTCTAGATCAAAGCAGTGTTATACCCCTTGTAGACGGAGGTACAGAGGGTTTTAAGGGCAATGCAAGAGTTATATTGCCTGGAATGAGTGCATGTATTGAATGCACCCTGGATTTGTATCCACCACAAAAGACATTTCCTTTATGTACCATTGCTAATACACCTAGGTGCATAAAATTCTATTATATAAAGACACATTTTTGTACTTATTTTTATTTCATTTGAATTTCATATTAATCAAATTCATTGATTACTTTTTGTAATGTAAAAAAAGATGATGTCTATGAAAATGGTAATTTCATAAATTTTATATTTTTTATTAATATTCTATTCCTTTTTCAGATTACCCGAGCATTGTATAGAATATGTTAAGGTCATACAATGGGCTAAGGAAAACCCATGGGGTAGTGAGACTGTTTTGGATGGGGATGATCCCCAGCATGTAGCTTGGGTATTTGAGAAATCTCAAGAAAGAGCTATGAAATATGGCATCACCTCAGTTACATATAGACTGACACAGGGTGTACTGAAAAATATTATTCCGGCTGTCGCAAGTACCAATGCTGCTATTGCTGCTGTCTGTGCAACTGAGGTACTTTGATAATATGATATACATCTGTCTTCAATTAAAGCTCTAAATCTCTAACAGTTTAAAAAGTTCTTACATTGTATGTTTTTAGGTATTTAAACTAGCCTCCTCCAGCTGCGCTAATATGAATAATTACATGGTGCTTAATATGTCTGATGGAGTTTATACATATACATTCAATGCTGAAAAACAAAGTGATTGTGTTGCTTGTAGTAATTTTACATTAACTATGGAAGTTAATTCTGATGCTACATTACAAACAATCTATGATAAACTTTGTGAGGACCGAAACTATTTAATGAAAAGTCCAGGTAATTATTGTTCAATTATATTATGTTCAATTACATCATTTTTATAAATAAGTATTAACTTTTACATCTTTTGTAGGTATAACAACCATTATTAATGGACGTAATAAAACTTTATACATGTCTTCAGTTAAGAGTATTGAAGAAAAAACTAGAGATAATCTTAAAAAGAAAATAACAGACTTAGGATTATACAATGGTGCTGAAATTTTAGTAGCAGATGCAACAACACCAACTACTATGACTATCAAATTAAAACTGATTGAAAATATTGATGTTGAAATGACACAATGAGTTAACTATTTTTCTACTATTTTTTATTTATTGTAAACAGTTGTGAGTCATTTCTTTTTCAATATGTATTATATTAAAAATATATATCTTCATAAAGTAGTTAAAATTTTTCTTATAAACAGTTTAATATGTACATTGTATATACAGTGAAGATACCCCTTAGACATAGTATATTATGGATGAGCCTTAGCGACGATGTCCCCTCTAGCCGAGGTTTTCAAAGATTACAATTGATAAAAAAAAAGCGCTCCGCAAATTCCGCCATTATGAAAACTAATTGTGGAATCGATTTTAACCATTCAGTGAATTGGTATAGCATCGCGAGGAAACTAACAGCGCTAAATGGATTTTTGCGGAACAGTAATAAACGATTACACTGTAAGTGTGATACAACCCTCCCCGAACCAAAATTGGCATTTTTTATGTATGTATTTGGGCGAAATAAACAGGGTATTATGGAGCTTAAATACATAAATAAAGCCAATTTGTCTTTTGTTTACTCTACAAACAGCTTTGTAGAAAGTAACCAATTGGACGTAATGTAAGTAGATGGACTATAAAGACATATAGATGTTTTTCGATCCGATTATTAATTAATACTTTAATATAATGGTTAATAATTATTGACCTGTATGCGAAACCCGAAAAAAAGCTAATATATGCAGCTATAGCAAGCTGACTGGCAACACAAGCGCATGGGGAATGCAGCCGTAAGGTGATGGTTGTTTATTGATAGAAAACTAATCACTAGGCAGTATGGCCTATGACCTTAGCCTGTTCATTATGAACAAACTTATAAAAAAAAAATCGATATTTCTATGATCAGAATACGTCCATGATGATCATTGATCAGGGCCCTAATTCTCAGTCCTCGAACTAAGTTTTTACTATCGGTCTGTCCCGCTCATGCAAATGAGATTTACCGCGCATGCGAGCGGGATATACTAATATTCGGAAATGAGTTCTAGGCCTGAGAATTAGGGCCCGCCCTTTATAATAAAAGCTAACTATAAGGCCAATTTAAGGGTGAAAATTGTTTAATTAATTATAAAAAAAATGAACAAACGATTTTTACATTCGAACATTCACGAACTAACGACGAACAAACGATTAAACATAAAAAAATTCCAAAATCGATTTATGTGGGGCTAAATTTAGCCAGCCGTCTAAAATGTTTGAATAAAATGATAAATGTGTACATATAAGATTTTTAGTCTGTACAATAATTGAGTTTTTGAAGTCTGACGTGGTGTTGTTGCTTCATGTTTGACAAATCACAAATGCATTGATCTGTCAACCTAGAACTTAAAAGTATCCACCACTTTTTGGTGATTTCATTCTTATTTTCCGCAGAAAGAAAAGGTTACGCTTATTAAAAACCGGCAATCATAAAATAACTCAAAATGTTAGACAGTTTATTTGATGATGTGAAGCGCATGAACAAAAGACAGGTATATTTTCTTCCTAGTTTTGATGACGTTTACTTCTTGCCGGTTTTGGTAGTATATTATCAATTTTATTACAGTTTATTTATCAAGTGCTTAGTTTTGGAATGATAGTTTCCTCGGCACTGATGATATGGAAAGGTCTAATGGTTGTTACTGGCAGCGAAAGTCCCATAGTCGTCGTGTTGTCTGGTAGTATGGAGCCAGCGTTCCACAGAGGAGATCTGTTGTTTTTGACTAACTACCCCGACGAGCCTGTTCGTGTTGGAGAAATTGTTGTGTTCAAGGTGAAAGGCCGAGATATTCCAATTGTTCACAGAGTACTTAAGTTACATGAAAAGTAAGTATGGGTAAAGTTGTGATATTCTTGATTTTCTATGAAGGTCTCTTTACTCCTTATCTTTTGTTTACAAGTGTGAGTAAATTACCTATTTGTAATTACTTATTTTTTATAGAAACAATGGTACGGTTAAATTCCTAACAAAAGGAGACAACAATAGTGTTGATGATCGAGGGCTCTATGCACAGGGACAACTTTGGCTTACAAAAAAAGATGTTGTTGGACGCACAAGGGGATTCTTACCATATGTTGGAATGGTTACTATTTATATGAATGAATATCCAAAGTTTAAGGTAACTCCACTACTTTAAATATATTCTGGAAAAATTATGATAACCTAATGTAAAAGGCATGTTCTGTTTCCATTGTATACTGCACTTATAATATCGTAAACAGGAAACCACGACAAAGTGCCTAAATCAACTCATATTTTAGAACAACATTATTTGCTGAAAACACTTATATATCAGGGAAACTTGAACTAAATATTCTTAAGGTTTACAAAACTTAAGCAAGATATTTATTGATCTAATATTAATTTCTTTTCAGTTTGCTGTCCTTGGGTGTTTAGCAATTTATGTGTTAGTGCACAGGGAGTAACATCAATTGATCTGATGATAAGAAATAAAATGTGTCTAAGGAGTGCATACTTTACACAATTTAATTTTAATAAAAAATATTATTGAATAAAATAAGTTCTCTCTAATGATATTATTTATTTCTGGGAATTCCTCATTGACGATACTTGGGAATAATAATAATTTGAAATTAGGTTCTTAATAATTAAAAACTTTAATTGCATAAATTTAAATTTGTTAACACTGAAAGATTTGGATAAATATATTATGTTGTGGAAAGCAAACAAAATTCATAGAGTACAGAAAATATGAAAACAATGTAAACATTTAATTCAATAGTTTAGACGCCTCCGTGGTCTAGTGGTTCTGAGCTTGGCTCTTGACTCGGAGGTCGCGGGTTCGAATCCCGCCGAGGGAACAAAAAGTTTTCAATGTTCCTGGGTCATGGATGTGTATTAAATTTGTGTATAATATAATACAAATCTTAAATATGTGTATAGTATAAAAGTATTAAATATATTTCCGTTGCCTGGTACCTGTAACACAAGTTCTTCGGACACTTAGCATAGGGCCAGATTGACGTGGTGTGAAGCGTCCATAGATATTATTATTATTATTAATAGTATTATATCTTAATATATTTATAAGTGCATAAAATTACAATTATTAATATTATTATAATGTTATTAAAATCATATGTAATTATGCTATTGAGCCTAATAAAAACAGGCAGACTTCCTAACATATGAAGATGTGATGCAAATCAGCATATCTTACATATTGCCGTAACTATAATAATGTTGGTGGCGTAGAATATATTTTTTAGAAAAGTGGAAATAATAATTTTAAATAACATAATTTATACAAAACCATAAATATTCTAATAAAACTATTAATGTAACTTATTAAAAAAAACCTTTAATATAGTGTTAAATACCAATGACTCTTCAGAAAACATAATAATGTTATGTTTTGTAATTTTAGATTAATAACACCACATATTATTACTCTAAGGTACAAAAAAAAAACTGTTAAACAGACTAGGAATTTAACATAATTTAAAAACTTATTTCTAATATTAGTGTACTGTGTAGAATTATAGATGTATGAATGTATGAATAGGTATGCTATAAATATTATATTTTCAAGACCCTAATGTTATAAATAAAACTAAAAAGCCAAATAAATAATAGTTAGTTGTATTTCTTTGTATATTGGCAGGTGCTTACTAGGTAATATTTTAAGCTAGCATGAATCAAACATTAATCGATTTTCTATCTTTCATCGCAATGATTAAGCAGTTTTAAAAGGTTCGGTCGAAACTCATAGATTAATCGCAATCCCTTAGCCATCATCATTCAATAATGCCTCAGCTTGAGGAGGATTTACTATCTATCAATCTTATTTTGAATCATCACTTGGTGTTAACTTGATCATCAGCAGCATTGAGCAGCATACATACATGTACTATATTGTGTTTATTATAATATAATATTTTTATTTTATAATAGTAGACTATAATAAACTTAATACTAGTTTTTATTTATTACTTTTTAGCAAAATATAGTTTTTGTTACCGTTATCGCCATCTTACGGTGAAACACAAAAGCTTTGTACTTAATAAAGTTTCGCCCCTCGCCGTAAGATGGTTATAGAAGTGTACACAATAATATATTATGCATAAAATATAATAATGGCTTGCACGCCGATTTCAGTGACGGTGGCTGGTTTCATTGAAACCAGACTAGCTACGCAGGAGTTCTTAAGCCCAGTGGGACGGATAACCGTCACGACAGGCGGGAGATCGGGCCGCTCCGATCCGACCGATCGCAGGACCGACTATTTACATGCCCATCCGACGCATGGATCATCTTTCTTGTCAGACAATCAGGTGATCAGCCTGCATTCTCCTAACTAAACTTGAAAACAAAATTTTTTGTTGTTCCAACGCGAGAATCGAACCCTCCGGGTCGAGAGCCAAGCTAATAAAGCTCATATAAAATATTCAATGAAATAAAGCCATCTATACCATCGCAAAAATGTTTAGGAATCGTAGAAAGTAATTATATATCTATATCTATACTAATATTATATAGAGGTAACATTTGATTGTTTGTTTGAATGGAATAGGCTCTGAAACCACTGAACCAATATGAAAAATACTTTCGCCGTTGGAAAGCTACATTCCTAGCGCTGAACATAGGCTATATTATATTTTTAACAAAAATAGGGTTCCTTACTAAAACCCCAAAAATGTAGCCCAAATTGTAAAAAACCAACCTTCAAAATTTCTTACACCGTGTGCGCTTCGACAACGGCTTGACCGATTTCGCAATTTTTTTACAGTATGTTCGTTATTGTCATGAAAAGGTTATTATGAAAGAAAATGTTGAAAAAAATCAACAGAAAATTATAAAAAAGAAGAAAATATACGGATTGGTCACACGGGGTTTGAACCTGGACTCGATCGATTTACGTCGTTGCCAGTCTATATGACACGGGTGTCATGGTAACAACATTGTTTACAAATGGAAAATAAAAATTATAAAATGCTATAAATAACGTATTTACATAAACTTAAATTATTTGGATTCATTAAACTATTTGGATTAACAAAAATATTAAACCAAATAGTTTATAAGCTGATATAAATACGGTATTTACAGCATTTCATAATTTTGTTTTCCATTTGTAAACAATGTTGTTACCATGACAACCATTAGACGTTATAGACATTAAACTGCGTTTCCATTGACGCGGGGCGAGGCGGACAGCAGCTTGCGGTACACGAATTGACCAATCACTATGCTCGAAATCTCCGCTCCGCTCCGCTCCGCTCCGCTTGGCACCACTAAGGCCCGTATTAATAAAGAAATCTCAACCAAGACGTCAAACTCAAGACAGCATTTGAGATGACGTTCGAATTAATAGACATTACTTGAGCACCTAGCTCAAGAAAGGTGTCTCAGCCGGGGCGAGCATTGTCAACAGCTGTCAAACTGCTACTTGGATATGTCAACTTACGTAAGTGACGTCACACGACAAACTGATATTTGGATACGTCAACTTAGGTGAGTGAGGCATAATATGTGACTAGTTGCCAATGTGTTTCCGTGTTTTTCTCCCTAAATTGTTTTTACGTTTAAGCTGTTTTTATGATTAATCTAGGCTTTTCTTTGAACTATTATTTTGATGTACCCTGTAGGTACCTACTTTGGTGACCTTGGCTTCTGATACATGTTTTAGTTATTGTTATTTGTTTTACATAAGAAACGGAAATCTACGATTTTGGCACCTGTACATGGCAATGCAGACGACCGTAAACTACTTGATTATTAGTACTTATGTATTAGTACTTGGCGACTGCCAGAGCTTACAGAAGACGTGGTGATTCGCGAGGCAAAAAAGACTTGAAAGGTTAGATATGTATGGTAAAAATATTGCCAATAAACATCCAGTGAAACGATTCCTGTTTGCGTCATTCTCTGTGGGAAATATGTTATGAGCCAGAAAATCGATATGCTGTTCAGGCAGATGATCATTATTTTGATGTAGATGTCTGAAGAAACTAATTATAATTAGTGGACATTACATAGTGTACACAATCAATCAAACACCAATTAAAAAAATGGGGCATCTTCAACGTAAAAGACGAATGATTGCAACTCTATAAATGTATAAATAAAACATTTTGCATCATAGTAAGTAGTATCCCATCTGGTGAAGCAACCAGATAATTATAGTCTTTTCTTGCTAACAAGTAAATGATAATGTTTAATTTGTGCTCATTGTTTGCAAAATATTTAGCATGTCAAACTTTTAAATTCAATAGGTACCTGTTGTGTTGTGGCTCATATTTTGAAGACATCTCTTTCTAATATTTTACTGGCATATTTTCACTTTGTTGTCTCTCATAGATGTTAAATTAATTGATTCAAAGTAAATCAATTGATTCAAATACATATATCACACCATCAAATACAGGGCCAATTGTACTTGCACATACAGAGATTTTTGTAATTTATAAGTGTATATTGATGCAAGAAAATGGAGCTTACAGCATTTTCATTCTCTTGCATCAATATGTTACTGAAAATGCTCTAAATAAGGTAAATCCTAAGACTTAAGAGTAAAACCTAAGATTTACCAACTGTGAATGGTAAAAGCTCCAATGATTTTACAATTCACACTTTTTCAACATTCACTTGGTACCTACCTACTATAATATTACTGTTGCCTACATAAAATATGTAGGTGCCTATGTTTTTGACTGAAACAAAATATGAAAGAATTAATCTTTCTTTTATTCCCGACAAACTTTTACTAGCTGTTAGTGGTAAAATCTTTATTAAAAAGAATAATATATTGAATTCTATTAACAAAAGCCTGAAAAATTTTACCAATTTTGATATCTCCTTACATTTACCCACTCATGTCAGTAAATCCTAAGGCTTACTCGAGAATGAGAATGTCCAAGGACAAAGGAGTAAAGAAATTATTTATAAGTTGCTAGCATTGCTGGACTTATAGAATTTATTTTATGAATATCATTTTACAGCAATTCTATTTAATAAATATTTATATTATAACTATGAAAGAATACAGAATAAAACAACTTTTGAAACTATTACTTTTTTATTTCTACTTAAAATACCTAATTTCTCTGAAGTTACTTAACATAAAGTATACTATGAAGAATATTTTTGAGCCTAATGGCTCATAAAATTGATTCAGTTCAGATTTTAATATTGCATTAGTTTTGGATAGATGGTAGACCTTTTAATCTTTCATTAAGTTAACTTTAGCTGGCTACTTTTTTATTTGCCTTTGATTGAAGATTCATGGATTTTGTGCATTTCCTTTAAGACAAGAATATTAATTCTGAAACCTTTATTCTGAAAATAAATCTTGCACATTAAAGCCTGTCAATGTGCTTACTTGTAACATCTGAAAACATGTTAAAACAATAACTTAATAAGCCTCCTGGAGAATAGTAATTCAATATTTTTACTGTATTTTTAAGTGTTTAATGCAACTTTCTTATTTTATGAGCACCCATTTTCTATCATTTATGCACACTGCGCCTCATTTTTCAAAAAAATATAATTAAATAATGGTAATCTTATATCTATATTTTTAAGAAATAATAAATTGTTTGTTGTGAGGTTGTGGGAACAACAGTCCAACTGGCTTAACTTTAGAATCTTGTTCATCGATTATTGTGCATATGGTAATTTTATGGTTGAGGTTTTAATTACAAAGCCATTTTGCCACTTCAAAACACATATCCATAGTTTTTGACTTAAATTAAATGCTTAAAAATATATAATTAAAATCGAAAAAAATAAATATGTTGACATTCCGCCATGTTGACTTTTCTTTGAGTTTGACAATTCCTCTTCTTCTTCTGCTTTTTTGGCATCTACTGCCGTCAAATCGTAACAGAGTTATAAAATAATTATTGTACGTAAAAGTTGTTAAATATTTATTTTATTTTATTTTGTTTCATATTATTAATATTGTTATTTTGAGTTAGAAATATTTTTATTTTATTTTATGACAATAATAAATAGAAGAGCTGTTGTCTAGATAATGGCCAAGTATTATGTTAAGCGTTGAATACACCTCTAAATTTACCAAAATACATTTTAAAATTTTATTTAATATTAATAACGCTAATATTAGTAAATTATTATTATCTAAACTATACTAAATAATTAAGTTATGCGTTATAAGTAGGTACATAATGCCCGGTTATTATAAAAAAAATATCATAGTAGGAGTGCGATTAGGATAGGTACAATATACACGCAGACACGTCAAACTTATAAAAAACTGTTTTCGTCGGGGGTTCAAATATTATATTATAGGTAGTAGTAGTCATTCAGCGTGGGGCTCATGGGGTGGACTTCAAAGTCCTCCAAATGAGCCGCACGCTGAATGACAGTATATGATTGGGCAATGTGTGTTACGCATATTCCCTCCCCGCACCGCGTCAAATTTAGTTTTATTATCAAATTGCCCAATTTTCACGTAGCAATATCATAAAGACTGCGCAATGAGATAAGTAAATAATGAAGTTTATATTTTAATGGATCACTTCACCCGTTATAGCTAGACATTATTCAAAATGCCCGCGCAATATTAATAATGCCCCCATTATTCACTGGTCCATACCGTACCTAAAGGCTACACGCAGAAAAGTCAAAAGGAACCCAACAATAATAATATAATAAAATAACAAAGTGACAACAATTATAGGTCTAGTTTAAATTTATGACAGGTAGTAAGTCTGTATTATAATATTTACACTTTTCAACACTTATCCCCAATCCACCAATCATAATAGAATTCAAAAAAGGCTAAGAAATATCCTCTAAGAAAATTATTCAGCTAAAAATTATTTAAGCTTGTATTTACACGAGACTCGCGTGAAGGTCTTTTTAACCGACTATACTGCCATGCTTTTTGCACTCCGACGTTGGCAGTTTCTATTGATGGCTTATGCCAAAAGTAGAAGATGAAGTACAATAACAATGTTAAGTTCAAATTTTCGTAATGCGAGATGTAATTTTAGTAGCTTTTTTTAAGCAAAAATAATTATAAATAAATAGAAAAGTCCAAGTTATCTTGTATATAAAACGTGTAGATATATGTTGAAAGTTAACTTGAATAAATAACTCTGATACAAATCTATCTACCGCGTAGTACTTGACCGTTAAAACGCCCTTATTTGTATGTAATTTTAGCCCGAAGACAGGAGAGCAGCCCACACTCGCCGGGAGAGACCACGAAAGCATAGAGGATAATATAATGCACGAAACAATTGTCTAAAACGTAGTGATTATATTCTCTTTGGACTTGTCGGCGTCGCGACGGCGCAGACGTCTCGTAATTGTTCCTGACTATACACAGACTGTACACCTTCATTCGGTTGACAAACTAGACTGATAATATCCTGTAAACACAGGCATAACTTCTAAACATGAAATCAATGAAGCGCGTTGCACGTCGCCGTCAGCACGTGTTAAAGTGTAGTTCTTAAGTATATTTAATATGTATGTTAGTTTGTAAGGTATTTATTATATGGGCCAATGCAGCCTGAAATAAATGATATTTAATTTAATTGAAACATGTGTCCTGCAAAGGACCACCTCTCACATAGTCCTGTAATATTTAACACAATTAATGTTAAAAATAACTAGCTAATAAAGTCTTATTAGTATCTTAGATTTATATTATGAATTAATATGAATTTTTACTAAGAACCTAAAGTAGGTACATATTTTAATAACAATATAGAATAATTATTAATTAAGTCATAAACCATATTTTAAATAGGTGAGGGAGTTTTAAGTATGTAGTGTGTAAGTAATATTATTAATATTCATCATTAGAAAAGGCTGGTTCTCCTTTAGGTCTAGGCTATTGTTAACAACATATTGTTACAAACATCTGGATCCATGATATTATAATTATGCGTGTTTGTATTATACTAGTGTTAATTTCATTGAGCTGTTTATTGGTAATTTATCAATCAACTGATTGTTATAGATTATATTGATGTAGTTATTTTAAGTGATTAAATATTTGAATGTGGCAACCCATGACGTCACTTCCATAATAATAAATTGTCTTACAATTTATTATCTAAACTAAAGTACGAATAATTATATTATAATTAAGTGCCTATTGATAAAGGATAAATATTTGTTACCTAATAATTATATTCGATTTAAACGTATTTAGCTAATTATAATTAAATCTGTAAAATAGTTCTCATATTGATTTTTGCCCGAACGATTGTCAATAATATATAAGGGCGTTAACGTTCGATTGTCTTCAGACTTAAGAATAGATGGATATTGTTGTAAGCAGAGACTCTGCCCGATTAAATATTATAAGATACAAGAACATGGACCAACTGTTTTATTTACGTCCGTCTCATCTCAGAACTGGGACCTGGGTAAGGCCATACCCAGATGGACTCGTAAAAAGGAAACTGGAAGACAGGTCAGTGATGATTTTTTTTTTTTTCCTTTCTGATGACTCCACGCCCAACCCTACGCTGGTAAAAAGAAAAGAGAAAACCATGTTGTGTGACTCATGACCCGTTACTTTTACTATAAAATGTGTGTGATAAAATGTAGGTACTGCAAACTTTATACTCTTTATTAGCAACTGTATGCATAAACACAATATGATAAATCATAATACATTGAAAAATATATAAAACTTAGTGCCTTGTTCAGGCGTTTGCTAAATAATAAGATTAGTACATTTACTCATAGATAAGAGTAATTTCTTAATAGAAGCATTTACTTCCCTATGTACACTACATACTTATTTTAATTAAGTATTACAAATATATAATTATGATTATAATATTGTACCTACTAAGTAGAAATATTTTATGACCAAAGTATTCTTCTTATGAGAAACCTTTTTTTTTTACCCTCATTATATATATTTTCTGTTAAATAGTAATAAGTAAGTAGTTTGGTTTCTTTTATGGTAGTTGGTTATAATAATAGATAGACCGTCTGAATTATGTGCTAATGCTAAAGCTTATCAAACAGAGAAACAGTATATTTCGGATATCTGTCTTTTAGAAAATTTTAGTACAGATAACAATTCCTTATCTTTAATTTCTCGGGAATCATCATGGCGGCGCGGAGGAAAAGTCTACAGCAGCCATGTACTCTGGGGCACGTGATTGTCGAGCACAACAACGGTGTGGCACACTTCGCCAGGCTGCTAGCTGCAATAGGATCAGCAAACTCTGGGAATCATCATGGTGGCGCGGAGGAAAAGTCTACAGCAGCAACTCTGGGACACGTGATTGTCAAGCACAACACCGGTGTAACACACTTCGGCAAGCTGCTGTGTAGCCACTACACCCGGACCTTCGCGGCAACAGGATCAGCAAAATCCGGTGTGTATATTGATTCTTAATTTAAATTATTTCAAGTGTTTTTTTTTATGCGCCTCGTATTTAATAGCTCCTCAAGTGTCGTTATTTACACTGGCAGTAGATTTAATATAATTTTAAATTAAAAGAAAACAAATGATTGAATTGATTGACTAACTTGAAATATTACCATCAGATATAGGTAATAATGAAAGGGTTTGGAGATGCTTATAATCTTTCTTTAGGCATATTGTCTAATATTAAAACTTCTATTGGTAAATTATGTCTAGGTGGATGGATGCGTCGAAATTATGAATTGTATACAATGAAACAGACAACATATGTGTCATATTCTTAGGTATGCCTAACAACAACAATTACTGATGAGATGTAGAGTATGATTATATTATTCATTTAGTTTATTATATCATAATCCAGCGTTCTAATCACTACTCTTCGGCTTGCTAAACAGAAGGAGCATGAAGAGGTGGTGGAGGAGACCTTTCTGTAATTGAAGCTGCAAATTAATCTGTGTGATAGTAAAATAAAAGTAAATCAACCAGATCTGTGTGATCATGAAATAAAATATAGTAAACATGCTTTATCTGTGTGACGATAAAATAATAATTCAAAATATTATTACATTAAAATAACAACTACTAAATGAACCAGATCCAAGTGATACTGAACTAACTCAGCAGGATAATTGACTATGATAAATAACTTGGTTGTTGAAATGGACACAATCAAATATACAGAATATTTTGGTCATGGTGTATTTAAGGTGTTATCAAAGTGCAATAACTGTTTTCGTTAATTTCTTTCATAATTTTCAATATTATGTAAAGAGAATTACTATGCAATTGTAGTGTGATGTTTTGTCGCGGGTCCTGTAATCCTGTTACAACTTGCAAATCTTATTTCCGAGTTGGTGTGGTTTGCAGAACAGTCTCGCTTCCTTTTTGTTTGTTTGAATACTTACACAAACATAATATTAAACATAATATTAGGTACACAAACATAATAATAAGTTATTATCTTTGATCTTGTACAACAAAAACAAAATATTTCATTTCTACTTCTTCTTCTTTTTAATAATGGTACCCTTAGTGAATTGCCAATGTCAAAGTGCTTGGTTTGTGTAGACTCTGCTCTAATATAGGTCTGGTCTTTAATATTAATATGTTGAAGGATCCAAAACAAACACAAATAAATAGGGATTAGTACGACTTCACAATTTTATATATTGTTAGAACAAATATATGAACATAAAATTTTAATAAGAGAAGTACTAACACTATTATTAGTAATATTTGAAAGAAGTACCTATGTCTACTTGTAATTAATGGTAAACTTGGATTTTGAAAGACAATAGTGACAAGTATTATGTTGAAAAAAAAAAACATTTGTTGCTATCCTTTTCTAACACATTGCATGCATTAACTATGCTACATCTCACTTGCACACAAATAGTATGAAGTTGTCGGGTTAAAGACCACTGATAGCCACTCTCTAGATAATAGACGATTGAAAAATCAAAAATGTTTATTCATTTGATATACAGACAGATAAATTTTATTGGTCAATTTACTATTCAGACGACATATCTGAGTATCGAAAAATCGGCCCTTAGTCTTATTACTACGTCATACAAATTTTTGAGTAACTTAAACCGTTTATGCAGCGCACGCAACGAAGGTCTTTAAATGTGATTAATTATCCCCGTTTTCGCAACATTTCTCACTGACGCTTCACTCCTGTTAGTCGCAGCGTAATGTTGTGTAAAAATAATAATGTGTAATATTTACGTTACTATTTTCCCGATACTAAGTATTTATAGTACAAAATTGAACGTATTTGTAGGACTATGTATCAAATTAAAATTTATACTTTTAACTAATTCTGTGTACATAGAGTTGAGTAAAACATGTTAGGTACTCCTGGAGGAGTTATATGCGTCGAAGGAATTTAGCCCAAGACCCTAAGAAAAAAAAGGGGACGGCTCATACGTTAATAGCGCGTGCAGATCTGGTTTTAACCATTATGTTTGATAATAGCCATAATGTAATGACTGTAGATTTTCTTGTCCACGAGTAGTTTGACGATCTCCAAAGCGTATTGGCTGAGTACGTTGGTGCTCGAGTGAGAGGTCGCGAGTTCAAATCCCGCTCCCGCGTTCAAATCAAGTGTTCCTGGGTCATGGATGTGTGTAAATTTGTGTATAATATAATAAAAGTAATAAACATGTTTATAAGATTAAATATATTTCCCAAGTAACACAAGTTCTTCGGATTCTTAGCACGGGGTCAGATTGAAGTGGTGTAAAGCGTTCATAAATATTATCATTACTATTATATTATTATTACTTGCCGGTTCGGAGTTTCAGATTAATGAATCGAATTTAATAGACTTAGATGAGTTAGATGTAGGTGTTTAAAAAAAAGAGGACCTTGTCAAATTCATCATTATCATTGCTGAATGAGTATGGTAACCCTTTTGCTAGGGAATCTAAGTTAATTTGGCCTGGAGCGAGCTTATGGAAATTCATATTCGGGCAGCGACAGATAAGCCTGTAGATTTTGAACCTTACAAATGTTTAAAAAGAAAATGAAATTGTTATGTGTAAGGTACAGGATCTCATTGATGTCGGTATAGTACGCGAGTCGATATCACAAAATGAAAGTCTAGTGGCGTTAATCAAAGGTAAAATGGAGACAATAGACTTTGTACACTATAGGACAATTAGTACTTTGAGAAGAAAAAGGAAAGGCGGAGCTAGTTGATATATACATTTAAAAGTTAAATATTTATAGTTGTACTATTTGTAGTGTTAAGGGAATGAAAGGTAAAAAAAATAATAATAATTAATGCCGTTGTTAGAGGCGAAGCTCTTCTGGATGGAGATGGAAAGTAGTGGA
Source organism: Celastrina argiolus (assembly GCA_905187575.2). Taxonomy (NCBI): domain Eukaryota; kingdom Metazoa; phylum Arthropoda; class Insecta; order Lepidoptera; family Lycaenidae; genus Celastrina; species Celastrina argiolus. The sequence continues at coordinate 10,776,417 of LR994581.1, forward strand.
TAGAGGTGATCTTATAAATTTGCTGAAAACCGGGTTCTATTGTCATAAAAATTTGTACATTGTATAGTACTACTGGTACTTTTTACTATACATATTACTTTGATTAAAGTAAATACGAACTGGACTGAAACTATAACGGAAATATAATATAATATTTAGGAGTCTGTGTGACAATTTATTACAGTCTGTGTGACCTGGAAAAGTCTGTGTGACCTGAAAAAGTCTGTGTGACCTGGAAAAGTCTGTGTGACAATAAAAAAAAGAAAATAGTCTGTGTGACAATAAAATATTACAGTCTGTGTGACCTGGAAAAGTCTGTGTGACAATAAAAAAAAAAAAAAGAAAATAGTCTGTGTGACAATAAAATATTACAGTCTGTGTGACCTGGAAAAGTCTGTGTGACAATAAAAAAAAAAAAAAAAAGAAAATAGTCTGTGTGACAATAAAATATTACAGTCTGTGTGACCTGGAAAAGTCTGTGTGACAATAAAAAAAAAAAAGAAAATAGTCTGTGTGACAATAAAATATTACAAAGTCTGTGTGACCTGGAAAAGTCTGTGTGACAATAAAAAAAAAAAAAAAAAGAGTGTGTGACACTAAAAAAAAATAGTCTGTGTGACAATAAATTACAAAGTCTGTGAAATTATATTCAACTTCAGTCTATAGGAGTCACCTAGGTCTGTACGAATCAACATGCCTATTATGTCGCTCTAGTCTGTGTGACGATATAATATAATATTTAAAGTTCTTTGTGATAATATATTACAATGTCTGTGTGACTAATAAGCGTAATGAGAATACGCAAAGCGATATGATACGCCGATGGCTGGGTGACCTTAAATGTACATACATTTATTTTAATTTAACGATGATGATATTATAGAGAAATGGCACTGACTCCACACAATGTTAGGCATCCCACTTGTCAGTTAACTAAAAGTAACTGGAATACTTCCTACTCCTCCTTTTTTCTTCCGATTAATTTCGTTGTGGGTCCCAAGACAGATTTAGCTTGTCCCTTGGGCTCCCCTGAGATCATATCAGAGGGTTTGTCGTGGTTGGTTACCGCTGTTGATCCTGGCTTACAGGAGTTGCAGTGGTGGGAATGTGAGGTGGGCCAATGCCCGATTTAAATCCCACTTGTCAAATTTATCAACGTAACAATTACCATAGATATACTGTTCAGTTTTTTTTTCTCAGGTAAACGGTGGCGAAGGAAAGTCGTGGGACACGACTGCTGCAGGATGGCCGAGTGTTAACAACATATTGTTACAAACATCTGGATCCATGATATTATAATTATGCGTGTTTGTATTATACTAGTGTTAATTTCATTGAGCTGTTTATTGGTAATTTATCAATCAACTGATTGTTATAGATTATATTGATGTAGTTATTTTAAGTGATTAAATATTTGAATGTGGCAACCCATGACGTCACTTCCATAATAATAAATTGTCTTACAATTTATTATCTAAACTAAAGTACGAATAATTATATTATAATTAAGTGCCTATTGATAAAGGATAAATATTTGTTACCTAATAATTATATTCGATTTAAACGTATTTAGCTAATTATAATTAAATCTGTAAAATAGTTCTCATATTGATTTTTGCCCGAACGATTGTCAATAATATATAAGGGCGTTAACGTTCGATTGTCTTCAGACTTAAGAATAGATGGATATTGTTGTAAGCAGAGACTCTGCCCGATTAAATATTATAAGATACAAGAACATGGACCAACTGTTTTATTTACGTCCGTCTCACTATAGTATGTAAAGGTAGAAATCTCTACATGGAGATCTCCAAAAAGTAAGGGCTAAGTGAAGCATACAAGAATGGAGTTGTCACACTTCCGTGTTATGGTTAGCAGCGGTGACCCTACAACTATAATATATGATAATAATATTATAGTAGGTAGGTACATGAAAACAATTAAAATTACATGAAATATTTTATTATATTATTATTATAAACAAAAATTAATATGTTACCCCATTGTTGTACTGACTTCTTTTTTGAAAATTGGTTAAAAATGATTATCAACACTACAGGGAATGAACCATCTACAATAAATAATTAGTGTGCATACAATTTGCTTCAGCACTCATGGCTCAGATGTTTATGTGTAACAGTATCTGAAAAAAGAAAACAGAATGGAATTACCTAGTTGGATTTAAGAGTTAGTGGTAGTATATTAAAGAAGTGTAAGTTCAAGAGGAGACACACAATTTTAAAAGATAGTTTAGAACCTATTTATGATAATAATAATCTTTGGTTTAGAATTTATTCAGGTCTACCTGTAGGTACCTACTAATAAATTAATAGTACTTAGATAAACTTACAAAGTTACAATACTTCTTCTTCTTCTTTTGTTTATGGCGGCAAAACATCACAAAATAACTTTCAATCTTCAAATTTTTATGGCGGAAATATTAATAAGACAGTAAAACTTTTTTCGAATGCCAATCCGCAGTTTTATTCCTAGTTCCAAATATGGATAATATGTGAAGGAATATTGTATTTCTAAATATTAAGTAATTAACCACAATAATAACGAAAACCAGTTTTTCACTACATTAATAAAGACTAAAGTTTATTTTTGATATTTATACCTACTAGAATAATATATGTTACATTTAAGTTATGAAATTTTGTAAGAATGTATAACAAAATATAAATCTGCTATTTTTAAAAGTATATTGAAACGGTATTTGACTAGTAATATAATAAAAAATTCAGTTTTCAAACTAGGAAGTATGGTCTACGACCTTAGCCTGTTCATCGTGAACGAACTTAAAAAAAACAGTTTTCAAAGGTGAGGTGACGTTTCTAGTTGAGGCAGCGTTCCTAAACCCAGTTCAAGTTTCAGCTGAGATCTGACTATTAATCAAATACCACCTTGAGAAGCTAACCGTACTCGAGTAGGGGAACCGTCTTGAGTCCCGGTTTGAGACTTCTTTATTAATACGGGCCTAAGTTCCTATCCGCCCCGCTCCGCGTCAGTGGAAACGCAGCCCTATAGACGGTCCAAGGCCCAAGATCGGGGAGGTTTTCCAAATCTATTCATCTTAGTGTAATAAAATATAATATATTTGAGAAAATATTACAAATTAACGCTTTAGAATTAAGAAGTATACAGTCAAGACAACTGCAATAAAAAATAAGATGTTGCTGGTGTAATGAAAACTTTTACAAGCCTTTTAATTACCAACTGAAATATGTTTTTAAAAAGTTAAAGAATAATAGAGTTATAAAAATTAAGACTAATAAAGATATTAAGTAAAAAGAGTTTTCAACTATTATGACTTTAATTGCAATGATTACTTCTTACTACAGAAAATTAACAAAAATTAATGTACGCTCCGCTAGCTGCCACTCCATTTTATAATCAACCCTCCTCTCCTCGCCACTCCGCTCCCTCCAGTCCATATCAAACTCGTATATTGACATGGGCACTGGTGTAAATGACACTTCTGTGTTAGCTTCAGAGGCATATGTCCTCCTATTAGTTTGTTTAACTGAGCACTGGAAACTGCCTATAGGATACTTTTTAGTGCATGGCCTAACAGGGTTCAATATATATATCGACGCTTGAAAGGCAAAACTGCCTAAGCGACATTTATCAAAATGTTCAGGAGAGCTGTTTAAAGTTTTTTTTTTGAGAAAAATGCTTATAAAATTGTCAATTCTTATCATACAGAAATAATTGTTAGACCATTGGAATCGTAATCAAATAGGCTATAATCTGACATATAAATGATTGACCTAACACTTTTAATTCGTGCTGTTTTGTCGCTTAGGTAAAAATTACACCAAAAAAATTTTCAGGTAAAACTATCTAACCGCCAGAGCTTTCTCAATTACAAACAGGTAGATTCATATAAATACTTCCGCGACTGTCTATACGAACAGGTTAAAATGAATAAGTTGTAATAATACTTATTTTGCAAACAGGAACAATTGGCTAAATGATTTCATTTTAGTGAAAATACTCAAGAAAAATTATCCAAGTAATAATTATAAAGGATTATTTGCAAGACTAACCGACATTTTGTATGGGACATAAATGATGAAAACTATGATTGGTATAAATTGAGCATTTATTGTAAGTTTTTAATTAAAAAATGGCACGCAAAAAATAATAAGCCTAACAAATATTGGTTCAATTTTTCAGGTCGGGGTAGGAACAAAACTTGAACGAAATTAAAACACAGAACTATTCTTTAAGAATCTCAAATTAAATACCTACTAGTACTCGTACGCACTCAACACAAAAAAGGAATACAAAATTCAGTAATATCAATTAAAATCAGGTTCCTCTATATCTGACTCGGGTAATACGTCTTTGGCATTTGCATCGCGTGGAATGTTTAAATACTCATTATGGAAAAAAGCTGGAATTATTAACTCTACACATAGTTTATGTAGGTCGTCATATTTCTTCTTGCCTCGGATTCATCTTGTTACGTAGATCTGTAAAAACAACGAAAAATAATGTAGATGGCTTCGTATAATTTGATTTAAGGAACATGAAAAATATTTAAATCCGGAAGTATTTACATAGTTTACTTACTTAATAATCTAAGGAATGTGATGTTTACTTACATTTTTCCCATTTACTAAGCGCCAAAATGGACGTAAATCGGCGAACGCGCAGCGAAACGACCGGTCTAAGCGACACGCCGCGGTTGAATAATGTTTTCGGATTCGTTCCGTTCACTCAGTGCGTCGTTCCTAACCGACAACTGTCACTATATTACGCTTCCTAAGCGCCATACTTACTCCTGTTTCAATTCACATAAAGTTATCTAAACGACATTCCCCATACCATATTCACACCAATAAAAATATCTAACCGACATTCACTTTCAAAATATTTGTCAGGTAAAATTGCCTAAGCGACACCAAGTCAATATTTCAGTGTTATGTCAAATTATCTAATAACAATTTTATGCCCATTGTGTAAAAGGCAATATCATCTAAGTGCAAATGTAGTTACAAACAATTTCAGGAACAAATGCATAACAAAACACTTGGACCTTTCTTATGTCAGGTAAAAACGTCGATGCGACTTCGATTGAACAGACTAATTCAGGTAAAAATATCTTATTCCTTCGTGATAATGATTTTCATTCAGGAAAATTTATCCAAGGTAATGATTAAAATAAATTTCATTCAGGAACAAATGACTATCCACGAAAAAAAAAATTGTCAACATGCCTAAACAACTGTCTAAAATAAAAGGGGTAATTTTTTGTCGCTTAGTAGCCAAAATTCTTTAAATAGTACGAATTCACGCACTTCCTTAGCGACAACCAAATTCATCGCAGCGCTATGAGACCCAGACCAATCGACGCAGATTTTTTTTCTGATTACAACGATATATAAAACTCAATTTGGCCCATAGTGTCGCTTAGGCACTTTTGCCTTTCAAGCGTCGATATATATATATAATTATAGTATATTACGGCCAAGTCACACACATATATAATGTGTGTGACTTGGCCGTTGACAGATGGATTTCTAATTATTGACAGATTTTATAGCTTATTGGATGACCAAAATTTCTGCGTTCTGGTCTTATCCGGAGGTTCTCAAATAGGGGCTTGAGAATGCGACAAAATGGTGCCTGAAAAGGATGGTACGGCAGTGTTTGCTTCGCGCTCGACTTGGCGGGGAAACTGCCGTGCTCCCAGATACTAAAATAAAAACTCTTTTTGAAAATTATGCCTAATAATTATTTAAGATTAAGAAGAAGAACCTTCATAAAAATGATTATGATTTCATGTTAAAGATTTTTTTTATTTATTAATATTGATAAATTACCACACCACAGCGACGAAATATTTTCCCTATTGATCGGGCACTAGTCAAGTAGCTGGCAACACAATTATAGATGCACGGTACAATCTTTGCGCATTGTTTTACACACACTAATAAGAAGTTGCCGCATTCAGGAATCTGTCATTTCTTGACATCGCTCTATCTAGTCGAAGGCGCTGAGACCAATTAATAATCTAAGCTATACATCTATATGTATAAAAGTAAGTCGTGTTAGTTAAATTATTTATAACTCAAGAACGGCTTTATCGATATGGCTGAAAATTGGTGAGGAAGTAGCGTAGAGAAGAGCAAGTAGACGGACATAGGATACTATTTATTCCATTTGACAGCGTTTCCGTGAATGTTGTGGGTTCTGCTTTAGGGTTTCGCGTTGTGGGTTCCGCGTTGCGGGTTCCGGGTTCCGCGTTGCGGGTTTCGGTTTCCCATGCCGCTGGTTCCGCGTTGCAGGTTCCGATTTCCTGCGTTGCGGGTTCTGGGTTCCCGCGTTGCGGGTTCTGGGATCCCGCGTTGCGGGTTCCGGGATCCCGCGTTGCGGGTTCCGGGTTCCCACGTTGCGGGTTTCGGGTTCCCATGCTGCGGGTTCCGCGTTGCGGGTTCCGGGTTCCCGCGTTGCGGGTTCCGGGTTCCCGCGTTGCGGGTTCCGGGTTCCCGCGTTGCGGGTTTCGGGTTCCCATGCTGCGGGTTCCGCGTTGCGGGTTCCGGGTTCCCGCGTTGCGGGTTTCGGGTTCCCATGCTGCGGGTTCCGGGTTCCCGCATTGCGGGTTCCGCGTTCCCGCGTTGCGTGTTCCGGGTTCCGGGTTCCCGCGTTTCGGGTTTCGGGTTCCCGCGTTGGGGGTTCCGCGTTGTTTTTTTTTAGTTGAATTTCATCATAAACTCTTTTTATGCTCAACGAAGTGGGCAAGGGTCAGCTAGTCATACAATAAGTATGTACCTTATGAAAATTTTATAACTGGCCGTGGGTATTGCTATAATATCGCTGGTAGGACTTGACGATCTCTGATAATTTGTCTTTAGAATAATTACATCGATTGGATCTTTTTGATCCTACAAGCCTAGGTCATGGTTTCTGTACACATCAAATCACAACGTCATAAACAAATAGGTATTAGTATAAATTATCCAATTTAATCGCTGTACCTATTAGTAATGAGATTAGTGTTGTACCTACTAGGTACTTAATTATGTTATAATTTTTTAACTAAGAAGGTAATTGAGATGTGTTTCTTAAGACATATCAACGAAAAGGTCAGTCCTTTCTCCTTATACGTTTAGATTAGTTACTTATATACATATCAATCTAGCCCCGTGCTAATTATCCGAAGTATTTGTGTTTTAGGTATCTAACTACCAGACAACGGAAATATTATATTTAATACATTGTTACGATACATGATACACATATTTATGATTTTTATTATATTATACAGTTTATTACACTTCCATGACCCAGCACACAAATAACTTTTTGTTACTTCGGCGGGATTGAAACACGCGACCTACGGCTTGAGCACCGACGCGTTCAACCACTGCGCTACATAGGTCGTCACTTAATAATTATCAAGGGACAGCTAGATTTATTGACCTTACTTAGGTATTAGGTGGCCCGAATAATTTGAACTAATAACACAACGTGCGTAATCATTAGGAGGAAGTTTAGCCTACTGGTACCACGCTGGCTAGACAGGTTGGTACAGGGTTTTGTTTAGAATTTTTCTTCTCTCACACTAGCCGTTGATGTGTGTGTGTTTCCTTTTAGTCGCCTCTTACGACTCCCCTAGGATAGTATCGGGGGTGGTGATAATTGTATTCTAATGCCGTCACCACACGGCAAAACGACAACTGGCCCTGGTAACACACAACGTGCGCACTTTGAGGTTGGACGAGAAGCTCGTAGAGCTGGAAGAGGACATGAACAAGTGTCACTGGGACATTATTGGTTTATCGGAGATCCGAAGAGAGGGCGAGATACGATAACCTTACAGTCCGGCCACTTGTTCTACTACCGGGAGGGAGAACAGAAGTCCCAAGGTGGTGTTGGGTTTATAGTCCACAAATCTCTCATCAACAACATTGTGTCCATCGAGAGTGTGTCAAATAGGGTTGCATACCTTGTACTGAGAATCTCAAAACGATATTCGTTGAAGATTGTACAGGTATACGCCCCATCGTGAACACATCCAGACGATGAAGTAGAAGCTACGTATGAGGACGTCAGTAGGGCCATACGTAGCCCTAAAACACACTTCACAGTTGTTATGGGAGATTTCAATGCGAGGCTGGGCTGCAGAAGCGATGATGAGCTGAAAGTGGGGCCATTTGGATTTGGGCAGAGGAATCCCAGAGGACAGATGCTGGCGGACTTTATGGAGAAAGAAGGACTCTTCATGATGAATTCTTTCTTCCAAAAGCCGCCGCAGAGGAAATGGACCTGGTTGAGTCCCGACGGTGTAACTAGAAACGAGATTGACTTCATTATGAGCACCAAGCGGCAGATATTCAACGATGTCTCTGTGATCAACAGGGTTAAGACCGTAAGTGATCACCGAATCGTCAGAGGCATGTTGAATATCAACGTCAAACTTGAGAGATCGCGTCTGATGAAGTCTACGCTCCGACCGTCGAATGCCCATATCCAAAACCCCGAGAGCTTTCAACTTGAACTGTCAAATCGCTTCCAATGGCTAGACAGCTGCGCATCAGTGGACGATATAAATAGCAGGCTGGTAGAAACTGTCCATACGGTGGGGTCAAAATTTTTCAAGACCCACCGTACAAATAGACCTCAGAAACTATCCGACCAAACCCGGAACCTCATGGCTAGTCGACGTTCAATGACGCTCCAAACTTCGAGTGACGCTGAGTCATATAGGCAGCTCAATAGACAGATTACGAAGTCCTTGCGACACGATATCCGTTCTTTTAATACCCAGCGTATTAAAGAGACAATAGAGCGGAACCAAGGCTCCAAAGTGTTTGCAAGAGACGTATCTATTGGGCAAAGCCAGTTGACAAAGCTGAAGACCGAAGATGGACGCGTAACGTCAAATAAGTCCGAGGTACTACGGGAGATAGAAAGGTTCTATGGACAGCTGTATACCTCGGTCTCAGCTGAACCTGCTAGTTTAGCTGCAGACCCAAGAGCCAGGCTAACACGACACTATACCGAAGACATCCCGGACATCAGCCTGTACGAGATTAGGGTAGCTCTCAAACAGCTTAAGAACAACAAGGCTCCGGGCGAGGATGGAATCACTACAGAGCTTCTGAAAGCGGGCGGCACGCCGGTACTAAAAGTCCTTCAGAAACTCTTTAATTCCTCCTTACTCGATGGGAAAACGCCAGAGGCATGGAACAGGGGTGTTGTGGTCCTGTTCTTCAAAAAAGGCGACAAAACCTTACTGAAGAACTATAGGCCCATAACACTGCTGAGCCATGTCTACAAGCTGTTTTCGAGAGTTATCACGATGCGTCTCGAACGCAGGCTGGATGACTTTCAGCCTACCGAACAAGCCGGTTTCCGAAAAGGCTATAGTACCATAGACCACATACATACGCTGCAGCAGATTATACAGAAGACCGAAGAGTATAATCGGCCATTATGCTTGGCGTTTGTGGACTATGAGAAAGCCTTTGATTCCGTGGAAATATGGGCGGTCCTTAGATCCTCTCCAGCGTTGCCGTATTGACTTTCGGTATATCGAAGTGTTGAAGTGTTTGTATAAAAACGCCACCATGTCAGTCCGAGTACAGGAGCACTGCACGAAGGATATCCCTTTAAAGAGAGGAGTAAGACAGGGGGATATCATATCCCCGAAACTGTTTACCGCTGCTCTGGAGGATTCCTTCAAGCTCCTGGAATAGCAAGGACTTGGCATCAACATCAATGGCGAATACATCACTCACCTTCGATTTGCTGACGACATAGTCAGCATGGCAGAATCGCTGGAAGATTTGGGGGCATGCTCGGTGACCTCAATAGAGTTTCTCAACAAGTGGGTCTTAAAATGAACATGGACAAAACAAAGATCATGCACAATGTCCATGTTGCACCCACCGCACTAACTGTTGGGCAACCTAGGGCAGGCTGTCCGATTAGGTAGGTCCAACTTTAAGAGAGAGGTCAGTAGACGGATCCAGCTCGGTTGGGCAGCGTTCGGTAAATTACGCAACGTCTTCTCGTCCAAAATACCTCAGTGCCTTAAGACAAAGGTATACAACCAATGTGTGTTACCAGTGATGACTTACGGTTCTGAGTCGTGGTGCTTCACGAAGGATCTTTTCAAAAGGCTCAATGTCGCTCAGCGCACTATGGAGAGGGCAATGCTCGGTATTTCTCTACGTGATCGAATCAGAAATGAGGAGATCCGTAGAAGAACTAAGGTTGCTGACATTGCCCGTAGGATCAGTCAGCTGAAGTGGCAATGGGCCGGCCACATAGCACGAAGATTGGACGGTCGATGGGGCAAAAAGATCCTAGAGTGGAGGCCACGTACTGGCAAGCGCAGTGTGGGACGGCCACCTACCAGATGGACCGACGACCTGGTGAAAACTGCCGGGTCACGTTGGATGCAGGTGGCAATGGACCGGTCGCACTGGAAATGTATTGGAGAGGCCTATGTCCAGCAGTGGACAAAATAAAAGGCTGAAACGACGAATAACAGGTAACTTTCCAACTCGCATCAAAACATGATCAACAAACAGATAGTGCGATAGTTTAAAAACTTTAAACAACTCTATTAAACCTCAACTTTGCGCACACGTAAAACAAACATAAAAAGTTTTTAAATTAATAGTTTGCTTCTCTGTAGTGTATAATGTATGTGCGATTCATAGAAAACACAATTTTACAATGATTATTTTATGTGTATGCTCTATGACCTAGAGAAATTATACAGTAGGTCATTTTGTGTATTCTTTACTTAGCTTGTACATAGGTACACTACGGGTTATGTAGTAACTATGTATTTAATAATCTGTGCTATAGGTCAAAGTGGCACCGTGTTCTTAGAATTTGTCTGTTCTAAAAAGTTTTAGTATCTTAGGAGGTACTAGCTGTGCCCGCGACTTCGTTCGCGTGGTTTTCGGAAACACTATCGCGATTATCTTTTGATTGCTCACGTTGGTTTTTGTTATTGTGATTATTAAAAAGTAATAATTCTTTCATACATATTTTTGAGTAACTTAAACCGTTTATGTAGCGCACGCAACGAAAGTCCTCAAATGTGAATAATTTTCCTCGTTTTTGCAAAATTTTTCACGGACCCTTCGCTCCTATTGATCGTAGCGTAATTTTATATAGCCTAAAGCCATCCTTTTTTTCAAATCGGACCAGTGGTTCCTGAGATTAGCGCGTTTAAACAAACAAACAAATTCTTCCGCTTTATAGTATTAATATAGATTTCGTTACAAGTAAAAACCAGCTAAGTAGGAGTGAGCCTAGCGCACGAGGGGTTTCGTACAAAACGCAAAATAATCACGTTTGTTGTATGGAGCTTCCTTAAATATTAATTTTATTTTAGTTTATATTGTTATAGCGGGTACAGAAATACATCGTCTGTTAAAAAAATAACTGGTTGACTATCATGGTTCATGTGATACAACGTGGTGCCTGACGGACGAACGGACAGCAGAGGATGACATACCTACATATTATTTGGTTGGGAACCATAAAAATGATCATTATCATAAACGTACCAACATAAAGATAATAGTTTAAAACAATAATTTAACCTGCAACTTTATAGACAGGCAGGATTAGAGCATCTATCAACAGCCATTAATGAGGTAAATCTGGATTTACTTGCAATAAAAAACTGGTGTAATAACTTTGGTTTAACTGTGAATCCATCTAAATGCCAGGCCATATTATTAGGAAGTCCTAGACACCTGTGTAAAGTGGATCTAGAGTCCCTTCCACCTCTTATCTACGATGGTTCCGTAATAGATTTTAGTACAAGCGTTAAAGATCTTGGTTTACATATCGATTCCTCACTCGCTTGGCAAACCCATATTACCAGCATTTCCTGTAAAGTCACAGGTATCTTGCGGTCCCTGTATCGACTTAAAAACTTCCTTCCTATCCCGGTCAAGACTTTGTTAGTCCAGACCCTTATTTTCCCAATAATTGACTATGGTGATGTGTGCTATTTCGATCTTAGTGCCGAGAAACTAAACAAGCTTGATCGTCTTTTCAACAGCTGTTTAAGATTTATCTTCGACTTGCGGAAATACGATCACGTTTCTCCCTATCGCTCTAAGTTGAACTGGTTGCCAGTTCGCCAACGACGATCCATACGAGCATTATGCATGCTTTACTCGTTGCTTCACCATCCTAACACCCCAGAGTATCTCTCTTCCCTTTTTCAATATCTCTGCAGTAGCCACGAAAAGAACCTCCGATCTATTAACAATGAGCTTTTACTTTGCCCCTCTCATAAATCTAGTATCGTCCACTCTTCTTTTAATGTACAGGCTATTCTCCTCTGGAATGCTCTTCCTCTGGAAATCAGGCTGTCCAAAACTAGAGACACGTTTAAGCGCAGAATCCGTGACTTTTATCTTAAGCAATTGGCAGATTCTTAGAATTCTCAGTATTTTATAAATATAGTATAGGTATTTATTGTTATTTATTTTATACTTATTATTATTATAGTATAATATATATATAGTATAGTATACATAGTATATTTGTTTTTTTTATATCTATCCATATTATTATGTTTATTGCTTTTTTTTATTATTGAATTATTAGTTTCCTTCTGTTACTATACCTGCACCTATACAATTTTGTTCTTGTAACGCCTAAAGGTTGACTGGCAGAGAATGCCATACGGCATTAAGTCCGCCTTTGTACGATTTGTGCATTAAGTTTAATAAATAAAAAAATAATAAAAAAATAATAATAATTTGGTAACAGGGCGACCAAAGCGACGTGCATCTTTGATATCAAAATTTCCGGAATGAAAACGCTTAAACCAAATTTGCGCTACTCTCACAGATACTGCATTAGGTCCATTATCATCATAATTTTTTTTCGCAGCTTGTGTTGCATTTTTGCCTATTTTGTAATAAAATTTCAAAATGTATCGAATTTCTTCATTAGAATCACTCATTTTAACAATAATAAAAAAAAACAAATGAAAATATTACATTTACCTAATTTGAATTTGGAATTGTCTTCTGTAAAATTAAAACTTTTTAATGATACCAAAATCAGCCAGATACAATTGGTATAGCCCAAGAGATTTTTTGACAAGTCCATAGTTCATACATAAATAATATAATGCGAAAAGACTTTTTTCCCAACCTATTATACGACGACTCCAAGTTTATCGACCTCTCTGTGTGGTACAGCTTGGCAAAAAAGTCTGGTGGCGTTCGCGTTGACAGGTGAAACTAAAAACTTTTTCAACGATATCTTCTTTTATACATTATACACTATATTTATACTACGACTTTGTTATATTTTAGTAAACATTCTATTAAAATATTATTCTAATATATTATACATATATGGATAAAAGCTTAATTAGGTGAGTGAGAAAATATTTAGTTTCATCTGTCAACACGGTCATGATTTTTTTGCCAAGCTGTACGCAGAATACTATCTTAATTTTTTTATTTGGTCTGAGCTACTTTATGGACATGGGTCCGAAATCAATGCTTTATATTTATTCAATTACGAGGTTTTTTTTTTTTTTTCCACGGGGAGGGCGGGAGAATCCTCAAGGATTCCTTGTGGGCCGGCCCTACAAGGATATGTCCGACTCTACTGGGAAAGTGGCCCAGCAGCCTACGGACTAAACTCCCTCCTTTCACATCCTGCTGCTATCAAAATGCAGCACTCTTTTAATACTTTTATAATTTTCTTCACTATCTTTTTTACTGAACATTTTTTTTTTCTTGATTTTTTATTAAGTATTATATATTTTTTTTTGTTTTTTTTTTTATTTGAATTATTTTTTTCTTTTTCTCTCTCTTATTTATAAATATAGTCACAAGCATAAAGATAAAACAATCACAGAAATTAAATAAAGTACCTACAGCTAAATTAACTCTAAATAGATATAATACTAAAATGTCAAATAAAAATAAATGAAATTAGATTAAATCATACAATTAAAATAATAGATAAAATAAATAAATAAAATAATAATAAAGAAATAATTGAATATGTCAAGTTAATAATAAAATTACAGCAGTGAGAAGATCCTAATCGATATTATTAGACGGTTGATCCGTTTGCTCTTGCTGCTATCCTATAAATCGTTTCAGCGAAGATTAAAAAGGCATTTCTTCTTTTTTCGTCGTCCATAATAGATTCAAGATTGTTTATTGTAATGGAGCTGTCAATCTCATGTTCACAATCGTACCTATTTTTGTCAAATCGGGGACATTCTGTCAGAATATGACCAACTGTTTCAGGCGTAACACCGTCACAGGAGCAAGAGGCATCCTCAAGCAGTTTGAATCTGAAGAGGTAAGCCCTAAGTCCCCCATGACCCGACCAAATTTGTGTTTTAACGTTGTTGATACCTACACTCTGTATTATTTTATAAGCTCTTTTTATATTTGGGAAAAATGATTTAGTGAGTTCGCCAGTCATCGATGTGGTATATCTTTCTTGATATTTTCTAAGAGTTTCTGCTCTTAAAACACCCCTTGCGTAAGATAGTGGATATTTATCATAGGCTGTTTGTTGGGAGAATTCTAGAGCGCCTTTTTTCGTGAGCTCATCAGCGTTTTCATTTCCCTCGATTCCTGCATGTGCCTTGACCCAGCATAGTTTAAGTTCCCTGTCTTCAATTTTTGCTTTACAGATATTTTGGACTATCCTAACAGCTAAGGGATTAATTGTATGTGGGTCACAGATGGTTTGCAATGATGACAATGAGTCGCTTATAATTAATCCTTTATATGCTTTGTCTTTAAGGAAAATTTCACTAGCTCTTAGGATTGCCATTAGTTCAGCCTGATAAACAGTGCAATAGCTTGCGAGGTTAAAATAAATTTTGCAAGTTTCTGTCCCTCCTTTCCAGCAAGAGATTCCTGCTCCGACTCTACCTTCAATTTTACTACCATCAGTAAACAGTTTCAAATATTCCTCTGTAGATCCTAACTGTTGATGTGTTAAGTCATTATCGTATTTTAGAATAGATCTCTCTGCTGGATGAAGCAATTCATACGGGCTTACTCTCTTTTCCAAACTTTTTCCAGGGAGGGTTTGTAGAGGTTTTCCTCTTTTAATCTCATACAAGAGAGCGTGTTCTTTGGTGCGAAGGTCAAGAGGTAAAATTCCTGCGATCAGGGTAGCCGATGTAAGAGAAGTCGTGCGGTGAGCTCTACTTATTTTAATAGCAAACATCCGTGTGATCTTATTAATCTTATATATGTGTGTATGATATGTGCCCACACGCTAGCAGCATATAAAACTTTGGGTTCGATGACTGTTTTGTAAATAAGTTTTGTTACTTCCGGATTTAAGCCCCACTGTGTTTTTACGGCTCTTGATACTGATTAAATGTACTTAAACATTTAGAATGGATAGATTCTAGGTGTTTTCTAAAGTTTAGGTGTTTGTCTGTAGTTAGCCCCAGTACTTTTAGAGAATCTGAGAATTTAATTAAGGTCCCATTAAGATAGAATTTGGGCTCATCATACTTTCTTTTTCGTGTTATAATAACAGCTTGCGTCTTATGCGCAGCGAAGGTCATTTTGTTAGAGGAGCCCCACTTCGATACCGCCTCCAGGGCAGCATTTATCTTTTCTTCCAGATGTTTAATTTTGACGGCAGTTGCTATTATCAGTATGTCATCAGCATAGGCCTGCACATACGCTTCCATTTGCTCCACAACCTTTAATAGTGGATCTAGCTGCAAATTCCACAGAAGGGGCCCCGAAACAGATCCTTGTACACAGCCAATATTTGTTTCTTGTATAATTTCGGAGCCAGCGTAAGCTATTTTTACAGACCTTTCACTAAGATAACTTGTAAAAATTTTTAACATCTGTCCCTTACCTCCCATTTTTTCAAGTTGTACTATGATAGCCGGCCATCAAGCATGATCAAAAGCTCCCTGAATATCGAGTGAAATCACTGCAACTATTTCCTTTTTATTTTGTCCTTCTTTAATAACTTGCATTGCATCATATAATGCATCTTCCGTGCCTTTTTGTGGTGTGAAACCGTACTGTCTTGTGCTTATCATGTCTTCCTTGCCCAAGGTCCATATCAGCCTATTTACCAGGAGTTTTTCTAGAATTTTACCAAGTATTGGTCCCGAGTCCCGAGCCCGAGTGGTCTATAAGATTTAGGGTCTGTGTAGTCTGTTCTACCGGGCTTAGGAACAGCTACAGCTCTAGCCGTCTTCCATTTGCGAGGGAAATAACCAATTTCTAAATATTTATTATACAGTGCCAGCATTATGGATGGATGTGCTGAAAAGACTGCATGGCAGATGTCTGATGTTAGACCATCGAGACCAGGTGCCTTTTTTGGGTTCATTTGTGTTAAAATGGAGGTTATTTCGTCTTCAGTAAAGGGAGGTTCCGTTTCTATTTCTTCACTGTTTACTTTTCTTATTATTTCTATTGATTTCTGTCTTGTAATTGTTTGATCATTGTTGTCTGTTTCAGTTTTGTCTTCTGGATAAAAAGTTCGTGCTAATATATCAACTGATTCATCTGGATATAAAATTCTCCCATCTGAACTGTCTAGTTCAGATAATTAGCGTTTCATTGTTTCTCTTATCTGTGATTTTCATTACTCGATAGGCACATTGCCATATGTTTTCTTTGTTTTGTTTCGAACAGAAATCTCTCCAGCTGTTTGTAATCGCTGATTCAAGGTGCTGTTTGTAATCATCCATGTTTCCTTTTTGGAACAGTGTCATTGCAGGTTTTGATTATAACTTGTATAAACTCTTCCAAAAAGTCATCTACTTCTTTGGTGGTTGACGCTAAAAGTATGGTTTGTGAGTCTATATTGTGGGTTTCTATAAAATTTTTGAATTTGGCGTTGAATTCATTCCAGTTTACTCTTCTCGTGTTGTAAACTCTAGTCGTTCGTACTTGTTCATGGCTTACATTTGTTACTTTGGAGCATTCGAAGGTAATCAGTCTATGATCTGACAGTGAAACGGTGTTTTCATGAACCTTCCAGTTTACCATATGTCTAATAAGGCTTTGTGTGCACATTGTTATATCAATGAAACTAGAGTACAAAGTACATCCCCGATAGACGTAAAATGTTGGTATTTTTCCGTCGTTTAAAAAGTGAAGGTCATTTTGTATGGCCATTTCTGATAGTTTTGTACCTCTAGTGTTATCTGTTTTTGATCCCCACCACCTGCTTGCAGCATTGACATCACCTGCTATAGTGATATTTGGAGTTTGTAACCTGTTTTTTATAGTTTCTATGCTCCGAAGATCCTCTTCTATATTCTTTTGCCCATCCAGATATACATTAATTGCACCAATCTCGTGTTGTTTTGTTTTTATTGTAATCCCAACTATTGTTTCAGAAATTAGATCTGGATTTTCAATTATTTGTAACTTTGGATCTAATATGACAACTGCAGATCTCACAGGATTAGTTCTATCGTTAGTTTGTTTTTGTATGACCCTATGTGTTAGTACCACTTGAGCTACCGATCCAACATATGGTTCCTGCAGGAGCAAGACACTGATATTCTTTTTAAGTGCTTGATTTATACATTCATTGGTTGAAGCGTAACCTCTTCCCAAATTTATTTGACCAAAAGTTATTCTGGTTGATGTCTTGTCGTTGCCGTTAACAATAATTTACAGCTGACCGTGATATTTGGTCCCATTTTTTCCATTCTGGGCACTCGTTACTATACGCTGTATGGTTAGATATCAATGCCTTGCTTCTTATTTTGCAGTTGGCACAAATTGGTGCAGTTTCACGATTTGGGCATTGCCTAGTATCATGAGACTCACTGCAGTGACCACATGTCAAATCTTTCCTACATTCTTTGGCATAATGGTTGAAACCCAGACATTTGTAGCATTGAACCAGCGGGGTATGGTCTACAGCTGTAACAACTTGATACCCTATATGTAATTTTTGGCCTTTTAATTTTTTCCACAAGGGAGCTGCAGTCTCAATTATAACATTATGAATTTCTTTTACTCTCCCCTTAAGCCTTCTTTTGACTGCAATTTTCTTTTCTTTGTCGACGAAGTCTTTCAATAATTTTCCATTTTGCTTCGTTATTGCTTCTTCAATTTCCTTATCTGACAAATCGGAGGCAACTCCCACCAGCTTTAGCAAAGGTTTCTTATTGTGTAGTTTTTGTATTGTTAAATGTTCACCACTTGCCTTGATGGCCGCTTCCAATTTATTTCGATCTTCAGCTGATTCACAGCTTAGAAGTACTTTCTGGTTGCGCTTCTTTTTAATTGCATTTATCCCAATTCCCATGTCAATAACGTTAACTTTTTTCTTGATTTTTCTAACAACATCCTCACTGGTGTGTTTTGGATCAATTGAGTTAACCAATATCGGAAAGCTTGCTTTCCTTTCTGAATCGCTTGGCTTGATTGAGTCATCTAAATATTTCACTGGTGCCTTCAGAAATCGCTCGTGCTCTCTGTTATTTTTCTGTTCGTGGTTGTTTTTAGGTAGCAGGGGCCAATTGCTGATATCATTAACCTTGTGGTCAGGATAACTTAATTAATTTTGACGTATGTCATCTATATTTTTCGCCTTGTTAACTATGAATTCTCTTCTAATCTCTAATATCTCTTCTAATTCTCAATTAAGAGGTTGTATGTAGAGGTATGTGACGTTCTTGTTATTATGTATGCTTTCAGACTTTTTAGGGTTCGTGCCTAAATGATAACAATGGAACGGGGGACCCTAGTACGAAGATTTCACTGACCGCTTGTATGTTATCCAGGCTCTCAAGACGCGTAATTGCCTGAAAGTTATAAAAACACGTACCTACTTAAGTAGAGCTCCCATATTTTGAAAATAATTTTGTTGCTCGATGTTAAATAATGCAACAAGAACAATAATAATATACACCTAAGATATATATAGTGTAATAAAGTAATTAGCGATTATACGGACTACGGAAGTCGGAACCATTCGTGGACTTCGACTCTCTACTAAGCCCACTTTACATTTAGCATTATTGCGTTTCTTCTATAGCTACGTATACCAATGTCTTTAATTGTTACTCATGAATGTTCTTTAACACAAGAATCTGCTAATGGGTGAAGTCTTTTATATATAGTTATCGTTGTGACCTGTGATTGTGTAAAACAAACAAAGTTCAGTCTCGCGTGACGTGTTAAATGACACCTTAGCCCACGGCCGTCTGTTGTGTATTTACACATTAGGACTCCTAATTAGACTCGGCACGGCGATTGTTCGAGTCTGAGCAGTATTTGGCGGTAAACGTTTTACTAGCTCATTAAGCGTGTCTCGGTCGGTACAAATCACCATTGGTATCTGTTTGCGTTACTTCTATTTACAACGAACGAGGGGTCTAACGATCTTCATTCGTTTCAGTGTAACTGTACCTCAATAAGTAATGGTTTTTGTTGGCGTGGCAACGCAAGTGTGTATGCATTGTACCTGTAATGAATTTATAATACTCGCACTCGTAGTTAAGTTATATACTATTGTAAAATTATAATTTTGTATATATAAAGGATATGTTAAGAAGCCCCAAATCCCAAAATAATTATAGAGAATTATTAGGTGTTAGATACGTTGTCTGTCTTTTTCATAGAAAAAGCGAAACGAAGAATTTGAAGTAACATGCTGTTACTGTACCCGTTAATTAATTGACTAACGACATTAGAATTGAAGACATGAATGGATGAAAGTAATATGTTGCAAAAAAGTACCCAGAAAACAGCCACTAAAACATAATTCATAATTTTTATTTGCATCAAAAGTGGTACATAATATGGTGTTACAGTTTATTCCAAAGATATTCTAACACTTTTCACTATTTTTGGCATGCCAACTTATAAGGTTTATTTTAATACATTTCAAGTTTTTAGCCTATTAAATTATTATTATCTTTTACATTCAATTATTTCTAATACTTATAAATTATTATATCATTTAAATACATTAAAAATATTACACCCAACATTTAACTAGTCAATAATATATTATAATTCTTACAGGTCATTCTTACAAGCTAACAATCATTCAATTTTATATTTTAATAATTTACTCTAAATGTCAATTAATATTATAGTCCATTGAAAAGTTACATTTTGGGTTGCGTTTTTTAGAGGACGCAATTTTATTTTTTTGATGTGTAGGGGGGGTCAGTGTAAAGCTAAAACCAAGTTGGTCGCCACCCTTGTCCCACGGCCGCCATCTTGAAAATAGGGGTTGAAATGGTATTTACGATATATCTCTTAAACTATTTATTTTATAAAAGAATTTGTTAACATTTTTTGTTGCAAATTAAATTCTCTACAACTTTGCTCCAGTAACTTTTTGTCGTAGAACTATAAATAAAAAAGTTATAAGCGAAAATCATCAGTTGCTTCGATCATAAATCCATTCCATCCGCTGATATTCACAGTGCATGACCATTTACCATACAGCCATATCAAATCAAAAGGTGTAAGAACAATTTGTTTGGTCGATTGTGTGGCCCTTTCAATTACTGAAACATTTATTTTACTGAGACCAACGGTTTTGCTTTTTGAGTAGGATGAAAAAGGAATTAATCCAAGTGTAGATTTTATTGAAGCAGGTATTTTTTTGGATACTCGTGGTACACTGGTATCACTTTCGATACTGTTATAAGGTGTAACGCATTGAATACCACCATCGCATGGAAAGTATTTTTACCATCAATTGTATTGCTATTAAAATCAGCATTGTCAAAAACAAACTGAAAAAAAGCCTGAGGTAAGATATTACGCGCCGGACGAAAAGCACAAGAATCTTCGAATAATGAAATGGCATTATAGGATGCGGAGAATCCTAACGATGAAAGGACAACAACAAAAAAAAAAACGCGCCTCTAGACTCTACCTCGTGGGTGGTGGGGAAAAGAGTCAATAATTAATTATTAATAATATTACAAAATTTGTAATTAAAAAAGTTATAATAATAAAGTAAAAAAAAAGAAAAAAAAACAAACAATAACTGATGACTTATCATAGGTACACACGTATAATATAGGTATAGTTAAGAGTACTGAAAAATAGTACTCACTTCGGAGCGCTGTAACACCTTAGCTATTGACTTAATGAAAAAATGATGCGAATAAAAGTTGTTCCTCAAAAAACGATGTACAAAAATGGTCGAATATCATTTTTTCGTAAAATGATAAAAAAAAAGTTACATCGAAAAATATTATTTTTTTTCTCAAATTTCCGAAGATTTTCGCTTATAACTTTTTTATTTATAGTTCTACGACAAAAAGTTACTGGAGCAAAGTTGTAGAGAATTTAATTTGCAACAAAAAGTGTTCACAATTTTTTTTATAAAATAAATAGTTTAAGAGATATATCGTAAATACCATTTCAACCCCTATTTTCAAGATGGCGACCGTGGGACAAGGGTGGCGACCCCACAAACTTGGTTTTAGCTTTACACTGACCCCCCCTACACATCAAAAAAATAAAATTGCGTCTTCTAAAAAACGCAAGGTAAGGCCTAAAAAATGTAACATTTCAATGGACTATTACAATTTATATTATGTTATGTAGGTACATTTAAGAACTCTGCTATGGAATAATAGTTTTTAACCTTAAGCCATTTTATTAATTCTTTTTTAAATTTTATGTATGGGAGTGATTTTATGGCCGTTGGAGTCGCATTGTAAGCTTTAATACACATTGCATAGTATTCTTTTTTAAATAGATTAGTTCTTGGTATTATAATATCTAGTACTAGTCGTTTGGGATTTCTTTTATTTCTAGGATAAATCTCTTTTGCTTCTTTGAAATAACTGCATTTTAACAAAATTAACTAATTCATAAATATAAAGGCATGGTAGAGTCATAATATTAAATTTTTTGAATAGAGGCTTACATGATTCGTATGAAGGCTTACCACAGATCGCTCTTATTCACTTCTTTTGAGCTATAAACGCTTTATTAATATCCGTTGAATTACCCCATAATAGTAATCCATATCTGAGTATTGAGGATACATAACCGTGGTAGGCCGAAAGTACAGTCCGAAGATTAGTTATTTGTCTTAGTCTATGTAGGACATACACATAACTGTTTAGTTTTTTACATACATACTCATTACATACTCATAACATTTTAGTATAATTATGTAGTAACGTATTAAGTGCATTGATTCTAGAGACAGATCTTTAGATTAATGTACTTAATACGTTACGACGTATTCTACAATGTCTAAGTGTAATTTTTAACTCAATTTCTCGAAATCACAATTGTGCTACATATCAACTTCATCCATTCATGTCTTCTATTAATATACAAGATTATTAACAACAAATTATACTGCAAGAGTTCATTTGTTTTGTTTCCGATTTTCATTTATAATTTATATAAAGGAAATAACTCGTATTTAAACATAACATTTGGTTTGCAATATTTTGATAAATATGTTTTCTTCCACGGTCTCCATCTTTTTTTTACTTTTCTCGTAATTCCTATTCTGGAATCCACAAAAAATACTTTATTTTTAGAGTTCTACTGCGATCCTTGAAATTTGACATGTAATATATAGTTTAGAATCTAATCTAATCATTACATAATGGGGAAGTACATAGGATGGACATACGGACAGACAGAGCATCCTAATGGGATTCTAGGACAGTGAAAATAAAGTATTTCTTGTGGATTCCAGAATATGAACTACGTACGAGGAAATTAAAAAAATGCTGGAGTTACAGTCGATATTCACTGAAGGAAATCCACCAAAGGTACGTAATCAGGAGGGTGACTAGTGTTCTCTAATATTTTCATATATATTATGTTTATTACAATCTCAGTAAATAGTCACTTATAAAACTTGTGACAAATTAATTATGATCAGTAACACCTTCGTGGGCAGTTGGCGACTAAGCATTGTTCGTGAGGCGGTTAGTTCGTGATTCATTGAAACTACAAGTTTGCGTTTTCGCCAAAGTGTTTGTTTCCTGGTTTATTTTACTTGGGTTAGTGAAAGCAGCTTTCTTTGTCCAATTAAACTTTAACTTTGACGTCCTAATTAGATAGGTGGTGTGACTCGTTTATTTACTATTTATTGGTACTAGTAAAATTTCCACATGTGACCAAAATAAATATGTTATAGTATAAAATATAATTATGTACTCATGCCGGGCCAAATTTACTTTTATTCGTCACATTCGTAACTGTCGTAGCACCATGAACTAGAGGCGTAGAGGAGCGTGCTACGAGGTAAAAATAATAACAGGCTGCAGGTGGCATCGTCGCATTCGTAACTGTCGTAGCACCATGAACTAGAGGCGTAGAAGAGCGTGCTACGAGGTAAAAATAATAACAGGCTGCAGGTGGCATCGTCGCATTCGTAACTGTCGTAGCACCATGAACTAGAGGCGTAGAAGAGCGTGCTACGAGGTAAAAATAATAACAGGCTGCAGGTGGCATCGTCGCATTCGTAACTGTCGTAGCACCATGAACTAGAGGCGTAGAAGAGCGTGCTACGAGGTAAAAATAATAACAGGCTGCAGGTGGCATCGTCGCATTCGTAACTGTCGTAGCACCATGAACTAGAGGCGTAGTGGAGAGTGCTACTAGGTAAAAATAATAACAGGCTGCAGGTGGCATCGTCGCATTCGTAACTGTCGTAGCACCATGAACTAGAGGAGTAGAAGAGCGTGCTACGAGGTAAAAATAATAAGAGGCTGCAGGTGGCATCGTCGCATTCGTAACTGTCGTAGCACCATGAACTAGAGGAGTAGAAGAGCGTGCTACGAGGTAAAAATAATAAGAGGCTGCAGGTGGCATCTTCGCATTCGTAACTGTCGTAGCACCATGAACTAGAGGCGTAAAAAACCGTGCTACGAGGTTGCGTGGCATTTTCGCTTTTTATATTTTGTCAAAAAATGCTGCTTGCCACATTATGTGGATAATGGGGATTCCTACCACAGGTATGTGGGGCTCGCTGCGTCCTTTTAGATGGTAAGTAAACGCAGGTATATCCACTAAAACTCGTATTACTCCGACTGAGAGCCACGGGAAATACTATACAACCACCGCCAAACCGGGAGTAGCATTGACACACTTTTTAACGTAATAAAATATACGGTTTACTTGGGATTTAATTTTATGCGTACAAAGTAGTGTGAAACATCTAGTAAATAATATTAATAAAAGGTCACCCGAAATACGTTATGTCTTGACTATGAACAGAAATACATTAATGTAATATATAGAAATACATAAATTAAATAAATACAATCCGCATACTAATATAAACCACCTCCTCATACACCACCTACACCTGCCGCCTAAATCCACTATCTATTAAAACGTAGATGAACCACGCGTATCACTGAGAGGTATAAAATATTTTAGAACCTTTATATCTAAGACCACGTAATTATGTTCTTGCAAACATAAAAAATCGGCCCAGCTGTTTCCTAGGAATTTTAGTCACAAAATCTGTGACATGACAATAGTACTATTTACTTATAATACTCTTTAAGACACAAAGTAAGTACATAATTTTTAAAGCTTATTAAATTAATAACAGAAAAACACGTATAGTATACAAGTTACAGCAATCATTTTCAAGTTTAGGACATAGCGTAGTAACGACAATAATAATAACATTTTGTGGTATATTATTTCTGATAAGAGTCCCATCCTCTAATACTAATCTATCGATCTTAATGATTGAGTGGTCTTTACAGGATAGGATGTATTATGTTATACCAACAGTTACAAGGTTTTAATGCACGGGTGTAGACTGTATACGTTTATTGTTTGTTGCTGTATTAATTGAAATAATTATAAACATAATTAAAAATAAAACCAAGCAGTGAGCAAACTGATAATGACGAGCTATAGTTAAGAAAATCTGCGATTACGTCAGTTTTTAAAGAAAAAACTAGATCAATATAGGTTCATCCGTTTGGGGGCCTCGATGCATACACGCTCACAGACTAGTCAAATTTATAACACTCCTGCTATTTTTGTCGGAGACTAAAAATATATTTGTTTTAAAAAGTTATTTAATGTTACATTCTATTAATTTCATGCACAGTGACTAATCTCTAGTTACGGCAATTACGTGATAAATAGTAACGGAATCCACATTTCTTCAAAATATAATCAAACGTTTTGATAGCGATCGCAGAAGTGGGAAATCCGACGTAGCGTGACCAAATATACCTCGTCAACATAATATTATGCGAAATGCGAGTCAAAATGAGTCCCCCGACGTAATACGGCTTATTATTTCCCCAAAATAGTATTATTAGACGTAGGGAAATGGAAGAATTTTATTTACGAACGCTACGCCTATAATTCCGCAACGCAAGTGAAACTTGTTGTTTATGATTTGAGACTAATTTGTGTTCTATAACTAGTAGGTGTATTGTATGTAGTATTGCGGTTTTGCTTAAAAAAATATACGTACAATCGACTCATTATATCAAAAAAAAATAACAAATCAGCGTCGACGTTGCGTTGTTTCGCGTGACGCATATATATGGAAAGAGAGGCAGCAGCAACGCAGCGCAACGCACCAATATAATATAATAATAAATATAATGGGGCCTCGCCCTTACAATCATCTCGGAAACAAAATTCGACTCTAAATCAATAACTTTCCACGCGGCAACCAATAAACGTACGTTCATTTATCAAATCCAATTATATTATATTCGCGGTTTCTAAGAACCCCGCAGAACGAAGAACGTACAGAGTCTTTTACGCGGTGCTGTATCGCGCGATGGCATGGTAACGTAAACTATATTGTTAGAGCTAATATTTACTCTACTATTCCTTATTCGTACAAATAGTTAAATACTGTCCTCTCCAATATATGTACATAAGTTTTAGCTTCACTGATTACTGCGGGACTTCTTTTATAGAAAATGCTGTATAGAGCCGTTCCAGTACTATCACAGATTACTTATCAGTTATATGTACTGTAACGCCTCCGTGGCCCATTCGTTTAGAGATTGGTCATCGACTTCGTGGGCTAGACTCTCGCGTTTTTTGCACTAGCAAAATATAAAATATATTATACATAATATGTTGTTTTCATTTTCGGTAAGAGCAATGCAGGATGATCACCTGATTGTCTGACAAGAAATATGATGCGTCGGATTGGCATACACCTGTTCTCATTACAGTCTTGTTGTGTAACCGTCCCACTGGGTTACGAGAATAAAATCAAGAGTCTCTTTGTATTGCGTATTTGTGCAATAAACTAATGATTCCTGTATCTGGTTTCAACGAAACCGGTCATTAATACCGAAATCGGTGTGGAAGATTATTATTATGACTTATCTAGCTGTGCTCGTAACTCGACGCACAGGTCTCGCGAGTGACGTCAGCGCGCGGGTGTGCGGGCCCGGCGGCGCGTGCGGTGCAGCCGCCGTGAACCGCCTCCTCCGCCTCTCCGACAGTAACATTACATATACTTAACATAAATATGTCCTAAAATTTAACAGTCAGAATAATCACTGAGACCCCTTTTGTTTTAATGTGTATTCATAACGTAAACCTAGTGCGTACGTGGGGAGGAAAGAAACGAGACTCGCTTGTTGGGTCGATTCCTTTCATATACCCAAGGTTTTTGTGAATGTGCTAATAGTTAATTAGATATCGACGGGACGACAGTAAAAAATGGTGGCCAAGGGCGGTCGTGGTGAAAAAAGCTTTGGTCAGTGGCAGCGCCAAATTGAGTGAAGCCCTTCAGCATACAGTCTTCGACTACACTACAGTACATAACTACCCTAATACTGACAAATGAAACCTTCTTAATAAGTTACTCTTCTACTACTAATTAGGTATTAATTAAATTGTAATCAACGTTACAATACATAATCAAAAAAAGGAAAATAAAAAATATATATTTCTCACTTACAAATTCGGGTTATGGCGTAGTAGCACGAGTCTCGTTACTAGCTCAAAACGCACAACACTCAAAAAGTTCTCGTAATGATGTCGATAAGCTATAATTGCCGACATTTGTATGTACCGGCGCTATAATAAAGTTATGTTTTTATTGCAGGTTAATTAAGCCGTTATATAAAGTAATAATTGAACATTCTGAGAGCTTCAAAAGTCGTTCACAATAACAAGTTAAACATTACGATGTTGTATTATCTGATGATGGTTCGCTACAAAGTGTGTTTGCGACCGTGCCGAGGTTTACTCACAAAGTTACACACGCTCATTCAAATGACATTTCATCATTAAAACTTTTATAAATATTTAATTACTTTTGTATTATACGGCAGGCTTAGAATACATTTGCAGGGAGAATCTAATTACATTTTTGTTATATCGATAGTGAAAGCATACATACATAATGTAAATAACTTTTCTGAGAATGTAAATGGATTTATTTCTCATTAGTTAAATTACAATGCTGTGAAATACATTGTCAATAGACGAAGATTATACTAAAGCCTCGGTTTTTTAGGACATGAACAATATATAAACATAATGCCTGCATTTTCAATACAGCGTTAATTGTTTTCGTATTTCTATAAAGTCGTCTTTCATCACTGTGTGTGTGTGTGTGTTGTATGTCGACTACGATATTCCAGGAAACCAGAGGTTTACTCGAACAGATCACGTGAATAACTTTAACAAACACATTTACTTGTAATGTTCAAATCAGAGGCACCCGTGTATTTTGTTCCAGTGATGAGGATCGTGATGGGGCATTTTGCAGTGAAGTGCGGACGTTTAAAGTAATAAGGGATCAAAGAGACGCTCGTGGGGAGTGGCCACTCGCCTGTTCTTGTTCATTTTAGAGGATGCACTTGTCGCATAAGTGACGCATTCTCAAACATCTTGTATATTTAATTTAAAGTATAATAAGCTATTTATTTTTATGAAAAGTTAACCAATTAAGTATCTAGTTGTTTATTGACAGATAAGCATTCTTTGTCTTTGATGTTGTTATTTTTATTTATCGCGAATATTATGAGTTACATACTTTTTATATTGGTTATCATCTAAATACTGTTCTTTTAAAATATACAATAGTCAACTTTTGTTTAATAACTATTTAAATTCAAAGAACAGTATTTAAATAGTTTCAGCTAGTTATTTATCTTATTGTTATTTAAGCGCGTATCAACGACCTTTCAAAAGTTAATCAAATATTTCAGGCAGCTGAGGCCACTATTAATATTTCACATGACTGAATCTTCTATAAATAGTAACAGCCACATATTTCTACCGATCACAATATACTTTATTGATGAAGCTTGTCGAAATTCATTTACTTTTTATTAATTTCGTTTTAGTTCAGGTAGCACCTTACCTCAATAAAAAGTACACATCCCCTTTATTAAAATATTTACATCGGGGATATTCTGTAGTCGAGTGACAATTTCAACGTACCAGACAAACATATACCTAGACGAACATTGACTATCATAATTCGTATTCGTGGTTTAAATAATTTTATTAATAATTAGGGGGATCCGTATATAATTAGGGAACGTATGGATCAACATCATCTACAAATTTCAACTGCTTAAAAAGTTATTTGGATATAGATTCAGAACGATGAACATATTTATGCAATAACACTAACGAAATCCGTGAAAATAAAATTTTTAACTATGTACAATAATAATTTTCAAAATATTCGGTAGAAATACCGGGTACAAGTTAGGTTTAAAAAATAATACTTCTTGAATACAAGTAACAGTACCTATGTTAGTTTACTAAACCAATTTACAGCGGTGCACGATTCTCTTAGTCGGGATTCAAAAACCTAATACTCACGTACAACAGACATCTGAATAATTTTGGATGCGGTTAACCTAACTATTAAAGTGAACCTTATATAATTATATTAAGGAATTTTCGATATTTAACATGATATTATAATTGATCTGCATATCAAACTTGATGTTTAACGGAGACGCATATTTATTGAAAAATTAGATAGAAATATTTTAAACTTAAACATGCCTGTTCAAGTGTTCAGTGGTTAAGACTTGGCAAACTCTGACTTCGTGGGTTCGATCCCCGCGTTAAACAACAACAAATTATCTTTTCAAGCCTGGTTAAGACAGTTCAGGCTTGAATGACTGACAAGAAAAGATGAAATCGTGCGTCGGATGAGCATGTTAAAGGGTCGGTCCTGCGCCTGTTCTCTCACTAGTAGTGTTAGTTATCCATCACACTGGGTTATGAAAGCTATAAAGAAGAAGATTGAGCTTTAGGACCTAGGGACACTTGGGCCTTGTTTTTATATGCGTAGCTAGCTGAAGTTCCAGGAAATCTGGAGCCACCTCTATCGAAATTGATGTGCGCTATTATACTTTAATCATTAAACTGATTCTATAATACTTATATTTATTAACTAATACATTGTCATTTACAATATTATGGTTATTTAATAAATTTAAAACCAAAGCAGCAAGTGTAACAATCTCATTAAAAAGTTAGTCTTGACTTAATAATGTTGTCTTAACATGATTATATTCACGTCGTATGTTTATAATACGCATATCAGAAATAGTTCGCTGTATCGATCTAACTGCAGCGCTCTCGAATGCAATATCCGCTTTTAAACGAGTTTTTGGATCAAAAAACTATTTCGGAATAGGGCATTCATGTGCAGACACAGTAATTGCACAATATAACATACAATATTGTTGTTGCAACGAATACAAGAGGTAGATAACAAATAATTTTTTTTTTTTAAATAGATTGGAAGGCAAACACTTAGTATTAATTTGAAATAATTGCTGTCGTAGCTCGATTAGTGTAGAAGAAAAAATATTCAGCTTTCAATTGTTTTCGTGTAGATATCACTATATATAGCAGTAATTTTCAAATTAGCTCAATTACTAATATTATATACTTTTTATTTATTTGTTGATGAAGATAAAAGCATACAACTAAACTAATCTAAATTTATATACGTACGCGATTGGTGACAGACTAGATAACTAAGCAACGATCAACGGAGAGCTCTTAATAAGGCTTATAAACTTAAAAATACACAGCGGTTCCTTATATATAGCGTAGGGGAGCACTAAGAAAGGATTTTTGTAAATTCACCCGTTAAGGAGGAAAAAGGTGGTACAAAGTTAGTATAAAACTTTGTCGTTTCTGAAATAATTTTAAGAAATACATATTAAATATTAAAATCATACTTTGAAGGGGTAAAAAATATATGTCAATGAAACGTTGTATTTCCGTAAAAGTTCCTATTGCATTCAATCCCTAAGCTCCCTTAAAAAGGGGTGGCAATCTTTGTTATAGTTTTTGGAATAGGGTTTTCAAATTACTAAAATATACTTTCTATTTAAAGAAATTTAAATGTAGTTAATTATATGAATAACCGTAACCCAAAGTATTTTAGTAGAGAAAAATATAAAGTGTAATATTTTCTTAAATATTTATGACCGCACTAAAGTTTTTGGTTTGTAAATAATAAACGTAGTTCTCGACACTTCGAAACAATCTGAAGAAACAAAAACTTTACTAAATTACTGTACAACTAGTGAGTCAGTTATTCATTGATCATATTCTCACTTAATTGACAATCGAATAGACACGTCAAATTCTCAATCTACTGCCTAATCGTTTGTATCTTTTTTGACCAACAATTTTAGGTTGGTTATTAAT
This sequence comes from Celastrina argiolus, assembly GCA_905187575.2. Classification (NCBI taxonomy): domain Eukaryota; kingdom Metazoa; phylum Arthropoda; class Insecta; order Lepidoptera; family Lycaenidae; genus Celastrina; species Celastrina argiolus. Next base: position 10,807,061 of record LR994581.1, read on the forward strand.
TATGCCCTGAAAATAATAACATTCATTACGTTTTTAACATAAGAAGATATCTCAGATAGCAACGAAAGAACTTGAATGTTAGGTTGCAATAATAAACTCTCCTTAACGTGAAGTATATGACAACGAATGACCTGTATGACATTGGGCACTATCTTTCTTGATACAATAATAATAATGTTTATTGATCTCACTCAATATAAAAACTTAATCTTCTTCATACAGTGATTAGTTACATAACAATGGTTTTATTATGCACATAAAACGATATGGTTGGATCGCAATTGGCAGCTCAATCTTACATGGTCACATAATATTTTTTTCTTTAAGTCTCTAGATCTTTAGATAATAACTAGCTGTGCCCGCGACTTCGTTCACGTGGTGTTTGATTAACTTAAACCGTTTATGCAGCGCATGCAACGAAAGACCCAAATGTGAATTGTTTATTTGTTTAATCGCGCTAATCTCAGGAACTAATGGTCCGATTTGAAAAAATATTTTTTTTGGATTGTCCATTTATAGAGGAACGCTATATATCATTACGCTGCGACCAAAACCAGTCGGACGTCGTCGTCGCCCGACGCCGCGACGCGATGCCGACGCCCGACGTCGCAACGCCGACGCCAGACGCCGACGCCCGACGCCGCAACGCCGATGCCCGACGCCGCGACGCCGACGCCGGACGCCACGACGCCGACGCTCGACGCCGCGACGCCTACGCCAGACGCCGCGAAGCCTACGCCAGACGCCGCGAAGCCTACGCCAGACGCCGCGACGCCGACGCCCGACGCCGCGACGCCTACGCCAGACGTCGCGACGCCGACGCCCAACGCCGCGACGCCTACGCCCAACGTCGGGACGCCGACTTCAGACGTCGCGACACCGACGCCCGACGTCGCGACGCCGACGCCCGACGTCTCGACGCCGACGCCCGATGTCGCGACGCCGACACCCGATGTCCCGACGCCGACGCTCGACGTCGCGACGCCGACGCCAGACGTTGCGACGCCGACGCCAGACGTCGCGACGCCGACGCCAAACGTGGCGACGCCGACGTCAGACGTGGCGACGCCGACGCCAGACGTCGCGACACCGACGCCCGACGTAGCCACGCCGATGCCAGACGTCGCGACGCCGTCGCCCGACGTCGCGACGCCGACGCCGCGACGCCGCGACGCCAACGCTCGACGCCGCGACGCCTACGCCAGACGCCGCGACGCCGACGACCGACGCCGCGACGCCTACGCCCAACGTGGCGACGCCGACGCCCGACGTCGCGACGCCGATGCCAGACGTCGCGACGCCGACGCCCGACGTCCCGACGCCGACGCCCAACGTGGCGACGCCGACGCCAGACGTGGCGATGCCGTCTCTCGACGTCGCGACGCCGACGCCAGACGTCGCGACGCCGACGCCCGACGTCCCGACGCCGACGCCCAACGTGGCGACGCCGACGCCAGACGTGGCGACGCCGACGCCAGACGTGGCGACGCCGTCTCTCGACGTCGCGACGACGATGCCCGACGCCGCGACGCCGACGCCAGAGGTCGCGACGCTGACGCCCGACGTCGCGACGCCGTCTCTCGACGCCGTGACGCCGACGCCCGACGCCGCGTCTCCAACGCCCAACGTCGCGATCCGACGCCCGACGCCGCGACGCTGCGTCGTCGACGCCGTATTACGACAGTATTTAGTATCAGCATTGTACTCGTGCGAAGCCGGGGCGAGTCGCTAGTCTTATAAATATTTTTTAAAATCGGAACAGTAGTTAGTTCCTGAGATTAGCGCGTTTAAACAATCAAACAAACAAACAAACAAACAAACAAACAAACTCTTCCGCTTTATATTATTAGTATAGATATAAGAAGAAAAGTTTACTTACGGCCAGAGGAGCGGAAAAAAATTATAATATATACTATAGACTTTCAATAGTATATAGGTATATAAGCTCCCATAGCTGACAATATACAATCAACTTTATATACAACTAGCTGACCCTTGCCCACTTCGTTGAGCATAAAAACAGTTTATGATGAAATTCAACTAAAAAAAACAACCCCTAACTCGGGAACGCGGAACCCGCAACGCGGGAACCCGGAACCCGCAGCATGGGAACCCGAAACCCGCAACCCGCAACGCGGGAACGCAGAACCCGCAGCATGGGAACCCAAAACCCGCAACGCGGGAACCCGGAACCCGCAACGCGGGAACCCGGAACCCGCGACGCGGGAACCCGGAACCCGCGACGCGGGAACCCGGAACCCGCAACGCGGGAACCCGGAACCCGCAACGCGGGAACCCGGAACCCGCAACGCGGGAACCCGGAACCCGCAACGCGGGAACCCGGAACCCGCAACGCGGGAACGCGGAACCCGCAACGCGGGAACGCGGAACCCGCAACGCGGAACCCACAACGCGGAACCCGCAACGCGGAACCCGCAACGCGGAACCCGCAACGCGGAACCCGCAACGCGGAACCCGCAACGCGGAACCCGCAACGCGGAACCCGCAACGCGGAACCCGCAACGCGGAACCCGCAACGCGGAACCCGCAACGCGGAACCCGCAACCCGGAACCCGCAACACGGAACCCGCAACGCGGGAACACGGAACCCGCAACGCGGGAACCCGGAATCCGCACCATGGGAACCCGAAACCCGCAACGCGGAACCCGCTACGCGGGAACCCGGAACCCACAACGCGGGGACCCGGAACCCGCAACGCGGGAACCCGGAACCCGCAACGCGGAACCCGCAGCATGGGAACCCGAAACCCGCAACGCGGGAACCCGGAACCCGCAACGCGGGAACCCGGAACCCGCAACGCGGGAACCAGGAACCCGCAACGCGGGAACCCGGAACCCGGAACCCGGAACCCGCAATGCGGGAACCCGGAACCCGCAACGCGGAACCCGCAACGCGGAACCCGCAACGCGGAACCCGCAACGTGGAACCCGCAACGCCAAACCCTTCCGTGAACGTTGCTGGTTCTGCGCTGTCAAATGGAATAAATAGTATCCTATGTCCGTCTACTGGCTCTAAGTTACTTCCTCACCAATTTTCAACCATATCGATAAAGCCGTTCTCGAGTTATAAATAATTCATTTAACTAACACGACTTACTTTAATACAAAAAGCTGATGTAAAGATGAAACTAACATAAGCTAACGCCCGGTGAATGCTCCCGTCACAGTCGGTCCAGCCGATTCGGTGATAATTAGTTAGATAACGATGATGATGATGAAAAGAAGCCTAAATTAATCCTTATAACTTTAGCTATCTACCAGTGAAAGTCTCGTTAAAATCGGTCCAGCCGTTCCAGAGATTAGCCGGAGCAAAGAGACACGCTAACAGACAGACAGACATTTTTTTTTAATTGCATTTTCGTTTTCAGTAGCAAGAAGAAAAAAAAGACAGAACAGACAGACGTTAACTTCGCACAAAGACAAATGGCGACAAAAGACATAATGGTGTCTTATCATGACGTTTTCGATTTTTTTTTATTGTTCGTGAATTATGACCATGGATCTAACTCCTTCGATCTGATTTTTAAATTAACATTTATAATATATTCTTATTACAACTTATAACTTAAGTACTTTTTTTAAATAGGTATATTTATAGTTGTTAAAAGATTAATCGATTTTTTGAGTAAGTCTCTAGTGTTTAATAAGAAAAAGTGTTAACTGACGTAACATTATCACGACGTTTATTTCATTAAATCATAATTTGTATATTATATTTAAGATCGTTTATCAGTGAAAGCAAATCGTAAAAAAACTCATATTGGTTATGTTGACAATAAATATCTAATAATTATTAAATAAAGTTTAGTAAATTCTGCAGTTTTAACAAAAAGAAAATATTTATTTTATTATGTCGTCGTTACAACGTTACGTCGCTCATTTTTGATAAACTGTCAAATGTTACCTATTAAAATGACCCGACTATTTATATCCACGACCTCCGGGTCGCTCTGAACCACTAGACCACGAAAGCGACAAACGTTTACATTGAAAAGGCTACAATACTACTGGGTCTTATTAGTGGTGGACAAATAGTTTAATGAATCCAAATAGTTTAAGTTTATGTTAATACGTTATTTATAGCATTTCATAATTTTTATTTTCCATTTGTAAACAATGTCGTTACCATGACACCAGTGTCATATAAACTGGCAACGACGTGAATCGATTGAGCCCAGGTTCAAACCCCGCGTGACCATCACGTATTTTCTTCTTTTTTCTAATTTTCTGCTTATTTTTTTCAACATTTTCTTTCATAATAACCTTTTCGTGACAATAACGAACATATCGTAAAAAAAATTGCGAAATTGGTCAAGCCGTTGTCGAAGCGCACACGACGTAAGAAATTTTGGAGGTCGTTTTTTTACACTTTGGGCTACATTTTTGGGGTTTTAGTAAGGAACCCTACTTTTTTTAAACATATAATATAGCCTATGTTCAGCGCTAGGAATGTAGCTTTCCAACGGTGAAAGAATTTTTCATATTGGTTCAATGGTTTCAGAGCCTATTCCATTCAAACAAACAAACAATCAAACATTACCTCTTTATAATATTAGTATAGATATATAATATTGACTATAAAATGAGATACAAAATTTCATAATACTCAAACTCAATATTATGAGTTCTATAAAATAACTCTTTTATTATTTTAAGTCGGTTTTCATTGTTTTTTTTGGCTAAAAACTATTTTTTCCCCTTTTTTAATACTTGCCTATTTCATCATATTGTTATGAAGGTATATATGGATACCTACAATCTGGTGAAGACAGGGGTGGTGATGACTACTGTAATTGATATAGTGACATAATTATGCTTGCAGTACTTTAAGCGATGTCGAAATTTTCAAACGTATATCTTCAAAGACTAAGCAGTAGTGGTATTACCTTGATAGTTGCTTTAAAATTATGTTTTTAGTCGGATATGCTTATGTTACTCGAAACAAATACAAAATTACTATGAGTATAGTAATTTTGTATTTGTAGTAATTTAATAAATAAACAAAATAAAAATAAGTGTAGTAATTTATGTCCCTATAAATTTCGTATGTATGTAGTAATTTATGTCCCTATAAATTTCGAGGAGTTCCCTCGATTCCTCACGACGCCATCATCAGGCATCCACTTTGATAACTATGAAATCAAGTTCGACTGTAATTGACGTAGTGGCATATGCTTGCATTCCTTTAAACAACGCAGAAATCTTCAAACATGTATCTCTAGGACTCAGAAGTTCTGTTTAGTACTTTTAGGTCCAGGATATGGTGCAAAACCTTACTGTTTGGTAACATATGCTTAGACTTCTTAAGAAAATATCAAAATCCATGTATGTTTCCATATAAATTTTGAGGAGTTCCCTCAATTCCTCACGGATCCCATCATCAGGTCACCATTTTGATGACAATGGGGCCAAATTTGAACGGTATAGTTACAACAACACAAAACAATATTTAAAATCGGTTCATAAACGACGAAGATATCCGCAAACAAACATAAAAAAACATATATACGGTTGATTTGAGAAACCTCCTCCTTTTTTGAAAGTCGGTTAAAAATACTGTTTTCTATTTCTTCGCGTCGCTGTGTAGGTAGCTTATCTAAGCGATCGCCCCGCGCGTCCCGCACACCCCGCAGTCACCACGCGTCGAAATTCGTCCGACTTACTTAAAATTTATCGTCACTACTCAGCTCCTATGTGTCTCAGCGTTATGTTTTATAGCCTATAACCTGCTCAGGAGTATGGACTACAATCGTACAAAGTTTGGTTAAAATCCCTTCAGTAGTTTTTGTTCCATGCGTGCACATACAGACAGATAGACAGACAAAAAATTTATTGATTGCAATTTTGGCATCAGTGTCGATCACCAATCACCCTCCAATAAGAATTTTGAAAAAATATTCAATGTACAGAATTGACCTCTCTAGAGTTTTATTATAAGTATAGGAGATATAGATTGAAATACAATATGGCCATAAAGATATAATAACAATTATTGTACTAACATAAAATAATAATTGTACCAGAATTGATACACAATTTGTCGAAGCTAACGGATCAATTTTCGAGGAAATACACAATAAGTGTGAGTATTGTGTCCGTAATTGCTAATGAACATTTTACAAGTGCCCGCGGAGGGGACTGTTTATTGCCTCATCGTTGTTTCTCTTGACGTGTGACCGTAAATTCTTTACGCCGCGATTGAATGGCTCCGCCCAAGCTTAACCGGAGCATAAACTTTCATGATTCCACTTTACGGCACCATCCACGTTCGTTTTATAAATTATGTATCTTAAGTATTTTCTATACGTTTTATTCATTGTGGTTTGCGTTGTTTTTATGGTTTTGTTGTTCACCACCATTTTTCCGGAGACTCTTTCTTTGCATATCTATAATGGTATAAGTATTGTTTAATTTCTAATGTCACACGTAACCTATATCGACTGGTATCAGCGTTGCTTTTAGTCCGTTACTCGTGGACATCTTGATTGAATAATTTAAATGGAAGGAAGGGGAAGCATAGGACGAGGAAACCCTGTATCAATTACACGAAGCGTCCATTTTGTTGCCGAAAACAAATAGTACAAAATCAGATATCACGTCTTAGGTTTATTGCACGTTCGTTTTAGTCCCGTGACCCGATGTTATGTACGTGGACGATTGACCGGCTCCTGCACGTCCCCGGGCCATGTCACATCGAGCAGCATCACTAATTGCACCATTACCCGATGGAAAACTCAGATCGGAAAAGGAAAATAGCAACGAAGATACATTAAGACAATAATGATATTCATATGATCTAGTTTTTAACACCCGACAAGAACGGAGGGGTCTTATAAGTTTGACGTCTGTGGCACCGTAGCTCCCTAACAGATGAACAGATTTTTGTGTGAACGCGGATGTTTTATCTATAATTCATCAGTATCAGTTCGCAGACTGCTTGACAGTTCGGGGATTAAATAATGTTTTTTAAATAGTTTGTTTATAGTTATGTAACCGATATCCAAAGAGATGAAAATTTTTTCGGCTTACTTTGTGCGAAGTTTATGTAAGTGTTTAATGTGGCTAGACGAGTAGAGTACAGCGATACTTTTAATTAAAACCAGAGCGGCATTCCTTCAGTCGCAGTGACGTGACGTTACTCTTGGAGCGCGTGAAACTATTTCCCCCGGACAGCGGCTGCCTCGACATTTCGTATCCAACTAGATAACGACCAAACATACAAAATCGTTTAAAAAACTAGAAACTATATTCCGGAGACGGAACGCCAAAAACATAAGTAAAACATATGTAGATTTCACATAAATATAAATATTTATCGGACCATATCTAATATAGTTTTCGTAGTGAAAAATGTAGAGCTTTTTCTATCCTTCGGCTACGCTAAAGCCCTGAACAAATTCAGGCATAAAAGCTGTTTTAAATATTGCGTTCGGATTTACCCCGCTAAAGCCTTCTTACATATACATTACGTAACAGCGCAGTTATTTTGTGAAGTAACGTATGCAAATGATACAAATTTGGTTTTCCTTGAGACTACAGCTAAAGGTTTTTACATTTGTTTTAGGTAATTATTTTATACTGTATCAATAACATTCATTTTTATAAAGTAATATTTTTTTTATTCGTGGGAAATTTGTTTGGTATTTTATAATGACGTTCAAGATTGATTCGGTTTGATCTTTGTTCTTATTTTTTTCTGACGTGGCCACGAGGAAGGAGCTAAGGAGCGACTTAAATTCACCTCGTTAAAACAATTACCTTCGACTCAAAAGAGAATAATTAATTTTCACATTACTTGAAGACTCTATTTATAAATAAAGCTTTGTGTTTAATCAGTGAACGTAATTGATGTTATAATGTCATCTAAGCTCAAGTAAAACAAATATAAATTGAGTAGAAATAATGTGAATTTAATAATAAAGGGCTTCCAATTGACGCCTACAAAAGGCGCATTCGGACGACTGCTCGGCCGAGCGAAAACAAATTAATTGCTATCGGTTACGTTCCAATGTCGTAATTGCTTTGTTCGCGCGGGCCGCCACCGAACCTCGCTGCCGATCGCCGATCGATCAAGTGAGAAAAATTAATTGAAATCGTTGACGAATGAATGACATTAAGAGACCTTTAACATCTATCAACTTTGGGGAATTTCCACTCTACTTTGAACATTAATTGGTAATTTGTGTTTTAGTATTATTATTTGAGACAGTTAAACATAGTGGACTACTACATTAAAAAACATTAAACACTCTCATTAAAATCGAATTAGTTACTTACGCGCTGCAACACGATACATCACATACCTACATACTGCCAAAATTGTTACTTTCCTTTTGGCTTTACCGTAGTCTGATGATAATATTTACACAGTAAACGACGGTCTCACAATCTGTTGGTATAATATATATATAAGTAAAAAGTTTTAGAAATAAAAATTTTTTCTTTGTTATATTACTGATTACTCACAATGAGTGAACAAAAAAAAATTCACTATTCATATTTTTATCTACTACAAATGTACTCGTATCTTAACGGGTATGTACAAAATACTTTTAAGCAAAAAGGGCAATGTTTACAAAGGTCAATTTCGTACCAAAGTTACAGAATAAAGGCAGAAAAATATTGTCCTTTTTTGAGCTTTAACTTTGTAAATAGGAAAATGCCGGCAGGTCGAGTTAGTTAAATAAAAGAATAAAAATAAAATATTACGTTACATTTTAGACTGTTTTTTTTGACAAGCATTTTTAATTATTTAAACATAATTATATTGCAGTCACATGCATAGAGTTTCTTCTATAGTTAGTTAATTGTAATGTAATGTATATTGTGTTGCTTATTACTTAGTTTATATTTTTAATTTATGTTAGTGGAAGCTTTTTTATTACACTGTGTATGTAGAGGTAGCAGAGGATTTTTAATATAAAATAAGACTATCGTATACTTTTTTACGTTCTATGTGTATTTATGTTATGTTTTTATTAAAGTTTTATACGCAGCGGTTGATATATACATGTACATCTTTATTAATCTACGCGAGATTAAGGTGCCGGCGCGGGAATTCCGTTATGTACATAAGCGATTGCTTATCTACGCAAATCACTCGTTGAATATGCAACAACTAGTTTAGGAGCTCACTGAACATGTGTTTAGACTATTAATTTCCTATATACTACTTAAAGTGTCAGTCACCACGGGGACTAACCCCCCCCCCCCCCCCTAACACTCCCGTTCTTGTTCGAGCTCGACGTTTTGAAAGATTCAAAAGAAAAAAATACACGAATATCTTCCTGCTCATAATATTATAATTGAATGAGATATTAATAAGCTTGATTGTTGATTATATTGTCAAATGGGTTACAGCATGTAGTGAGGGATTGATAGCCAAACATTACTAATAGCAGCTCAAGCGATTTGAAACTGACAGTGTCGAATGAGCCAATTACTTGTGTTCCAGTCATAATATATCTTGACATCGGAATGCCTTATTCATTTGTCAAGTAAATAGATGTATATCCATTAGGTAATAATTACATATATTAATGCCTATAATAAGTATATAATTGATTTATAACATATTTCTAACGTGAGTGGTACGTTTAGGTGAGCTTTGAACTATTTCTAACCATATTAACTAGCCCAGCTCGAGCAGCCAAAGCGAGGTCAGATATTTCTTATTCGACTCTACTACGGTCTATCAAGTTAGAATTTCGTGTAGTAGACATTGCGATCGGTATCGGGACACTTCGACGGCGCATTACCTCGTCGATCCTAAAAGGTAAGAAAATATCCCAAGTTCAGAATGATCTCAGCCGTTCGGATTATTCATGTCTGCAGAACCCGCATGGTAGACCCTCGTCAGACGTGCCTATTCGGCGATGTAATTCAATCTAGGCCACTCCATCAATCTGTGAGTTCTCACGCATATATTTCTGTTGATTTGACAAATGAGTAGGGTGTGGCATTTATGCGATGTTAGACGATGCCCGAAGGCGATCGTCTGGTAAATAGTTTTGCTAGCCCTTTCCAGGTGTCAATAGTGGGCAAGACAGATGTAGTTTGACGATATTAAGAGTAACTATAAGATTTTTGGTATAAGATTTATAGCGAAATTATTGGCCTAAACTAGTGGCCGCTCAGTGATCGAAACATCGTCGGACCATAATTTATTTAGTTTATAACTTATATTGGCACAGAGTCTAAGCGCCATGACGCTTTGTAACCTTTGTCATACTATTCATCTCCCTTTTTCCATTAATATGGAACCGCACAAATTAATCAGAATGTCAATATCAGCTTTGAAGTAAAATTACAGCAATACACAAATTCCTGTTATTTAAATTGTAATGTTTGCGGTGTGTTCGGTACCTTACTTCACATAGGTATAAAAACATACAGGGTCAAAAATGAACAGGACAAACGGCCAGCGGGGAGGTACCATTCATAAAGATTAGAAAATGTTGGGAACGTTTCTTTTAACGCTGCCACCTTTGTGATTTACATAGGTTTAGTGATATGCTAACGCGTTAGGAAGCGTATAACTCATAACGATAGCATCGCCGGTGTTATGGGCGGTCGTAAGTTCGGAAAGCTTTATTTAATGTAACGTAATGACCTACAATTTTTTTTAATTTGTACAATGTATTTTTTTAGTAGAAGTAATTGGCTATGAATATAAGGACGACTAAACCTTATTTTCTTCATGCCTGCAATAAAGGATACAGAGCCATGTTGCATATAGGATTTGACATAGACATCGCCAAGTGAGATAACGATACTTATGTCAATAGTAAAAGCCGATGAAAAATGTTTGTTTTTGACCTTGATCTTGGCAACTTGGCTTAAGACAGAGGGATGCAGATAGGGATTAGAATAGAAATACTTTATATATATAATATACAATACTGATACATGTATATCAATTACAAGCAAACGGTTTAACACCAGTGTAACCAGTCCAAATACGCGTAAAAACTTCAAACACTTTCCACCCCCGACAGCTGGCCCTCATTACCGCCGCCGCCCAGCCGTGATGCGAGGGCGGCGGGACCCTACGTCTGCACTATCACCCATTAATATTTAAGTGCTGGCAGGGCGGATTTCCCCGCGTCTCGATGTCATAACATAACCGCTTTTAACCCGTTACTGAAAACGCTTTTCAATTGCCTAACTTCAATTTATTGAAAACTAATTGCTTTTGTTGCTCAAGTACTAAGTAAACTTTGTCTTAGCCCTCAACTGTATTAGTTATAGACTTAAATATAATATTATCTCTACACCACCTTTAATACACATATACACTGGTACATATTATGGTAGTCAGATGAATACCATATTGTAGATAGGGATCATGCATATTAAACAATACGTATTTAATTGAACTTTTGTCAAACAAAATAACACTACTGGCGAAATTACGTATGTTTCTATGTTCTTTACTTCTTCAGACAAAGAGTACTGAACCAATTTTGATATAATTAAAAAAAAAATATAATGTAGTTACAATGTTCTTTTTGAAGTCGATGTCAGCAAAGGTGAGTTTGTAACGGTACAACCATACTTATAGGTCAGGAACTTGAGAAAATTGTTCTTTAGCTGACATCGACTCCAAAAAGAACATTATAACTATATAAAAAAAATATAATTTTGTATTTTTCGTCGTCATTGTTCAAATCGTTTTTTTAAACGTTGTTATTTTTACTTTTTAGTAAACTACAGTAGGATAAATCATTTCATTCATTTGGTAGCTACGATACTACAAATAGACTTATAAGCACACATACACTATATTTATAACACCACCTTCTATTGGTGTGGGTCAATTATGAATTTGAAAGTGAGAAACTCCTAAATTGGCTGTACTGAAACTAGATCATCCACTGTACATTATAAAACAAAAATGTTCATAACTAAATCAAGAATGTTCATAAAATAAAAACTATAGGGCTAAACTATGGAAATTTTTAGAGGACTCCTCCTTTTTTGGAAATAGGTTAACAAAGCTGGATTAACACATTTTTGTGCCGAAATGCACACTGCATTGCTGCTTTTACGCGAGTGGAGCCGCATCCAAAAGCTAGTTACTTAGAAAGGAATAGGATACGTTACTGCGATGATATGTAAATTGTAGCAATTTAAATGAGCATAAAATTTTGATGTAAAAAGTTACCGCTGTTTTAGGTGCAGTTAGGGCAAGTTTTATTTACTCGAACAACGAAATGCGCCTCGCGGGTGGCGCGTGCTGCGGGCGCCAGGCCGGGGGTAGCCTAATATGTTATTACGTGAAATAAAACCGGCCAGTCCGCAGACTAACGACTTGTCCATACCGCACAAATTACCTTATCACTGTGGCGTGTGCGCGCGGCCTTAATTAAAATATATTACCGCCATTTAAAAATCTTGCTTTCTTTGTACCCATTCTTTCGTTCTTAATGCATTTTTGTAATTTAGTATTATTAGTAAAGTACCACCCAGCCTTCGTTATGTCCTCGACTCAGTTTTCCGTAAGAGAGAACTAGTTTTTTAGCGTGAAGTTTTTAATTAATGGAGGAAGCGTCATTAATAATTTTCATTATATTAAACCAAAATAAATAGACTACAAGATTTTGCAATTCTACTTAAATTATTATTTATTAAATTTAAGACCTTTATTTTTGTTTACATAGAAAGTAACTACTATTATATAAAAGCTTCACCGCTCATACTTTCACACCAATTTTGGCGCCTATTATCAGTTTCATTAAAACCAGACCACCTACACAGTTATTAGAGCCGAAGTATGTGCGCAATATAACACCGTCTTCTCTTCCATAAATCTCTTAAACTAGGATTAGCGATAACCGAAGTTACGGGTTACCGAACCAGATGGAGAGAGAGATGAAGAAAGATCATCCATCGGACCATGGATTATATTTCTTCTCAGACAATCAGCCTGCATTGTTCAAACTGGACTTGAAAGCATATTTTGTTGTGTTGTGTGTCGACCCCACGACCTTCAGAGTCAAGAGCCAAGCCACTGGGTCTTGTAAGCAGAATTTTGTGAGTGTATACTGTACCTATATTACACTTACCTACCTACTCGTATTCAGAAGTGCATTAAATCTGCTTTTGCATCGGCTGCAATACTTCGTTCCCTCTTTGGTTTTAGTAGCCCTTGAAGCCTTAGGGAATTGTAAATTTATTACCTCAGCTCAGCATCATGAAATATACAATAGGGGAGCAAATTGCTGTTCGATAAACGAGCTACTCTTATCAATAATATTCATAAGTAAGTATGTTATGTCTTGTTGTGACTATGATATCGATTATTTTAAAAAATATGGAAAAACCAATTTCTCCTGGCTTCCCATTAATGTGTAAACTCGTATGTCGGGTTACATCAGCGCTGATTCAACAAGTTCGTTGGAGGAGCATATCAGGCTCGTAAACAAACTCTGTTTTATGCAAACTTCACTTTGGCAAAGGCAAGTAAATAACACTAGATTACAAAACTCCAATATTCTCGTTACTCGCGAACCAAGAAATTGAGCACGACTATCTATCGAGCTTACACCAATATTACTCTTTATATCGACTTTCGATCTCTTAAAATAAACTAAGAACGTATTTATTACTAATTTCCAGATTTATGATTTAATATTAGTAGATTAAAAAAACTAAAAAAAACACACACTTAATTGCATTGATCCTTGATACGTATACAAAATTTCAAATAAATAACTTTTGGGAATTGGTGATACATATAGAAACATAAAATTTAGTCCCGATTTCACCATAGTGTTAACGGCATCTTAAAATATCATGCCTTCTCATTCATTGATAGGAATTACGAAAGGAACAACATGATATATAACCAAGGATTAACTTTAACATTGCTTGGAAAAACACGCCCTTAAGCTAATAAAAGCGTGTTAAAAATATGGGTCAAATTAAAATTTAATTGGTTTTCAAAACTTTTAATTTTATTTTATCATTCATATGCATCATGAAAATGCTAATTGTACAAGTAATTTGTAAAAACTAAATGTAATTAAAAAAATACAAAAAAAAATATTCATTAATCTCGTACATGCACCACAGCTGGCCTGTGTGGATGGGCGGATGGGAGAGTCAGACTCGCTCTTGTCCAATATTCATTAAGTAAAAAAAACGTTTCAAAAATCTTTTTAATTGTTGAACTCGATTTTTTATTTTTAGGTAAACTACAGTATGATTAATCAGTTCCTAAGTTTGGTAGCTACGATGCTACAGACAGACTGACAGGCACACACATACCACCTCCTTTTTGTGACGAAGGTCAATTATAAATGGGAAACTCCTAAATTAGCAACACTACACAATAAAACAAAAATGTTCATAACTAAAATAAAAGTGTTTATAAAATTAAAAGTACAAGGCCAAACTATATAAAATTTTAGGGAATCAAATGGCAGCTATTCAAAATCGAATAAAAAAAATATGACATAAATCGGAACATTAATCTCAGCGTAAGCGTAAAAAGAAAGAGGTTTTTTATGTACGTACTCGGTGTACTCTTTCTTTTTTTGGAAGTCGATTAAAAAGGACGTTAAAGTGACACACCATGTTAATACTAGTAAGTAGATTTAGGGCCGATTTTTCAATCGTCAGATAACTATTATCTGTTAAATAAACAAGTGACTTTGACATTTGTTCCATACAAAATCTGCCAAAGTCACAAATTTATTCCTTAGATAAAAGTTATCTGACGATTGAAAAATCGGCCCTTAAAGACAAAAAGTTGCAGATAAATCGAGATACTTCAGTGTTCATGCCAACCTCTCCATGGTGTCGTTTGTAGGGCATTCTAAGTGAGACGACTAGTAACATGTAATTTATGATATACGTATGTGGTAACTATACCTTTTGGCGATTAAGTCGACTTAGTCAGATTTATATGCCTTAATTTATTTCGATTGTTCTACAAATGTTCCAAAGTCAACACGAGGACAATGTTTAGTCCCGTTCGGGTAATTCAATATTCGTATGTGTAAACAGTTGGAGTGTTGAACTGAGACATTTCAAATAAGGGAATGTGTTCGACAGCACTGTCACGTTCAGATGGCGTGTTCGGGCGCAATTTGCTCCGGCGCGCCGCCTACTGTAATAACGACTTCCGTACCCCGTCGCGGCGCCTCCTCAAATTGGTCGCTTATCACCAATCTACCGCCTAGAATCAAATATCAGTTGGACCGCTCACAATTTGTCAACTTTGCTTTCAGATTTTATATTTTATTCCCGGCGCAGATGCAGAATTTCTTTTGCACTTTATGCAACCAAACTGTGTAATATTTAGATTTGAAGCTTTGAGTACGGGATAAGAGAAAGCTTACGCCGCGGGAACTAAAACGCGTTTTTAAAGGCGCTCGAAAGAGTTAGTAAGTAAATCATCATCTATCGTTACTATATAAATAACTAGCTGACCTGTGCTCACTTCGTTAAGCATATAAATTGTTTTGCACAATCCTGAACCCGCAACGTTTTTTTTTATCGATTTGGAATACAAAATATTAATCCAAATAAACTTATATAAAGGCGATATTTATAGCATTTCATAATTTTTATTTTCCATTTGCAAACAATGTTGTTACCATGACAACCGTATCATAAAGATTGATAACGACGGAAAAGATCTAATCCAGGTTCAAACCCCGATAACGTTTATTTTCTTTCTTTTTCAAATTTTTAAAAAGCGCTGATTGTGTACCTAGCTTTCTAACGGCGAAAGAATTTTTCATATTCGTTCAGTGGTTTCAGAGCCTATTCCATTCAAACAAACAAACAATCAAATGTTTCCTCTTTATAATATTAAGTATATATATTGAAAAACGTAATAATTGTAGTTTAAAATGATCATACTTTAACTTTTTCAAATTAAAAGTAATCTCAACGAAGTCGTGTACATTTTCAAGTTTATTTTCTCAAGCAATATCCACCGTAGCTTAATGAAATTGATACTGCCTTTATTGTTTATGTTGAATCGGTCCCCATAAAGTGAGTTATTTTCAGACAAAAAATATAAAATTGTGTAACAAAAGGTACAAGTTTTGTATCGTTCCCTAGAGTCCGTTTTTCATAAACAGTAAAAATATTGCTAAGCACGAGCTGACGGTTTGCATGAGGCTTTCTATATGAGGTAGAAATAGATAAAGGTTTTTTACAGTGCCATTATATAAACAGATACGTTGTTTCGAATTTTTTAAGGAACTTTCATAGAAAATTTAAATATTGCTATAACTTTAATTAATTTTATAAGCACTAAATATAATATATATTGTCACAACTGTAGCTTTAATACATCTCTTAAACATATCTTATAAATGTAGCATTATACACATTCATTTCGAGAATTTATGAAAGGAGCCAAAAACTTTGGTTTGCACCTACATTACTAACGCCTGCTCTAACTTACTACTTTATTGCTTCTACCGATATTATTTTAAGGAGCATAAAATGTATTTCTCGTATTTCTTGGAAAAGATATCCCCTGGGCTCATATACCACTTAGCTCTGAATGAGTTTGCGTTCGTAATAAATATCTTCAAGAAGTGTTTGGTTTTAATATATACCTATTTTGCGGTTTCAAATCGAGTTTTCGCCGCGGTTTACGACCACACTACTCGAGAGTAAATGATTGTGGCAAAATTAAATAAACATGACGACGTCCAAACAGAACGTGTTAAAATAAAATATTTCGATGAAAGCAACACTTGTTATAAAATTTTAAAGTCATGCGTGACAAGCTCGCGTGTTCACGTCGTATTTTATTATTTAAACTTTTCAGATGAGCCTGTCTACAACTTATGATTTTCGAAGGAACGCCCACGCATAGTGAATTATGTTATGTCATTTAAGATTTGAAACCATTTATACCATTTGAGGCCACATAGAAACCGATTGGATCATTATTGATTCATTCTCTCTTATATGACCTTTAAAATGAGGCTTTTGAATGAGAATGAGGGTTTGTTAAGTATATACTTCAATATTTCTGAATATACAGATTAAACTAGATATTTTACATGTAGTCCGCTCCCTTATTGCCCTGATCCAATCAATTGCAACCTGCAGCGCTGTACAGATAAGTAAATCAATTCATGAATTTCTTTCACATTTTGTACTACATACAATGACATAAGTATTAGTTGAACTGTATTGGTATTTGATTTCTGGACTCCGGCTTAATTAATAAATACTTGCGTAGGACGTAGCTAACCGGTATTTTAGGCAGGCATGGTCAATCTGGCGATCTGGTTCAATACTTTTTGACCTTATTACTAAGGCGATAAGGTTCAAAAGTGGTACATCGGGTTTGCCGCCGACAGGTCCTAGCATATTTTAAGTCCGCGCAACACGCAAGGTTAGTTAAGGTTGACATTCCAACTAGTTAACTTTGATTTGGAAATAAAAAGTTATTGACGTTGTTCATGAATCATGATTATACCTTCGGGGTTATTATAGGACCTTTTATTGGCCTGTAGTTTATTGTTTCACTAAACACCGTGTATTTTGCGTGAGACGTGTAGAAATTAAAATATTTAGGGAGCTCACGCATTTATTTTTTGGATTCAGGAATAGTTGAACATATTAGAATTGGTTCATTTAGCAGAAGGGCATACGGTGGGAGAGATTACGATAAGGAAATAATATATTATTCCAACAAAATATTAACTCACGGCAGGAGAACACGGAAGTTGGGCGATTATTAAACGGGGTTAACGAATCTGGTTAAAGGTTAAGCATCAGCGTAACTTTACCAGATCTTTCATTGAAAGTTATTGTGACTACTTTTTCAGAACTTCTGTGTCGTATAGGCACTTCGAGGAAACTTAATTTAAATTTAGAATGTGCATAATTTTTGCGTAGGTATAGTTAGGCAACTTTCCTAGGTAATAATATATTTAGTACTAGCTGTTTCCGCGACTTCTTAGCGTAGTTTTTTAAAGACTTAAGCCGTTTATGCAGCACACGCAATGAAAGTCCCAAAATTCAATTATTACTTATCCCCGTTTTTGCAACATTTCTCTCTGACGCTTCGCTCCTATTGGTCGCAGCGTAATATAGCCTAAAGCCTAGTAGTTCCTGAGATTAGCGCGTTTAAACAAACAAACAAACTCTTCCGCTTTATAATATTAGTATAGATTCTGATAACTTTAATAGATGGTATCACTTGCTACAAGGAAAAACATCGAAATTTCTATGATTTCGTGCTTGCATATACAGAAGTAAACAAAGTTATATCAGCATCTAGATACCCTACATGTTTATTGATAATAATGGAGGTATATTAAAAAACCTATAGTGTATTATGGAAAATTTTTGTAACATGGATAACGACATCAGCGAAATATCAAGCGAGGACTTAACAACGCTATTAATATTTATTAGAATAGCTTTTTCAGCACAACAGCGTTACGTATAAAGGTACGGATTACAATACAAAAGTACACAGTAGCGTGCATAACGAACGCACTCGTGTTCTCCACAAAGCCATTGTGTGTTGGATGCATGAC
Source organism: Celastrina argiolus (assembly GCA_905187575.2). Taxonomy (NCBI): domain Eukaryota; kingdom Metazoa; phylum Arthropoda; class Insecta; order Lepidoptera; family Lycaenidae; genus Celastrina; species Celastrina argiolus. The sequence goes on from LR994581.1 coordinate 10,825,609, forward strand.
CTGACCCGGCTTTGGCGCTGTCAATGTTCGCGTTTAAATAATTTAATTATATTTCTTCTTAAAAAGTGAAAATACAGTTCCCCCCTAATTGATATATTTACACCACGAATACTATGCATGTCGTCATCTTAGTCTGGTATAAAAACAACTTGACATACAAAAACAGTAACACGTTACTCTAACATCATCAGTAAGTAGAGTATCCGCCTGGCTTTGGTGCTGTCAATGTTCGCGTTTAAATAATTAAACTATATTTCTTCGTATTGATAAAATATTGACACGACGATTACGCTAATCCCTGTTGCTGTCTTATGTTGGAAAAGCCACTTGATAGGCGAAGACAGCAACATGATGTAAATTATTTAAAACGGTAGTAAACAATTTTAATAATTACGTAGAATATTATTGCAGGTAGATAAGGATTTCATGAATAATGTATTAGTTTTCTAAATATACAGCGGTATAGTTACTGTCGCAAAAATATACGGGAACGTTGTGTAACTATAGCCGCCAAAAATGTTTTTAAATAGCCTTTTTTGTTTAGCGATGTTTTTATACATATCTTTTATAGTTTAAACAATAGGGTTATTAACAATATAGTCGTTGCATAAAAAGTATAATATAATTTGATACATTTTATTTACAAAATTAGGTATTATTTATTTTAGATCCTTTTTTAAACACTTCAAAATTACTAAGCATTTTGTTCAAATAATACCACATTAGAACTTAAACATACTTTAGGTTGCCAGGAACATGAATATTAGACTGGATTTAGCGATGCAAAATTGTGCCGACGAAGTTTTAGTATCAGTTCGCGATAGTTTAGATAATTTGTAGCCTACACGGGTGACATTACTAGTATAGCTGTGTGTAGCTCTGAATACATTAGGGGAATGAATATACCAGGGTATATTTTCCAGACTACAACGAATGTGCTAAAATCCACTTCTTTCTTGGCTGAAAACAGCTCCTTGCAAGCTAAAACATTCCCAAGAGGACGTTCGATGACAACAAAAAGATAAATGTAGAGCATGAAACCAAGAATTTATGCAGGTGTTTTAATATTTATCTTTATTAAAGATATATTAGGCATACCTTTAGCATTCCGCAGCATAGTCCGCTATTTTTTAATATAATTTCATTTGCATTTTCATTCGAATTAATGAATCTATAATTTAACAGTCTACTAGATTTGGCAATTTCCAGTAATAAAATGAAGTAAGATTGGCCATTTTTTAATACAACTGTAAATACAAGTTCATTTCCTCGATATTCGGTTTTATTATTTCTGGTGGCGTGACAGGTTCCACAACCTAGAATTAGAGAGCTATAACAGGAAAATACCTAGCGTTGAAAATAATTAGAAGTGGAGGTCACTTAAATGTGATTATTGTACACGTATTTCCCCTCATGTAGACTTTGGCTTCACCATTATAACTTATAATCAGTTGTTGTTAGCGGTGCAGTAGGAACACGAACATCGAGAGATTATTACTAAGATTTACGTTTCGAAGGATTTCAATATGCGCGAAGTAGTAATTATTATTCCCAACGTATTTATAAGGCGCGTATAATTCGAGTGTGTATCCGTAGGAGTATATCCGTCATCTTAGAGCCTTGTTAAGTTTGTGCTTTGTCGCGTGAATTTCTTCGAGCCGACGCTAAAGTGTGATAAACGCTTTCGTTAGGAATTTGTCTTTGGAATTTCTAGTTTGTATTCAATTACAAACAATATCTGTTGTGTAGCTTGGTTCGTTACCAAGTTAATTTCTCGACGGTAGGCGTACGTACATACTTATAATTTGAAATAATTTTGACTAAACACAATGTCACTCTTTTGTGTATAAGAAAATTGTTTTTCTTTTTAAGCTGTTAATGAAAACCCAATAATATATTTTTCTTGGGCGAAATAATTTTTCGAAAGATATTTTTCAATTTCACAAGTGTGCCTATCTTAGGTATCTAAATTGTACAGTCAAAAATGCCGTCAACCGAATCAGCTAAACAAAAATATAATTAAGCGACAGAAGACCTGCATACTTATTAAGTTTGGGGATTCTCGAGGGACATTAAGGACTGTCATAATTATCGTCCGCTACTACCTTTCTTCATTTAGGAGTGTAGTAGATTTTTTGTATATTATCTTCCTCCTTTTTATCCTCAAGCGCAAGATAGCATTGTAAAGTGAATGACAGATTACGTTGTTATTTTTAATATTGCTTGTCTTGTTTGTCGTTCTTGCACATGCGTTAAATGGTGCTTCTGAAAATGCGAAATGCTGAAGAATACCTGAAACATTATCAAAAACAAATCAGTCAATAAGCCAATTGTGACTTTAGCACAAACAATTATTGTCTATAACGTTTGCGTAAAATTACCGAATGAATATAGCGTATGCGCTGTCATGATATCCGCTTCGAAACATGTATTTGTAACAATATTGAATGAAATTGATATAATTGACATTATATATTGTTGCAAACACTTCCTTATAACTGATTGAAATGTTGGTTCTTGATGGAAATTCATATTCACAATAATAGCACACAACTTTTTTACACTTTTCCACTTTTTATTACGTTTTAATAAGTTTTTACAAAAACACGACCGGTTTCGATTAAATCATCATCAGTTGCAGAAAGCTAAACAATGAAGAAAGCTAAAAAAACACCTGGTGATAATCGAAACCGGGCGTGTTTTTGTAAAAACTTATTTAAACGTAATAAAAAGTGGAAAAGTGTAAAAAAGTTGTGTGTTACTATTGTGAAATACTTTCTTGTCAATTGTTCATGCTAAGCCCGCTGACGTTATACGTAATCATTTACTACAATTTCGGGCCAGTAAATCCAGTGTAATTTGAGTAGTTAGGAAAGCGTATCCTCAAAGTAGTGGGGCAAACAGTCGCGGCTCATTGTCCGGAGTCCTGTTTGTCCGCTCCCGGATACGTTCCCTTTCAATCATGGAGCTGACGTTTGATCAGGCCGCCATCCGAATTCACTGAAACAGACCCAATTCCAAATAGCTCGGTTTATACTAAGTTCTTGCTGGTACTGGTACTACTATCGTATTATTACTTTTGGTACTCTATATATACTGATAAGTTCATGTGTATATTATTGTATTCTTGAAATTTTTCCCTGTTCCCTTTGCAGATCTAATCTGAGAGAACCCTACATCCTGCTTTTTCTGTTCTTTGCAAATATTAATTTTATTTGTAGTGTAAAATTAATTAATATACTTAGGGTCTCCCGTTTTATTTAAAAGTGTTATCATTATATGCCTTTCATTCCTGCTCATCTTATAAAAAAAAGTCATGTAAAACGTTCCCTAACAAAATTTGCATAAAATTATGACACAACAAATTCCATGCGAAGCATCGAAACATTGTGTTGTCTATGAAAAGTTGGCACAAAAGGTTTCATGAGTTCCTTCATAAAACTAACAATATTGCCGGGGCCGGGGTAACAAGACAGGAGCGTTTCTCCCGAGCCCACCGCCGCCATTGTCTCGCTCGACAGACTTTAGGGGCTTGAACCCACCGCGTTAGGTGCCGCGTGCAGCATTGTTTAGCTTTCTTCACCTGCCAAGACGAATTTCATACAAAGCCGTCGCTCGTTTCTGCACTTGTGTTTGTTTTTGTTACATGCAATTGGAGGTTTCGAGTGCACCGCGCGAGGGCCGCACATCTCCTTTGTAAATTCAAGTTCTTTTTCACTTTGTTTACTCTCGTTTCTATTAATAACGGCTATGCGGTTTTGTTACAACGTTAAACGACTTACTATTTTTGTAATATGTTAAAAATACAAATTTTTAAGTTTTATATTTCACGTCTGTTTCGTTTCAACTGTATTAGAAGCGAGGTGGGCTTACGAGGTGGATAAGTACTTAAATAATATGCAGGTTAGTAACAAAAATATAATTAAAAAAATACCCTTATTAACAGACTTCCCTAAGCCTTCCAAATTTCAATAAAGCACTCATCGAGACTAATCATTCAATTTATAACAACGTTGCTATGAGCAGCTTCCGCATTCATCTTAAGATCCTGAATGCTATATGGGGACATCATGCTTATCAAGACCGTTAATACGAGTCCAAAATTATGGGTTGCATTGTTTTATTGTGGAATTACATCGGCGACCTTCCAGCTCTAGCATCAGATCAGGTCCGTGTTATCATAATATGTGATGAGAAGTGGATTAGACTAAACTTGCAAGGTTTAGTAACAAAAGATTGAAGGGACAAGTGAATAAAATTTGCTATAAATAGTTTTTATTAATTTCAAAATTATTGAATAATTTTATACCGTTACATTTGAACTTTCATTTATTTCGTCTTTTGTTTAGTCTGTTTTGAGGTGAGTCCCGTTGTTCGCTACGCCTATAAAGTTCGTGTCAGATTTGCATTTTATAGAGTACCTACTACCTATGTTCGGTAAGGTTACAACGGTTCAATCCTATTTAGAACTTAATGCTTTTACAGTTATGACATAGCCAAGCGACATTGTACAATGTAACTAGTTAGGCAATATCCGAATTGCCCGAGTTACTACATTCACCCCAAACTACATTTTATTAAGGAATGAAAATTCTTGGTGGATTAAGTATTAAAATGATAAACTTTGGATTTTGTTAGTATGAATAATATTTTTTAATATAAATAATTAATGATAGTAATTATACAATCTTTTATAAGCATAATTTGAGTATTATAAGCATTTCTGAATACTATCATAAATAAGTATATAATATGAATAATCGCGCTGTGCGACGCACTGCCTCGCCCCGCCCCGCCCCGCCCGCCCCGCGCCCGCTGCAGTCGGGCGGTAAAGTGACGCGGGGGAAATTCGTTTTCTTGTTGTAAATTTGTTCCTTGACCAGCCATGCGAGAGTTGTGCACTTTTTGCCGTCATTCTGATGTCCTGACTGGTGTGCCTTATTTTTATTAAAATACGAAAAATTCACTTTCGAATATCAAAAATTTTATACTCTATTAAAAAAATAGTAATAATTATATTCTACAAAATTTAGGAGGAGTGTCTGACTAATAATATAAAAACACCAGGGGTAAGAAAAATTATTATATTAATAATCTTCTCATATATAAAAATGAATTGGTGTTCGTTAGTCTCGCTAAGCCTCGAGAACGGCTGAACCGATTCAGCTATTTTTAGTCTTGAAATATTCGGGGAAGGTTTAAACGGTTTGTATGCTCCACGAAGTGGGCAAGTCAGCTAATTTGCTATAAAAAATAATGGTAATTTTTTAACAAATTAATATTTTTTCCCATAAGCCTTTTTTTAACGCTGTGAAATGGTTTTAACCATTCCGTGGGGGATTCCCCTTCACGGTGTAGGACTCGCTGCGTCCGAATATATGGTAAATAGGTTCCCTATAAGTCTATATAGTTTGTTAATAACAAAATCTATAAATCTTTAAATAACACTTTTAAATAATTTGCATTCCAGTGCAGTGTTGTCAATGATGAAGCAACAACATAAATAAAAAAATGATACTCTTCTCACAAAAGTAAAATAACAATGGTTTCGTATAACAGTCAAAAAACTTTAACAAGTAATTGTATGCGCTACGGCGTACGTAGGCTGTTCTACGAAATCGCCTACGCGGCGCCACATCATACTACGCGAGTCTGCTACGCTGTATGTGAAGAATCATAATATATTTCGACAAAGGTTAATGTCTATAACATTCTTAATGGGGTGACATAATATATTTTGGGATTCAGCTAATATCTTCTTATATATAAAAATGAATTGATGTTCGTTAGTCTCGCTAAAAGTCGAGAACGGCTGAACCGATTTGGCTATTTTTGATCTTAAAATATTCGTGAAAGTCCAGGGAAGGTTTAAAAGGTTTGTATGCTCAAAGAAGTGGGCACGGGTCAGCTAGTAGTAATGTAGCTTTTTGTAAAAATTTACAACTAAATAACGCGGCGAGATAAATTCAAACGCCACATCATTTTAATAAGGCAACTCGTAAACAACGGGCCAGTGCCAACCCTGTATAGTTTTTCACATATGATCAAGTGAAACTGCTATAAATTTCTTGATATTGCGTTCAGGTATAATCCAGTTTATCATGAACACAGATGGTCCCCCGGCGGAAGTCATATTCATAAACAAGTGCAGCGGAAGTTTGGCAGCGGAAGTTTTTGTGTATTTATGGGGCTGCGCCGGGACGCGCCGCCGGGAGGGACCGACTCTATCAATATGCGACTTTTGGCAACCGAACCGCCGTAAAACTCTTTATTGTGCCATGAATGGTTAAGAACGATTCCAGCGGGACCCATAAAGGTAACCGTCATCGGTTTTAATCGCTGCTGTTCCGGTTGCAAATTACGTGTTCGCGTAACCCCAGTAAAATTGCAATGTGAATGTGAAGTTGTCTATTTCTTATATTTTATAATATAATTATATCTATGGACGCTTTACGCCACCTTAGTCTGGTCCCGTGCTAAGTATCCGAAGAACTTCTGTTATAGGTACCAGACAACGGAAATTTATTTTATACTTCTATACTATAACAGTAGGTAAGCACATATTTCAGATTTTTACTATGTTGATATATTAAATGTAATTAAGATATGATAATTGTATTAATACTCATCCATGGTCTAAAAACATTTTGTTCCTTCGGCGGGATTCGAACCCGCGACCTCTCGCTTGACCAATACGCTCGACCACTGCGTTTTGTAGGACCTTAAGGGTCCAAAAAAATATAAAATAAAATGATTTGATTGATCAATGTTCGTATCATATCGTAAGTAATGGTCTGATGTCTAAATGTACCATTTAGTTACTCTTCTGAATTACTGAATGTATAATTCTCCATAATCTTAGATCAAAATATGGCGCCAAAATTGATCGCAATCAAATGATCGGCGCAACCGTGAGCTGCTGCGGTGGAGCGCGCTGAGTGCCCTTAATTCCAACAAACTGCAAAAGCTGTCTCTGCATTTGCCAGAAATTTATTTCAATTTGTTTTCAGCAACATTTCATCAGTTCCGGCTCAACGGCTCAGTTATAAATACATTACAAACGGATTTACTCACTTTCCGTTAGTAACGACGTTATGTGTTTACATTGTTATTCGAGTCGAAGCTCGGAAACTGGAATATTTCGATAATCACACAAATAGGTAGTATAATTTTGTACAAAACGACGTTTTAACCCTCACTTATATCATGAATAATAAAACATCGAAAATACCAAACGATTTCCACTCGGAGGCACTTTATTTAATACTCAGTAAATAAAGAAAATTGTGACTAAAATAAATGCAAATCGAACAATAATAAAAATTAAAGGGCCGTAATGTAAATATAATATACGAGTATATGATTGATCGTAAGCTGTGCTAGAGAGTTATTTCATGGTAATTTACCATTTATGAATTACCCAAATATCTTGAATGGACAACTGAAGCATTTTATGTTTTGGTATTACACTTGTTTTATTACTAAGGAATATAACGGGTGTAAAAAAACAGTCATTATAACATTGGGATATGATTTTATTTCGATGCTGCATCTGAGAGACTTCCATAATAACCATGTAGTCCGTTTTACGACCTACAACATCGCCACACGATTTTTAGATAAACATTTAAAAAGATCTAAAAAGTTCACGTTCATTCACTCACGGCTCGACCGGTCCCGATCTGTGCTCGGCTTCATTCGTTTTTCGTGTGCGACATCGTCAACACTTATAATTAATTTTAATAGTGATATAGTGCAATAATTAGTTTTTATTTCCGGATAACATGGAAATAAGGAAGAATAAGGATGATCACGAACATATTCGTCAAATATACGGCGAATGGAAAGTAAATTACGCCGCAACAAAGGACTTTAAAGGTACCAAACTACCCACAATTATTTTAAAAAATATTCCGTGTTTTTTCCTTTGTTCTCAGTTAAGGTGTAGTCACTGTATGTTACTAAAATGACCGTCTTAACGTGTTAATACATGATATTACCCAGATAGTCATTATTTTGTACCTTAATGTGGTAATACGAGATATTATCCTGGTAACAAAGATAAGTTCTTTCTTAACGTGATGACACGCGATGCCATCCTGAAAGTAACATCTTGCTTTTCATCCTGGCGCTTTGGTTTTCTGTTTTTGGGAAAGCCGACGAGCGCTCGCCGGGCGTCAGCAGACGTGATAAGTGCGAGGGGCCGAATCTGGCTGCGCCACTCCTCGGTCTTTGACCAACATCGTAGACGTTGATTACGTCGAATCGTCCGCGCCAGCGCCGACGCCGCAGCAGCCCGATCCGTCGACGTCAGCGCCGGTTAGTCAACTAGACCCTGAGCCGGTGGACTAACCAAGAAGTTGACCTCGCATTACTACTAATTCTTAAATATGCTTGGCAAATAAATTTGCCGAATTATTATGCTAAAACATACCCACTAAACTCTCTAAACGTTGGGGTACAATCCTATTGGATGAGCTGTCAAAGACACATAGCAAAATCCTATTGAATGGGCTATCAAAGAGACAGAGCAAAAGGAGTCTCTAGTTGCAAAACCACTTATACCAAAAATCTTTTTACGGTCACAAGTGCCTAAATTTAACAAAAGTACTTATTAAAGAAAGTCTTTTGAAAATAGAAATAATAAAATAAATTTCTAAAACAGCTGATCTTCTACTAGATTTACATTTTGATGAATCAGTTGACAGAATGAAGCTTAATATCTTGCCTCAATTGTATAAATAATTTTGGAACACAATCCAAGGTGAAAAAGGTATGCATACTGGTGCTGTGAAAAGCTTGTGAAAACACAAAAATTATCAAGGATATAAACCCGTCTTCAAACTAGTAAACCTTTAAAGCCTTCTCCCAGCGCAAGCATCCGATACCGCCGGGAAACTCCGGAGCTCCTCCTCGTCAACAGTACATGAGGCCAGCGTCAGAAGCGCCGGCCCGCTGCACGAGCCGCAGTAACAGTACGTGAGGCCAGCGCCAGCAGAGCCGGCCCGCTACATGAGCCGCAGTAACAGTACATGAGGCCAGCGCCAGCAGCGCCGGCCCGCCTGCACGAGCCGCAGCCATCCACGTCGGCGAGGAGGACACTGCCGCAGCGCCGTGGCCGTCCCTACACGAGCGCCAGAGCCAACAACGAGAGGAGACGCCGTTATTAGAGGTACCTCACGCAGGATGCATTCCATTGTTTTTACACAATTGGTTTCTAATTAATGCTGACAGCACAGTTCTGTAGTGCGTTAAAGGTTGTAGAATACCTTTTTATTTACTAACTTACGTAACGTCAGTTTTCATGACGTGAAAATGTTAAAAGCTAATAAATTAACTTAAAGGATTAGAAGCTATTTTAATATGTAATGATAATTCATATTTTACCCGACTTCGGCGAAGCCAAAAAGAAGGGTAATGATTCTAACACCGAACCTTTTCCGAAATTTAATCTTAAAATTTTAACTTGTTTGAAACCTAATATATAATGTCTACTGTCCCCTTCTAGTGTTGCCCTGGCGTGAGCAGTATTGTGCAGCAAGCCTACTTGGTGCGTGGAATACTAACGGGCCTCAGTTTATTGACATAAAGCTAAAATCTGTAGCAAAAGGTACAAATTATCAATATAAAATGGGATTAAAACAATGGTTTAACTATTGACTGATGTATTATATTAGAATTTTTGACAGAAAAATTTAATGAGAGTACGAGTACATTACATTGCTACAGGTCTAGTTGTCTCTAGTCGTTGGTAAATCACGTTGCAATGATTGTATATTAAGGTTCTTGAAGGGGATATTTAGGAGTAAGTTATATTAAGAGTAAGATAGTTCCGGGAACTTATTTAGTCTTGGAATATTTGCCTAAATTTTGTACGTATGATTTCACTGCAACCCAAATTTTATCACAAAAGGCGGTAACCCTGATGGCGTTGTCCACAGGACAACGGGTGAAGACTGGAGACGTTGTCATTAATTAGAATAGCAGACGTTCACTTTTACGATTCGCGTATCGTTATTGCAATTAATGATTAATTAAGACCTCAACACCAAATAGGTGTAAGCCTCTTGGCTTTGGCAAGTCAAGACTTTGGCCAACCTTCTATTTGTCCTGCACTCGCTTTGTTATCATACTTAGAAAGAACTAGTATTTTTCTCAATCGTGTAAAAACTTATAAATTATTTCTCACCTTTTAAAAAGCCCGTTCACTACGCGAGTTCTTAGACCATAAGTCGCGTCTGCGACTTGCGAGAGGCGTGGACGTGAACGTATTCACGGCGCACAGCACGCGTCACGCCGCCACTTCCTCGGCCAGCATGGCCGGCGTGTCATTAGATTTTAATTACAAAACTGGTCAGGCAACTCGCTTTATTTTACGCACTTTTAGAATCAACCTCTGATGCTTATCAGACATGAATCAGCAAGTGTTATCGTTTTCTGTATTAACAGAAGATTATAAAACTTTATTTCAAATGCTTTATTAGACAATAATTATTTTTATAAATCATTAAAACTACGGATGAATAGAACTATAATTTTGACATTATGATGTTTTTGTTTTGAAATGATTACTTTCTTGAATATTAAGTTTTTATTTGTGATAAAGAATGAATAAGATTGTAATTACCGTTTTATTCTGCCACAAGCGCTGAACATCTACATGGTTATTATGGAAGTCTCTCAGATGCAGCATCGAAATAAAATTTATGGTTAAACGAACTTACCTTAAGTGAAGTTCGACCAAAATTTTGTGAGATGCTGCATCTGAGAGACTTCACTCCCTCCCACACCCTAGCACGCGGTGCGCAGGAGGCGCACGCTGAGCAAGGACCCCAGGGTGCAGAATAAAAGCCTCGACCAATTCTCTAAACCAAATGAAGCCGAGCACAGATCGGGACCGGTCGAGCCGTGAGTGAATGAACGTGAACTTTTTAGATCTTTTTAAATGTTTATCTAAAAATCGTGTGGCGATGTTGTAGGTCGTAAAACGGACTACATGGTTATTATGGAAGTCTCTCAGATGCAGCATCTCACAAAATTTTGGTCGAACTTCACTTAAGGTAAGTTCGTTTAACCATAAATTATTTTACCTTTTCTCATTCTAGAAATGTATTTTTTTTTACAAAAAAAAAAACTTTTTTTTGGCTTTTTAGTTATTCGTATTTCATTTTTGACAAAAAGATACATTTCCAAAATGAGGAAAGGTAGTATAGTCTCTCAAAGTTAGTGACTGTTCTTTTTACAACCTGTATAATTATCTATCTACTTGGCGTTATCTGAGATTAGAAATCAAAATATCTAAACAATTTGTGCAGCAAACATGGCGTTAGCGCTGAGACGCCGGAAGTGAGATGAATTGATCGCTTGAGATAAGATAGAGTGGCTTCTTAAGCTTAGAAGCTTTAGTGCAAGCGGTAAACATTAAAAATACTACAGCTTTTACTCGGTTTGGGAACGAAAAATTCAACTTGCAGCGTGAAATAATTAATTAATTAAAGGTTACTCTCAAATTTTATGTATATTTACAAAATATAATGTATGCTTAAAATTTTTATTCAATAAATAACACAAATGACTATTTATAAATAACATAGTAAATTCAAATATTTATGTTATTTAAAAATAACATAAATAAATTAAAAACTATTTAAGGTAAATTATTACTATCTAAACTATATTCTAAACAAGTAATAAAAAAGGCTATATGTAAAAAAGCTATATCTAAATCGGCCGTCCCATTATAATGTTGCAAATAAATAAAATGTAAATAGCATTACCGAGCTGAACAAAGAGTATGAACATTTGCATAATACAGTTCACCTTTCGGGCTTCGGACCAGAAACTGGGCTAGAGCCAAACCGACTCTACTTAGTATGCCCAGGGCTACCAGCTAATAGCGATGTGAGTAAATAACATTCGATTGCTTGTGCCAATAAGTAACATTATCGATGCATTGTAATTTATTTTTGGAAATATAATATATTTGCTATTTATCCCATTATATTATAATTATTTATTTTCTCTTAATCACATACATTTTAAGTAAATAAATTAAATACAGTTTTGTAAGCAGACAACATGTGATGAGAGACTGGTGTCTGTGCTAGGATGTACTTGTGTTACAGATCACCAGGCTCTCGTCCTCCCTGATTCAAAATAAAATATTCAGACATGTTGTATTTTATAACATATTTAATAGATATAGCTTAAAATGAAAATTATAAACAATAACTAGACTAAAGTAAAAAGTATCATGTGATGATTTAGTAATAGTGAAGTGTGAACCTTCATGAGACTTCAACGGTCAACCCTACGCGAGCCCGACAAAGATTATACGCTTACAGAGTTTATCCGGCCGATTACAATCACCATACATCAAGATCGGTTAACTTTACAACATCAATACAAAAGTATGTATAAACAATATAAAAACATTGTAAGTATCTGTCAAATACAAATATTTTGCCTTTAAAATGCTATATTTATTCATAAACTGCTACATAACTTAAAGAAATAAATTAAAAAATATATGTAAATAATTGCTTAGAGTGCCTTAGAGTATCTAAATATTATTGAGAATTGCCATTGTAATAGGCATTATGATTACACTATACGAATATATAAAACTTTCACGTAAATAAATTAAAATAACCTGTATAAACATTTTGTGTGCTTCTACGAATTAAAAATGTTACTAACCAATAGGATTACGGGAAATCGTTAGGTACCAATCCGATCCAAAGAGATGTGTTTTCAGTAAATAAAAAGTTCTCACTAACGGCACGCGGCTTCGATTTTTGTTTTTATTGCGTTGCATGAAATATAGTCGGTCGGAGGCTCGTTAAAAAGAACAGGAACAGGAATTACTCGTTGGCCGGTCGGCGGTGGTGGCTAACCCGGTTTATATACACTTAAAGCAGGTTCCTACACTGGCTGCGTCCACTACAGCTTAACGCGCCTTATTTACTTAAGTCCAAACGAACTTCTAATGAGAAGCCGATAAAAAACATTGAGAGTATTGGAAACATTGAAAGTATCTACATTTTACTGCTACATATTTTATTTCTTATTTCAAAATACGCCTACCTCGTTGACCGTATAAACAGTATTACTAATTGTGATCATATTCGAAAAACAACCCGTAACGCTAAACACCTCAAATAATGAATAAGGAAGATTACGTAAAAAAAAAAATATATTATATTAAAATATTATTGGTACATAACGATAGAGGAATATGAACTTTACACATATTTAAATAAATGTTATTAATATTATATCTATAGGTTAGCTAAATTTAGACACAACTTAATGTCAAGTAGCCACATTAAATATCATATCTATGTGAATGTAACGATCAAAACTAAAATAAAGAGCCCTCCTAAAGATTTCTGCTTACAAAATTTTAATGGCGCAGTAAGTGCCCTTTAATAAGATTTCGCACGCTGTTCCTTTCAGGGCCGTCGCTCAAATCTTTTACGTTTGTCTCAACTTTATATTCCCTTTTTATATATGGTAAATACATTTTCCTTTTCCTTACATGCCCTTGTTTTAATTTTTACCGAACGATTTTGCAATGACATGCGTTTGGCTTGTTTAATTTAGTGTGTACGTACATTGTATTGTAGAAAATCTAGTAAAAATATTAAAATATTAAAAATATATACCATTGTAGAAAATCTAGTAAAAATATTTTTCTGCTGCTATTCATAATAATAGTAATAGTTTGTGTCTAATGACTAAAACAAGAAATGTCTATGAAATATATTATTTCATAGACACATCTTCATCTTCTCTTGATCAATTATTCAAAACAAAGTAAGTCACATAACGCAAAAATTAAGTAATTTCCATAAATGCGTCTGTGTTTTATTGTTACTATCTATTTAAGGGAAATGCTCGTGAAATCAGACGATTACGATGTTTGTAATAATTCATCGCAGCGACGAAGGTATCGTGAAAATGTATCCAAAATGTATTTTCGAAGAGGCAACTGGAACAACTCATCCAATTCATCACTAAAGAGATTCAGTAAGAGTTATAGCTATAACAATTTCGTATTGGTCTATAAAACCACACTTTCGATATGTTTATTCGCGGAAGATGATCAATATTCGATATTGCTGTACATCATTTTTGTTACGTGGTTTACCTTACGAAGATTCGGTATACATATTTTGTTTGAAACTAATGGCTAATGGCTTGCGTGCATCAAGAAATATATTTAAGGTATGGCGATGAAACATAACGTCAGAGCGTACTTACCTTAATAAAAACATATATATTTAGCTAACAATGAAAGAAAACAGAAACTGCTTGCACTTGTGCAACTTTATTAGTCATTTTATATACAATTTATTAAAATGTATAAAAATGCAAGAAGTTTCGTCTATTATTAGTGTTAAACACGAATTTAAATTACAGCAAAATAAATAACAACATATAACCTAACTCTAAGTACTTCGGTGCATTTCGCGGTGTGAGATAAGAGAACATAGCATTAAGAAGTGCGGCCAGTGAGGCGGACACTGATATACCTCATGAGTTACAAGCGTCGTGATAAGCTTTTCTCCTCATTAAAACTTCGTAAATGCCCATTTGCTCATCGAATTAATTAATATAACTATTAATTTTAAGATAATTTATTTATGTTATTACTCAAACTCCTAGTAGAAAAATATAAGTATTTACTAGAAATTCCGTTTTACCTACAATCTTTTTAGTTATTCCGGGAACGACATAAAAAGTTGTTATTCAAAGCTTCGTCCAAGTAAATACTGTGAAATTAGCTAGGCAAATTATTACATAATTGAAAAGCACCGCATGCTTAGTGCCTAACAAGAAACGATATACTAGTTGCGTGACTAATGAGTTTTCTTTTATTTCTCATTGTTTTCGAGCTGTTGACCCCTCGCTATCGAATGCCTCATTAAGCCAGTTAATTAAAGTACTTTAATGATTTATAAACATATCATAAATAATACCCATAAATATATTATACTATAATAATATAAACAAAATTAAGATTTTTAAGTAACGCTCCAATGAGACAGTGGGCAAGCTGAAGATAATGAGTTATAGCCAATAAGACTCATGATCATGTAAGTTAAAAAAAAGAAAATATCATAGCTGATTGATCCGTTTCGGAGTTTAAAAATTAATAAAGTATCAAAGTATAGTCGATTTTTGTAAAACTACTTGTCCTTTATATGTAAAGTAAGTATGTTGAGGGCTTTGGTCTGATGTAATGTTAACATAACCGCCGCTGCAACGAGAACATGGAAGCTCATTTAAAACTACTGAAAGGCGAACATTGAAGAATAATGGGTATAAGTTTTATGTAGATCATACTTTTTTAACAAAAGCGTTTTTGTTTGAATTTATAAACGACATAATATAACAGTGTTTAAAGTGTGTTTGAAAGTATTTTTCTGACAGAAACTTTGATCTTTATAAATTCCGGTGTTTTTAAAGGCTGCGTGCCCGCGATAAGCTGAAAATTGGAGTACTTAATAATCATTTTTCAAAACACTGAATTATAGTCTTATTAAATTTGAGTTATGAAATTGAATTGTACCAGAGGATTATCGTTTTATAAAATTATATTTTTGTTTTATTATGGCTTGAAAAGTACACTACCTGTTTTTAACGTGATAACCTTTTTTCTTTTTATATATTAGTGACGTGTGTGTGAAAATTTGTTCAGTATTTGAATGAGACAAGACTCAGGGGACTATTCTTTTAGCATTAGCAATTTTATCTCGATTTCTTAACGAGTTTTATTTCAACACATTTCACACGCCATACGAGTAGTCGTCCAAAGTCGTTGGCGGTATATAAAGCTGGATCTAGCTAGATACGGTCACTGCAGGCGAAATTAAACAGATATTTCGTTTACAAATCCATACGAGATTGTATGTATAAAGTTTTTAAAAGTATGTATGACATAGTTTATAACTTAACATGACGAAACATTCCAAAATAGGAAACTTCCACACCAGCTGTTGGGTAAGGCTTAAGAGGATATTAAGGGCGTGTTTCACCAAGTACTGCTAAAGTTAACGCCATGTCAAATATCATGTTATCGTATTTCCTGTCAATGAATGAGATGGCATGGTATTTTAACATGGCGTTACCTTTAACATGGCTTGGTGAAACACAGCCTAAATCTAAAAGTCTGATTATACTAAGGTAGATTTAATTCTAAAGTATGTTTACGCAGATCATGATCATAATAAATCAAATCATAATAAATGATTATGTTTAGAATAAATGTAAAAATACTTACCACAAACATAGTTATCGAATAGCCAACGAAAGTAAAATATAACTTACAGAAAAATATTAACTCATTTAAATAAAAGAGCACTAATGATTACACCCAACATCAGACACTAAATTCCTTAGAATTTTCAGAGAAATAAAAAATAAAGAGCTAATTAAAAATCATAAAAAATGTGCTAGTTAATTTACAGGCAAATTGTACTTTACAATATGATCGTCGGCGGGCTGCGGCGCTCACAGAGCGTATTTCACGGCTTGGCGGAAAAACGAGCAGAACGGTCGTACTCCTTCCGGACTCCGAGACTCGAGAGTGCCAAGATAAAACCTCCCTTTATTTGAATTATGACTTCGACCGCATCACATCGCAGTTCTTTTATTCTAATAGTGGTTTCAAATTCGAAATCTTTGGCAGCGTAATGGACAATTTGTAATATGTTCGGAAACGAAATTTCCTCTTTTTCTTATTTCTCTAGACTTTTTGTCAATCTTGTGAAATAGTATAGTTTGACATGTGTAGATTAATATGTGTGAATGCACTGTAGGTTCTTGGTGGAAATTCATGTTAGCCTGTAACAATACGCAAACTACTTATACTGTTTTACATAAATTGTTTTACATTAATTAATCTACTAAGTCATCATCATAGTAGTAGTTTGTGTATACTATATTTGTAGATTCTACCCTGGTTCAGCTTCCACTTAAAACTTTCGATATGACGAGATTTCAGAATCTAGCAAACTAGGAAGCGTATTGCTGCCGTGATTGTACTCGATAAGACGACAACCTGTTTACAACAATGTGGTTTTACTGTGAAAATTGTCTACATATTATTACCGTAATGCATGACCATCAATATGTAACATTTTTACCACAGTTTTGACTTTAATCGAACTACAATATCTGAAACGAGCACAGACTCATTAATTAATTATTTTCCAATCGAGATTGTTAACATCCTTTATTTTTAAACAGACAGGGCGATAGGCAGCTTTATTGAATAGTTATGCACAGTTAATGGTTATTGATTTAGCAGTTTCATTTCGGTATTCGAACGATTTAAATATAGGTTCATCTATTTACAAAATATAATTCTAATATCTGATACTTGTATATTTGTCTAGTTTAGTCAATAACATTAATGATTCATATTTGACATACTCGTATTATGACAAACCTATTAAATTATAATAATGTTTAATATGGTCTAGTGGTTCAAAGCTTCGCTCTCGACCTGATGATCGTGGGTTCGATGTTTTCAAGTTTGGTTAGGACAATACAGGCTGATGATCTGATTGTCTGACAAGAAAGGTGATCCATGCGTCGGATGGGCATGTAAAAAGTCGGTCCTGCGCCTGATCTCCAGGAAGAGAGAGTGCTTCTGTGTATTGTGTACACACTAGAGCAATATAAGGCTAATGCCCACATCGATTTCGGTGACGGTAGCAAAATCGAATTGAAATTAATTTTATGTAATAAAGAATTAATTAATTATTTCAATTACATATCTCCCGCGATTCTGCTTGGGTAAGTACACGCCGATCCCAGCGGAACATTAACAAAATGTAGCCATTTAATCCAGCCAGGCTACCAATTTTTATTTAATCTCTTCAGTAGTTTTTGCATAAAAGAACAAAGTTGAAAGAAAATAAAATGATGAAAGTATGGAGAAATATATTTTTGTCCAAAAATTATGTTACTCTATGTAAACTGTCAATAAACAAGCTAGTTTCCAAAATGCCGAGGGTTTTTATGAGTCGGAGCATCTTTTGTGAAACTACAGTATTCATAAATTTTGTTTATTCTCCGTGAAATATAACAAGGCACGCATTTTACGAGCAGACACCAATTCACAACTCAATCTTCACTCGTTCGTCGGGTAACAGTTGCAGTTATATCGCGAATTGGCCGCTTTCCCCGTTCCGGGGACGGTTATGTGCGCTCTCGTCCTACACAACTGGGGCAACCTCAGAATTTAACGTCTTTTATTCGGGAGTGTAAAGAAATTTGGCGTGATTCTCGCCGTCCTATCGTTTTGTAGTTCAGCTGTAACGATCGACAGAACAGTGCGATTTCGGAATTAATAGATAGGTATATTTTAGTAAATATTTTTTTTATTTGGGAACAGTAAAAGAATGTAAGTATCTATGTTATATGATTGTTAAATATAACGCTGAAATAAATGGTACATTGTTGATTTATATTTTGTACATTCATAAATACTAACAATGTCGTAATAGAAATGTATTAAATTAATATACTCCATAGTAATAAACGTAACTTCAATTACTTATCTCCGAGTTTCACTTACGCGAGATGCGTGCTGTCATGTAAATTTATATTTCGTTTTGTTCCGTTGCAAAGTATACAATTTAAACAGTTTTAATGTTTAATTTAAATGATATACTTTTTATTTCGGAATAATGTAATTTTAGCTCAGTACATTTTCGGAAGAGTAGAAAACCCACAAAGTAGAAAAGAAAAAAGAATGCGTCATGAAATATATCGATAAAATAATTTAAAAAATTAGATTTTTTTTAACTTCGTCTGTCATAGGAATCACGATTAAAATACGAAGCCACGAAGATGGCCAAAAAAACTTTTCATTTATTCTTGTCTAAATGTAATGATTAAGCTCTATCAAATAAATATATTATCCTTTCCAGTACGTTTAACAAATGAAAGAATCAGTTATTTCTATAATAATACTAGATAACCACGACCTAATTCAGATTTAGTACCCCAATCAAGCATATTATTTGTTGGCACTTCCTAGCCCTACGACAGTGTCTTGGGATCAGTTAGAATTAGCACTACTAGAGAGGCAACTATTATTTTTATTATTTATTTATTTATTAAACATATTATGTTAAATTTTACATTAACACGCCCTGCAAAACTGCTTGCACAGTTTGACTGCAGGTTATAGTCTCTTTATGTTACATAATTTAGAACATTATTATGTATTAGTAAACAGTAATATATGTATCTATTATTCTATAGCGAATCCAACAAATACTTTTTAAGTAGACTTTTAAATTTGCATAAATTTGGTTCCAATCTAATGTAATCTGGTAAACTATTTAGAAGGTATGGAATTCGTTTTTTTAATGTTCTATCACCGTAATAATTATTTACTCTAGGTACTTCATATTTACTCATAGTTACAGATCTAGTACCACATCTATGCTGTATTAAAGACAGATTAAGATCTTGATTGCTATGGTTCTTAACTGCGAGAAGGTATTTAAGTTTCAGACTTACCGGTAAAATTTTACAAATTCTGAATAAGTTGGTATAATTTCCGTTACAGTTAGTTTTTGTTTTATTGTTGACCTTTAATTTTAGGAATCTAATTTGTAATGCTTCTAGTTTATCTATGTATGTTTTAAAGGTGAGTCCATAGCAATCAAGAGCATAACTGATAATAGACTCAACTAAGGCAAAATATAAACATTTTAATATTTTAATAGGTACTCTAAAACTTAAATGATAAAATTTGCTAAGTAATATTCTTAATTTACTACATATATATATATATAATCTATATGGGATGCCCATGAGAAGCTGGTGTCGATTTTAATGCCTAGGTAGGTTACAAAGGTAACGTTTTCAATAGGTTTACATTGGCACTTCAATTTGTTGAAATGAAAGCACTCGAAACCATGAGTTACTATATAGGGTGAGTTGTCTGCGGTTCGCAGATGTGGCGACTGGATAATTATTAATTTTGTTTTCTCATTTTTTAATATAATGCCATTGTCATGGCACCATTTCACCACCGCATCCACGTCCTGCTGGAGCAGGCCGCACGTGACCGCGAGGTCGGTGCCGGCGCTCAGCGTGCAGAGGTCGTCGGCGAACATGTAGGCGGAGCAGTGCCGCAGCACTCCACTCAGACTGTTACAGTGCATCAGGTAGCACACGGGGCCGCAACCGGAACCCTGTGAAGCACCGCAATCGACCGATTTCTCCTCGCTGAGCGTGTCACCGACCTTCACACGGTAGGAGCGCGCCCTGAGATAGTCGCCGAACCAATTGTTCAGCGGCTGCCTCAGACCGCACTCCTCCATTATCTTCAAGAGGGTTGCCGTCTCCATGGTATCGAATGCCTTCTTAAAGTCATAAAAAATAGCTACAATTATTTTTTTATTTTCTAAATGAGTATTAATTTCATCAGTAAACTTTGACAATAATGTGTTTGTACTTTTATTTTTCTGAAACCCGTGTTGGCATTCGCTTAATACTTAATTTTTTTGTAAATAATTCCCAATTTGATTCACTATCCTTTTTTCAATTATTTTGTCTATACTAGAGAGCAATGCTATCGGTCTGTAATTCGAATAAATTTTTCGGTCGCCTTTCTTGTGAATTGGCCGTATTATGGCTTCTTTTAACTTTTGACGAAATTTATGATGTTTAACAGTTAAATTTATTAAGTTGGCTAAAATTGGGCTAATTTTATCGACAATTAATTTCGAATCTGACATTCTTATGAGGTCGCTTCCCGGTGACTTATTTTTATCCATTCATGTAAGTGATCTGGTGTTAATATCTCTCTTATTTTTATCCATTCATGTAAGGGATCTATGCATGTAAGTGATCTGGTGTTGGTCAGTCAGTATGTGTATGTGTCAGTATTCTGTATGTTTCCTTATAATTTAGATTCGGCAACCATTTCAACGGTTCTTTTTTACACATGTGGTTAGTCAGGGTATTTATATTATCCGCCATACCCGATGTGCTTAATTGTATATGTGAGAGCTACACACATATTAATGGCGTTTGGCAAGCCCAGCGTTACAAGTATACTGTAGTAACATTTGTAAATAATTGTTTAAAATTAAGAGACCCATAAATTTATGTCGCCCGTAGTGCATGTTACGATGAGGCTGATATAGCCTGTAGGTTACAAGCCTCTATAAAATAAATAAATTAAAAAAAAAAGTATACTGAACACTAGGACAGACATTTCCGACTTTTCTCTTTTTATGCAATACACTTTTATTGACATCAAGAAGCTTATCCTAGATGCTGACCTCGGTTGTGCTAGCGGGAAACTAATTAATTATTCAAACACGTATTCTACACTGATATTATAAAGAAAGTAGAAGAAAAAGATTTTATTGTTTGTTTGCATTACCCTCGAGGTATTCCCCGTACAGCTTTTTGCTGCAATGTACGATCCTGCGGGATTTTTTTGGTGGATGTACGATATACAACATGTAGTACGATATATAGCCGGTAGATTCATAATCGGCAGACGTTTAGACGTAGCGATATGCACAGATTTACGTAGGCGACTGACTTCCGCGCTCGATCATGCTTACGAACGTATCGCGTTCACACAATTAATCCCTTTGCGATTCAACCCGATTCACGTTCCACTTGTATTCGGTTTCAAATTATATTTATCCTTTTAAACCACGTAGTAATACAAGCCTCGTTTCAAAAAATTTACTGTATTATTAGTATAGTAATCTTTATCGTATTGTTTCTATACATTGATTTTAAGATAAAAAGGGATAAATAGTATCTATGGGGTTTTAACAATTTTTTGTAGTCATAAGGAATAAAATGTTACAGGCAAGGTAACAACTTTTAACGATACATATACCTATGGGGAGACCCATGTAGAGGAAAATTGTGATAACACTTGCACATTGACAAAACTCTTTTTAACGGAAACTTCGCTATACAATATACATATCGAGCAGAATATCTCTACATTGTTACGATGAACTTTGAGGCGTTTGAATATTTGTTGTTTAATCACGCCCAAACGGATTTAATTGAAGTTCGGTTGAGGTTAATTTTGTTGTGCAGAGGCTTCCACAATATTGAAGAGCATTAATTGCATAAGTTTTGATTTAGGATTCTCTACAATAATATTAAACGATCCGGTACTTTAACTCTTCACAACAATACAAACATCATCAAATGGAACAGAGAGGAAAAATTTTAAAGATTTTTGAATGCTCAATAATATGACGACCTCCGTTGCGCCAGTGGTTCAGCCCGTTGGTGCTCGAGCTCGCAGGACGCAGGTTCGAAACCTTCCGAAGGAACAAAAAAAGTTTTCTGCGTTCCTGGGTCATGGATGTGTATTAAATTTATGTATTAATATAATAAAGATCTTAAATATGTTTATAGTATAAAAGTATTAAATATCTAGTACCGTTGTGTAAGTTGTAACACAAGTTCTTCGGATACTTAGCACGGGGCTAGATTGACGTGATGTGAAGCGTCCATGGTTATTATTATTAATATAATATTAATATATTATTGTATAATATATTTTATATGTAATTTTTTTTTAACTATTTAATATAATTAATGTAAATTATTCATTTAGTCTTTACATGTTTTCATCTGTACAAGTAATGCATCTACTTATTTTTATCTCTAAATCACCTAAAGGTTGACTGGTAGATAATGCCTTAAGGCACTTACTGCAGGCAGGTTACTTGTAACATTAAACATTTCAGAATAAGTTCATAATAATTAGTATCAAAAATGTCTTTTAACAAATGAACTTCGTGAGGCATAAAAATAGTTTGATTCGACATAGGTATTTATCCTGCAAGTCGATAAACGCTATTCTACGTGGAACCGAAACGAAGATACAGTGAAAATATAAAAATATTATCGTAGCGTGACGCAACTTGCATCAGTTCCCTTGGGCCGGATTTGCGAGCAGCTTGTGTTTGCTAAAATATGAACATGTTCTAGCGAAAATCCTGTCATTTCTCTAAGAAAATGTACGTTACAAATTACTTTGACTAACCCATGGTTTAGTCCAAAATCACTCTTCCATCCAATCCAATCAGTCCATAGTCACTTAATATCTCTTTTACTGTAACATATGTACTGAAGTTGCTTATTTTTTAAATTTTGCTACTGATAAAAATCGATTATACTGATATTTCTTTTCGTAATAACAAAAAAAAAAAATTGTTAATGTAAAGTGCGGAGAACACGGAATGAAGATTGTAAATTATCTGGTAGTCACTTAAGATATAATCTTTTACTGTAACATTTTTACTGCTGTTGCCTATTTTTAAAATGTTGCTACTGATAAAAATGGTATTTCTTGTCGTAATTACAAAAAACTTATAGTTCAATGTAAAATGCGGAGAACACGGAACCGTAATAACGGTTTAATGTCGAACTTCTGACCCAATTAATTATATAATTTTTTCCATTATTATCTACTTAAATTGCGTGAAAACGTGTAAAAAAATAACAAAAATAATCTGGAAGAATCCCAAACATAAAACCACATAAAAAACAAAAATCGTGCGGCGGGAACCGTGCGCGACGGCCGGTCCCGCGGCGGCCGTAACTTCATGCGTGGCCGCGGCCGGTAACGAGCGCTAACAAATACCACCGGCCGGGGGCAGAATGCCACTTGCCAAACATCCCGCAAATTGTCTTGATATTTGAGCCCCGACTGTAAGCCGACCGGAAAATAATGACTGGCACTGTGGAAAAGTTATGACATAAAAGTTATTAACATTTAATAGTGTTAATAAAATATTATTGTCAGTATACAGCGGGAGGCAAAAGAGTTCCTTGTAGTTAAATCGGTATCCTAAAATTATAAATCGAAATATTTTGCTAATATCCAAAACAGAATAAAATACTTATTTAAATAAGAACAGTCGGTGCGGTCAGTATTTTCGAGTGGCTACTAAAATAGCCGCGCTAATGATTTAAAAAAACCACCGTAAATCGGCAGACGGGCTCAATTAAGCAGCAAGGATCTATTTAAAAGCTGCCGACGTGCTCTTCTTGGTCCAGGAATAGTTCGAGCTGGGAATGTATTAATCACTAATGTCCCAGTTTAATGCCGGTTGACGGTTTTGAAAGGCCTGCAGATATTCGGGTAATATGTCAGAGAGCCACGACGCCGGCGTTCCCTTTGTGTGTCACGCTGCTGCCCAAACTGTGCCGATTTATTAATGCCTCGACCGTTAACTAAGTCCAATTGTCTTTGTGTAGAGGTGGTAATGTCTGACGTCATTATTGTAAAGCTCATGTGAGTGTGGGGCTGTTTGATAAATAATTAACGCATTTCCAAGATTATTGTTATTTAATTTTATTCAATAGATTATAAATAATATGGAATGAAATATGAAATAGTATGAATATACCCAATATATATTGGTTATTTTATATTCCATCTAAAAAAACAATTGGTGGATTCTCCATTTATATAGTTATTTAGATCAAAGCTTAAGTATTTGAATGTTTGAAAGTCTATCTAAAACAAGTCATGAATGTAAATGTTCCTACTAAGCGTATAATAATAATTATGGTCCTATTTTGCTTATTTGGGCGGCGGAAGATAGCGCGCAGATGACAATTAATAATAGTAATATGTAAAAATTAATAATTGTTGTTTTTGTTTTGTGTGCTATTTGTTTTCTCATTTATTTTATGTCATTCCGTATTTTATTTTAATTTTGTCTTTATTGTATACTTTTTTCTTAGTGTGCGTAACTCTTGTTATGTAATGTGATGTCTAAATTTGGTGAATAAATGTCTTTATTATTATCATTATTGATTTATTATTGTACTGTGTAATTTTTTTGCGAAATCCTAAACGAAGTTTTAAATATATAAAAAATTATTTAAATTGGTTAGTTTAAAAAAGTATGAGGACATCAATAATAATAATTAGTTATTTAGAATCAAAACCACGATCATGGTTTAGTAAAGTTAATAAAGTTTTTAAAAGTTACTGTCTAAGTAAAATATTATCACAAGAAGTCAAAATAATAATATATAATAGTATTAAGTTACAAAAACCTTTTTTGCTCAGAGAAAAGAATATACTTACAAGTAACTAAATAGATAGGTAATCTTTAGTAAATGGACTGATGCTGTAATCGTTTGTATTTCGTTTGGGCTTTGTACACGACAAAGGTCTTTTAATCTATAAATAAATACTGGTCTATAATTTTATCAAATAAAAGCTTTCGGAATTTACTTGTAGTTTCTATAATACGTTACGTTTGAAAAGAAAGCGGATAATGATAATAATGGCTTACAGGAAGACTTTCTTACAGTTTTATTTAAAACCCTTTTCCTTTAAGACTTAATTGGACAGTGATTTCGATCTTTGAAATTAATACAATTATTTCTTTTATATACACAAAAGTTTTTAATTCTATTGGCTGTAGTCTTTCTTATATATAAAAATGAGTCGCTGTTCGTTAGTCTAGCTAAAACTTGAGAACGACTGAATCGATTCGGCTACTTTTAGTCTTGAAATATTCGTGGAAGTCCCGGAAAGGTTTAAACGGTTCATCACAAACTGTTCCTACGCTCAACGCAGTGGGCACGGGTCAGGTAGTAATTTAATATATTTTATCTGCGCCGTTATATTAAACAGTTACTATAACAAGGTAAGTTAGATTCTCACAAAGTAAGGAGAAGCAGAAGAGTATGTGGATGAGGGATCCATTACACCATAATTGCCCAAAATTTGCTTTGTAACCAATTTGTTGTGTAAGCCCGAGGCGCACACATTACTTTCAAGGTTCTGGTAGTAACTCACTTTGACTCATGCAAAGGCTCTCTAACAACTTGTCTTCTAAATATTATTAATTTATGTACAGGAAAAAACCGGGAAGTAAACAACTCGTTTTTGTGACGTAAACAGTGTTTTCTGTGACGTTTGAGCTGTTGGTACATAGTTCTATTATAACAACGCTCAAGACTTGATTATATCACGACTTGTAAGATGTGCGCTGGCACCATCTGTGACGAAATAATTGTGTGGCATATGTTATTACCGAAATTAAGATTTATGCTAAAACTTCTAATCTTTTTTAAAAGATGTTAGAGTATTTTGATAAAATATGAAAATATACTACATAGTACCTGGGCATACAGTTAGTCTTGTTTAACTGGATGTTCTAAGAACCAATGAACACAGTTCCCAGAATATCTATTTTTAGTAAGAATATAACATAACAGCATTATCTACATAAATAACGATGTACGACATTGTACTGCGACCCGCTTGCCACCTGCTTATGATAATATCATTATGACTGAGAATAAGAAGATATCTAATGTAGAACACGTACATCTTTATAATACATTGTTATTGTCGTAACATTAGAAAATTTCCAGATAGTATATTAAAAAAAATAATGTATGGTTTTATGATTGATACCTTCGAGTAGGTTGCAATGAATTAATTTTATATTATACTAGCTGACCCTTGCCCACTTCGTTGAGCATAAAAAGAGTTTCTGATGAAATTCAACTAAAAAAAAACAACGTGGAACCCGCAACGCGGGAACCCGGAACCCGCAACGCGGGAACCCGGAACCCGCAACGCGGGAACCCGGAACCCGCAAACCGGAACGCGGAACCCGCAACTTGTGAACCCGGAACCCGCAACCCGCAACGCGGAACCCGCAACGTGTGAACCCGGAACCCGCAACGCGGAACCCGCAACGCGGAACCCGCAACGCGGAACCCGCAACGCGGGAACCCGGAACCCGCAACGCGGGAACCCGGAACCCGCAACGCGGGAACCCGGAACCCGCAACGCGGGAACCCGGATCCCGCAACGCGGGAACCCGGAACCCACAACCCGCAACGCGGAACCCGCAACGCGAGAACCCGGAACCCGCAACGCGGAAACCCGGAACCCGCAACGCGGGAACCCGCAACGCGGGAACCCGGAACCCGCAACGCGGGAACCCGCAACGCGGGAACCCGGAACCCGCAACGCGGGAACCCGGAACCCGCAACGCGGGAACCCGGAACCCGCAACGCGGGCACCCGGAACCCGCAACGCGGGAACCCGGAACCCGCAACGCGGGAACCCGGAACCCGCAACGCGGGAACCCGGAACCCGCAACGCGGGAACCCGGAACCCGCAACCCGCAACGCGGAACCCGCAACGTGGGAACCCGGAACCCGCAACGCGGAACCCGCAACGCGGAACCCGCAACGCGGAACCCGCAACGCGGGACCCGGAACCCGCAACGCGGGAACCCGGAACCGGAACCCGCAAGGCGGGAACCCGGAACCCGCAACGCGGGAACCCGGAACCCGCAACGCGGGAACCCGGAACCCGCAACGCGGGAACCCGGAACCCGCAACGCGGGAACCAGGAACCCGCAACGCGGGAACCCGGAACCCGCAACGCGGGAACCCGGAACCCGCAACGCGGGAACCCGGAACCCGCGACGCGGGAACCCGGAACCCGCAACGCGGGAACCCGGAACCCGCAACGCGGGAACCCGAAACCCGCAACACGGAACCAGCAGCATGGGAACCCGAAACCCGCAACGCGGAACCCTAACGCAGAACCCGCAACGTGTACGGAAACGCTGTCAAATTGAATAAATACTTAGTATCCTATGTCCGACTACTTGCTCTAAGCTACATCCTCACCATTTTCAGCCATATCGATAAAGCCGTTCTTGAGTTATAAATAATTTAACTAACACGACTTACTTTTACATATAGATGTATAGATTACTCCTACTAACATAAGCTAAGCCCGATGAATGCTCCCGTCACAGTCGGTCCAGCCAATTCGCTGAACGTTAGTTAGATGACGACGATGATGATGATGAAAAGTAGCCTAAATGAATCCTTATAACTTTAGCTATCTACCAGTGAAAGTCTCGTTAAAATCGGTCCAGCTGTTCCAGAGATTAGCCGGAGCAAAGAGACACGCTGACAGACATTTTTTTTTAAATTACATTTTCGTTTTCAGTAAATATCGTTGCCAATGCAAAAAAAAGCAGAAGGTATCGTTTAAAATGTCATATGCATTTAGAAAAACGTTGCTAATTGAAAGTTACATACTGACACTTCAATTTTATTTATTTGTATAGATGTATAGATTTGGAAAACTTCCCCAATCTTGGCGTTTTCACTGACGCGGAGCGGGGCGCATAGGAACTTAAGAGTTTCCAAGCGGAGTGGAGCAGAGATTTCGAGCATAGTGATTGGTCAATTCTGGTACCGCAAGCTCCTGTCCGAATCGCCCCGCGTCAATGGAAACGCAGCCAAACGTCTATAACGTCTAACGGTCGCCATGGTAACCACGTTGTTTACAAATGGAAAACAAAAATTAGGAAATGCTATACATACCGTATTTATATCAGCTTAAACTATTTGGATTCATGTTTCTGTTAATCCTAATAATTTTATTAATCCAAATAGCTTAAGCTGATATAAAAACGATATTTATAGCATTTCATAATTTTTATTTTCCATTTGTAAATACTGATGTTGCCATGACAGCCGTGTCATATAAACTACCAACAACGTGAATCGTTCGAACCCAGGTTCAAACCCCGCGTTACCAATACGTATTTTCTTCTTTTTTCTAATTTTCTGCTTATTTTTTTCAACATTTTCTTTCATAATAACCTTTTCGTGACAATAACGAACATACCGTAAAAAAAATTTGCGAAATTGGTCAAGCCGTGTAAAGTATCTAATCTTCCCCTTATATTTTTATTGCACCATAACATAAGTTATGGCATCATTTAGTTATCTCTCTAGAAATAGAACAAGGGCTCCATTCATTGATAAGTTAAAACAAGGAGAACATTATTGATTAAATTCATTTATATTATCTATTCCTAAAACACACAATTATAATTCTCCTATCGTAGACAAACAGCCCATACATATAATCTGTATAAATATACCCCGCGCACTAAAAAGGGCGCAGTCGTCTTTAACTCCGAATTAGGGTCGTGGTCTCCTAGTTAAGTTAATTAAGTGATTTTGTTAATTTGAGTTTAAATTAATATTAAAAGTTATATTGTAGGAAATCAATAAAGATAATTTTTTAAAAAGTCTTTTGAAGTCTCCACGTATAACATTATTGGCGCAGTCGGTATTTTCGAAATTGATAAGATTCCTTGCGCACATCCGCGTCGCGAAAAATCTCCGATCAAAATCTCAGAGGTCAACGCTACGTGAGCCGCAGCCCAGCCGAGAAGCCAACCGCACGTTGCAGCATACAACGAGGGGCAAATGAAGACGTCGATATTGACACTGTAAGTCTTTTCATATTTCTCGTGCTTTTAGGGTATGAATCTTCCTTCGCTCATAAATCCTGTCCTTGTTAAAATTTTACTAAGATCAAAGACAGTAACCAAAATGACCACCGATCCCAAACCAGGCACCCATGACGCTGCCCACCATCATCTTAAGGGCCTGGACATCAAAGTTGAACCATTGGTACCTATGAACCAATTATTTAATTTGATACCCAAATTTAGTGAGAACAGTAATAATTTAAATATTTTTATTAAAAATTGTCGCCAAGCACAACATTGGGCAAACAATGTCCAAAGAATGCTATTGTTACCAGCAGCTATTTCGCAATTAGAAGGCAAAGCAGCCAGTTTTGCAAATAGAAGAAACTTTAATGATTTAGATCAATTTTTAAACGAGTTAAATTTGCATTTTAATAAATGTAGAAACCTTAGCGAAATATTATTAGAGTCGCAAATGGCCAAACAAAGAGGATCCGTAACAAAGTTCGTAGATTATTACGAAAATTTAAAAAACGAGCTCCTCTCTAATTCAGAAATTGTTCATGACAAATCGGATATTTTATCAAAAGAATATGACAAACTTTTGATGAATAATTTTTTAGTCGGTTTAGAACCACATTTTTACAATATGATAAGATCTCGTAGACCCTCTACGACGGACGAAGCCTTTAAATTCGCACTCGAAGAGGAACGCGCTCTAAACTTTTATAATAAAAACAATTATACACGTAAATACCCAGATAATAATTTTAGTAGATATTCAGAAAATTATAATACGCGTAAAAACGAATCGACAAATTACCGAAATTCGTCCCAAAACGCTTCAAATTTCTCTAACAGCGATAAACCGCATAAAACCGATTTTAATAAACGTCCAATTAATACAGAGCGTTACTGCACTAATTGCAAAATGCAAGGGCATACGATAGATTACTGTAGGAAGTTACAACCTGGCCCTAGCAATATTAACAAAAATAATAATAATATTAAAGAAAAGAAAATAAATTCTTTAAACGAACAATCGGAGGACCAGGACGAGCAGTCATCCTCCGAGGACGAGGCGGAAGTCCTCATCAATCTGCTCGAAATTTAATAAAAAATAAATACATTATTAATAATATTTTAGACGAAAAATTAAATAAATTATTATGCATCAAACATTCAATAGGCGACATAAATATAAAATTTTTGGTAGATACTGGTGCTGCCGTCAGTACCATTTCACCCAAAACTACCGAATTAATTAAAAGTTTAAAAATATTTAAAGAAAAAATTCAAATTAAAGGAATTTGTGACCAAAGATTAGAAATCTCGGAGTACGCAGAATTACCTATAGTAAATAATATCTTCCATAAATTTTATGTCGTTCATATAGATATTCCTTATGAAGGAATCATGGGCATTGATTTTTTAAAACGATTTAAAGCCTCAATAAATACTCACGACAATAAAATTAAATTATCTTTACCGGAAGAAAAACCAATAAAATCAAACAATCGAGAAAATTTTGTTTTAATAAAAGCTCGCACAGAACAAAAATTACCAATAAAAATACCCAATGTACAAAATGGGGACGTTTTAATAGAAAAATGTTCCTTACACTCTAATAAAATATTAATACCCGAATCTATTATTAAAGTCAAAAACTTTATTGGTCTTACAACCTGCATAAATACTTCTTTTAAAGATATCGAATTAAAAATACCAGAAATAAACGGCACAAGTATCGAAATAAAAGAATTGTTATTTAATACAAAATACAATCAAAACCATAATCGGGATCAAAAAATTAAAGAATCAATTAGAACGTCACACATGAATGGCGAAGAATGTGAAAATATATTAAAAATTTGTAAAGATTTTAAAGACATATTTTATCTTGAAGGTGACAAGTTCACATTTTCTAACGTGGTTAAACATAGTATAGACACTGGCAATTCACCACCAGTATACACAAAAAATTATCGGTATCCCCAAATTCATAAGGAAGAAGTCAAAGATCAAGTAAAAAAATTATTAGCTCAAAAAATTATTCAACCCAGTCATAGCCCTTATAATTCCCCGATTTGGATCGTCCCTAAAAAGGCCGATTCAAGCGGTAAGATAAAATGGCGCATGGTAATTGACTATCGGAAGCTCAACGAAGTTACTAAAGCTGATAAATACCCTATACCTAACATAGTAGACATTCTCGATAAGCTAGGTAAAAGTAAATATTTTTCGACGTTGGATTTAGCTAGTGGTTTCCATCAGATCGAAATAAAAAAAGAAGACATCGAAAAAACTGCTTTTTCTACAGAAGAAGGACATTTTGAGTTCACCAGAATGCCCTTCGGTTTGAAAAATGCACCAGCCACATTCCAAAGAGTCATGGATAACGTATTACATGGTCTCACTGACGACCATTGTTTAGTTTATTTAGATGATATAATCATATATGCATCTTCATTACAAGAACACGAGATAAAGTTAAGAAATGTCCTCAAAAAATTAAAAGAGTATAACTTAAAATTACAGCCCGATAAATGCGAATTCCTTAGGAAAGAAGTCGCTTATCTTGGCCATATTATTTCAGACGAAGGCATAAAACCAAACCCCGATAAAATTAAAGCAGTAAAAATATTTCCTCAACCAAAAAACACAAAATCAATTAAGGCATTTTTAGGCTTAGCAGGATATTATAGACGTTTTATACCAAATTTTTCAAACATCACTAAACCTTTAACAAAATTATTAAAGAAAAACGAAAAATTTATTTGGACCAAAGAATGCGACGAAGCAATGGAAATTTGTAAAACTTTATTAACCTCAGCTCCAATTTTACAATACCCTGATTTTAATAAAGAATTTATTTTAACAACCGACGCATCTCAGTATGCAATAGGAAGCATTCTTTCACAAGGAAAATTAGGCGAAGATAAACCTGTCGCTTACGCCTCTAGGACTCTAAGTGAAACTGAGCAGCGTTATTCAACAATTGAACGAGAACTTTTAGCAATTAAATGGTCAATAAAACATTTTAGACCTTACCTTTTTGGCAGAAAATTCACTATAGTCACTGATCATCAGCCACTGACTTGGCTCTTTTCCGTTAAAGACCCAGGTTCACGCTTAATAAGATGGCGATTAGAACTCGAACAGTATGATTATAAAATAGTATATAAACCCGGTAAATTAAATCAAAACGCTGATGCTCTGTCTAGACCATGTATTAATTTTGTTGATAGCGATGACGTAATGGAAAATTTTCGTCAACAGCTACGAACAGGGTCAATTGAACCAATAGATATCAACGAGCTCACGAAACCTATTTTTTATAATGATCATAAGAATATTATATTATTTCTACCGTGTGATTTAAGCACAAATGACGAAACTTTTAAATTACTATCTACATACTTCGGATCATCCCTTAATGAACTTAAGCCCGTATTAAACGAAGTCGAAATATTTATAGATCCATACACAAAAGATAGAAATTTTTATTTTTGTTATAATAGAAACCTTCATACAGATTGTGCTGATATACTTAACTTCTTTAAAACATTAATAAACCTTAAATTTAAATTAATTGACCAATGCTTAGAAGATAAAGACCTCTACATCAACGTAGCAGCTACGACGTGCTACGAACGCGAATTTGACGTAGACCTAGCAAAACAATTACTGGCTTACATTTTTCACGATAAAATGTACACATTTAATATCTGTGAGTTAACGATTCAAATAATAACGCCACCCATTGAACAAAGACAAAAAATTATTTCATATTATCATGATTCAAGATTTACAGCTCATAAAGGTATAGACGAAACTATACGACGAATAAAAACTAAATACGAATGGCCAAATTTAAATAAAGAAGTCAAAGAATATATAGGTACTTGCGATATTTGTCAAAAAAATAAAATAGACCGTAGAAATTGGACTCAACCTTTCGTTATCACTACTAGCGCTACGAAGCCGCTAGAACGAATTAATATCGACATAATTGAAATAGGCGAACGCAACCGAAAAATATATGTACTAACTATTTTAGATGAATTAACCAAATTTTTAGAAGCTTATATATTAAAAGAAAAATCAACAACCGAAGTTTCAAAATTATTAATTTATTATTGCCAACATTTAGGAATACCACTACGAGTTCATTCTGACTTAGGCGCGGAATTTGTCTCTAAAGCCATGAAAAAAATATGTAATATTTTACAAATAGAAAAAACTGAAGCTCTCACGCAATTTCCTCAATCTAACGGAGGGGTCGAACGAGTTCATGCTACGATAAAAGACACAATGAGATGTCTTGTGTACAACTCAGAAGTATCTTGGGAACTAGCCCTAAGCATATCCGTCATGACATACAACAATTCACGACACTCATCCACAGGTTTTACTCCTTTTGAACTAATGTATGGCGAAACGCGTGATCATTTAAGAAAAATTAATACAGACAAAACAACGGACTTTTATTATAGAACAATCAGTACAAAATTAAACAAATTACATAAACTAGCAATCGAGACAAACATAAAAAGTAAACAACGTAGCTTAGCTCGAGTTAACAGTAAAAGAAAAACTCACACATATAAAATAAACGATTTAGTTTTATATAACGATAAAAAGAAAACTGGAACTCGCATAAGGTGGACAGGACCATTTAAAATAACCAAATTAACCTCTAGAACCGCTACCTTACTAATAGACCGTAACAAATCTTTAACCGTTTCAATAGATAACATACGACCTTATTTTCGTCGTTCCATTACAGATGTACAACCCTCTACCTCGTCTATGGGAACATAACGAAGATAGAAGTAAATCCAGGATTATTTTTAAATCCAATAGGGAATCTTTATAATTCCAACAATGCATGGAAACTAATAACATACAGAAAATATGACGGGATAATATCAGCCTTTGAAAGAATGAAACCGATGATTTTAGAGTTTCAAAACTTCGAAAGAGCCGCGAAAATAAACAATGAAACATTACATTTACAAGCCTTAGTAAGAACGCTTTCAGTAGACATAAAAAATAAAATTAAATGCCTTCCAACTAAAAACAATGAGCAAGTAGGAAAAACCAAACGAGGATTAATTAACCCTTTAGGATCAGTCCTCCGAATCCTTTTTGGCACCATGGACAACAACGACAGACAAAAAATTAACAACATAATTAGAAGCATAGAGAAAAATGGCGAAACCGTTAAAACCCTTGTTAGTAAACAAATCCAAATCACAACATCAGTTATTGATTCTTTTAACAAAACTATAAATTCAGTATTATACAACGAACGCGTAATTAATTTTAACATGCTTAAAATACAAAAATATGTACAGGAAAATAGAAATGAAATTCAAAAAATAAAACAACATGAAATTATATTTGAATTATACGAATTTGTCATAAACAATTTAATGATAATTAACAGTAAAATTGATGAACTCGTCAACGCCATCGAATCCGCTTTGTCTGGAACATTACCTGCAAATATAATTAATTACAGTAATTTAGTAAAAGAATTAAAGGAAAGTCCTGATTCCGGAAAGTTCATAGAAATACCGAACTTTCATAACATACATAATTTAATTAAAATCAGTAACTTTAATGCATATTTAGAAGATTTAACTTTTGTTTCAATTATGGAAATTCCATTGGTTAACGAAGACTATTTCATGAGTTACGAGGTACTATCCCTTCCTGAAAAAGACAACCAATCCAACCTTTACCACACCCTTTTAGTTCAGAGCAAGTATGTAGGCTTAACAAGAGATAGAAGGTTTTACATAACTCTTGATGACCTATCGACGTGCAAACACTTCGACGAGAGTAAATATGTTTGCAAATCATTAATTATCAAGGACGAGAATGCTGACCCTATCCGTGAAACTAGTATTTTACACGAAGATAAATCAAAATATACCGATCTATGCATTATTATGTCAACAAAAGGCAACTTCAAAATAATTCATCGCTTGGAGAAAAATAAATGGCTTATATTATTTACAAATCCCATAAGCATTGTCGAAGGATGTCACTCAAACTTTACGACGACAAATTTTGAAGGAGCAGGTATACTCACGTTAAATGAATACTGCACTGCTACCTTACAGAGCACTAAACTCCACGGCGAAGGTGTAATTGAAACAAAACTCGAACTACCTGAAATGAAAATAAATATATTAGAGGAATTATATAAACACCCTCTTGTGAATAGTTTACCTGAAGTCGAAATAAAACCGATAAACTATAACTACGCAAAATTAGACAATCTCAAAGCAGAAGCCCAACAGATGTCAGATATTAAACAAGAATTAGATCGAGTATCTTATAAAACCACAACCGAACAAAACTCTATTCTATTATATATCATTGCCGTCTGCATAATTGGCTATTTGATATACTATTGTTGCTGCCCAAAATATGAAGAAGAATTCATACCAGCATTTTGTCGTTCCCTGAGATGTCCTGGTAGACGACGTCATCGCTCCGAAGACATCGAGCTGCAGCAACCCCGTGAATCAACTAGTGAACCCCATTATTCCTCCATAGTGCACCGAATCCCTGAAAATCTATAAATAACTTAGACGTGTGAAATAAAAATTTTCACGCACAAATTTTTTTTTTGTAATAATTTTAAATATTTTTTTTTTCTCTATCATTTTTTTTGTTTAAATCTCAAATTTGATATTGTAAATGGTAAATCGTAATTCTGTATAATTTAGAACGTAAGCAAAAATAAGCCAAAATATTACAATCCGTAATACTTACTTGACAATGTAATATTAGATTTTAATTTTCATTTATTATTTTACCTCTATAAAAAAAAAAAAACAAAATATAATCAATTATTTCCCTAATCTTAAAATAATTTAATTTTCAAAAATTGTTTAAAATGCAAACTATAATAATAATTGATTATATTACATAGCTTTTAAGTTTTAAAATATAATATTGTTTATTGGAATTCGGGACCACGATTAATATAAATTAAAATAATTTACTTACCTAGAAACAAAATGCTTGTTGGAAAATACTCATGTCATTTTTTTTTGAGTATAATTTCCAATCTAAGGCGGGGGGTGTAAAGTATCTAATCTTCCCCTTATATTTTTATTGCACCATAACATAAGTTATGGCATCATTTAGTTATCTCTCTAGAAATAGAACAAGGGCTCCATTCATTGATAAGTTAAAACAAGGAGAACATTATTGATTAAATTCATTTATATTATCTATTCCTAAAACACACAATTATAATTCTCCTATCGTAGACAAACAGCCCATACATATAATCTGTATAAATATACCCCGCGCACTAAAAAGGGCGCAGTCGTCTTTAACTCCGAATTAGGGTCGTGGTCTCCTAGTTAAGTTAATTAAGTGATTTTGTTAATTTGAGTTTAAATTAATATTAAAAGTTATATTGTAGGAAATCAATAAAGATAATTTTTTAAAAAGTCTTTTGAAGTCTCCACGTATAACAGCCGTTGCCGAAGCGCACACGATGTAAGAAATTTTAGAGGTCGTTTTTTTACACTTTGGGCTACATTTTTTGGGTTTTAGTAAGGAACCCTACTTTTTTTAAACATATAATATAGCCTATGTTCAGCGCTAGGAATGTAGCTTTCCAACGGTGAAAGAATTTTTCATATTGGTTCAGTGGTTTCAGAGCCTATTCCATTCAAACAAACAAACAAACAAACAAACAAACAAACAAACAAACAATCAAACGTTACCTCTTTATAATATTAGTATAGAAGACTAGCTGACCCTTGCCCACTTCGTTGAGCATAAAAAGAGTTTATGATGAAATTCAACTAAAAAAAAACAACGTGGAACCCGCAACGCGGGAACCCGAAACCCGAAACGCGGGAACCCGGAACCCGCAACGCGGGAACCCGGACCCGGAACCCGCAACGCGGGAACCCGAAACGCGGGAACCCGGAACCCGCAACGCGGGAACCCGGACCCGGAACCCGCAACGCGGGAACCCGGAACCTGCAACGCGGAACTCGGAACCCGCAACGCGGGAACCCGGAACCCGCAACGCGGGAACCCGGAACCCGCAACGCGGGAACCCTGAACCCGCAACGCGGGAACCCGGAACCCGCAACGCGGGAACCCGGACCCGGAACCCGCAACGCGGGAACCCGAAACCCGAAACGCGGGAACCCGCAACGCGGGAACCCGGACCCGGAACCCGCAACGCGGGAACCTGAAACCCGAAACGCGGGAACCCGCAACGCGGGAACCCGGAACCCGCAACGCGGGAACCCGGAACCCGCAACGCGGGAACCCTGAACCCGTAACGCGGGAACCCTGAACCCGCAACGCGGAACTCGGAACCGGCAACGCGGGAACCCGGAACCCGCAACGCGGGAACCCGGAACCCGCAACGCGGGAACCCTGAACCCGCAACGCGGGAACCCGGAACCCGCAACGCGGGAACCCTGAACCCGCAACGCGGGAACCCTGAACCCGCAACGCGGGAACCCGAAACCCGCAACGCGAGAACCCTGAACCCGCAACGCGGGAACCCTGAACCCGCAACGCGGGAACCCGAAACCCGCAACGCGAGAACCCTGAACCCGCAACGCGGGAACCCTGAACCCGCAACGCGGAACTCGGAACCCGCAACGCGGGAACCCGGAACCCGCAACGCGGGAACCCGGAAACCGCAACGCGGAACCCGAAACCCGCAACGCGGAAACCCGGAACCCGCAACGCGGGAACCCGGAACCCGCAACGCGGGAACCCGGAACCCGCAACGCGGGAACCCGGAACCCGCAACGCGGGAACCCGGAACCCGCAACGCGGGAACCCGGAAACCGCAACGCGGGAACCCGGAACCCGCAACGCGGGAACCCGGAACCCGCAACGCGGGAACCCGGAACCCGCAACGCGGGAACCCGGAACCCGCAACGCGGGAACCCGGAACCCGCAACGCGGGAACCCGGAACCCGCAACGCGGGAACCCGGAACCCACAACGCGGAACCCACAACGCGAAACCCAAACGCAGAACCCGCAACGTTCACGGAAACGCTGACAAAATATGGAATAAATAGTATCCTATGTCCGTCTACTTGCTCTAAGCTACTTCCTCACCAATTTTCAGCCATATCGATAAAGCCGTTCTTGAGTTATAAATAATTTAACTAACACGACTTATTTTTATACATATAGATGTATAGATTACTCCTACTAACATAAGCTAAGCCCGGTGAATGCTCCCGTCACAGTCGGTCCAGCCAATTCGGTGAACATTAGTTAGATGACGACGATGATGATGATTAAAAGTAGCCTAAATGAATCCTTATAACTTTAGCTATCTACCAGTGAAAGTCTCGTTAAAATCGGTCCAGCCGTTCCAGAGATTAGCCGGAGCAAAGAGACACGCTGACAGACATTTTTTTTTAATTACATTTTCGTTTTCAGTAAATATCGTTGCCAATGCAAAAAAAAGCAGAAGATATCGTTTAAAATGTCATATGCATTCAAAAAGACGTTGCTAATTGAAAGTTACAAACTGACACTTCAATTTTATTTATTTGTATAGATGTATAGATTTGGAAAACTTCCCCAATCTTGGCGTTTTCACTGACGCGGAGCGGGGCGCATAGGAACTTCGAGTTTCCAAGCGAAGTGGAGCAGAGATTTCGAGCATAGTGATTGGTCAATTCGGGTACCGCAAGCTCCTGTCCGCCTCGCCCCGCGTCAATGGAAACGCAGCCAAACGTCTATAACGTCTAAAGGTCGCCATGGTAACCACGTTGTTTACAAATGGAAAACAAAAATTAGGAAATGCTATACATACCGTATTTATATCAGCTTAAACTATTTGGATTCATGTTTTTGTTAATCCTAATAATTTTATTTTTATTAGGATTTTCCATTTGTTAATACTTATGTTGCCATGACAGCCGTGTCATATAAACTGCCAACGACGTGAATCGATCGAGCCCAGGTTCAAACCCCGCGTGACCATCACGTATTTTCTTCTTTTTTCTAATTTTCTGCTTATTTTTTTCAACATTTTCTTTCATAATAACCTTTTCGTGACAATAACGAACATACCGTAAAAAAAATTTGCGAAATTGGTCAAGCCGTTGTCGAAGCGCACACGATGTAAGAAATTTTGGAGGTCGTTTTTTTACACTTTGGGCTACATTTTTGGGGTTTTAGTAAGGAACCCTACTTTTTTTAAACATATAATATAGCCTATGTTCAGCGCTAGGAATGTAGCTTTCCAACGGTGAAAGAATTTTTCATATTGGTTCAGTGGTTTCAGAGCCTATTCCATTCAAACAAACAAACAAACAAACAAACAAACAAACAAACAATCAAACATTACCTCTTTATAATATTAGTATAGATAATATTTTCACCAATCGTTCCTAAGAAAACGTAGGTACGTTTTCTTAGGAACGATTGGTGAAAATATTCTCTCTCTAGGCTTTTATTCTAGCAAGAACTCCAACTGTCACCTATAGGTGTATTTGTAGTTCTCTCCTTTTACTTTTTTTGATAAACTCCTATGAAATGATTTCAACAAATTACAAACAATCAATATTTAAAAAATTGGTGCTAGTTGGACTCGCGCATACGTACAAAACGGGAAATTTACGCATATTGTACGCAGTTTTCTAAGTTAGTAATTTTACAAATAACGCCTGAATTAACTAAGTCATCTAGGTCGTTATAGTCCTCCAAAGTTTGTCATATACAGGTTGTAAAAAAATCACTATAATTATGCAATACTAATAGTATCTTATCTCATTCTAATATATTTCATATTCTTGCGACTAAAAAAATAAATAGTAAATAGTAAAAAGTATTTTTTGGTTTTTGACAAAAAGAAAACATTTCAAGAATTAGAAAAGGTACTACAATCATATCCCAAATTTATTATAACTGGTCTACAACTTGTTTATTTTAGACTGAAATCATGTTCTTTTTCAGTTTTTTTGAAGTCAATAATTATAAGTATATAATTATTATAGTTGGACAGAAACTTCCAAAAAAATGTGCTTGAAATTTAATAACTCGGATACCTAAATAAAAAAGCCAGTCCCAAATACCCTACACTATAGACTAGTTTATTGGATTCCGGATCGCTGGCAGGATAACATTTAAATGTTTTAGGTTTATCGCATTCTCTATGGAGTAATAGTAGGGTAAATCCACTTTGAAATGTCAAAAGACGAAAAAACTCAGTAATAAAATTTTTATAATGTCCCAAGTGTACGGTCGTTTGTAAGTTTTTACGGTCGAAGCATTTTTTAGCGTAATGTTATAGTCATTTGCATGTGCTTTTCAAATAATATACATCACGAATACTTAACATTTTACATCATTTGATGATTCGATTGAACTTATTAAATTTATGTATTATTATACTTATTACATTATTACCCCGGCCCCGGTTTCGGAAACGCTTTTCAAATGTATATGTCCCTTCTTCTCTCTCTAATAAATGTTCCACCAATCAGCGTTGAATATGGGTTGTTAATTTGAATGCCATGTTAATTCATCATACATTCGAATAGCGTTCCAGAAAATGAGGGTAAGTATTCTTAAATACAACAATATCCAGTAATAATACACAAACTACTTCCAAATTCGTTTACATAAATGTTATTAAAATACACGACGACGTGGAAAAATTGCAAGAGCTTTGTGTATATAATGTGAATTTCTACCAAGAACATTAAATAACATGTGTTCGAATGTGAGTTTCCCGATTGACCGCCAATGACGTGAAATGTAAATATTAATGGTATTTCTAAGGTTAGAGGGAAATACTTCATTTCGTAGAATTCATTTCCGCGGCGCCGTGCGGCCGGACTGTGTACTTGGAAACCAATAAATAATACACACTTTTTGTAACTTCATGTTTTTCACTGAAACGATTACGCGCTTTATAATTAAGGATGCGAGGGATACCCTTAACAACTACGAGCCACCACAGACATGGAATACTACTGAAAAGTAGACATAGTAAAATCTGTCAGTATTCCTCTGTGGTATTCCTATACAGGCAAACATTACCATTCCTTTTGGCTTCGTCGGGTTAAAATATTAGAAGTTAAATAAATTGTTTAACCATAATTAAAAGTATATAATTATCCTTCAGTTTTTTCAAGAGTTGTTACGGCATAAAATAGTCGCTACAAAATTCTCCGCTTCACCCGTGTAAAAAGAGTATCTCACGGAAGTACTACTCTTTCGGGTTAAAAGTAGCCTAAGTATTAGTCCAGTGTGCCAGCTTCCTGTATGCCAAATTTTATAAAGATTGGTCCCGTCATCCACGCGTAAAGCAGTTACAAACACTCCAAAACCTTCGCCCTTATGTTATACTAGCTGTTCCCGCGACTTCGTTCGTGTTTTTGAGTGACTTACGCCGTTTATGCAGCGCAAACAGGGAAAGTTTCCAAATGTAATTAATTTTACCCATTTTTGCAACATTTCTCACTAATGCGCTCCTATTGGTCGCAGCGTAATGTTATATAGCCTAAAGCCTTCCTCTATAAATGGACTATGCAACAAAAAAATAATTTTTCAAATCAAACCTGAGATTAGCGCGTTTAAACAAACAAACTCTTCCGCTTTATAATATTAGTATAGATGTGATAAGTGTCAAAACTCTTGAATTTTAACTTATGTTAAATTAAAAAAAAAGAACTTGAAGGGTTTCAAAATGCCCGACGGTGCCCAAGTAACTCAATGATTGTAAACATTTCCAGGTGAGGTATCGGATTACACCGCAAGTGCACCGCAGTCCGCACGTCCGCCGAAGCCTCATAAGTAGCACCCCACTTCAAGATTTCCATTAAAAGATTACCTGAGATCAATAGAAGGCGAACTACTGATAGTCTCTAAGTAAATATTTAACACTAGCTGTGCCCGCGACTTCGTACGCGTGGAAAAATGATTTAGGGCGGCATTATTTTATATATTTTTAGTTTATGAGTAGTGGGTATTTAAAAAACTTATTTATAGTAAAGATTCTATACATACACGGTATTAGACGTGCATAGGCAAAATAAGTAGGCCGATTAAATAAGGCCGATATTATAATAGTTTACCGTTAAGTACTTGCTCGGACATGTCATATTTATACATAGGATTACCTACAATAGTTGTAACTATATCTTGAATAGTTAGTCATAATTGTTAGCATCAAAAAGTGCACAGAACACCAGCATGACTGCTAACAAATAGCGCAACCACTGAGGACTTTCGCTGCTTTCTACAAAGCATCTTCCCAATGTTGATCCCAATCCAGTAAGTGAAGTGCCCGGCAAGCCCCTTGGTATGTAGGGTATATTATATTACCATCCCTTCGGAGCACAGCAAAAGTAGTAAGCCCCGAACAACATGTAGACAGTAAAGAAGTTATTCGGATAATATTATTCGGATACACCTTACAAACCCGGTCAATTTTTCTCGTTAATTTAGTATGTATATTATGGTTTTAACTTCGTGGTCCATCTGTCTGTCTGTATGTCAAACCCCTTTATCTCAGAAACATGTGTATGTATCAAGCTAAAAATCATATCAAATACTCAGGATCTACTGTCCCTTGAAGCTGTGAAAAAATCAGACTTCTTAGCCACCGCAACCAAAAGATACAGCCGTCGCTAATTTTTGTCATTTTCGACACTCGCAAGGGAATCAAAACCTAAAGGGTAGATACTTCCCGTGAACTCAGAATCTTGAAATTTGAAACGAAGCAACGTCTAAATAGTACAGAGAAAGGATAAATTGCGAAAACCATACGTTTTTAGTTACATTATTTATATATAAATAAAAATATTTTGATTTTTAAAACTTACTAACTTTTCTCATAAAAATATGTAGGTATTTAATTGAAACCTATATCAAATACTCAGGTTTCTAATATCTTCAAACTGTATCCAAATCAAAATTCTATGTCAAACAGGTTTGTAGATATTATGGAGCTCTTGGTGCGCAAGTCCAACTCGCACTTGGCCGGTTTTTATTTATTTATTATTACTAACCTACGCTAACAAATATTTGGAGTTTACACTGAAAGTAGTAACTGATTTTATACAAAAAACTTTCGTAATAAAGAAAGCCATGAAAAAAAACTTAGATTGTCCCTATCTAGCATAAAAACTAACAAATAAAAAGATCAAGCAATACCTACATAAATCTAAGTTATATTGACGTAACTGTTTTAGTTTAACTATCAACACGTGTA
Organism: Celastrina argiolus; assembly: GCA_905187575.2. Classification (NCBI taxonomy): domain Eukaryota; kingdom Metazoa; phylum Arthropoda; class Insecta; order Lepidoptera; family Lycaenidae; genus Celastrina; species Celastrina argiolus. Next base: position 10,869,173 of record LR994581.1, read on the forward strand.
AATCAAAATTAGGTATGTATAACGTCTTACTTGAAAACAAACTATCCCCATTACAAAAATGATTGTTGTATTTACAAACCCTATATAATATAAATAAATGAAATTCACTTTTATCGAATGCCATTCTCCCTCGGTGCGTTCGCTGCGAATAAAATTTGAAGCGGCGCGCGGCTCCCGGACCGGCGCGCTTCCTTCAAACGTCCAGCAAGTACGACATGATGTTTTTAAATTGTCATAACTTTTTTATTTATAAACCGATTGACATAAAACAAACACTAAATGTTAAGTGAAGAGTACTGCAATAAATGAGTGAAAACCGCCGTTTCTGAGATTAGCGTGCACAAACGCACAGACAAACAGACAAACGGACAAACAGACAAAAATTCCAAAAATCATTGTTTTGTGTACTATTGCGTAAATAAAGGTCTCCTATATCATTTTTTCTTAAATATCTTCAATGTACAGATACTTCTCTACACTTCTCTACAGATTTATTATATGTATAGATATAGATTGACGACCTCCGTAGCGCAGTGGTTGAGCGTGTTGGTGCTCGAACGAGAGGTCGCGGGTTCGAATCCCGCCGAGGAAACAAAAAGATTTCAATGTTGGAAACATTGAAATCTTTTTGGATGTGTATTAAATTTGTGTATAATATAATAAAAACCTTAAATATGTGTATAATATAAAAGTATTAAATATATTTACGTTGTCTGGTACCTTTTACACAAGTTCTTCGGATACTTAGCACAGAGCCAGATTGACGTGGTGTGAAGCGTCCATAGATATTAAATTAAATATACTTAGTTTAGAAATAACAATTGAAAAAACTTCGCACTTTTTCGACAAGCTTTCCGAGTTCGTATGTAGTAGGTACTGTTTTCCATTTGTATTTTGGACCCTGGGATATTTTAAAAATATATGAATATAAAAAATTAAGAAAAAATTATATATTATATTCAATAGATACATATTTCATTTGCTGGAGCTTGTCAACAGGAAGCTATACAAGAAGTTATATCATTTATTGTAAGTTAACAAAACAATTAATATTACATATTTTTAAATACATCCTTCTTATAATCTCAATATTTACAGTACAATAAAGGCATATGTTAAAATGTTTTATATAATTAATTCTGTGGGTGTACTAGTACGAACCTATCTTCTTAATCCCATCTGAAATCTCTACTATTATATAATGGGAGCAGAATGTAGAGATTTTCGATAAAACTTCTAGACGGGGTTAGTGTTATGATGAATGAGGCGTTCTCGTGATTAATAAACTTGACTGAACAGAACTTTATGGGTGAGTATTATGGTGATATTAAATATCATGCATTATATTAATCCTAATATAGCTATGAAAATAGTTAAATACTTAATTTAATTAATGTTTCCTAAGTACATAATAATAATTGTATTTGTCTAACAAAATAAGAAAAAAATGCTGTTTATCTCAATTTCATAATAATTGTTTTTTTACCAAATACGAAATGATTATATTTTCGTACAATTTTATAGAATAAACAGTATAATTGTTTTAACATGCCTAAGGATATAAAGTAGAGGATTATAGTTATTATTAAAAAATATATTATCATATCCAAATACAACATAGTCTAGCTTTTAGCTTATATTAATAAACCCTTTTATTACACCGTAAAGGATGAAATTTTTTAATATACCGCACAGATACGAACGACTACGTGCATAATACCTGAAACATGATAATATGTAGAGTATGGAAGTTTATGTCATGCTCGGTGTTCTGTGAAAGAGAAAGCCTGAGAAAGCCACCGAAAGGGGAGGCGCCTCGGTCTAGTGTGACACACACTGCACCTCGCTCAGTAGTTCGCGGGGTTTCAGTGCGGCCAGACGCGGCCACCGAGCGAAGCGCGCCAAACTTTTCACGGGACTTGGCCAAAGTATTTTACGATACTTGAACACCCCTTAATGACTATCTCGCGTGTGCCAGACGCAGTATAATCGTTTACGATACACCGAAATGATTTAAAACATTTTTTGAAAAAGATGCTCGGATTTTCGTTCGGTTTTCAAACTTGATGTTAATGTAGTTTTAATTACGATCGTAATGAGGGTAGAATTGATGATAGATCTTCCTTCGGCCAAGTAATAGCTACAACTATAACAATGACGTTTATACTAAATTTAAGTGTTGGTTTTATCGTAAAAATGTTCCTAGCCGTATTGTATCTGGACTTGCTGTTCACAAAATCGACATTCGCAAACACATGTAAGTATTTTGAACATTATAATATTATTTACACCTCAAATACAATGCATGTTTGTATTAAAAAGTATAGTTTATAACTTATAGTTTATAGTTTTAAAGTTGTTTTAATAGTTTCCTATGTAAATATTTATTTTTGTAGTGAATAGTCAGGAAAAGTAAATAAAGATAAAACACTTATCTCCCCACTTTAAAGTGTATTCCACATAAATAGTATTGCACTGTATTGCATTAGGTAAATACGGAAAACATTAATTTTGTTAACCTTCATAATTGTATCTATTATATATTTTACACATATATAATAGATATATAATATATACAGTGTATTTAAGTTATTTTACGCGAAAGTAAAAACAAAATTTTTATCATCAAACAAAAAACGTTAGCAATAGTAAAATAACTAAATTCATACTAGATTTTAAAGGCGAAATAAAAAATGACGTTCCTTTGTTTAATACTCGTAATGCCTCGTAGCCGCGCTACGAGTACGGTAATGTAGCAATTTTCATGCACTCCAACTACCCACTATTTCGATGCATTCAAGTTATTCATGGAGAGCTTGATAAAAATTGTTAGTACGAGCTCGAAAATTCCGCTCGCGATAGACCATGTGCTTCGTGAGACGTTGTTATGCTAAAAGTTGTGTAATAGAATTCTGTTTTGGATAAAATAACTGTGAGCCAAATATATGGTACGTACACAAACTATAACAAACAGTAAGCACTTTGCTTGATTTTTTTTTTATATAATAATATATAGACGCTTCACACCACGTCAATCTGGCCCTGTGCTAAGTATCCGAAGAACTTGTGTTACAGGTACCAGACAACGGAAATATATTTAATACTTTTATACTATACACATATTTAAGATTTTTATTATATTATACACAAATTTAATACACATCCATGACCCAGGAACATTGAAAACTTTTTGTTCCCTCGGCGGGATTCGAACCCACGACCTCTCGTTCGAGCACCCAACGCGCTCCACCACTGCGCTACGGAGGTCGTCAAATGATGATTGATTAAATATTTGAAAAAAATACCGCTCAAAAATCAACCCTTAAAAACTTTACATATGTTATTGAATGTACTGTAGGTTCTTGATGGAAATACATGTTACACAGTAATAATACACAAATTAATAATAAAGTGGAAAAAGTGCAAGTAATTTGTGTATTATTACTGCTTAAACACTTTGTGCTACTAAGTTAGTAGCCATTATATAGGCTCTACGATGGAATGAACATACATATATAGACTACAAAATAATCTTTTTGGATTCGCTGCAAAAATTACAGCAACATATATTTTTGAGAATTCGTACCGTAGCTGCTCAAACATTAAGAATACTGCATATGCCATAAAACTTTGCAGCTGCTTGGCTATTTATATTATTATTTTAGTTAAGAGCTTTAAGTATAGTAATAATAATATAATTATAATAATATGTATTTCCATCAAGAACCTACGGTACATTCAATAACATATGTTAAGAGCTTTAAGATTTGTTACTTTAATTTAGTATGATATTGAAGTAGCAAGTGCCAGGTGGGTATTACATTTGGTTTCTTATAATAAGAAAACAAGATTGTGACCAACGTTACAAGTACGACATAGCACTTCATTTAGCGTAAAAATGTATCTAAAATCATGTTATATTGTTTAGCCCTCTAGTCGGTAGACAGCTTTTATTTTTTGCTTTACGTAAAAGCCTCCACTGTAACATTTAATTTACATTCAATCGTCACTTTCGATGTAAGCCAAGGGAAATATTGCTACTGGCGAAATACGTTTGCCTTTTAATAAATCAAAGAGTTTTGTCTTCGAGACCTTACGTGTGACGAACACGATTGATGCTCGGAAAAGGTATGACAAAATTGTTATTTATGTTTTACCCAGACAGTTAAAGGCTGAAACGACGACGACGATGTTTTACCCGCTAACTCTACAAAAACAAAGAAAGTATTAACATATTTTCTAAAATAAAAACTACCTACTTACAATGTGTAATACCTATATTTTAAGTATACTATGATATTGTGTACGAGTATATACGAGTATGTGTATACAGAAGCTATTTATCAAAAGTTTGCGTAACAATGATAACAACTGAGTTAACAATCTAAAAAGTAACTTATTTGGCCCCAATTGGTTATTTAGCTGTTTTTTAAATTAATTAGGAAAATTGGTTGACCTCATTATAAAGTTTTGATTATAATAACTACATGATCGATCTATAACCACTTACAGAAGTAAAGATAAGTAAAATACAAATTAGGGGTACAGTGTAGAATTTATTATCATCATCATCATTTAGATATATCGTCCACTACTAGACATAATAATAATAATAATTCTTGTATTTCAACCATCAACATAGGTCATATAAATTACAATTGACATTAAAACTAAATTATTAAATAAATTATTTTACTATTTAACTAACTAACTTAAAAGTTTCAGGTGGATCTGAGCATGTGAATCATTGAAAAATAGTTCACATACTCAAAATCAAACCTGTTTGTTAGCACGTTTAGGATAGTGTTGTCGCTGCCCCTCACTCTGCGGCCTAGAGATGTGCACCGCCTCCGCATGCACCATGCGGTAGATATCCACTATGCATAGAAGCAGTCCACGCGGTCGGCGGCGAACACCCCCGACGCGCTACAGTGCCGCGGCAGCACCCTAAAAGTCTCCCTAAGGTTTCATGGAGGAAACCCCATTAGGGCAGCAAGGTTTTTTACTAACAGGCCTTATCAGCAGCAATCCCCTGTCATATTGTATGGTTTTAAAACCACCCTAGTTATAGAACTAGGTCTATCTATGATAGATTGGTTATTGAAACAGGCCATAAGTAAATAATATAAAGCATGAAGCATCATAAGATAATATGTAAAATGTAACGTTAAAATTTTGTAAGAAAGTTAATATTCCATTTCTGGGTAAAGTAACTTCTTTTTATGAAAAAAATATTATCCAAAGTAAAAGTATATTATATTACATACTAGCTGTGCCCGCGACTTCGTACGCGTGGAAAAGTGATTAAGGGCACTAGCAGTTGAGTTAGATATGGGCGCAGTGGCACGCCCCGCCGAGGATCCAGCAGGCTTACTCTCGACACATCCGAGAATCGAATCAATTCGATCTCAACGGTTTTTGGTGTTTTATTTGTTAGATTACTTTGGAACTAATTAGGATAAAGAAAACCGTTAGAAATAAACAAACGTAAATTTATTCGGGAGTATGCGGCACGATCGAATCTGAATCAAAATCGAATCAGTTTAGAGAGTTAGGCCGATCGGTTTTAGTAGCATTTTTTTTATTAACCTACCGTAAGTATAATAATAATAATATAAATAAATGAAATTTAGTTTTAAAGAAAATATAAAATAAAAAGAAATTAAATTTGAATGGTTGATGCAGCGCGGTTCCCGCCGCGCTTCATACAAACGTCCAGCAATTTTTTTTAATTGTCATAAATTGTTTGTTATTTATGAACCGATTGAGATGAATTAATAAATATTAAGTCAAGATTACTACATTATAATATGATTGAACCACATCTAAATCGGATAAGCCGTTTCTGAGATTAGCGTGCACAAATGCACCGACAAACAGACAAAAATTCAAAAAATTATTGTTTTGGGTACTATTGCATACTTAAATAAAAGTCTCCTATAACACAGGCACAGATAGTACAGTGTGCGTGGTTAAATTCAAACACCGGTACTGCTTGTTAGCACATTTTAATAGTATTTTTTACCCAGCAGTGGGGTGGAGCTCCTTTGGTTGACCTTCGCCAAAGTTCCTACCAGCATCTGATACCTACACTAAACCAGCCCGGCTCGGACGTACGACGTAGCAGCCGGCGGCGCCCGGTCGAATCACGGCGAAACGATTTTAATTTTGCTATACCTATTTCCTAAACTATTCATTATATTTGCATGGTATAAAGGGCAAATATAGTCTTCATGGAATGCTTAAGCCAACTAACGTATTAAAATGATAAGGATTAATACAGTGATGGTATAAATAGCTTTCCAAAAACCGCTTAATTGCCCGTTTTTTTAGTTTATCGCGAAAGGCATTCTTTTAATAATACAGTTAGGTAATTAAGTTGATTTTATACAATAAATGATAATTTATTTCAATTTGTGAAGTAAGTTCAAAAATACAATTTTTATATTATTATGACACTGACACTTGTCTTCCCAGAAAACAGCTGTGTAAGCAATCCCCCCGCGCCCCCCTCACGAACCGTTCGACCGCAGGCCGCGCGCGCGAAATTCATCCGACTTGCTTCAAATTTATCGTCACTGCTCGGCTCCTATGTATCGTAGCGTTATGTTATATAGCCTATAACCTGCCCAGGAATATGGGCTACAATCGTACCAAGTTTGGTTAAAATCCCTTCAGTAGTTTTTGTTCCCATCGCGCACATACAGACAGACAGACAGACAGACAGACAGACAAAAATTTTACTAATTGCATTTTTGGCATCAGTATCGATCGCCAATCATCCTCCAATATGTATTTTGAAAAAATATTCAATGTACAGAATTGACCTCTCTACAGTTTTATTATAAGTATAGATACATTAGACCATAATATCAAAGAAATGTACTTTAAAGGTCCAGTCAACTGGAATCCAGTAAAATGAATAGACATAATATTAACATCAAAGGTTTAGATTTAGTAAATATTCTAAGCTCGCGAATGTACGATTTCATCTAATATTTTTTATAATATTGAGGACATCTCTTCACTAGTAATTAACATAATATTAATTAATATATACCTATATTAAAATTCTATGAAAATATAAAAAAAAACTTGTTGTACAAAACTTTTAAAACAAGAAAAGCCGAGTAGTGTGGTTGTTGTCTGATTTCACATTTAGTGCCAGCTGACACCGGACGCGACACGAAATTCGAACACTTGCAATGAAACGTGGTTCTTCTCTCGTGGTTCATCGAATGAAGAACGAACGTACGAACAGTACATTTGACTGCAATAAATCTTAGGCAATGACTTTCTTGTTGCCTATACTGGGCCCTGATTCAAGATGCCATCGCTATTTATTAACCGACTTCCAAAAAAAGGAGGAGGTTCTCAATTCGTCTGTATGTTTTTTTTATTTTTTATGTTTGTTACCTCAGAACTTTCGCCTGGGTGAACCGATTTGGATGATTTTTTTTTTATTTGAAAGGTGGTGTTTTCCGTTTGGTCCCCTTGTCACCAAAGTGGTGACCTGATGATGGGATCCGTGAGGAATCGAGGGAACTCCTCAAAATTTATATGGAAACATATATCGATTTTGATTTTTTCTGAAGTAGCCCAAGCATATGTTACCAAAAAGTAAGATTTTGGACCATATCCTGGACCTAAAGTAGTGAACAGAACTTCTGAGTCCTTAGAGATACACGTTTGAAGATTTCAGCGTTGTTTAAAGAAATGCAAGCATACGCCACTACGTCAATTACAGTCGAACTTGGTCTCATTGTTATCAAAGTGGATGCCTGATGATGGTGTCGTGAGGAATCGAGGGAACTCCTCGAAATTTATAGGAACACTCATAGTAATATTGTATTTTTATATAATATGCGTATATCCGTCTAAAAACAAACATAACTTGAATCAACTATCAAGGTATACCGCATAGATCAGAAACAGGCATACAGGACTGCTTAGTCTTTGAAGTTATACGTTTGGAAATTACGACATCGCTTAAAGTACTGCAAGCATACTTTAAGCGATGCCACTATATCAATTACAGTTCTCAACACCACCTCTGTCTTCACCAGATAGTAGGTATCCATATATACTATCATAACAATATGACGAAATAGGTAGTTAAATATTAAAAAGGGAAAAAATTGATTTAAGCCAAATAAAGAAATGTAAATCGACTAAAAATAATAAAATAGTTATATAGAAATCATATTCAGTTTGGCTGGTACCGACTTTGATATTATTAAAATTTGTATATCATTTTATAGTCAATCAACTTGATATATATAATTTTTGCGCTACTCTGGCGGTAAATATCCCTACTCATTCTACCCATGACTAAAAATCTTAAAATAAAATAATTTTAAACAAAAAAAACCGACTTCAAAAGGTAAACTAAAAAGCAAAAAATAAATTTACTTCGCACAAAGTAATACTTATTTTCACTTAAGTAAATAAATTTATTCTATAATTTTGAAGTCGGTGCCAAGTAAGTACTTCAACAACCTTACTGCAAATTACTAAATATATGTAGGCAATCACAGAAAAAAAGAATCAGAAAAAAAATATACATGTAACTATTACTATATATTATGTACCTACCAAAGTACTGGCTTACAAACTAATATTAAATGAAAACAAATTATGAAAGAACGCTGGACTTGGCACCGACTTCAAAATTATATAATAAATTTATTTACTTAAGTGAAAATAAGTATTACTTTGTGCGAAGTAAATTTATTTTTTGCTTTTTAGTTTACCTTTTGAAGTCGGTTTTTTTTTGTTTAAAATTATTTTATCGCTTACAAAGTTCGAAAACAAAATATATAGGACAGCTCCATATATATAGGATAGCTCCATAAGCTTCGCTAAATGACAAGCGAATTTGTATGTCATTTATCGAAGCTTATGTCAAATTCCTTACATTTTGTTTTCGAACTTCTTAAGAGATAAAAACGGATGGCAACTTTGCGCGGAATTTCATCAAAATCTAGTAGTGCGTTGCCTATTCAATGTAAACAAACAAACAATTATATATATTTTATAATATTAGTATCGATTTCAAGTGCCTAAATACTTCGATGTGTCCACTCACGGTCAAAGTAATTAACGAACATTGAATTTTTAGGCTTCCATATGAAACATGTTTTTGCTTTCGTACTCTTATATTAAATACCATTATAATTTGCTATTGTGCTGTAATTAAGGTGGTTTTGTTCAAACCTGACCGATTTATTTTGACATTTAGTAGATTCAAACATCGATAAAAGTAATCGATTGGATAGTAAGAAGTAACACCTTTTAACGTTCACGTAATTATTCTTGTAACAAGCTTACGTCTACCTTTACGTTCTAACTTACGAGTATTAAGAGAGATGCGTAATTGCTTGATACAATAATATAGTTAAATTTCTCAAGTTGTCGTCGTCATTATCGTTTCAGTTAGGACGTCCACAGCTGCTGCATATAAGTAACATAACTTAACTAGTTTAAATTGTTTTTGGCAACACTAAATATATAGAAATTTCAGCTTTTACGATGTAAAAGTTTTGTAATACTAAAGGCAGGTAAAACTCAAGCCTCCATTTATAACCCTGTATATACCTCAGAGGTCATCAACATTTCCGATACTACTAGTTAAATGTTAAAAAACTTGTGTCCATAGTGGCGTGGATATCCACTAAATATTAATGAGGTCAGTATGCTCCTCAAAAATGTAATAATTTACAACTTAAACTTAGGCCTTTTTATCTGTCATTTATACAGTCATCTTCGAGCGCAGTAACCACTTTTAAAATGCGGTAGTGCCTGGGACAGGTGGGTGTTAAAATCTATGTGGTTGCTCAGCATAAACGGCATTCTCACAGAATATTTGGCCTAGTCCAGAGGAGTGCAAAGTCAATAAAAAAAAACACAAAAAAAACATTAGGGTCTAATAATATGCGGGATTCCTTACGATGTTTTTATTTATTTGTAGTATATATAGTATAGTATCCTTTAAGGCCACAACCTGGAAATTGCACCTTCACCACGAATGATGTGAGTTACGCAGGAATTGTAATTTCCACTAGCCTATATCGATTCTAGGTAGTAGCTTCCAAATCCTTAGTTTCGCATTACATGCTACTCCATGTTCACTATAATAAGCCTTACAAATCAGTAACTATAATGTAAATGTAGCTCAACGAGTACATTCATTGTATGTATTAATATTCTATAATTGTACTTATGAAAATGATTTATCCATATTATTAATGAACGTATTAAATAAGTTGAAATTATTGACTAACACAACATTACATACGTTTTCATTTATGATTCTGTTAGAAAGTGAATCAAGAAAAGATATGATCATAAAGGTACATGTGTATCACAAAGGTGATCATCAAGGTACATAAAGGTAGGTGTGTGATATTATGTTATGAGATGTCGAAAATGGGAAAGTGAAACAAGGATTGAATTAAATTTTTATTTTCTGCATAAATTTTAAATATTCCTAATAGCTAGGAAATATTAATGAAAACGATAACACACACTCTAAAAAAAATGGTGAATTTACAGTAGGTGTATTTTTTTTATTAACTTTTTTATGAATGTTACAGCGCGGGTGCCGGGCAGGATTGTGGAGGGTTTTACGAACGTGTCTCATTATTTTTGTTTGTCACGAAATACGATAAACGTACTGAATTACTGATCAGCCTTCACTAGTAATTGCATAACTGCCACGCTTTGACTGATTCTGTTCATTTACTACATAGTACGCCGATTTTAGTGTAATTATGTAGTTTGTTTTTGTGCTGAATGACTTAAAAACTGTTGCTCTAATTATTTTTTTGTAACTTCCGAATAGTCAAGACAGTGTACGAACTGATGATGATTATAGCTAAGAACACTCTCTATCATATTAGGTATCAAACAAACAATGAAGATCGAAATTGGTTCATATGTTTGGAAGCAACGATGCACACACATATACGTCAAACTTATAGGTCACATGTTTTTGTCGGGGGTTAGAACGTGGCGCAAAAGGGTAATTTCCAATCACCAGAGACAAAGGGCAGTAGTGACTATAATATTTGCATTCAACAATAATATATTTGGCTGCAATTTCACACTTCCTGCACGCAATTCCTACCCGATTGTAGGTGCCTAACTGCCTACAGATTATATGATATAATCATTCATGTTAATTGAGATGTGCAATGTTTGGTAAATACCTTTTGTATATTATGTCGCAGTCATCTAATTGAAATCGCTATTTCTTTGAGTGACTAGCGTTTTTATCGAATGATATTGATATTGAAATACTAAAGGACAACTCGTCATGTTCTTTATTGTAACGTCCAACGTCATGACTGAGCGTCATTTAATCATTTAGGGTAGTCGAAGAATTACCTACTAACGGAATATCTAGTTAGGTGATTTTTTTTTTCAAATTTGCGCTCATACTACCGATATTTTATCTATAAATGTAACTTTGCGAATTCTAGTATAAATAATATAACATAAATACATCCATTTAGTGTAGTTTTGTATGTTTTATCAGCTAAATTAGTAAAACGATGACGTACTGCATGTTTGAAACTTACCTTCATTATGTCGTTCGTACTCAGTCAGTTTGACCTCAAATTTTTCTTTAAGAGTAGCCGGTGGCGAGGTAATAATAGATAAATCCATGCTGTCACACTATTTTATAACGAGTATCGCACTTTAATGTAGATTTAATTAAAAAATATCACAACACACAACAACAGACTAGCACAGTGCTATCAGTGCCAGCTGTTTGACGCCATATTTGTTTTGGTGATTACTAGCGCCGCAGTGACAAAAAATTTCAGTCACCTGACTGACAATACAACATTACAATCCGCTAACTAATTGGACGTTGACTGACGATTGTTCATTCGATGTTCGGCCTAATCTTTCAATTTAATGTCGTCATTTGATAAAAACGCTAGTCATTTAATGAAATAGCGATTTCAATTAAATGACTGCGACATAATATATACAAAATAATATAGTATTACTAAATCAAATAAATACGATTGTTCAGTATGAAGATTAAATCATATCACCAACTATAATAAACTTGAAATAAATTATTGCATTGCCAAATTTATCTTTTTACAGTGAAAAGAGAAAAATATAATTTATATAATACTATAATAGCCATCTCATGTGTGTAAAACAGTGTCAGATCTATCAAGTATAAGTGAGTTATAGATTTGCGTGAAGGAGAAACGAACAACCATATTTTCCCCCATCATCAAAGCAATTATATGTATCTATATAATAATAAAAATTTCAACCATCCAGCTAGCACGATTCGTAAGACAACCTGGTGACAGACAGGTGCACAGTGGAGTTTTTCCCGATTTCACTCTTTGAGTAGATACTGAACCTTAAACGAACAACCCTTCATGGAGGGACAATCGCAGACTAACCCCCAGTTTCCCGAACGCAATTGAAATGAATGATCAACTGACATGGCATTGAAATCAACGACCCATATTGAACGCCGATTGGTGGAACATTAACATACAGAAAGGAATAGACAGATATTTTATAATTACATCACGCTCGCATTTGCAAGATTTGTGTAAATTCCACAGATAAGGTTAATTCACCACAGACACCGATTAGTTGACATACGATTTGTATCCGCGAGCGAGCGTGATGTAATTATAAAATATCTGTCTGTTCCTTTCTGTCTGATAAAATTCCACTAATTAGCGTTCAATATGGGTTGTTGATTTGAATGTCATGTTAGTTGATCATTCATTTGAATAGCGTATGGGAAACCGGGGGTTAATGTTTATTTAAACATACTGTCACTACGAAGTATTTAAAAACACAACAAACTGTTGGCGTTACGGGTAAGATAGCGGACACTTTTTAATTGGCACCGTTTATTTTCTCAGAAAGGTTTCCTCAAAGAAGAAAATATTTTCATAGGTATCATTTCACATTGCGCTAGAAAATCTTCTCTCTTTGGTATAAGATCAATCTTTGCGCTGCCCTATTTTTGTCTTCTTTGGCCTTATTAGCCAAAGAAGACACATTATATACAAAGTGTGTAACAGTAATTATAGTACATATAATATAAGTAGTTAAATTAGACGCGAGTGTGGGTACTGTTGTTACACTGGTGTATAGGTAATATTAGCTGTCTTTTAGAAAAGATTTTAGTTTTGACAACGGAATTTATTTGCAAGATATTATTATACGTTGCAGTTTATTTTTCATAACAAGAATAAAGTATATTATTTTTAATACTGCATACAGTAGGTATTACAAAGAATCAGCATTAACATAATAACCATGCAAATATCCGTGAAAAACGAAGTGGTCAACGGTTAGACATCGATTAAGGCCCGTAGAGAAATATCAGTGTAACAGCACTATATTATCCCGTACGTGTAGTGTTGTTACACTGGTGTTTAATACATAGTGTATTAAACACCAGTGTAACAACAGTACCCACACTCGCGTCTAATTTAACTACTTATATTATATGTACTATAATTACTGTTACACACTTTGTATATAATGTGTCCGACGACGATTAATACCAGACCAGACAGTTTTATGAATCCATTCAAATTGTCTGCTATTATTATTAGTATCAATAAAGTAATCACATAATTAGTATTTTTTCTAATAATAAGCAAGTAGGACACAAAATTAACAGTTTAAATCGCTAAAGGTAAATACCAACATAACTTTTTAAATCTTTACAATTTAAACATTGTCACTGTTAATTGACTAAACTGCCCAACTAACAGACTATTATAGTTAGGGCGGCGGGGCGCGCGACTTCCGGCGCTGTCGGGCGAGGGCGGGCTGCGCGCTGCGCCGCGGACCGGACTCGCTAATTGACTGCACGTCAAATTTGCCGCGCTTATCCAAATATAGACACATTGATTTTCATATTATACCCCATATTTATTATCAAATAGGTTGAAGGAATAAAGTGGAATTTTGGAAGTTTTATTGAAACTAGGTCATCTTGTGGTCAAAATTAACGCGTTATAATAATTTTTAAACTTATAAGGGTTCTATTGCCTCTTGGATTAAAAAAGGAAATGTGAGTCGCCATAGATTATCTAGTGTCAAACGCACGCAATTGTGACTAATAATTTTATCTCAATCTGAGGGAGTGTGTTGTTTGAAATATTAGCGCATTCTGTACTCTTTCACTCTTCTTGTGTAAACTCTAAGTGTGCGATATTTCACACCTCCGCGAACTTTTCGTAAAAAGAGGTAGAAAGTTTTGCTTCACATATTAATACATAGATATCATGTGCGCAGAATTACAGAGAGATTACCCGTCACGATAATAAATAGAATTAGTTATTTGCATTGTAATATTTAACGAGCAACAAAAGACCTAAATATGTTCGAGTAAACGTTCTAATTGCACGACTTATTTAATAAAGAACCATTAATATTTAACATGCTCATTTGAGAACTCGAGTCGCCCCTTAGCCACAAAGGTCTTAAGCGAAACGTTTTACTAAGAAATACATGTTCCGTTTTCTTGTACAACTACTGCGCTAGACATAAGAGCATTGAAGTTTTCATATACCAGTTCGTTAGTAAATGATACGTTATAATGTTTTTACTTTGGAATATTAATTGTGGTATGTTTGTAAAGTTATTTTTTATCCTCGCGTGTTGTATTGTTTGTATGCCTTAATATCATTGTGGTAAGTTGTTTTTATTATTTTAATTAAAACAATGTTATAATATATATAACGACCTATATGTACAGAGTCTCGAGAAGAGAGGAGTATCTTCGCAAACCTTTGCAAAATTTCAAATGTTCAAAATGTTATACTTTCACTATAGACTCGTAACAGTAAATGTTACTCGGAGTTTTTAATTTGAATTCAGATTTATTATTTTACAACATCAAATTTTACGTACATACAGCCGGCAAAATAAATCAGGCACAATTAAGTCATTATCCTGTAAAGTATTCACGAAGAATAATTTGTGAACCACCGTAAAAGTTTTGAGACTCTAATTTGAGAAAGTTATAGGTGCGTGAGTAACGAACGCCAGTAACAGTGTAACGGAAAGGTCGGGGGAATTAATAATGCATTGACTTAATAGTGCCGTACTGATTGTCGCGTCATCAGTGTCACTCTAACAATACCAAATCAGATTACGTACCAAATCACTCTTTCTCTCTCTCTCAAATCACAATTTTATATAATATTAAAGAAAGTTCTAGTATAAAACCTCTTTTACTGTTTTATTGTCGACTATTTACTATAAAATGCTGCAAGTGCCACTTACCTACACAAATTGTTACTGTAGTAGTTTCTGATTTAAAACTTTAATTAAACCCCGAATTTTCACATCCTGCATGCAAAAGAAATAAAACTTTATCCATAACCTTTATTATTTTATATTAAACGATAAGATATCGCAGTTCAGTTCTGAACATAAATTGAGCACATTTTTCCACACAAAATACTTAATAGTTTCATGTGTCGCGTGTTTAGAAACTAATTTAATGAAAACAAGGTTTCGTAAATGTTATTCGGGTATAATGCGAGCCCGGGTATCGTAATGTAAGGGTGGCTCGGTAGGTCTGTGGGTACCTTAATATAGCGGCACGTCGCGAGTGTGCTAATAGGAAAACTGGTTTTATTCGATTCGATTTCGAACAAACTTTATATAATTTTACTATTTTGTTGTTTGTTGCGTAATTTATAACAAAGTTTTATTTTATTTTATAAGCTACAAGATGTTTAAAGGTGATCATTTCTATATATTAAAAAAAACGAATACGCAGTATTAACTATATAGACATAAATCATTTAATATTGTCAGCCTAAAGTGTTGATATTTGAGCGACGTTAATAAATAAGTGAAGAATGAAACATTAATTCATATTAGTTCATATTACTATATTTAGTAACATTAGATCCTGCTTTGACAAATGCCCTTGCAGATAAAGCTCACCCCACCGCCCGCCCACGCCGGTTACCTAACTTTACGTCTTGAGTGACCCGACGCGACGACTCATGTTCAGGTGTTAACTCCTACTCACATTTCAACTAAATTCAATATTATATTCAGTATAGAAACATCATCATCGTCTATATAAATGTGAAAGTTTATGCGAATGGATATTTGTCAGGACTTTGTTTTTGCTAAGGTACTACGGTTTGCTTTAGATTGCCACAATAATGGCGCAACTGTTAGTTAAAATGTAACCTACTTACCATAATTTTGTTTCTTACGTAGATAATTTTATAGAACTTGTACCAACTCATAATACTCGTAATAATGAATCGTGTTATTAATATTTACAATAAAAAAAAAATAAGTACATTTTTCATATTTACGGTATGTAGGGCACGATGTTATATCATTCATATACGAGTAATAATACTTTCGTGTAACTTTGGTATTTTCAATAATAAAAGTTTTTTAAATCGAAGTACAGTGTTCCCGCGGGATTAACGCGAGCCGCGGGAATTAGTTAGATTGTGACTACACGCAAGTATCGCAGCAATACTACGAACATGTAACACTGCTACGAACATGTAACACTGCTACGAACATGTAGCATTGCTACGACCACGTAGCACAGCTGTTGTATCACTCCACGAACGCTGTATTATATATTATAACTACTTGATATTAAAAAGAAAAAAGAAAATCTATCCGTCTGTCTGTTGCTTTTTTGGGCTTTAACAGCCGCGCGCCGATTTAAATGAAATTTTGTAGCGATGCTTAGAGTCCGGGACTCTAAGCATCGCTACAAAATTAGACTATAAGGCTTAACTCATATTGAACGTCGAAGCGTCGCGTTATTTCGTGTTTTCCCCCATAGCATATTCATCTCTATATTCCAATTATTCTGGTACAACTTACGATTTTGAATATAGTATGGAGCAAAAGGCGCGGCACGGCGCGTCGCGTCGGAAGCGTCGACGAGCGTAAAAGCCCGATCATAATTGAAGACATGAATGGATGAAGGTGATATGTAGCAAAATTCCGATTTCCAGAAAATTGAGTTCATGCAGTCACTAACACATTTTAAAATATAGTAACGTATTAAGTTCCTTAACCTAAAGATCCGTCTCTAGAATCGATGTAAGTACTTATTAGATATCCTAAAATGTTTTTTTACAGATTTTAAATACATGAATCTAAAATAAATATATGACACGTTTAAAAAATACAGAATTTTATTAGTCTCTCCCTCTACTCTAGTGTCGCTATTATGTGACGGTGTCAGTTACATAAGCAGTAATCGATTTAAGCTCAAGTTTAATGTTACAATTAAAGCGCATCATCTGAAACTTATCATTTACTGGATTTTGCTTGCGACAATTAATGAGTTATTTAATTAAAATTACAAGTTAATTTGAAAATCTTTTTCCCTCTTAAAAGCGTCGGTAATATTTATTAACAGCATCTATAAGTGGATATGGAATGCTAATGACGGACCACATATACGTGACTTCTAGAACAATATAATATACGATTGGCACCGACGCAATGATTTCAAAACTAACGACAGTAATAAAATGCTTGGAAGCTAAACATCACTTCTCTGCGGTTATGATACCTATCTTGTAGAGATATCGTTTTGTCTGTGCTTCAGTGATGAGTGATCGCGTTTAATATTCAGAAATCAAATTTGAGCCTTGAAGTTTCTTAATGTTATAACATTTATTTCGTTATACCAACTTTTTAAAAAATGGCTTCTCATGGCTGTATATATTTTATGTTCACGTTTAACTTCGTCGTTTATAAACCGACTTTGATAATTTTTCTTGGAAAGCAGATGTGTTAGTACCATGTTAAAGACCTGATTCAGAAGAATTTATCAATGTTTTCGGAATATTGACGCATGTTGAATATTTAAGTTTGTAACGTTGTACGCTAATAATCAGTTTATACTTTTTAATTCTAATTATTATAGCATTATAAAGCGAAAATTTATCGACGATGAGGTGAAAGGTTTTAGGATGAAATTGTACATCATGCTGCAGTAGCTATTTAGCAAACAGATGCAAAGTTAGTAAACTTTTTCGACATTATATTTATATGGGGCACAACACGTCAAGCGGGCGAGAAAAATAAAGTCAGATGTTGGATATTGTTCATAATTGGATCAATTGTACTTCCATAGGTCCTGAATAAATGTAAGTCTTTTTTTATGCCTAGTTACGAATTTATGCGCGCGCCCTCAAAAAATCATCAAAATTTTAAAAGCTGATTGACGAAAGCTGTTAATGAAGGTAATCAGATGGAATAAAGTACAAGTAAATAGTGTTTGTTTGAGTGTTTTATTGATTTTCTAGAAAATTAACTGAAATGAGAAAGAAAAAAATCCACTTCATGATGTTTCCCGCTAGTCCGTACGCGCAAAATAAAATCCGTAAATTTTATTTGGGTTAGAAAGAGTTGGGTAGAAGAAACTACTACCAACTAATTGGATTAAAATTAGCTTAGTACTTTCTGCGTGAAAAAGTAACAAATATACATACGTCCACTTTCCATTTAATATTTCGCTTTTATAATATTAGTAGGACCCATAGCATACTATAGCAGGATTTTTTCAATAATTACATGTTTATTTCCATTGAATATGCTCCAAACCCGTTTGGACGATTTCGATAAATTTTAGTAGACTACGGAAAAAACATATTAGGTTACTTTATCGTGGTTAAATGTACGCTTTCCAAGGTTTTCTTTCGTACGAATTAAGTTGCTGTCAACATATAGTTAAATTTCTTTCTGTATCACCCGTAACTGTGGAATAATATAATACATTTAAAATCTACTCTATAATTAAACATTTTAATAATAATCCTTACCTGGGTGGGGCCTTACTCTCCAAACTGTTTCAATTTTGATTCAGATTCAATCGTGCCGCGTACTCCCGAATAAATTGACGTTTGTTTATTTTGATTCTCAGTCTATTGACTGATCGGGAGTATAGAAAGTTACGATCTATCGATTTTATTTATCCTGGTTAGTTTCAAAGTAATCCACCAAATAAAATACCAAAAGCCGTTGAGATCTAACTAACTCGATTCTCGATTGTGTCGGGAGTAAGCCTGCTGATAATAATAATTTTATTCTGGTATATAATTCAATTATGAATTTATTGAATAATAATAATATACTTCTTTTACTTCATGGTTCAATGTTATTAATTAAAAACCACTAATTAATGAAACCACACTTTACATTAAACTACTAGAATTTTTTATGTACAAAGATTTTGCCTACAGTAGATGATGTCTATAATATGGCCAATTGCTCTACAAAGAAATATTGTTCGCAGTGAAGATAGGTCAGATTTCTAGCGAGTATCCGGTACATTTCGAGGACAACCGTGCCCGAACCCCGGATATTTTGTATCAATGGCTGAAAAGTGACGCTGACAACAAGGTGACAGTGCGACAATAACCTTTAATGGTTAAAGGTAAAGGTATCAGACGCGTGGACGCGTGGACTTACAGACATTCTTTCTTTCTTCTCTTTGCGATAATCGTATCTATCCCCGCACGCTGATATAGATACAGCTACAACGGTTACAGCCACGGTTATAGGACCGTGCATTTTTCCGCATTTAAAAGCTTATCATTTCCTCTCGTCTACGGCTTATATCTAATTATGTGAAAGTTTAACAACACTATTCTTTAAGGAGCATATTCAATATAACTTAAACCAATAATTCGTACGTCTAGTACCAAATCTCCTAGAAAAGTAACAAAACAAGGAACACCAAAGCACAAAAACCTATTGACATAAGTCATAATTATACCAGAGTAATTATTATTTATTACTCTGTGATTATACTATACAAATGATTTAATTAAATAGGTAGTGCGATGAATGTCACTAATATAATTAGGTATATAAAGTATAAATAATTTCATTGTATTGTAATTTAAATAAATAATACTTTACAGTCCTTTCAAAATTTAGACCAAGAAGTACCGGATTTATCTAAAAGGAATAGGAAGTGCCCACAGCAGAACATAGTTTATATCAAATAGTAGTGGTACCGCGGGTGCCATTCTCTGGTAGAGTAAGTTTTAAAATGGAAATAATGGATTTATTTATTTTTCAATTTCCATAATTTGTTCTGCATTATACAAAACGTTCAAAAGTTTTTAGATAACAATAATAATGATAAATCCTTCATCCTAAAAGTTATAAATTTGATTGTACTACACAAGGATAATATTATGCTTACCCAAATAATTTTAATATAAACACTTTCATATTATACTTACTCGTACATATTCACGTCGACCGTGAATATATAAACAAAGGATGAAAGGGGATATTTGCTTTCAAAGTATTACGCACTTTACAATTTTTATCGAAATATATTTTAACTCGATTCATTTAATTATTATATTTTATTCATTCGTGAATAATTGAACAATTTGAATGAACTCTATAAGTTATCATTACACAAATGTAAGTGTGTGTGGCTTTGTGGCCACATGCATTGGTCACTTAAACGTAGGACCATTGTTCTGTAAAAAAGTAAGCGGTCTTCTATTCGGCCAGTGCAGGTATTGTGATAGATTTGTGCTGGGTTTATCGAGTCGAGCGGGAGATTTCTATCCGAGTCCCGCAGGATCCAGCGCCTGAGATATTTCGGTGAAGTTCCCTAGGGATTTACCTTTTTTATAGCACCGTTGCCGACGGTCTAATACCCTTTGTTTTAGTGAATAAAAACACAATTCAACCTATTTCGCTACGAAGTCCGTAGTTCGGATCATTTAAAAAAACTTACATATCTCATAGTAGAACTTAATTTTTAGTATACTTCGGTAATCATAATATTTCTAATGAAGTATTAGCGGACAGACGATGTATGTAAAACAATTTGCCAAAGACATTAAGAACATAGCAATTATTCAAAGAATTTTTTTAAACATCATTAGACGTACTTTGCTAATGCATTTTTAAGAACATAGATATTAATTACTTTTAGAACATGATTGTTAAAAGTATCTACTATATACCCGATTTTATATTGTATACTGAAATTGAATGTAATTAATAAAATTCAACTGTTTGGATTTGATAATATTACGACCTTAAGCTTCTTGGTCATTATTTACAAAATATATTTTTGAATCAGTTAACAAACTTCTCAGATTACTCAATTATAAGTAAATAAATAAAATTCTTGTTAATTGAAAATATAAATTCACCATTTATAACAATTATAATTTACAAAGGCTCCACATTTTAGAAGCTTTTAATAAATTCCCTTTTCTTTTTTCACTAGCGCAATTGAGTGGAAAATTTGTAATGCATTTGAACGTTGCGTGACAATGCAACACTAATTATGACATGGAGCATATCTGATGCTGGAACTGGAAGGAGGAGGAAAGGCAAACGACATAACTCCATGTAGTTTGGGACGAGTACTGTATCTCAATATATACCAATCAGGGTCTGATATAAATCGCTTAGTGAAAAATACACATTATTATTTGATATATATTTTGTATGAGAAATAAATATGAGTAGACGACGTGGCACGACGCACCTACATCCTATATATTAAAAATCTTTCCTTTTAAAAACGAGTGAGCTTTTTTAGATCGATTGAAATATCACTCCGGAAATACCTCTATCGGAAGCAAGTTCTACACCTTAATTGTATCTGACAGTGTCTCCGCTTACACAATATACCCATTCTATATTTGAATACCCAATCTTATATATAAAAATGAATTCCTGTTCTTTTTGTTTCGCTAAAACACGAGAACGGCTAAACCGATTCGGCTATTTTTAGTCTTGAAATATTCGTGGTCCAGGGACGGTTTAAAGGTTTGTTTGCTCAATGAAGTGGGCACGGGTCAGTTAGTTGTTGTAGTGTTGTAAATTATTTATTTATGATAACACGATTCCAGTATAAAATTTAAGCATACTATATTAAGCAATATCTCGCGAAAGAATATAACTATAACCTGCAAGAAAATGAGTGAATGTATGCAAAGGCATGCCTTTAAAGCACCTCCCACCCTAAACGCCCACCACACAAGCAATAATGTTAACAAGATCGTGCAAAGCCTGCTCTCTCACAACCATGGATGTTGCTAAACTATACGCGCGTTTGGCTCCGACCCCGGAGCATCCTCAGGATGTAGACTCTGCGAACAATGTTCGTTAAGTTAACGTATATTCCTGCGTTGGCTGCTGGAACAAATGGAACAACTAAAAATGTTGTTTTCAAGTCTGGTTAGGACAATGCAAGCTGACCTGAGAGTCTGACAAGAAAAATGATCCATCGTTGGATGGGCACGACCAAAGTCGGTCCTGTGCCTGATATCTCGCAAATTGTGTTGGTTATACGCCCCACTAAGTATTACGAGAGCAAAATAAAATATATTGCTATAGTGGATTGCGCACATATTAAGGCATTTAATAATTTCCTAGACGTAAATTATATTAAAAACTTAGTTTCAACGAAACCAGCCACGACACCGAAGTCGATGTGGAAGCTATTATATTATGTTGTATGTAACGTACTTTATAATGTAAAATGTACTACTGTGGGGCAGTCTATTTACACTATGGTCGTTTTCAGACGAGCCGGGATTCAGCGGCCCCATAGAGAACGTGACGGCACCTCTGGCGCGGGAGGCGGTGCTGGCCTGCGCTGTCCACAACCTGTCTTCCTATAAGGTATGGTATGCTATTATGGTTTCATATACATACATATTTGTTTCAAATAGAAAATATTTTGAAAAGTTAAGAAACGAGGTCGCTGAATTGCTATTTTGGTAGAAAATAATCCGATAAAATGCATAATATAATAATTTTTTCAAACTGTACAATATGATTTCTTAAGAAATTTATAGTCGTCTAAATTTAGAAAGTCGACCGTACGTCGGCCCTTATTGTAGATACTTAATAATATTAGTTGACGATGTCATTTTATAATAAAGTACCGAATTAAATACATAGTTTTCTTGCCAGAAACTAAATTGAAAAAAAAAATTAAGGAGGTGCCAATCCTAAAAACTTACTATAAATTAACCATTATTTAAACGACAAGGATGGTTGGGAGTAAATGTATGAGCAAAGATATTATATACTAGCTGTGCCCGCGACTACGTTCGCGTGGGGGGGTGTTTGAGCGACTTAAACCGTTTATGCAGCACACGCAACGAAAGTCTCCCCGTTCTTGCAACATTTCTGACGACGTACTGACTGACGTAAAATATAACATAAATATAACCTTACTTTGTGCCTGCTTGAATCAAGATTAGGATGTATAATTAATCTTTAATTGTTTATTGGCGTAAAAAGTGTTTTTTTGTAAATCCGTTTTGAATAAATATTTTTGACTTTGAATTTACTATCATTTGTAAAAAGTAGCTGTAGGAAGCAGCTACTTTTAACAAATGAAACTATATTGCCCGAACAAGATAGCCTTTTGGTACAAGAAGCTCTTCTGTCCGAACAACTTCATTAAACTATTTTATAGTTTCCATTTCAAAGTTTTATACATCTTTTACAAGTAATTCTATCCCTATCTTAGTTTTACGGAGCTCCACAAACCTGCAGTTTCATTCGGAATCGCTAGATCTATTTGTTGAACAGAATACGATTAAAATTTAACACAATATGTTACAAATTACAATTGGTTTCCATTCTCGTTTTATTTAAAATCTTAATTTTGTACATTAGGCACGAGTGCAAGCGGGACAGACTGACAATTGAATCGAAGTTCGAGTTATGAAAATAGCGATTGCGAATGAAACTGAAGGATTGTGGAGCACCGTAAAACCAACATAGTGATAGAATTGCTTGTAAAACAGCTAAGTAAAGTGACTTATTATTATTTTATAAGTATACTTATAAAATAAAAATAGTATCCGTTTTGAATCAATGTTTTAAATGTAGCCTTAGTATAGGCGGCTGTAATGCTACCAATTCAAATTACACTTATTACCAGCACAATCAATAAATACGTCGACTTTAAATTATTCGTTTACATTTAGATTACATTGAATCGGAACCGAATATAAACGCAGTAGGAGCCTTTTTTTTAAACAAATAACGCTATCTAACTTACATTGATTAGCGCCATTGTTTGATAGATACGCAAATAAAAATGAATGCCAACGTTCTGTACACTTTTTTTAGTGTTCGACCTAGTTTTTGTCATGAATTTGATAGCACTGGATTAATTGTAAAAATCAACTCACGATGTACAGGGAGTTGTTGACTTTGGAATAAATGTTAAATCGTGTTAACGCCAACTGTGATGAGGTGCGCGCCAAGCAAAATATTTAATTAATGGCAATTCCATTTGAAGCTGAATATTAGCTATTTCATCTACGTAAATACACTTTTATGATAGATGCAATATGAATTTGCCGAATTCAATTTTAAACAACTGTTTTTTGTTTCTACCATACGAAAACAGACTTTTTATTACAAAAATAATAATAATAGTATTTTACATGGAATACGTTGTAACTAACGTTCTTAATTGATACAGTATCTTTATGTATCTTAATTATTATACGTATGTCCGTCGACTTACACCGAAGTCCAATTTGTTTGGGGTGAGTCCCGCCTCTTCGGCAATTACTGCTTTAGGATCAAATTGTCTCATTTACACCAAACTGCCCGAGCGAAAGATTTACCAATATACACATTGGTTTCATGTTACTTTATTAATACCAATGGCTATTTTTCTATCATTTCGACGTCTCATCGACGTCTCATTGTTGGTGACAGTATTTGAACACAAAATCTAGTAGAATGGAATGGAAAAATTGGAGATAGATATTATTTATTAGAACAGTTAGAACCGTGAGTTAGACACATATTTGAGTGGATTAAGTATCGCTACGTATTAGCAGTTTCATTGTTGCTACGTAGTTTGAGCTTGAGTTTCTCAACGCTACGTGGCTTAAGGTTGAACAAATTAAGTGTTGCTGTAGCATGAGTTTGGGCGGATTGAGTACTGCAACGTGGCACGAGTTTAGGTGGGTGGAGAGATGCTACGACGCGGAATGAGTGTTCCTACGCAGCGTAGAGTTGTCAGGATTGAGTGTTGCTATGTGGTGTGAGTTTGAGTGGTTTAAATGTTGCTACGGTAGCGTAAGTGTGAGTGAATTGAGCGTTGCAACGTGGCATTAGTTTGAGTATTATGAATTTAATGTTGTAACTTGCTGCATGTCGTGAGTTTGAGTGAATTTAGTGTTGCTACGTGGAGTCTGACCTCTTCTTTTTCCCAGGTGGCGTGGCTGCGCGTGGACACTCAGACGATCCTCACCATACACACGCACGTGATCTCGCGCAGCCGCCGCGTGGGCGTCACGCACACCGACCACCGTGTGTGGTTCCTGCACATCCGCGAGCTGCGCGAGACCGACCGCGGTTGGTACATGTGCCAGATCAACACCGACCCCATGAAGAGCCAGCTCGGATATCTAGATATTGTTGGTAAGTTTGTAAGCAACCGATAGAAATACCGAATATCATTTAGATTCACACACGGCACTACGCATCGCAGCGGCGGTGCAGCGGGTCTTAATTCGCATCAACACCGCGTTCAAACCGCTGATATCCAGCACGTGTTATCACCTTAAACACTATAGTAAATTTTATATAACAATAAGATATCCTTACGTATAAAATTAAAATAATATAATATGCATAAGATTTTAGTTTTGAATATAGTAGTAGTATATTGATACATGAACTCATTTGTGGGTGCTGTTTGCTTGCTCTTATAATTACACAACTTTGATTTTGTGTGGCGCGACGTGACGGAACCGTATGTGACGCTGTAGTGTATATGTTACTATAAAAGCTTGAAATCCTAAGATTTATGAGTAAAACCTAAGATTTACCAACTCTGAATGGTAAAAGCCCGAACGATTTTGCGATTCCCACTTTTACCACCATTTACTTGGAAGGTTTGAGTAAATGACCACTATTGTATTATTATACTATATATATTATATTATTCATATAAAATATGTAATATTTTGATATATACTATATTATTTGAGACATACTATATTATTCATATAAAAATATGTAATATTTTGATTGAAATATATACTGTTAATATAGAGTTGAGCAGTTTAGTCATACTACTACTGTTCTTTTAAGTGATTTGGAACTTAACATCATTTAATATTAACACATCGTTTCGCTGGCGGCGGTAAATTAGTTTATAAAAACCCGCCAAGTGAAAATGAATCTCAATTATGCAAAGGTAATTTATGATACGCAATAACTGTTGGTAGTAAAAAGTGGAAAAAAAAAATGGATTAATAATCAAATTTTGTATTAAATGTAAAAAAAATCTGTTTTTTAGAGCCTTTGACCGAGTGGCCACTTCTTAACACGAAAACGTACCTAGTTCGAAAAGAACTGAATGTATGGGATTTGACATAAGCATCGTAAAGGGTTAACTTAAGCTATGTCACTTGTATGAAAAATCTCATACATTTTTGCTTTAGAACTTTTATGAGGCTCAGACTTCTTAAAAATTAACATAATGTTGTATTTCATAATAGCTCAGAAATATTCAACTGTGCGTTGCATAGCAAACATTTGGCTAGCAAGCATTTTTTAAAAGTGATTCGTAGTTATAAATAACTAGTAGTATTCTTAATGGAAAGGCACTTTCCCTCGCAGTCAACTGATGCTAGATTAATTTAGGTTGTATGTAATATCTGATTACTTATTTTTTGTGTGGTGTGCAATTAAATAACTTTTTGACTCTCTCTAGTCCCTCCCGACATCCTCGACCGCGGGACCAGCATGGACCAGACGGTGCGGGAGGGCGCGTCCGTGAGCGTCACGTGCGTGGCGACCGGGTCACCTCACCCGCAGATCACGTGGCGCCGCGAGCACTCCCAGCCCATCACTATATCGGACGGTGTACAGGGTAACATTTTTATATCTATTAAGCAACACTGACGTGCATGGCTTAAGTGGCAACTCAGGTGTAGAGTTGAACTGTCGAGTTATTCAGCTATATCATAATATTCATGTCTATTGTCACATTTTAATTAAAGAAAAATTAGCGAGCGTCGTCAGTTTGTCTTCGTTTATCACATGCGTCTACGCTTAAACCATATATCGATAGTACAAATTTGTACGGTTATAATAAAAAATATAGGAAAAAAACTTGACGTTTCGACTCAGCGCCAATGATGAAAAAGAATTATAATAAAATATGATTCACTTATATTCCTACTGAAATCAAAGTATTAGGTTATTTACATGACCTCAAAAAAATAAGGCCAAATACAACATAATCCCACCTTTTTTGAACTCGATTTAAAATGAAATAAATCGCTATGCAATCAGAAACCGATACATTCAATAAGTCGAAGCGAGAACCAATTTGGAATACAATTTGCAGTCGTCGGCTTCGTCGCCGCAATCGGCGGTATGCAACTAATCAATTTATAAACAACCCACTAACATATCGGTGCACTAAACCTGATGTATCGAGTATCGAAACTCCCGAACTACTCACTACACGCGGAAACAATTACTTATGAACTATGTAGCGATTTGAAACTATTATTAGTAATGGAAGTATGAATTAAATTATGCTTCATTGATTATCTTGAAGAATATATTATTGTTATATTACTTAGTTTGTTTTACACAATAAGCAACTTTTTTTACCTCTGGAGTAAGTAAACTTATATTTAATAACTGTTTCTAATCGCACTCTAGTGTAAGTAATAATCTAAGATTTATTATTTTATGAATTTAATTTATTTCTAAGCTTTAGTTAAAAATATCTTCATACACATTTTCTTCTATACAAACATTAACATACCTTCTTGAATCCTGCCGGAGGAATAAAACATTTTCCGTGTTCCTGGGTCATGGATGTGAATGAAGGTCTTAAATATATATTATACTAGCTAGTTAGCTTGGTTTTTGAGTGTCTTAAACCGTTTATGCAGCGCACGCAACGAAAGTCTCCAAATGTGAATAAGTTTTTGCAACATTTCTCACTGACGCTTCGCTCCTATTGGTCGCAGCGTAATGTTATGTAGCCTAAAGCCTTCCTATATAAATGGACTATCCAACAAAAAGAGAATTTTGTATACCAGTAGTCCCTGAGATTAGTGCATTTAAACAAACAAAGAAACAAACAAACTCTTCCGCTTAATAATACTAGTATATATAGTATTAAAACACAAGTTATCTATACATATAATAAATCTGTAGAGGGGTCATGTCTGTACATTAAGAATATTTAAGTGAAAATTAAAAAAAGGGGGTCTATATAAGCCACAGAACCTAAAAATAACATTTTTGAAAAAAATGTCTGTCTGTCTGTCTGTCTGTCTGTCTGTCTGTCTGTCTGTCTGTCTGTCTGTCCATATGGGAATGTTTGTCGTCGCATCACGCTAAAACCACTGTATGGAATGAAATGAAATTTGGCAGGCAGGTAGCTTACGACCTGAAGAGCATTATTGGAAATTATTATCCCGAAAAATGAAAGGGTTCCCGTGGGATCTTCAAAAAATTGTAAATACCTATTTGACGGTATTTCAACCAAACTACTCAACGTATTTAAATGAAATTTGGCAGGCAGGTAGCTTATGACCTGAAGAGCATTATTGGAAATTATTATCCCGAAAAACGAAAGGGTTCCCGTAGGATCTTCAAAAAATTGTAGCTACCTATTTGACGGTATTTCAGCCATACTACTCAACGTATTTAAATGAAATTTGGCAGGCAGGTAGCTTATAATCTGAAGAGCATTATTGGAAATTGTTATCCCGAAAAACGAAAGGGTTCCCGTGGGATCTTCAAAAAATTGTAGCTACCTATTTGACGGTATTTCAGCCAAACTACTCAACGTATTTAAATGAAATTCGGCAGGCAGGTAGCTTATGACCTGAAGAGCATTATTGGAAATTATTATCCCGAAAAACGAAAGGGTTCCCATGGGATCTTCAAAAAATTGTAGCTACCTATTTGACGGTATTTCAGCCATACTACTCAACGTATTTAAATGAAATTTGGCAGGCAGGTAGCTTATGATCTAAAGAGCATTATTGGAAATTGTTATCCCGAAAAACGAAAGGGTTCCCGTAGGATCTTCAAAAAATTGTAGCTACCTATTTGACGGTATTTCAGCCATACTACTCAACGTATTTAAATGCAATTTGGCAGGCAGGTAGCTTATAATCTGAAGAGCATTATTGGAAATTGTTATCCCGAAAAACGAAAGGGTTCCCGTGGGATCTTCAAAAAATTGTAGCTACCT
This sequence comes from Celastrina argiolus, assembly GCA_905187575.2. NCBI lineage: Eukaryota > Metazoa > Arthropoda > Insecta > Lepidoptera > Lycaenidae > Celastrina > Celastrina argiolus. The sequence continues at coordinate 10,898,457 of LR994581.1, forward strand.
ATTTGACGGTATTTCAGCCAAACTACTCAACGTATTTAAATGAAATTCGGCAGGCAGGTAGCTTATGACCTGAAGAGCATTATTGGAAATTGTTATCCCGTAAAACGTAAGGGTTCCCGTGGGATCTTCAAAAAATTGTAGCTACCTATTTGACGGTATTTCAGCCAAACTACTCAACGTATTTAAATGAAACTTGGCACAAAGGTAAATTGTAACATGAAATAACCAACATAATATTTTTAACCGACTTACAAAAAGGAGGAGGTTTCTCAATTCGTAAATATATGTTTGTTTTTTATGTTTCTTCGCGGATATCTTCATCGTTTCTGAAACGATTTTTTTTTTATGTTGTGTAGGGTGTAATTTAAATTTGGTCCCATTGTCACCAAAATGGTGACCTGATGATGGGATCCGTGAGGAATCGAAGGAAATCCTCAAAAATTATGTGGAATAATATATTGATTTAGTTTTTTTCTGAAGTAGTCTAAGCATATGTTACCAAACAGTAAGGTTTTGCACCATATCCTGGATCTATAATATCAAAAAATTTCGCGTTTCAGTAAACTATATATATATATATATATATTGAAAAATTTCGCGCTGCTCTGGCTTACGCCAGGCTAGGCTAGGTAGACTTTTTCTCTTTCTACTATTTTTTTTTATCTAATCGTTTTTGTTTTTAATTTTCCATCCTCAAATAATCGTCGTCTGATCATTCGAGAACCCATCACTAAAAATCTGAAAATTAAATAATTTTAAACAAAAAAAATCGACTTCAAAAGGTAAACTAAAAGGAACAATTAAATTTACTTCGCACAAAGTAATACTTATTTTCCAGTACAAGTGAAAATAATTATTACTTTGTGCGAAGTAATTTATTACTATACTTAGGTTTTGCAAATACGATTAATAAAGTATAGGCGTAGGATAGTTTGTTTTCAAGATATGAATGAGATGTCATAGGTACATTTAAATTAGAAAAGTTATGTCAATATAAGTAAGATTTATGTTTTTCATGATATTTTTATTTATAAGTTTTCATGCTAGGTACGGCTTGGGTTTTTTCTTTCTTTACTTTTGTTATTTTGTCGTCTAAAGGAAGTTAGTACTTTAACCGTAAAGTCCCTAAGTAGGCTACATGTTTGTTAGCGTAGGTAATTAATAAATAAAAAACCGGGCAAGTCCGAGTTGGAATTGCGCACCGAGAGTAGACTTTTAAAAAATTTGGCGCTCGGCGCCAGCAGCGCAGCGTCGGTGTGAAAACGATCATCGTCTGCAGTCGCTGCGGCGTAAAGTCCATACAAATCTCAGTACAGAGATCTTCGTCGCGTATATGAGCGTATTATCAAGTAATCCCGTTCGCATAAAAGAAAAAAAAATATTATACATACAGACGAATTGAGAACCTCCTCCTTTTTTTTAAGTCGGTTAATAATACACGGTCATTTTTCGAGCTGGTAGTAGGAATTGTTAGCTTTTTCATAGAAAAAATACCTCAAAACATTTACGACAAAAACGGCCATTATTTGACAGTAAACTATTATTATTACTCCAACGGCCAACTTCTTTTGCCTATGCACGTCTGATACCGTGTATAAAGAAGCATTACTATAAATAAGTGATTTTAAATATCCAAACGACAGTGTTCATTAACTAAAAATGTATTTGAACTGCTGCCCTAAATCACTTTTCCACGCGTACGAAGTCGCGGGCACAGCTAGTCTATACATATAATAAATCTGTAGAGGGGTCATGTCTGTACATTAAGAATATTTAAGTGAAAATTAAAAAAAGAGGGTCTATAAAAGCCACAGAACCTAAAAATAACATTTTTGAAAAAAATGTCTGTCTGTCTGTCTGTCTGTCTGTCTGTCTGTCTGTCTGTCTGTCCATATGGGAATGTTTGTCGTCGCATCACGCTAAAACCACTGTATGGAATGAAATGAAATTTGGCAGACAGGTAGCTTACAACTTGAAGAGCATTATTGGAAATTATTATCCCGAAAAACGAAAGGGTTCCCGTGGGATCTTCAAAAACTTGTAGCTACCTATTTGACGATATTTCAGCGAAACTACTCATCGTATTTAAGTGAAATTTGGCAGGCAGGTAGCTTATGATCTGAAGAGCATTATTGGAAATTGTTATCCCGAAAAACGAAAGTGTTCCCGTGGGATCTTCAAAAAATTGTAGCTACCTATTTGACGGTATTTCAGCCAAACTACTCATCGTATTTAAGTGAAATTTGGCAGGCAGGTAGCTTATGATCTGAAGAGCATTATTGGAAATTGTTATCCCGAAAAACGAAAGTGTTCCCGTGGGATCTTCAAAAAATTGTAGCTTCCTATTTGACGGTATTTCAGCCATACTACTCAACGTATTTAAATGCAATTTGGCAGGCAGGTAGCTTATGATCTGAAGAGCATTATTGGAAATTGTTATCCCGAAAAACGAAAGTGTTCCCGTGGGATCTTCAAAAAATTGTAGCTTCCTATTTGACGGTATTTCAGCCATACTACTCAACGTATTTAAATGCAATTTGGCAGGCAGGTAGCTTATAATCTGAAGAGCATTATTGGAAATTGTTATCCCGAAAAACGAAAGGGTTCCCGTGGGATCTTCAAAAACTTGTAGCTACCTATTTGACGGTATTTCAGCCATACTACTCAACGTATTTAAATGCAATTTGGCAGGCAGGTAGCTTATAATCTGAAGAGCATTATTGGAAATTGTTATCCCGAAAAACGAAAGGGTTCCCGTGGGATCTTCAAAAACTTGTAGCTACCTATTTGACGGTATTTCAGCCAAACTACTCAACGTATTTAAATTAAATTTGGCAGGCAGGTAGCTTATGCCCTGAAGAGCATTATTGGAAATTATTATCCCGAAAAACGAAAGGGTTCCTGTGGGATCTTCAAAAAATTGTAGCTACCTATTTGACGGTATTTCAGCAAAAGTACTCAACGTATTTAAATGAAATTTGGCAGGCAGGTAGCTTATGACCTGAAGAGCATTATTGGAAATTGTTATCCCGAAAAACGAAAGGGTTCCCGTGGGATCTTCAAAAATTGTAGCTACCTATTTGACGGTATTTCAGCTAAAATACTCAACGTATTTAAATGAAATTTGGCAGACAGGTAGCTTATGATCTGAAAAGCATTACTAGAAAATTATTATCCCGAAAAACGAATGGGTTCCCGTGGGATCTTCAAAAAATTGTAGCTACATATTTGACGGTATTTTAGCCAAACTACTCAACGTATTTAAATGAAACTTGGCACAAAGGTAGATTGTAATATGAAATAACCAACATAATATTTTAACCGACTTACAAAAAAGGAGGAGGTTTCTCAATTCGTAAATATATGTTTGTTTTATTTTTTTATTTTTTCGCGGATATCTTCATCGTTTCTGAAACGATTTTATTTTTTTTTATGTTGGGTATAATTTAAATTTGATCCCATTGTCACCAAATGATGACATGTTGATGGGATCCGTGAGAATTCGAAGGAAATCCTCAAAATTTATGTGGAATTATATATTGATTTTGATTTTTTCTGAAGTAGTCTAAGCATATGTTACCAAACAGTTAGGTTTTGCACCATATCCTGGATGTATAATATCAAAAAATTTCGCGTTTCAGTAAACTATATATATATATATATATACTGAAAAATTTCGCGCTGCTCTGGCTTGCGCCAGAGCAGCAGTAAGCTATATATATATATATATATATGTTGAAAAATTTAGACTTTTTCTCTTCATACTATTTTTTTTTATCTAATCGTTTTTGTTTTTTATTTTCCGTCCTCAAATAATCGTCGTCTGATCATTCGAGAATTATCCCTGCTCAGTCTATACCCATCACTAAAAATCTGAAAATTAAATAATTTTAAACAAAAAAAAAACGACTTCAAAAGGTAAACTAAAAGGAACAATTAAATTTACTTCGCACAAAGTAATACCTATTTTCCAGTACAAGTGAAAATAATTATGACTTTGTGCGAAGTAATTTATTATTATACTTAGGTTTTGCAAATACGATTAATAAAGTATAGGCGTAGGATAGTTTGTTTTCAAGATATGAATGAGATGTCATAGGTACATTTAAATTAGAAAAGTTATGTCAATATAAGTAAGATTTATGTTTTTCATGATATTTTTATGTATTAGTTTTTATGTACGGCTTGGGTTTTTTCTTTCTTTTGGACTTTTGTTATTTTGTCGTCTAAAGGAAGTTAGTACTTCAACCGTAATAATAGTTAATAAATAAAAAACCGGGCAAGTCCGAGTTGGAATTGCGCACCGAGAGTAGACTTTTAAAAAATTTGGCTTTCGGCGCCAGCAGCGCAGCGTCGGTGTGAAAACGATCATCGTCTGCAGTCGCTGCGGCGTAAAGTCACTTTTCCACGCGTACGAAGTCGCGGGCACAGCTAGTTCGGAAATAAGTTTTATCACGTCACTACGTCAATCTGACGGTAAACGAAACGCTTACTGCGTTGTGAAACGTATTATGACGTCATCGCTTGCAGTGTCGTCCTACGAGGGTCCCGTGCTGAACATCAGCCGCGTGGGGCGGGCGCACGCGGGCGCGTACCTGTGCATCGCCTCCAACGGCATCCCGCCTACCGTCAGCAAGCGGATCATGCTCACTGTGGAGTGTAAGTTATGGCACTTATTACTTACATGATATTGTATATTTTGCAGTGGTGAAGGCTGGTTCGAAAAGAGAAGCCCTAACCTGTATAGTAAGAATTTGGTTGTGGGTCTTCAACAGGAAAAACCTCTAAACATTAGATAATACAGACGATAGGTTTAATTATGTGTCAATGTAAAGATGTTTAGATAGAAAATAATGATATAAGGCAGAAGTGAGAAAAAATAATGTATATGCTGTTTGCCTTAAGGTTATTGATGTGATGACCAAGTTGTTTTCCAATTAGATTGAAAGTCCCTAAATTATGTTTATATCTCATGCATTTGATTAAAGTCATTTGAAGTTGTGAGTTTTTTCAACAGTTCCACCATCGATAATCATAAGGAACCAGTTGGTGGGCGCGCCGCTGGGCTCGGACCTGGTGCTGGAGTGTGAGGTGGAGGCCTACCCCAAACCCGTCAGCTACTGGAGCAGGGACAGCGGGGAAATTGTTCCTGTTGGTGAGTGATTCGTACTACACCATCCTACTAATCTAACTTAGCCCTACTAATATTATAAATGTAAATGTCTGTTTATTTGTTACGCTTCCACTCGAAAACTACTTAACCGATCGTCATGAAACTTTGTACTTTGAGGTATTAGAAGTTACACAGAATACTTTTAATTTAGAATGTAGACTACTACCATACTAAATTTTATGAAAATCCGTTATTGCATGAAAGGGCAACAAAAATACATACCTACATCTATTCATACCAACTTTTGCATTTATATTATTTGTAGGAAGTAGTAACAGTAAAAGTAAACTGCTGTTTTTGACTGGTAAGTTCATAAGTACTATTAAAGTGTCTCATTTTATAAATTTGTCCAGACACCACTTATAACTGAATCACTGCGAGTAAATAATTCTCGAGCCAAATGAATAATGTATGTTTCTATAAATCTGAACGACTGGAAAAGCGCTGATCCACCGCTATAAATAGTTTAAAATAAATCTTTTCAAAACTGAATGTATTTATACTGTTAAACAACACTATCATGAATTTAATTATTTACGTAACACTTGTAAAAATGTGCAAATCACCGGTATGAATCGGACAATAGAATAATAATATAATTAATGATTAGGGAATATTCGATAAGTTTGTATAGCACAAACTACAGAACACTCGTTATCTAGGCCCTTGCGGAAAGGTGCCGAAACATTGGAATAAACTGAACTGGAATAAACGGAGACCGCAATACAATTTAATTTCTTTAAGCAATTACTTTACTAATTCACTTTGAAATGACTGATTTTTTTCAAGGTGTTATTTAAATAATATCGTTTCCGTTGGATATCAAAACCGAAACCATCAAAATCACATCGAAAACCTGTAAGCTTGGGGACAAAGTTTTAATTAATTTACAAGCGATCGGGCTTCAGATGCAAACGCAATCAATTATTTTAATGAGTAAAATAAAATCCCTGTCAGAGAGCTTTTACCGTTAAGTATGTACATTGGATAATTAAAATTAACACAAGAACTATTAAGTTAATTGAAATAAGAGCTATCAATAATAACATAATTGAAGCTTTGTTATTTCAATCTAATGTTTCTTATCGAAAATATAAGAGTGCATCCATCATCATCATTAATGTGAATCCATCATCATCATTACAGCGATTACGTCCACTACTGTACAAATGTCTCCCCCAAGGCCCAATTGAAGGGGGTAGTTGCCTGTACTCGCCACGCTTGGCGAGTACAGGCAACTACCTGGTTTTTTTGAGCGCAGTTTTCAGATCATAACAATTTCCGGGAAAACACTGCTGACCATTTTGGAACAAATATTATCTCTTTCGCCTTTTACGGCGCATAATAAGCATCGTGTTTATTTACTTTGACGGTCTCCTAAACAACATTTTCAAAATACAAAATAAATGATAATTCTTCAAACTATATAATAGTATTAAAAATAAGTATCAGTAGATTTAAACAGGGATCAGCCGGCTGGGTCATCTTTAAAAACTCAAATAATGTGAAAACAACATTCTTACTGTTGCCATTTTAGTTCATGATATATATTTAAGTGCCTGACTTCGGGTTACTACCGGCATCAGGTGAATGCCTCTTCAGCCGTAATTGGTCTAAGCAGCCATTAAAAGGATGACGCAAAAGATGTAGTTTGAATATAGAGCACAGATATTTTTGCATCGATTCGGTTTAGTTTCATCAACAAGAAAGAGTATTAAATAATATTGATTTATATATCAATATTTATTATATTTGGTGGATTACTTTGAAACTAACCAGGATAAAGGTAATTGTTAGATCGTAACTTTTTGTACTCCCGACCATATCAATCGACTGAGAATAAAAATAAACAAACGTCAATTTATTCGGGAGTACGCGGCACGTTCGAATCTGAATCAAAATCGAATTTTTTGGAGAGCGAGGCCCCAGTATATGAAAAGAATCATCGCACCAATACAAATAAAAATTAAAAAAACTTTCAAAATTTGTTCTTACTTGGCCTAGCTACTCTGGTAGCGGGTGCTACCAAAAGAATGGCGTGTATTGTATACGTAAGTAATATTTTTTTGTTTTAGGCGGTAGTATAGAGCCATTAAAGATAACTGGATCGTATCGATCTATTCTCCGGCTGCCGCTGAAGCGACTAACGAGCAGTGATTATGGCACATACAAGTGTATTTCCAAAAACGCCCTGGGTGATACTGAGGGCACCATTAAGTTATACCGTAAGTACTCTTATTTTATTACCTGTCTGGCTTTTTATTCATGTGCTATATACGCCATGGGGACTCTCTAGTCCCCATGGCGACACTCCTTATCTCTGATAAGGAGTGTCATTTACATAAAAAGTGTCCGTAAATCGTAAGTGTTGCCAATTTTAAAACTATATTTTTTTATTTATTTATTAAATTACATGTAAATTTACAGCTATGATAACTCTATAGTAATCATACTAGTTACATAACAAAGAGAACAAATTTGTGAACGGTCTTGACCTATCGAGACCGTTCACAAATATGTTTTCAGTAAGCCTTATAAGTATGTTTTGGATATACGGGGTGATTCATGGGTCATATGTCAAGTTTTGTGACTTTTATGGAGATCATTTTTAGTTTCCTCTCAATTTATTTAAAAAAATGTAAACACTGGCGAAGAATGAAATCTTACCAAGTTTCGCTAATGCCACAGCATGCTCATATAACCAATTTTAAATGTATTTAGTAAGTACATTAAAAATTGGTTATAATACGTATTTTACCTAGATATTAATCTGTCATCAAGAAACAATATTATAGTTTCAGTTATTTACTTATGGTTTAATATCCCAAGACTTAACCCAAGCGTACATCACTAGCCATATTTTTAAATTTTATTATATTTAGTACAATGGCATTAGTATTCCACACAGCCCATATAAGGAATACAATTGATTATCTAACAAATACAATAAAGTATAACAACTAAAATACAAAGTTTCACTAACCCTAATTTTACCTATACGACACGTCTACTTTATTTGTACAATGTTGCAAGAATCGTTAATAACGAACTCTTAAAGATATTCGGTAGTGTTTCGACAGACTAGAGCACATAGTTTACGAAGCGTCTAACCGCAGCCTTGCTTGTACCAAGTATAAATGGAAATTAGAACATATTCTCAATACTGTTTTAGAGAATACGGTACTGTGTTCAAACTTTCAGCTTAAACATCTGGTACAGCTCGTTCTACATTAATTACTTTTTAATTAAGAAATTGTCTTCACGTTTTCTTCTACAGTTGCTTTTGCATTTCCGTTTAAAATATTTGTAACTAAGTTTACATTTTCTAATTGAAATAATGTATCTACGAGTATTATACTTTTGTTTACGTACATAATATTTTGAAGCGTTATCCATTTTGTACTAAGTCGTTTTATTGTATTGTAGAGATTAAACGATTTTGTGTAAATTGGTACATTTGCATTTAGTAATTTAAGATCTAAAAGCTTTTGTGTTAAAAGTGTGTATTACACTTAATTATTTTTTTAATAGATCAAACGTGTCAGAGATACTTAGAGTATAAAAACACTATCGCTAAATATCCCCGAATTTGAAGTACTACTCGTACTATGTGCACTAACTAAAAACGTGTTTTAATAACCTTTTTAATTTACTAACAGCTATACCACCGCCTGCTCTAGAGAATAAAAATGGTATGTACGAGAAACATTTTTAATTTAAATTATATTTCTCATTCTCAACTAAAGAATATATATTTATTTCATTATTTTAAAATTGAAATACATTTTACGAAGTATTTTTATTATTTTAAAAGATATACAACGTGCGTGCAATCCCGTATTTTATCTGATAAATACCTAGCCAATTGTATGTTACCTTATAATATCTGAGTAAGCATATTAAGTATTTGCGCAACTGTTTAGTTTTACACAATATACTGCTAATTTATTTTTGATTTATTAATAAATTGGGTCCTAACTTGACTGGTCGTTTGCATCTACCTTGACCCATGTGCCCACTCTGGCACAAGTACTAGTGGCTACCCATAGTCACACCTCACAATAATACAGTTATAAAATTTACACATTCTTGTCAATCGAATGCAATTTTTTAATACTAATACGGGGTCTCTGAATACAGTAACAAACATGTATTATACAGTTCAAGTCCCTTTAGAAAAATATAATTGTGTGATAAACTAAAATATTCCTTATTTAAAAATACAAGCTAAGTTTTAAGGTGTATATTTAAATTGAGCAAATAATTGTAGTGTTTAAATTCAAACTTTAATTCTATATCACTTTTTTGCGTATTTTTGTGTGTAAAGGGTGTATGTAGTGCAACAGTTGTCTTACCATTATAATATTTTAATTTATAGGCTAGCATTCGTTACAGAATATTGCAATGATTTTAGTTTTGTTACAGCTATCCAGAAACTCAATATTATGGTGGAAAAGTCTTCTGATATCACACCTTATGGTACACAAGGTAAGTTGCAGACATAACTAAAGCAGGAATATGCAAAATTAAAAAAATAACTATTCAAATTACTAAAAAGAATCCATTTGTAATAATGAATTGATGGTGGGTTTTTAATAAAAGGTGTTCCTTTCATATGATTTGCAAGAATTGTAACACTTCACACAATCCTAAGGAGATAAATGCGGTGCCACTGCTACCGCGGTGTCATGTGAAAACTACCAAAGATTCCAAATAAATCCCAGACAGATTAAGAGGAAACACAACGCCTGTTTCTCCATAGAAAAATAAGGGTCTACGCGACCTATTTCCTCCCTGGATAATTCGGCTAGAGTAACAATTTTTTTCCTGAATATTTAAATATATTATGTTTACGTCCCTATTCCTTTTTTTAATAAACTAATTATTTAAGGAGATATGGACGTTCAAAAATCTAAAAAAAAAATGTACCAAATTTGAATGCATCTATACATATAATAAATCTGTAGAGGGGTCATGTCTGTACATTAAGAATATTTAAGTGAAAATTAAAAAAAGGGGGTCTATATAAGCCACAGAACCTAAAAATAACATTTTTGAAAAAAATGTCTGTCTGTCTGTCTGTCTGTCTGTCTGTCTGTCTGTCTGTCTGTCTGTCTGTCCATATGGGAATGTTTGTCGTCGCATCACGCTAAAACCACTGTATGGAATGAAATGAAATTTGGCAGGCAGGTAGCTTACGACCTGAAGAGCATTATTGGAAATTATTATCCCGAAAAATGAAAGGGTTCCCGTGGGATCTTCAAAAAATTGTAAATACCTATTTGACGGTATTTCAACCAAACTACTCAACGTATTTAAATGAAATTTGGCAGGCAGGTAGCTTATGACCTGAAGAGCATTATTGGAAATTATTATCCCGAAAAACGAAAGGGTTCCCGTAGGATCTTCAAAAAATTGTAGCTACCTATTTGACGGTATTTCAGCCATACTACTCAACGTATTTAAATGAAATTTGGCAGGCAGGTAGCTTATAATCTGAAGAGCATTATTGGAAATTGTTATCCCGAAAAACGAAAGGGTTCCCGTGGGATCTTCAAAAAATTGTAGCTACCTATTTGACGGTATTTCAGCCAAACTACTCAACGTATTTAAATGAAATTCGGCAGGCAGGTAGCTTATGACCTGAAGAGCATTATTGGAAATTATTATCCCGAAAAACGAAAGAGTTCCCATGGGATCTTCAAAAAATTGTAGCTACCTATTTGACGGTATTTCAGCCATACTACTCAACGTATTTAAATGAAATTTGGCAGGCAGGTAGCTTATGATCTAAAGAGCATTATTGGAAATTGTTATCCCGAAAAACGAAAGGGTTCCCGTAGGATCTTCAAAAAATTGTAGCTACCTATTTGACGGTATTTCAGCCATACTACTCAACGTATTTAAATGCAATTTGGCAGGCAGGTAGCTTATAATCTGAAGAGCATTATTGGAAATTGTTATCCCGAAAAACGAAAGGGTTCCCGTGGGATCTTCAAAAAATTGTAGCTACCTATTTGACGGTATTTCAGCCAAACTACTCAACGTATTTAAATGAAATTCGGCAGGCAGGTAGCTTATGACCTGAAGAGCATTATTGGAAATTGTTATCCCGTAAAACGTAAGGGTTCCCGTGGGATCTTCAAAAAATTGTAGCTACCTATTTGACGGTATTTCAACCAAACTACTCAACGTATTTAAATGAAACTTGGCACAAAGGTAAATTGTAACATGAAATAACCAACATAATATTTTTAACCGACTTACAAAAAGGAGGAGGTTTCTCAATTCGTAAATATATGTTTGTTTTTTATGTTTCTTCGCGGATATCTTCATCGTTTCTGAAACGATTTTTTTTTTATGTTGTGTAGGGTGTAATTTAAATTTGGTCCCATTGTCACCAAAATGGTGACCTGATGATGGGATCCGTGAGGAATCGAAGGAAATCCTCAAAAATTATGTGGAATAATATATTGATTTAGTTTTTTTCTGAAGTAGTCTAAGCATATGTTACCAAACAGTAAGGTTTTGCACCATATCCTGGATCTATAATATCAAAAAATTTCGCGTTTCAGTAAACTATATATATATATATATATATTGAAAAATTTCGCGCTGCTCTGGCTTACGCCAGGCTAGGCTAGGTAGACTTTTTCTCTTTCTACTATTTTTTTTTATCTAATCGTTTTTGTTTTTAATTTTCCATCCTCAAATAATCGTCGTCTGATCATTCGAGAACCCATCACTAAAAATCTGAAAATTAAATAATTTTAAACAAAAAAAATCGACTTCAAAAGGTAAACTAAAAGGAACAATTAAATTTACTTCGCACAAAGTAATACTTATTTTCCAGTACAAGTGAAAATAATTATTACTTTGTGCGAAGTAATTTATTACTATACTTAGGTTTTGCAAATACGATTAATAAAGTATAGGCGTAGGATAGTTTGTTTTCAAGATATGAATGAGATGTCATAGGTACATTTAAATTAGAAAAGTTATGTCAATATAAGTAAGATTTATGTTTTTCATGATATTTTTATTTATAAGTTTTCATGCTAGGTACGGCTTGGGTTTTTTCTTTCTTTACTTTTGTTATTTTGTCGTCTAAAGGAAGTTAGTACTTTAACCGTAAAGTCCCTAAGTAGGCTACATGTTTGTTAGCGTAGGTAATTAATAAATAAAAAACCGGGCAAGTCCGAGTTGGAATTGCGCACCGAGAGTAGACTTTTAAAAAATTTGGCGCTCGGCGCCAGCAGCGCAGCGTCGGTGTGAAAACGATCATCGTCTGCAGTCGCTGCGGCGTAAAGTCCATACAAATCTCAGTACAGAGATCTTCGTCGCGTATATGAGCGTATTATCAAGTAATCCCGTTCGCATAAAAGAAAAAAAAATATTATACATACAGACGAATTGAGAACCTCCTCCTTTTTTTTAAGTCGGTTAATAATACACGGTCATTTTTCGAGCTGGTAGTAGGAATTGTTAGCTTTTTCATAGAAAAAATACCTCAAAACATTTACGACAAAAACGGCCATTATTTGACAGTAAACTATTATTATTACTCCAACGGCCAACTTCTTTTGCCTATGCACGTCTGATACCGTGTATAAAGAAGCATTACTATAAATAAGTGATTTTAAATATCCAAACGACAGTGTTCATTAACTAAAAATGTATTTGAACTGCTGCCCTAAATCACTTTTCCACGCGTACGAAGTCGCGGGCACAGCTAGTTATACAATAAAATCAAAACATAGGAACCTAGCTCAAGCCTTTTTTTTAGTTTACAATGTAAAAATTATCTAAACCAGTTAGGTTTTGGAGTAGGAAACAGGGGTCCCCCAAACTTCGATTTCTTGTACTTTTAATAGGTAATTTTAGTCCAAGTTGCAGTTGTCTCTATCGCGCTAGTGCTGGCTAGCTAAGGTACTGCGAGACAGCAATAGATTTTATAAATACCTTTTTTGTATTTATCTCAACTGTGGTGTTTACTCTTAATTAAGCGCCGTCGCTGCCGCCGCGATTTCATGTGAAAAGATCCTTAATGTTTTAAATTATTTTAAAATTCTTTTGTCTTATTTTTAATATATTACCTACAAAAACCTTCCTTTTAATGTTATTTTCTATTTGTAGTTAGTTTATAATTAAAAATTCCTTGTTTAGATTTCAGATTACAAGATTACAACAAGGGAGCGTCGAAGGAGTTCTGCAGAAGACTTTTGTTTCCATTGTTTATTATTATTATAAAATTAACATTTTAAATTTGTAAATTTGGTATACAGTAATAATCAGATAAATGTTTTCTCAGACAATAGAATTTTGTGAAACAATTTTTGTTCAGGGATACAAAGGATTATAAAGGTACCTGGCATAATTAACCGATCTCTAAAATATCAATGTTCCGTTAGCACTGCCTACTACAAATATTGTCAAAATTTCTTCGCTTAAATTAAAAACAATGGGTACTTCCATTTTTTAAATAATAAAATTAAATTTTTAACTAAAACCATCTCATACAAATGATAAAGTATCGTCCATAGAAATGACTATTTACTTACTATTTCCACATATTATTTAGATCAATTACGTGATATACCTATAAATAAACCTGCAACTAACATTAAGTTAATGTCCAGCAGCATCAATTGAAAATTGTATTTACTTTTACAAATGCCAAGAATTAATAAACTCGTGAATTATATAGAGAATAGTAGTTATATATTACCTATTTAATTGTTTGCTTTGTCAATTTACTTACTCTTGTCAATTATTATAATGTTAGTGATTTGCAAGAAGTATTATCATACGAGTATTTTAGAATTTTCTTTGAAATAAACCTATACAATAAGTGGGGCTTTTACGGACCCTAAATCAAATCGTATCCGTTATCTATAAAACATCGCAAAACACAAACTCAAATGCTTGAAAAATTAGTAGTTTTACTAGTAGTTTTGCAATTAATTATATGGAAAGAGTTTTTTTTACTTACACAACATTGCTGATGTAGCTGTTGACATACCTATTCACATTTCTATGAAAGGCAAATAAATATAGGGGCAATTGATCGGTTTATTTAAGTATTTTTACAAAACACAAATTTACTATGAAATGTTTTTAATATATTTCGTTACCAGTTTGTCATTCTGCAAGTACTTACTATATAATAATGTTTTATTTGTTTATAGCTTAAATATCTTGGTAACTTAGATTTGTAAGTAGGATTTTCGTGAATAATATGAAACATATCATCGCTTTTTAAACAACTATCTGTTTGATTTTTTTTTATTTGTTAAATAAATAGACACGTATAAATATCTAGAATAAACTGATGTAAAAACACTTGTTACTTGTCAATATATGTGCATTATTATAGTATATTCTTAAGTGTATATCTACAGACTGAGGAGATAAGCGGCGCTGGCGAGGTGTATATATTGTGTAGATGTAAATTTAGCTGATCATGGCATATATATATTTAAATTTATTATTATACCTACATACTTCCCAGTTTTTGTTAAAAATGAATTGCGTTACGTTAACTAATTTGACATATCTTAATTGTTGTCAGTTAAAAAGTACTTGAAAAGCAAAAGAACAACGGAATCGTCACAACAAAAACCACCACTATCATAATAATTATTTTTATTCTCATACTTTTTATCTTCTTATTTTATTATTGATGTAACATGTTCTTACCTTTAAAATAATACAATTTGAGTATTATTGGCGAAATATTATTTACTGATCTTAAAGTGTGCGATTAACAATGAATTTTCCTTTTATAGCAAATAAAATTTTAATAATTTTTTGTATGCATTTAATAAGTAAGCCATATACGGTTAAGAGGAAACACCACGAAATTTTTTCCATACAAAAATAGGGGTCTAGGGGATTTCTATTTCCTCCCTGGACACCTCTAGAGTAACAATTTTTTTCCTGAATATTTATGGATAGTGTTTGTACGTCCCTATTTTTTCTTTTTTTTAATAAATTAATTATTTAAAGAAATATGGACGTTTAAAAACCTAAATAAAATGGCCAGACTTTCCGCTATGTTTAAATATCTAGGAAACAGATTTGACTACAATAAACAACAAAATCAAAAAATAGGAACCTAGCTCAATTCTTGTTTTAGCTAATACAGAAAAAAAAATTAAATCGGTCAAGTTTTGCAGGAGGAAACAGGAATCCCCTAAACGTCGATTTCTGGTACTTTTAATAGGAAATTTCAGTTAAAGTTGCAGTTGCCTCTATCGCGCTAGTGCTGGCTAGCTAAGGCACTGCGAGACAGCAATAGATTTTATAAATACCTACCTATTTTGTATTTCTCTCAACCGTGGTGTTTCCTCTTAACGGTACACCACAATTTAGTGTCAATATAGAACTGATCTAGTCAATTGGACGATAGACTGTATGGTGTAGGGCGATCATATAACATTTATCATTAAAAAAGTTATCGTTAAGTGTTCAATTAAAAGTATTTGAAATTATGTTTATGAAGTATAGTTTAATTTTGCGTATGAGAAATCGCAAATGATTATTGTAAAATATAATATAATTTATGTTTAATATCGTATAACTAGTCATATTAATAACATGTACAAATTGACCCTTCAAAAGTATTTAGTTTTAAAGTAAACATATAAATTAACATTTATCTAAATAAACATAGCGCTTGTGTTAGCTTAAAAATTTGTTCGAAGTATTTGTTTTCGTTTAATGCGGACCACTGTGACTACAAAGAGTAAATAAACGTAAGTTTATTAAAATATTGTTGTGTTATTTATTTATCTGTTAATCCTTTTTGTTACTTTTTGTGGCATCAGTGGCTAGACCATTGATTAGAATTCAAAAGAGTGCAGGTTCGATTCTCAGGTTGTGTCATGTATCAATGCGACTTTGTAATGTCAAATATTAAACGGACCCTCTAACGGTAAATGAAAACAGCGTGAGGAAGCACTCACATAGTGAGCCCCAGACGTATTGACTAGTCATTCTTACTATATAGTTCAGGCTGTAACAGACGTACTATGTTGTAAGAATGTCATATGTGCTGGATAATCATGCGACATTAAAAACCGCCCATCACACTAATACATATAGGCAGTTATATAAGGAGTGGTTACTTAGCTAGGAGAATATTGTACAAATCACCCATTAACTACTTTTTCTGTTAATTCTTTTATATAATTGGTCCATTCAACGATGAATCACAGTAATTTATGACGCGTTTCAATAACCCATCTAACTATAAGAAGTTATTGTATGACGCTCTATATTTTCTTACGATACGCGCCACTAGATAGTATGCAATTACCGTCGCCTTTATACACTCGCAATGCCAAAGGAATTACAAGTGAGCGAGTTCCTGTCTCAAAGACCCATTTTGAAAATATTAATGACATAATGTCCTATCCCCTCGTGGGCTTCTACTCTTGAGTACCGTCACTTATTCGGTAACGCAAGCGTTATTTCATATTCTTTTTTCTGTGGGGCCATGGTCAACGCTTTGACTCGCGACGTATCATGGCTGCATAGATTTTCTCATACGAAATGTAGCTTATTTCAACTTTGTTCCTGCCGCGAGCGAGTAGAAGAAGTGATGGATGCTTGGCAAAAGGTTTGTATTTTCTGTATCCATAACGTTATAATAACAAATATTACATGAAACATGGAAAATTCCAGGACTTTACAAACACGAATTAATTAGACTTTTTAATAAAAAATAACATACGAGCTACTACTATCCAAACCTTTTTTACAACCATTGCTTTTGTTTCATTATGATAATTTATAACATTATGAACATTCAGGTTTATCTACAAGAGAAAGTTTCCAGAATTTTAGGTAACAATTATTTTATATGCTTTTGAATATACTGTAGATTCTTGCTGTTATTTACACAGTAATAACACAACAAAAGTACTTGCGATATTTTCACTTTATTAGATATTTTATACAACTATGTATACATATATAAAATTTATTAAAATACACGATCTGCTTCGATTAAGTCATCATCAACCATCATAGGTAATTACATGATAAAACTTTTTTTATAAATTTTGAGAAATTACTTAACAAGTAAAATGAATGCAAAAAGTTAATACTTAACTACTTGCATTCATATTACTTGATGACATGACAGATACTTACCAACATGTTATGATAAAAATTATTACTCTGTTAATTATAACAGAATTTATCATAACATGTTGGTAAGTATCTATTAAATAAAAAATAATGGATCCTTAATCAGGAGCGAGTAAACCACATAAAGTTAAAATTACCTAAGTACCTAACTCTTCATACCGTCAATACAATGAAGAAATCAGAACATTATCGTTAAGCAAGTTACATACATGCCTAAAGTCCTATATCTTTAGGGACAATAAGAAATGTTTATTATCCCTAAAAAATGTTGGAAGGGAAATGCATTACATATCCCTCAGGAGAGTGCCCTGGGGTAAGTGTCCACGATATGAATATTGAATAGGTACTTTTATAGGACATTATATCATTAATATTTTCAAAATGGGTTCCTTTGTAAAATGTACTAATTTCTTAGCAAGTCTGAAGTCTACTTACAATAACACAAAGGTAAAATAATACGAGATATAAAAAACGGATAGCGTTGCAGTAATTGCATTAAGATGCAAAACTTCGACTACACTCAGACCCCTTGACGTGGATAATATTAATAGATTAAAAGCAGTACACTACTCTACTTAGATCCAACAGCTAGCCTCTACACTTTGCGATACAGCCAATTACAGCAATAATAATAAAATGCTGAATAATGCATAAAAATATAAAGACGCTCGCTACATTCTAGGCAGCTTGCCACATGAAGGAGGTACTTACATTTTTAAATGTCTAAGTCTGGATAATCTTTTGTAAGTAGATACTTTCATGTTTTTGAAAGAAACATTTTTACTAGCTGCCTTAACCCGCGTTAATAATAAAGTAACCTATGTAATAATCCAGAATCCGTCAGCGTCCTACATAAGTTGTCTGACTTCTTGTTGTCGGATCGTTAGATTTAATCAGTCACCAGACTTATATTGGACTAGCCGTGCCCACGACTTTGTTCGCGTGATTTTTGAGTGACTCAAACCATTTATTCAGTGCACGCAACGAAAGTCCCCAAATCTGAATAATTTTTCCCGTTTTTGCAACATTTCTCACTGACACTTCGCTTCTATTGGTCGCAACGTAATGTTATATAACCTAAAGTCTTCCTCTATAAATGGACTATCCAACAAAAAAATATTTTTTCTGATCGGACCAGTAGTTCCTGAGATTAGCGCGTTTAAAGAAACAAACAAACTCTTCCGCTATATAATATTAGTATAGATAGATACGTTGATTGAAAAAAATGGCGTTTGATAGAGAAGGAAATCAGAGCTTTAGTCTTCTGGCTGTATTATGGCGTGAGAGAAATTCCTGGGTACACGTCGGTGAGTAAGGCACAAAGTGTTCTAATGTAGCTCTTTTCGTGTAAGCCATGGTGTTTTAGCGATACTTCTCAGCATACAATTTTAATTTTATTAGTATCAAGAAAAGTGCTGATAATAATATTATGTTTTAATATTACATTTATTTTGATTAATTAGAATAAGCTTGATTAATTAGAATAATTAAATATATTTGCGAATAAGCTCCATGCACAAACTACGAGTATCAATTTGTTTATTATATACGTAATACTGTAGTGCAATCAATCAAAACTCAAATAATAATTGCAATAGTTCATTTGAAAACAGCTTTTAAAACATCAAACTATGAACTTATAGCCTGACTAAATTATTATTACTATTTGATGTTCTCTATTCCCCGAGGAAACATCACTCAATTAGTTTCGGCTACGTTGCGGGAAGCTGAAGGAAAATATAATTGTGAAGTTTCAGAACCCTTACAAGACTATAAATAAGGAATAATACAATAATAACATTATTATCTACCTAGTTCGTGCTAAGTTATTAAAGAACTTGTGTTATGGACAGCAGAAATATATTTTATACTTTTATACTATACGAATGTTTAAGATTTTTATTTATTTATACATGACCCCAGAACACATTTTCGTGAGAACGAAGGTTGAAGCGACGACGACCAACGCTCTCTACCCATATGAACAACAGATATCGTCAATATAAATATCATACTAAAATTTAATGCTGCTTATGTTACAGTAAAGAGAGGAGATAAATATGTCGCAGTCATCTGATTGAATCTGCAATTTAATTGAAAGACTAGCGCGTTTATGAAATGACGACATTTCATTGAATGAACGTCCATTAGCATAGTCGTTGAATGGGATATAGCATACTTTGTAATGTTTGGTAGGGGTGACTATAAGTTTTCAAACTTTAAAGGTTCTGAAAAATGAGGACATGACACGTCACACCAAATGAAAATGAAAATATCTACTATGTACTATCTGTGCAAGCTGTTTGCCGCTATATTTGTTTTGATGAGTACTAGCGGTGACTACCAGCGGCACTGCGGGAAAAATGAACAAAATTTCATTCACCTGACCGATTTTACGTCTCCTCTGTTTAAAAGGCTCCGTACCCGCTGAAATGTAAAATGCTTGCATTTAAATGCCACGGATAATAAAGAAGAGGAATAGTATAGGTTTTATTGTAATGTAGCATTCATTTTTCATCTTTTAACTTTTGTAGCGTATCATGTCTCTATAGGTATATTATTTTATAACGAACTATCTAATACATTTTATGAGTCAATCAATTAAATGTCGCCATTCAATAAACGCGCTAGACATTTAATCAAATAGCAGATACAAACATATGATGACTGCGACAGACAGACACATTTTATATCGTACAAGTTCCGCAGTCACAGCCCTAACTATACAGCAGCTTATTCTAAAATGGCAAGTAGTTTATAATTTCGCATTTTATTTTTGGCGAATGGAAGTAAACATAATTCAACATCCATTATACTTAATACAGTTTTAAGCACGTTTAGTATATATTAAACGTGAAAACTGTACAAAGTACAATGCAAAAACAAAAGATAACAATAAAACAAAGTGACTTAGTCGGGACTCATAAAGGGTGTTAAAAATCACCGACGACATTATAAACGGTCGGCGGAATCTTTTAATTCGCTCGAATAACATGCGACTCGTAAAGCGACCCCAGATTATTAAGTGGGAATGTCGCAGTAATATGAATATTGTTATATGTTTCCACATTATGTTGTGGTAATAAAAATATATTTCATGCAATATATTAGGGCGAAGGGCCTAAACGGTCGATCATTAAAGGTGAATTACTAAGCTCCGTACCCGCTGAAATGTAAAATGCTTGCATTTAAATGCCACGGATAATAAAGAAGAGGAATAGTATAGGTTTTATTGTAATGTAGCATTCATTTTTCTTTTTTTAACTTTGAACTATCTAATGCATTTTATGAGCTTGGTAAAAAGATAGAAATAAATAATATGCATAATAGTTTAACGAAAGTGGTACACTAAAACTATGTAAACGTGTACTAAATGAAAACAGGTCAGCTATTAATTTATATAGATTAACACTCACCTATAACACATAAGATTACGTATACAATATTAAGCATACGTCATTACTATAGTAAAGTTTTGATCACTTTAATGACAGTAATAACATGCCGGTGACATACTCATTATGTCATAAGCGCCTATTGTCGATCCAATAATATCAAATGTATCATTTAGAGGGCCGAAAACAGACAATAGGTAGTAATCAATAAGAGCCCGAGGCACTATTGTGCTCCTAATGTGTGGGAATTAGCTATTTGCTTCGTGACGAAGACAAATTATGGCCCTGCTTCGATTAATTACCGAGCTTAACTATGTTATCGATATAAGCCGTGATAGTTGTTATTGACAATTTAGTATTCCAGCTCAGCCGGTTTAATATCACGGGGAAAATTTGCGGTAGTACAGTCAAGTGCAAGGCGCGACGGACGGAGTGCCTGATATTACATGCTTCTGTTGTAATAACATAGAAAATTATTAAGATGAAGATAACATGCATTAAAATGACGATTGAAGTCATGTTTTCAATTTACGTTGATTAGCGAATTGAGATATTAATTATTTTTTATTCAATTTGATGACTACTCATTATTGTTATATTTTTAATTATCATAATTATAATTTAAATGGTTTTTGATACAAGGTATACTTGAAACTTAACGTTATTTATAGAACTGTATCCATCCATGTTTACAAAAAATAAATTGTAAGGAATAATAATGTTTTGTATAATCAGGATAATTTTGAAAGAGGCAATGACATTTAATATACAAAATACAATATGTTAGTGACGATTATTTTTAATAAGCTCATAAACCGAGATTTATTCGATGAACGCAAAGTGTTAACTGCACAATCATGCGTTTATGACATAAATACAAAATCGAATAATACGAGTATGTAAAGAGAGCTATTTCTTAAGCATTACTTTTCATTGAAGTGTCCTCGCAGCTGTGTATACTGTGTATAGATAGGTATTTTGTAGGGCTGAATTCTAGTAGTTATCGTCTCGAGACTCATAAAATGAGATTGCTTTCACTCCAACGACGTTTTATTGACTTATTAACATCGATATCAGATCGTAACACTTCAATTCTTTGATCTTCGTCGAATATTTTAGACGTTCGACCTGCTGATTTAGATAGAAAATATTCTTTTCAACTACGGGTCAGTTGTTCAACATTATTTGTTTTACCATTAATAGTAAATAGCATTGATTATAAGTGTGTTTAGTATTAAGACACACTGAAAATAAATCAACGAGAGAATTAATAGTTATAAGCCTAAAGGTGTTTTTACACTTCTCATTCTTACGAGTATGACGTTTTATTGAAACCAGAGACCCTCGTTCTCTAGATATTCACGCAGAAGTTTAAAAAACAACGGAGAGGCCATTTCTTTTAAGTTTTATATTATTTGTATTAAATACTTATTAGAGCCGCAAATTTTTGTAAGACAATACAATATGGAATTAACATTTCAACGAAGTACCTTACAATAATATTTTGAATTTTAAAAGAAATTAAGAATACTGAAAACTAAAATATTGGTAAATTGGACTTCTGACAAAAAATTATATACCTGATTTTTTTTGTTAAACACCTAAGGCCAAAGTCTAGCAAAGTATTTTTTTCGTCGAATATTATAGAAACATGAAAGGCTTTCTTCGATTCACTATTTAAAAGGGTAGTTAAGTAATAGCAGGTCGGTAAGGGTTACATTGTAGTTATTTATTAATCCAACCCATTTCTTCCGTACGCTAGTTCAAAGTATTTTCGGGTCTTTTCAGAGATCGAAAGTGGAGGTTTAACGGTGCATTTTTAATTTACATTCTAAGGCTGAAGAGCGCTATTAAATACGTTACCGCACATTATTTTAATTTGTCATTATCGGCATGATATCAGATTGAATGCACTTGTGCGGACTGCTAAAGACGATGATCCGATAAGCTATATCGTATCTCGTAATGTAAAAACGCTCTAAGACTCACCTCACATTGCACACGCAATCGTCCTGACGCGTCTTGTTTTTCGCCACAGCATGTTCATATTTTTTTTCCAATTATTAAGATTCAAATTATAACTATGCGTAGTAGGAAGCGAGTGTAGCGACGCGCGTTATGTTATGTTTATCTAGTGAAGTGCATGTTTCTTATAGATCGAATGAATTGCGATGTGATTTTGCGCCAATATGAGTTGAGCCATACATAAACTTCTGTCAATTATCCCCTTCGACATATTAAGGGTGGAGAGCACTGACAGTATATAATATCTATAGTAATAATAATAATAATATCTATAGATGCTTCACACCACGTCAATCTGGCCCTGTGCTAAGTATCCGAAGAACTTGTGTTACACGTACCAGACAACGGAAATATATATTTAATACTATTATACTATACACATATTTCATATTTTTATTATAAATACACATATTTAAAGCACATCCATGACCCAGGAACATTGAAAATTTTTGCTTCTCGTCGGGAGTCGAACCCACGACCTCTCGCTCGAGCACCAACGCGCTTAACCACTGCGCTACGGAGGTCGTCAAATAATCAGTTGATCTCGTAATCGGCCGCTTAGTCAAAAATGTAATACAACATACAACAGTAGTTTTTACCGTCGTGTGTGTCACTTTACGCATTCCTATGGAAACGGTACAGGACATGGATGAATTTATAATAATTATGATTCTACTTATGATGATCCAGTTGATACGAACCAATAATAGTGCATTGGATTTGTCTCAATTTACAAGGGATAAACGGGCGCTACTTCTAATCATCCATACTCGTACAACACGCGCTCCTGCCTTTTGGCTTCGTCGAAGTCGGGTAAAAGGGGCTTTGTTACTTTGTGATTGCTGAATCAATTTTTATCTAGATATTTATAAAGCTGCCCTGGTCTTGAGAGTCTTAGCTATAATTATATTATCTACTTTTTTATATAATTCATCAGCATTCCCTCAGTGCCTCACAATTCAGGATTTAAGTAATTTTTAAAATTTGTTTATATATTATTGCCTGCCGAAGCGAGTACAATAATAATTAACGTGCTTTCCCCAGCACTTTCACGGTTGACAGTCGTCTGTGTATCGACCGTCTAAAACCAAATGAAGTTATGAATATTTATAGACTTATGAACTATATAGTGATGATAACTTGAGCCTATTATATTCAGTATTCATGTGTTTATGCTAATAATGATATTTATTTAACGTTATATTATACTAGCTGGTTTATTGTGGACTTAATAGAAAACGTGTGATTTTGTTTGAAATTGTATTAAAACTTGTTTCATACTCCTCCTCCATGTTCCAGTGGCTGAGAGCTTGGCTCTCGCAAACGGATTCAAAAGTTTAAAAACGAAAAAATACTGGTTTCGAGTCTGCTTAGGACAATGCAAACCAAACACCTAACTATCTGATAAGAAAAACGTTTTGGATGGACATGTTAAAGTCAGCCCTGTCTCTCATATTTGGCCGTATGTTGTCGGAGAACAAGACGTCATCATACTGACTTATAACAACGTAACTGATTGATATAATATGTAAATGTATAAAACAAAAGAAAGTTCGTGAGATAGGATATATAGGATACATATAGAATTCTGTGTGTTTTTATTATGTATTAGTACCATTACCAATAATCAGAAATACATTAGAAATGAAATATACCGTATGAGAACTATGAGGCTGATACCATATTGCGAGTGAGTACTTTTTCTATTTCTATAGGACAGCCTGGATAGTGGATACTGACGCATAATTATTATGGATCATGAAGTAATTAATACATAGTCTAAGTAATATATAACTTAATAGATAACCTGAATAATAATATAATTCAATTGAGTTAATGATATTATCTTATCTACATCTGTGTTCTAAATATGTGGTACAGTTGCGCGCGCGCATTGATGCACGTAGGTCGCTTACGTTATCTGTTGATTCTCGATACGTATATTTGTTTATCGATCGCAAAACCGGTTAGCTATAGTGCCCGCCCGCTAGCGGGTTGGCCGGCCGGTTACGTTATAGATAATGACGGAAGATTCAGCCTGTAATAATGTTGCGTTAGAAGCGGAGAATAATGATTTTCTTGAGGACGATGATTTGGAGGTATCAAGAGGGGAGGAAAGGGATTTGACGGAGATGAGTACGAGGCCTAGTAAGAGAGGACGGGAATATGAAAATGATAACGAGGAAGGGGAGGATTGGCATCTTATACAGAAATCGGGGAAAAAGCAGGCTGCGGAAAGAATAGAAATGTATATAACCAGTAAAGAAATGCTACCCAAGCAATTTGCGTTGGCTAAGATTTTTAAGGAGCAGAATATAATGAATATTACTAAAGTGAAGTATATTAATCCCTATAAAATTCTTATTAATATGAATAATGATAAGGATAAAGGATGGCGGTTCAATAGGCCTTTTGAAGTTTTGCTATCTTTTGGGATTATTAAAAACGTGGAGTTAGTCATGTCAGAGGAAGAAATTTTGGATATGATTTCGAGTACTATTCCAGTCAAAAGTGTTAAACGATTAAATCGAAGAACGGAGAAAGGCTGGGTCGCAAGTGAAACTATTCGGCTTGGCTTTGATGGTACGTCGTTGCCCGCTTATATAAGTATTTACGACCTAAAAATCAAGGTAGAACCATATAGATTTCCTGTAACACAATGCTCCAAATGTTGGAGATTTGGTCACACTATTAATAGATGCCCATCAGTCAATTTCTTCTGTCCAAAATGTGGAGATAAACATAAAAATTGTGAGTCTAAAAATTTTAAATGTATTAATTGTTCCGGAGATCATATAGCTCTTTCTAAGATGTGCCCGTATTATAGGAAGGAAAGTAAATTAAGGAATCTTATGTCCGAGTTCAACTGTTCCTATAGGAAAGCCCTTACCATGTATGTGCCGCCTCTGAGTCCACCTCAAAACATAAATATTACATTTGCCGAGGCACGAACAAATCGGCCTACGGGTTCCAATTCTGATATACAGGAAAAGTTAATAAATACTCCTACATATTCGGAAGTACTTAAGAAAACACCTAGCGAAAAGAAAAGAATGTCCCAGTCACAAAGTAAAACTGTGCAAATAAAGGAAAAAAGAAGAATTCAGTCGGAAAAGAAGAAAGATGGAAACATCGTTACAAATTTTTGGTCTGAAACGGATATGAGTGTGGATTCAGTTTCTAGTGAAGAACCTAATGTTTCCGAAAGTGAATGTAAAACGAAGAATAGGCGTTCAAAGAGGGATTCATCTTTTGATAATTTACTTAAGAAGTTAAAAGAAATAGTTTTTTGTAGCAGATATACGGTAAAGGATAAAATTAATAAGTGTTTAAAACTTTTCTGTAATTGGATAATGGCATATGTAATACAAAAATTTAGTAATTCCTTTTTAAATATAAGTGGTGATGGATAGAGTTAGTCGGGGCATTAATGTTATCCAATGGAATTCGCAAAGTATTCAACCTAAATGCACTAGTTTCGAACATCTTCTTCTTCAAGAAAAAATTCATTTCGCGATTCTGAGTGAGACATGGTTGGCTCCTGGATCAACTTTTCGTGTTAAAGGATATAATGTATTCCGTTGTGACAGACAGGACTCTTACGGTGGTGTCGCCATTATTGCACATAATTCCATTCGCTGCATGCCTTGCCCTGTTCAAAATATCATAAGTGGTTTAGAAGTTATTCACCTAAAAATATTTAACTGTAATCTTTTGGAGAATATAGTAGGAATATATTGTCCGCCTTCGATTCGTACCTCTCGTGCCGATTGGGATTTATTGTTTTCGCCGTTCTCAGTGAATACGTTAATTTTAGGTGATTTTAATGGTCACCACTCAACGTGGTCTAATAGAACTGACTCTAGAGGCACCCAAATTTTTGACTCCATAATAGATAGTAATTTTGTACCTTTAAACGATGGTTCTTACACTCGAATAAAGTTAGTTAACGGATTGTTACAACAGTCATCACCGGATATTTCATTTGTATCGACTAATATAGCCCATAGATTTGATTGGTCTGTTACAAGAGAATCTTTAGGCAGTGACCATATTATAATTAAATTGACATGTTCCGAAAATAACCCATCGTTTTATATTAAGAAAAGGAATTTCAAAGCCGCAGATTGGGAGTCTTATAGAGAAAACATCGACGCGCTGCTACATCAATGTGCTGCATCAGGCGATCTTCAGGAGCGATATAATTTTTTTTTGCGTATCTTAAATCAAGCAGCTGAGCATAGTATTCCTTTTTATAAAATTAGTGAAAGTATATGTAATAAATTTAATCCTAAATCTTATTGGTCACCGAGTTTATCTAAGGCAGTAGCTGAACGGCGTCTTGCCTTGAAATTATTTAGACGGAATCCTACACCTAATAACCACTGTTTGCTTCAGGAAAAGGTTCGAACTGCTCAGAGGTTAATAAGAAAAGCTAAAAGTGAGTCTTGGTTCCAATTTTGTTCTTCACTTGACCAATCAGTTTCTGCTAAGGATGTTTGGCATAAAATGAAATGGTTTAAAGGTTGTCGGCAACCAAAAGGCTACGTAGATAAAAATACTGCCAACTTTATTCTTACCAATTTATCTCCTGATTTTACTCGCCCTCCACAGCCTAGATTTGTTTCGCATAACCACAATTTGGATTCAACTATATCTCTGCACGAATTACTTAAATGTGTTAAGTCAAAGGACTCTGCCCCCGGATCGGACGGAATTTCTTATACTATGGTTAAAAATTTACCTGAAAGTGGTCATAGATTCTTACTTCTTTTATATAATCTTTTTCTAAATTTTAGTTTTGTTCCAACTCAATGGCGTATTATCTCGGTAATCCCAATCCCTAAGCGAGGAGCAAATGACTTAGAGAAATCATACCGACCAATTTCATTAATTTCTTGCCTATGCAAAATATTCCATATGATTTTAAAAAATAGACTGGAGTGGTTTTTGGAAAAAACCAATAGGTTTTCTAGTGATACAGTTGGATTTAGGAAAGCGCATTCTAGCCTGGATAGTTTAACCTCTCTCGTTACCAGAATACAGATTGGATTTTACAAAAATGAATATACAGTAGGATGTTTCTTAGATATAGAAAATGCATATAATAACGTTGATGTCTCTTCATTATTACTAATTCTGGATAGTTTCGGTGTAGGATCTAAAATTTGTGAATATCTGTGGCATTTTTTAAATGAGCGTATATTGACTATTGTATCAAAATCAAAATCAAAATCAAAACATTTTATTTCCATATAGGTTATTAAATAACACTTATAGAATTGTCCTACATGATGCCTACCACCGGTTCGGAAACTAACCCGGCGAGAAGAACCGGCGTAAGAAACTCGCGCGGGGCCATCTTTTAGCAAAAAGATTGGAAAATTGTTCTTTTTCTTTTTAAATATAATATAATATACAATATACATAACAATGTTATGTATAATGTTATGTAACATCGGATTATAAGTGTCAGAGATGTACCGGTCGTGGATTGCCACAGGGTGATCCGTTATCTAGTCTTCTATTTAACGTCGTTACAGTCCCAGCTTGTAAATCACTGTCAAATGTATTTTTTAATCAGTATGCAGATGACTTTGTCATTTATGTAACTACGAAAAGTTTAACAGGAGCTACATCAGAATTACAGTCCGCGTTAGATATATTATTTAAAAACTTTTTTAATGTAAATTTAGATATTTCAGCTTCAAAAAGTAAAGTTTGTATATTTAAAAGAGGCTTCCATAGAAATAGTATAGATTTAAAAATTAATGGTAGGTCTTTACAGGTGGTGGATTCTGTTAAGTACTTGGGGATGTGGTTGGATCGTTCTCTCCGGTGGGGTATACATATAAAAGATTTATCTCAGAAAACGTTGAAATTTGTTAATATGTTTAAAGTGTTGTCTGGTTCTGGATGGGGTATACATCCTATTCACTTAAGAAGATTATATATTTCTCTTGTGCGTAGTAGGCTTGACTACGGAAGCTTTTTATTTGACAATAGCTGTAAAACAAATGTAAATAAGTTAGACGTTATTCAAAATTTGTGTTTAAGAACAATTGGTAGTTTTATTAAAAGCACTCCAAAGTATGTTATGGAAAGTGAACTGTGTCTGCATCCATTGTTTTTGCGTCGTAGATTTCTGGCAGGAAAATTTTGGCTTAAAAGTAAGAGCTTGAATAAAAACAGTATTGGTTTGGTAGAACAGCTACATGGTTTGTGCCAAAATCGGTTTTGGAATAATAAGCGTAAACCACTTTTAGTTTCCATTCATAATTCCTTAAGTTCTTGCTCTGTGTTTACGAGTAATAAATTGGAAATTTTTTCTTTTAACACTTGGATCACGAATATAAACTTAGATCAAATCATTAAAATTAATATTGGCATTTTAACTAAGCCGAAGCGTCAGTATAATTCGCAGGTTTTAAGGAGAGTATGTATGGAGTACCTTGATTCTAATTACGCAGAATTTGTTTCTATATATACGGATGGATCGAAAGATATTTACGGAGTTAGTGCTGCTTTTCTAGACACGCATTCGAATTTTTCAGGGAAATTTAAGCTAGATTCAAATAATTCTATAATGTCTGCTGAACTTACAGCGATAAAAGAGGCGCTTTTATATATCGAATCCACTAATTATAGAAAAGTAGTGTTGTTGTCTGATTCTAAAAGTTCGCTTCAACATTTGGCTCGGTGCACCTCGACCGTTCGAGGAACACCGACAGCCTATGATATTTTAAGGATTATTTGTAAGCTCACGTCTCAAAGAAAATTAATTATCCTTCAGTGGATACCGTCTCACGTAGGTTTAGTGTACAATGAAACGGTGGACGGCTTAGCAAGAGCAGCGATCTCAGATGGTATTCCACGCTTGACGTATCCGGTGTATAGTGATTTTATTGGTGTTATCAAAAGGCAATGTTATGATATGTGGAAGGAGTACTTTGATGAGATTTCGAAATTGAAGGGAATATGGTACAGAACGATTCAGTCACATCCACCTAAGTCGCTTTGGTTTGACAATGAAAAATCAGTTTTGAATCGGACTGAATTAACTGCAGCATTAAGGATCCGTTCCGGACACATTCCATCGAATAAATTTGCGTTTTTAATGGGTAAATCCACAACACCAAATTGCCCGAGATGTAATGTTATTGATGACGTGTATCACGTTTTGATGGAATGTGTCTGCAATGAATCTTTAAGGTCTGGTAGGGTGATGGACGTAGGAGTCTGTAACAGTGCTCTGTCAGACCCTTTGTCTAATTTGGCCAGAGAATTGTATAAACTCTTGTTAATCAAGCGTTGGTAAATTTTATGTTTAAATTTACCAACTCTTGATTATTATTGTTATTAATTATTGTCTAAATTTTATATATATAAGTTATGTAATTGTTTTTTGATTGTATACTTACGTCTAATTTTTAGATTGTATGTTTGTGATTAATAATTTATATTAATTGAATACGGGTGACATGATCGCTTTGCGATAAAACCCTTAAATAAAGAGTAAAAAAAAAAAAAAAAATATGTGGTATATTTTAGATTATTTATAATTTTCCTTTTCATTACCTCA
Source organism: Celastrina argiolus (assembly GCA_905187575.2). Classification (NCBI taxonomy): domain Eukaryota; kingdom Metazoa; phylum Arthropoda; class Insecta; order Lepidoptera; family Lycaenidae; genus Celastrina; species Celastrina argiolus. Next base: position 10,928,788 of record LR994581.1, read on the forward strand.
ACCTACCTATAATTATTATGACACGTATGATCTTATTTATTCGTGATAAAAGTAGCCCATTTCCTTTCCCAAGGTTCGTTTACCAAATTTCGTTCAGTAGGTACATTATATGATGCTCTACATCACTCTCTAGCTACTTTGCACATTTTGAAATGTACTAAGGAAGTAAAGATTAGCAGGATATTGTCTTTTTTGTCCCAGGAAATAGAAGGTCATGGTGTTACTAGTTAAACCGGTTTGGCAAATGTGATGATAACCTTCCATTAGGCATCTGTTACAGTTCTTTTATCATCACGCAAAGCTTACATTACGAACTTAGGCATACCTTTCCTCGTGAGTTGTGATTTCATATTTAATAAGACGTACTTGGTATTGTTTCGTTATAGAGTACTAGCTGACCCGTGCCCACTTCGTTGAGCATGGAAACTGTGTAAACCTTCCCGGAACTTCCGCGAATATTTGAAGACCAAAAATAGCCGAATCAGTTCAGCTGATCTCGAATTTTAGCGAGACTACCGAACAGTAATTGATTTTTATATAGCCTATGTTACTCAGTAATAATGTAGCTTTCTAATAAAAAAAGAATGATTATAATCGGTCCAGTACTTTTTGAGTTAAGTCGTTACATACAAAAATACAAATCTTTCCTCTTTATAATATTAACGTAGATATATAATACAACAAAGACTCTATACATTAATTATTGGTTCCTGATATGACATTGACAGAAACGACAGAATACAGTATGATTCATGGTTCATATATTAATGTAGTCTGTATTAATGTAGTCCGAATGTAGTCTGAAGAGAATAACGCATAATATAGCATTTTTTGTTTTGGTTCATCATATAAATTACCTACTTACTATAACGCGACAAATCACGATTAAAGTCACAAAACAGATGAGTTTCGATTCTGGTCCGGTCTTAGGTCAACGACCATTGCGTTGGTGTGTAAAGAAAAGAAGCCCGCGAGCCCAAGCATAGTAAGATGCACTCCTTGTGGTCTTTTTAGACCTTTGAGTATATATGTTTTTTAAGTTATAAGTAATTTATATAAGGTGCCAAAACAAAAAATGCTCTACGCGTCATTCTCTTCACACTATATTTGGCTTTATATAGGTATATGAAGCATGAATCATTCTGTATATACGCAGGTAGAAATACTCACGACATCTAAATAAAATAAGAGTGCACGATACATTCGCTACCTTTGTGTTGAAATATTTTAAGGAGTTCTAGTGTAAATGACTTCTGTAATATTGTGACTAGCTATACAGGTTATAAAAGACCAGTCACTACAAGTTTTGGATTTGACTATACTACCTTTTCTGATTCTAGAAATGTATATAATTTTTTAATTTTTAAAAGCTTTTACTTTTTACAATTAATGTTATTTTAGTCGCAATAATAAAATTTAAAAATTTCTTGAATGATGAAAGGTAGTATAATCATATCCCAAAGTTACAGTGACTCTTCTTTATACACCCCGTATACTAATAGATCTAAAAGTAATATTGTATCACAAGCTATAATGTCATCTTTACTAAAACTCAGATAAATTTAGAGCTACTATAAACGGTTGGCAATACAAATAAAATGTTAAATACGAATATGTCAGTTACGATTTAAAGTATTTTCGGCAGCGAAATTCCGGATTATCAATTATCATACACGAAGGCTTTCACTGAAAGGTTTAATTAATTTCAACAGTATTTTAAATATAAGAAGTAATTTGCAAGTGCCTTGTATAGGTAAGTCTCCAATGAGAATTTATTAATTTCATGTTATGAAATACGTAAGTACCGCCTAAAGGGATCTTGATAAACAATTTTAACCTTATTAAATATTATACAAAAGTGTCTTTTAAGAGCCATCTGATACTTACGTCTTATGTTACGTTCATTTACTTTTTATTACCCAATATTAAACATGTATTATAATTAAAAGTTTAATTTTGTACGTTTTAATAACATTTCTAAGTCGTAGATACAGTAGTATCATAATAATATTAAAATGATTCTCAGTGTGTGTGTTTGTTATTTTTTCCCCCGCAATCGGCGGAGCAAATTAGAAAATTATAAAAATAGGCTTTTTATCTTAAAAAGTACAATGTTCCCGTAGTATATATTATTTACCCGAGTGGAGCCGCGGGCAAAAGCTAGTATAATATAATATGAAAATGTAAATGTAAGGTGCCTTATATATGCGAGTATTTCTGACTTATTTCTTTACCTATATTCAACGGCTACGTGTAATTCATATATTAAAACTTTACGTCTGCTTTTATGAACATATTTTAAACGTACAAAGTACCGATTATATTTTATTCGCATTCAAATGTGTTATATAATTACCAATGCGTAAGCACTAAATAAGTGATATAAGTATAATAATGTGATTAAAGAATTAGTTTTGTATTTTTTTTAATTAAATTTAAAAAAATGCATATCTCATATGAAAATATTTTAATAACTAATTAGTGCTTAAAGGAAGTTGGAATAGGAATTGATATTATCTCTTTCCGTAGTTCAAAGTTGATACGCCCGGGCTCGGCTGCCCGCCGCCGCCCGCCGCCGCCCGCCCAAAGTTGTCTCCCAGGGCGCCGCAATTGTTTGGCGGTTATCTCGCTCGGCGGGAACTTGTGTCGACGTTGCCCACAGTAATATGCTTAAGTGAACGATGTGGCTCTGGTGTATTCAACAAACAACACGACCAGATCGTGACGTACCATATATTAATCTATAGACGCTTTGTGTTTCGATTTTTAGGGTTCCGCAATACTAAACAACTCTTCAGATTTCTAGTTCTGTGCTTGGTGACTTCGATAATTGTAAATTAATAATAATAAATCTTTATTTCACACCAGAAAGTCCATAAAACAAAACATCAATTAATAAATTTAAATTAACTACACTGCGGATTAGTAAAATAGTAAGTTTTATACATAAAATAATAATAATAAATAAATAAAATAAAATAGCCTTTATTCAGGTCTTACATGTTTTTTTTTACATTTTTACTTAACAAATGACAATAAAGTTACCAAAATACTTTTAAACTAAAATTATATCTAAGCTAGAAACTGTTGCTTTCTTTATCGCGCGCATATTATAGTGATTACTTGCTATTACGGGTCACTTTGTTTTGTGTCAATTTATCAATGCACTATGCTATCGCAGCTTGTACCTTGGTCATACGTAAGGATATTTGCCTCTCGCTTTACTGGCGGTCGAGCGAGCTGTTTGTGTATCTACCTAATAACATAATATTTATTACCGTTTTCTATTACCTAGGGCTCATACGTTTTTATATAAAAACAAAAGTAAATCGTTTTCGTTGCTTGAAGATTAAACTTAAAAATGTCAATATATTTTATATATTATCCTTATTATTATATTTTAAACACACCTTTCGTTATTACTCATCACTACTTAAGTGGTTTTACTTATATATTAAACTGCGTAAACGGCGGTATAATGGAATAGCAATGGAAACTGTTAGAATTCCGTCAAGCTATTATGATGGGCTAAATATCATTCGTCTTAATGCACCTATATCTACACAATATATACACAACCGATATTTTAATATATTATATTATTATTGTTTTATACAATTAACTGATTTTATGTGCTATATTATTCGGTTGACAAGATTGTTGAGTTCTTTATTGCTTACTAGTAGATTCGAAAAAGACTACTTGATATACCTACTCGATTTCTGGTATTTTAGAACACGCATTTTATATTCGTATAACAAAAAACTACAGCAAAATATTACCTACATTTTTAATAAGACCCTAGTTCAATCCTATTTGTTATTATTTTATTATTTTATTAAACTATTTGAGTTGTTATTAAGACCATATTGTTATTTAAATCCACGTGACTACCACTATTCAATGATTATATTAATGCAACACAATTTTATAATATTGAATGTTATATATTGTGTTCGTTTCTACATTTTTTATCTAATAACGTTGTATGCGATTTTATTTATACATTTTACTAGACACTGTAGATTTATCATATTACTGTTATTGGTTTTATTGTTATTTTACAAAAATGGACTCGACGATTAACATTTTTTATCAAAATGCACGGGGGCTTCGAACTAAAACGGGTATCTTTAAGAGGAATGTTTATTTAAATTGCTATGATGTAATATCAATATCTGAGACGTGGTTGTTAGAAGGAATTAATGATGAGGAATTGTTTGATGATAGGTACGTAGTGTGGCGGCGAGATAGGGATTACAGTCAGACTAGACAATCTATGGGCGGCGGAGTTCTACTCGCGGTCCGCCGGGACCTGGCGGCCGTGGAGCGTGTGGACTGGCGCTCGTCTGCCGAGGATATCTGGGTCACTATCTCGCTTAGGTCTAGTCGCACTATGAGTAGACCTGTTTCACGTATACACATTTGCACAATTTATCTCTGCAAGCAAAACGAAGGAAACAGTTCAAACACGCAACTGGAGAATTTTTCAAATAAATTGTTTGAAATATTCAATGAATGTCCTGATGATAGGTTCATAGTCACAGGGGATTTTAATTTACCATTCCTAGATTGGAATGAGTATGGTGATCACTTAGTGCATACAGGGTTCTCTCTCAACCGAACACAAATTGAATTTATTGATACGATAGCTCAATGCAACTTGTATCAACGTAGTCAGGTTCGTAATTTTAACAATAGGCTATTAGACTTAGTATTCTCCAACGCCGAGATTGATGTTACTCCTTGTGACGATCCTTTGGTACCAGACGATGTTCCTCATCATAGGTCTTTGTGCGTCGATATTAATTTATCTGTTCAAAGAAATTTGGAAATTAATAACAGATTGAAATATTATTATAATTCGGGGAACTACGATGCAATATGCGGCGCACTTGATGATACTAATTGGAACAATATTTTAAATGAAAATACGATAGAAGAAGCAGTTAAGCACTTTTATGACTTAATTTATGATCTCCGTGAAACTCACATTCCACATAAGCTGGTCTCATCGTCTAAAACCTTTCCCCCTTGGTTCGATTCATCTTTAAAAAAACTTATAAAAGAAAAATTTAAATATCATCGTAAATACAAATTATATGGTAATCTCGATGATTTTAGTGCTTTCTCACTATTAAGAAATAGGGTTAAGACATTAGAACGTCAGTGCTATGAATCTTATATTATTAAAACTGAAATTAACATAGTAAACAACCCTAAATCATTTTGGACATACATCAAAAATAATAAAAAAGCTAGTAATGTTTTTCCCTCAACTATGACTTACAATGACGTCGCGGCAACCAGCGGTGAAGAAGTGTGCAATCTATTTAACACCTACTTTGAGGCTAATTTTCAAAACCCTAACACAAGCCATGGTGACTTTTATGATCAGAACGTTGTTATGAGCAATTGTGAGATTGGAAGTGTTGATGTCAATTCTTCGGAGATTTTTAAGGAACTCATATCTGTTAACCTCAATAAAGGGGCTGGCCCTGATAACTTACATCCAATACTAATTGTTAAATGTGCTAAGAGCTTTGTTCAACCCCTTTGTATGATCTTCAGACGATCATTGAATGATGGGTACGTGCCCAACATCTGGAAGTCCGCTTTCATAACTCCAATACACAAGGGCGGAGATAAAACTGCAATAAAAAACTATAGGCCAATTTCCAAACTCTGTATCTTCGCAAAAATTTTTGAGCGTATTGTGTATCGTCAGTTGTATTCTTCATTACGAAGCTGGTTTATACCTGAGCAGCATGGCTTTCTGAAAGGACGCTCGACTACCTCCAATCTTATATTAGCCAATGATTATGTCTCCTCCTTCATGGATACAGGGGACCAGGTGGATATGATCTTTACTGACTTTAGTAAAGCATTTGATCGTATCGACCACACAATCCTCCTGCAGAAGCTGCACTTTGCTGGTATACATGGAAATTTATTCAGGTGGTTTTCCTCATACATATCCAATCGCTCTCAAGCTGTTGCTATAAATGGCTATATCTCTAAATGGATATTTATACCCTCAGGAGTCCCACAGGGTTCTCTCCTGGGTCCCTTATTATTTGCCATTTTTCTTAATGATATTGCCTCATGTTTTAATCATTCCCAGTTTTTGTTATATGCAGATGATACAAAAATATATAAAAACGTTTCTTCTCCGCATGATTGCCGCTTACTACAGGCGGATCTGATTAGATTCAAGCATTATTGTGAAGTTAACAAACTAGACCTAAATATCTCTAAGTGCTACGCGATGACCTTTTCTCGTAACATAAATTTGTTAAAATTCCCATACACCATTTGTGACAAAGTGCTTGAGAATACTAATACTATGAGAGACTTGGGGGTTATTATGGACTCCAAATTAATCTTTGATAAACACATTGATTACATCCTTAACAAGGCCTCAAAAGCACTTGGATTTATCATAAGAATGAGTAGAAATTTCAATAACATTAAGGTAATAAAAGTCTTGTATTGTGCCCACGTTCGTAGTGTCCTGGAGTACTGTTCTGAGGTATGGAACCCTAAATATGATGTATACATAGATAGGATTGAATCAATCCAAAAGCGTTTTCTGAGATACCTGGAATTTAGGAGTAATTATTTTTTGCAGAGCTATGAAGATAGGTGTAAGCATTTTCATTTTTTACCATTGACGATACGACGGAACATAGCGGACTTATGCTATTTGAACAAAATAATCCGGAGCAACATAGATAGCTCACATTTGCTAGGTAAATTAAATTTTTGTATCCCTGCTAAATATTTTAGAAATTTTGTCCCGATAAGTGTTCCTAACTTTAACACTTATTACCGTCGTAACTCATTTATTTTGAGAGCGGGTTCTCAACTTAATGATCTCTCACGAATGAACTCTTCTCTTGACATTTTCTCGGCCAAGCCTTATACGATTAGACAGTTTTTAATTAAGTCCTTTTTTAATACCGATCCGTAGTAGTGTTGGTTTCATTCTGGCTCTTGCGTAGTTAGGTTCACTATTATTATAACTTACCTTTTTTTACTTAGATTATTGTATTATATACAATTTCATAACCATGCATGGCGAAGGTTGCAATTCTTAATTGTCACACACAATTCAGATTTTTACATTTATGTAGGTTAACTTGCTATATAGCTTAATTTTTGCAAGTAGTGTTCTTTATGTCGCTTGTATTTCTTTATCTACACACACACGCACATGTGTGTATGTATATATATTATGTGTGTGCGTGTATATATATAAAATGTTTTGTTATTTATTTATATATTGTTATTTATATATTCCATTTGTGTACTCTATAATATGTAGTTGCTATATGTGAAAACTTGTAAATGGCTTATAGTTATTATGTAGTTGATTAATTTGTAAAAGTAGCTGTAAGTTTTCCGAATAAATAAAATAAAAAATAAAATAAAATTATCTTTCCTAGATCTGTTTGCCAAGGCCTCCTCCTGCCTCCTCCAACCTTTTCCACTCTGCCCTTTCTAGTGCCACTCTGTTCCATGTTATACCTGCCACTTTTCTGATGTCATCATCCCACCTTTTCTGCGGTCTACCTCTCTTTCTATTGCCCTCTCGTGGGTACCACCCTGTCACTCTCTTGCTCCACTTGTCTTTTCATCTTATCATGTGGCCAGCCCATCTCCATTTAAGTCTTTTAATTTTTATAGCTACATCTGTAGTTTTTGTTTTTGTTCTGATCGCGAGGTTTTTTAATTCTGTCAGACTTTTTAATATGTAACATACTTCTTTCCATAGCGTATTGGCAGGTAGTTAGTTTGTTTAATGCGTCCTGATAACAAAAAAAAAATACTAATGAAATTTTGTACACGTCTAAAAATGAATATCAAAATAATAAGTAACAGAAAGTAGTAAAATAAGAAACTTATAACTTTACACGGTAGATCATGTTTAATAATCTCTAGGAAAATCAATAACGGATCGAAATTTTCTTCTTGAAGTGATTTGGAAAAATGCGATTGTGAATTAATAGTTACGGAACCCTCTTTACACATGTCCTGACTGTGGGATTTCCATTTACGTGCACGAAGTCGCGGGTGACATCTAGTTGAATAATACATGTAAAATAAATGTTCTCGTCTCATAATGTCTTAGACAGGTTTTCACAGCAGTTCAGGAATAAACACAAACGAAAATAACATCATTTTTTATCGTTATACCGACAATAGTTTATTAAAATAATTACATGACTTATAACAATTTCTTTTCTCTAAAATAATTATCTAATAAAAAGTCAAGAGGATTTAAAAAACGCGAGGTATTTCATAAACTTGTAACGTTAATCGTCTAGCTGGAATATTTGTGAAAAAATTAATAAAAAACAAAATGGAGGTATTTTACGCCGAGCTAACTAGACGCCGCCCGCGCGGTAACAAGTTGAAGTTTTGAAGTTCCAAGTCGACTATCAGTTGCAACCAATGATATTCTAGTTGCAACGAAAACGGTATATTTTTAGATTTGAATCGACGAAGTTTCAGACTTTATTCGAATATACTCGAATTACTTGAGCTATTTTCGATATTCATTATTCAGTTACTTGTGAAGTTTCTGATGTTTCCATCAATAAAGCAACTGTCGTCTCGAGGCAAAGAATTTTTAACAGCTGCAGATAAAAGGTTTAATTTATCGACAAAACACCCTACCCCTCTTTTGGAGGAGTAACCCCCATTCCCCCAAATTACAAGCATTTGGTTATTTGAATTGGGTACTTGAATATACTTCTTTATAATAATGAAGTTACACTAAAAAATTGTGGTCTTTAACTTTAAGCGTTAACGTGATTGTGACGTCATTTGGTAAGTTAGTAAGTTGCTACGAAACGTATGGTCACATACATGACATTAAATTTATAATATCTTCGAAGTTTGTGCGTTTATGTTCGTACTTTCTATACTAAATCGTTTTGTATTTGATGTAAGTAAGTAAACTTGTAACTTTGATGCATTTATTATTTGATTTCTATATTTTAATTTAAAGTAAAATACTATACTTACATTATATAAGAATACAATTGTAAAATACTTAGCTTCAGGAATTTTCCAAAAACATGCTAATAATATGCCTTGAGACATGACACAACCTTATTTACAAAATTCCTAAAGCTGCTTGCAAAATTGTCATTACTGATAGTATTTTGAATTTGAATTTGAAAATTTGAATTATAATTTCAATTAATTGTTGTTAAATATAATTATGTACCAAGGTTATCAGCTGGACAGATACCCAGGCTTTTGATACGAAAAATACTTTTGTATAAAATCACAATTTCTCGTCTGACAATTACAAAAAAACATTCGAAACCATTTTGCATTTAAATCTTTTAAGGCATTTTCGTTTTTAACCATAATCTCTTTCACCACTCAATTCATTTACGCACGGCCGCCATTGTTCTGACACATTCGAAGTGTACATTTACAAGCTTTTAATGACATTTTGAAATATAAACCTTTATTGAATAATTTTATCTATGGATGCATCCACACCACGTCAATCTATCTATTTAGTTTTCAAACAATAAATATCTTTTACTATACACATAAGTATTAAGGATTTTTATCATACTACACATTATGACGACCTCTGTAGCGCAATGGTTGAGCGTTTTGCCACTCATGCCGGAGGTCGCGCGTTCGAACCCCACCGAGGGAACAAAAAAAATTTTTAATGTTTCTGGGTAGATAGATGTGTGTTAAATTAGTGTATATTATAATAAAAATCTTAAGTATACTGTATTAAATAAAATTTTCGTTGTCTGTATATGTAACACGAGTTCGAATACTTAGAACGGTGCCAGATTGACGTGGTGGTGAGCGTCCATACATATTATTATTATTAATTACCTACTGATTTTTTTTAATAATCATCCAAAATCCAGGATCGCAGAATATTTTTTTTCCTTCGGCGGGATTAAAATTCGCAACCGTCAGCTTACATATTATGTAGCACTATCGTAGCCCTAGAGGACGCCGATATTTTCTTTGCCTATTTACTAGGTTTTTTTATTTCCAATAAAAAAACACCAGGCTGGTACTTTTAACGTTCATCTGTATAAGGTTAGTTTAGTACTTTGTTATTTTTTAAATGTCAAATTTGACCTTTTATTTCAGTATTCGTTGTGATGTTACCTTTGAAATAACTTTCAGTTTCACCTTAAGTTGAATAACATCAAGGTAGTTTAGAGATAATGATCATTTTGCTCGTAAACGGCTTACAACATTTCATATCCAAGTTACGACCCAAACCAATATATCAAACTAGAAAACAATTTTCGTATCTAATTCGCGTCAATACAAATACTACTTGATCGCGTGACTTAAAACTTTTGTATGGCTCCCCTGGGTAAGTTTTCATGAAATTGGTTACCTTTTTACAAAAAAACATGTTTTGTGGCATAGGCTAAGGTGTTTTATGTAAGATTACAACAGTTCGTAATTTAAAACATTTTGACTGCTTTTTTGAAATTAAAACTCGAAAATTACACAAACTTAAATTGAAAAGCTGTAGGAGCGTACCTAATGGCCACGTAAAAGTAAAAAATAAATAAAAAATAAAATGAAAATTCATAAGCTTTGTTTCTAAACATAAGGTGCTAGTAGTGTTAATTTTCCGAAAACCCTTACACTATTACTATGATGAATCTAAATATATTGGGAATTTCAGTAAATTCAAAGTAATTTTTTTATTCAATCAGAAACAACAAGGTTATTATTGTGTTATATATTCTTAATGTTACATAATAAAAACAAGAAATAAGATATTACGTGAAGTTATGAAATAATGCTTATCAAAATAACAAAAAGCAATGAGTGGGGCGTTGATTATGAAATATAACTAAAACACTTTCAATCGTCAGATTAAAAAAAAATCGTTTCATAATTTGCTACTTTCGAAGCTCCACTATGCCAGAGACACACACACTCAGACACGGCAAACTGATAACAGCCCTCTATTTTTGTCGGGGGTTGCAACTAAGAACATATTCAAAACAATGAACTATACGGACATGGATAAGTTTCACGATACGGGGTGTCTCCATTAATTGTTCTTATCGCACCGTTTAGGACATAATATCAAGTTATCAGACAATTATATATTTTGAAATATGCGCGGCAGTCACGCCATGAATACTTTCTCGAATGCTGAACAAGCTTTATAGAAAATATTTTTTTGTATCGTTTTAGGCTTCAGACCAGGGATGTTAGAGAGCTCCCTAGCCGTAACCGAAACTATCGGATATCCGATATTAAAAATATCCATAACCGTAACCGAATCCAAAATTAAAGTTTTGCTACTGTAAAAATGTAATATCCGTAACCGAAATTATCCGAACCAAACGGATAATCCGAAATTTAATATCCGTATCCGTATCCCAAATTTCATATCCGTTTCATCCCTGCTTCACACACAAGACTATACTTATTAGATAAATATTTACCGATTCTTTTAGATATAAATTTGAACAAGTAATCAAAACGAACAGGAATGATAGTTAAGAATAACTATTGATCACACCAGCGGTTAAACAAAAAAAAATCTGTTCATCCGATCAGGAGCTTCATGGCAACACACAGACAAGTCAAAGTTGTAACTGTTTTCGTTAGGGGTTAATATTTAATTGTTTTTCGTTAGGGGTTAATATTGTATTACACTATCTCATGCGTAGCTTCGTAGCGGCGGTGAAATACTCGTAGCACGGCTACGGCTCGCAGCTACGTGTAATTTAAACTACAAACATAATAATATTAGGTCCTTACATATGAAATTGTCGTTTTGTCGTACTTTCTACTTTGATCTTAAATATATCCTCTTTGGTTAGGAATTCCAAATTCAAATTTCAACAGCTATTTACTCATGCATTTGTGTTTTGAAAACCGTAATTCATTTGTTTTTTTCTCTTTTGCTTTTTTTTCTCCGTCACTCATTTCACAAAATAGAAAACTTAAAATATCGCATTATTTACGAGTACGAGTTCCACCGTGGCACCAGTGCTGCAGAAACGGCTCGAAGGATTAATGATGTGTATGGAGGTGGTGTCGCAAAAGAAAACACGGTCCATTTTTGGTTTCAACGCTTTCGTTCTCGAAATTTCGACCTGCAGGACAAGCCCTGTGGACGGCCGGAGACCAAGGTCGATAATGATGAATTGAAGGCTATTGTGGAAGCAGATCCATCGCAAACCACATCAGAGTTAGCTACAGGCTGCGGTGTTAGTGACAAAACCGTTTTAATCCACTTGAAGCAAATTGGGAAGGTGAAAAAGCTTGAAAGGTGGGTTCCTCATGAATTGAGTGAAGCAAACCGTCAAACGCGCGTCGACTGCTGCGTTACATTGCTCAACCGGCACAATAATGAAGGAATTTTAAATCGGATCATTACATGTGATGAAATGAAAAAAATGCTACATTCTCAAAGTCTTCGGAGTATCGCCGTTTTCCATACATCGTTTGTCATTTCCGTACGATGATAACATAACGCCATCAATTGTTTTACTGTGCATAATCAAGTTAATAGTTATTACTGGTGTAAAAAGAACAATCACTATAACTTTGGGATACTACGAGTACCATTTTCATTCTAGAAATGTATTTTTTTTATATAAATTAATAAAAAAATTATTTTGCTTTTTCGTCATTTTTGCGACAGCAAAATAAGAAATGGTAAAAAGTAAAAAAAATTGACGAAAAAATTAGTAAAGGTAGTTAAGCGTATCTCATCATCGTTTTAGTGACTGTTCTTTTTACACCCTGTATATCAAGTTTACATGATCAAGTATGAATATAAGATATTTTTGTAGCAACGCTGCTGCAACTGCTGACGGATCAACAGTGGTAATCAATCTCAGGGGTGCCCGCGAATCATGATAATTATGTCTTGGGACCCGCAATTAAATAATTATTTTTACTGATTAAAGACGAGCAGCTAGTGGCTGATATGAACAATGATCATAGTTCGTAATGTTGGAATTGTGCTTCTTATTTATTTTACTCTACTTTTAGAATACAGCTGTCAAGTTTGTTTTTTAAAGAGTTAGCAGTTGCAGATACTACATACATCATCCGGCAACGCCTCCGTGGTCTAGTGGTTCTGAGATTCGCTCTCGACCCGGAGGTCGTGGGTTCGATTCCCGCATTGGAACAACAATCAATGTTGTTTTCAAGTTTGGTTAAGACAGTACAGACTGATCACCTGATTGTCTGACAAGAAAGATGATCCATGCGTCGGATGGGCATGTAAAAAAGTCGGTCCTGCACCTGTTCTCTCGCCAGTCGTGTCGGTTTACCGTCCCACTGGGTTATGAGAGTAAAAGGAAGAGAGAGTGTATTTGTATATTGCGCACACACTTGGGCAATATAAAATAACTCCTGCGTAGCTGGCCTGGTTTCAATGAAATCGGCTACCGACACCGAAAGCGGGGAGGGGAGCTATTATCATCCGGCAACATTTCTTAACAACTGTATTGCAAAGAAAGTTGTGAGCTGCTAGAAAGTTAACAGGATCACGTTCTAGTCTAAGATGGTTGATTTGTTTTTTTTATATATAGATTTTCAATGATAGGCACACTGTATGTGTTAATATTTTGTAGATCTCTATGATATTTCCATGGAGACGTCTTTCTTTTAGTACAGTGAGGCTCAGCTCGTTTAAAAGATTTCTGTCGCAACTCTTTTGGTATTTTTGTAGCTTTCCTTTGCAAACTTTCCAGCAGGTTGATATCTTTCTGGAAGTAGGAAATCCAAATTTGGTATCCCTATTTAAGTAGTGATCTAATATATTTACAGACAATATAAATAATTCTATTGTCATAGTTTGAAACGTCCTCTGTAGAATATCAAAATAAATAAGAGTAGAATGTGGATTCTACTCCCTTCTACTAGTTTCACGGTATAAGATAGCATTGAAAATGTTAGTTGATAGTGATTAGCAACTATTTCCACAATAGAAGCGGGCTTTAAACTTTAGAGGCTTAATTACTCAAGCATTCCTTTATATAGAACACTATACGGATAGTATGGACAGTATAACTCCTGGTAATCTCGCCCACTAAGCAGCCCGTGTTTAGTGCTAGACGCTGCTGCGCCACTTATCGCCAGGTATCACGGAACCTCTCTCTGAAACGCCAGTTTATGTTCCAGCTAAGCAGATTTATGTTGCCAACTAATCTTATGGAACTTTGCACATTCCGCGCACAGCACTGCTAATGTTAGTTTGTGCAAGTTTGATTGAATTTATTTACTGGCTTGTTAATTACACTGGCGTATAGTCACCACCATGTTGTAGGAATTTGCATAACTCAGGTATAATAAATTATTAATAATTAAAAGTTACAAACTATAATTCGAATACGAAAAGTATATTATGTAATCTATTGACACTTCATTAATTAAATCAAATTTTATATAGAAATAGAATTTAGGTTCTACGATAGAGTGTCCTTGTGTATTCGTAGTCAGGTAAAAATAAAATATTATATACATAATATACAACACTTCACTGATACAAAGATGAGATACACGTTGCTATGATGTATATTTAAATGTTGTATTGTAAAGGTTTTACAAAAAACGGCGATGATTATATAAAATATTATTTTTGAATTTTAAATTTTAATGACAATTAAGGTAGCAATTAAAATAAACATGTTGACGTTATATCATTGAAGTCGGGAGCTTAACCAGAAACAGATTGCCGAAATTTACGAGGGCTATTTATTTTTGTACATTATCTCGAGCTTTCTATTTAATTGGATACAAAAGTTAAATTCTCCGAGTCACTTAATATTCGAAAAAATTCTCCAAAAGTCCATTTCGTTCGACCGTAAGTATCTGCTAGCGCCTAATTAGTTTTAAATTACGTGACGATGGCTCTGTTAATTCGTTGATTGCGCGTCGGATAAACGCTACAACTGCGTATTTTTCATGAAGCGAACTCCCAAACGGCCGCGGCGGTACTCGCTGGTATTCTGCCAGACTTGCCCTATAATTGAAGACATGAATAGATGAAGATGATATGTAGCAAAATTCTGATTTTGAGAAAATATCAAACTATCACTTAAATATTTTAGAATACGTCGTAACGTATTAAGTACAAGATCCGTTTGTAGAATCAATGTACTTAACACGGTACTACATAGTACATATCCTAAAATGTTTAAGTGACAGTTAAGAATCTTAATTTTCTGGGTAAAATTATTTTGTGACATATTACCTTCATCCATTCATGTCTACAATTATTTCCTTGTTTGGTGGTAGACACGCCACATTAGTTTTTAGGGTTCCAATGGATTGTTTTAGGGTTCCAAAACATAAATAAACTGGACTCTATTACTTAGGCTTCATGTCATACGGACAGACTGACAGAAAACTGCGATCTGGCTTTATCTCAAGAATCGCGATAGCTAGATTCTTGCATGAGTCTTTGACTTTTTGCTTTTATATATTACTAGCTGACACTTCGTTGAGCATGGAAACCGTGTAAACCTTCCTGGGACTTCCACGAATATTTTTAGACCAAAAATAGCCGAATCAGTTCAGCTGATCTCGAGTTTTAGCATAACGAACAGCAATTGATTTTTATGGTAATGTAGCTTTCTAATGAAAAAGAATTATTAAAATCGGTCCAGTACTTTTTGAGTTAAGTCTTTACATACAAAAATACAAATCTTTCCTCTTTATAATATTAGTGTAGATATAGATGAAAATTTTAAGGTCACTAACTCATTGACACATCACGCAATTAAAAAAAAATACAAGTATTACAACTACAATTTAAGCTGCAATCACATGTTGCAATTCACCCAGGAGTCCATATCGTGATAGAACACAGTGAGGACACAGAGAGGTCACAATTCCACTTGACCTTAATACCAAGTTATGAAACTATAAGTTGTCTATAATTTCCAATGAGAACAGGTATGCATAGTACTCATGATATGGCCATAATACTTTATATCATATGAAGCCTGTTTACTACTTATACTTATTAGTTCTAGTTTTTAGTTACTTTGTAGTTATATTAGTATTATTATTACCTACAGCTTGCATACAAATCTATTGTAAAAAAAAATTATAGCCTTATTAAAAAAACGTGTAATTCAATTTTAACATTAATAGGTATAGATAAAATAACATGGTTAATAGAGGTCCAAAGGTAAAGTTCGTCGTCTCATGGCTATAATGTAATTATGGTAGGTATGTATGTCTCTATGAAAATTAGCTTATGTGTGAGATACTTTTGTAAGTAAGAAGTTTCTTTTGAGCCTCTTACGAGCGATGCGAAAACATTGTTTGTTCGGCGATAATTTCTTGTATTGGTTAATGTTTGGTAAATAGATTGCATGTAAGACGTAGGTATAACTTGAAACATGACGTCACCTTGCCTTAACCTCGTATCTAAAAAAATCTGAACCTCGGATCTGAAAAATTTTCTCGATACTATAAAACTTAACTTATATAAAATATAATATATAACATATACTTTAGATCAGTTAAAAAGCTAGATATAATACAAAACTGAAACTCATTTAAAAAAAAACATGTCATAAGTAATAAAATGTAAAATTATTAAGTTTTTTTACTCTACTGAAAAATTGTAGTTTTATAGAAACGAGGTTGTGAAGGTAAAGCGTCGTTGAATATTATTTGTATAAAGTATACTATATTTTATTTGTCACAAACTTACAGCACTTGAAGACATTAAATGATTACTCGTGGAGTTACTACTAGACTTACTACTCATAGAGATTGATATGAAGCCCATACATTTTAAGTCAAAATATCAATTAAGTAACTCATTAATGGCTCTTAGTATGACCATTAGCACTTATTGGAATTTACACACAAATACGTTACATATTACAGAATATTAGAAATTAATCATGTATTAATGATGTATTAAAAAATTACAATTATATATTACTATGTAGAAATATAATAAATCTAAAACGTTTAGTGATGAAAATCATAATCACCATACAATAGAGTATATTATGGGCGCAGAATTACGGAAATTGAATGTTTCGCGCGGCGAATGTGATTTACAGTTAGTGCGGATTTGGTTCGATTTATATTTATATTTCATGGTTAGATCAACATAGATACCGCAAATGGAAAATTGACCACACGTGAATACATTACACATTCGATTACAGCCGCCGACGGCCGCAGCTTCGCACCGACGGCGATTCCCAACTAATATTTGTGCTCAACTATACATGCGAGCGTTCCATGTTAATTGTGTTTTCAAACCTTTTTAACTGACTTACAAAAGATAAGGTTCTCTATATGGTCAGTTTTTTATGTGTGTACGCTGAGATTTATGATACGTGATTAGTTTTTTGATTGGTGTACTATTATATAGTTGCCATTAATTAGTCCCATAATCCCATCTCATAATTACACGTAGTTAATATTCATTTTATAAACATTTTTGTTTTATTGATTTATGGTGCTTTATTGATCAATGACGTAATTTTAGTTTTTGTACGGTTTATTCTTACTTTCGTGCGACACAAAAAGGAGTTGGTGTTATAATTATATGAAGTGTGTGTGTGTGTGTGTGTGTGTGTGTGTGTGTGTGTGTGCGTGTGCGCGCGCGTGTGTGTGTGTGTGTGTGTGTGTGTGTGTGTGTGTGTGTGTGTGTGTGTGTGTGTGTGTGTGTGTGTGTGTGTGTGTGTGTGTGTGTGTGTGTGTGTGTGTGTGTATGTGCATCGTAGGTACTAAACGGACGAATTGAATTATCCTACTGTAGTAGTAGTTTATAGAACATTATTAGTTATATTTATTAGATATACTAAAAATTACGTTCATCTATTGTTAGAGTCGGCCGTCGGCCAAAAAACGTCATCCTCACTTGTAAGTTGTTGAAGGTGGTTTTTTTAAATGTACTTTTTATGTTTTATTTATATTATATATGTTTATTCCGTAGTGTATTTTAAATATAGGATTGACGTAGTCTAAAAGCGACTATAGATTACTATTTAATGAGCTTTATCACATTTTGGCGTGCCATGCACTTCAATTTGTAACTCGTTTTCTGCTTAAATTATAAGGCTAATAGGAGCTACTTATTTAGTCTAAATTCACAATTATTCGAAACAACAGTGCCAAAATGCTAATTAACAAGGAAAAAGCGGCGACCGGCAAAATAAGCCCTCGCCAGAAACCAAGGAGGCGGGCGTCGTTAACTTTTATTATAATTATTACGCTTTTAAGTGTGTCGTCCAAATTAGTTCTCCCTCAGTTGAAATTTACCTATCGCTGATGACAAACAATTCCATTTTCTTGTCCAAGATAATTGTTATCCAAGTTTTATTATTTAAGTTACGCCTAAATCTTCATTACAGACGTAACTCATAGTTATGAAAATTAAAAAGTAATTGATATTCGTTTATAATATATTTGTATCCTGTCATAATACCTCTGTGTCGAATATAAAGGAATAGGAAAATGAACTGGTCATAAATTCTCTATACCTATACGTTCTAGATATTTTGTTAATAGGTTGTACATATTCTGTAATTGAGATGTAAAAATTCACGATAGAAAGTTATAAAGCACCAGATCCTAGACATAATAATAACACTATGAAATATTTGCAAATTTTACTACAGATGCAACAATTTGTTGTGTATTTCAAAGGAATCACATTTCTCTCATGTGCCAGGTATAAGTAGGCTCGGGAATATTACTAAACTTGATCCAATTACATAATAATGTCTAAGCTGCTTGTCAATGTGTGTGACGTGTGTTGGAGGTAACATGATAATATTATTATGATATAATGGCAGTGTGGCAAAGCAGTTACGATACAGGTCTAACGAGTCTAAATAAGTAAAAACCTATACGTAATACATTTATAAATAATTGGCTAACCAGGGCAAAACATTCTAATATGTAGAGTTTGTTGCCGAACTTGGAAATATTGTGGTAGGTATATAATATTTCTTTTACCCTATTTCAGAACGACAGAATTACTTTAATGTGATTTGAATTTGAACAAAACCGTAAAGTTCATTAATTATAATTAACGACAAACTGCACATCAGTTTCAAGTCAAGCAGTGAGCAAACTGATGGTGATATATTTTCTTTTTAATAATTAATTCATTATTATATACATTTTCCATTAGTCTTTACCAGGGGGGGCCGCTGGTAAAAGAATAATGTACAACTAAAATTATTTAAGTACTAAGAATAATGAAGATAATTAGCTATTAAATATAATGTGCGAGAGAGAGGTATAACCGATTGTGACGTCACGTTATTAACCCTATAGACCCATATAGACATATATATATATACACCAACTTGCGTAGAAATATTGTTTTGCAAAAAAGATAAAGATATATTTTTTTAATTGCTTAAAACTCAAATGTATTAAAACTTATCCTACTACTTATTTTAGATTTTGCTCATATTTTTGATTTTCTGCGTCAGAAAGTTAATAAATTTAATATTCATTCAATAATCCAAATATACGAGTAGCTAAGAACACTTGTGATCGCGTCACATTTCAAATAAAATAAACTATATCAATATCGGGTCGCCCGTTTGTGAGCTACGATGCCACATACAGACACGTCATACTTATAAACACCCTTTAGTTTTCGTCGGGGGTTAAAAATGCTAACAATAATTTTATTCATTTTATAACTATGGGAAATATACAAATACAATATCATATTTCATAAAACGCGCATGACTTTTCATTCCACGGAACAATTAAACTTAACTGAAAGTAATATTGCATCTCAAATTAAAATGCTTTTTAATTTCGCTTTTTAATAATAAATACCCTCGCCAAATAATATATTGTTAAAAATTAAATTTAAAAGGTTCTTCTTTCAATATATATTCGATTTTTTTAAATGTACAAAACTATTAAGTGGTTTTGCGCTTATTTCAGAATCTGTATAAAATTTGTTGGTGATTACAATTTATTATACTTATAATATTAGTAGGTGATACCAAAATGCAAAAAATAGGCCTGGTTGCGTACCCCATAGCCTCAATAGAAAATTCGTATCACACATCTCGATTAAGTTACCTACTAATTAACTGGCAGAACCGCGGCGCCGCAGTCACAGCCGACCAGACACAACAATTAGAACCTCTAATTACAATGTATTTTTGTTTTTATATTTACTAAAGTTCATTATTTAGGTGATTGATGTAAAATACTAATTAATAATAGAGGAAACATCACGCCTGTTTTCTCCATACAAAAAGAGCGGTCTACGCGATCCCTGTTTCGTACTTGGATAATACCGCTAGTAATTTTTTTTCCTGAATATCTATGTATATTATTTGTAAGCCTCTATTTTTTCCTTTTTTTAATATATTAATAATTTGAGGAGATATAGACGTTAAAAAAATACCAGACTTTTCGCTGTGCTTAAACATCCAGGAAACAAATTTGGCTGCATTATACAATAAAATCAAAACATAGGAACCTAGCTAAAGCTTTTTTTAGTGTATAATGAAAAAAATCTATAAATCAGTTAAGTTTTGGAGGAGGAAACAGGAATCCCCCAAACGTCAATATTTATATTTCCTTTATATTTTGTATGTCCTTAGGGTTGCCATCTTCAAAATAAAAAAAATAGGACATAACGCGATAAAACCCGGACTCTGGAGCTCAAAACTAACAAATATAGGCCTCACCAAATTCCAAAAAATAACAATATTTACTAAAAAAATCTAAATTCGGATATCAGCCGTCCGGTCCGGATGCTCCCCGGACGCCCTCAAAAGTAGGACAAATCCGGGGAAATCCGGACGGATGGCAACCTTATATAATTTCCTTCAACCGTGAGGTTTCCTCTTAATTAATGTACAAATATTTAGACAAAAAAAACCCGTAACACAAGTTCTGCGAGAACCTAGCATAGTGCCAGTTTGACTTGGCGTGGAAGCGTCCATACATTTTTTTATTATTATTCAAATAAGGGTATAAATAAAGTTAAAACTTAGCATAGAAGAAGTCGGTAACAAAAGTAGTTGACGCGTCTCTTAAGAGCCTACGTCGGATTGTTATATCTTGCAATTATATCACAGCCAACGCAGGGACGGTATCGCCGGCGATTGTATCGAGCGATATGACGCTGCACATGAGGCCACACACCACATCAGTACAGCTCGCGTGCTATAAGTCTTTACCATTTGATTATGCGAAGTAACCTCATCAGTAATTTCCATCTATTCCTGAAGGCGAAGGCTATGGTTGAAGCTGACAGAGTTAATAGATTATACCCTCGACATTTCAGTCGATTCGCCGAAAGCGTTGGCACACGTCTAGTCTACCCACTCTGTGACTGATCGACAGGATATGAGTTTTTACTATTTATAAAATAGTAGATGCATATAGTTATTACACTATGATGTATATTTTATTTTAAACAATAAGTCAGGAATAAAAACATAAAGATCCTTAATCTTATGATACGTTATAATAAAACAAAGGTAAATTTGGTCCATAACATCAATTCCTTTGAAAAACTTTATTACATTGAAGTTTTTCAAAGGATTCAATACTCACAAAACAGTATCTCGCAGGGTAGAGTTGTGCTCCATGATACACCCGTGCCGCGTATCACGCCACGGGGTCACGCGATGCCTGCATTACTGCTACAAGATTTCGTTCCTACTTAACAAATCGCTTTGTGTGAGATGTTGTTTGGCTTTTTTCCTCGCTTCACGAAGAATTCTTCACATAATCTATTGATAGAAAATATTACGCCATTAAAACATAACTTGTAAAAAATGCCAAGTCTCGCTACTTAAGTAGCCGGTCTACGACGACGACGTCCCAGACGACGGAATCACCTACTTAGGCTTGGATTCACACAGATCTCGCAACTTTTTACGGCAAAAAAACTACTTATCTATAAAGATATGTTTTTGATGGGAGGCAGTTTTTTTTTGGTAACAGATTAATTTATAGTAGTTTTTTGTCGGGAACTGCAAACACATATGAGATTACAAAATTATTTTTGCAGATGGCGTATCACTACGATGCAACAGACATACATATAAATATCTAGAAAATCCAAAATGTTTGAGTTTTTCCTTCATTTATACACTAAAAACTACTCGTATTCCTAATTTGAAGCGAAGCCGGTGTCTGCTAAAAGTGCCTAATACTTTTGATGATCGATCAGTGAGTGAAGTTATAATTCTTAAGCTTCTGTTTCAAATTGCATAAAATTTGAAAAATATTTTGTTTTTTCAATGTCTGTTTAGTTACTACAAATACATGCTTCTGGTTTTATCAACAAGAAAGTAATAGGGGGTCGAAAATGGGCTGAATTGTTTCTAGAAAAGGATGGTACGGTCGCGGTCAACTTGGCGGGGGCACTACCGTGTCCCCAGATTATATTGATCTAGATTGTAGGTAATTTATCTCTTAATTAAGTCTCATGAGTATTTCTGTGATCGTGTACATAGTTTTCATTAGCTGTGGGATAATTATTTTTATAATCGTATATTATTTCTTACGGGCGAATGACTTACACCATTTTGACCATAATATTACTAATTTGACCATACATTCCCACCACTGCGATATTTGTCTAGGATTACAGTGGTAATTATTAACAAAAAAAAAATATCTGATATGAGATCAGTGGTGCTCCTCGAGGGTCTCAAGACGATCAACGAAATAAATCAGAAGAATGAATAATATGATAATAATAATAATCTATACATATAATAAATCTGTAGAGGAGTCGTGTCTGTACATTGAAGATATTTGAAAAAAAATATGATGGGGGACCTTTATTTACGCAATAGTACCCAAAACTATGATTTTTGAAATTTTTGTCTGTTTGTCTGTTTGTCTGTTTGTCTGTTTGTCTGTGGGTTTGTGCACGCTAATCTCAGAAACGGCTTATCCGATTAAGATGTACTTTTCACTAATATATTGCGGCAAGCTTCACTTAACATTTAGTGTTTGTTTTATGTAAATCGGTTCATAAATAAAAAAGTTATGACAATATTAAAAGATCATGTCGTTTTTGCTGGACGTTTGTAGGAAGCGCGCGCCGGTCCCGGGAGCCGTGCGCCGCCGCGCGCGCGCGTCGCTTCAAATTGTATTAGCAGCAAACGCACCGGGGCCGCGGGGGTGACTTTTATTTGTTAGTTTTAGGCAAGCCTAGCAAGCTAGGTAGGAACAATCTAAGATTTTTTTTCTTGAGTTTATTACGAAAGTTATTTGTATAAAAATAGTTAGTACTTTTACTGTACAGTCCTTTGTGATAAGTAGGTACTGTATACATATTTGTTAGCGTAGGTTAGTAATAAGTAAATAAATAAAAACCGGCCAAGTGCGAGTTGGACTTGCACACCGAGAGTTCCATACAAACCTGATTGACATAGAATTTTGATTTGGTTACAGCTTGAATATATTAGAGACCTAAGTATTTGTTATAAGTTTCAATTAAACACATTCATGACAAACGGTACGAAGTTTTAAAAAATCCAAATATTTTTACTACTTATCTATATAATGTTACTAAAAACGTATGGTTTTAGACGTTGCTTGGTTTCAAATTTTATGATTTTGAGTTCACGGGAAGTACCCTTTAGGTTTTGATTCCCTTGCGAGTGTCGAAAATGACGAAATTTAGCGACATAAGCGACTGCTTTTGATTGCATTGGCTAAGAAGTCTGATTTTTCACTGCTTCAAGGAACAGTAGTTCCTGAGTATTTTATATAATTTTCATCACAACACGCGTTTCTGAGTAAAAGGGTCTTGACAGACAGACGGACATGGAAATGATCTTATAATATGTGTTTCGTTTTTTCCTTTTGAGGTACGGAATCTTAAAAACAGTTTTAAGATTTTCATAAATATACTGCTCTTTTTTTGTTTTTTCTATTTAATAAGATAGACGTTAAAAACATCTCGATAGTTACTAAACTGTGTTACAGGGGAAAACTGTTGATACAACTCGATTCTAATCGAGATACCTTTTGAAATTCTAGCCTTTTGCGGCCTGTCCTGGATATGTGTTAACAGTGTGATTATTATGGGTTTTTTTGTCAAATATCATATGTCATAATATTGATAGAGTATTCTCTTATACAAATCTATCTATACGCCAAATGCCGTACTTTTAATACAATTATAGCAAGGTTGAGTAGGTACCTACATTTATACAATACGTTATCCGAGAGTTATACTCAGCGTGCATCATTAGCAATGTATAATATTATTTTGCATCTATATTATAGTTCTCATTCCGTCCGTTTAAATTCATACTACAGCCTACTATTACTGTACATTTTTATAGTTTTCTTTGTCCAAATTATGTATTCGATAACTGCATAATATATAGAATTTTGATTAACATAAGTATTGTGTTTACAGTTAAACTAAAAAAGTTATGTCAATATAAGTTAGATTTATATTTGTCTTGATATTTTATTTCTTAGTTTTTATCATGGACCGAATGGTTTTTATGTTAGGTACAACTTAGGTTTGTTTTCTTTCTTTTGGGACTTTCTATATTTTGCTACTTTTCTGTATAAAATCAGTTAGTACTTTAACAGTGAAGTGATTTATAATCAGTACCTACATGTTTGGTTATTAATAAATAAAAAAACCGGGCAAGTGCGAGTCGGACTTACGCACCGAAAAGACCACAAAATTAAAAAACAGCGGGGCGCGCTCACTTAATATCATTGTCGCCACACCAGCAGCGTCGGCGTGGAAACGATCATCGTCTGTAGTCGCTGCGGCGCAAAATCCATACAAATCTTAGTACTAGATGTTCGTCATGTATGTACGCGTACTATCAAGTAGTCCCGTTCGCATTATAGTAATTGTACACGGTCGTTTGTCAAGCTGGTAGTAGGAATTGTCAACATAAAGTAGTTTTTTAAATACCTTACGACATTACGACAGTTTTTATAACTAAAAATATTTTTAAAACAGATATATTATAACACTGCCCTAAATCACTTTTCCACGCGTACGAAGTCGCGGGCACAGCTAGTAATATAATATAATAATAATAATAATAGTAGGTAACGTTCTATATTAATCGAAGGAACCTCGTAGTTAAATTTATGTTACTAGGTTAGTAAAGAGGTAATAAATTTCGCACATGCGAAACCTATGATGTCTGTCCAAGTGAAGTATATCCGCGTCAGGCCGCCCGCTGCAAGCCAGATACAATTTCACGCTGTGCCAACTTGCGAAATTCCTCGCGAAATTCTAATTTCATACAAAGCACGGATGACATCCCGGGATTCCCGGAGTCGCGCTTAACAGTTGTACGACCTCCTGCGCTTGCTGTACGCCATCGATTCTTTGTGTCGTGACGATACGGTGTAAAACGTTTCCATTTCATAGGTTTCGTTTGTACACCACGAAACTGAATTTCCAAAGTATTTCATAACAGCTAAATGTTGTAACTAATATGTTGTATTATTTGAATTTGTTGTTGTAACTTAAGGTAGGTATCAAAACTGATTTGAGAGCAATAATTACACTTAATAAACATCTAAGAACTAAATTGACTAAAAACGTACCTGTAAATTAAATGGTAGTTCGTTAATATTTTTATGATAATGATTTAAATCATTATAAAGCCTCGGCCTTCTCACGAGAGAATTTAATCCCCGAATAAGTTATTACATACATAATTCTTCATTAACATTACTGTTTAAACTTGGTCATTTTGCGGACTCTTATTGCATAAATTTACGCCAAAGTTAAAAGTACGATTAAACTAATCACGTTACCCTTACCTGAATATTAAAACATTCGAAATCCTCTCGTTAAATATGCTAAAGCCGGCAAAGAAAACTGGATAATCTGTTGGGTGTCCGGCGAATTAAGAAGCCGCTGCGTTTAGAAGCTCTTTTGTAAAGATCAAAGGCACTTTGCCGCCTCACTAATTGATCCCTGAATTTTGATGACATACTTAACTGAATTCTGCTAGCATTAAAAATTAATAAAAACGCCAATTTGCTTATCAAAGGTGACTTAAACCTTAATAATTAGAACACCGAATAAAATATATTATTAGTTTAATCAATAACATTAATTCGTTAAGAACGTATTTTAACTTGTTAAACTTATAAATATATATATTGAAGAAAGTGTCATTATATTCAAACAATACAAATTTATGCGATATTCCGAGAATAACTTGAAAAGTGTCATTCGGAAATAATTTCATTATATTTTAGCACTAACCTTGATAACGTAAAATGTGTAAATACACAAATATAAACAAAACATAACTCTAAGTTACAAAAAATATTTGTCATCTAAATAAATAAAAAATACGTACAATAAGTCAAAGCACTGAAGCAGCAATTTACTAAGGTATTTTCAATGCATGTTTCTAAAGAGTTTCGTGTTGCCATTTACAGGGCTATTGGTGTATTACTTGGGAAATCTGATTACAATAAACACGATATTACAGAAGAAAGTTAATGGCAATATTTATAAAGAAAAAATCTAGATCTTAGGATAAATATTCCAATTGGGAACGAATTTGATAGTTAAGTAGATAATATTACAGAAGAAACAAAAAATGGGTACCTAGGACAATACGTTAAATTTCAACCTACAGGTTTTTTTAATTAACGGTGAAAATTATAGTCAATAGACAAACAAGACGAGCACTAGCTAGATAAAAAAATTAATAATTTTTCCAAACTGTACAGTATTTTTTTCTTAAGGCATCTACATTATTCAGTTAAAGCAATACAAGTATATAAATAAATGCACATTTTGGTATTCTTCGTGGCAAGACGTGGCCTTACTAAAATTGTAATTGGCGTAGCGAGTAATTTCAAAGCGGATTTTTTTTCGTATATTATTTGGTTGGTAAGAAATTTATAACTTCAGCTTTTGCATACACACTTATTTTTGTTTAACCACTAAAGCGACCTGCGGATTATCACTAGCCGCTGTGAAGGGGAATGTCCCAGAATTGGCTAACATCCTCCCAATAATATCCTTTTTTTTGATTTCGCAAGGGAAATGCATTACGCATCCCCCGAGGGGTATGTGGGACTCCCGGCTCGCTACGGTCGGTTTACCCACTAAAACCATTTGCGGATTGCCATCAGCCGTTATGTTAGATGGAGTGTCCTCCGGAGGAGATCTGTCAAAGCACAGGCCACTTCTCCCTCGACTGGCCGGTTCACCTCTACAGGGACGGACTTCCATAAAATTCAGAGAGCGCTCCGGCAATCCCAATAATATCCTGACCTAGTCTATCCCAGTTACATAGAAACCACCTTGCCCCAATGAGAGTAGACAGAGTTGTAAGGAAATCCGTGGTCTACTGTCATACATTAAAAACCGAAGTTTAACTGAAAACTCTACTTATTTTTAAAATGTCAAAATTTCACTGAACCGGAGTGACCCGCGTCTAAACATTTCAAAACTTTGGCTTCAGTATGGAATTATTTATTGACGTTAGGGTGCAACTTCGCTCAAACAAGAATGCTTTTATACAAGGAATGAATTTTCCCCTTAACAAGTTTTTACATGATCAAGTTTATTGGCAATAAATGTCCAATAACTGAAAATGCCCTTCAAGGGTGAAAACTTAATGTGAAGTAATCTTGACAGTTCAAATAAATTACTGCTAACATGATTGTTGAAAATTGTCTTACTACAGTGTATAATTAAACAGGATGGACGAAAATTCAGCAATTTAGGTACCAACCCGTTAAAATAATCTTTTAACGGATTTTAGGAAACCTGACACTGTGTCACTTGTGAAAAAAAAACACATTGACTATTGTCTATGATGTCGCCTTGGTGGTATACTTGTTTGTAGTATGGCTCTCGACTCCAGAGTTGATTTGATTCCGGCGGAAACAACAAAAAATTATGTTTTAACTTTTTGTGAATGTGATTGTTAGGACAATGTCGGCTGATCATTTGATTGATGTGTCGCATGGACATGTGAAGAGTCGTTCATATGTCCCACTGGTCATATGAGTTGCTCTTTTATATTTAATATGCACATACATAATCACTATTACTTTACTTGTGCGTTGCGGTGGTTGCCAAGTTACAATTAAACTGGTCATCAAAATCGGGGCGCTATGAATACGAGAAATAGGCCTCGCCTGTCAACATTTCTCAAAAAGCATTGCATTTCTGGGAGTCGTTAAATAGAATTAGCATAAATGATTGCACAAATAGAGGTAAAATAATCATATGGGGGTTTATTGACGTGCAGGCGAGTGGGGTGCCACGCCTCCCGCTCGGCCCGCCGGCCGGGCACCGCGCGCGCTCTTCCGAGAACCCCGTAATAGTTCTGCGACTTGGTTCACTATAACGCGACGACGCCGAACAGCTTTTTTACAACTATTTTAATTAAGATTTGCAGGATATAAATGAACCTATGAAAACTTTTTGCAATTTTGAAATATTACTTCCAAACAGCTATTTTGTTTGAATAATTGTGATCGCTTTTTATAGAAAACCGGTCGACGTTGCCGCCATATAACGGCCGTATTACATGGGTCAGGGACAGACAGACAGAAGTACAACAAAGGGACCCTAATGAGTTCCGTTTTTTTAGGTACCTACGGAACCCTAAAAACAATAGTAGTGTTTTGTAGAATATGATGATTAGTTTTATTTTTAATTTACCTAATGTTATATTTGTTAGTGCTCTTTCGTCTTAATAATAATTGTTAAATATTATACTTTCGATGCGTCTGAACCCTGGCATGATATCTACACTATCTACATACATCTACACTAATATTATAAAGAGGAAAGATTTGTATTTTTGTATGTAACGACTTAACTCAAAAAGTACTAGACCGATTTTAATAATTCTTTTTTCATTAGAAAGCTACATTACGACTGAGTAATATAGGCTATATAAAAATCAATTGCTCTTCATTAGAGTGGCTAAAACTCGAGATCACTGATTCGGCTATTTTTAGTTTTGAAATATTCGTGGAAGTCCCGGGAAGGTTTAACGGTTTCCATGCTCAACGAAGTGGGCACGGGTCAGCTAGTGTTCTATATAATACATAATATCATGCGTCTACTTTTGATAAAATATCTTAACAAACATGCTCTCCTATAACATCACATGAGGCTGCTATTTTAATGAATAATGTTAAAATTAACGAGTTGCATAAATGCTTTTATAAATAATATTATTATAATCCATCTATAAATTAATACAACGGATTTCAGCTAACGCGCGGACGTTACCGTATTACGGATTCATTTAGAATTACCATATCAATAGGCTGCAATTATAAAATATTTATTGGTACTAATAATATTCCAGACGGATTGGTAATATTATTACGAACTGTTTTAGGCTTTGAATATTATATTGCATAGCAAATTAATTTACAAATTGTTTACGTTTGTCTAAATTGCTTGACAGAGAAGAATGATAGCATTGTCTACCTTTAGTCAAATTAAAGGATCTATCTATCGGCTATTTGGTTGTGAAACTAGTCTAATAAATAATTTATGAGCCAAAGTATCAATCTTCGGGAATCACCGGGCATGTGGCATTGTTGATGAGACAGTATTGATCTCGCAGTACGGAGAAGAGATTTGTTGGGATATCCGCGGAGATGGATTGCGCTCACCGAAACTATTACCGTGGGCTTACTGTTTAAAATTCAATGTTATAGTCACAAAAATTTAGGGATCTACCCTCTGTATTTTATTGTGCGGGGTCAAATATATTTATTCCTACCTTTGTATTTGTTGTTCTAATGCCCACGTACTCGCTCCATCACAGTGAGTGCTCGGCAGATGTAAATTGAAGTTCGAGTAGTAGAACTTCGGCAAAACTCATGAATTATTAGGAATGGGTTTGTATAAAGTTATAAAGCTATATTATGTCTTGTATAACAAAATAATCATGAAATAAGTGAGTGAAGTGAATTTTTTTTGAGAGTTCAATATTTATTTATTTATTATAGTATTGTCTCCATTTTTTTAAATAATTCCTGGAAATGCTACAATTCCTGAGAATTGTAGTTTTTATTATATCTGGTTTAAAGATTCGGCATAGGCACCCTCTTGTATTTCGGATAAAATATCGCACGCGCTCTCTCTATGCAACTTTTATCTATCTATCTACCTCTATATCTATATCTTCTTACATATAAAAATGAATTGCTGTTCGTTAGTCTCGCTAAAACTCGAGAACGGCTGAACCGATTCGGCTATATTTAGTCTTAAAATATTCGTGGAAGTCCCGGGAAGGTTTAAACGGTTTATATGCTCAAAGAAGTGGACATGAATCCTGTGATATAATAAAACCTATTGCATTGTGTCATTCTTATCTATACTAATATTATAAAGAGGTAACATTTGATTGTTTGTTTGTTTGTTTGTTTGTTTGAATGGAATAGGCTCTGAAACCACTGAACCAATATGAAAAATTCTTTCACCGTTGGAAAGCTACATTCCTAGCGCTGAACATAGGCTATATTATATGTTTAAAAAAAGTAGGGTTCCTTACTAAAACCCCAAAAATGTAGCCCAAAGTGTAAAAAAACGACCTCCAAAATTTCTTACGTCGTGTGCGATTCGACAACGGCTTGACCAATTTCGCAAATTTTTTTTACGGTATGTTCGTTATTGTCACGAAAAGGTTATTATGAACGCGGGGTTTGAACCTGGGCTCGATCGATTCACGTTGTTGCCAGTTTATATGACACGGGTGTCATGGTAACGACATTGTTTACAAATGGAAAATAAAAATTATGAAATGCTATAAATACCGTTTTTATAAGCTTAAACTATTTGGATTAATAAAATTATAAGGATTAACAAAAACATGAATCCAAATAGTTTAAGCTGATATAAATACGGTATGTATAGCATTTCATAATTTTTGTTTTCCATTTGTAAACAACGTCGTTACCATGACGACCGTTAGACGTTATAGACGTTTGGCTACGTTTCCATTGACGCGGGGCGAGGCGGACAGGAGCTTGCGGTACCCGAATTGACCAATCACTATGCTCGAAATCTCCGCTCCACTCCGCTTGGGAACCACTAAGTTCCTATGCGCCCCGCTCCGCGTCAGTGGAAACGCCAAGATTGGTGAGGTTTTCCAAATCTATGCATCTATACAAATAAATAAAATTGAAGTGTCAGTTTGTAACTTTCAATTAGCAACGTTTTTCTAAATGCATATGACATTTTAAACGATATCTTCTGCTTTTTTTTTGCATTGGCAACGATATTTACTGAAAACGAAAATGTAATTAAAAAAAAATGTCTGTCTGTCAGCGTGTCACTTTGCTCCGGCTAATCTCTGGAACGGCTGGACCGATTTTAACGAGACTTTCACTGGTAGATAGCTAAAGTTATAAGGATTAATTTAGGCTACTTTTCATCACCATCATCATCGTCATCTAACTAATGATCACCGAATTGGCTGGACCGACTGTGACGGGAGCATTCACCGGGCTTAGCTTATGTTAGTAGGAGTAATCTATACATCTATATGTATAAAAGTAAGTCGTGTTAGTTAAATTATTTGTAACTCAAGAACGGCTTTATCGATATGGCTGAAAATTGGTGAGGAAGTAGCGCAAGTAGACGGACATAGGATACTATTTATTCCATTTGACAGCGTTTCCGTGAACGTTGCAGGTTCTGCATTAGGGTTTCGCGTTGTGGGTTCCGCGTTGCGGGTTCAGGGTTCCCGCGTTGCGGGTTCCGGGTTCCCGCGTTGCGGGTTCTGCGTTGCGGGTTTCGGGTTCCCATGCTGCGGGTTCCGCGTTGCGGGTTCCGAGTTCCCGCGTTGCGGGTTCCGGGTTCCCGCATTGCGGGTTCCGGGTTCCCGCGTTGCGGGTTCCGGGTTCCCGCGTTGCGGGTTCCTGGTTCCCGCGTTGCGGGTTCCGGGTTCCCGCGTTGCGGGTTCCGGGTTCCCGCGTTGCGGGTTCTGCGTTGCGGGTTCCGGGTTCCCGCGTTGCGGGTTCCGAGTTCCCGCGTTGCGGGTTCCGGGTTCCGCGTTGCGGGTTTCGGGTTCCTGCGTTGCGGGTTCCGGGTTCCCACGTTGCGGGTCCCGGGTTCCCGCGTTGCGGGTTCCAGGTTCCCGCGTTGCGTGTTCCGGGTTCCCGCGTTGCGGGTTCCGGGTTCCCGCGTTGCGGGTTCTGCGTTGCGGGTTTCGGGTTCCCATGCTGCGGGTTCCACGTTGCGGGTTCCGGGTTCCCGCGTTGCGGGTTCCGGGTTCCCGCGTTGCGGGTTCCGGGTTCCCGCATTGCGTGTTCCGGGTTCCCGCGTTGCGGGTTCCGGGTTCCCGCGTTGCGGGTTCTGCGTTGCGGGTTTCGGGTTGCCCATGCTGCGGGTTCCGCGTTGCGGGTTCCGGGTTCCCGCGTTGCGGGTTCCGGGTTCCCGCGTTGCGGGTTCCGGGTTCCGCGTTGCGGGTTACGGGTTCCCGCGTTGCGGGTTCCGGGTTCCCGCGCTGCGGGTTCCGCGTTGCGGGTATCGGGTTCCCGCGTTGCGGGTTCAGGGTTCCCGCGTTGCGGGTTCCGGGTTCCCGCGTTGCGGGTCCGGGTTCCCGCGTTGCGGGTTCCTGCGTTTCGGGTTTCGGGTTCCCGCGTTTTGGGGGTTCCACGTTGTTTTTTTTTTAGTTGAATTTCATCATAAACTCTTTTTATGCTCAACGAAGTGGGCAAGGGTCAGCTAGTAGATAATAATGTTGTATTTGAAAAAAATACGAAACATTCATACGAGTAGA
Source organism: Celastrina argiolus (assembly GCA_905187575.2). Classification (NCBI taxonomy): domain Eukaryota; kingdom Metazoa; phylum Arthropoda; class Insecta; order Lepidoptera; family Lycaenidae; genus Celastrina; species Celastrina argiolus. The sequence goes on from LR994581.1 coordinate 10,961,544, forward strand.
TATATTTAAAAAAAATCTTGAGTCACGTTCGCAAAAATCTGTTTTAACTGTGGCACCAACCTATGTAGAACAAAAATAAAAAGTGATCAACGTAGAAGCGACATTACCGCATCGCCCTGCGCCGTTCCGTGTACGAGAGCTAAGGGATGCACAGACATACGAGCTATTTCTTTTTTACAAATATAGAGATGTTACTGATGGATGGATAATGTAGCCTTCAAATAGTGAAAAATTATCGATCTCAATATGATGATCGACGCCTACATAGATAGTATTATAATGCCTTTTTTCAATTGTGCAATTTACATTCTATTTATATTATGATGACCTCAGTGGTTGAACGCGTTGGTTCTCGGGCGAGAGGTTGCTGGTTCGAATCCTGCCAAAAGAACAAAAAGTTATGTTCCTGGGTCTTGAATGTGTATTAAATGCGTGTTTTTTTTATAATAAAAATCTTAAATATGTTTATAGTATAAAAGTATAAAATATATTATTTCCGTTGCCTGGTACCCGTAACACAAGTTCTTTGGATACTGAGTATGGGGCCAGATGGACGTGGTGTGAAATGTCCATGGATATATTATACTTAATACCTGAAGCAAAAACTTTTATGTTGTTATAAAATAACCACCGTAACCAAACCTATGTACCTGCCCAACCGTATCAAACTAAGGAATGATTGTTATAATATGATGATTATAAAATCACTTTATATTTTAACAATGCAATATAATTTACATTTTTCAGAATTTTGGATATCATTATTTTCCCAGACAGGCAGTTGAGCGTATGCAGATTTATCGTAAATGCGAAAGTGATCGTTATTCGTTAACTTATATTGTCATACATTTTATTATAAGTATTATTATATTCTTTTTTTAATTTTGAAGTATTATTATATTCAAACTTTGTGAGTTTTCTTTCAATTTGTTATTTATTGCTACGCCGGTATAATAAATACTATATAATTATAATGTTTATATATAATGCTGTTTTGTTCAATATGTATTGCATTGTCTGATAAGCTAAAAAGTCTCTTGACAGACAAACGGACGAATACTGAAACCACCTAGCCTTGACAGTGGCACTCCTTATTGTTGACTTTCCGAAAATAGCTTGTTAAGTTTCATTTGAAAATAAAATATTTTGATTTGATTTCTAACACACACATTTAAATATTTTGATTAGTTAGGGGGATATAATTTGTCAATTTGTTAGATGTTTGCCGAGGCCCTTATTTCTAGTTCACATTTTCACTTAAACGTTCTATTAAGCCGGTGTAAGTAGCAGCGAGTACACTTCGTCGATTAGTTCCATATAAGCGCTCCAACTATTAACGGTTTAAGCGGATAAGCCCCAAAACTAATAGCTCAGACACGAGTACTGTTGATTATTCAAATCTCATTGATACTAAATTTACTCTATTATTCAAACTACCTCTAATGAAATATTGCGTCACTTTGTCTTCCAATATAATCCTAACGCGGCCTCCCCGGTCGTCATTTAGTTTAATTAGCTCGCAAACATTCCCCCCCATTACTAATAAAAATATTTGCACAAGTGATTAGCTATTCAATATTTCCTGTCTTTGTCTTATAAAATGACTCTTCCAACGTATCATACAAATACAGCTAATCTAATCAGCTGTGTAAATATTCTCATAAGGGGGTTTTAATGAAAATAAAATTAAGACAATCTTCATATTATATTTTTCTGTGTGTTTGTACACACAGAAAATAATACACAATTTTTATTCACACTTTTCCACTTTTTTAAATTTAATATTTAACAATAAAACTGGAAAAGTGTAAATAAAAGTTGTGTGTTATTATTGTGAACATGAATTTCCATGATGAACTAACAGGACATTCAGTCAGTTATTTCTGTGTGTCACTGAGCTCTTTCTATACGGCTACTGCTGGACCGATTTTAATTAAGTTTTTGTCTTCACTCTTCAGGTGGATTCGAACATGGTTTAGATTTTCAATTAGACTGTTAGTGGCGCTACTGTCATTTCGTATATAAACTTTATTCTAAGCGGCACGAAGTACGCCAGGCCAGCTGGTACCTATGTATAATTTTATATGACAAGGTTAGTTTATATCTCTGAAAACTATTACTTGTTAAAGAAGACAGATCGATAAAGGAAGTAAAAGTTTAAATTGTGAAATGAGGTCATCAACTCGTGGCGGGATATGGAAATTAGGTTCGCCGTAGCCGTGGCCATTAGCTCTTTATAATTGAACTTTGTTGTGATTTCGAAAGCAAGTTTATTCTTTCTAACTGAAATTAAAGGTTGTAAAGTTTATACCGTATATTTGATTAAATTATTATTAAAAGAACAAGGAAAAGAAGGTTTCCTTAATTTTAGTTTACCAAAACCATAATAGACTTTGATGACAATTATGTATATTCAATAGAATTCTATGAAATATAACTAAAGTTTATACCTATAACGGGTGTAAAAAGAGCAGTCACTATGTGTGATTGTATTACCTTTTCTCATGTATTTTTTTTCTTGTTTTTTGATTCTATGGTAAATTGATTATAATATGCAGATGTATTTGATATTAATGTATATTACCACACAGTAATTGTGGAAGTGGAAGCCCCAGAGGGAGATCTCTGACCGAGCGAAATGGTATGCTCGGTCTGATGGTTTTCAGATGTCGTATATAATATAGCGCCGGACTTAGAAAACTTCGATAGCGCGATGCAGGATTGTGGCGCTAGTAGTACCGCCACAAGCTGTTCTGTTCTAAAAGCCATTAATAAGGGGGCTACCTACGGCACTTTTCGTGATGTTGATTACACGGCATAAAAAAAGTAAATCACAAAATAAGTCGTATTTGTATGGTATTTGTATCTGCGAAAAATTGGTGAAAAATTAGCCTACATAAAGTATGCCGTGGGCGTACTTACAATTTTAGAAGCTATAAAGCTTAATTTGTATGTTTGCAATTTGCCACTCGCAAAATAACCATTTTGCATGTCATATTGCAAATTATTGGGGCTGGCAGGCAGCGCGGTCTCGATACGTGGGCGATGCTTGATTGATTTCTGTAACATTTAAATCTTATCATCTGTACTCTATACTAATATTGTTATATAAAGGAAATATTTGTTTTTTGGTATGTTTGTAAAAACTCAATACTAATAAGTTTTTTACCTAATAGATTTCAATCGTTATTTCATCATTAGCACACATTATCTTTGAGTAGCATCGACTATATTTTTGTTCATTACTAACTGTCCCGATAAACTCCGTACCGCCTCCCAATTAAGTTTGTTGACACACTGAGTACCTACTGACTGCAGCACCACGTACCGGATCTAATTGTTAATCTGAACCTCGAATCCTGTAGACTATACACATTTTTTTTAATTAGTTCAGCCATAAAATAGTAAAAACCAGTTACTTGAAAACCTCGAAAGTACGAAAAACTTACATTAGAAAACGCCTTAATTATTGAGCACCATTAAATCCGTTCCATATTCCCCATCGTATAAATGTCACAAGCTACCTCATGCTGTAAGTAACGGACCCATTTAGTCAAAATGCAGAAGAGTTAGGTCGCGTTCACTAGATTAAAGTTGGACGTGCACAAATACTTGTATTTTCGCAAAAAAAGTTTTTTCATTTAAATTCTGTTAAACTCAGGCAACATTGAAACATTGCCGTAAAACAATGCGTGTGTATGTGTATCATAATTTTCTTTATTTTTGCGACAAAAAAATAAGAATGAAAAAAAAGAAAAAATTTTTTTCCAAATAAATAATAAAAAAAATACATTTCCAAAATGAGGAAAGGTAGTATAATCGTATCTCAAAGTCATAGTGACTGTTATTTTTACACACTGTATATTTTTAGGGTTCCGCAAGCAAAGGGTAAGAACGGTATCCTATTACTGAGACTTCGCTGTCCGTCTATCCGTCTGTCTGTCACCAGCTGTATTTCAAGAACGATGATAGCTAGACAGTTCAAATTTTCGCCTATGGTGTATTTCTATTGCCATCGGTTACGGCGTTGTTAAACAATACTAATAATAATTTAATAAAACAACCGTGATTTTTATACTTTTATACAGTACCCTTTCTGCGTGATTCCTACTCGAACTTAGCCAGTTTTTATCTTTATTATATAATAACATAGATTTATTCTTGAATGAATGTATGAGTATACTAAATCCAATAATAAACAAAATCTTTGTGATGTAAATTATTTCAACTAAGATTTGAGCTTGGTATATTCAGTCACTTTAGATTTTAGAACGCTCATTAACCGCTGTTCATATTAATTTCATAGTAGATCTTGGAAACTATTAACAGTGTTTAAAATTCAACAGTGTATACACGACCTAACGTTTGAAACAGTGGTAGCTGTCTCGAAGGCGTTAAATTGAAACTTGGACATACAATTAGGAATTTAATACTCCGCTCTAAGCCGGATTAGGAAAACTACTTAAGTTCCCTAATTTGGTAACAGTTTATACTTAGAAAATTTTATCTGATTTAAAATAGCAGTAAGAATTATTGGATCCTATAATTAAAATTACTTTAGCTGAGATACGCAGTTAAAATATTTTTAGGTACGAAGAGTTAATTCATATATAATATGCTCAAATACATTTTTATAACCCTCAACGAAAACAGTCTTCAGTGTGACGTTTCTGGTTGTGTATGTGTGTCTGTCTGTGGAATCATATATCCGAAACGGATGAACCGATTTTATTCTAGTTTTTACATTTGAAAACTGAGGCGATCGAAAATGATCTTACTGTTGCTTGACAGTCCGGAGGCTACTCAAAATTTTTAGTTTTGTGTATGTAGTTATTATAAAATGCGTAAAAACTTTTCATTGTGCCTAATGATAGGTACCCACCACCCGGTTTTCCACCGATTTTACCGCAAATTGTTCCACCATACAAATATGATCTATTTTGTTAAGTACCTACTTTTGTATGACGTGTATGTTGCCACTATTGAAATCGGTATGTTCTATTTTTCACCAGCAAAAATCGGTTACAAAAAGTATATCATTTATAGTACCTACAATCAAAGAATTGAAGGTGTTATTGCATATAGTTGGCGGTACAAAAGGCGCTGACGTTGGTAACATTAAGTTATAAGCTGATAATCCCCGCTAATGAAACAGGTCAGACGTGGGCAATAAAAACAACGTAATTCGGAATGTTCAGCGGTTTGTTAATTAGACAACTTCCATCCGGGAACGGCCACTCGAACAGTCTAGTGCACTACAAAACGACTGCAAACCTGCAACCATATTACAGGGTTGTCAGACGTTCAATATTATTGTGATACGCATTGCTAATTAGACCGGCTGAAGCACTCGAGGGCCCTCGTACTTCTTAGTTTAGCTTTATTAGCGGGAGCAGAGGCGAGTGGCTTTAGTTTGAGTTGCTTGTAAAAGCGCAGTCAACGTGGTAATCCCATAAGTTTATTGTCATATAATTTCTGTAAATATAGCTAATGACAAATGCGAATAAAGTATATTGCATGATCATATTATTATAATAATGTTAAATTGCACTAGGCCCGGCCTGTTTTACTACACGTGATTTAACCTACTTTAGACCATTATGCATGCTATTTTCTCCAAAATAGTGGGTAGGCAAATAGCCATTAAAACGATTAATTTAATACATCAATTATATGCCATAAATAAATAATTAGGACAAGAAGCAAGCCGTAGGAAACGTTCTAATTCAACGAGCATTAATATTCTGCGATAATATCCCCGCGCAGTGCAAACGCAATCAAACTCGGCAAACTCAAACACTGAGGCTGTCCTCGTAAACGAGTAATCGAGTGTTCAATTGAGCAAGATCTCGATTATCCAGAAATTGAAATCGAACGCGGCAAGCGAATTGAAAACGAATACTCGTTGGTACTTTTTTGGTTCCAAAGAAACTCCAAGAAGCAATCTTTGTATAAAATTGTTAGAAGAAAATGTACGACGAGAATAAAATCGGTATGGTTGCAATGCAAAAAAATTGTATATTTAAAACATGTCTGATTAGAATAAGGACCGTCTCACACATAAACAAGATGCGGCCGAGGCATTTATTTTGATAGCGTTTCAAAATTGAATTATTTTCAGTAATCACTACAAAAGTAGATATTATACATTTATTGCAACAGCTGAAGAATTCAGCCTGGCGCAGCACAAATTATAACTCATACATACAATGAAACGTGTATCTTCTTGGATAAAAGTTATATTTTTTTATTGTTCTCTTCAAGCAGCGCCTCGTCAAGTGTCGGTATAAACTGATCTAAACGCTTTGACTAACTACAAAAGGCAATTCGGAATACGCAAAAATATCAAAACATAAATTTTAGTACACCTACTACGAGTAAATTCCGAATCAATTTAATATACCTATAAATGTAACCAAAAAAAATCCGTTAAAATAAACGTACCTGTTTGTTTCTCTTTCTTTCGCGGTGAAATAAGTGATATTTAAATTGGAAGCATTATATCCCATACTGAGATTTGTTTACACTTATGTACTTTGGACTCGGAATGGAGTATAGTCACTCACTCATTCTGGCACATTTCACATATAAAAATAAACCAGTAACTAGTAGGTATTTCGTTAGCAAAGCTATTTCGCAGACAAAACATCAAAAGTTGTTATCTATAGTACGTCCGAGATAAATTTTAACCTAAACGTAAACAAACCCGTCCATGACCAAAGACTAGTCAGTGATGCCCAAAGAGAATATAATCACTACGGGTGATGGCAATATTAATACAATGATTTTTGTTTGCTATGAATCCATAAACTATAGGCTTGTATTCTACAATCGGCAGTGTCAAAATGGCGTATTCTTTCTCTGAAAGATTTTCATTTGATGTTTAAACATATTAATTGTTATAAAATGTATTGGATAATGAAGTGTAATCCTTTAATATACCTGTGAAAGTGTTGATAAGTGTGCACAATAAGTGATGAAGGGAAAATTTCTGTGTTTTCGGTTTGTTTACCTTTAGGTTAAATTTATCAGGGATGAACTATACCTACGTCGGGTATCCTCGGAAGTATACGATGCACACTTAAAACTCATTTGAAGTTATATTTCTTACGTAACCAAATTGGAAGAAAATCGAAATTAGCCTAAATGCTAGCGTAATCGAAGCAATATTTAATTAAGATCAATTTTAGTTCAAAGAGATTCCCTTATATAATTTTATGATGAAAGTAAAATATTATTTTGTTTTTAGAACCAGGTGAAAGAGCGACGAACCTTACTTCATTACGCGTCCCTAGTATGGTTTCTCTTAGACATGCCTTTGAATTTTAAAATGAGCGTCCGCCCTGATTCAACCTTCCTACCTAATTATGTTTATAATATATTATACAATGTAAGTAGAATATTCTAATAGTTCTATGAGGGCATATCTGTTTTACGAAAAAGAAGAAAATAAGAAAAAAAGGTTTCAAAAATAAGTAGAGTAAACGTATTTTCGCTGCGGGCAAAAGCTTCTATTAAATAATTATGTTCTCTAAAAAGCATAAACTTAGCTGTTGGTCTTCCAAAACACTATTAACATCCATTCTTTGTTCTTTTGCAAATACACGCATTAGCAACAACATAATAAGTAAATAAAAAGTAATATATAGGTAGGAAATTTGGTGGTTAGATATGGTGGTTATATACTTAGGTAGCGAGAATCGTCAGAAACACTTAGGTATTGATTGGAGACGGGATGGTTTACAAAGCTATCCAGATTTCGCACTATTCTTGTGACAACTAAATCTATTGTTGCGTCTGAAGCATATCAGCTGTGTTTGCACGTCCATTAATGTTTGCTGCCATTATTCCTTGAATGAATAATTAAACATTTCATGACTGAGATTTAATGGTGTACTATTACTTTCTGTATTATAGTACAACTACACCACTATATGTAGTTTTTAATACCATGACGTACTAGTTTTTGATCGCGGCTCCGCTCGTGTCAATACAGTATTGGGATACTGTATTGATACACTGCACTTTTTCGGGATAAAAACTATCCTAAGCCTTTTCACGGCACTTAACAATAATAAAGAGGAAAAGAGCATTATACCTATGCTCTTTTCTAAAGGCTAAAGCGTGTAGAAGTTGCCTGTTCAATTTAATTATAGATTTATGATAAATAGTATAGAAATATATATAATATAATATTATATTATTTAAATATCATCTTGATCTTGAACACAATATATTCAAGATCAAGATGTATTTAAAAAATAATTGTATTTTATTTAACAAGTAAAAATACAATTTTCCACGTGTTTTCCTGGTATTTATACTAAGCTATCGAGAAAATAGAGCAGCTTGTCCATCATAAATTTTAGCTGCATCTTTTTTAATAACCTTATTTTACGCGGCTTTAGGAAACATAGCGAAGTATAATTCATTAAAAGCCAGGCCTAATAGAATTAAAATTAAGGATATTTAAAGAAATCTTTCAAAATAAAGACATTCCCAACAAATGTTTCAGCATGGTGAATTTATTTGCATAATTCAGGAACCGAAATCCTTTTGTCCGAAGCCAGGCGTCGAAATAATAAATTCACTCTATGTTCTACACTCGAAATATTCTATCTTAACGAAATTATTAAGCCACCTAAAAGGCACCTTTTAATGCGACTTTCATAAATAATGCTTAAATGTTTGTGTCAAAGGAAATTAAATTTACATATTACGGTACATTTATTGTGGACCTTTTATAGTTTCAAATATTCTCTATTTATGCCAGACTTACTTTGATTTATCGAAACTCTTAGGTACTCAGTACGGCTGTACTTGCCTATTTTTCAAAGGTTTATTTTTCTCCTCTCCAATGTTGCCTTTTTAAAAATTTCAAGAAGTCAGTAATTATGAGACAGAAGTAAATTCTTGACGATGACTTGATGAATTATCTTACTCGAATTATGCTATTGGCATTCTGCCTTGGTTGACAAAATAGAAATTAATGGTTTAGTATAATTCATTTAAACACTTAAAAAAAGTATAATTGAATTCAAAGGGCTTGTCGTAAATTTAATAATATATTTTTTGTATGGTTCTATTACTTTCTTCGGATAAACTGTAGAATGTATTTTCCTGGGCATTATGTATTCCAGCAGTGTAGGACATCGGTGATTCGCCCGCGAACACAATATGTGTAAATTTAGAAAACGTTTTCGGCACATTATTACTTTAGGGATTTTCAAGGAAATTGCCTTATTACCCGTTTTCAGTTCGATTCTAAGCTAGGATTTAGTGGGATTTGCCGGTTTGCCAAATATTTATTTATTAAATGGTGATTGGTTCGCACATATTTTTAAATTATCTTTCGGTTTTACTTTTTCTATTTTGCTAGGCACTTAATTATTTTTAGGAAATGCCTACGTATTTACATAATTAATAAGGATTAAATTTTATTCTTCGATAATGTGGATGTAATTAATATTATGCAATTAAAGGCTACTGTAGTCATTTAACTATCAAAAAAAAATGTTCAACATCAACAAGCTTAAACTTTTTAATAATGATAATATGGAATATGATATGAGATAAATTATGTATAATAATTCAAATTCAGAATACAAAGTTAAATAACATAATACAGATTTTAAATAAAAGTTTGTACTTTTCCAACCTCGTATTGGAACTAAAAATGAAACACGAAAAGGCTGTAACCACACTCAACGCATCATAAAGCAAGCTTTGAGGGGATTCAGGGCACGTAAATGTGGTGTATGAAACAAACTAAACAGTAAGAATACCTCGCCCGCCCGCTCGTAGGTAAATTGTTTTGCTTGTTATTTATGTTCGGCTGCTTGCTAATACGTGCGTTGTGTGTTAAGGACACGGAATTTTCCTACGAAGTTGCGAGTCAATAGAGCTATGTGATTAGGAATTGTAACACTCTGTAACTTACCGTACGTCGAGTTACAACTTCTTATTGCGTTATCGCCAAAGCTTCGTCTAATTCAATATTTATACACTATTTTTGCCTCATTAGTAAATACAATTAAGTTTTATTTTGGGTATAATACTTTTCATATTTTGTTCTTATACAGACTCTAAAATAGGTAAGTTTGTGGTAGCATAGAATACGATTATTTTATAATACTAATTACTAGGTAGGTATAATATCCTAGCAATTAATTTTCAATTGTTACTATATCATCGACTTTTTTGTGCATAAAATTAAATAAAAAATAACTCAATTTACAGAGTTTTCGTACAAGGTTTGTAGAATGAGGGTACGGTAGTCCGTAATAACTAACTACCAAATAATCAGTAGAAGTCGCGTGCGTCGCAGTCGTTCACGCTTTCCGAAGTAATTATTTTTTGTTTAACTTCACTACTTCGTGCTTGAAAAATCTATTGATTCTACCTACGAAGTATAGACTTGTCGATTTTTGGTCAATTATAATATTTGGTTATTTAAAATTTTCTTTCGATCGTGATGGCAAATTTTTGCACAAATCACCAATACTACCTATATGCCTACTAATATTTATTAGTTAGTTTTGCAAATTTTAAAAAAGAACACCATGTCTGTTGCGATAATTTTATGAGGTATCTCAGTACATACCTAAATTACATAGCAATTCATCAAAATTTAGAACCTATTAAAGCAATCGAACCTGGCTCATTTACATTAAACCACAACTTAGGTACAAGATGGGGGTTGTACTTTACACCACTTTAAACGTTGGTTTAATTTAGCCTACATGTAGAAATACAATACACATTTTGGGTTACAGGGGCTACCTGGTAACTAAAAGCACATTTTGACATAAGACCAGTTGACGAGCGCACAAATCGCCTGACGCCATGACTCTATCACACTACAATCAAATAACCTAAAAAGAAATCTGAGAAACTTAATTGTTTGAAATCAATATATTACAGTAAGTTGCAGATTTTGTCTAGAAGGTATGTGAAAATTATACTTTTCATTAAAAAGTTCAATAGACTACGTCGATAAAAGATTCAATTTTATATTTATTATTGAAAAGTAATAAAAAAACGAATAACAAATATTTTTTCTGGATGTAAATTAAGCGGCATTTTAAATGTCGAAATTTAAGCGACATTTAAACTGAACACATTTATTTGACAACATGCAATAATACTCGTAAGTATAATAAATATTTTGAAACGTTAAAAGAAATTCTTTCGCTGCACGATCATGATAATATAAAAATAAATAGCACTGTCAGTACATTTTATGAGGTGTACGTCGAAACTGTGTGCTTCTTTTTGTTTGATAATATTTATTTGTAATGTCTTATGAAATGGAAAAAAGAACGCGCAAGAGTGTCAATAAAAGTTAACATAGACGTCATTAATTTTAACGTAGAAATAAATAAATATATATCATTCATAATATAGGATGTTTATTTTATTATTATGTACAATTAAATATGGTGCTTATACTTTCTGGACCTATTTTTTCTGTTTCCGCTTGTTAAATATTATGGACTTTGATTTTTTTACTTTCTACTCGTACTGATAGCAATTGTTTAAAAACTTAGGAATTTTCATCCGTTAGTGGATAATTTAATATAATATTCTTTCGGCGAAGTACCTACTGCTAACTAGAGTCCGACCGAAACTGGGTTTCCGGCCGAAACCGAAACCGAAATCAAATATTCGGCTATGCCTTCTGTTTCAGCCGAAACCGAAACCGAAACTCACGTGGTCAATTTAAAATTAGTTAAATAAAAACATTGGTGTATTTTACCCATTATTCTGCATTAATTAGGACATGAATTGGAAATAAATTATATTAAGATTGTTGTAATCATTTATTTAGTTGAATATAAAAAAATATATATTTTCATTATTTTTTTAAGTTTAGTTCTCATAGCAAAATGTTTGTAAGTTTTGTTGCTTCTCAGCTATCCGAACGAAAATTCTCGAACAAGGGCCTTACTCTCTAAACTGATTCGATTTTGATTCAGATTCGATCGTGCCGCGTACTCACGAATAAATTGACTTTTATTTATTTTGATTCTCAGTCGGTTAATATGGTCGGGAGTACAAAAAGTGACGATCGATTTTCTTTATCCTGGTTAGTTTCAATGTAATCCACCAAATAAAATACCAAAAGCGAATTGAGATCGAACTGATTCGATTCTTGGTTGGGTCGGGAGTAAGCCTGCAGGGCCGCCGGCCGTCAATGTATTGCCGCGAGAAACGAAGTTAGGCGAGCGTGGACGATAACTTCCGAAATCAGTTTCGGTTTCGGCAAAAGGTTGCGGCGAATTTTGGCCGAAACCGAAATTGCCGCCGAAACTTGATTTTTAGCCGAAACTCGGCCGAAACTGAATCCAAAACCGAACTTTCGGTCGGGCACTACTGCTAACGTCCGTATTATGTACTCGTAATTCTAAAAGATAGAACCTGCATCTTTACGGTTGCAAAAAACAGTCTTCTCACTAGGCCACGGGCTCTCAGCGATTGTTTAACATTGCTAATTATTTACTCAAAAAAACCTTAGTGTCTGAAGTGAAAATGTGCGACGCGATAAATCACGTAACCACTACGTAACGGTCTACGCCAGTTGGTCGTAGGGTAAATAATTTAACATTTTCTACATTAAATTCCAAAACGAAACTAAGAGGGCGGGCGGCGCGGCGTTATTACAAAACCGCATTCTTTTATCCACCTTATTATTTATTCCTCATGTTACCTTAACAAGGGCTTATTTCGAAGTCTAAAGAGAATAAAGTGAGTACATATTTAACGTGAAGTATACTTTCGAAGCCTAACGGGGTTTATTAAATCAGATTATGCATAAAGTATTATAATTACGGGCGTTTACGTACAAACGTTAAAGACCATTGTCGGAACGCCCTAGCAACATTTTGACGATATTCTAACCGTAATTATATATTTAAGTATTTATAGCTACGAGGGACTATTCCTTAATTTTTAACTTTTACTTATTATTGTTTCCTTATCGCCTCTGTGGTCTGGTGGTTTAGAGCCTAGCTCTCGACTCGGAGGTTGGGTTCGATTCCCGCATCGGAACAACGAAAAATGTTGTTTTCAAGATTGGTTAGGCCAATGCAAGCTGATTACCTGACAAGAAAGATGCGTGCGTCGGATGGGCAGATAAAAAGTCGGTCCTGCGCCTGATCACCCGCCAGTCGTGTAGGTTACCCGTCCCACTGGGCCACAAGAGTGAAGGAAAAGAGAGTGCTTGTGTGCAGTATTGCGCATATAAAATAACTCCTGCGTAGCTGGCCTGGTTTCAATGAAACCGGGAACCGTCTCCAAAATCAGCGTGGGAGTTATTATTATTATGCTTGTTTACTTTAAATCAGACAGGACGTAACATTTGCGCGTGCATATCTTGCAGAGAATTGACGTTGAAATGTTTTTATAATCCATTATTGCTGACATAGGTATAGCGTGCGTATGACCCTTCGTGGCAAATGTTTGAACTAAAATTATGTTAAAATGGGGGACATATTTGCTTCCATATCTTGTGTCATCATTTTATGCCGACGGGCCCCGCTCAACCCATTTCATTTATCTAACAATAAAAAGTTGGAGAAAAGCGGAAAGGTACCGGTTAAAATTCAATCCTCGTTAAACTGTTTAATTTCGAAAAACATAAATATGATATGTGTAAGATAATATACGTTTGCATACTTTTAATACTTATATTTAAACAGATACCTTGGGCAGCATGAATACGTAGTGTATTCGCACCACCAAAGTTCTGTCGTTGTCGCAAAGTTTTGACGACCTCCGTAGCGCAGTGGTTGAGCGCGTTAGTGGTCGAGCTGGTAGTGGGTTCGATCCCGCCGAAGGAACAAAAAGTTTTCTGTGTTCCGGGGTCATGGATGTGTATTAAATATGACGAGTATAATATAATAAAAATATTAAATATATTATGTATAATATAAAAGTATTAAATATTATGTGTGGTCTTCTCTCTCTGCACACAAGTTCTTCTGATATTTAGCGCGGGGCCAGGTTGAAGTGGTGTGAAGCGTCCGTAGATATTATTATTATTACAGTCAACTATTGATAATTCGAAACTCGAGAGACTCTTAAATTTTACGAATTATCAAGAGTTTGAAATATCAGATATAATCTCAAGAACTACTGGTCCGATTTGAAAAAATATTTTTGTTGGATAGTCCATTTATAGAGGAAGGCTTTGGGCTATATAATATTACGCTGCGACCAAAACCGACGCTCAACGTCGCGACGCCGACACCGCGACGCGATGCCACGACGCCGACGCTACGACGCCGACGCCGCGACGCCGACGCCGACGCCCGACGCCGCGTCGCCGACGCCGCGTCCGACGTCTTTTCATTCGCCATTCGGCTACTTTTGGTCTTGATATGTTCGTGGAAGACCAGGGAAGGTTTAAACGGTTTCAGCTGTGCTCAACGAAGTGGGCACGGGTCAGCTAGTATTAATATAAACTTTATGGTGTAAACATCAATTATTACGTGTATGAAATGCTTCGAAGTGACTAACGTATTTCATTTGATACGGATTATTATTTATAAATTTTTTTCATACATATAGTAACTTAAACCGTTTTTGCAGTGGACGCAACGAAAGTCCTCAAATGTGAATAATTTTTCCCGTAGTATTTCAGGGAATGGTTAAAAGAAATGATTCTGGTTGGAGGTGCTAATGGACTGGGTATCTAGGAATATAGAAGGACTATGGCGTCTACCAGATACAGCGTGGTTACATGTATCATAAAGCCAGCAGACTATTACTGTTATTATTATAAAGTTCAATCATATCGTTAAATTTAAGAGTAGAGGGCTGGGGACGGTACTATTAACACCAGATCTACCGCTTCTACCATACATATTGTGGGGCTACGAGTGGAAGCTCCAAAAGGAGATCTAGATGATTGTGTCGCTAGTGCGCTAGCTAGTGGTACTACACCACACATATCAAACAAGTCCCAAAATATTTCTCTCCAAACTTAAACAAGTCAAGAGCTCTAAAAATAGCAACAATTTAACTTGGTAATATCTCATTTTTATTTGGTATTTTAAATATTACATTAATATATTAATCATTACAAACATTTCATAAAAAATGTAATGTCATGTAGGTACCTCATACTATTATGTTCTTTATACCTTAAAATTTACTTCCAAAAGTACCTGTAAGGTAAGACTTTTTAAATCACTTATGAAAAAAACTAAGTACCCAATATCCAAATAGCAGTGCATATTAACCTAGGGGTTTTCCCAAAGTACTTAGTTTTTTGAGTATTGAATTGTCAATACTTACTTAGGTGTGCTTAGGTACTTGAAAGTCAGATCCGGATCATGAGTTCTTTGAGGTTTTCCAACTTAATTTAATACCTGCCTACTCTAGCTAGAGACAAATAACAAACGCAACCTATCTACAAAGGTTTTAATCAATCGTTATTAATAACAGGCATTGTTATTGGTTGGGGCTCAGTAATAATAATAATTATAGCCATTCGTCTTTTGTTATTAAAATATTGTATACCAACTACTACTCATCATCATTCAGATATGACGTGCACTACTGGACATAAGCATCCTCTAAAGTAATTCATGAGATGCAGTTGATTATATTCGTCACGTTTGGCAGGCAGGTTGGCGAGCGCAGTTTCCAGATGAATGGTATCCTGCACGCTTCTTTATGTTCTATCTCTCAATCAAGATGGTATGTTCGCAAATTGTGTAAAAAAAAAAAGTTAAAATGAGTTTTTAAAACGATTTCAATACGCTCCGGTTCGCGCCATATAAATAGTCATTGAAGGTCATTGGCGTTATACAAAGCCTAAAAGTTAAATAAAGTTCAATTTTAAGTTAACGCGCCGCGTTTCTTTTCAGTAAGAACTGGCGCTAAGCCGTGTCCGGTGCGTACACTTCGGTGCTCAAATATTAAGTGCTTTCAGTTTCCCACCTACACATCAATCTACTTTATCAATAATCAAAACAACAATTAAGATATTACATAATTATTATTCATTCTACACGAAAATACTCAGAATAGATTTATTTCGTCCAACTTTCGAAACCAAAGTTTTACACTAATGTTCAGCCATCTATTGACGAAAGTATAAATATCAGTCACCCTCTAAGTAGTTTAACTTTTGTCAAACCTTTATGCCAGTGATATACGAGTAGTAAAATAACTCTACAAGTTATGATTAAAGGCTCCACCTGGCTTTACTGTTGGAAGGTAGTAGTGACATCTGTTGGCAAACGTTTAAACTTGTCCCAGTGCTAGTAAAGTTGTTGTGTAAGTGTTATATTAGTAAGGCACTTTGTATATAGATGGAGTCACACGAAAAGTTTTTTGTTTTCAATAACAATCTATATTAGAGAATGTTTTCCATAAAAGCAAGTATGTAATAGAGATATCTATTTACTATTTAGTTAAAATATAATCATGTTTGTTTTATCCAGGGTAATGTTTTTTTGTACTACTACAAACTATTGTAAAATAATAACCACGTACTCAAATCAATATTAAGCTAGAAAAGTTCCCAAAGTAGGTTTTCGTACAAGCTTTACATTTTATATATTTATTCAGTATACTGCATAAAATATTGGAAAAAGCTGGCAGAATAAAAAGGCTGTACGTATTTTTAAGCAACCTCCTGAATTGTCAAGCAGTGAACGAACTGATAACGATAAACAAAAAAAAAAACAAATCAAAATCAGTTCAACCATTTTGGGAGCTACTATGCCACACACACGTTAAACTTGTTTTCATCGAAGGTTAAAAAGGAAAATTGAAACTTCTTGATAGTGATACAAATTACTTTATTTAGATTCGACTTTTACTAGAATATTTCTGTGTAAGATTAATATAAGTATAATCTTAACATGACAGTATTTACGATTATTACCCGATGACGTTTCATGGTCCATTGTAGATCGTCACAATTACTAGATACTTATTATTATTGTTGTTTACGTCGACACACGGTCTTGCCGTTACTTTAAGAATAATATTAAAAACTCTATACTTTTTTCTTTACATTGTAGCGGAACTATTGGAATAACTTAAGCTGAAGTTATAAATAGTGTAAGTACTTTATATTATATTATTATATTATTTAGTTATTTAAGGGTTGTATTAGTTATGGCGTTAGGTTTGACAATAAGTTCACGTTTTTATATCACCTGCTTATTATAAATATTGGTGAAGAAAATCAATTGCAAATTTTTATTTAGTCCATAAAGTTAATTATGTATATCATTTCAAGATTATTAAATTTAAAATATTCACCTATATAAATAAATATTTAATATTTACCAAGATGAAGTTAGCTGTGAGTTTAAAGATTCGGAAGAGCAAAATATATAAGAATGACTCAAACTATTTTCAAACAGTTGATAGAGTTTGTAATGAATGATTTATTGTTTTAGTTGGTTAGTTATTCTTGTTGATATCTTATTTGTTATTAATTTCGTTGAGGGAACAATAGCACAGAATAAAAAGTAAGGTAGCAATGGCTTGTCCCGGGCACCTGATATTAGAGTGTTTTGTCTATTTGCCACACGAGACCAAATTACTACAGTAGCTAGTATTTGACCATTTATTTAATAGTACTGAAAATAACTCAGACCAATAATACTGAAAAAAACAACCAATACAAGTGTCGTTTTGAAGCCTCCAAGGCGTAGATTTTTAAACTTATAGTAATTACCTATTAAACAGATTGAATTTATCAATATAAATTATGCATAGATCTATTACGTTCCCGCTCTAGTCACAAATCAAACAAGCTGACGATTATATTAGCGCCTTCATGTTAGTTTTTCTATTTGCTTCTAAGGTCGCCATTTTCATTAAATTATCACTCCTCCTTTCGCTGTTGCTATATCGATAATTCGTTTAGTATCGATACGTAATGTCTTTTCATTTGTTTAATATTTATTTATATGTTTAGTAATTTTCACGTTACTTCTAAAAATGGTAGTCATTAGGTGTATTATAATTGTTTGCGTGAAATAGTTATTAGACTTTATAATAATTATTTTATAGCGGATTCAAAATATTTATTTGAGTAGGTAATAATATTATTCAATTCAGGTCATGTCTTTTTACAATATTTTATTTACTTTCACGTATCCCTGTGTTCATATGTAATGAAATATTGTAATATTTCATTTAACGTGTACGTTAAATTTAGCTCACTTTCGTCTGATTGAGTTAAAATTTCACGTTGTACGTTATGTGGTCATGTCATAACTTTTGTACGTTGTGTGGTCATGTCAAGACTGTAGTACGTTATGTGGTCATGTTATATACCTACAGCAGATTTGATGCTGGAGATGGAAGGTGGTAATAGGAATTTCATTTGATGTGTATTAACTTCATCTCTATAAGTATTCATTTTCATTTTAGGCTCACAAGAAAAGTTGTTTTGAAAACAGCATTGTTTTGAATCATAATTGTTTATCTTTCTGTGTGGATCCTAACCTTTGTAAAGTAAAAAAATTGATTGGATAGATATACTATGTGTAATGTGTATTAGTTAAGTTGTTTAACTTAGCTCGACACATCGCCTTCGTGTCTAAAGTATATTTTTTTACACATTACTAACTGAAGGCGCAAAAAATCAGTTTTCCGCCCTTTGACAAATAATATAGGTATGTCCATCCTAATAGAACATAATTTGAACATGCCAGTGCTAAACAGCTTCAAGGGCAAGGAGGTGTATATTTGCTGAACGATTATACCCGCCGCGCCGTTAGCGAGGCTTTTAAACTTCAGTGTTTATACAGTAAGTGTTAAATTGGGAGACATTGACTTTGACACCTACAATTATATTATTTAAATTGGTATTTGTCTGACACTATGTCCTCAACCTCTGTGAAGAGCGGTCAGGTCAAGGCTCTTTGAAACATATCGCGATCGTGTCTTCAATACCTACCTGGTATATCAAAAATACAAATTATGGTATTGATAATTTCATTTGTCAATATTTTACCAATTTACTTTTTATCAGGTTTTATTATTATCGTTTACTGGTTTTTGTCCGCGGCTACGGCCGCCTTCAAATTTGATTTCTTAGAGCCACACATATTAAAAAGAAAACTGATTTTCGTGATGAAAACTATCCTTTCCCGTGACTCAATACAATATAAGAAGCCGAAGCGGTTAAAGCGATTAGATATAACACACAAACACATACACACATTTTCGTGTTAATATATATATTTTAGGTGCGTTGAAAATGTATGTGTAGAATATATTTTGGTTTCACTATACGTTCAGAATATAATATTATTTATATACTATATTATGAATTAATAATATAAACAGCGATCTACTTTGGTCTTTGACACTCTGTTCCACGAAGGCGTAAAATAGACTTTAAAATTTCAGTTATATTATTATTTCTATTTCGTGGTCTACAGAGGTTTTAATTTAATTTTTAACAAATAATTATATTAATTTAACTATGTATAAAAGTGTTTGATTTATTTTACTTTTACTTGGCCTGGGGTCATATTGAAGAAGTTGCTTACATTCCCATAACTTACCTATAGTAAAAATATAATCGTTTGGTAAGTAGTGTAGTAAGTAAGACACAAATAAAACATTGGGCTGATCAAACATGCTATATATTGAAAGATGTAACATTGAATAAAAATAAATTATATTACATTAAATGTATTTATTACAATATATAAATAGTAGAAATAACAACAATAATAATAATCTACAAATAGCTCATATTTAAACTTCACCGACAGCACTATTTTGTTTAAAGACACCTAATATTAATAAATGTTGATCTACGTATTGGTCTAAAAGTGTTCGAGGGTAATTGCCCAAATGTCATGCCTAAACATCTTCCAAAAATAATTACAAGTATAAAAAGTGGAAAATAAAATCATATAAAATTTATAAAAATTTAAGATATGGATAACAATAGTCATAATCATACAATTTCTAGTAGATCCTAAGCTCCTTGTAAAACCAAGGACATAAATTATTTACAATATTCCGAAGTCTGCGTTCAACAGTTCCGAAAATTCAGTCAAGCAACATTTCTGTCACCAAGTTTTAAATACTGCTAAAATTATTTTATACGTTAAAAAATTTGATTACAGATAAATTGTGTCTATTGAAAAGTCGTTTTGTTTTTGCTTAGAGAACAGTTTTGAGGTAAGAATATCGATAAAAGGCTTCAGAGAATCAGAATCAGAAGACAACAACGGTTGATCTTGTAAAGATTTTATGGAAGACGTGTCCACGGGAAGGAAATCTTTTGCCTGGAAAGATCCTAGGGAAGTCTCGACTGGTAAGAAATGAGGTTGTTGCGAAGCTGTATACGACGATTCTACAGGAAAGAAGGTGCGAGAATTTGATGGCGGAGAGTTAACAGGCAAGAATGTATGAGATTGTACTGGTTTGAAGGCCGAAGAATCGGCGGGCAAAAAGGTATGAGATTGAACAGGTTTGAAGGCCGAGGAATCGGCAGGCAAGAAGGTATGAGATTGGACAGGTTTGAAGGCCGAAGAATCGGCAGGCAAGAAGGTATGAGATTGGACAGGTTTGAATGCCGAAGAATCGGCAGGCAAGAACGTATGAGATTGGACAGCTTTAAAGGCCGAAGAATCGGCGGGTAAGAAGGTACGAGATTGGGCAGGTTTGTAGGCCGACGACTCAGCGGGTAAGAAAGAATGGGCGTTCTGTGTGTAAGATTTCAACGCAGATTCCTGCAGAGCTTTGATAGATGATGCGTCGAAGAAACTGGTGGTTTGCTGTTGCGGTTGCTGATATTGGTATTGATACTGATTGTTATATTCCTTGAAGAAGTGGTAATTGTATCCTTTGGATTCTCCAGTGCTGCCGGGGATGGTGTTCGATAAGTAGCCATTGTTATTGTAGTTATCCACAGACTGATAGCTCGTAGTCCTTGTGAAACTGCCAGCTGTAATAAAAATATTCTCATTAATATCTGTTTTAAAATAAAGCGTAAAAAATAGAAATGGAAAAAACTGAATTGTCGATTTATTGCAATAATAATACTTTGTATCGAGAAAACAGTACGTACCGCATAAGCCTGAATATTTGGGGGAATCGGACAGGCCGAAAGCACTGCACTTGGGGCTTCCTTTTTCGTAAGGATTCGCTCCGATGACGTTGCCTCCGGGCCCGTAGTTGCACACGTACAGCTTGGTGTAGCCTTTCACGTTGTCGTAGTAGTAGGTGAAGCCACATCCCACGTGAGAGGTCTCACCCCAAACCAACTGAAAAGTAACATTTTTGTTGTTAGGTTTTTTCCTCGTAAGCTAGTTTCGGTATTCTGTTAAATAACTGGCATATAAAATATATACATTGATATTTAAAAAAATGTATGATGTAACGAGGAACGAATTCATAACATAATCTTAATCCTAATCCCTGACGTAGCTAATAGTTGATCCTCAATAATTTGTTTTGAAGCCTTGAGTGTGATTTATTTGCCAACATCTTATGTTATTTTTGGATTACTCACAAAATTATTATTATAATTAAAATGTAACTTCTTTTTTACAATTTAAGTACAAGGCTGGAAATTTCTTTCTCAAATCCTAACTATTTTAGTAGCAAGTACTTTTAATTTTTACCTGTGAATAATGTCCCGTTCCGTGCGCGCCGTTGATGGGCTTGAAGCCGAAAATGCTGACTTCATCGAACCAGGCCTTGATCTGTTTCATGAAGTCGGGTTGCTGGTCGGTGGGGGAGGATGGGGGGCGGGTGGTCCACGTGGCCGCCAGGTTCTGTCCTACGGGGAAGCGGCCCACGTCACGCTGCGCCGAGCGGTCGTGCTGCGGCACGCACTGGTCCGACCACTGCTGCGCGCGCGCAGAGAGCTCATCGTCCCACACCTAGAAATAGAAAGGTCAATGCACTATTACCAAACATATAAGTTTTCTTCTATTCAATATTTAATTTTATAAATGACGTATAATCAATGACCTATTGTTTATCAAAACAGTTATACAAAATATCGTTAAATCTACAGCTTTATTCTATAATGTTAAACTATTATCGTAGCAACTAGCTAAACAAAATAAATTGTGTTTTAAATAGATGCGGTAAGCTTTTTGCTTGTTCTGCTGTTATGTAACCGATAAAATATTATGACTTCGTCACATTACACGGTAATAAAATTTAAAAAATTATCATAATTTAATAATAACTATATAATATTATCTACTACTACATAATATAACAAGTTATAGTGCCATTTATTTTTAAGTAATTAATAATAATAATTTGATTTATTGCCTACTGGTAAGGCCAAGATAATATATATATATATATTCTTACAAGCTAAATTAGAATTAGGATTCACATTAATTATTTTGACTTCTATGACGTCTACTTTTAATCATGAATATAATATCTAGAAGTTTGGTGCGTATTTAGACAAAAATATGTAATTTTCAAGATTATTTGTTAAGTTGTGAGATATAATGACAATTTTAACCTCGAGACACTATGTATACAAGGTGTGAAACAAACGAGTGATAATACTTTAGGGTGTATATTTGCATGCATCCTATGTAATTTACTTACTTTTGACTTTCGTGTTTCTATGAGAAATGCCCCATGATAAATTTTTCCATACAATAATAAAAAAAAAAATCTTTCAGTGCTGGTACTTTCACTGTAAACTATATACGTGACCAATTCACATCCTAAAGTATTATCACTTATTCTGTATAACTCTTATGTTTTGTAAACAAATCTTACCATTTCCATCATGTTAGCTGCGGGCGGCTGGCTCGACACTTGTCCCAAAGCCACGGATTGCCTCAAACGATTATGAGCATCAACGATCGCTTGTTTCTCGTACGCGGTCAACCCTCCTGACTCTAGAACGAGACAACACATTTTTATTAGTTTTCTTCAGATTTATAATGAACAAATAATTAAGATGCTAGCAACCACTGCGTTACCTTATCACTTTATTTGAGTTAACGCAATTATAATATTAATAATTATGCCGACCATGAAAATATTATATGACTCTTCAAGATAGTCTCTCGAGACATTAGGTAATATTGACAAACATAAAAACAAACATGGTCGTGTTCATGATCTTGGTCGTTCAAACAAAGTGTCAAGGTGAAATGGTTACAAGTACCTATTATAAATTATAATCTTCCATGACTTGCCTCATCTATCACACTGTTAGTTATTTAAAAAATTTCAGGTGTATTAATAGTAATTTATGATAAATTAAATATTACTTTTTATTTCGAGTGAATCATATTTATTTGTAGTCAGATTTGAACATATTTTGTAGAATGAAATAATAAACATAATAAATATTGATTCAAAAAACTAAGGTGACATAATATCAATGTCCCCTCAGTTTCTTAATCTATTAAGTAATAAGACGTAAGACATCAGAAAAAATATAGGACATTTTGGAACTAATTTTAAAGTTGAACTAACTGTTAAATTAAAAAATTAGGTAAATGAACTTACTTATCAATCGTTTCCCAGGTCCGCAACCCTCTGTTGCTGCGAGTAGACTTCCCATAACAAACAACACTAGGGCAATCATTTTGTAATTTTATATTGATTTTAGCACTTAACTGAAAATACACAATCTAAGTTGAGATTCGTAACAAAAGTGTCGACTAATATTTACGAAACGTCAAACTTCAATACTGCCGGTGATCCGCCACACTTCGTGCGCCGCGCTCTCCGGAGTTTAGCGAAATGCACAGATGGAGCAGCCGCGCGCTCTTATGTACCCGCCCTCGCGTTACCACGGAGACGCGTCGACGCCACTGTCGCCCCGCGCTTGGCTGGAAGTCGAAATGCTCATTTTCAATCGCTCTCACGTCATCCTAGCACCGCAATACATAATATTGGTATGAAAAATAATTTAATTCATTCAAACGTTGCATAATTTTTACAGTAACGCAGTGGATAACCGTCGGTCGCGAGTGCGATCGACGCGTATTACCGCTCGTCTAGTGTACTCAGTTACGAAATACAGAAAGGTTAAAAGTCCATCGCTCGGCCACTTTTTATCTGAAGTAATAATTTAAAACTCATTATCCTGCACCCGGTGGCTTTCAATGAAATCCAGTTCTTGTGATGTGTCCGAGCCCAAACGTGGAAATATGTTGACAGATATTGGTCGCAACGGAAGTGGTCTTTAAGCAAAATTATAGGCAGCTAAAAACAAGGAACCTTTTTTTCTTTTTAAGGCTACTTCATTTTATGGCTTTTCGAGAACAAAAGGTCTCGTGGACATTTTCACATTTGTTCACTGTGTAAAATTGTAAATTTGAAGTTTGGCCAAATCGGAAGCCTCGTTTAGAGGTTTGCATTAGGTATTATTCCACTAGTAAAACTATATGGCCATTACGATTTGAATCTGATCTATAAAGAAAAATTTGAATAGTTATGTGAATAAAATTAAATTCGATCATGCCGAGGAGACATCTTGTCTGTTACCAACCAATCCGGTTTTTCACCTGAGCATAATTTTGTTCGTGGTTCATTAATTTGCATATTAATATCTCTTATTTGATATCATAGGTAATGGATTCAGCGCCAAATTTCATCCTTTGCCAAAGTCAAGTATTTTTTTATGTTTTTAAGAACTGGTTGTTTATATAAACACCTGACGCTTTTTATCTCTGAATGAAAATGTTGTTAGCTTGTGAGTCAAATAAAATATTATTACATATTATTTATCAAAGAAACTTTGACAGAACTTAGCTTTATCACTAGAGATTGAAAAGAATGTTTATTATGAGCTCATCGCTGTAATATATCATTATAATATGATTTTTCAACATAATATAACATCATATTTTGTTAGATAATTGGGATGTGGGGACCCAAAGCTTGGTACTTATTTTTTATACCTTACATTACTATGTGTATATGGTGTCATTAAAAAAATAATTAGTTGTAAAGTTACCGATAAAGTGAAAAGTTACTCAAGTTACACGTTACATGAAAATGTTATTTTACTATATTATCTAAATACGATAATTGTTATTTTGATTCCTTATATAATTTGTCCTGTTAATAGTTTTCCTCATGATAAAATATAGTTTAATTGGCTCTTATAAACCAAAATTATTCCGATGAGCAGTTTTTAACTGCCTCTGAAATGTCACAGTAGGCAGGCAACATTTTTTCGATTGAAACTCACAGCCACATCTAAATCATCGGACATGACGTTACTCGCGTAGTAATGAATTTATTATTAGGGGTCATCAACGCTAACCATTTATCATTTATACAGGTTTTTGGATCGGCGGGTTAACGCAGAGTTAACTGAACGACCTTACAAGAATTTTATGCCTTTTATATTTAGAATTTAGTTTTGCGAGGAAAGTGGTCAGATGACCCGCGAATGCGTTGCGTTTGTGAACCTCCTTTTTGATTGCTATCAAAACCTACACTTTGAATGTTTTACGTCCATCTCTAAAAGATAAAAAAGATAAATAATAAAAGAACCTCTTTTGTGCTTTATATATTTACTTATGTTTAAGTTTTAGAAATTAAAGTCAAAAAGTTGAATTGTTTAAGCAATATACTAGCTTTTATACAGCTTGGGAAACCAGACAGTAACTTATATAGTAATTATATCTTGGTATTTATTGAGTCAAGTAGGCCCACCTTCTACACTTCATAGAAATGCACTTCTTTGGTACGATATAGATACAAATAATTCCTGATAGGTATTTTTGTTTCTTTTACTTAATTTCGACATGGAATATTATACCGATAAATAAGTATCTTAAATTTTAATAAGTTTACCTACAACTTAATGGAATCAAAGGTTATATAAATAACATTTGATATGTTGGTTTTATTGTATGTTGTTGGGTGATATGATATTTAAAATCTATTTTAAATACTTATTAATTATGTCAATAGGTATTTAATACCAATATGTGAAATTAAGAAACCTGTATGTCATATCATAAAGTAGATATGTACTCCCCGCTGATACAGTTGCTAATGTAAAAAATCATGTTTTAGAAGCTAATTTTAGAAATATACTACACGGTCGTCTTAAGTGACCAAACAGACCAATTGAAAGAAGCAATAAAATGCGCTGAAACGTAACAATCTTTACATAATGTAATTTTTCTGATTTAGCGCCTAATTAAAAGCTCGAAACTTCGAAACTGTATCATTTTGAAATATTACAATGTGGTAAATTTGGAACTTTTACCTATGTTATAATTATATAAAAAAATTAAAAAATTAAGGGAGCTACATAATAATGAAATATACATAAAAGTTAAAGATTGTAAGTGTATACGTATCGATAGTATTCATTAGTAAGTCACAATTTTATTTGCAGATCTATTATAGTGTACATTTTTAACGTGTTTGCCAATTCACATTTCCATTTCGACAACCATTTTGGACACTCTGTAGGTATCTCTGTTCATTAGTATTTTTATAATGTGTAACCTTTTAAACATTAAATTTATTGTTTCTTGCACCTATT
The DNA here is from genome assembly GCA_905187575.2 of Celastrina argiolus. NCBI lineage: Eukaryota > Metazoa > Arthropoda > Insecta > Lepidoptera > Lycaenidae > Celastrina > Celastrina argiolus. Next base: position 10,988,047 of record LR994581.1, read on the forward strand.
CAAGATATTTTTGAGATAATAATTAATATCGTGCAAATGATACATGCTCGGTGCGATGTTAGCTGGCACTTTAGGAAGTGCATTTGATACCATCGTATCAGGAAACGATGATTGATGTTATGGAGACGATTAAATGGAGAATAATAAAAACAAATATAAATTATAATGTAGGTGCAAGGTAAGTCATTATTTCTACTTTTTTTAAATGCGATATGTGTCTGCCCTCATGTTCCGCGTTGTTTGATGTGCCGCCGCTTCTTCGATGGCTTTTATTTTAAATATCAAGCCATAAGGACTTTTGGCCCATTAAAACCGAGAAATGAATGCTGTGATATCAGGTTATTATTTTATATAAATTAATTCTTATTAAATATAATTGCTCCGGAGACAGACTCGCTGTGATGAGACGGAAAATTATGCTCGCGATTATACCAACTTGTGAGTGGCTTTTGATGAATATCCAGTCCATACATCTGTCTTGCATGCCTCTCCGGTTGACAAATTCATCAATAATGAATTAATTGAAAATTCGAAACAATCTGTGACAAAAATCACGTGAAGTTGCCAACCGCCTTGCGTTATACCAAATTCTTCTCACGTGAAGGAAAAGTCTGGCCCTAAATTATAGCCAAGATGTCTGATGACGCAACATTTTGAATTCTGCGTGGAAACAATCCACCAATTAAAGAAGATCTATGATAATAAAAAGCAACAAGATTAAGTAAAGTTTATTATTCTCTATAATTCAACAGACGAGTGGACATGAAGTTCTGTTACATAGTTGTTGCGTGCTTGAGTAGACAAACCTATAATTACTTATCTACTCACGCTAGGTACCATTGTTTAATTTTAGCTCATAATATTGACCAATGAAAAACATATTTAACATCCTGCTAAAATCATTTTTAAATATTTTATGAAAGTGTTAGACACTTTACACAAAATGTTAAAGGTGTGACTTTGTTTCTTCTTAATATGCGCGTAAGACGTGTTCAAAGTGTTGGACATAAACTCGTCCGGCCCATATAAGAATGATTTAATGAAATAAAAAATGACAAGAAAATACATTATATTTAAGTTACATTTGTTATATATTATATACTTAAGTTTCTATCCTCATCATACTTATGCATAATATTTGCTAACGAAATATACTCAGTAATTATTAAAAAGGGTCTCTCTGAAACTTCAGGCATTAAGTCTCTGAACTATCTTCTTAATTTTGATTAATATTTAACATCATCATCACTATGACCTAACTTAAGGCTTGGAATCAGACCAAGAGGAAAGCCTATAGTCTCTACTACAGTGTGCAACAGTCCGGCCGTTTACCTTCAAGTAACAATATGGCAACGGACTCTCTTTGGAATGAGCTTAAAGCATTAGGTTCTTTTTCGAATGATCACTTCTGATTTTTATTTTTTACTGTCTACATTAATTTTATAATTTTTGAATAATAGCATGAAACCTTCATTGTCTCTACATTTATTATTATAATGTTGTCAGCACTCAATATCGAATTGAACAAATGCATTGTTGATTATTCCTAATGGAATGAAGTCACGATTTATAATAAACGTTCGAATCGACACCTTTTTAATTTATAGCCCAAGTTATTACAAACATTTTACAAGATTTCGTCGTATCACAAGACGAATACTATAAGAAATCGTTAGTGTTTTTTATATTACATCCATTTGAGAAAAGAAAAAAGTGAACGTGTCAAAAACAATTCACAAATGGGTGTTGTTTGAGTCAGGCCACGTGTAGTAGGGTTCTCTTGGTTCTCATATTAATAATTGTGGTGAAATGTTGAAGTTCTAACTCTCTTTGACATTTGTGACCAAGAGCAAGAGTAGAGACAATATAGGTGAATATAATCAATTCACAATTGAGAACCTATGTACTAGAATTTATAGAAATATGTCATACGCTGAACTTTAAAAAAAATTATATACGCGTAAAATATTTAATATTCATTTGTATTGCAATTTGAAATTTAAAACTAACGCAAACTGCTTTCTTCAACTCAAAGGCTGCCTGACAACATGAGTATAGAATACATAAATTTTGAAGTACAAAATTTATATACATTTATATAAATATTATATTTAAGCTAGTGCTTCTGGCTTCAAATAGGTAACTCTGGATTAATGAGCCTCATTTAATAATAGGTGCTAACTCTCCTATCATAACAGTCATCTCCCCCCGAAGTCAACTCCTATTCTAAATACCTAGGGTTGAATTAATAACCCGTTATTAATTTAATATAGACTGGCGAAAAGGGGCCTTAGTGTATTGCCTACTTACTATTTATATAAAACATAAGATTCTGAAAATATTGAAACTTTTCACTCGTTGTAATAGCAACTTATCTACGTACCTACTGAAGCTACAGAAAACAGAACCCTAAAACTCAAAAGGGTGCTAAATTAAGAAGTGAACAACAAACTTTTCGCGAAAACCAAACAAAAACTGGTCACACCATCACAACACGATAAAGAAAAAGAGTCGTCAAAACAAGTCGGTTTAATATGTAGTTAGTTGCGAGTGTTGATGGCCACATTATAGCTTTACCTTGTCCAACATGAATGGACATTTTCGTCGCAGCCTTGTTGTCTAGTACCTCCGCGGACATCTCAGTAAACATCTTCTATTTAATACTCGTAGACTCAATCAAATCAAGCAACAATAATACAATAATCCAAAAAAACAATATAATCTTAATCAAAATATTAAATTCTCTTGCCACGTTTGCGGCCAAACTACTCATTGAAGTAATTTTTCATTTGAATTACTTGACCGATTCATATAGAAGAATATACAGATTTGATGGGACTGAGAAACGGAGGTAAACTATTTTTAAACCTCCTAAGTTATAACGGCCCATCCCAACACAAGTAAGACATTTTAAGCGTCTTACGAAGTGGGCACAAGTCGGCTACATTTACCTTACAATACTGCTCTGATACATACTTAGAGTAACCTCTGAAACCGCTCAAAAAGCTAATATTGGTGATATTAATGAAATTTAGCAAGCAAATAGCTTGTGGCCTGAATTAATAATAATAATAATAATAATAATAAAGATTTTATTAGAAAACCAGTTCCATTTTGTTAGATTTACATTCATTTATTTTTGTTTATATTTAGGATTAGTACTCTTAATTCTAAGGTGGATGCACTAGCACCTGCATGAAGTGCTTCAACAAAGGCAAGTCCCATTTGCAACAAACATCCTCATGATACTGTTGGAACTTCCATATATTCGTGCATACATGCTCCCCTCTACCTGATGCATCTATAGTAATCATCAGTATGATCCTGAGCGAACATCTCTGATGCACTACAAAATCTAGGCAATCACATCAGCATCCTGAAAATGTTATTGTACTGAACCCTTAATTCATTAAAAGCTTTTTTGGTACAGTTGGTCCACAGACTGGTCGTGTAGTAGGTTTGGCAGTAGGCCTTGAACAATATATTTTTGCCTCTCTGCTACAACCAGCAAATCTGTGAACCAACATGTTACCTTTTCTTTTAGGTCTGCGGGAACGTAGTGTCCAAGATATTTAAATTTCTCGACTCTATTGAGAGAGGACCACTTCAGTGTAATGCGGGGCTCAAAGTCCAGTACTATACCCGACGCCTTAAAAACTTTCCCTGATTTTTATAACGGAAACTGGTGAGATTTCGCGGATACACATATTGTTTGGCGTGAACGAAGTCGCGGATAACATCTAGTTAGTTATAACGTGCCTAAAAAGTATAAATGACAGGTTATTCATAAGATATAAATTTACATTAAATTATTATTTAAATTTCTAAAAAGATAACATACTTGCATAAATATTCAATTGTTATAGAACGTTCTCAAAACGTTTATGGATCGATAAAGAAATTATGATATAGGCTATGTTTATTTACATACATATACGTTTTTTATTTTAATATTTATTAAAATTTACATAAATTGGATTATTTTATTATGTAAATTTCTTTAATGAAACCAAGTAGTCAAAAGGTTCGCAAGTTGAAGATCTCTTGTTATTGAAAAAAGCTTTTAAAAAAGAGCTTTCTTAGTTATATATTATATATGACAAAATTATCAAGCTCGGTATATTTAGTATTTTATCACTAGCCGATCCTTATTCCTTGTAGTGGACTAAATACCTACTATATATACACCTACATGCTCGGAGAACTACCTATTAAGTATAGGTTGCGATTGAGGGGTTCTCAAACGAATAGACGCGTTAGTTATATTAGTATACAAAACAAGATAGCACTTAAAATGTCACTAAAGTCGGCAGCTAAAATCTGCCTTAGGCTCACACTAGCAAATAAATCAAATGTGTCCTTGAAAATATGTAAAACTAATACACCCGCTTAAATTTTATGAATGGAGCTACTTTTTTTATAAATAAATTATCATAGAATTATCATGTCCTTGAATTACATATTATAATGTTTTAATTATTATTATTAACGTGAAAGTAATTGATCATTATCTACATACAATATACATTACATACTAGTATGATTGATAGAATTGATCAAATTAAACTGGGTTACACATTAAACAGGCAATGTTCTATAGCCCTATATTGAATCGTAAATTTTAAGGTTAGTTTTTGGTCTGTTGTGCCGCCTGCACACGATAGGCAAGTAGATTGGCGAGCAGGGATCATGTGAACGTTTCGAAGCTGGTACTCAACTTATTTTAATTTAATATTCTCGAAGAGTTTTTATGAGCGAACAGAAATATAATGGGCATGTTACAAAACGTCCTAAAATAAAATGATTTAACTATTAATTTTGTTATTTGAATATTTATTTTATTTTTGGTCGTTGTACCGGCAACAGTAGTACGACTTTTGTGAAATTTTTACCGTCTAGCTATCACGGTTCAAAAAAATATAGCCTGTTGACAGGCATGTACAGATGGACCATAAAGTCTTAGTACAAGGGTTCCGTTTTCACCCTTTGGGTACGGTATAAAAGTAAGTACGGATGGATGGATGGATGGGTTCGCATTACCTACATTATGTTAATAGGTATATATTATGTCTCAACATCTTTAAAACGAGGTACGTTTATTAAACCTTTTGTTTTCCTTTAAATGACAATAATTTTAAGTTATGGTAAAAGATAATTTACCGAGTAGCAAGTATGTTTACTCATAATTCAACATGACCCATTTGATTACATTAGAGAGGAAAATGAGTAACTTTGTTTCTGTATTTCGTCGAACTCACATACTTGTTTCGTCAACACTTCATGAGATTTCTTGAAAAGATTTATCAGCTAATCTAAATTTGATGACGTCTGTAGTCAAAACTTTTATTGCTAACCAAGTGCCTATCTAACTCAAAGAAATACCTACTTCGGCAAATGTTATCACATCCGCATTAGAATATTTTTTGTATTTGTCGATGGGTATCCATATTTTGATGTGAATTATTATTATTTTTTAAAGGTATATTTCTGAAAACATAACAGGAAATATGTTTAACATAGTTTATAACTGTAATTAGTAATTCATATAAATATAATAATAACTATGGACTCTTAACACCACGTCCATATTGGATTTCAGTGTCTCTACAGATGTATTTTTCATTGGGAATCGTATGAGTTCCATACAACAAAAACGAAAGTAACACTCTTCCAAATCCAATTGAAAATATCTAAATGGGTTCACTGAATTACTTTCAATCACAAACAACTCAGAGTTAAGATATATCGCTTTCACTAGATGCTGTCAATCTTAATGCCATTGTACTGAGTCACCTCGCGACATTGAATAGCAAATGAGAACGGAGCATCTCAATTCTCGAGCATTAGAAATTTGACATTTAACTTATGCTACTTTCAAATTTATTGAGCATATTTTATACGAACAAAGTACATAACAAGAATGACCAGTGTCAGTTTCAAAGTCTGAATATAGATCAAGGCTAAGTTGTATGATTATTGGACATTGAAGACTATGAGCTTGTGAATATTTAAGTTTATTTATTATCTACACTGGCTGAAGGAAAAAGCTCCAATCGCACCTCGCTAGTAAGTTACTTATATTTGCAATATACAATTATTATAATAAAAAAACTTAATTTCTGACAATTTATTAATGGAATGTGCACATTTATGATATTAACAAATTGTCCGCCTGTATACCACGACTTGTCGACCTTACTAGTAGTGTATGTCGATTAGATTCACAAGTAGTACGCTTGTCAGTTAACCATATAATTAGCACATTTCTACATTGTATACCATACGTGTACAATATACCAAACATTTTGTGGATCTATAAACTGAAAATCTTAAATGCAAAAATTCTTATCTGACATGATTTTTATCTTTGTTTAAATCTTGGGTCCACGTGTTTAAAACACATTACAGTTTTATGGCAGAAATAAAATTTAATGTCCGAATAAAATTGATCCATCTCACTAATGATGTCAAAATTTATTTAAAATTTGAATTAGATGTTCGGAAGACATTCGCATAACAAATCGATAATGACTCATTCGTATTATAATATTATTCATAGGGTCGTTAACCACACGATGCATTGTCATTTGTCCCGTGTAATACTTCTCCATTAGTCTCCACCGATGACCGCAGGAGTGCGTGCCCCACATGCGCGGGGTGAGTCAGGCACGGTCAGGCGAAGCCGCCGAACATGACAGGAAAACAAAATAAGGTCAGCCGAAGACAAGCTTTCGACTTTCAATTGAATTATTGACTAGCGATCGCTCGCTTCGCTGTCTGGTATTAAAGTACGTCTTTTAAATTGCTTTATTTACAGCTTCTGCAAAATGTATTGCAATTTGAGACCTTTTGTGATATGAGTTTTCCCTATAAAATTAAAACTTTAAATGCTGGCAGTAAAACTTTTTTTTTTTAATCTCATAATATTTCAATAAATTAATGACACCATCGTTAAATTTCTATATATTAAACTATTTACTTTTATTTCCGATCGTAAAATGGGAATTTAAGTGCGGTTTCGATAACCATTTCAGGATACGTTACAAATTACAAGATTACAACACACTCATCATTGTAGTACAAAAAAAAAACAAAATATAACAAGAAGGACTTACATCATACTTACAGTTTTCGTATTGCTAATGATTTTTTTTCAATATTTTTAAGAATTTCACATCTTAAGATATGAGAAACACATAGTCGACTAAAAAAACCCTTACAGTTAATGAAAGGTAAACTCTATGGTACCTACGCACGTCTCTACATTTTTACCACTGCTGTGCGCTGGTGCTTCAACCAAGATACCGCGGCTTATTGCTAGGGCGATACATACAGTGTGACTGGTAAGACATGAGCAATACTTGAGGACGTGATATTTGGCTATTATATGAGATGAAAAAAAAATAAAATAATATCAATTAATCACTGAGTAAATGTATCTTAAACTTGAATAATTCTTTACCCAACGCATGGACACCGCGGGTATGAACGCGGTCGTACTACCTACGTTGATGTCGCACGCCGCCGCCGGGGTGCCGCGCCGGATACATAGGTATGCCTACTTACCTAGCCGCGTACTTTTCATTGATTCAATTATATAAAGGAAAAATTGGTAAAAAATTAAACACCTAATTTTATTACATATTTATAATGGGAATCGAGTACCGAGTATTCTCCGTAAATATTGCATGTCTCACCAGTCAGCCTGTATAAGCGTGCTATGTCCCTTAGCGAACGTTATGCCAATCCTATGTTATATATTTTCTATTTCTATTCTGTAATTAATGATGACATATGACTAAGCCCTTTATCTAGAATAGAATGGTCGTGTAGCAATATAGCCCATATGTAATATTTTGTAGGGCCGAGCATAAAATTTTCTTATTATGGAAGTGTGAATATTAGAATTTCCTTATTTAGGATACTAAAGCGCGTATGTAAACTGGCAAAGTACGTCTTTTTGACCAGTTTTTGTCTTTAGCGATGACACGTTGTAACACATAATATTAAATTAAGTAGTAGATGTTCTGACCATTGTATGCGTCAATCGATTTCCCGCTGGAGTACGGGACAGTAAAAAGTAAAAAAAATAAAGAGAGAGATAAGAGTTTCCCGCTGCCCAAGAGGCAAGGGCAATATTCATCTTAGTATGATTCTTATACATACGATATCGATCTTTGACAACAAAAATGTATGGGATTTTACATAAGGTTGGTTGAGTGTTTTTTTTAACCTGCAACAAAGATATCTGTTGCTAAACAATAGTCTACTGTGTTGGCTGATTTTCATCTGCAGATGGCTTCAGCAGAGATGTGCACCCGGTGGTGCAATACTCATTATTTTACAGGTTGAGTGATAAGCGAATTCGCATGTCCGTAGCGCAGTGGTTCAGCGCGTGGTGCTCGACCGAGAGGTTGCGGGTTCGAATCCCGCCGAGGGAACAAAAGTTTTCAATGTTCCTGGATCATGGATGTGTATTAAATTTGTATAATATTATAATAAAAATCTTAAATATATGTATAGTATAAAAGTATTAAATATATATTTCCGTTGTCTGGTACCTGTAACACAAGTTCTTCGGATACTTAGCACAGGGCCAGATTGACGTGGTGTGAAGTGTCTATAGATATTATTAGATATTAGAACCTTAATATATCAAATCCTCCATTTTCGTTATCAACTACGTAATACGTAAGTGATAATATCTATCTATGATCTAAACACAAGTATTTATTTTCTGCAAATTGTTTTATTTTAATTACTGCAAATGTTTCTGATCTGAGTCTGTCGGTTAACCCTAGAATATGATGATCCCGCTGAAGCTTCTGAGCTTAGACTCAGGTTTAGTGATACGAGTATACCTAAAAAATAGTTGGTTTCAGTTTTTATTACATTAATTGACAACATGAATTTTGTACATTTAGTTTACTTTTGGTACTAAACAATAGATAACTAACACTGAACCAGTGCTGCAGTGTACTTTTAAAGAGAGCTTATGGTATATTAATTTTAAAAAGCAATTTAAGTTAGGATTCGCAGTAACAATGGTGTAAAAATACAAGATGTGATTTTTTTTTCTAATTGAGCTAGGGAAATTCATTTATTTTAACTAGTTCGCATTACGCAGGAGCCGTAATAAAAAGTACTATGTCTTTCCCCTTGTTCTATATATTCCAAATTTTATCAAAATGGACCTCGCTACTTCAAAATTTCTCGCAATCTTTTAGTTTTTGATTTCGCTTACCATGATTCCCCTTGTTCTATATATTCCAAATTTTATCAAAATGGACCTCGCGACTTCAAAATTTCTCGCAATTTTCTAGTTTTTGATTTCGCTTACCATGGCCTTTTTAAAAATGAACCTAGCAGGTATGAGAAAAACTTTAGAAACTTAAATTTTAGAAACTGGGGGCAACGGCAAGTAGCGAGACTTGCACTTTTTACAAGTTATATTTTTCATTGGATATATTTTAACTAGCCCGCGACTTCGTTCACGTGGTTAGTGGTTTTTGAGTGACTTAAGCCGTTTATGCAGCGCACGCGATGAAAGTCCCCAAATGTAATTAATTTTGCCCGTTTTTGCAACATTTCTCATTGATGCTTCGCTCCTATTGGTCGCAGCGTAATGTTATATAGCCTAAAACCTTCCTCTATAAATGGACTATCCAACAAAAAAAGAATTTTCTAAATCGGACCAGTAGTTCCTAAGATTAGCGCGTTTAAACAAACAAACAAACTCTTCCGCTTTATAATATTAGTATAGTTAACAAGAGTGTTTAGGTATACGAACCTATTTCAAATTGTTATTTTTCTAAAGCAGGAAAAGTTTGCGCATGACTGTATATCATATGTGGGTTAGAAGTTTAGAAGTTTAGTTGCTGAATCATTACAATGAATCAGCAATTAAATGCCTACAATTTAATGCTAATTACTTACATGTAATTAGCATTTAACTAATATTGACATAATTTTTCACACACACTCCATACATACCCCATTTGTTTTTTCTCTCAGTGTTTCAAGGTGCTAACTAAATTGTAGATAAATGTAAAGTCACCAACAAATTAGCCCTTGTCATCAAAATACATGGGTGATTGATGAGTCATTATATTTTTAACTGGCGACACGCCCCGGCTTCGCACGGGTGCAATGCAAAATATACCTACTACAGAATGTCCTTATACACAACGTTCACAGCTTTTTTGTCATTAACCAATACAAACATGTTTTGCTTAGCCGTTACTCTTGACAGCGCGACATATAATTGACCATGTGAAATACACTCAACGCTCAAGTCTAATCCTGCAACGTTAAAAGTTAGGCACGCGCCGCCCGACCCCCGGCCGGCCGCGGGTCGGTACTCGGTACCGCCGCGGCGCAAAGAACTACGTACGACCCTGCATTTTAAATTTGTAATATCTTCGGTAATATTCGCTTAAATTACATGCTGTAAAAAGCATATTGATCTATAATAAATGCACAATTTAATTGAATAAGGATTTATGCTGTATTGTTTAAAATCACTTCGTAAATAACCATTTTTTAGTAAAGGATAAAAATGATTATGGTGGATTATTCCTAAGAGATAGACATATACAATCGCGGACTTTTTTGTTGAACTTTTTAAGGTGAACAATACTGTAGTACATTATTTTGGTCTATCTCGTAGGGTTCAGCTAGCGTTTGCAATATAAGCGCAAAAAAACGTGCTTGTTTACGACATCACATTAGAAACCTTTAAAATCAGTATTTCCCTACTATATTATGCATGTATTATACATACAAACCTTCCTTAAGAATCACTCTGTCTATTAAAAAAACCGCATCAAAATCCGTTGCGTAGTTTTAAAGATCTAAGCAATACATACGGACAGACATACAGCGAAAGCGACTTTGTTTTATACTATGTATTGATTAAGATTGCATATTTTGATTTAGAAAACGTTAAAGGAAAATCAATGGGATACAAAACATATACTACGAATTATCTGTTTTCATGAAGTTATCCTTATAGTTAGTCATAATAGTAATGGATGATTGGAGTAAAGCTTATTCATGGGTACTTTTAGCGTAAAATATAAACCTATAAGGCCTACTTGCGCCAGCTCATACTTCTCTTTTTTATTTGGTTTGGATATTATGAAATTGGCTTTTTGTCGTGCTAGGCACTCTAAAAAGAAAACAAATTTAAAATACAATTTATTTGCTTTTTCCTCTTTTAGGGGTTCTAATTCAGTTCTTTTTCCTCGCATTAGTCAGTTTAAAAAATGGAAAACAGAATATATTGTGTTATTTACGAATACGAGTTGTACCGGAGCACCGGTTATGCAGAAACTGCTTGAAGGATTAATAATGTGTATAGAGGCGGTACACGGGTCGCAAAAAAAAAAAAACAACGTGCGTTTTTGTTTGGAAATTTCGACCAGCAAAACAAGCCCTGTGGACGGCCGTAGGCCAAAGTTGATAGTGAAGAATTAAAGTCTATTGTAGAGGCGTATTCATCGCAAAGCACGTCCAAGTTAGTTGCAGAATGAAACTACTTATATTTTAATCCACTTAAAGCTAATTGGAAAAATGAAAATCTGGAAAGCTTGTATTTAGAAAGGTTACATTATGAATTGAGTCCAGCAATCCGACAAACGCGCGTTGAAACTACTCAACTGGAAAATAATGAAGGGATTTTAATCGAATCCTGTGATGAAAACTGGATCATGTACGATAATCAGAATCTTTCATCACAATGGCAGAACCCTGGTGAGCCAGACAAATCCTGCCCAAGCGAATATTTACTAAGAAAGTTACTTATTAGGATTTCATGGACTAGTAACGGTGTCATTTACTTTAGATTCTTTTAAATCTAGCCAGACGATTACGAGTGATGTCTATTGTCCGCAACTGCAAATCCTGATGACGACGAATCAATAAGCTAGCTGCCGTTTAGCAGCTATAATATAACATTCGAGGTTGTAATAACAATCGAGGTTGTTAATTCGCACTACGCCACTGCTGATTCAGGACAGTGCTACACATGAGACGGTTACCGAATTAGAAGAGCTTCAGTTGGAATGTCTAAGATCTAAGATTTTTTTAGAAATCTAGATATATAAAGAAGAATAGAATACTTTGATTATATAAATACTATAAATACTAGCTGACCCTTGACCACTTCGTTGAGCTTAACAGTTTGTAATGAAATTCAACTAAAAAAACAAAATCCCGAACCCAGAACCCGCAACGTGGAACCCACATACCAGCAACCCGCAACTAGCAACGCCAACGCAGAATTCGCATTTTAAAGTGAGTGATGTTTTATGTCAAGTCACATGGGAACGCTGTCGAATGGAATAAATTGTATCCTATGTCCGTCTCCTGGCTCTAAGCTACCTCCTGACCAATTTTCAGCCATATCTGTAACGCCGTTCTTGAGTTATATTATGTTTAAAAATATATTCTTTATGTTCCACTCTTACACACCAATTTCAAATGTAATGATATAATACTCCTCATTTATATTAAGAGGTTTGTTATACCCAGACTAACGGTATATTAAGACTTGTAATATTAATCGAATGAAATCATTAAATTAAGAATATTTTATAAAGAAAACTTTATTCATTATATTTTATGAATAAGGTTTTCATAAGTTATGAAAAATCATTATTTAGGCATCTGACAACTTAATCCGGTTTAGTTCTAATTATAGGTGAAGTAGTAGATTTTGGTTTAAATATTTTTATAATTAATGGTATACGTTTAGCATAATATTAAACTATTGAGCGGTGCCACGGTGCTCCCATGGTGATAGCTTAATATTCTCATTAATTAAAAAATCGTATTAAATTTGTATTTTATTGTAAATGTCTTTTGATTTAAATATTGAACGGTAATGTATTCGCCAAATAAATGACTTAATTCTCACCTGATTTTTTTATATTCTACACTATCGTTTTTTTAGAATCCTTTCTTGAAATTCAACGGTAATCAAACTTTTAATAAAATCAATAATAATTAATTAAAAATCGATTTTTATGATGCAAACTTCCTTCCAACACTACTTATAAGATGCTTCTGAGCTGTTAAGTTCGTCCATAAAAATCTGAATATGTACGTAAACGTTGCACATCCAGGGATACTGAATATTAGGTTCCTGGTTATTATTGCAGAATCTCTATTTTCTTTTTTTTATATTTACATAATTTCCAACATTGCCATTTTTGCATAAGTGTATGTTTTGCTTGTCATAAAACTTGTTTAAATGAACAATCTGACTATAACATCTGGTCACTAAAACGCAATCTACTAAAATAAAATATATTTATTTATATAGATACCTCCACTGTTACTTGGAATATACTCCTTGGTATAATATGTGAATGTTAATTTACAAATTCCAATTTAGTAATATAAAATAATAAAAATCCACTATTAGCATTTAACATTTTATTGCTACCAAAATATTGGAAAATAATGCTACTTAAATCTTAAAACACAAATAAATAATTAAAAAACTACTGCCCATACCTACTTTGAAAATATGTGTTATTTTCAAAATGAAGCTCTTTTTAATTTCTGAAAGAAATCAGTCCAACAGTCAATGTCCTTTTTATTGCCAATAACATGATTTTACCTACCTAATGCCTAATATTGTTAAATTGAGAATATAGTAAATTTACCTTATAGCGACAAGCGTCGGAAAAAAATTGTGGTAGCAGTAAATGGTAACTTTATTAAATTACATATAATATAAAACATGTATAATATTACTTTTTGTTTCTAAATATATCTTGTGTGTGTGTTATTACTATTTGGATAATAGGTAATGTCGCTTAAAGATTTGGGTGTTTGAGAGAACCAATAAAATTATTGGACACCTTTATGAATAACTTTAAATAACTTTAATGTAATTTTAGTATGTTTTGTAGCTATAAGATCTAACGTATCATGGCTAAAGGTTGGTGATCTCTGCAATTGGTTTTTGATACTGCGAATTACCTTAGAGCGATAAAGTTAAATACTTTATACGTGAGCCTTGACACATCTAAGGGATTATTTTTCCTTATTTATTTAATGTAGCCTTCGATTGTCTATATATTATATCCGTACGGCACAATTTATTACTTCTATTATCTAAATTTAAATTGCATTAGTGTCATTATAAATTATTATAAATATAATTAAGTATTTCAATGACATAAAATCGTATTGATATATTAATGAACTAGATATTTCCCGCTAGATATTACGCGCAAAATGTTTTTCCATTGGAACCGTACATTTTTCTGCAGTAAAAAGTAGCTCATCTATCCAGCATGTTGTTTTCATTATCATACCAGTTTTTTCTATGAAAACCCGTTAAGTGATTTATCCCTAAAAGAGTAACAAACATCCGTACATTCTTGAAACATTCGCTTTCATAATATTAGTATATTCTTTTATTTTTATTTCTTTATCAGGATTTGTTATATTTTTTATATTATTTTTTTTTATCTTTAATTATTCTCTGTTTTTTTTCTGTGTTTGTTTATTTTACAATTTCTTACATATTAAGATAAAATTCTTGTTATGTTTTTTGTGTTTTTGTAATCCTTTGTATAGTGTGTACTGTGTGTAGTATAATGTTGTTAACAAGTCAAATAAATATTTTATTATTATTACTAGTAGGATAGTATAAAGATTACATTAGAAAAGAAGAAAACTTATTTAAAACTGACTAACAACCGTTCTCTATATACACCCATACTTCAAAAAGATAAAATTGTTGTCAGTAACAAAATACAAGGGGTATCTGACGGGTCCAGGATCTGAGTCTATTGAAACAGATTAGCTTTTGATCAACCTACAGCTGCAATCTACATCTGTATATAACATTGAAATTTTCATTGCAACGATAGCAAAAATCTTGTTTTAATATAAACGATTTGCACGGAGGTGGAATATTATTTTCATATGATTTAATTTTAAATTGCATTATATTTTTTTCTTTTACTTTACATTATCGAACCCCGCCGAAGGAATAAAAGTTTCCTGTGAATGTTGGTTTGGTCATCATGGCTCCTGGGTGTGTATTGTATTAATGGTGATGTCAAAAATAGAAATGTCTAAATATAACTTTGAAGCTTCAGCCAATATGGATCAAGATGGTCGCGATTCACTTAATCTATACTAATAATAAAAAACGGAAGAGTTTGTTTGTTTGTTTGTTCGCGCTAATCTCAGGAATTACTGGTCTAATTTGAAAAAATCTTTTTTTGTTGGATAGTCAATTTATAGAGGAAGGATAAAATTACGTTGCGACTAATAGAAGCGGAGTGTCAGTGAGAAATGTTGCAAAAGCGGCTAAATTTATTCACATTTAGGGACTTTGGTTGCGTGCGCTGCATAAACGGTTTAAGTCACTCAAAAACCACGCGAACGAAGTCGCGGGCATAGCTAGTAGTGGAATAAAATAAGGAATTGACTCTCAGGATTTGTGATCGAGGATTTGGTTTTTGTGGAATAAGGGTCCTAACCTAGCAGCTATGGTATTAGGTCCTTACATATGAAATTGGCGTTTTGTCGTACTGGCCACTTTGATCTTAAATATATCCTCTTTGGTTAGGAATTCCAAATTCTAATTTAAACAGCTATTTACTCAAGCATTTGTGTTTTGAAAACCGTAATTCATTTGTTTTTTTCTCTTTTGCTTTTTTTTTCTGCGTCACTCATTTCACAAAATGGAAAACTTAAAATATCGCATTATTTACGAGTACGAGTTCCACCGTGGCACCAGTGCTGCAGAAACGGCTCGAAGGATTAATGATGTGTATGGGGTGGTGTAGCAAAAGAAAACACGGTGCGTTTTTGGTTTCAACGCTTTCGTTCTCGAAATTTCGACCTGCAGAACAAGCCCCGTGGACGGCCGGAGACCGAGGTCGATAATGATGAATTGAAGGCTATTGTGGAAGCAGATCCATCGCAAACCACATCAGAGTTAGCTACAGGCTGCGGTGTTGGTGACAAAACCGTTTTAATCCACTTGAAGCAAATTGGGAAGGTGAAAAAGCTTGAAAGGTACCTCATGAATTAAGTGAAGCAAACCGACAAACGCACGTCGACTGTTGCGTTACATTGCTCAACCGGCACAATAATGAAGGAATTTTAAATCGGAGCATTACATGTGATGAAAAGTGGATCCTGTACGATAATCGTAAACGCTCATCGCAATGGCTGAACCCTGGTGAACCAGCAAAGTCTTGCCCCAGGCAAAAATTGACTCAAAAAAGTTACTTGTAAGCGTTTGGTGGACTAGTGCCGGTGTCGTACACTATAGCTTTCTTAAATCTGGTCAGACGATTACGGCTGATGTCTATTGTCAGCAACTGCAAACCATGATGGAAATGCTCGCCGTTAAACAACCGAGACTTGTCAATTGATCTACGCCACTGCTGCTTCAAGACAACGCTAGACCACACACGGCCCAACAGACGGCTACCAAATTAGAGGAGCTTCAATTGGAATGTCTAAGATATCCACCGTACTCTCCGGACCTTGCTCCAACAGATTACCATTTTTTTCGAAATTTGGATAACTTCTTGCAAGGAAAAAAATTCAATTCCGATGAGGCAGTCCAAACCGCTTTCAAAGATTTCATTGATTCCCGTCCGAATGGTTTTTTTTAGTAAAGGGATCAATGAACTACCTATAAGATGGCAAAAGTGTATAGCAATGGTACATACTTTGATTAAAAAAATATATTTTAATATGAAAAAATCGCCTTTATGTTCCTCCCATACAAAACGCCAATTTCATATTATGTAAGGACCTAATATATTTTGATTTCTAAGACCCGCGAAAATGCAATAACAAATACTTGATACAATTTAACAATGTACGATACAGTGGAAAGGGCTTCTACTTCCTCTGCTCTAGTCTGTTCTGACAGAAGATTTCAACGATAGTATGTATAAAGGGATAAGTAAAGACGATAGGAATAAAGTTATAGGAACCCTACGCCGTTGAAGAAGATTAAAAATAAAATTAGTGCTGCTAGAATAAGCGGCCAAGGAAGCTGTGTCAGGGCCTTCGCGGCTATTAAGCAGCGGGGTGCGCGAGCGGCGCAGTACACAATGAGTTATAGATGTACCTTTATAATGATCTATGACGTGCTAGCGTTGTTTATGTCAATGATAACAAATTGTATAATGTATACACGAAAATTTTATTAATCAACAAGGACATATATATGCTACTGTATAACAATAATGATACGCAAGATACTTCTGGACAGCATTTGGCTCTGGTATAGTCCTGAATGACCATTCAGGCGAAAATATATGTATCTACAAAAAGTATGATTTAGATTTTCATGATTGAAAACTGGTATCAGAATAACGTCCTTAATATTATGTAAAACGGAAATAATACGTCAGAATAAGGCCTCACCTACCATTCGTCAGAGTTTGCATGTGATGTCAGTACGTATTACAAAAAGAATAACTGAAGGTTAGTAATAGGTAAACAGAGGTGGGATTTTGGTTCAAAATAGTATAATAACAAATAACTACCACGCCAACGAACGGGTCACTGGTTTGTAAACATTGGTGCGTCCGTAAAGTACACGTGCCTATGTGTTTGCTTATATTATTAAAAATGCAAGGTGCTACTTATGGAATATCATTGTAAAATTAACACGTCTAACGTACTTGACGCCCGCGCGTCACAGCCACTGTGGACTGTGCGATAAATCAGTGGCAAAGCTATCAGCGCACTGTCAGAGATAACATCTAACACGCCTTATCGTTAGTCAAATCTGAACTTTACAACGCGCTAAAGTTATGATTAAGTATTTAACACGACTACACGCGAATTTATACAAATGGACATTTGTTGAATCAAATAATCTTTTTCATCACCATCATCATTATCATTTCAGCTATGACGTCCGCTACTGCACGTAAGCCTTCCCAAAGTATTTGGGGGGTAGTTGCCTTACGGGCGAGTTTAGGAGCGCAGTATTAAAAAAAAACAATGTCCATGGAAATACTGCTGCTCATTTCCGGATATGTTCCCTTTGTCACCTTTTACGACACACCACAGGATGGTTGGAGTTGAAGGTTCAAGACGCTATTCTATCTTCACCGACCCACGGATAACATCTAACATCTCAAAAAATAGTCTTAAACCACAATCAATAAAATAGCTGCAATTTATTTTTAATTAAAATGATACTAGTTAGCTCGTTGTACAGAACGACGTGTGTGTTTCGCAGTACTTTAGGGTTAATATTTATGTCACATATTTGCCAGAGGAAGGCCCTAATGATATCCTCACGCAGGTTTCCGAAGAACTGAGTACGACTTCCGCATAAATTACTCTTGGCTGTCCTCCTGACGTGCCTCCATTTTTTCCCAACTTTTTCCTTTTTTCCCTTTTTTTTAAAACACTGACCATCCATAAAAAATACGTATTTAAATTTTATTTATTAGAGGATTTTGTATAAAGGATGTCATAAATTATGACTCGTTATACAGGCCCGACGTGTTATAATCATAATAATTATTATAGTTATTAATACGTGAAGCAAATAATTTGATGCAATTTTACGATAATTTTGCGATCATAGGTGTATGAAATTTCGTATGCTGTAGGTATGGCAAATATTGTTATATTGTTGAAGCTATGTGTTTGTTCCCCAAATTACAAGTTGTGCGCAACGAATGGAACGTTACGCAAATAAAGCACTGTTTTTTTACAATTTTTACGCGTTTAACATTAGACTTCAACACGTAAAATTGTTACCTTACAACTTTCCTCTACATTTAATTATAAAATTTTCACGTCTCAATATTGCCAAGATAAGGCATGGGTATACCAAGATATTTGCTATACGCCGTAACCTGTGCAAGTTAGTGCGTTCCTATTGAAATACCCTCTGGTTAGGTTAGCTCCCAAGGTTTAAGTACATTTTGCAGTTTTAAACACTCCTTACTTAGTTATAATAATAATAATATTGATGCGTGCGACCATTTTAAGGACCCCATTTCAATGAGTTGGCGAGTCACCGTCTGCCGACTTTATGATACATGTTATCACGTCGTATCCTTCCATAGTCCTAGATACCCAGTCCATTAGTACCCCACCCCCATTGCCCAGTATCATTTCTATTAACCATTCCCTGTAATAGTCGTAGGAATATGACAGGAAATGGTTAATAGAAATTAGTGAAGACTGTAGACTCTGGATAGTGGATACCCTGTCAAAAGAACTTGTGTTACTGTACATATATTTAAGATCTTTATTATTTATTATTTATAATGACTTTATATGAGGTACAACTATGGTATTTTATACTCTACAAGTATTATAGAGCGGGTAATTTAATCATTTAAAATATTTCATAGATGTATTTAAATTACTAAATTGCCAGCTCTAATTAAAAAAAATGTGATCATCTGAGCTAAAATTAGAAATGTTACGAAAATTTTAATTACTGCCTCGTAAATCCTTTAGAGGTTATCTAAAAGGAGCTAAAAGCTTATTTTTAAATATAGGTACTTATACATTTACATAATTTGATAACAAATAAACACTTGAAATACTTAAAATGCTATTAAAATAAATTATGCAAAATCATTAAAAGACAGTAATTCATAATTAAAGTTGATTACGTTTCAATCGATTAGTCCTAAGACTAATATTAATAAATAATAAATGATGCATCAAATTAATATATATATTATTTCATTTAAAACGAATGCCTTCATGGTTTAGTGGTTTAAAGCCACTTCTACTACGTAGGCTCGGAGGTTGTGGGTTCGATTCTCGGCTATGAACAACCTATAATCTATAATTTAAAATAAATTTAAAATTAGGCTACTTATAAAAGATGAGTATTTAGTGATTAAAATAATTTATTAATAAAAGTCGGCGATGCGCTTATGGTGTCTCCTCTGGTGTTCCCTATGCTCTACGGTCTATAGGCGACGGTAATCGGTCATTAGATCTATGTGCTTGTTTGCATCTATTTTATATTAACAAATAATATATCCTTTATCTTTGGCCTCAGATCAAAAAAGTATTAAGCGGTCGTGAATAATGTGTTACACTGGCCGATTGGAAGGACCCTCTTGAGATGTCACGTGTATATTATGGAGATTCTAAAAGGGTATTCGAAGGTTTTAAAAGGTGTTACTAATACCAAAAAACAAACTCATTAATTAATTTAATTATAGGTACGAGGCAAATATTATCTTGAAATGTTATAACGTTTTAAATATGTAATATATTTTTGAACATTAAATGGATTCTGATAACGTGCTATTTTAAGAAGATGGAATTATATTACTGGAAATTGTAGGTAAGGCTATGGAGATTTTACTTGTTTCGTCATTTGATTAGGATTAATATTTACTAGATATCACCCAATACCAAAACCCTAATTAAACTTAGTCCTGCTAAAATTCACCGGCTGTTACATTACTGGGACGAATGACAAGGACAAGGCATTTGAGCAATTCTTAAAACTCTCGTTTCTGTATTTGTGTGAGTGCCATATCATAAGGGCTGTATATTTTCAACCCCAGACGCAAAAACGACGGGGTGTTATAATATTAAGTTTTACGTGTCTGTGTAAATGTGTGTGTCCGGCTGTGGCATCGTAGCTTCCAAATGGATGATCCGATTTTATTACGGTTTTTTTTGTTTGAAAGGTATATAAGTCGAGTGTTCTTAGCTATTTTTGGTGGAAATTGGTTCAGGTCTTCAGGGTCATCAGGTCGTTTGCTGGGTGTGATAGGAATGCTACACGCTAAGTCGGGGTTTTTTTATTTCGTTTTTTTTTACATTAGTTATGAAAATAATGATGGATGCCCTTTTAGTTTTTATAACAGTCAGTATAATTTTCATAAGCCTTTTAGTGTCCATGAGTTATATAAACTTCAAGACGTCATTCCACTTTTGTCAACGTATCATTGCTAATTATAGGTTAATTATACGTCAATGCATATAATTAAAAAATATGACATCCATATTTTATCTTTTTTACAACCTTGATAAGATTTGAGTTATACTGCCAGTCTTTTTGTGCATGTATATTATGGACTAGTGATGTTAGTAAAGCAATTTTTTTTCAAGATTTATAATCAAAGTGTTATTTAAAACTAATAAATCCCTGTGGGACTTCATAAT
Organism: Celastrina argiolus; assembly: GCA_905187575.2. Lineage (NCBI taxonomy): Eukaryota > Metazoa > Arthropoda > Insecta > Lepidoptera > Lycaenidae > Celastrina > Celastrina argiolus. The sequence goes on from LR994581.1 coordinate 11,009,212, forward strand.
ATGGACTTCGCCAAAGTACTTTATAGTAGTTGCTTATACTCACCACGCTTGGCATGTGTGTTGGCGAGCGCAGTTTTGAGAAGATGAAAACGATGCTGTTCTTTTATGGATAATAATATATTCTCTCTGTCACTTTTTACGGCATCCACGAGGTGGTTTGGGAGGTGGCATTCATACTCCGGCATCACATAGATGGACATACATGACGATCTCGTTGAGCGCGTTGGTGCTCGAACGAGAGGTCACGGGTTCGATTCCCGCCGAGGGAACAAAAAGTTTTCAATGTTTCTGTGTCATGGATGTGTATTAAATTTGTGTATAATATAATAAAATCTTAAATATGTGTATAGCATAAAAGTATTAAATATATTTCCGTTGTCTAGTAGGTACCTGTAACACAGTAACACAGTTCGTCGGATACATAGCACGGGGCCAGATTTACGTGGTGTGAAGCGTCCATAGATATTATTATTATTATTATATTTTTCGGGGGTAGGCGTGCAAAAAGTTAAGTTGAACTTTTAACTGCTCCTTAACCAAAATTATAAATTAATTATTTTAAATCAATATAATGTAAAAATTTGTACCTGCATCTACTAGTGTCACAATCTCCTATAATTGCAATAATAAGATACAGTATATAAACACTGTTTTCTTAAACAAATTATATCACTTGCACTTTTGTCAAAATTTGCTGTTATTTTTCTCTTCCACTTGTTTACAATGGAGTCCTTGCAAGAATCAATAACACAAATGAATAAGATGTTTAACTCGAAGATGATGGAGTTCCAGCAGGAGCTGTGTGCGGTCCAGACTACAAACACCTCTACAACACTGGCATCTGATTTTTGTGAGTTCAAAAATTTTATATTGAATGCACTTAAGATGATGCAGGCTCAGTTGGAAATATTGATGGATGCCTATGATCAAACTGAGATGAGGCACAGAAGAAAGATTTTGCTTGTGCATGGAGTTCCCGAAGCCAAAAAGGATGCACAAGAAGCTATTGCATCTTTGTTGTCTTCCCAGTTAAAAGTCCAAGACATAAACATTTCTTCAGTAAAATATTGTCACCGCTTGGGACGCTTAAAGGAATCAAAACCCAGACCAATCTTGGTTAAGTTTCAGAATTTTACTGATCGGAATGAGGTTTGGAGGGCTAAGACCAGCCTGAAAAATTCCGGCATCACTCTATCAGAGTTTTTAATTAAAAAGAGACATGAAGTGTTCCTGGCGGCCAGGCAGCGTTTCGGTGTTACAAAGTGTTGGACATATAATGGCTCTATTTTCGTTGCTAGATCTGATGGCTCCAAAAGCAGTGTTTGTAGCATAGCGGAGTTGGATGCCATTTCTGATCTCTGTGGTGATATGGCAGAAGTCACATCTCAAGTTCCGGCATCCAAAACCAAAAATGAAACTGGAACAAGACCAAGGCGAACCAAAAAGTAAATACTCTAATAATAGCATGGTAACTTTCTCAATCTTCACATATATACATATAAATCTATAATTCTGCTTTGCCAATATTCGCTTCTCAGTAATCATTCACTTATAATTTTATTGTCCATACTTAGATCTCATAGTTACTTATTTCTATGCATCATCACTAATTTCTTTTGTCACAAATTGTCGGTATTTCGAAAATGAAACATATTTAATTTTGTAATCTGTACTTTTTGAAAATGTTTGATTTGATGTATTGTTTCATTTCCTTCAACACGAAGCTTTTGACAGATGTGTTTCGGTGACGTCTGACAGGAGTGAGTGATAGTTATTCTTCTTCGTCTTCTTAATGTCACTTTCATTAATTTTTTTTTTTTTTGTTTTTTGTGTGTGGACATGAAATTTAGCATGAGCCATTATGTACTTAACTGATTTCTCTTAATCTAGTATTTTGTATATAAATTGCATCTTTGTTATGTAATTTTTGTAACTAATAAGCTGTGCTTGTACTTAGAACTTTATTATTATATCTCAGTATAACTCCATTAAAATTTTAATTGCCAATTTGTGTTGGGCTAGCATCTCATCTTAAATCTAATTATATTTTGTTAGAATAACTGCTCATATTTAGCTAGGTGTTTAAAAAAATAATAGGCATGTTTGGATTCTTTCCATTTATCTACCTACTCTTTTTCTATTTATTTACTAATTTTATTATAGCAAATTTATTTATATACTTATGTTTTTTTTTTTTTATGACACAGTGGGCTGCAGGCCAATTATATTTCAATTGTTGTAGGATAATATATTTATAGTGTTTTATATATTTTATTTATATTTAGTTTGTATTATTATCATGAATGTAAGTGTTGACTCATTTGCTTCAGATGATTTTTTATCCATTTCTTCTAACAACAGCGATGATAGTTTTCAAAGTGCCACATTTATGTCTCTTAGGGATACCATAACTTCAAATTTTAACACAGTTAACAAATGTTTTAAGGCCGTTCATATTAATGCACAGAGCATTCCGGCTCATTACCCCGACTTGCTTGCGTCTTTTGATCGGGCTAATGTTGATGCTGTCTTTATATCGGAAACGTGGCTTAAGCCTTGCTTACCATCAACATGCTACAGTTTACCCGGTTTTAAGTTAATTCGCAACGACCGCATTGGGAGGGGTGGAGGTGGCGTTGCGATTTATCTACGTTCAGACTTGTCCTACACTATTATTAGCTCGTCAGCGCAACCCCCTCCATCTGATGCTCTCGAGTTTTTGCTGGTAGAAGTCCAGGTATCGCACTATAATAAATTATTACTCGGGGTCTACTATTGCCCATCATTGCACAATGATTACTTCTCATCCTTTGAAAATACGCTTGATGCTTTTACACCGTACTACGATCATTGTGTTATAATGGGCGATTTCAATACTTGTCTACTTAAGGGTGATAGTCGATCGACTAAACTTAGTTCAATTTTAGATTCATATAATATGAAATTACTACCTCTGAATCCTACCCACTGCTTTCCAGGTTCCCGTCCTTCCCTGCTCGACCTAATCATAGTCTCCTCTCCTAATCGTGTTACTACGCATGGACAAGTCTCAGCTGATATGTTTTCATACCATGATCTTATCTATGTTGCCTATAATGTTCGCCCTCCCAAAGCTAAGGTAAAAACTCTTCTTCAAAGAAATTTCTCTTCGATGAATATTGAAAGCCTAGAGGAGGACGCACATAACATAGACTGGTCAAACTTACTCTCAGCTGATTCCATTAATGACAAAATTGATATATTTAACGCTAAACTTAAATCTCTTTATGATATTCATGCACCTGTTAGGCCCGTTAAAATCAAACATCTTCCCGCTCCCTGGTTATCAGACGAAATCAAATCTCTGATAAATGCTAAGCATGCAGCCAAAGCCAAATTTAAAATAAAAAAGACAGAAGAATATCGTAACAAATATATTAAAATCCGGAACCGCTGTAATATGATGTGTCGTGACGCACAAAGACGTCATATTCACGCCTCCGTTGAGAACGGGGATCCGGCTAAAACATGGAAATTTCTCAAATCCCTCGGCGTGGGCAAATGCTCTGAACCGCAAGACTCTCATAATATAGATATAGATTCACTTAATAACCATTTTACTTCCTCTTTTAATCTCGACCCCAAAATTAAATCACAAACGTTAAATTATATTTCTTCGCTACCTATATTGAATTCTGATCCGTTCCTTACTGTTCCAGTTTCCGAGTGTGAGATTAAAAAGCACATCCTTTCCATATCGTCAAACGCAGTAGGAGATGACGGTATCAGTCGTAGAATGATCACACCAATATTAGATATAATTGTTCCTGTTCTTGCACACATTTTTAATTCATGTTTAGAGTCTTGTACCTTTCCTGATGCCTGGAAGGCAGCTTACATAATTCCTTTACCTAAATCCTCCTGTCCTAAGACTGTGTCTGACTTCCGTCCTATTTCCATCCTACCCTTTTTATCTAAAGTTTTAGAGCGAATCATTCATCACCAGCTTACGAAATTTGTTACCCACAACAGCTTACTTAGTCCGTTCCAGTCCGGTTTTCGCACTGGTCACAGTACGACTACCGCATTGGTAAAGGTAGCTGATGATATACGGTCAGGTATGGATGATAAAATGCTTACTATTCTCACACTTCTGGATTTTAGTAATGCCTTCAATTCCATAGACCACGATATTCTGCTAGCCCGGCTTGCATCTTTAAATCTTTCACCATCAATAATTAATTTAATTCGTAGCTACCTTGTAGGACGACGGCAGAGAGTTAAATCATCTGATTATTTCTCCGATTGGAGTTATATCTATGCCGGCGTGCCTCAGGGTGGTGTGCTATCTCCTCTTCTGTTTGCAATTTTTATAAACCCTATAACAATATCGATTTCATCATCCTACCACTTGTATGCGGACGATCTTCAAATATACACACAGTCTCCTTTGGACAATCTGAATTCCGCTTTTGATCTAGTGAATCACGATTTGTCGAATATTTGTGAATGGAGCAAGAATCATGGACTTCTTATTAATCCTATTAAAACTCAATTAATTGTAATTGGTAGCCCCGGGCTAATTTCTAGAGTTGACCATGATTCTTTACCTCCTGTCCTTATAAATGGTGTAACAATACCTTTCAGTAAAGTGGTTATAAACTTGGGAGTGTACTTTGATGAACATTTATCGTGGACGCATCAATTGCAAGAGATTAGTAGAAAGGTTTTTTCTACCTGGCGTTCCCTAAAACGTCTACGATATGTTCTTCCGATACCCACTAAGGTAGTTTTGGCTGAATCCCTACTCCTTTCCCATTTAGATTATGCGGACGCTTCTTTCACTAACTTGACGGAGGAACAACTGAACAAATTGGAGCGCCTTCAAAACCTGGCTTTGAGGTTTGTTTTCGGTTTACGTAAATTTGACCATATCTCCGAGTATCGCCTCAAGTTAAAGTGGTTGCCAATCCGCTACCGCCGTGACTCTCGTGTTCTCTCCTTCCTTTATAACATCCTATTTGACTCCCATTGTCCCACTTATTTAAAAAGTAATTTTAACTTCCGTACCTCTGACAGACTGGAACTACGATCTATATCTAATCTTCTTCTTGACATTCCTATCCACCGCACTAAATACTTTAATTGCTCTTTCATTGTAAAATCCATTTCCCTTTGGAATTCTTTACCTATCCATATAAGGCAGGCTGAAACTATACATCGCTTTAAAACTCTTATAAAAAATCATTATCTGGAATCATATTGTGTCAACCCTTGACTTATGTAACTAACACTTATTATTATAAATTAAAATATCATGTAGGTTTATCTATTGTATATATATATATATATATATAGATATATATATTATATTATATTGTATACATATATTATATATTTATTGTGTTTATGTATTATTTTATTTTATTTACTTTTATTTTATTAAATATACTTTTGCGCAACTCCCATTCTCTAGCATTGTTTTCTCTAACACCATAAGGTTGTCTGGAAGAAATTGCTATCTAGTAATAAGGCCGCCTTTGTGTGCATGTCTGATTTTTGTAATGTATATTTTTTTGTTTTTTTTTTGTAACTTGTTGTGTGCACAATAAAGTATATTTGTATTGTATTGTATTGTAGCAATGCTGAAAAAAAATACTTACTCAAAAACGGGCATAACCTATAAAATGGCGATAAGTCTGACATTCACAGCGTACTTCTAGCCCGGAACTATTACTACCTACAATGTTTGCCATGTTAGTTTATTTCATATTCCGAGAAATTGCCGTAGGAAAAAACCAGGTTATGCTGGCGAAAAAACGTGTCAAGCTGCTTGTGAAGACTGTAGTAAACGTAATACAGTTAGTTATACATTCGGTTGTATTTGAAAGTGAAGTTGTAAAAGATACTAAAAGAACTGTTACTATGATAGTTATTATGTTTTGTACCTTTTAATTACTCTGGATTACTTTTAAATAATATAAGAGAAACAATATTTTTACCTAAACTAAAATATGCTTTTTAATCGACTTCCAAAAAAAGGGAGGAGGTTTCACAATTTGAAGATATTCATATTTTTTGTTGTTGTAACATTATCAATTTTTTAATTGATTTTCATACATTACGCGTAACTGTTACTGTGTCGTCCCTATTAACTGAAATAGCAATTTTTTTGCGTTTTATTTATTTAGCGTAAATGTCAAAACAATAAAGGATTACTTTTCTCTAGAAATGGGCCGTGTCCACAAACTTGGTGTCGCTCAACGAGCTTTGCTCGGAGTCTCTTTTAGTTATAGAATCATAAATTAGAAAATCCGTAGCAATACCAGGTTAACCGACATAGTCCAGTGCATTAGAAAGGCAGTTTAGGCATATGCCCTTAGCTATATAGCTCGCCGAGTTGATAGCATCTGGGAATAAAAGGTACTCAAGTGGAGACCGAGGACAGGACATCGAAGCGTTGGATGACCTCCCATCAGATAGACGGACCTTAAGTGGTCACAGGGAGTTAGTGGTTTCAGGCTGCGAGTGACCGATCTCGCTGAAAAACTGTTGGGGGCTGCTTAATGATTGTGTCTAGCAGTGGAGGTCCTAGCTGAGAAGACAAAATCTCCAAAATAATTATAATATTTTCATTTAATCAGGATATTTATCGTATTACTTTTAATCGCTTAAAATACTAGAACTCCCGCTACTTAATAACGGAATTTTTCGTAATTTTAGTAGCCACATTTAATTTACAGTTACTTTATGCGGGCTTGCATCGGTCTCGTGATTTAGGGTTTGTTTATTTTTACTTAAACTAACGATTTAGTGTCTATTCTTCTTATTTCGAGTAGTAGGTCAAGCACAGCACGACTTTGGTAGCGAAACAGTTAGTCGCGACCACAGATAATCGAAAACTAATATGGAAAATAACTCATCATAAATCATATTATTTTGCATAACAATAGTACTGACCGTTAAATTGTGTGTTTATTTGGTTCATAGGTCATTCGAGTCACATCTTTAATACTTCGGAGATCTTTTTCCCTGGACATTAACACAGTTTAAATTTATGTTCTTTATGTTGTTCAATCTAACCTACATTGCACTTAATTAAATAGTATTAATTCAAACATTTAGTTTCAGACTTTGTAATACGTTCATTCACAATTTTTGTAGTTAGAATTATGTACTTTAAAATTGTATGGTGTATGGTGCTATGTATATTATTATTTTTACTAAATATAATTGCGAAATTTCTATTATTTTAAGAGCCTTTCGACCAACTCAGCACACTACTTCTGACCTTTTGGTCTGAAGCAGTTTTTGTCGCTACTCACGTGAAAAGTTAACAAAAACGTTTATGGTATCGAATTAGTGAACGATTATTGGCAATTTTTTCGCAGATACTTCGAGTAGTCACAAAAACCAACTCAGTTAATATGATATAAAAACCATATTCATTACAATGTATTTATAATAAGAGAATAAACATTTTGATATTCACGAGTTACCTACTAAATTAAAACTCAAGTTTTAATTACCAAGCTATCAAGTGAAGCTTTATGGTGACCGAGAGAGGCAGGACTACATTCAAGTGGGCTTTTTAATTATTCACTTTATACATTGTTCGCGCTTCATTAATTAATGAACTCCGAATAAATCCTCACAGACAGACAGTTTCCTTTCCGAGTTAACGGACTTATTCACGCGTATTAATGGAATTAATTAAGCGAGTGTCAGATCGATTGTACTCTCACTTATCGATACCTTTTTTGTGTAGCAACAAAATCCGTTTTTATCCCAGTGCACCCTAGAAGTAAGTAGGACCTTGGCCGATACCGGAGTACTTACTAAAACTGCCATTAATGTGCTATGAAAGGACTTAATACTTACCTCAGTCGTATTTCGGTATTGTATTTGAGAGTTTTATTTGAGATACTCTTTATTATACTATAATCATGTAATACTACAATTATTTCAATTCAACGCATTGTTATAGCTGCTGCTAAATGATTACTTGACTAATGGCTCATTTCAATAACCTGTCTATCTACTTGGGTTTGAAAACCATAAAATAACAACAGATCGCCGCGCCGAAAGCAAAACAATTATGTATAAGGCCCATGATAAGCCGTATAAGAATGGGCAAGCTGATAAGAGTAGGTGCAGCAAGCATTTAATGAATTTGGTTGTAAGCAAAATATCTCATACACGTAAATTTCAAAACAACTACCAGTCTTCAAACAATCGAGTTGGATGTTTTCTCCGGGCCAATCACCGACATACTGGCTGCCTAGGACGAAATAAAATTTCTCGTGGCCACGTTAGAAACAAGCAAAAGTATTATTTATCAAGTAGTTATTTTATTCGCATTCATTTGTACTAGATAGCTACGGTTGCTTACATTTCCGGTGTACCAAATATTTTGAACCTTCATTCACGATGTAGAGCATAACGAAATTTTGTACCTTTGGATCTTTATTTCTATATTTTTTGATAATTATTTATAATTTTTGTTTATGTGTTGTAAATACGAGTACCTTTATACAATTAATGTAAAACATTATTTTACGAGAAGTATTAAGTAGTATTTACTACTTGTAAGTTCAAGATTTTAAGGTTACAAAATTTTTATAAATACCATTCCAAAAATCCAAAATAGGAATTATCATGAAAACCCTAACAATGAAAATATTCTAGATCTAGGTTTATTGTAGGTAGTGTATATTATGATTACATGAAATTCAACAGTCATAATTATGAATATTGACAATAATTCTTAGCGTTAGAACACTCATGGGTTTAACTCAAGAAAGTGTGAGCAGTAGGCCAAGAAGGAATATTTGATAGCTCCGTAAAGTAAAGAGAACGAAAGTCAATTGACATTCAATTACTTTACTTTACGGAGCTGTCAAATGTGCCTGCTTGGGTTCCTGTTCTATTTATTTAATAGTACAATAGTAAGTAGTCCTGTGATTTGGAGCCTGGGTCTCGACTCGGAGGTCATTAGTTCCATCCTCACATTGAAATAACAAAAATGTTGTTTTCTTGTCCGGTGAGAACATTGCAGTTTGATCACTGATTGTCTGATCTTTGGCCAGTTGTATCGGCTTTCCATACCAATGAGTCATGAGAGTAAACTCTATTGCGTAGCCGGGCTGGTTTCAATGAAACCAGCCGTCGCCATCGAAATCGGCGTGGGAGCTATAGTTAGTAGGTAGCCTGTTACATGTCTTTAGTAAAGTTATAAAGATTGTTTATTTAAAATCAGGATGTTTATATTGCTAATGTGAGTTAATATTTACTGAATATATCTAAATCAATGCTGTCGTCTTCTAAGGAGTTCACGGTCAGATAAAATATACTTGACAATTTTGTTAATTGATTTTACCTCTATGTCGTCAGGTGCCGAAAACATCTAACTCATGGACTTAGCTGTATTTTGTCAATACTTAGCTTATCTTATTTACACACTTTTTTCGAACCTTAATCACCTTCAACGGTAGCGGAATTCTTTTGAAATTTTGTTATCAGGTTCGAGACGAAGGTTTGATTTGCGGTTTGATCGTTTTCACTATCTACAACATTTCCACTTCAAATGACGCAGTTAACATGGTCGCGGTCTTTTTTTTGAGAAATTAGCTGGATAACATGTTTGTGTGATCGAGTAATTAGTGTCCGAAAACGTAAAGCGCCGGACTTTTCTACGAAGTATCAACAGGAAAGTTCATCCGAAATGCGCATGTATCATGTTTTATTTGCTTAGGCTGTGTTATGTGCGTCAATCTGGACTCATGTGAAACTGTTACAACAAGGTTAAGGTAATATGTCACTTGTCAATATTTTCCTTTTTTCTTAATAACCCTATTACTCATCGACCGCACACCACCATTTTAAGATAATGGTGATTTCTGTGTAAAGGGTATTTATACGAAGCTATAGAGCCTGCCTCTCATAATATTATTGCGCGGTATAATAAGCAAAATCATATAGTATAGTCTGAAATACACTTAAACTGTATGACGTGTCATACACACTGTAGTTGTGATGGACCCTACGTAAACTCTTTCGTATTTGAAAATAGAACTTTATATTTTAAGTTTATAGATTTGACTTTTCTGTCAGATGTTGATATAATTCTTTTACGTTCTGTTTAACATGTTTGCCTTTTAATTGTACTTTATTTTAATATACTCTTTAAATAAGTTTGAGCCTTTACATTCAGTGTAGTAACCACGTTTTAGTAGAACCTTTCACATTGTGGCGACCGTGACTAAAAATATGGATGAACTGAAACGCTTACGCACTATTTGTAGAAGGGAGTTTACTCTGCTAGCGAATAAAGTCGAAGATGCATACGGATCAGATGAGTATCTTAGTATTTTTGACGCGCTGGAGGAGGCAAGTTCGAATTTATTTAAAATTGAAGAGGATATTAAGAGGCAATGGTGCGTGAATCCTGACAATCCTGAGGATCATGAGGCCGACCAAGATAAGTACCTTTCGTATAAATTACGTTGGCACAGTATTAAGAGGAAGGCCACACAGTACCTCGCGCACACAGAGCAAGTTGCTGCTTTTAAAGAGCCTAAGCGCCGGCTTCCGGTGCTACCTAAGCTTGAGGTTAAACAATTTGATGGTGATATTAAGTCTTGGCTGTCATTTTGGGGTCAATTTAAAAAGATTGATGAGGACGAGGAGATTATCGACTCAGATAAATTTCAGTACCTACTTCAGTCCATGGCTCCAAACAGCAGCCCACGCCGTCTATTGGATAGTTACCCTCCTAGCGCCGAGAGTTATAGGAAAGCCTTAGAAGCTCTTAAGCAGAGGTTCGCAAAAGACGAAACCCTAATCGAAACATATATAAGGGGGTTATTGTCAATGATGCAAATGAAACCAGAATGTATCTCATCTCTGTATGACAATTTACAGACTCATCTTCACGCTTTAGAGACACTGGGAGTAAGCAAGGATAAGTATGCTGTGATGCTCTTCCCAATGGTTGAGTCTGCCTTGCCGAGCGATATTTTGAGAGCCTGGCATAGAAGTTCTCCGTCGTCGAGAGATATATCCACGATAATGGATTTTTTAAGATCTGAAGTAGAATCCGAGGAAAGAATTGAATTATCTGGGAAAGTTTTTTGTTCTACTTCAGATACACCGAATCAACCGACGGCATGTTTTATTTCGCATATTGATAAAAAGGGCGTTGCGAAGAGCGGTGCGTGTATTTGTATATGGTGCGAGAAAGACACCCATTCTTCGACAGAATGTTTTCGGCCTATGAAAATGTCTCTGGAAGCAAGAAAGGAATTTGTAAGAAATAAAAAGGCGTGTTCAATATGTCTAAGGAGTAACCACATGTCGAAAAAATGTAGATTATTTCCGAAATGTCTTATTTGCAAAAAGAGGCATGTTACAATTATGTGTCCACAAGTTGAGGAAAATAAAGAAAGTAAGCCGAAACATATAACAGAAATGGACAATAATGTAGCATGCTACAGTAGTTCTGTGACTATGACACTACTACCAACATTGATAGTGAAGGTGGTCAATAACGAAAAGGAAGTAATTTTAAGAGCACTTATTGACAGTGGTTCGCAAAGATCGTACCTTAAAGAAGATATTGTAAAATCATTAAATCTTATGCCTACTAAGAAAGAGCGTATTACACAGAGTTTATTTGGAGGATTTGAAACAAAAGCGATGATGTGCAATATTTACGACATACTTGTTAAGAGTGTAGATAACAAATTTCATACAAAGTTATCCGTTGTACATCAGAGACAAATTTGTAAAAATCTACCTAGGTTAAGATCTGTTAATGTGATAGACGATCTACGTAAAAAAGGTGTAACCTTACATGACTTGACATTTTGTAATGACGCTCCTGATGACATAGGTTTACTGATAGGTGCTGACTTTTGTGGGACAATTCTGACAGGCGACATTGTACAGCTTGACAATTTAACAGCCTTGGGAACGAAACTGGGGTGGTCGGTTCAGGGTCAGATTTCGACACCGGAATCGTATAGTTTTTTGTCGAATACATTACATTGCCTAACGAATTTTGATATTTCAGATTTTTGGAATTTAGAATCACTAGGTTTCAGAGGACCTTATAATGCGTTCGGAGCCCTAGATCGGTATGAAATTCACAGATTTTCATCTATTTCACGCATAAAATGGTTATTTTTACCTTCAGCACCGCCGTGGTGGGGAGGGTTCTATGACAGATTGATAGTTTTCCTGAAACAAATTTTACGGCGAGTTTTAAATGTACGTCACCGTTACTGCCAGGATCTTCATGAGCACTTACGAAAACGGTTCAGGGACGAATATATTAGCACTCTAATTCAAAGGCCTAGCATGTGTCAGGATATGACGTTAAGGGTAGGCGATGTAGTTTTGTTAGAAACTGAGGGAAAGCGAGTCACATGGCCTCTAGCGGTTGTGGAGGAAATATTTCCACATTTGGAGCTACACTTGGACGATGTGCCCGAGATGAACCAGACCCAAGGCGAAGTTAAATACCACTTCCGACTCAGACGTAAGACCCAGACGAAACCGAAGGTTACCCAACAGGTTCTTTTTGCCTATGACTTAGACTAACCTACCGGTGCTACTTTTTCGGGGGAGTGTGATGGACCCTACGTAAACTCTTTCGTATTTGAAAATAGAACTTTATATTTTAAGTTTATAGATTTGACTTTTCTGTCAGATGTTGATATAATTCTTTTACGTTCTGTTTAACATGTTTGCCTTTTAATTGTACTTTATTTTAATATACTCTTTAAATAAGTTTGAGCCTTTACATTCAGTGTAGTAACCACGTTTTAGTAGAACCTTTCACAGTAGTTATGCCTGTATTTTTTTTATTATAAAGCATCGCCCCTATCATTGACAGGGCTTGTTGTTTTCTTTTGTTTTTTTTTTAAATTATTAATTTGTCTTTTTAAAAAAAAGGAGAGTCCTGCATGAACGAAGGGAACTAGTCTAGTCAAGCTTGTCTGAATTGACATTATTGAAATCGCTGCTTGCTGTTAAAAGCACAGGCTTTCTGCTGCTAAGTGAAAAAAAGCCTGTAATTGCAGCTATAACAATAAATGCTAAAATCAGAATTAAATAAATATTATGTGGGGTCACATACAACTTACGCGATATTTTGGACGTTTTGTACGGAACTCTTTGTGTGCGAGTTTGACTTGTACTTAGCTGGTTTTATCGTAACAAGGAATATGTTGACTTAAAATGATTTAATAGAATGATCTAATATAAAAAGTGGTTACTGCAACTGACCTCCTAATTTACATATTATTTGAGTGTTTAAATTTCAAGATGACGCAGCACTATTGCGTGTTAACTTTGAGATGTTGATTTTATTAATCGCTTTTATTAAGATTAATAAATCATTTATTACAGTGGAAACTTTTGATTATTACATGTGATTGTAATAGTATTATTATATTGATATATGTTCTTTGTCATATACAAACGAAATTTCAAATAGTGCTCTTGCGTAAATTTCCATTCCGATTAATTCTGCAAATGAATTGTAATAATAATACAAGCAAAATATAAATGATTGGAAATAAATAACCGTGAAATTTAGTGCGCATACAGATGTAAGTACTTTAACTTGTCGTAATTTCACGGTCAGTCGGTTAAAAAGACATGCAGAAGCGCTTTTGACCTTTTCCGCATAAATACATTCTGACCAACTCACTTCTCTTTGTGTGCCAGTTGCATAATTGGGCACTTGACTGCAATTTTTTTATAACATAAATGTATCATCATTTCTGTTATGTCGAATTTCAGTAGTGGATACTTGACATAAGCCTCCCCTAAAGTATTTCAAGGTGAGCGCAAAAAGGATTCTAAAACCGACATAAGTAATGTCGGGAAGCGGCAGAAAAAAAAGTTATTTTAACACAAGCATGTCTTAAAAAAAATACAGATGAATTGAGAACCTCCTCCTTTTTTTGGAAGTCGGTTAATAAGTAATTATTTTTGTAGTGTGTATTTTTAGCATGTTTAGACCTTAATCCGAATTAATATAAAAAGGTCGTTTTGCTTACCCTTAATAAAGTGTAAGATAATCATATGCTAATTATAAAAATGTGGTTCTACTCGTCTAATTAGGAGTAATATTTATGAGGTCTAGATGTATTTATAATTCCCATTAGAATATCGTTTTTGTCTAGAACGCTAAACGTAATAATGCACCGTTACATTCAATAAATTTGTGAGAAATGAGAAGATTTCGCTTAATTTACTAGGTCTTTCACCGAGCAAACTTTAGCTACAGGTTTTTAGAATTCCGTAATACCTAACAGAGTCTTGGAATATTTAATTAATAACAATATTTCTAATAATATTTGAAAGAGATCCGCAATTGGACATAGCTTTTGTCACAAATATAAAAATAAGAACGGTAATTTGTATGGTATATTACCTATTTAGATTTGTTTATAGATCTTCTATTATTTCAAGTTTAAATTATATAATAAACTTGCTTATTTTTGTTGCTGTTATTTAACTATAAATAATATATTATATATAAAATTACAAAATATAACAATCTAACAGTCGTAATAATCATGTACCTAAGTTGTTCCATTTGTTTGAAAATTTTAAGCAACGGAACCCTTTTTTGGGCGTTTCTCGACCTGCAATTGGCCGATTCTATATTTAAAATGTTCATAAGTGCCACATAGCTCAAGCTTTTTGCAGCCCAATAAAATGTCACATAAATTGTGTTATTCGGTCATTTAATCCGGCTTTGCTTTGTATAAAACTATCAGTGTGAAATATAACGATCCTTAACTCTAATATGATATTTTTAAATAAAGATATTTCATAAATTAATTTCACAGGACCGACAGAGACACATCTGGAATAACGTTATCAAAAACTTAATTGAATTTCATTTAATATAGTTTCATATCAAATTAAAATAACTTTACTTGAACTTACTTGTCTTAACTATAGCTTTTTGACCGACTTCTATATTATATATTTTTCGAGTTTTTGTTCTAAGCAGTAGGTAGGCTAAATGCAATACAAAGGAAACTGTACAAACTCTGATTATTTTACTTTGTAATACCAAATTAAAATTACTTAAACATAAGAAACCAAAGTTCCATTGTTATTTATATTATTACTCGACGGCGTTTTGTTTACTTTTGGAAATGCATGTCGCAAAATATGTAAACAGTGGTCAGGGCAATACACTCCCTGGACTGGTTTGCTCATAAACTTCGCCGGGAGCTTTAGCTTCGTTTTTTGAGTTTTTTTTACTAAAGCCAAACATTTGTCATGGACGCTAGAAGCTCTCTCGAAAGCTCAGGTTGCTCATGAATAAGATTAACATAAAAATCATCAGCCTCTGGTACTAAAGGGCTATTAAGCCCACGCCGAGTCAGTTAAGCTCTACGTAAATAGATGTTATACGACTCACTATTTCGATTCAGTCACATACTTAATACTTTTTTATTTTTAGACAGTGAAATAGCTGTAGCCATTAGCTACATTATAAAATGGAGTTGGATAATTTACTAGGATATTCTTGATAACGTATTTTCTTATTCTTGATAACCGATTTTAAAAAAAACCGACAAATGCTAGCACGGAAATGTAACATGTGCCTATACTATTTAAAACATGATCCTCGAGTTGTACTGCTTAATAAAATGACTGCGCTTCTCAATACATTTTGGACAATGTGTTGTATGTAAAAATAATATAAATGATTAAAAAAAAAGCGACAACCATTGTATAAATAAACACAAGAAATAAGCACAAATTTGATATACCAGTGATTAAACTTAGCAAAGAAAGTAAATCTTTTAATGATCAATGTATACGCCTATATAATAGAATCCCAGAAAACGTACAAGATCTTTCTATAAATAAATTTAAAAAACAAAGGTGCCTCTATGCTAGGATACAACATCGTACACTTTGTTTTTATAATTTTACTTTTAAGTCATAATACATCATCATCAATCATACGTTATGTATATTAAAAAAAAAAAAGAAAAAAAATAACAATTTTCCAATCTTTTTGCTAAAAGATGGCTCCTCGCGAGTTTTTTACGCCGGTTTTTCTCGCCGGGCTAGTTTCAATTAGCGTTATTTAACACAATATATAGGTTATTAAATAAAAAGTTTATAATTTTGTATATTTGATGTAATTGTTATATTTGTATACATATTTTTGCATATAATATATGTAATGTAGTCACATTGAGTCCAACATTATTATGCTAGGAGCCCGTTTTTTATCAACATTTTCAAAACCGATTTACCCAAAATTTACATATAACTGTATTTTGTCAATTTATAGTTATTACAAGTGCTAGATTTATAGAACACAATAAAATTAGTTTAATGATCGCCAAACTTTTCTCTATCTTCAATATTTACGACATTTGCATTGTGTTGAGAAAATCATAAAATATTTAGTTTTATAGTAACTTTATAGCTCTGAGTCAATTTAGAATCGTTTCTTGCTGTGAGTGACCATTTTAAACAGATTATTTAACCTAATTGCAATGACATAAAAGGTAAATTAATCAGTAAATATTTGTGAAAAGTTTACAATACGTAAAGTGGCCAGTTGGTCACAATGTGCAAAGTAACTTAAGAAATTATGTCATAGGTAACTTCCAATGGGAAGTATATTAAATTTAATACTTTTTACTAATGTAATTAGGTTTTTGTTACATTATTTTTTTCCACATATTAAATATAATATTGGAACATGGGAAAACTTTTTCTTCCCTCACCGGGAATCAAACACACAACCTACGGCGCCGACGCGCTAATCACTGAGCTACACATCAGCAAACGGTTACTGTTCAAAATAACTTGTAAAATTAAATTTTGCTTAGATTAGGTCATTGATTTTTACTTTTTTTATGATGTCCATAACATTTTACCAAACAATAATTACAAATATACCTGTAGATGAGTTAGAAATTACTTTTCATTTATCTTGGACATGTTACTTTATTAGTTTCCATCGTCAAATCTTGTTATATTTTAAAACATTAAACTGTAACTGAATAGTAACGAATATTTAGAATTAACTTAGCAAAATATTTATTTATCCCTATATAGCTTATCATTAGGTAAAGTTAATTCTAAATATTCATTACTATTCATTTGCTGTTTAATTTATTAAAATAAAACTATCGGCAAATGCCCATAGTCCGAAACAGAGTACATCGAGGTAGCTACAGGCTATGGGGCAGCAAACTCATAAGTTTACTTGGTTTTATATTATTTTTATCTCGCCACAGTGTGGACTCGTGCCGCGAGTAGCGACACCGAACACGCCCAAGCCGGTTCGCAGAGAGGACATCTGCCTTTGTTTCTAGAAACAATCTAACAAGTTAAATTATTACTTATACTTAAAAAAAAAATGTGGTTATTCGAACTCCATTTAAACTGTTGCTACTAGATGGGTAACTAACATTCGACTATGTATCTAGTGTATGCTTATTGCTTCTCAATAATATTATTTTGTAGCATATCTATTGCCAAAGATACGATACTTATTATTATAATAAAGTTTTTTTTAGATTTTAGTCTGAATTTCTTTAAAATAATGTTCGTTTTAATGTAACCTTTATAACGAAAATAGGTGATTAATATTGCTTTTTGGCTAATAGCCTTTCACGTCGGCTCTGCTGGACCTCAGAGGGTTATTATCGGTTAAATCTCGTCTGGGTTGTCAGCTTGTCCGCGAACACTAGCGCGCATGCGCATGAGTCAGCGCGTCGACCGAACCAAGATTATATTATTATCGAATAGTTAAGAGCTATTCAGGTATTTTCTATATATAGGGCGTTAGGTTGTATATAATTGTACATTCTTATCCAAGCTAGGCTGCCCTTTCAATGTTTTTGGTCAAAAGACATAAAATTATATTAGGTACCGGTTATTAAAAAAGCTTTTTGTTCTACGGTTCCCCTAAGCCTGAATATCTGCTTGTTAAGTAAGCTACTTGTTTAGAGTGTGCAAGTGCTATTATATATTATACTTATATACTTCTTGCTGGGCTAGTTCCCGAACCGGTGGTAGGCATCATATAGAATCGACGTTCAGAAAACATTTTTTTGTAAAATTTACTTTGAATAAAAATATTTGATTTGATTTGATTTATATGCAAGTGTGTCCGAGTGTATAAAATCGTTCGATCGACTGTCTTACCTTTTGCTTTTGCGTAATCATTTCCCGCTTTCCAAAAAAAATATAGAGCTTTATTATTATTTACTCACCTGGTTTTACGGTGACATGGACGCCAGGTACATATACTTTTATGGGTAGTGGCGACTAGGTGGACACCATGGTGTCCCGGTGAAATATAGCTCTTAGAATTTAGACTGATCAAGTATGGTACGGCAGATCTAGTAGTAGAGAGTCTCATGATCAGGCTAAAGCCATGATAGTCACTATCCAACCTAAAGTCATTCTAAAGCCGATGACACAATGGCGTCATTAGGCTAGAGTACAGTTTAACGCACTTTGTAAAACTGGTATAGGCAAGTAGAAATCAAAACAAAATACATAAAAAATGTATGATTAAGTAAATGAGGATATAAGGTAGCCTTAGAACATAGCGATAATATTGTTTTTTTAACCATTGTTATAACATTTAATCTATTACCAATCAAATCTTAAATGTTTATTTATACAAATAGATAAGTCAGAACCTTGGCTGTATAATGAATAATGTGATGATCGAATCGTTCACCGTAGCCCAAGTGGGAACATTTTAAAGTAACTTAAAGTAAAGTAATCGAATACCAATTATACAGGGTGTAAAAAGAGCAGTCACTATAACTTTGAGATATGATTATTCTCCTCTTACCTTTCCTTATTTTGGAAATGTATTATTTTTGTTAAAAACAAAAAAAAATATACTTCACCATTTCTTATTTTTTGGAAATTTTTGTCAAAAAAATGAAAAAATAAATACATTTCTAGAATCAGAAAAGGTAGTACCCAAAGTTATAGTGACTACTCTTTTTACACCCGTTATGAAAAGCATGACATCGCCAATACAATTGTCTTTCATATATACTTTACTTTAATTTTCAAACGGAAACAGTCAGCGCGCGTTTGTCGTCTTTCAGTCTTTGGACGCGCTATAAAACTTTTACTTTTCCATGTGTCATACTTGTAATCCTATAAGTTCACCGACCTGCCGGCAAACTAATGAATATTTCTCGGTACCTAGGCGACTAAAGGTATAAATTGTGCATGTATATTATCTCAAACTCGTTGTATATAATGGTCAGGTGTTCGGAGTGTATCTTCTTTTTGTAAGTCATTGACAATTTACGATTCATTTCGTGTAGGTATGGGCCGGTCACGTTGCTCTCTCGTGCTTATGCTAATTTGAATGCCGAGTGTCCAGACAGAGTGGCATCGTCCTATTATTTTAGTGCTTTGATTTTTATACTGCACTTAAGGACTCCATTAAGATATTTTAGATAATAAATACCAATTTTATTATCTAAAATATATTAATGGACCTTTACAATTATAATATCTAATTATATTATAATTGTGAAGGTTTGTTGGTGTGGATAAACGTAGATTGATCTTTCATGTAAAATTATTGAGTGATTGTTGATTAAATTTAGTATCGTGGTAGTTAAGATTCTAGATTGACATATCGGCCATTCTGTTTTAGCGGCAAAATAGAACAGCTTTACGGAAAACGTCTTGTATCATTATTGATACTAAACGTTTCCCGCAATTCAAGTGATCATGGTTTTATATATTTTCTGGATACAGAATAAGAAATAAAAAGTGTTTTGAATTAAGGTATTTTGATCACTATCTAAGTCTAATAATTTTTCTAAAAGGTTTTTAGATTAGGAGAATATTTATTCTGAGTGTGATTATAGGTACTATATTACCAGAGCTAAAATATTACCCCAGAGACGATGTGTCTACAAAATTAAAATTTTTAGAATAATTACATTGCTAATAACAAACAACTCGTATTTTGCATCATTATAATTTATCTAACCGAGTTCCTATTACTACATTACTGCAGTTAGTAAATTGTTTGTGTTTTTTCTTGAGATACTGGTCATCCAAAATCATCATCGTTTTTGTGGCATAGTAATATGTCAAAACCACGCCTTAAACAATAGGATAAGAATATTCCGTGAGTCATGTGTGTGACACATTACATAATGTACACTTAGGTATATCGAATCAATCGTAGAATTCAAGATTTAATACCGCGAATCGTATGTGGGTCGAGTGTATCCTTAAAAGTTAAAAAGAATTTGAATTACAATAATAACATTTGTAAGTACACACTACACTTACACACGCGCTGCCGTTGCGACACCGCTGTACTCGAGTAATTTGTAATGATTTTATAGCGTCGCATCGCGGCAAAATCCATACAAATTCTGGGGCCTTGCTCTCGAATCTAATAAAAATTTTATTAGGAATTCGATCGTGCCGCGTACTCCCGAATAAATTGACGTTTGTTTATTTTGATTCTCACTCGATTGATATGGTCGGGAGTGTAAAAAGTTTTAACGATTTTATTTATTCTGGTTAGTTTCAAAGTAATCCACCAAATAAAACACCAGAAGCCGTTGATATCGAACTGATTCGATTCTCGATTGTGTAGGGAGTAAGCATGCTGGTGACGCCGCTGTGATACGTATGTTAAGTCACTTATACATACTACACCCTGTTAAGAAGTTACAAGAGAGCTCTTACAGTGATTGAATAAAAGGGATATATAATATTAATTATCAAAAACAACAGACGAATATAATCATCGGATTCGTTAAGATACTCGTATTGTGCTAAAAGGTTGTTTCGTAATTTTACTTTCCAAGAGGTATATTGATATCGAGCTTATTTATATAGGTCCAAAATATACGTATTTACTGGCGGGCCTACTGGTAGAAAAAGTGAGAATTTAGCTAATTTGCTATCGCTAACTTGTGGCGACGGAGTTCGAAAATAAAATGTATGGGATGTAAGATGGGATATTATGTTAATCATACATGGCATACATAAGAAACTTAGCAATGCACGGCATTAACACGAGTTAAATAATATTTTTTTGCATTTAAATGTCTTCGTAATAAATTATAATAACTTGGCTAAAGGCTGTAGTTTCACAGAACACGAGGGCTTCATCATCATCTTCATCAGCCTGAAGACGTCGGTCCATCTTGTAGGGGGCCTTCCAATCCGTGGTTGCCACTCGAGAACTTTCCTTCCCCATCTGGTGTCTGTTCTCCGAGCGAGGGGGCTTCCCGTTGCCACTTCAACTGACTGATTCTACAAGCTATGTCGGCTACTTTAGTTCTACTGCGAATATCCACGTTTCGGATTCTGTCCCGCAGAGAAACTCCGAGCATAGCTCTCTCCATAGCTCGTTAAGTGACTTGGAGCCTACGCATAGGTCCAAAAGTCAAGAACCACGTCTCAGTCCCATAAGTGTTGACATATGGGACTGAGACGTGGACGCGAAACACACCGATTGAAAACTTTCGTCTATAAGGAATGAGGTATTTTGGATGAAAATATATTTTTAACGAAAAGATATACACGAGGGCTTAGTACATTAGATTTAAACGAGACCGCAAGTCACTTATATTTATGTATTTATTCACCACAATCTAATTATGTCCATTGTTCTTCTGACCTATCTAATATATAATTCAAACATAACTTACCTTGAAATTTTAATAATGCTATGTAAATTTGTTTTCGGAAACAATAAAATAAAATATTAATTTCCATTTAAAGCACAGTGGGTTTGCGTTACCTTCCAATATTATAATGCATTCCTAGTTTATGTCGGTGATATACTGGCGCTTTGCAACACGTCAGGTAAATTTCCATGATCACAATAGAATGAAAAATATTAACTGAAAAAAAAACCAAATTCGCTACATTTAAAATATTATGTATACCTGCTAAATAATAATAATAATAGCTCCCCTCACCGATTTCGGTATCGGTACCAGGCCAACTACGAGTTATTTTATAGTGCCCAAGTGTGTGCGCAATACACAGAAGCACTCTCTCTTCCTTTTACTCTCATAACAGTGGGACGGTAAACCGACACGACTGGCGAGAGAACAATCGCAGATCCGACTTTTTACATGCCCATCCGACGCATGGATCATCTTTCTTGTCAGACAATCAGGTGATCAGCCTGCTTTGTCCTAACCAAACTTGAAAACAACATTTTTGTTGTTCCAACGCGGGAATCGAACCCACGACCTCCGGGTCGAGAGCGAAGCTCTGAACCACTAGACCACGGAGGCGTTATATATAAATAATAATGCATAACATGTTTATAATTTCTATAGATGCTTCACACCCCGTC
Source organism: Celastrina argiolus (assembly GCA_905187575.2). NCBI lineage: Eukaryota > Metazoa > Arthropoda > Insecta > Lepidoptera > Lycaenidae > Celastrina > Celastrina argiolus. The sequence continues at coordinate 11,031,575 of LR994581.1, forward strand.
AATCAGGTCCGTGCTATGTATCAGAAGAACTAGTGTTATGGGGAAACATATTTAATAGTTTAATACTATACACATATTTTAGTTTTCTTTACACAAATTTAATTTACATCCATGATCAAGGAACACAGAAAACGTTTTTTTCGTTGGGCGGCATTCGAACCCGTAACCTCCGTCTCGAGCACCAACTCGCTCAACCACTGCGCTACGGAGGTCGTCTATTTATACTACTCTTACTTAAAAAAAATGAAAATTATATTTTATACTTAAAGATAATAAATAATGAGGGTTGACAATGACACTTGATAGATGGCGTTAAGCGATTTTTTATATGGGTAACCTATAATTGCACTTCCACCAGAACATATACCTGGAGGACACTGGGGGAGGCCTTTGTCCAGCAGTGGGACAGTTTAGGATAATAATAATAAACTAAAAATAAACTAACTAACTAACTAACTATAAATTGTGTAACGGGGCCTCTGCGTGTTGGCTTCGGCCCCACGCATGCTTTCCAAAGGTCCGGGATTTAATTGACCGTGACTCCCGTGAGCAAGGAAAGCTATACACAAACATAATACAGTGAAACTTGGTTAAGTGGGACCTGGATAAGTGAGAAACCTCCCTAACTAGAACTCATGTTGAGGTCCCAACACTTTGGCACTGAATTACCTCTATTAGTGGGATGAGGTAAGCCTCTATAACTGGGATTTGTTCTTTCGATTTATCATCATAGTTACCTCTATAACTGAGACAGCGAGTAAATTTTATATGCATAAACCTCTGTAACTGAGATAACATTGTTTGTTTACTCATTCTTACTCTACCCACAAATTCCACACGTAATTCCAAGTACGTAAGTACACATTTTGAGCTTCAATTACCTTCAGTTTTAGTTTCGCTTTACTATCATCATACAGATGTTTATTTTATTTTATTTTATTTAATGATCGCACCTGTATAAGTGAAATAACCTGTATTCTCACCTCTATTAATGGAACCCTCTGTAAATGAGACAGATATTTATTTATACCTGTATATCTGAGACACTGGGTAAGTGGAATACCTCTATAAGTGAAACTACATTGCAGGTCCCTTGATGTCTCACTTAACCAGGTTTCACTGGAATTATAATTGCACTACGTACGGAACCCTACTTAAACATGTCCTCACATGCTTTGGTTAGGCTATTTATCAGTATATACTAGCGACATCTAATATTTTTCATTATTTCAATGAAGATTATTTTGATACGATTGCAAGGAGGAAGTTAATCATGATGCTTAAGGCTCTTATTAGGAGGTCAATTTATTGGCCCCGTCTGTCAACGGCGTTAATAAATATCTATGAGGTTTTTTTTATTCAAGCAATCGAAGATAAGGTGTATCTTATTTATATCTTACCTTGGTAGCTAATATATCATTGAATTAGATACTTGTAACGTACAAAATTTAAAATATTATTTCTGTAATGGTTGTTATTTCTATAGTTATGAAGGTCTTAAATTTTGAGTAATACAGTTTTATAACAAAATGTTATGTATATAAGGGACTAATTAATTTAACATAGACTGGAGTTACGTAGGAGTACGTAGAGTAAATTTACGTAGATTTGATTTAGTTTTGATAGAAAGTTTTATTGTAAATATTTGTAACCTTTTGTGGTATATTTCTACTTTAAGTACCTACTGCTATTACCTAATAAGTATTTTAACTCGTCCGATGCTGAAGTGAGATGAAATTAAATAAAAGCAGTATTAATTCGAAAATAATATCGGTTTGAGTACTAAGAGAGAAAAACTGGCGTTGTAAGAAAGGCCATATTTTTAGAAAACTGATAATATTTTTTAAATATACAAAAACATCAACACTAAAACTAAATAACAAGAGTATAATAATTATTATTATTGTATATAAAAGTATCCTTGCAGGGGTCTATTTTATATCGAAGCTATCATTCATAAAATCATTAACTAGTAACCTTTAACACACAAACGTGCGACTACTTTTTAAATTTATAGTTTTATACTATATTTAGTCCGCTTTCTAATTCGGCATAAACTCCCAAAATATATTTTAAGAATATTCCGTTAGAGAGTATCCTTCAAAGATATCGATCGTCAATTTTTATGGCTTTTCGTATTAAGGTTTACTTTAGCACCTGGTTAACCTTCGGTGTTCGTATGAGCACATGCCGAGAATCATCGCTACCTACCGCACTCCGCAGGACTCGCCACTTTTCCATTTAAATAATAAATTTAAAAACAATATGCCTCAACCTCCGCAACTTCTCGTAAAGGTAATCAATCAATATTTAATAATGCCTCGTTAGGTTAAAAGTTATGTTTTAATTGTAAATTCCATAAAAGATTTTAAACGGCTTTCGTTGGCTTTACTTAGTTGCTTCCATAATTACATATAACTGATTGTTTAATCTATTTTTATAGATAATAGCCCTGTGTTATGTAGGTATAGTCTTTTTGATGAGGTCACAAAAAGTAGGTACGTCGCGATAGCCGACAGCTTCATGGCTTTATAGCGTTTAATAATGAAAAGCTCTAATACGAATTCAGTGACTGCTGCGGATTCAGTGACTTTGTTTGAGAACAACAGTCATAATATAGAGTCTTGTTTTTAATTGCAATCTTGTAAAAGAATCAAAGGCTGGTCTATCAACCCGCATAACGTTAAAGACTTTAGAGAGGTCAGTGTTTAACAGCTTGGTCGATAATTAAAATAATTGAGGAGGAACAGAGGTCCAAAGTTTATATCGATATCAAGATTTAACTCAAACATAACAGTTATAGTTGGATTAAGAATTATGGCTGCTGTTATTTCAAATAAAATACATAAAGCAGATGTGAAACACACAATGCTCTTATCTTTGTCTGTCAAGTCACTTTACTAACGTGCCACACCAATAAAGCAACACTAAACTTAATAAGTGATACGTTCTGTACCTAAATATGTTTAGTATTTTAGTGGTTTTACATTAACGAGAGAAGACTCATTTTTTCCCCACTCCATCAAGTTATTTTAGTGTAAAAACACAGAGAGTAACGTAAACGTAATTACTTAAAAAATTTAAAATAAAATAAAAGGAAAAGGGCCATGTACCTATTACCGACCCAAAATATCGGGTGTGTGCCTAATACCGTTTATGTGACACCCTAATACCGATCATTGAATAAATGAAACCGTCAAAGTAAAATAAAAATGCTCGTGTTATAACAAATGTATTTAAATGCATGCCCCCGCACTACACGTACAGTAGGCTATCACCACTTATCTATTATTACCCGACTTCGGCGAAGCCAAAAGGAAGGGTAATGATTTTGGCAGTCTATGTATGTATGTATGTATGTATGTATGTATGTATGAATGTTCCCTCGTAGCGGCTAAACTACTGCGATGTATGTATGTATTTTATAGAATTCTGTACCTTGTTTCTATTACTCCGAGGTATTACTAGGGTTACTACCCTAATGTGTAACTTTATCTCCTTGAAAATAAATACCACATAAAAATATCTACTAGTTAGGGCGTTTGTTTGAAAATGTACAATTAGTACGGTAATAGGTTTTCTTAAAGGACATTGAAAACATTTTCATGTAAAAATGTGACAAGACGAGTCTACATAGCTTACCATGTGAAAATGTTATCAGATATCGTATAAAACCAAGCTCTAAAGACTACTCGCCCTAAATCTACAAGCACCTTGATCAAAATCTATCAAAAAGTGGACAGATCTCATGAAGAACCAAAGTTCTTGATCTATGCGCCCTTACTTTACTAGGCTTAGCTTCACTTACTCTAGTATCACGTTTTAACTGAAATGTAGAGTAAGTGAAGCTACGCCTGCCGACGCCCAGCACCGCGACGCCTGCCGACGCCCAGCGCCGCGACGCCTGCCGACGCTCAGCGTCACGACGCCTGCCGACGCTCAGCGTCGCGACGCCTGCCGACGCTCAGCGACGCGACGCCTGCCGACGCTCAGCGTCGCGACGCCCAGTGCCAGGACGCCTGCCGACGCCCAGCGCCGCGACGCCTGCCGACGCCCAGCGTCGCGACGCCTGCCGACGCCCAGCGCCGCGACGCCGAACGCCGCGAAGCCTGCCGACGCTCAGCGTCGCGACGCCTGCCAACGCCCAGCGCCGCGACGCCCAGCGCCGCGACGCCCAGCGCCGCGACGCCCAGCGCCGTGACGCCTACCGACGCTCATCGTCGCGACGCCTGCCAACGCCCAGCGCCGCGACGCCCAGCGCCGTGACGCCTGCCGACGCTCAGCGACGCGACGCCTGCCAACGCCCAGCGCCGCGACGCCCAGCGCCGCGACGCCCAGCGCCGTGACGCCTGCCGACGCTCAGCGACGCGACGCCTGCCGACGCTCAGCGTCGCGACGCCCAGTGCCAGGACGCCTGCCGATGCCCAGCGTCGCGACGCCTGCCGACGCCCAGCGCCGCGACGCCGAACGAAGCGAAGCCTGCCGACGCTCAGCGTCGCGACACCTGCCAACGCCCAGCGCCGCGACGCCCAGCGCCGTGACGCCTACCAACGCCGAGCGCCACGACGACTGCCGACGCCCAGCGCCGCGACGCCTGCCGACGCTCATCGTCGCGACGCCTGCCAACGCCCAGCGCCGCGACGCCCAGCGCCGCGACGCCTGCCGACGCGCAGCGTCGCAACGCCTGCCGACGCGCAGCGTCGCAACGCCTGCCGACGCTCAGCGTCGCAACGCCTGCCGACGCCCAGCGCCGCGACGCCGAGCGCCGCGACGCCGAGCGCCGCGACGCCTGCCGACGCTGAGCGCCGCGACGCCTACCGACGCCCAGCACTGCGACGCCAAGCGCCGTGACGCCCAGCGCCGCGACGCCTGCCGACGCCCAGCGCCGCGACGCCTACCGACGCCCACCACCGCGACGCCAAGCGCCGCGACGCCTACCGACGCCCAGCACCGCGACGCCAAGCGCCGCGACGCCTACCGACGCCCAGCACCGCGACGCCAAGCGCCGCGACGCCTGCCGACGCCCAGCGCCGCGACGCCTGCCGACGCCCAGCGCCGCGACGCCTGCCGACGCTCAGCGCCGCGACGCCTGCCGACGCTCAGCGTCGTAACGCCTGCCGACGCCCAGCGCCGCGACGCCTGCCGTCGCCCAGCGCCGCGACGCCTGCCGACGCCCAGCGCCGCGACGCCTACTGACGCCCAGCGCCGCGACGCCGAACACCGAGACGCCTGCCGACGCTCAGCGTCGCGACGCCTGCCGACGCGCCTGCCAATGCCCAGCGTCGCGACGTCCAGCGCCGCGACGCCTGCCGTCGCCCAGCGCCGCGACGCCGAACACCGAGACGCCTGCCGACGCTCAGCGTCGCGACGCCAAGCGCCGTGACGCCCAGCGCCGCGACGCCTGCCGACGCCCAGCGCCGCGACGCCTACCGACGCCCAGCACCGCGACGCTTACTGACGCCCAGCGCCGCGACGCCGAACACCGAGACGCCTGCCGACGCTCAGCGTCGCGACGCCTGCCGACGCGCCTGCCAATGCCCAGCGTCGCGACGTCCAGCGCCGCGACGCCTGCCGTCGCCCAGCGCCGCGACGCCGAACGCCGAGACGCCTGCCGACGCTCAGCGTCGCGACGCCTGCCGACGCCCATCGATAAAAAATCTTAAGTATAATAGCTACGACATTTAAACTTTGTATAATTCATGTATTTACTGGTGTCATTATAAGTTGAAATTTTCAACTATCTAGCATCATCCAAAGCAAAGTTATGGGAGTTCAAAAAAACGACGAAACCTTTCGAGAAAAGGTAGGTAGTGCGCTTGCACTTCGCTTGGCTCGTCTTGACGGGGGCACGACCGTGCCCCCAGATTACCGACCTAATGGAATTTGTATAAATTGTGTAAATACATGTGATTTTTGTAAGTTTCAATTATTTTTAATGTGTTATTACATAAATATTTAATAATAATGATATTTCAATTTAAAAAATACGCTATTTAAAAAGTTTTCCTGCTTTATTCATCAAAATATTTACATAAGAACAAAGTTAGTTTTTACGGCTCCTAAAGCTCTAGACTATATGGCGTTAATAGCTCAAATACAAGTTAATATATTAAGGAACTGAGTTAATACACCCTCCTGCCTATTAATTTATACTTTTTAACAAAAATCATATCAGGACACACAAAATATACGGAAAGTTCTTATCAGCGACATAGTTCAATCGAGGGTCGATAATAGGAAAAAAAAAGTGTTTTTTGTTCCTATTACCGCTTGTTTTTAATATTGAATTTTAGGCAAAATAAAATAGTACCTCATTATAAATAGTTGTTATTTGTGTTCCTGAAAATATTTAAAAATGTATCAAAGTATTGGAAGTTAGATTTAAAAGCTTGACGATATAATATTTTGCTAATAGTGGAACGTCAGTACTTACGTCATCGGGAACGCCACAGTATGGAAAATGCAAAGTAACTGTCGCCGACGTACACGGCCGAATTGAGCTATTATTCTTTAAATCGTTGAGTTACCCACACATACAAAAGGCGAAGGCGAAGAGTTTTCTAAATAGGGCGGTAATGAGCGCGAATTTTAAGGGGTCGTTATTAGGTGCGTTTACGTTATTATTTTTTTGTTCTGTTTTCACTAAAAGATCAATAACGCTCTTGTTCTAGCATTTAATACACTCAGAATATTGTGTTTTACCATGCTTATATAAGCTTGGGTTGAATGTATCTATGTATATAACGGAATCTTTGGAGTATAATGTTCTCAAATTTCTAGAAGTCTGATTAATTTGAAATTTCGCATACATATCAAGGACCAATGACAATGCAATTAAGCGTGTTTTTTTAGTTATTTCAAACTATAATTTAGTTTTTACTAAAAATAAAACAAAAACAAAACCTAATGAGTGTCTAGCTTCGTGTCGCTTATTTATTTGCCGTCAAATAAATATGTCACCTTCCTGATGATTCCAATTTTACAGGTCTCTATTATAAATGAGTCATTGTTATCTGAGTCATTTTACTATATTTCAATAAATTATTGACGACAAGAGGCTTAAATACGTTTATCACATGTAAAATACTGGAGACATCATAAAATGGATACTTATTCAAATCATAAATGTACAAAATATGATATTGACTTGATGTAAATGTCATTATAGTTTTAACACATCGTCGGAACTCTTAGATCATTAGTCATCGTATCATGATTGTCACCCAAATCTTTAAGGGACAAAACACAGGAGGACAAGTCTAAATTGCTATCCGCATGGTCCAGCGCACAAATTCAGCACCGGTACATACCTAATATGACCATCATTAGTGTTAATCGTCTTAATAATGTTTCATGTTACTAGTCCGTTTAAATTTGACAGGACTGGCTGACTTATAGGCTGGATGGCATTTAATATTCCACGAAACTGTCGATACTCAATCAAGGATCTGGCTTTGTATCAGTAGGGGGTTGCCGCGACCTATACTCGCCCCGCTTGGCATTCCGGTTGGTGAGCGCAGTTTTTAGATCTGCATTCTGCACCCCACGGATAATCACATAGTAAAATAAATTTTATTTAGGTACTTATGAGAAGGAGAAAAAATTGTAAAACATAAAACATATAATTTAAATACTGTTTTAGCTTCCATAAACCTGTTGTTTAGTTTAAGTAACATAATATTGTTTTATTGTAATACGATATTAAAATAACATAATTAAATTTATAAATGTAATTCTGTAACTAATATGACGTTATTATTAGAGACATAAAATATTTTTATGTTGTAGGAATTCGTAATATTTATTCATTATTCAGTAAACCTCATTTATAAAAGGTTTTTTGTACTAAGTTTAGAGAGTTCACGCAGTACTCTTGTACCTACGAACAGCCAATAGGGTATGTCGATACATATACATAATAATCTATCTCTTGATAATAATAATCAATAATAACACTCATAATATAAAATGTGTGTAAATATTTCTTAATTCATCACGCGCAAATGACTGGTCACCAATTTTGATAAAATTTTGTATATAGGTATGAAGCTGACATCCTGGATTTACAGATTTTTTATCCTAAAAGTATAGTTAAAAACTATATATGGGCCTTATTATTTGTAGTTGACAATTACTGAACTCTAAAACCCCAAATATTTGCTTATAAGATTGGATTTCTACGATTGGATAATTATATCCCTCAAAGTCGTATGTTGAGCGTACGTCATGCTTCATGACGTCATGGTAATTAATCTTCTTTATTAAGGAAAATAAATCTCGTTTAAATAAAAAGTGATACCAATATTTTACAGAGCATAAAACATAATAAAATTTGCAGTAATTGACGTAGCTTTGACCATAAAACTATAAATAGATAACAGCAAATATGTATCAAAAGGATATATTATAAGAAACTAAATATAGATTTGTGTTATAGGTAATTTATTTTAAAAGCAATCTGCCTACACCAGACACGTTTAATACAGTGACGTCATGATAGACAGTCAAACTAACTTTATACTAAAACTAGATCGCCCGCGGCGTCATATCAAAGTAGGCTAAATCATCCCAATGATCTACTCCTTACTCTACTACATCTGTGCCAAATTGTATTAAAATCGGTCCAGTCGTTTCAGAATCTATTAAATGCAAAAAACATACATACATACAGAAAATATTAGAAGGAATTATATACGATATCGACAGTTGATTGACGAAATATACGCAGCCTAATAGTAGCACTACCTTAATACAGCAAAAGCTAGCTAAAATATAGACTCGCTCCGCTATGACTAGTGCTGCGTCTTAACGTTTGTTATGTTCAGGTCAACAGTTCAAGAAACATTTATGAAGGTTCTTAAATAAAATAGTAATAAAAAATGATGTCACAGACATGACTCATCTCTCTTATAAAAAAAACTTGTCGCATTTACGCTTTATTATTTTTTTGAAAAAACGATATTTTATTTTTAAAAATCTACGGAAATATGGAAATAACCTTATCTTATTTAAATTTAGAAATTACGTTAAGTGTCATTAGCCGACTTGAAGGTTTTTACCGCCACTCAAGCTGTCATGTAATAGCACAATCACCTAATTTAGGTATAACATGACACGTGCGACCGCGGGGCTGTGGTTTGGAGTTCGGCTATCTACTCTAGAGGACGTGGGTTTGATTCCCGTGTTGGAACTACAATAAATGTTCTTTCCAAGTCTGTTTAGGACAATGCAGGCTGATAATGCGCCCGTTCGTTCGCTATTTTCCTTAAACTGCGCACAATATCTTGTGCCTAGACTATGCGAATTAAAATGCCATAACAGTATGAGCTGCGAAAATGTAGGTACTGATAATGAATATTTATGTAATGTTTTTCTTTCAATAACGTTAATGTTCGAAGTTTAATTTGCAATGGTTTAAATAATTATTTGTTAATTGAATTAAACGTCCTTATTTCATTTTATTTGTACTTCTTGTATTTTTATCATGTACCACTAATTAAAACGAAATTATTAAATTTATATATTTTTATAATAACTACTTACCTGTTTACTTAGTAAGAGAAAAGGAGTCGCACAAATTATAATTTGTGTTGTCAACATTGATCTTATTCGTCTAACTAAATAATCTGTCGTAAATTTAGGAGTGTGCATGTTTGTTCCTTCTCCTGCGCAAATTGACTGTCTGATTTTAGTAAATCGTAGTGTGCTGGAATCTGATGAACTGCATTAAAACAAAATATTTATCTCAAAAGAATAATAGTGTTCTTGGGGTGGGGATCAATGGGATACTTTTTAAGGCGGTAGAAGTCACGGGATAAAGTTACATGATAAATCCATCACTATAAAATTTACTTGATTAACTACGACTTCAGACCTCAGACACATAACTTGGTTCGTTGTACTTCATCACAGCTACACGGATATACCTATAGATTCACCTAAATCGATTATTATTAATGTTTGCCGTTCTGAGGTCTACAGAGAATGAAAGTCATTTAATCCAATCCAAAAGCATACGATTGCAAAAAAATAATTGTAATTTTAATTAGACTAAAAGGAACAAATTCAATCGATGGAGGTACGTATTATTCCACTCAATTAAATTTGAATGATATTTAATAACAAATAGCCTTCAGGTTTGCGGAAATAAATTATGAATAGATAACAAGTGTTTTTGCAAAAAAATATATTGATTGATTGTAAAAATGTACACATGAGCTTTTTGTTTGTTCGCAAAACATTTCGCACAAAGCGCGTATTTCGTCAAAACACGAGCTTGTCGGAAGCGTTTAAAGCGCTTATTTAATTTGAACAATTGTCAATTATTTTGCTGTTTTTGAATTGATACAGATTATGGTTTTTAATCTTTAATTAACAGTGACAGATTATTTTTTTCAAAGTTTGATGCGCTCATTAACGGTGTATGGTTATACAAGAGACTAAAATATTATATAACTACCAGCTACTTACGTTAAGTTTAAAGCGTACAAATATTAAAGTACGTATATTAAGTTTATTTAATTTGTTAAACCCATGGTACCATAGATTTATGTAAATAACGATGTATGTAAAGTAGGTGTATGTATTTCAATGAATATATATGAATCCTAAGTTAAAAAGTTTATGGAATGCCCTTAACTTTTATGGACCCTCATCCAAACTTCTGCCTATTATACTAGAGCTTCCATCTGAAGAAGTCTTCCAGCCTTCACCACTGATGCATTTGTTTGTTAATTATTATTTACACAACACTAGAGAGGTTCTTTTTCAAATACTTCAGAATTGTTTTGCTCAGTAAACTAAGTTTTTTAAGGACTTTACTAATAAAAGAGTTTTCACACATTACATAAATAGTATTATTATTTAACCTCACTACCTAACAATACTATTAAATTATTGGGTAAATAGGTTTTTGAAATAATGTTATAAACTAAAAGTTTTCTTACACTAGAAATCTCATAAAACCCCATTCCGATTTATACAGCAAAGACTTTATAAATATAAAGTTTTTCACAGACTGACGCACATGTATGATGATGATGATGATGAAGTGATGGATACAAAGGCTTGTAGTGTGTGCTAATAAATATCGGTTAGATATAAATCACGCTTAACCTTTAAATACTTTGTACTCTATAACTCTTCAGATTACCGTATTATATTTCACACATATAAGTTACTATTCGTAATTATTATCATGCATGTGAATTAAGTCCGCGCGTAAAGGTTGAGGCGAAATTATGTCACGAATGGTGTCGAGATCTTGCCGTCGTGTCAGCATGTACATTGCCGCGACTTTGTCTGCGTAATTGTCAATTTTTATTTGCTCTACTTACATTGTTATACTCGGTTGTATGGCTCAGGGATAAGATTAGAAGAACTCTTTAGAGTTCCGTAGTAGAGAAATAGCATTAATGGAATTTTCATTAATTAATGGAACCCTTGTAGTTTCGCTCTATCTGTCCGTTGATGTGTCTCTCCACCCGCCCGTTTATTAAGAATAGATAACAAGTGTTATGCATATGGATATATATGTGTGTGATATATAATGGATAAAAATATGTGGTACGTTTATGGATTGCTTTGCATTGCTTTTGAAAGACCTAATAATTAAAATTATAATAATAAGTTAATACTTGTGAATTCTACGCTTTAATGTGGGATATCGTTTAATAGGTATTTTCATATACAGGCTGTAAAAATAACAGTCACTATATCTTTTTTCGTTTTATCGGTTTCTAAACTTTACGACATTGAATTGTCGTAATCTCATTTCCAAACCAAAACTTGCTGTTTTTCAAACCTTACGTTAATTTAGAGAAAATACCATTGATAAGAAGAACTTTTTGAAACAATAATTGAAAGACACATATTGCGCTTATGTCATTGGTGGTATATACGGAACCTTTCTATATATCGTGTCCTGGCTCGATCTTGTTTAGGTTATTTTAGGTTTCACCAATCATAATACTTGATGAACACTACACATTGCCTGATACATGAGTACCCAAGCATCTAATATCTACATTATTCGTGCATAGTTTTTCCTTAGTAAAATCCTTAAAACTAAATTTTAGAATGGAGTGGCTTATATATACTTTTGCCTGCGACTTAATAACTGTTTACACTTAAAAAGTGATATGCCGCTTATTTAATTTATAGTTAATTAATAAGTGATAGGAAACCGTCACATATTATTAGAGGTAAACAATTAATTTTAATTAATTGTTAAGTATTTAATATAAATAAACATACAATTATAAATCTGATAGTATATTTAGATACGAGAGGTCGCGCTAATTATTAAATTAAAACAAAATTGTTATGAGTGTGAAATGCCAACAGGGTTATTAAATTATAATAATTTAAGAATAATTAATTTTAATCACATTAAATATTAGGTAAAGCGACAAGCACACACACAACAACAGGCTAATTTAATATGGAGTTATAAAATAAATGTATGTTATAATATTTCAAGACAATTAATTGTACATTACATTTGTAGTAAACATTATAAAACGTTTGTTTATTGAGTTAGCCAAAAAAAAAAAACAGTACAGTAAGAATTCAAAAAACTCGACGTGGCTTAATTCACGTTCTGCAGTGGTCGAGCCTTATCGAAGTTGCCAAGTACATAGACTTTAATGCACAAAATTAAAATAAAACAAGTAACAAAAAAAGAATTGTCAACTAGTGAAATGATAATAATCAAAAAATATAGCTAAGAATTGTAGGTTCAATCCCCGCGTTGGAACAACATAAAGTGTTGTTTTCAAGTTTGGTTTTGATTTGATTTTCTGACAAGAAAGTTGATCCAAGCGTCTGATGGGCATGAAAAATGTTGGTCCTTCCCCTGATCTCCCACGAGTCGTGTCGGTTATCCGTCGCACTGAGCTACGAGAGTAAAGGAAGACAGAGTGCTTCTGTGTATTGCACACACTTAGACACTATAAAACAACTCCTGCGTCGATCTCTTTTCAATAAAACACCGTCACCGGAATCGGCGTAGGAGGCATTATAATATGTGGTGTGCCAGAATTGCGAAAAAGTAACACTAATCTCTTCCACGTTTGTGATTCCTATATTTCTGCTACACACTATTAATATGGAAAATTTTAAGCACATAATCTTTTACAATCTTTATCTGTTATGTCGCTGTCGTAAAGCGTTTCTAGCTATTACTACTTGTTTCTGAAATCACTGATCGTTATGATCGATTGCATGCGAATGGGTTAAGTTAAACAATAATAATCAACAGTCTTTCGTATGATCTACGTAAGTAAACTTGATGTCTGCATGTCTATTATTTGTGTGACATGACGGATTGACCACCGTGACGTCACCCGAGTTCAACGTAAAACATCAAAACACGCCGCGAAAAATACTTTAATTTACAGTAAGTATTTGTTTTAACGTACTAATCTTCCTTGATAATTAATTATTTCCACTCGTACCTGCCTGCGCAAAATTAATACGTCTTACTGATATTATTAACGTTTTAGCATGATAAACAATTTAGACGACGAATTGTGCCAAAATCTTTTAGACTATTATTTCAAGTATTAAATTGTATATTACCTACTAAACAACAAAACACGAGACCTCATATCTTAATTACATGCTAAAATTAGATTATATAAAATGAAAAGTAAATAATTGGACGATATTCACGTGTTCATGCATGCGACATGTCAAGGAAAATATTCATTCATTATACGATACTAAAATATTATAAAGATTATAAAACAAATATTTTTTGTTTTATGTCCACTTAAAGCATCCTTAGCCGATGGATTGCCAGTAAGTACTATGAATGTATCAATTAGGTGTTTTTTAAACTACAAACGCTTAAACTTCAGACGCAAAGCAAATACAATAATTAATCGCACGAACAATAATTGACAAAAAGGAATCGTAAAGTAGTGTATAAGCGGTTTCATACTTTTCATTTGTTTACATTACGTTAAAAGCGTCATCAAGAACATTCAAAAAGATTGTAGGGGCTTCTTCAAGTAGGTGATAAATACGTAAGTACTCGTACCAAATGTAGCTATTAATCAACCAATTTTGAGGGCGATGATAGTAGATAATTATGTATAAAACTTGTCAATAATCAGAAGTTTCTAGTCCAGTGCAAATACGTTTTCCGGGTGACGTTGCAGGATAAATGACCGAATACTGGAAGGCAAACTAAAGTTGAGAACCCCACAACTATCACTATCACTACTTCGCGAAATGATAGGGACAGTAAGTTACTTGAGCGCTACTTAATTTTAAATATCGTTTCAGTATTCGACCGACTCGTGCAAGTACTAGACAACTAGCACAAGCTCTTATTGTCTTATGTTACAAAAAAATCTGACTGTAACATAAGGCAGGCAGGATCAACTCTCGGCATAAACGTTTATCCTTAGCCTTAAACATATAATATATCAATAAGATGACATAAGCTTTTATTAATATACCATTAAATTAATGGTTCATAATAATTTAAGCAATTAGCAGGAATGTGACACTGTTTGATTAATCCGTTAATGGCTGTAAAGAAAGATATAATATTTATTTATACTCATATGTATTATAATTTAATACGTAGCGCCGAATATATATTTAACTAATGCTTTTATGTGTTAGTAGTCATAAGTAGTGAATAAATTATTTTAAACTATATTTATAACCGTATCTCGAAATTAACATAATTAATTTGGTTCTGCGATAAACATGATTAAGCATTTAACAGGTAAGGCATAAGGCTACGTCCAGTTTTATTCAAAATTGTCTAATCAGCAATGAAAAATATGCGTCTTAAATTATAATTTGTCACTACCCACAACTATTAAACCAGATCTTTACACTTATTTTCAAAATGTCTTTGTATGAGTTACAATATGACATTAATAAAATAAATCTTCGCACGAGACTTTGTACAAAGTCGTGCATTGTGTCGATATGGTAGAGCTACGGTAGCGTACCCTCTATCACTAATAAAAACCTATGATGATGATTAATGAACTAACGTCTAAAGTGTCAGTTCCAAGAATTTCACAATCAAAAAGAACATAATAGCAAAATAGGATAAATGTTGCAAATTATGTAATAGTCTAATTTTAGACTTACGTTTACAATAAACAGGTCTTAAGACTAATATTTTTGTTATTAAGTAAAAACGAAGTAAAGCCATTTACTAATAACAACCACGCAAAATAAAACACTTTAAAAAACTTCATTGACGTCAGGTAGAAACTAATTTACAATTTCACGCCAGAGATCTCTGCTCGCTATACACTACGGCGCTCCTTCATCTAACCCGACCACAATAGAGCTCATAGACAAAGGAATATTATATCGGAGCTTAATTGACGTTACATTCTATAAAAGTTATACGATGATAACTAACAAAGGAAACACTACTACAACTAAAACTTTGCTGTGTTCCATTGATAATTTTTTCTTGTTCCTAATTCTTTTAGACTAAGGCCGTGTTTCACCAAGCAATGTTAAAGTTAACGCCATGTTAAAATACCATGCCATCTCATTCATTGACAGGAAATACGAGAGGGATAACATGATATTTAACATGGCGTTAACTTTAACATTACTCGGTGAAACACGCCCTTAGCGTCAGACTTAATTGGTGTCAATGTTGGGGCTGCAGCACAAAAATTGACACCAATTCAATCAGACACCGGTGTATGTATAATGACGTACACACGTCATCACTGATAGGACACATTGATTGAAGACCACTGGGGGCCTATTACAAGCTCTTAATTCCAGGCAGTTTACGCTATACAACATGGCTGCCTGGAATTTTGTTATTACGATCACATAATAACTGCGTGATGACAGCTAGTTAGCGGACACGTGACACTTGACTTGCTTCCGAATGTCACTTTCAGACAGCTAAACTAGGATGGATCCATTCAGTTTAACATGTCTCTGTAATATGAAAAAGAACAAGGCAGTTTAAGACCGTATCATTGAATTGCCTGGAACCAGGCTGGTATTGTAAAAGATCGTAATACGGCCCCTGGTGATTTTAAGGCACGAGAATTTCTGATACGCATATTATAATGTACATAATATGCCGCAAGTAAGTGACAATATGACATTGCGATTTTTTATTTTTATCATTTCTCATTTAGATCAGCATGCTCACCCCCGACGCAATCGAGAATCGAATCAGTTTGGTCTTAACGGTTTTTGATATTTTAGTTGGTGGATTACTTTGAAATATACATTTCCAGAATAAGAAAAGGTAGTTTAATCATATCTTAAAGTTATAGTGACTGTTCTTTTTACACCCGTTATTATACTTCGCTAGAGATTGAAAATCATAGCATTATGTCGTCGTATCAGCTAAGACGTCCACTGCAAAATACTCGTACCTACATTTTAAAAATGAGGAAAGGTGGTATAATCGTATTTCAAAGTTATAGTGACTGTCTTTTTACATTCTGTTTATTACTTCATCTAGATCGCAATTTTATGATGGTTTTTTAAAAGTATTATAAATTTATTGGGCAACATAGTAACGGAAACGTTCATATTTTTTACTTGCTACGTTACTTAAAATGAACGTACCTGCGTCACAATAAAAAGGAGACATTAAATTACTTAGGTATTCATAAAACGTAAAAATAAAATATGAGACGAAAAATGAAAATAATATGATTAAGAATATAAAACTAATTTGGCATTTAAAATATTATATTTATGATGCTGCTGGATGCACAGGTGGCAGCTTTCTATCTATTGATGTCATCACCGCATTTGTACAAAATATGCAAACGTTTAGCGAGATACCTATAGTAATTAAAAACTTGAAATTTTATATGTTCTTTAGTATTAAATTTATGTGACATACTAAGAAAATAGTGTGCAAATATTAAGTCACGGTCAGGCAGTCTGCGTCCATAATATTAATTATAAATTACTAGTTACGAAATGTCGCAACGGCGCGTGAAAACTGTAAATGTAAACATAATTTATTAAACATACGATTACAAACAATAGAGGTCGCCTTGCAGTCGACTCCGACTAATATTTTAGTAATCTTTTTTAGATTTTTTTCCTCTTACATACGCAATATTTTTTTTCGTCTCACTGTCTCGAGACACTGCACTGGGCCCCAGCAGCCTCCAATTATCCGAGCTATATATCCAGCCCACTGTCACTTCAATTCGCTAATGCAACAAAAGACATGAAATCCCTATCACCGCCAAGGTCACGTCTCTAAGTGATAAAACCAGAAATTATTAAATTCGAAGGACTCCGAATATCATCACCAGTAAGCATTGCTCGAAGATTTTCATCTTCAGATTTTTATTTTTTAATTAGTGATTTTTAAAGAGAAAATAATTTGAGTTTCCCAAACACTGATCCGTCGAGTTGGATTTGACGATTGACCTCTTCTTCCAAATTGGAACTACCTTACTAGACTTTATGTTCCTTAAATAATAATATGTAGGTACTCGTCATTCCTTAAAGTAATAAGAATTAATTATAGTTTGAAAATAAACATCAACTTTGTGGCCTTTATAACTTATTAATTTAACACATTACAATTATATTAATGGTTGTAAATTATAATAAATATTATTTTAAGACAAATTTATAACATAATTATTAAAAAAAAAAGGAAACAAAATTATTGCGACCATTACAATTAATATAAACATAAAATTATTAGTCTGCAATCTACAGGTAATAATATTATAGTGCAACGGCTACAATTAGCTATTGCTTTTTGTTATTTTATAATTTACTAGCTGACCCGCGCCCACTTCGTTGAGCATACAAACCGTTTAAACCTTCCCTGGACTTTCACGAATATTTCAAGACTAAAAATAGCCGAATTGGTTCGCGTTCTCGAGTTTTAGCGAGACTAACGAACAGCAATTCATTTTTATATATAAGATTATTATGTTAGTTTGAGTTTAAAAACTACTTATTGTTTCTCATTATAGAGGTTTATAGCTTTGTTTAATATGTAATTAGTTATTTACTACTTATAAACAATATTTAATCGTTTATATAATTTTACGGCTGTTGATGATATAATCGTTGACACTACGTGCATTAATGATTAAATCATTTAAAGACAATATGTAATAATTATTACGATAAAATCTTTACGATTTACAATGCGTAATTTCCTATTAATCTGATCAATTTGCACTCGTACAGTCAGCCGGTGTTTGTGAAAGGTCATGGAAGCTCCAACTGTACAGTAATTAAAGGTTATTTCTGGCGATAACAATCTGTAAAACAGTTACCTACACGGTAGATGTAAAAAGCCGATGGTTGGCGTTTGCCTGGCGAACCTTGGTCTGAAGGACCGTGCGCAAAAAGTCAACCGATTCTGTGCATCACTTCGATACAGTGTTGCCACTTGCCAGATATCTACTTACCCTTTATTCCGACGATGTCGAGTCTGAATTTAATATAATATCGATACAAATAACACATTCTTTACAATACTAGTATAAATGTGGTGTAAACTCCATATACCACACGTAAAAGTAAATGAGTGATAGTAAATACAACAACGCTGAACTTTAGTTGATCAAAAGTGAGTTACTTTTGATTTAAATATTTACCAACTGCTGTATTTATGTATGTTGTAGTGGCTAAACTCCGATCCGATTTTAATCAATAAGGTGTCAATCGATTCGTAATAATGCCGCGAGTAACATTGGCTATACAATTTTCCGAAAAATTGTGTATTTAAAAAATTAAACGTCAAAATATAACTTAATTTGTTTTAATAACATAAAAGTCTCGTGTTTGGTATCAAAAAATAAGTCTAAGCAAGCACACCACCAATATGTAATTAAATTTTTTATTATTTGTCATATTTTATTGTTAAATTCCAAATAATAGTTTAAAATTCGGTCGTATAAGTAGTATCTAGGAGTTGTTCAATTACTTTCTATGTAATGGTGAATCTAATAAAAATATAATAATTATTATGTTTGACGTGGAAACAAAAAATATGAAATAAAATAAAGATTAAAAAAGTATACCCCGACTTGACGACCGACCCGCTAATAAAATCTAAGAACACCGAAATACTGTAGAAAAAAAAAACAAATTGAAAGAGCATCTATATGTGTCGCAGTCATCTGGTTGATTCTGCTATTTGATTAAATGTCTAGCGCGTATATAGTAGAAGACGACATTTAACTTGTTGACTAGGCCAACATGATTGATAAAGCCTCATTTAACGTCCAACAAGTTAGCGTAGTGTAACAAAGCTCTTTAAACAGAGCGGACGTAAAATCAGCCAGGGGATTGAAATTTAGTTCATTTTTTCCCGCATTGGCGCTAGTAGTCACCAAAATAAAACTGCAAACAGCTCGCACATACTTTCCTATTTTCCTTTTCATTTTATATTATTTTATTTTCAGTTTTATTTTCATTTTGGAGTGACTTGTCGTGTCCTCATTTTTGAGGACCTTTTGAATCGCGAACTTATGTCACCCCCACCAGTTATTAGAAAGTATGCTATATATATCATTCATCGACTATGCTAAGGGACAAAGGACATTTAGTCATGACGTTGAACGTTATAATTATTAAACAACTAGACGAGTTGTCCTTTAGTCATTCCATTAAATGTCGTAATTTTATAAACGCGCTAGTCGTTCAATTAAACTTTTAAGATTCAATCAGATGACTGCGACCACGGGTCTACCTAGCACCATTAGTACCATTTTTGTACCTATGCATTTCTGGATTTCAAATTGAATTATTTACTTGTTTCAGCATTTTTAGACCCCTTTTTAGAGAAGTCGGGTTATAGTTTTTTAATCTTTATTTTATTATCTATATATATAAAAGAAAGTCGTGTTTGTTACAACACTTATAACTCGAGAACGGCTGAACCAATTTTCATGGTTTTTAATTCGTTCGATTTGTCTCCTCCCCGAATAGCAGAATACATATTTAAAATAGTGAAAACTTGATGTGTAATGAATAATTAATCATATAAATAAATGCTCATATTTTGTTCATCAAATGTCAAACATTTGTTGTCAAATGATGTAACAACTATGCGTTCAGAAATCTATTAATGTGTGCGTATTGAAGTGTCAGTTTGTAACTTTCAATTAGCAACGTTTTTCTAAATGATATTGACATATGACATTTTAAACGATATTTTCTTCTTTTTTTTGGCATTGGCAACGATATCTAGGTACTGAAAACGAAAATGCAATTTAAAAAAATGTCTGTCTGTCAGCGTGTTTCTTTGCTCCGGCTAATCTCTGGAACGGCTGGACCGATTTTAACGAGACTTTCAATGGTAGATAGCTAAAGTTACAAGGATTAATTTAGGCTACTTTTCATCATCATCATCATCATCGTCATCTAACTAATGATCACCGAATCGGCTGGACCGACTGTGACGGGAGCATTCACCGGGCGTTAGCTTATGTTAGTAGGAGTAATCTATACATCTATATGTATAAAAGTAAGTCGTGTTAGTTAAATTATTGATAACTCAAGAACGGCTTTATCGATATGGCTGAAAATTGGTTAGGAAGTAGCTTAGAGCAAGTAGACGGACATAGGATACTATTTATTCCATTTGACAGCGTTTCCGTGAACGTTGCGGGTTCTGCGTTGCGGGTTCCGCGTTGCGGGTTCCGGGTTCCCGCGTTGCGGGTTCCGGGTTCCCGCGTTGCGGGTTCCGGGTTCCCGCGTTGCGGGTTCCGGGTTCCCGCGTTGCGGGTTCCGGGTTCCCGCGTTGCGGGTTCCGGGTTCCCGCGTTGCGGGTTCCGGGTTCCCGCGTTGCGGGTTCCGGGTTCCCATGCTGCGGGTTCCGGGTTCCCGCGTTGCGGGTTCCGGGTTCCCGCGTTGCGGGTTCCGGGTTCCCGCGTTGCGGGTTCCGGGTTCCCATGCTGCGGGTTCCGGGTTCGCGCGTTTCGGGTTTCGGGTTCCCGCGTTTCGGGTTTCGGGTTCCCACGTTGTTTTTTTTTAGTTGAATTTTATCATAAACTCTTTTTATGCTCAACGAAGTGGGCAAGGGTCAGCTAGTAGTATATAAAAGAAACTAATATTTATTTACGTTGTACGAGTATAAGTTAAGTTAAAACAGATCGTCCAAATCACATTATGATATATTCAGATAATATTATGCAGATTATTTAATATTATATAACATGCAAATCCATGACCGAAGAACACAGACGACTTTTTGTTCCCATGGCGGGATTCGAACTCACGACCTCCGTCTTTAGCACCTCACGCACATGCACTCTGACATAGAGGTCACCAATATGTTATAATTTTTGCCGAGGTACCGATTCAATTACCCCTGAATCTACCAAAGAATCACGTTATTTGAATGACACCAGCTCCCTCGATATCTTTTTTCACTTTATATTTTTTAATTAAGGTAATATACCTACAACTAAGTATTGTGTGAATATCGCCTCCGTGGTCTAGTGGTTCAGACCTCGACCCGGAGATTGTGGGTTCTATTCCCGCGTTGGAACAACAAAAAATTTTGTTTTCAAGTTTGGTTAGGATAATGCAGGCTGATCAACTGATTGTCTGACAAGAAAGATGATCTATGCGTCGGATGGGCATATAAAAAGTCGGTCCTGCGCCTGTTCTCTCGACAGTCGTATCGGTTTACCGTCCCCCTGGGTTATGAGAGTAAAAGGAAGAGAGAGTGTCTTTTAAGAATTATTATTATAATGTGTGTGAATATTTCAAGTGCATACCTGTTGCCGCTATTAATATCGCGCACTAAAGGACAAAATACTTTTATTGAATGGGGGCCCCTTTTATTTTTTTTTTTATTTTTATTTTGTATTTGTTGTTCTAGCGACAATCAATAAACATACATCGTAATATGTAAAAATTTCAACTGTATTTCAACGGTTCTTGTGATACAGCCTGGTGACAGACACACAGACATTCTGCTGTCTTAGTAATAAGGTCCCGTTTTTACCCTTTGGATACGGAATCCTAAAACTCAATATAAAGCCGTAGCACCAGTTCCAGTGGAAGCTATAAATCATTTAATTAAAAATGTATTATCAATTTAAAGATCAGAAAGTTTTAAAATCTAAACATCTGTTGATAAACTTGTTGTGCAAATAATAACTAATTAATAAAAGAGGTCAAACAACTTATTTTTTGCCGTGCAATTTATTGCTGGATTCGCATAATCGAAATGTCATTAATTAACAGTTTTATTATAATCTATACAGACATTAAATAAATCGAGTGGTCTTATCTATGCATTCATCTTCGATTACAAATCAAACAAAAGTAAGATAACAGTATACATATTCTTATGAAACGATAATTTGTCCGTTACTTTGCTCGGCAGGCTTAATCCCGACACAATCGAGAATCCAAAGAGAATATAATCACTACGTAAAACGCAAAGAGAATATAATCAACTACGTTTAATATAATCACTACGTTTTAAGAGACCGCACTCCCATAGAAACAATTGAGCTCACGCACACATCGACAGTTGGACTGCATCTTGTACCAACTTAGAGATTTCTTAGATCACCGACAAACAGTACTGCCAACCTTCAGACATATCATAGTTTGACAGTTCTAGTGATGTGGACTAGTTATGAATTATTATCGAATATCGATACTAGTGTTGGGCCTTTCTATCGATAATATTCTAGGGGTAGGTGGGGCCTCAGGGGTTTTTTTGTGGGTAAAAGTGAATGTTACACATAAAGAAAATACTTAAACATGGATAGTCAAATAAAAAAAATCAAAAATCCTTGTTTAAATATATCTACCTGTGTAACATAATAAAAAAATACACAACATACAAATTTAGTGGTCTTTATTTTGTTGTTGAGCTCTTTTAATTTTTAACTGCATTTTCCACAATTGATTTAAGAATATCAGAGTCTAATTTATCTAAATTTAATAAGGACTTTGCCATTCTCCTTATCGTGATTTTTGATTCTTGTAGACGTTTTAATATTCTCCTTTCTCTTTTGGTTATAGTTATTTCATCTGTAACAAAAAATACACATTCACAGATCAGGTATATGAAACTCTAGATGACGCCCGCAACTCCGATGCGCCAAAATTCGTTTATCACGCGGGAACCGTACATTTTTCCGGGATAAAACTATCCTATGTCCTTCTCGGGACTCAGAGTATCTTCATGCCAAATTTCAGCAAAATAGGTTCAGCAATTTGAACGTGAAGAGGTCACAAACAGACAGACAGACACACTTTCGCATTTACAATATTAGTATGGATGGATAATGCATTTTCCTTTCACCTAGAATATCTAATGTAAAAAATGTTTGTCCTGTGAGTAATAAGAATGTTAATTTTAATTTGATATACCATTTGTTTGACTTTTCCTTGATGTTTTATAGCCTTGCACCAGAATTTCGTCACCCCCCATCTGCATTGTGGTTCCTGGAATGTATATGAATTTTTAAACAAAATCTTTATAGTTATAATTTTTATAATAACAGAACTGAGATAAAAGTAAAATATAAGTTTTGTTTAAAATGGCATACAATGGGAAAATATGTTTTTTTTTTAACAAAAGATTCAAAACTTACCAGTCTTGCATTTTTTTGGTGATACAATGTTCTGAACCGAAATTTCATCTAAACCGGCTAACAACCGG
Organism: Celastrina argiolus; assembly: GCA_905187575.2. Lineage (NCBI taxonomy): Eukaryota > Metazoa > Arthropoda > Insecta > Lepidoptera > Lycaenidae > Celastrina > Celastrina argiolus. The sequence continues at coordinate 11,055,219 of LR994581.1, forward strand.
TTCCCTTTTGCATTAAAGCATTGACAGGCAAAGTGGTCACCACACATAAACTTGAGCTTATGCAACTTTTTAATTGGCACATAAACTAAATCTTCAATGCCCGATGCTTTCACCCATAATTGACATCTGAAAGGTATATAATTTGTTTGTAGTCATTCAAAGCAGTCATCAGACTTAGTTATCACAGGAATCAAAACAGTAGCCTATGTTACTGCTGGATAATATAGCATTCTCATACTGGAAGAAGTTTTGGAATGGATCCAATAGTTAAAGAGCCTTCGATGAAAGCAATAAAATCTTTCCTCTTTAAAAAGTAAATAGCATAAGAGGTACAAGTTATAAGTTTTATATTATAATATAGAATTGGATGGATTACTTAGACTTTATTACTGATTTATATACATACCAACACAATGAGTGCCAAAACCCTTAGGGTGACATTAGGTACATGCAAAGGTACAAAAATTGTAAGACTTACCGATCAGGGTCAAGAGGAAATTTTGCAAGAAATATTCTCGATTTGGGGAGTCTACGTACTCCACAAATCGCACACTTCTTGCAGATGCGACTTTCCATGTTAGTTGAAATATTTTCAGACGAAAATAATATTGCAATCTCACTTTTCAAGGAGTCGGTGAAAATGTTATTAAACACACGAAATCCGTGACACGCAACAAAACTTAACATAGAAGCACAAATTGAATAGCCAAATCACTTGATATTCAAGCAAAAATCAAATTTTTCAGAAGTTTGTTCTATACAATTTTCAAACAACCAAAAAAGTGACATAACGCCATTTTTCCAAAGCTGTATGTTGGTAATGATTCGCATAACAAACTTGAATTGAAGCCTTGCGGTTATTCAATTATAGACTTTATTTCGAAAGCAATAAAGTCGTATTTTTAGTGAATGGCTTGGGGGTCTGACTTTTTATATGGAAGTGTCGACCCACTGCTACCAACCTTGAGTACTCAAAAAAAAGAATCTGTATGTTGGTAATGATTCGCATAACAAACTTGAAGCCTTGCGGTTATTCAATTATAGACTTTATTTCAAAAGCAATAAAGTCGTATTTTTAGTGACTGGCTTGGGGGTCTGGCTTTTTATATGGAAGTGTCGACCCACTAAAACGTAGTGATTATATTATTCTCTTTGCGAGAATCTACTCAGTTCGATCTCTCAACGGTTTTTGTATTTTATTTGGTGGATTACTTTGAAACAAATATACTTTAAAAATAAAGAAAATCGTTAGACCGTAACTTTTTGTAGTCCCGACCATATCACGGTAAACAAAATAAACAAACGTCACTTTATTCAAATCGAATCAGTTTTGAGAGTAAGGCCGGAGGTTCAAATATTATATGACATAGAATTTCTACCAGAAACTGTATTATATTTAAAATGGTACGTACCTGCTGATGGTAATGGGTACTTTTGGCGACGAAGATGTTTTTGTTGGCCACCAAAGTCCTTCTCCTAGAACTTTTAAACTTAATAGATAAAAACTTGTAAGTTTCCATGCTCATAATATTATGCAAGAAAATAAATAAAAAACTTTTTGTGCCAAATCGCACAAACAATTAAAAAAAACTATTGTGTTGATAGCTAATGATTATAAGAAAACATGTCCTAATATTGCCGTTAAGTAAGAGGAAACACCACGAGCCAGAGAACATGCAAAATAGGTATTTGTAAAGTCTATTTCTGTCCCGAAACTGCCCGATTAAACCGATTGAGACGACTGCAGTTTGAACTGAAATTACCTTTTAAACGTACTAGAAATCGACTGTTGTCTCCTTCAAAACTTAACCGATTTAGGTATTTTTTTCTTGTTCTAAATAAACTAAAACAAGGCTCGAGCTATATTCCTATGTTTCGATTTCATTATAAAATGTATTCCAATTTGATTCATTTGTGTTTAAACTTTAATCACAGCCGAAAATCTGGTCATATTTGTTAGGTTTTTGAACGTCCATATCTCTTTTAAATATAATTTATAAAATAGGGACTTGCAAATAATATACAAAGATATTTAGGAAAAAATTGTTACTCTAGCGGCATTATCCAGGGAGGATAATGCCGCTAGAGTAACACAAAACAGGGGTCGCGTAGCCCTGTTTCTGAAGTTCTTTCTGAAGAAACTTTCTGTATGGAAAAACGGACGTTGTGTATTCCTCTTAGTAATTTGATTTTATATATTTTAAATTCCTATAACATTATTATATTAATAAACAATTGTTATAATATTACAAACATAATATTGTTTACGTAGTAACTATTTAGTAATCTATGATAATGTATTATTATGAGCCATCGCACAAACGTTACATCGCACAAACTTTCACATATTGCAAGTGCTAATCACAAAAGGAAAAAGATGATATCATCTGTAAGTTATAAATATTATGTGAAAAATTGTCGTCGATTAACATCTAACATCATTTCGCTACTGATCTTGTTATCAAATGTTTTATAATTAATACTCCTAGATAAATAATTATTTAAATTTCCTATCAAATGTCCCTAATTTTACTCTTTAATGGGAGTAATCTCGACAACTAGTTAAACCAGTATTATCTTGACATAATTTACAGATCAAGTAAGCGATGTGGTTGTGGAAATGGAACCCAGTATCAAGTTTTCCCGCGAGGCGAGAGACAGTAGGTAGATAATAAAAGGTACGCGCTAACTTCAAAAGGAAAAAAGTCGCGGCACAGGTTTTTTTTGTAATTATTAATAATATAATCAGATGTTGATTTAATCTTTTGGTATTATAAATTTTTGTATCGACCTTTTTTTCTTGAAAAAATGTATTGACATTTAAAAATTAATTAATTATATAATTCGAAATACAGAGACATTTAATATCTACACATCCTTAATTAATTAGCTTTAAGTGACGATGAGTCATTTTTAAATTAAAAATAAAGCTTTGTACAGAACCTACTTGTCGGTTACTAAAAATAAAAATATACATAAGCATTTGCAATTAGTACGAAGTATGCAAGTGTCGTTTAATAAATTACCAAGGTATTGTAAGTAAGGTAAATATTAAACACATATTTTAATTATTAAGTAATAATAAGAATAAATATACTATTACATAGGTAATAGACGACAACTAGAACTATAAATCCTTTTTTGTATAACATTAATTCTCCCTTTCAAATTCGCCGCTTTATTTGAGATTTCAACACTTGAATTAAATTATCAAGTACGAGTTTATAGATGGTATTCCGTTCCTCTAGTTTCCATGGATAAGACACAAAATGACCGTGTCATTCGGAGCTCTGAGAAAATAAACTTGCATGTGTCAAGGCAATAAATACTTAAGCTGTCAAAACTGTCCCGTTTGCTGCTAGCTTTAAAATACACCGGTCGGCGCAAATTAAAAGAAACGATTTAAAATTGTGATTTATGAGGTACATCGCATAATGCAGGCACTTGCACGGATTTAAAATATATCTTTATCGAAGCACTAACGGCCGAATACTGTAATGTAACTTAAATTAAGTGGCACTCAATGCCGTCCTCATCATTTTACCAATCATGTTTTTGTCGCTCTGCCAAGCATGTCCTTGTTGTTCTGCCAAGCATTTCCTTGTCGATCTGTCCAGCATGTCCTTATCGTCCTGCCAATCATGTCCTTGTCGATCTGCCAAGCATATCCTTAACGTTCTGCCAATAATTTCGTTGTTGATCTGCCAAGCATGTCCTTGTCGTTCTGCCAAGTATATCCTTGTCATTCTGCGAAGTATGTCCTTGTTGATCTGCTAAGCATGTCCTTGTCAACCTTCCAATCAAGTATTTGTCGTCTTCCTAACAGCATCGTTATGTCCAGGCAAGTAAAGCCAGGACAGACTGTCTGTGTAGTTAAGGGAAACCCTTTTAATGAATTGCGTTTCAATATTCGGCCTTAAATCTTTAATTCGAGCTTTATTTTATCTCGAGTGTGATATGTAGAGGCTATAAAATGTACACAGATTACATCATCCTTCAATATTATTCTATTCTCATTAATATTTATTTGAATTTTAAAAACGTGATTCGACCAGACGATCTGGCGTCGAGTTGTGTTCGGAGAAGTTTTTTTGATTATTTATTTTATTTGTTCAAATAAATAAATTTGAATTGGTACGTACATAAATTATGATATATTAATTGGTGCATTAATTATTAATGTAAACTTCAATTATGATAAAAATGGTTTCAAGTATGTACTTGGAATATCTGATAAAACATATTGTATTGTTATGAAACAATTACAGTAACTTTTTTTAATAAAACTTTCTGCCATTACGACAAAAAGTTTTTTGAAATATAATCTTAAACTTGTCTTATCATAGTCCACTTGTAGGTTAAATAATTTAATTAATAACCAAGTGTTACTTCCGTTCTGTAGTTAACTACTAACACTTTTACTTAAAGTTTTTTGACACAAGTGGGCCTCAAAACTTCAAACCTTACGCTTTAATGTCTTAAACAATACTCTAATATATTTTGCATCCGTTATAAAGGTAGGCAGTTAGCAGCGGTATGAAAATAACTGACCTACTGTTATCAGGCCAAAGGCCAAGCGAATTATATTATATATTTTTTATATATATTATATATAGGACCATAAATAAATAATATTAACGAAAACGACTTCGACCTCGTTGTGTCAAGATGATAAAGCCGATGCTCAAGTGTATATTGGGGCCTTACTCTCCAAACTGATTTGATTTTGATTCAGATTCGATCGTGCCGCGTGCTCCCGAATAAATTGACGTTTGTTTATTTTGATTCACAGTCTATTGATATTGTCAGGAGTACCAAAAGTTACGATCTAACGATTTTATTTTTCCTGGTTAGTTTCAAAGTAGTCCACAAAATAAAATACCCAAAGCCTTTGAATCGAACTGATTCGATTCTCGATTGTGTAGGGAGTAGTATGTTCCTGTTGAAATTATATGAAGTTTAATGATGTATCTGTGTGAGACCCTCGTGAAGTCGCTATATTCTTCAATGGTGTACTAATTCTCAAGCGTTTGTGCCATAATTATTATTGGAAACATTTATCAACATCATAATAAATCCCCAATAATGGCATAAACTCATATATAGATTACAATGACCTAATAATATAATAATATATATTCCCGTGGTGCTTTCCCTTAATTTTTGGCCTTTTGTGTCATTACAATTTTGTACTGTCTCCCACTTTTCTTGGGGAGGGAAACTGGAATACTTCCTACTCCTCCTTTTTTTCTTCTGATTAATTTCGTTGTGGGTCCCAAGACAGATTTAGCTTGTCCCTCGGGCTCCCTGAGATCATATCAAAGGGTTTGTCGTGGTTGGTTACCGCTGTCGATCCTGGCTCACAGGAGTTGCAGTGGTGGGAATGTGAGGTGGGCCAATGCCCGTTATAAAAAAAAATGGTGTACTAATGACCTGTTTGGTTTTGTGGCTAAGAGCGTCTGTGGCCGTGAGATCGAATCTCACTAATGGAACAAAAAGTTTTCTCTGTTCCTGGGTAAAAAGTTTTGTGTTATTTTATAATGTAAACGTTAATTTTGTGTTTAGTGAAATAAACAATGTTTACATGTTACTGAAATTTGTCACGTATTCATAATTATGAATTAAGGTGTGTATACTATACACTGAAATACTGCTTTTTACTTCATTATGAAAACAATGTATTCATAATTTTAAACACTTTGCTGGTTACATCGCTTTGAATACAACATGGTGAAGATATTTTTGAAATATGATCGTAGACATATTTTTGCAGATTTATAGATTTAACCATGTTAGTGCACGTGACTGTACCTATTATAATAAAAAAATTAAATAGTCCAAAAGTATTAGTTATATCCCATATCTGGTACCCTTAATACAAGGTCTTCGAGTAATTAGCACGAGAATATTGACCTTGTTTGATAGCGTCCATACAATTATTATTATTGAACACCCTCATCTACATTCTGACGTTGGCAATTCTTTCCCATCCCCATTAAAAAGGGGACGGAGAGGGGGCACATACCGAAAGAAGAAGTTGAAGTTGTATCATATGTTATTGAATGGTACAGTTTATATTATGTGACTCAAATATTGTTATTGATATCGTTAAGGCGAGGGACGAGATATTCTCTAAAAAATGCTCAGATATAATTTTAGTAAGAAAGTATGTACGAGTAGAGTCGCCATCTCTGGTGTAGTTTGGAACCTTAGTCCTAAGATTGAAATGGTACACCGGGTATATTTTCGATCGATCGAGATGAATAATAATTATTATGCTGTAAATGAAAAACTTAACACTTCGCGTCTGCGCCAAAGTGAGATGATCCTATGCATTACTGTTAGGTAGGTATAGTGATTACCCTATTATAATAAACTAGCTGTACCCGCGACTTCATTCGCGTGGTTTTTAAGTAACTTAAACCGTTTATACACAACGAAAGTTCCAGAATGTGAATAATTTTCCCCGTTTTTGCAACATTTCTCACTGACGCTTCGCTCCTATTGGTCGCAGCGTAATGTTATATAGCCTAAAGCCTTCCTCTGTAAAGGGACTACCCAACAAAAAAGAATTTAAAAATTGGACCAGTAGTTCCGGAGATTAGCGCGTTTAAACAAACAAACAAATTCTAACGCTTTATAATATTAGTATAGATTGGCAATGCTATAGACTCGATGTCACAATTCTGTGAATTCAAGGAATAAGGAAACTTTTACACAATATGTAAATTTTAATAAAGTTAGACAACGTTAATAGTCCGATTTGGAAAACCCCTGTCTATTAGGAAGTTGACATTTATGTATGAGATATTTACAGAAGAATTCAAAGGACATTCGATGCTATTTTACCATTATTAGCTTTTACTTTGAGTATTGGCCAACCGATGGCCGCCATGGTAGTAACGTAGTAATCAAAGTAAAACACTGTTCAAATAAGTAAATTTTGAACTTGGTATAAAACTAATAATATATTATATTTGAAACATAAAAATATATACAATATTAAATATTAATAATCATATTTATTTAACAGAATTAATAAAGAGCGACTATATAGGAATTGGAAATAGCGAAATAAGAGTTAAAGCTTCGACTACTATCTAAATACTGTTGTTAACACGTGAAGAAAAAACATTGCAGTTACAAATTTTTATGATAATAATGTGAACGGAGAACATGAAAAAATAAAACAGCTATTGTTTACATGATAGAGGAATTAACTAAACTTAACTACATAAATAATATTTATCTAACTATGCTTAAAATAATTTTAATTTTGTTTATATTTAGTCTCTCTTAGACCGTTCATGGCCTAGTTGGTAGACCGTTGATGCAATCAAAATAATCTAGGCTCGATTACCAGGTTGTGGCGTGTACCAATGAGAATTTTTCAGAACACAAATACATTATACGGGCGCTCTAACGGTAAAGGACAAAAATGTGATGCAACCCGCAAATGGTTGGCTCCAGACCGTATCGACCTGTCATTTTTTAAAGAGCAATTACTTCGCTCGGACAATACTATATAACTCATCCAATAACAGATGAGCTTACTTTTATGTAAACCAAAATAGATAAGTATATGACTCATATGATCCTGCAGTAAAATAAATCATGAGGTTCGTCTATTTGACCTTTGAATTTAGAACAAAGTGACGTTGTTCTTTTGTACTAAGTAGGAAAATGGGTTATAGGACAAAAATACATAACTACTAATATCTTCAAAATTTGTGCACTTAAGCTCACACTATTATGATGAATATTTTTGTATATAGGATGGAAGTAAACATTTTTTATATATATATATATATGTATATATATATATATATATATATATATATATAGCAATAAAAATACATAATATGTCTAGTAAAAAATCTACACGATATAAACTGTTGTATTTTTTAAACTTGTCTAGTTTTGATGCCCCAGTATTTAGAAATATATTTATTAAACTAAGTATTATTTCGCATAAAGTAGTTTCACCAAAGTGACATTTTACAACAGTATAAAAATAATATTTTTGGATTTAATAATAACTTTACTTATTTTTTGTAATAAAATTTAATCTGTATACAATATACATTAGGTTACCATAAATGGTTCAAATAAAATGTCATATAAAACATAAAATTAAAATGTTAAATAATAACATTTGAAAGAAAAAGCAACATGGCGATAAATGCGGTTTTTGTATAATAAGACAATTATCCATATATGTCTATATTAAAAAGATAATAACTTAATTTATATCATTTTCATGCACATACTTTATTAATGTCACGTTCTAGCTCATTAGAATTGTTCGATCATACAAAAAAGTATAAACAGGTTATTAAAATAGGCGTGTAAAAGAATAATGGTTTATTTTCAGTACTGTTTTCATAATAAAGTGTTCCACTTAAGAGGTTATTTCAGAGAAAATTGTGTTTGTAGTATAATCGCTAGATGGCGTTCTATGCACACTGCTCGCACACCAAACGTTGGTACTTCTCAGGAAGCCGGTTAGATGGCTCTACAAGTCACATTCTACGCATCTCCTAACTAATGCGGGCTATTCATAATTTCCATTCGACTGAGAGTTAAAAGTTAATACTCAGTTACTGGTTAATTCTTTGCGAAGCAAGCATTTAAAGCAAGCAAGCATTTAAGCCCTCTTAGACTCTCTTAGCTATTTTTACACTCTTTAATAGCTTTACTTGTTTGTAACGGACTCATATGGGCGCGATTTGAACCGACTTTAAACGTCCAGATTTTTTCATTTAAACTTTGTTTAAAAGCACGAATTTGTTAAGGTTATTCCATTATTAAATAATATATAATTATAAAAAATAACTAAAAAATTCTAATTAAATAATATTAAAAAAAAACCTAAAAACACGCTATATATAAAATTCAAGTAAAAAATAGATAGTAAATTTTAATTAATTTAAATTGAAAAAAGTAAAAAAATATATACTTATTGTTAAAAGCGTTGAATATATTATTATCTATCTATCTATACTAATATTATAAAGAGTAAACATTTGATTGTTTGTTTCTTTGTTTGAATGGAATAGGCTCTGAAACCACTGAACCAATATGAAAATTTTTTTCGCCGTTGGAAAGCTACACTACTAGCGCTGAACATAAGGAAAATTATTTAAAAAATAATAGGGTTCCTTACTAAAAACCCAAAAATGTAGCCCAAAGAAAAACGACCTTCAGAATTTCTTACACCGTGTGCGCTTCGATAACGGCTGGACCGATTTCACAATTTTTTTACTGTATGTTTATTATTGTCATAACAAGGTTATTATGAAAGAAAATGTTTAAAAAAATAAGCAAAAACTTAGAAAAAAGAAGAAAATATACGTATTAGTCACGCGGGGTTTGAACCTGGTCTCGATCTTTCCCGTCGTTGCCAGTCTATATGACACGGTTGTTATGGTATGGCACATTGTTTACAAATGGAAAATAAAAATTATGAAATGCTATAAATATCGTATTTATGTAAGCTTAAACTATTTGGAATAATATTTTGTCTTCCAAATCGATAAAGAAAATAAAAAGACGTGTGGCACTCGGGAACTGCCGCGGTATTGCATAGCATTTTTTATCAACTTATCCGATACAACTAATGCCATCTAGAGGCGAGAAGTAAAGAGACAAGCGTGAAATTAAAAAAAAAGTCGTAAAAAATTTCTGCTATTCATCTATAGATGGCAATAAAAAGTATCACCGCTTTATTTTCGTTATTCATTTTCTGGATTCGGTCTCCACACTCAAGGACCGCCATAGAAGCCATGCAATAGCTTAAAAATAAATTTAAACGAAATTCTGTCATATCCAGAAAACCCTACAATGCCTATAAGAAAAACTTACAAAAACTTCACAGTTACAACAAAACAAGGAATTCGTAATACCAATAGGTCAAGCAAGAACCTTTTAAAGCTCCGCCGTAGTGACGTTATCGAATGTGAATTGTATTAGCGCTTTTCATGTAATTGTAATTATTATTCGTTGACATACTTTTACGTTACGTTACGTTGCTGTCAAATGTTCCCGTTTCGCCTACAGACGAAGAATAACTCTACTAGGTAAGTACTTGTCTTTAAATGTGAGTTCCGCGTAATGGTTTAGGATTCCACGCTGCAAGTTGCCAAGTTCCACGTAATGTGTTGAGGGTTCAGGGTTGTGGGTTCCGTGTTGAAATTTCAGCGACGCGGGTTACGGGTTCGCGAATTCCGCGTTTGCGGGGTCTGCGTTGCGGGTTTTGCGGGTAACGGGTTCGTGGGTTCCGGGTTTCGGGTTTGCGGGTTCCGCGTTGCGGGTAGTCGTAGTTGGGTAAATTCATGAATCGCCTGAAAATACAACTGAGACCAATAATAATTATAACAATTCCTGTCCCCAGATATCTTGTCTTAAATACACGTGTTTTTTCTTGTGAATGAACACAGAAAAAAGTAATGAAAAAATAAACAGCACTAAATAATTATGAGTAGTAAAGTGTATGTAAATAAGTGTAGTATTATGTAGTGTAAATAATAAAGAGCGTAACAAAAAAGGTAAATAAAAAAAAACAATTAAATAAACAATTTCTGCTTTTTTACTTTATTTCTGAAACACACACAATATTTTTACAAGCATTCTATAAACAACGGGTAACAATTTTCTATGGTTTCTTTTACTGCCTTAGCGATTGGTAGGTGAGTATTTCTCAGTTTAATAGTGGTTTTATCATTTAGAGTCACATCAGAGAAGTTATCTAATATAATTTTATTGTATGGATGTCTTAGATTGTCTAGAGCCGTTAATTGTTTGCTGTGGCCACTCAAAAAGCCCAACTCGCGACAAATATTTTCAAGTTCTGATTTTGTGTGATTTTGTGTTTGGTAACATTTTGAGTGCCAAACTCCATGCGATCTTTTGATTACCTCTCCAACTCCGGTCCTAAAAATGATTTTAAATAGTTTATTTGAAAAACAGACGGACGGATAACAAATGAAAAAATGAAAATGAAAATGAAAAATCTTTTATTTCCAAATAGGTTAGTAACTAACACTTTCAGAATTGTCCTACATGATGACCTACCACCGGTTCGGGGACTAACCCGGCGAGAAGAACCGGCGTAAGAAACTCGCTCGGGGCCACCTTTTAGCAAAAAGATGGGAAAATTGTTCTTTTAAAAAAAAATATATATAACAATGTTATAACTTAACATCAATTACAATTTACAAAAGAATACTTTATAAAATAGAAGTGGCCTCGAAAGTGGCCACCTTATTCCCAGGGTGTGCTATCATTAACAAAATCATTAATCTTATAATAAGCTTTAGCACACAAACGTTCTTTAACTACTTTTTTAAATTTATTGATGGAAAAATTTTGAACGTTTTCTGGGATCTTATTGTATAGGCGTATACATTGACCCTTAAAAGATTTGCTTACTTTGCTAAGTCTGATCATAGGTATATCTAACTTGTGTTTATTTCTTGTATTTCTACAGTGATTGTCGCTTTTCGTTTTAAAATTATTTAAGTTCTTTCTGACATACAGTATATTATCCAAAATGTATTGAGAGGCGACGGTCAATATTCCTATTTCCTTAAACTTTTCTCTCAGAGATTCAAAGGACGACATCTTGTAAATGGAACGTATAGCTCGCTTCTGCAGCACAAATATTGTATTGATGTCGGCTGCATTTCCCCAAGCAACAAGCCGATTATATCGGGTTTCACGGAATACATTATTCTAAAGTTTCCAAGATTATACTAATGCCATCTGACATCTTCTTATAAATAAAAAAAATGCTGTTCGTTAGTCTCAGTCAACGAAGTGGGCACGGGTCAGCTAGTATTATTATAATACTTAGGTAGTGTGAGTAACTCAGTATAATATTTTATAAGCTTTTATTGAGAGCGCCGTTCAAAATGTTAAAGCAATCACACGTTTAAAAAGGTTATGATCAAATTAATATTTTTAAACAGACCAAGCGATGTTTATGTTTTAAATCTTACTAATATTTCAGGCGTTCTAATACTTTTCTAAAATAATCTAGAATACGGAGTAGATACGTACGGATATTCTTTATGAGCGTGAAGCGCTAGACATTGTCGTTCATCTGCTCCATTGGGACAGTCACGGACTCCGTCACAGACCATATCCATAGCCACACAGCTGTTTTCACTATTGTGCCCTCCTCGACAACTGCAATAGGAATACTGTTAAAATCATTTTTTTAACTTAGCAAAAATAGCAGTTGTAACTTCTTGAGTAAGTAAGAACTTACTCAAAACTTTGTTTTGCAAAACATTTGCAGAACGACGGATCTTCGTCACTTCTATCTTTGCAATTTAAGATTCCATCACATAGCCTAGATGGCATGACTCTACTGAGATAGTCGGAGCATCTGAAATTTCCTGGCTCGTCTGTACCATCACCGCAATCGTCATGGCCATTTTTAAATAATTCCTTGTCTATGCATCGGCCATTGCGGCATTTAAGTTCATTGGATAGACACTCTGCAAAAATAATTAACAGTCTTATGATGTTTTTTTATTATTTAGGTTAAATAGGAGTATGTTTTGCTATAATGCATACCGCAGCCTCTTTGAAAAGGACTGTCCGAGCAAGTACTCTTCTTCAATTGACAGGCATCTTTAGATTCATCTCTTTGGTCTTCACAATTTGGAACACCATTACAAACATCATGCAATTCAACACATCGTCCACGGGGGCATCTTATTCCTAGACAATTGTCAGAGTCATTTAGCTCCTGCAAATGTGACATCGCAATATCTGTAACGAGAAACATAGTAAAAATATATTTTGTTTCTTTCAAAAGTTTATGTTTAAGAGCTTACTTTTTGTAAATTTATAGTATATTTTATAGTAATTATGTACATTTATACGTGAAGCAAAAACTTTGTACAATAGAATAGAATAGTTCTTATTTGCGGATAAACAGGTTGTCAAAGGACATTTTCTCTCTCAAGTCACATTTCTTCAAATCCCGATTTGAATAAATATTCTCATAGAAATATACAGGATGTAAAAAGAGCAGTAATTATAATTTTGGGATATGATTATACTATCTTTTTTCATTCTAGAAATGTATTGTTTTTGTAAACATAGTAAACTGTAAAAAGTTGAAAAATATTTTTGACAAAAAAAAAATATCTAGTATAAGAAAAGGTAATAAATCATATCCCAAAGTTATAGTGATTGCTCTTTTTAAATTCTGTATAACAACAATACACATTACATCACACACACGTTGCGTTTGTTTCTAACATAAACAGTAGATTTAGAACATTTTTCAATATTTCTTTCAGGTTTGAGAGAGATAAAAATATTTATATATTTTCATTACTATTGAGAAGACAAGACCAAAAAGCTTTAAAATTTAATATGAATTGTCTTGATTTGAATCATGAATGGATCGATATGTAGCAAAATGACGATTTCGAGAAAATTAAGTTCAAACTGTCACTTAATCATTTTAGAATACTAGTCGCAAAGTATGAAGTACTCCCGTTACCTTTAATATGTTTCATTTCATACTTGAGGTGTTCGATCTCATAAGCGACGATTCTTTTAGAGTCGCATGCTAGTTTATTGATGTATGAAGCGGCAGGGTACCATCCATTTTTCGAATGGCAAATTATTACTGCCCCACTTTCTTCAAACAAACGGTTCTAAAATTAGGTAACGATAAAATTATTATTCATTTTAAAATATTTTTAGGTTTTATTTTTGATTATTAACGTTTTTTTAAATACCTCACACAAATCCACGTTGTTTTCAAAACTAAAACAACGTTGATTAATACCACAGTCATTGTAATTTTCTTTTAAGGATAAGGTAAATAGATCGCTGCGTCTATTTTGCCCTACTACTATACAAGTAGATTTTTTATCTTCTGTATATCTGAAATGCAATGTATTAATATATTATATAAATATCTGAATTGTTCATACTTATTTAGAATTAATAAAAAAAATTAAAACTTACGGTGTAGAAATAACCATTGGCTTAACCATGGTAGAGTATTTCGCAGGTTCTATTAAATGTAAAATCGTGACCTTGCTACGGTAAAATTCTTTTTTGGCGTCGACTTTGTATGTTTGTTCGTATGGCCCTACTATACTATTCAGTGTTTTCTGAGACCCGAGAACGACAGAAATATAATTATGTGATGTACTGAAATAAACAGAATATCTATTAAGCACAGTAGGTACATAAAGAAGTTTATTTGCAATATTTTAGTAACGTTCATACCTAATATTTATAATACTCTCTATATTTTTTTGTTGTTTTTTATTATATATTTTTTACTTACACTGTTTTATGTAGACATGAGTTGCTTATTAAAACCCAAGATAAATCAATTAAGACCCCAGTACACTTATAATTACCATCTACGTATAACTTTGCGACCCAAGGCCAAATATTTTCTTTCGGGGTTGCAGCAGAACTTTTAGCCAATGTCACTGACATGATATTATCCGAAACTTCGAAATGCGTAAACAGTGTATGGTCACAAAAAACGTACATAGTCATACAAGTTTTTGTGATATTTGGCACACAATGCTCTTTTATAACTTCTGGTTCTCTTATGATTACATTACGAGGTAAACTATCTCCTTGGTCTGTATTATTGTATACAACATGCACAGGACGAGATCCGTTTACATTTCTTCTGTTGCGCCTATTAATATCAGTTTCAAGTAATTCACTTTCTCTGATATTAATGTATTTCAAAGCGTATCTATTTGCAGAACTGAAAATAATGATAAAATTATTACTTAACTGAAAGTACGTTTAAAGTTATTGATAAATGTTTAAATCATAATATTTTGAACATCCAACCTAAATCCCATGTATCTACAAACGTAGTTTGCATCTTTTTCCTGTAAATCAATGGACATCATTTCTTTGCATAAAATATGCCAACTGTTACCCCGCTTCCATGTAATATATCCTTGCAAACTAACTTCTGGTTTGCCATTAAACTCGATAACTTCCTTTCCATTGGATAGTGTTACTGGAACATTTAAATTACATAGTTTATTGTTTAATACCAATAATTATTATAGCATTTTTTATTGATTCACAATGTGTAGGTAAATAAAATGTGAAAAATACTGTAACTTTCTCCATCTATACAACTTACGGCAATCTATTTCATCTTCTCCCGATGGGCACTGCCGTTGTCCGTCACAAACAAAATTAAATGGAATGCACAATTGGTCTTGCTTGCATAAATATTGATCAGTCTCGCATTCAACTGAAAAATTCGAAAGTAAAACGTAGATAAATATCTCAAAAGTGTTACAGAAGTAAAAAATATATTCATATAAGATAAGCATAATTTAATTAAAAGGAACACATACAGCAGTCAACTTCGTCTTGCGCATCAGAGCAATCTATTTTGCCGTCACACAAAAGATTACTTTCAAAAGTTGCTAAATAATCAGTACAAGTACAGCCGGTTTCATCGGTTCCATCTTCGCAATCAGCCTTTTGGTCGCACCGTTGTTGATAAGGAATAGACTGTTCAATTCTAAAAATTAAAGATAATTTTTATACAAACAACTAGAAAAAAGGTAATAATAAAGAAATAAACGCGTTTAATATTTAGACTGAATTATTTCCCTTATAAACACGTATTTAAGAATGTATTATTTATTCATTTTGTATCAAAATAATTATGAAAAGAAAGTGGAAGAAGTATTATCTACCTCGCACATTCAAACTCGGAGGGGAATATGTGTGTTTTTCTAGGTTTAGCAGATACTATTTTAGGTATTTCTTTATTAAACTTAGCAGAAACGTCTTCATCTTTTAAATGATTTTCTTCTTTATTTATAACTGTATCTCCTCTTAGTGATTCGCTATTAGTTGTATTGGTAATATCATCAAAATGATTAGCTCCAGTATTACTGCAATTGTTATCTTTTTCATCATTAAATTGGCATGCATTATCAGAACTCTCAACATTATTTAATCTTAATTTATCTGTAGCATTTAAACTGCTTGAAAAAGTTGAGGTTTCCATGAACTGTTCATTATCAAACAAGTTAATGCTGTTTGTGGTGGTTAGTGACTGCAAATTATTTTTGAAAGTACTAATTTCATTCGTATCATTATTAAGACTTTGTTCGGCATAATCAATAATTTCAGTCGTGGTTTGTTCCGATAAAAAATGTTCATTTGATGCCGATTCTTGAAATAGTTTAGCATCCTGTACTGAACTAATGGCAGTTGAGTGTGCTTTTAAGTGTTCTGAATTTTCATTTGAAGCTGTTTGTTCTGGATCATTTGTAACATTTTCGGTTGATGTTTCTGCA
Organism: Celastrina argiolus; assembly: GCA_905187575.2. Classification (NCBI taxonomy): domain Eukaryota; kingdom Metazoa; phylum Arthropoda; class Insecta; order Lepidoptera; family Lycaenidae; genus Celastrina; species Celastrina argiolus. The sequence continues at coordinate 11,071,553 of LR994581.1, forward strand.
GATTCAGATGATTTTTCAGAATTTCCACCTGGTTTTGATGAATTTTGAATTTCACTTCCATTAATGATTGAATTATGAGTAATCTTTGATTCTGCAGTAATAAAATCGTTTTCATTTTTGTTATCATCTTTCAATGATTCTAAAGATGAACTCCCCGTAATGCTTCTGGTCAGATCCATAGATTTTATATCGGAATTATGAGTTTTATGATCATTGATGTTTAATATACTTGAATTAGCATCTCTTAACGTACTTTTATAATCACAATTTATTTCATCTTCACCATCTAAGCAATCGATAATTTCATCGCACATTCGTTTCTTTGGCAAACATTTTGCAATGCCAGAGTCACACCTAAATCCTGGACATTCTTGTTTTGGCTGAATAGACGGCAGTGTTTTGGAAGCTGAAATAGACCATAGCTTATTAAATACTAGTATGACGTCATATATGTTTTTCAGTAACGACAAATATAACTAATTTTACTATATAAGTAATAGTTTGTAACTCTGATGTCAATAAAATGTCAGTTGTGTAAAGTGTATACAAATAATTATTTAGAAATTACTTACAAATGTGATGTCTGATCCACGAGACAAAAAGGCTAACTCTGGTGTAGACCCCCGGCTCGTCTTTACGTCCGCAGCCGTCCCCATGGCTCACTATACCAGCGATGTACCATTGTTGGGCGTTAGTGGGATTTTTGCACAAGAGTGGTCCACCACTGTCACCCTGTTCAATCAATGTGTGTTTTTACTTATAAATATTTTTTATCCTACTGAATTTATAGCATCAAATAATTAAGAATCTATTAAGACACTAATATTGCCACATATATAACCTCCTCCTCAAATGAAATTAAATCATGTTGTTTAATATTACTTATCTTTTAAAGTGAGGTCAAGATTCTCAGTGACAAATACAGTAACTATCTCTTGCAAGTATAAAGGAAATTTAATGTAATTTATAGAATCATTTGTACCTGACAAGCATCTTTACCACCATCAACATAACCAGCACATATTTCATTACCAGCCAAGTCTTCTCTATGGTTACAATGTGTAATGGGCACTTCTACCTCACGAAGATGATCGGCTGAAATTAAAAAGATACATAAAGTTATATCATGTTACACAAATCAATACAGTCTTCTAAAGAAAACTTAAAATATTTTCAATATAATTATTAATACCTATAAACTATCTATATCCATACTAGCATCTCCGTGGTCTAGTGGTTCTGAGCTTCGCTCTCGACCCGGAGTTCGATTCCCACGTTGGAAAAACAAAAATGTTGTTTTCAAGTTTGGTTCGGACAATGCAGGCTGATCACCAGATTGACTGACAAGAAAGATGATCCATGCATCGGATCAGTCGGATGGACATGTAAAAAGTCGTTCCTGCGACTGTTCTCTCGCCAGTCGTGTCTGTTTACCGTCCCACTGGATTACGAGAGTAAAAAGGAAGGGAGAGTGTATTTGTATATTGCGCACATACTTGGGCACCATGAAATAACTCCTGCGTAACTACGCAGGAGTTATTTCCACCCCAACTGGCCTGGTTTCAATGAAATCGGCTACCGACACCGAAATCAGTGATATTTATATCTATACTAATATTACAAAGACGTCGAAGCCGACAGACGTCACGTCATATATTTTAGTATATATAGCAAGCTGTGACACACGGGAGCTGTAAATATATATATTTTAAATAATAAAGCTGTAATATTAGGTCCTTACATATGAAATTGGCGTTTTGTCATACTGGCCACTTTGATCTTAAATATATCCTCTTTGGTTAGGAATTCCAAATTAAAATTTAAACAGCTATTTACGAATGCATTTGTGTTTTGAAAACCGTAATTCATTTGTTTTTTTCTCTTTTGCTTTTTTTCTGCGTCACTCATTTTACAAAATGGAAAACTTAAAATATTGCATTATTTACGAGTACGAGTTCCACCGTGGCACCATTGCTGCAGAAACGGCTCGAAGGATTAATGATGTGTATGGGGATGGTGTCGCAAAAGAAAACACTGTGCGTTTTTGGTTTCAACGCTTTCGTTCTCGAAATTTCGACGACCTGCAGAACAAGCCCCGTGGACGGCCGGAGACCAAGGTCGATAATGATGAATTGAAGGCTATTGTGGAAGCAGATCTATCGCAAACCACATCAGAGTTAGCTACAGGCTGCGGTGTTAGTGACAAAACTGTTTTAATCCACTTGAAGCAAATTGGGAAGGTGAAAAAGCTTGAAAGGTGGGACCTCATGAATTGAGTGAAGCAAACCGACAAACGCGCGTCGACTGCTGCGTTACATTGCTCAACCGGCACAATAAAGAAGGAATTTTAAATCGGATCATTACATGTGATTAAAAGTGGATCCTGTACGATAATCGTAAACGCTCATCGCAATGGCTGAACCCTGGTGAACCACCAAAGTCTTGCCCCAAGCGAAAATTGACTCAAAAAAAGTTACTTGTAAGCATTTGGTGGACTAGTGCCTGTGTCGTACACTATAGCTTTCTTAAATCTGGTCAGACGATTACGGCTAATGTCTATTGTAAGCAACTGCAAACCATGATGGAAAAGCTCGCCGTTAAACAACCGAGACTTTTCAATCGCTCTACGCCACTGCTGCTTCAAGACAACGCTAGACCACACACGGCCCAACAGACGGCTACCAAATTAGAGGAGCTTCAATTGGAATGTCTAAGACATCCACCGTACTCTCCGGACCTTGCTCCAACAGATTACCATTTTTTTCGAAATTTGGATAACTTCTTGCAAGGAAAAAAATTCAATTCCAATGAGGCAGTCCAAACCGCTTTCAAAGATTTCATTGATTCCCGTCCGAATGGTTTTTTTAGTAAAGGGATCAATGAACTACCTATGGCAAAAGTGTATAGATAGCAATGGTACATACTTTGGTTAATAAAATATATTTTAATATGAAAAAATCGCCTTTATGTTCCTCCCATACAAAACGCCAATTTCATATGTAAGGAATATATCGTCTCGTTAAGACCAATAGGAGCAAAATTTTTGAAATGATCGAAAGTTTTATTTCACATGGCATCGAAAGTTTTATCAAATATTTTAATAGAAATAGTAATTCAATACAAATGAGTAGTATTATAATAGGAGACTTACGATCTGGTCCTCGTTCAATAGTAGCTCCCCAGCCCACAGCAGTACACATTGTCCCCGCGTGTGGTCCACTGTCCCAGTTGAACCCGGCCACCTCGGGGCTAGGCAGGCATATGGGCCGCACCCACCGGCTAAACATTATCCCGGGTTTCACGTGCAACAGGGATACGTCGTTCTTCATGTCCTCTTGGCTATATTTTTGGTTAACAATGACGTGTGATACTCGGTGGTTTTGTTCTTGAGGCGAGAATGAAAGTCTACGAAGAGTCCCCACTCGAATTTCATAATAGTGCTGCCAAAACCTAAAAAAAATATTAAAAACCATTTACTATTATAATGTACATAATATTATTATTGATGAATATGACGCCTCCGTGGTCTAGAGGTTTAGAGCCTAGCTCTCGACTCGGAGGTCGCGGGTTCGATTTCCGCGTTGGAACAACAAAAATGTTGTTTTCAAGTTTGGTTTGGACAATACCATCTGATCAGCAATTGTCAAGATCAATAAAGATGATCCATGCGTCGGATGGACATGTAAAAAGTCGGTCCTGATCTCTCGCAAGTCCTGTCGGTTATCCGTCCCATGGACTACAAGAGTGAAGTAAGAGAGAGTGCTCCTGTGTATTGCGAACATACTTGGGCACTATAAAATAAATCCTGCATATCTGGCCTGGTTTTAGTGAAACCAGCCACCGTCACCAAAATCGGTGCTGTAGGCATTCATTATTGATGAACATAATAATTATTGATCAATGTCATTTTTAAAATAAAATAAAAAAAAACCTTTATTTTTAGGTTTTAGGTTTTAAGATTCTTTATTTCTCAAAAGATTACAGTAATCACTTACGAGAAATACAATTTGTAACTTATTGATAGGATAAATGCAAACAGCGGGCATTTTGTCATGTCCAAAACATACTTATTATACACAAGTATCAAGTTATTGTATAGTTTTATAAGGCAATATTTGTTACATATAAACTCAAAAACTAATTTGTGTAACTAAAAATCCCAAAAACACTTCTATAGCACAAAAGTATCAAAAACATATTTCCGCTGGCTGGCACCTGCAACACAAGTTCTCGGACACTTTGTTCGAGGCCATAATGACGCGATCTAAAGCGTCCATAGATATTAAAATTATATTATTATATTGCGGGTGAGTCGCAGACGAAAAACTAAGACATAAGATGGCTCAGCAGTAGGGACCTAAATTTTTTTACTGCCTTCATATTTGGTCGACGAATGTGAAAGCTGTTCATATTTAAATACAGTAGCACATTGTTTTACTCAAAAGGAAAGAAACTTTCATAAGAATTAAATGTATGAAGCAAATATCCATAATTGTTACGAGTATAATAATATAAAAACTCAGACTGTATTATGATAAGGTACATAAGTTCATAAGAAATTGTATTAACAATTCCTTTTCGTTACGTATTTTAATACGAAGCTCAAAATATTTTCCTATAAGTGTACTTTTTGCTCGCTGTAATGTTAATAACTTACTGATGAACGCAGTGAGCGGCTGACATAATCCAATTTTGATTTAAAATGACGCCCCCGCAGTGAAACACGCCGTCCCGGTACAGCGCGACCGCCCAGGGCCACGCGGCGGGCTGGCTTGGTCTACCGCCGACCACTCTAGAATCAGCCCTTTTGCCCCTCGCATCTACTCTAGTAGAATTATTCATGAAGTGATCCGTTGCCCTTTTATGCTCAACATTTTCGCTCTTGTCCAAAAATAAGTTTGAATATTTGTTCCCTCGCCAAAGGAATCTTTTGTTGCGACCAAAAATATTATTCTCCACTGCCACATTCTGAAATATTATCGAAAATGTGTTCATGAAAATGATTCTAAAATAGCAACCCGATATTGAACCTGTAATGACCGAACACATTAGTATTCGGTCATTACAGGTTCAATATTGGATTTTTTTCAGACACACTATTTTATAACGTACGAGTAACTCCTCGTACCTCTCGTAATATTTGCGAGTTGGTCTGCATTCTGGTGCCACAGAGTAGATCGGGGCAGGTCACGTAGACCGCCGATGAATTGAAACAGGAGTCCGTAGTTTCCATCACCCCTCCCGGTAGCATATTGATGTAGGGGATTTGTAGAGTCGGATCAACTTTAACCATCTGAATGACTGGAGGCCTAAAATAGTTAAAAATTATAAAATCTCATACAATGTTAAGTAATATTTAATTATCAATGCTTTCGCCACCGTGGTCTAGTAGTTTAGAGCCAAGCTCTCGACTCGGAGGTCCTGGGTTCGATCCCCGCGTTGGAACAACAAAAAATGTTCTTTTCAAGTTTGGTTAGGGCAATGCGGGCTGATCATCTGACTGTCTGATAAGAAAGACGATTCATGCGTCGGATGGGCATGTAAAAATTTGTTCATGCGCCTGATCTCACCAGTCGTGTCGGATATCCGTCCCACTGGGCTACGAGAGTGAAGGAAGAGAGAGTGCTTCTATGTATAAAATAACTCCTGCGTAGCTCGCCGTAATATTACAAAGCTCAAGAGTTTGTTTGTTTCATTAAACGCGCTAATCTCAGGAACCACTGGTATGATTTGAATAATTCTTTCAGTATTTGAAAGCGTAAATGTATATCGAGGAAGGGTTTATAAGCTTAGGAGCGGAGTACAATAAAAATGTTCAAAATCGTTTTCTTTTCTTTTTGGGAACTTACACTGAAAATTTTGCTACGAATTTCACCGGAGCAGCTAGTAGAAAATATAATATAATAGATAAAATAAATAAAACCGCAAAAGTGATACCTTATTATAAGACCAGTCTCCCTGCGACAGGCGTCGTGTGCCCACATGTATGGATTGCTGCAAACGGAATACCAGACACCTTGATAATTCCGCTTCAAAACTCCTTCCGTATGAGAAATTGCGAATAACTGAAAAGTATTTAGCATTGTTAAAAAAGATTTCTTTCATATTGTGACACTAAATTCAAAATATTTTCTATGATCAATATAATTTTTAATGTAAATAGTAATGTAATTGTATATGAAGAAATCTTACAGGTTTAACATGTAGTTTTGGAGATAACATTATGCAATCCATTTCATCTTTGAAATTAGGACAATCTGCTTGGTTGTTGCACCGTTTTTCCTGAGAAAAACACATTCCTGGAGACTGATGTTCATCCGCGCAACTAAATTCGTTTTCATTACATCCTGGGAATAAAATATTTTGTTTTAATTTATAGAACCTACTGTATGCTTATATGTATATTTCAAGCGACATAAGCATAGCATATAAATATGTAATTTTTAGCCTCCGACGCAAAAACTACGGGTATGTGTAAATGTGTATGTGTCTGTCTGTGGCATCGTAGCTCCCAAATGGATGATCCGATTTGAATGCGTTTTTTTTTGTTTGAAAGGTATATCAGTCCAGAGTGTTCTTAGCTATGTTTGGTTTGTATCGGTTCTGGTCTTCATGGTCATCGGGCGTTTGTGTGATAGGAATGTTACACGCTCAACCGGGGTTTTTTTATTTTATTTAGCGTTATGTAATGGAGTTCTACAGTTTTCAAGATACGTCTTCTATTAAAGTGTTAGTTAGGTAATTCCTAAATACATTGAATATTAATTTTAATTTCGCTAAGTATATATTATAATGGCCAAAAAACGCAATGTCACCAAAGCATTCCATTTCATCTTCTCCCAAAGGGCAGTCAAAGTAGCCGTCACAGATTCTAGATTCATCGACTCTGTCTTTACAACTGCACCGGAGCTCGTCGCTGGCGTCGGCGCAGTGAACGATACCGTCGCACCACTGCTTAGCCTCGACGCAGGCTTCGCCGTTGTCGCACGAGAACTCATCTTTCTGACACCGACTTTCACTAATTGTAATATTAGGTATCTCGTCAGATGCTTCATCACGTCTGCAACGATGAAGCTCATAATTAAAGGAGAATGCCGAAAACTGGGCTATTTTGCGTCACTCTTGCGTCTTAACCATTTATATATAAATATTCGTCTTTTGAAATATTATGTTATGTATATTAATTTTAGTTGTAAGCGCATGGGGGTTTAAAAGTTATAAAAAAAAGTAACCATATTGAATTAGAAATTAGCGGAACCGCCATTTTGTATGTCAACCGCCAAATGATGCCAGTTTATTGCCAATACCAGTTTTTAAGTGAAATAGTAAGAATAGTGATATGAAATAAATGAAAGAAACCCACACCAACTCTATTTAACATAATGAACATTAGTCTAAGATTACTTTATAAAATAATGCTAATAAAGTTTTTCTTTTTAATTGAAAGTATTAAGAAATATAATAAAGTTATTTTTTCTTTTTCTAAAACTATTTTGGGCTACATATATTTTTTTTACTGGCAGCCCTAACCATATGGTACTATTGACATTGGTGTGACGTGAATAATGAATTTGACTTTTTGATAGTGTGTGTGAAAGAAGTGTTTTCTTTAATTATTATTCAAAGTGTTCCAACAAAGTGTATTAAAAGTCTTACTTCAACGTTGAGTCGTGCAATCCTCCGTTGATTAATTTACTATATGTGTATGTCGTTAGATATTGCAAATTACTTTTGATACTATATTTTACACTTTTGAATGCATAACTTAACCTCAAAATTCGGAACATTTTAAATTCAGATTTCTCAAAACTCCCATCGAATATCTAAGTGATTTTTTTAAATATGAATCCTGAGTACATTTTCAATGTTTTATAGTTAATTTGGTTAAGACGCAACAATAGCCCAACTCTCATAGAAAAATCGGCATTGTCCTTTGTATCATTAATATTAGTGCCATGATATTTTGTTTGCACCATTTTGAATATCCTAAACTATTTAATAGTAAAGGTTATATGATCTCTAAATAATAAATAAATATAAGTAAGTTTAATTCCATAAAAAACATAACTTGTAAAAAATGCCAAGTCTTGCTATTTAGTTCTTTTGCTGTAAAAAGTTGTGAGATCCATGCGACGCCAAGTCGGGGTTAGTCGGCCGGTCTAACAACATCTTATATTGATCATGTCATTATTATTAAACATATTTTATGTTTTAAATATAATATATTTGATTAACTTGGCAATTGCAATAAACAATCTGATTTAATATGTATCACTTGTGAGATAGATATTATTATGTACGTATTTTCATGCGAAGGCCAAGATCAATAAACTCATTTATTTAAAACATGAAAGATTTTTAATTATATTGATATGATAGGATGTTGTTAAACTTCCCCCGGCTTGGTATCATAATATGGATTCACAACTTTTTACGGTAGAGGAACTAAGTAAGGGGACTTGAAATTTTTTACAACTTATTTTTGATAGTATTACAATGAAAGAGCTAAAAAAACACTTACTTTGAATGAAGTAGTTTTTCAATTTCCACATCTTGGGGATGTTGTAAGTTTTCATTACTTATATTTTCATGAAAATGTGAAACAAAAGTATGTGCAGGTTGTCTGAAAGAAAGATCTTAATGTTAAAGTAAAATTTGATAGTAAAATCAATGTAGCGAAAAAAAATGTTATTTACAAAAAAAATTACCTTGAGTATATTTGAGGATAGTGGTTTTCGAATTTTGGCTTGTCGTAAACACCTGAAAAGTACATTAAATTACATCAAAAAAGTAAGAAAAATATTGTAGTTTTAAAAAGAGTTATTGGCACACAGTATTTAACTTATTTTATTCATACTATTAATTATCGTTTAAGAAACCTTTGTGCTAAGGCATCTAATTTTGATTACAAATAAGCCGATAATTCTCAACTGAACAAGTATGAAGCAGCATGTTATCCCGAGCATTAATTAATTATATTAGATTTTATTAATATAATCCATTTTGTGAAGCTTACCGTGCAAATGTGGATAACTTTGTTTCATTAACTTCGCTAACAAGCAGGTATCCGTTAATTGTCGAGCCGATCTTTCCTTATGATACTGTTCAGAGTAGGCGGGAATTATGTTCATTGGGCTGTGAGGATAGTACTTATTATGATTATTAGTTGGTTTCATTATCGAAGGTTTCAAATGTCTCCTCTTTGACGTGGAATCGGATTCGTAGCTTACATCTGAGCGGTGATTTGAATAGGCTTTTTTCCCTGAATTATCTGATTTCTTTTTCCTCTCGGTCGCATGATTGTAATTATCGTGTGTTACTAATTTTAGTTTTTCCATTAGTTCCTTACATTTGTCTCTGTGAGATTTTTCATTGCATAGCATTTTATGTTCAGCTATAATTTTTTTCACTTTTTCATCTTGATCATATTTTCGTCTGTTAGTTTTTAAAAATTGTTCATGAATTTGTCTTTTTTTCCTTTGAACGAAATGTCCTCTTGTTTTGTTCCTCAATCGTAGAACTATTTCAAAATCCTCTGGCATTAATGTGGCATTGGGTGACTTTCGAAATTTTGTCACGACAATTAAATTTTCATTTTGTTGGCTATTAACTGAAAAACACATTTAATGACTAATAACTAATTATTAACTAATTAATCGTTTATGATTACAAGAATACATATAAGTTTTTGCTGGTTTTTTTACAGTTCATCTTAATAATTGATCATCATAAAAAAAAAAATTTCAAAAACCGTATAATATTTCTGACGGTAAATATATAAAACTTACTATCACTGGTGAGCCACCAAAGCACGCAGAAGTACACTCCAAAGAATAAAAATATACACAACATAATTATGATAATTTTCAGTAATAGATTAATTAGTCGTTTACTTAAATTCGTGTTATCTGCAACAAAAATTTCAGTTCATATTTTCGGTACTCTTGTTATTGTTTTTTTGCGTTTCAAAATATATTTTTCTCATAATATCATCTCTTGAAAAATGCTCTCTGATACTTCAGCACTAATAAAAACATAACCAAAGTCGTATGATATAGCAGTTAAACATGTTTCAGCCTCAGTTTAGTTTTAACAGAATATAATATGAACTGTGTGTTTGTGAATAAGTAAATTAAAACATACCGGCTTTATAACTAGTAAAAAACATGCAAATCTAAGTTACCATTTTCTTTGCTTTCTGCCAGATCCATTGGCAGACGACCAACGACTTTCTTCTCCAGTGTATATTTGCTATCTCCTTTCATTTTAACTGAAATTATTAATGATAAGATGATACAATTTCTGATAGCCACTTATATTTTACTTATGCTGTAATAAATCACTAACAACCATGTATGAAATACTGTAATTATTTTTTAGATTGGCTCTCGTTAGTGATATCAAATACGAGTAAATACGTGATATAGTTGTCAATGATATCAATAAATGAAGATAATAAGGGATACTCCGTCCATAACAATAGAGCCAATTACCTCGTTGGTGTCGAATTACTCAATGCAATTCCCTTGTATATGTCGAATTATAGTAGTTTTAGTAATAACGTGTTATATCTAATAAATTATGTAATCTTAAAACTAACGGTAATATAAAAGTTGCCATAAAATATTTGAAAGGGTTTGAAAAGCCTATATTTTTTAAGTAAAATAAATCTGATAATAACGGATTTGTTAAGAATAATTTATACTTAGATAATGGTTTTTATAAAATAGTTGAATTATATTTTTCATACAATTCAAGGAATTTTCATTTATTAATGCTACTATAAATCAAAATCAAAATCAATCAAAATCAAAACATTTTATTTCCATATAGGTTATTAAATAACACTTATAGAATTGTCCTACATGATGCCTACCACCGGTTCGGAAACTAGCCCGGCGAGAAGAACCGGCGTAAGAAACTCGCTATAGAACTTTGATACCTTTTTGTCCTTCTATAATAAAGTTGTACTTACATGTAAATTAAAACCGAATATTTTAAACACAACTAATGCATGTTAGTGGCACGACATCCTGACAGTAAAGAACTGCAACACTTTTGCTGACTCAATTCCAATTCAATTTTGATTAATCAGTGTCTTGCAAAACTGCTTACATGGCTTTTGATTGTTTATAATATAAATAATTATTATGATTTGACATTATATTTATTGATATTATTAATTTAGGCCACTGACATATGAAGGGAGCGGGGTTTGCCGAGTGGTATTATTTTAAACCTAAAAAGTTAGCTGTTTAATGCCGTTTACAAGTATCTAATAAAACTTTATTTTTTAACTGTGTGAAACATCACACTAATCTTACTCATAAATACGTTAGTTTGTTAGTGGTTTTTTAATCTATTTATTTATTTCGGGATTTTGATCCAAAGATATGTCAATCCCGTTGTACCCAATGCAATATTAATTTACACAGTTTTCGTCGATATTGGCAAAAGCGTCTGAAATTGGGTCGGAAAGAATTGACTGCCCTACCGAATACAAATTAAATTTTTTTTTTAAACAATAAATTTCTTTGACTTTGACTCCGAAACTTGGTACACTCCATCAACAAATGTACGTATTCGATTTTATTACAGGTCTCACAATTTGGTGAAGTAACCATTTTCATTAAGAACGCAAACTTTCGCGATGGAATGTGTCCTGATCGGAATCTAAACTCCAATTTAACTATATTCCGACTCAATACTGACTTTACAATCCATGGTATACGAGGAGGTTCCGATTGCAACGTTTTGTACCAAATACCTTTAGTTTTTGAATGTTCACTAAAATACTCTCTCCAACATTCATAAATATTACTTTTGAATTTAATTAAAATTTCAGAATAATCCGGTTTGTAGTTAAGTAAACATCCTTGTATAATACTCAATTTTGCCAATCGATCAGCCGATATGTCCAGGAACCCACTGCAGTGTCTTTTTGTTTGTTAGTGTGTTTAAATGTTTTTGCAAAAGACAGGAACATTAGATTAATCGGTTGTTTAATTTATTTATGTAAGTAAGGTGGTTTGGTAAGTTGCAACCTAACAGTTATATAATTAACACTTTAATAATTTGTATTTTATTAGCAGCAAACTTTTTACCACCACCTCAGAATTAATTTTTTTGATGCACTTACAACAGCGCCATAAGTAGCCAGGTCCAATTTAAAATCTAAACCCCTCAAGATTATACCTGAAAACACACACAACATTTTCTCGACTCAGTTTTTTGAGAAGAGGTCAGTGATATACACACGTAGAGAAAAATTAAGATATGTTACCGGCAACCTATGTAATCCGGTAATCTATACTTTAATTCCTAGGAATTGTAAATATTATTATATAATAATATATTACGTTGTTTTTCCGCCGGCATTGCATAGGTACAATGATCAGATATATCTTATATATAAAAATTAATAGCTGTTCGTTAGTCTTGCTAAAACTCGAGAACGGCTGTTTTTAGTCTTGAAATATTCGTGGAAGTTTAAACGGTTTGTATGCTCAATGAAGTGGGCACGGGTCAGCTAGTTGGTTTATATTTATTAATATTAACTAGTTTACTATACCGATAAAACAGACAATTTAAACAAATGTTCTATTAATTAAAATTAACTTCAACAAATAAAAAATTTGAGTGCTCTTACTTTTTGTGAAAAGTAATACTCATAACATTTCGTAAAATGTCTGAACGCCTCAGGTATTCTATACATTGCCTAGATATTGTATAGAATAACTGAATTATACTTATGGTTGGTAGGTACATACATATTATGAATAAAGATAAAATAATAAAGTTGAACACTTTAAGTGTGCCTTCAGAAGACACGAACGCTTCTTAACACTTCTCCGAACACTGAACACGACACATACATTAGCTGCAAAGCAGTGCTTGTATTGAAAACTATTTTAAAACGGGCAGTCTTATTACCCGACTTCGGCGAAGCCAAAAGGAAGGGTAATGATTTTGGCAGTCTATGTATGTATGTATGTATGTATGTTTGTATGTATGTATGTATGTTCCCTCGTAGCGGTTAAACTACTGGTCTGATTTTAATAAATAAGGTGTCAATCGATTCGTAGTAGTCCCGCGAGTAACATAGGCTATACAATTTTTCAAAAAATTTTGTATTTTGAAAATTATAGGTCAAAAACTATCTCCAAAAAAAATTAAATTAAGATAATTGTATCGTGTTTGGTATCAAATGATAGGTCTTGGCAAGCACATTACCAATATGTATTTAAAATTTTAATTAATTATTATATTTCATTGTTAAATTCAAAATAAACGTTTAAAATGCGGTCGCACAAATAGTATCTAGGAGTTGTTTAGTTACTTACTATGTGTTAATTTAACGTTAGTTTAGTGAAAATATAATGTTATAGTTTATGTGGAAACAAAAAAAATGTAAAATAAAATAAAAGATTAAAAAAACTATAACCCGACTTCGCAAAAAAGGGCTCTAAAAAGGCTGAAACAAGAAAATAATTCAATTTGAAATCCAGATATGCATAGGTACAGATATGGTCAAGGTAGAGCCGTGGTCGTACCCGCTAAACAAATCTATAATATTCGTCTGCTGTTGAAATATACAATCCCAATAGCGGGTACGACCACGGCTCTACCTTGACCATATCTGTACCTATGCTTAACTGGATTTCAAATTGAATTATTTTCTTGTTTCAGCCTTTTTAGAGCCCTTTTTTGCGAAGTCGGGTTATAGTTTTTTTAATCTTTTTTTTTTAAATAAATGTCCATTAGAAAACAATATATACCTATTTATTTATTTCCTTTACTTAGGAAAGTAAATTTATCATAACGTTAGTATGACGCAGATTTTATTTTTATTACAAACAGAAATATAATTTTGATAATAATAGTAATACAAATGTATAGCCAATTAATTAGGTCCTAATTGAGTAAAAGTAATGTGCCAAATTTCCAAAGTTCCTAGTCCATAAATTATAGTCAAATCAATTAAAATTTTGTATAAATAGTGAAAAATATAGCTCTTTGAGAAACTACCAGTTTCTTTTATGTTCATTGTTACTCTTTTTCGTTGTTTGAGCTTCCTTGTCGTTTGATTTTTTTTCTACAAATAAAATAACTCTATTTCCACCATAGGCCACTTTTTATGTAGCTTAAACTAATGGCTATAAGATGCTAAAATCAAAAAATTAAGAAATCTAGATATTTTTTTGCTATAGACTTTTGTTAGCCTACGACTTGGGTAAATTTTTTTGCTCACAAGTGTATATACCTATAATAACATGTGAAGATGTCATATGTAAATAGAATTCTAGAACTACTCATACAGTAAGTGTATCATTAGGTATAGCTAGCTCGACGTATGACCGTTGTATTAACACGATTTGGTCAGTGCCCATGTGGAAAATTGCTCGCTTTCTGACCGCCATTGAGTTTATATAGTATGGGGACTATGGGGCAGGCCTTACTTGTCCGTTGACATTGACCAAGACTAATCAGATAAGTTTAAGTGTGAACATTTACTCGGTATGTTGATTATTTCATTATAACCCATTAAAACTACTTTTGGTGATCGATAAAGTAGTTTTATTTTAGTTCCTAAGAATAGCTTTTTTATGTCGCTAAAGAAGTGAGTTACGCATCTCCTAGGGGTATGTGGGACTTTCGGCTAGATCCTCCTGGACCTCTCTAACACAGGGAGAATAACTTGCGCCAGTCTTAAATATTACCACTAGAGTTAGCACCTCAATATACAGGAGATTTATAAGCTAACTCTAGATTATTACCCAACTCAGACTGGCGCAAGTGGACCTTAGTGTTCCTATAAGTCATATTATTCGCGGAATCAGGAATGAATCGAACATTTTGTAGCTGAGAATGGGAGCATAAATGAAAATCACATTTTCCAGATGTATGAAATGGCACATATGACGAAATGAAAAACGTGACTTTGCATTTTGAAGTTATGAAAGTTTCAGCTACTTTTATAACGGTACTTATATTGATGTCGAGCTGTCATGGCGAGAACACCACGGAGCAGTACCTTAGCACCCTCGTGGCTGACCTGTGGCTGGAGGGAGCTGACGTCGTCAGGATTATTTGGAGAGACTGCTCTAAGAAGGTTTAGTTTATTTATTCTAATTGATAGATATATCCTAGGATGTATTATTTCTGTCGCGGAAGTTTTGTTGTCCCTGTGGCTTCGTCATCGGCGGTGGAGTCGGAGTACCGCCGGTTTTAGTGGCTTGGGCTGCGTCCATTTACCATCTTTCGGACGCAGCGAGTCCTACATATCCGTGGAGAGAATCCCCAATCTCCCACGCAATGACTTAAAGCATTTCTCAGCAATAAAAAAAAGGATGTATCATTTCTGTCGCAGCGAATATCAGCTCACATTAATGAGCTCTTATTTTGTTTGCTTGTAGTATGCTAGTCCTAAACTTGGTTATTTACAATTACTTGGCATATTAGACCAAATAAAAAAGTTAAGTTGGACCGTTGTCAAACAAATGCTGAGGTTTGGTTTAAATATACAAGTAGTACGCAAATACAAGTAGGTAACTAGGTTTAGGTTTAGGTTTAAAGAATTTATTCTCAAAAAGACATACAGAGTCACTTATATGAGAACAGTAGTAGATTAACATTTTTTAATGGTCATCACAACATAATAATATGTATTAATTTATGCTTTTTATGAATTAGTAGATAGGTAATATGATCTGATTTTCTGATTTTGTGGAACTACATCTACAAGAATATAACCCATCGCGACAGCTCAGCTTACAAGATAAGGCGTATTTTCATTTCATGACTACGTCCGTAGCGCAGTGGTTGAGCACGTCGTTGCTAAAACAGGAAGTTGCGGGTTTGAATCCCGCCGACGGAACAAAAAAGTTTTCTGTGTTCCTGGGTGATGGATGTGTATTAAATATGTGTATTAATATAATAAAAATCTTAAATATGTGTATAGTTTCTAAGCATTAAATATGTTTCCATTGTCTGGTACTTGTAACTCGAGTTCTTCGGAGTATCCGAAGAACTTGTGTTACAGTTAGCTTACGGTTAGTTACTTCGGCACTGGGCCAGATTGACGTGGTGTGAAGCGTACATAGATATTATTATTGTTTTTTTAAATTTTCTTTTCTCCTTTGCGGGGTTGACTAAAGCTGCCAAACAACTTCAGGTGCGATGATAATTAACTATTAATAGCCAACAATGCGGCATGTGTTGAGGATGACGGCTTTTATTATTATTATTTGCATTGACAACAAGCATCATAAGGCGTAGTTTAGGCCGGAATCAGAGTGAGGTTTGCAGAACTCTGTCTTCACTGTTTTATTTGGTCTGAACTTCCAACATTAATTATTTTCCCTTGCGGCACTCACACTCTGAGCTAGCGACGTACGATGTAGGTTCCATAAAAGTTATTAAACAGACATTTTTCATAACTTGAAAAGATTCCATTTTTAATCACTTTCTCCGTCATTCTACGTAAGCCATTTTAATACTCTTGGGATTTCGCTTAAGCTCTAGAAACAATCTTTATACCAAAGCTTACAAACATCAAAGGATACTTTTTCTGCAATTTATCTAATGAAGCGAATGAATCAACTGCTGTATCTCTCTGAGTGTATTTATCTGATTAATCCTAAAATATTAAATATAAAAATAAGTTGCTGTTCGTTAGTCTTGCTAAAATTCGAGAACGGGTGAACCGATTCGGCCATTTTTAGTCTTGAAATATTCGTGGAAGTCTAGGGAAGGCTTAAACGGTTTGTATGCTCAACGAAGTGGGCACGGGTCAGCTAGTCTTATATATAAAAATGAATTGCTGTTCGTTACTCTCGCTCAAACTCGTTGAACCGATTCGGCTATTTTTAGTGTTGAAATATTCGTGGAAGACCCGGGAAGGCTTAAACGGTTCATCACAAACTGTTTCTATGCTCAATGAAGTGGGCACGGGTCAGCTAGTAATACATTATACATTCAAGACTATATCACATATCTAATATCTATATATCTACCTTTAGTGTTTTTTTTGTAACTTTATTTTATACTGGCATTAGTTACGTTTTTATAATGCCAAACATATTTTCGTACATCATTAGGAAAGAAAAACTTCAAACACGAATAAAACACTCGAAGATCATCGTAAATTCACGGGTGATTGAGTTTCATGCTTCAGATTTATAAAGGGGCATTATTATTGACCGATCGAAAGGTTTTTCTTTGTTATAATAACATCCAATTCCAGATATATAAAATGGAATAAAGTTTATGTTTTATTTTATACCCTTTTACATTTTACGTAGGATATTATTATCTATACTAATATTATAAAGCGGAAGAGTTTGTGTGTTTAAACGCGCTAATATCAGGAACTAGAAAAAAATTTTTTTGTTAGATAGTTCATTTATAGAGGAAGGCTTTATAACATTACGCAGCGACCAATAGGAGCGAAGCATCAGTAAGAAATGTTTTAAAAACGGTGAAAATTATTCACATTTGTGGAGTGACAGTATATGTCTATCTCTTAAGATTTATTCATAATAACATTATTTGTCGAAGAAGACGATAATATGCTATATAATTATAATTTACAACATTACAGTCCCACGTGATCGTCAGTTTGTTACGGCTAAAGTGTGTGCGGAGGTCATAGATGACCCTGCCTTGCCCTAGTTCAGTATAATCTGAGGAAAGGGATAGTCTTCCGAGCTTGACTTGTTAAATATTATATAAGTGTGTATAGTATGTCCGAGACAAAAACCCATAAACCAAAAACATCGAAATTTTCACATATTTACTTATCGTGCACACTTATCAACACTTTCAACTGAATTTTAAAGAATTATACTTCATTATCTAATTAATTTTATAACAATTAAACAATAAATTAATATGTTTAAACATCAAATGAAAATCTTTCACAGAAAAAATACACCATTTTGACGCCTTAGAGCCTATGGATTCATAGCAAACAATAATCACTGTCTTAATATTGGCCAATTGGCATCACGGACTAGTCTATGGTTGTGTCATAGACGGGTTTGTTTACGTTTGAGTTAAATTTATCTCGGACGTACTATACAACAGTATAATACCTACTCATACATATGTAAACCAGATACAAATCAAAGATCGGAGGGGAACATCAAAAGATGGACGACATACTATAAAAATATATAACGCGCCTTTTTGACCACGGAACGTAAAATATGTAATTTACCTTCACCCATGTTTGCGGTGTGACGGGAGTACATATTCGAATGCTAAGTATCCACCATCCAACCAGAAATAAGTTTAGAGAAACATTTCTACCTTGTATTAAAATCTTTGCCGATCCAGGCGCTTAGACCCCGCTTACAGCGTGACACATGTCGCCACTAGCTTAACACAGGTTACTTTGTATCAAATTAATTTTAGTTAGAACCTTATTCATGTAAATAAGCTACGCACTTTAACTTTTTAATCGAGTATCGGCCGTGTAGTTTGGATCGCAATTTAATATTAATCGACCCCACTATAATATTATCTACTTGAAAATTAACCCAATTTAATTAAAAGTTTGCACGATATTGAAGGTCGAGTACTTGTTGGAATTTAATTTAGTAAATTTGTATACATATCATAATGTCAGACATCTCACATTAATTTCATTTTTCTTTGGATGAAAAATAATGAACAATTAATATCATGTTATTAAATACCTACTACACCTATTTATCATAATTATTATGGTTCATATTATATTATAACACGACCGTAAATCAGTTAGTTTAGAAGTAAAATATTGTTTTCATGTTTGTTTCTCGCGCTACCCATGTCGGTTCTCCGTCCCACTGGGATATGAAAGTATAAGAAAATATAGTCCTTGTGTACTGCGTACACACTTAGGCACTACAAAACTGACGTAGCTGGCCTGGTTTCAACGTAACCGGCCACCGATACCGGAATCGGATTGGGACCTATTATTAGTTCACACCTAACATTTTTAATTAATACACTATACTTCTTTCAGCTAGTTGATGTGAAAGATGTTATCGACCATAAGGAATACTTTCCAAAGTTTGTGCGCTGCATGAAGCGGAAAACCTTGCGAGCGCTGGACCGCGCGCTCAGTCCTGACGTCGTGCCAGTCTCTGATGGAGTCAACCTGGTCAGATATGAACTTGTGGACAACACAGGGAATGTCATGCCTGAAAATGAAACCAGGTAGCGTTACTATACAATCTATTTGCCTAAAATATGGTTATCCCACCAAAAACATTTTCATGTAAAAATGTTGTCAAGACCAGCCTACACAGCTTACCCTGTGAAAAAGTTATCAGATATCGTATAAAGCCAAGTTCTACACTACACCTTAATCAAAATCTATCAAAAAGGGGTAGATCTCATGTAGAACCAAAATTCTAGATCTATGCGCCCTTACTTCACCAGGCTTAACTTCACTTACGCTACATTGCAGTTAAAACGTGATGCTTGGCCGTTTTATTTAGCACACTATTAATGAATTCGTATGAAATGTTCGTAACGGTAGCAAAACGGTCAAGTATCACGTTTTAACTGCAATATAGCAGTTAAATTTTCAACTATGTAGCATCATCCAAAGCAAAGTTATGAGAGTTCAAAAAAACGACGAAACCTTTCGAGAAAAGGTAGGTAGTGCCCTTGCGCTTCGCTTGGCTCGTCTTGACGGGGGCACTCCCGTGCCCCCAGATAACCACTTCATTCTGTGGTTCATTACCTATACCGTGAGGTGCCGGATTAAAAAAACATCTCCTCCTCATCAACCATCTTTCCTGTGGGTGTTATAAAAGGCTATAGAGGGAATATATTACATCCGGAAATGGGAAGGCTTATGTACAGTGGCTGACGTCATAGCTGAAAGGAAAATGAGGAAAATGTTACATTGTAATTGCAATCTTATATTTATAAAATGAATTGCTGTTCGTTAGTCTCGTTAAGAATCGAGACCGGCTGAACCGATTCGGCTATTTTTAGTCTTGAAATATTCGTGGAAGTCCCGGGAATGTTTAAACGTTTCTTTGATCAACGAAGTGGGCACGAGACAACTATTCTTATAATATAAAAATGAATTGCTGTTCGTTAGTCTCGCTAATACTCGAGACCGGCTGAACCGATTCGGTTATTTTTAGTCTTGAAATATTCGTGGAAGTCCCGGGAAGGTTTAAACGTTTCTATGATCAACGAAGTGGGGACGGGTCAGCTAGTATTATATTTTATTATTTTCCTGTACGTTTTTTTTTTAATTCATAAGTTTTACTCGCTATTTGATAAAAAAACGCCTATAAATTGAAATACAAAATAAAGTATACGTTACTTTGTTCGTGACATAAATACAATATTTTGCAAATACAGTTTGTATATAGTATGCGATGTCTTAACTCAAATTGAATCAAAAGGGTTAATGCACGCAAAACAATTTGTCATCGTAACAAAGTGGGTTTCGAATGAAATTGCGTAACTCGCTCCACGTTCTGCAATATAGCAATTGTACAAACAAACACTAAACGCCATGTCACACAGTTCGTGTCATGTGTGGTTACTCGCGCCAACTTTGTACGACACAGTTACATGTATTTTCGACATAATATAATTTTCTAACTTTATAATACCAATTCATGTTATAGAGTTATTTTCTTCAGCTTCTGTAAATGAAATATTATACCTCTATGACAGGAGTACCTTCATAGGTAAATAAAAAAGAAAGCCTATAATTTTTTTGCTCCGCCGCAAGTGCATACAGTAGCAAATCGTCGCTTAACCTTCACAGCCTCGTATCTAAAAAACTACAATATTTCAGTGGAGTCAAAAAAATAATTTTAGATTTCATTATGACATGGATTTTGGATGTATTATGTATACTGTTATACATAACTGAACCTCATTTATAACAAAATATTTTTAGATACGAGGTTGAGAAGGTAAAGTGACAAAATGGACGATCCGCAAGAAGACACAAATGAACACAATCCCAAACTGACAAATATCAAATATAATATTAATAAGTTTACTAGGTCACGATCGACGCCTACGTTAAACAGGGTTTCTTCGGACCCGTTACCTGTCATAAAATCTGTTCCTACTAAACACATCGTCTTTACTATGTTCTACTAAGAATTCAGTTGTGTATACCTACTTTTTAACCGACTTCAAAAAAGGAATAGGTTCTCAATTTTTACTTTATTATGTAAAGTTATACTATAAATATAAAGTTAAAGGTATAATCAACAGTTTGTTGTAAAAATAGTAAAATTAATATTGGGTATGTTTGGTTAGTTATCTTGTGAAGTATTCAATGAACTTAAGTTTCTTGTGCATCCTTGAATTACAATTTCTCGACGCAATATTAATTATTAAAGACATGCCTTACGAGCACTATCCTCATAAATATTAAATAAGTTTTGCGAACTGAGTTTTTAATAGTACGATGTTCATAGCATCATAATATTGGAAGGCCTGTTCTAGATATTATATTATAAAATAAAAATGAATACGCACGCAACAATAGGTGATCATACTCCCTGATTTCTGGATGAGCTATTAGAAAGTAGGTGTTTCCTAGAAATAACTATGTCCATTCCATCAGTAATTTATAAGCCAAACATAAAAATCGATCCAGTTTTCGAGCCAATTCGATGCTAATAATCAAATCTTTTCTCTTCATAATATTAGTATATATACCTACTTTGTGGTATTGATGATGTCTTGCTGTAGTAGGTACACTTTTTTCTTTATTACAAACGGGCGCCGCAAGTACCTACTCATTACTGATTTTGCGTATTAACAACCTATTAGTATGCAAAGATCATCTTTGTCTTAACTAAGTGAAAACTCGAATTAGCTGAGCATGTTAATTCGTCTTCCAAAAAATTATTTGAACCTCAACTTTTAATTTACATTTTTTTTTCCTTAAACAAAAGATTTTAGCAGGACAAGCTCCGTAGAAGCAACGTTGAATGTCAATTCTATTGGCACGGTCATGTTTTTCATGTTATTATTAATCGATAACGTTACTTTTACGTAGCTTTCAAATGTTCCAGGTTGGCTTACTGTAAAAATTGTAGACTACAAGCCCACGGAAAAATAAAAATAAGCCTGTGAAATGCACCAACGCGGTGAATAACGCTTAGAAGGCTGTTACTATGTCATAAAATAACTCTGAGCTTTCATTTCTGAGCGGTACATGTAACTACGTGAGTAAATGGAATTACTCGAGTACAAGTGAAAAATTAGGACTAATTATTAATGTATGACTTTTACCGCTTCACCTCTCACATGTACCGCTCAGAAATGACGGCGCTCAGAGTTATCTATACATCTATACATATAATAAATCTGTAGAGGGGTCATGTCTGTACATTAAGAATATTTAAGTGAAAATTAAAAAAAGGGGTCTATAAAAGCCACAGAACCTAAAAATAACATTTTTGAAAAAAATGTCTGTCTGTCTGTCTGTCTGTCTGTCTGTCTGTCTGTCTGTCTGTCTGTCTGTCTGTCTGTCTGTCCGTATGGGAATGTTTGTCGTCGCATCACGCTAAAACCACTGTATGGAATGAAATGAAATTTGGCAGGCAGGTAGCTTACAACCCGAAGAGCATTATTGGAAATTATTATCCCAAAAAACGAAAGGGTTCCCGTGGGATCTTCAAAAAATTGTAAATACCTATTTGACGGTATTTCAGCCAAACTACTCAACTTATTCAAATAAAATTTGGCAGACAGATAGCTTATGACCTGAAGAGCATTATTGGAAATCATTATCCCGAAAAACGAAAGGGTTCCCGTGGGATCTTCAAAAAGTTGTAGCTACCTATTTGACGGTATTTCAGCCGAACTACTCAACGTATTTAAATGAAATTAGGCAGGCAGGTAGCTTATAACCTGAAGAGCATTATTGGAAATTGTTATTCCGAAAAACGAAAGGGTTCCCGTGGGATCTTTAAAAAATTGTATCTACCTATTTGACGGTATTTCAGCCAAACTACTCAACGTATTTAAATGAAAATTGGCAGGCAGGTAGCTTATGACCTGAAAAGCATTATTAGAAATTATTATACCGAAAAACGAAAGGGTTCCCGTGGGATATTCAAAAAGTTGTAGCTACCTATTTGACGGTATTTCAGCCAAACTACTCAACGTATTTAAATGAAATTTGGCAGGCAGGTAGCTCATGACCTGAAAAGCATTATTAGAAATTATTATACCGAAAAACGAAAGGGTTGCAAGCATATGCCACTACGTCAAGTACATTAGAACTTGGTCTCATAGTTATTAAAGTGGAGACCTGATGATGGCGTCGTGAGGAATCGAGGGAACACCTCGAAATTTATAGGGACACCCATAGTAATTTTGTATTTGTTTCGAGTAAAATAAGCATATCCGACTATGTAATACCACTACTACTTAGTCTTTGGAGATATACGTTCGAAAATTTCAACATCGCTTATACTGCAAGCATATTATGCCACTATATCAATTACAGTAGTCATCACCACCCCTATCTTCACCAGATAGTAGGTATCCATATATGTAAGGTTTTGCAAATACGATTAATAAAGTATAGGCGTAGGATAGTTTATTTTCAAGATATGAGATGTCATAGGTACATTTAAATTAGAATGTTAATATAAGTAAGATTTATGTTTTTCATGATATTTTTATTTATTAGTTTCATGCTAGGTACGACTTGGGTTTTTTCTTTCTTTTGGACTTTTGTTATTTTGTCGTCTAAAGGAAGTTAGTACTTTAACCGTAAAGTCCCAAAGTTGGCTACATGTTTGTTAGCGTAGGTAATTAATAAATAAAAAACCGGGCAAGTGCGAGTTGGAATTGCGCACCGAGAGTAGACCGCTGACGCCGAAAAATTTGGCGCTCGGCGCCAGCAGCGCAGCGTCGGTGTGAAAACGATCATCGTCTGCAGTCGCTGCGGCGTAAAATCCATACAAATCTCAGTACAGAGATCTTCGTCGCGTATATAAGCGTAATATCAAGTAGTCCCGTTCGCATAAAAGAAATAATACACAGTCATTTGTCGAGCTGGTAGTAGGAATTGTTAGCATTTTCATAGAAAAAAACGCCACTCGAACAGATCGGCGCGCCCGCGGCGTGTCGCGACGCCCATGTCTAACTGAGAGTTCCATATTAAAGACTTTAGTATTTGCAATATATGTTTTAATTTAATACCTCAAAACATTCACGACAAAAACGGCCATTATTTGACAGTAAACATTACTATTACTCCATCCGCCTACTTCTTTTGCCTATGCACGTCTAATACCGTGTATAAAGAAGCATTACTATAAATTAGTGATTTTAAATATCCAAACGACAGTGTTCATAAACTAAAAATGTATTTAAACTGCTGCCCTAAATCACTTTTCCACGCGTACGAAGTCGCGGGCACAGCTAGTTTTATAATATAGTAACAGCCTTCTAAGCGTTATTCACGTTGGTTCATTTTACAGGATAATTTTTTTCGTGGGCTAGGGTTTAGGGTCTAGTCTATTAGTAAATATTACTTCTTTTCTTTACTTTTAGTTTAATTATATTTTTAGCCCGTGGTCTGAAAATGAATTGGAGGAAGTGGAATGGCGCACGCTGGCCCTGCAGAGAATGGCGAAGATTCTCCGCACTCACGTGATTAAATTCGACTTCGACAATGAAAGGACTGTCGACAAAGGTATATTTTATAAATTTATGACATATACAGGCTGATTCATGAATCTTATATTAAGCCGAATATAGTATGAAGAGAAGGACGCGTAGAGCATTTTTTGTTTTGGCACATGATATAAATTACTTACCACAACGCGACCAATCACGATTAAAGATCTCCATAAAAGCCACAAAACAGAAGAGTTTCAATGCTGGTCAGGTCTTAGGTCAACGAACAGTGCGTTCGAGTGTATAGACTAGGAGCCTTCGAGCCCCAGCATAGTAAGAAGTTTTTTTTGAGAAAAATAACAAAAATGTATGTATTATGGTCTACGCGTCATTCTATTCACACTATATTCGGCTGACTATGTGACCCATGAATCATTCTGTATAAATAAAAACTTGTTCAGGCTGAGCCGTAACGCTCGGCTATATAACGCTCGTTCGGGTAGAGTTGACTCGATTCGTATTATTGACCTTGTCGCATGAGTACTAATTTTTTAAACAATTTTATGCACAATAATACAATTTACACAACACTACACAAAGGATCATCTCATTTCTAAAAAGCAATAATAATATCTTACGAAGTCTTACGAAGAGAGAAAAGCTTTTATAAATTATGATGTTTGTTTTTAATATTATTTATCTGTATTTCAACAGTACTAATTTATAAATATTAAATTTGATATTAATCATTGTCTGATGAATATCTCTCTTTTTAAATTACCTACCCATAATTGCCAACTCGTGCTAAATGTAGCAATAACACTGTTTATCAAAATTAAGGAAATGGAAATTGCTTATTAAAATTTATTATTATTTTGCGAAGCGTACAGTCTCTTATTTGCTTTTAAAAACATAGATATAAATTTTTCACAGAAACAATTAATTTGTTTTTAGATCGTGTTCTATTTATACAATATTATTTCCTAAATTACACATTTCTCTCTCAGCTGAATATAGAGGTCGGCGCCGACACCAGATGCTGACGATGATGATGTTTGGCGTGGTCTCCATCGGAATGGTGCTGGTGCCCATGGGATTCCAGTTTCTAGCTGTACTCGGAGGAAAAGCCCTCCTGTTAGCCAAAATGGCGCTTATCCTTGCTTCTATACAAGGCCTCAAAAAGGTTAATATTACTATCTTTTCTTCTTACTCTGGATGTAAAAAATTATATAATATAGCTTTTAACGAAATAAAATATAAACTAATTAGGTTATAAAATAAACACGACTTTATTAATTTGGTAAAATGATTGTGAATTTTTGATAAGGGATTTTATTTTGTGTGGGTTTAACAAAAATTGACGGCCAATTAAACCGGTCGGGGCTTCTGGTAATATTAACAAAATTGACAGATGAATATTTATGAAAATTACTAACCTCCCTAATTTTTTATTATTACATAGGTTGACAGTTACGATGGGTTTCATGACAGAGGAAAGGTATAAATTTATATGACGTTGCTTACAACCTGCTTTTTCCGTAACTAATTATACCTTATAATTGGGTAAACACACTCTATTCGTATGCATTTATTATACAATTTTGAATGTAACTAGTACGAATGTTAGGGGTTTACCCTATTTAAACATACACATTTCAGCTAACGCACCATACTAATTTCGTTTGGTGATAACCGGTTAACAGATGTTCTGTTCCAGATCGCTTCTAGTCCGCTGAACTACGGCTTCTATCACTCCTTCCCGCCCTACGAACACTTCGAGAGAAGAAGTCGCGACGGTTGGAACTCGGCGGCAGCTCCAGGCACTTCACCGCCTACATCCATGCACGCTCCATGGCTCAACATGGACACTGGCGGAATCAAAGTGGATAGAGTACACATAGCAGAAGACGACATAAAAATTGTAAAACGACAAGCAGAAGATACTTCTAAAGAACCAGAAGCTAGACTGTTTCCTGTTTATCCGGCTCCGTTAAACCCGGTCTACTCGGTGATAGACGCCCCGCTCGTCGACCTCACCACGAGACCGGGGGAAGTCCAAGCCGACTACTCCTTGGACTTGCCGTACCATGGGTTTCGCTTTCAAAGTCCCTCTACTCTCGTTCCATCTTGACGTGTTTGTGAAACTATTTCAGGCCTTGTTTACTATTGTAAGTAATATTTATTCATATGCCTCGCAAGTGTTGTATCCTAACAGACAAGTATTTTTCCAAACATATTACAAATAATTCGCATTAGTTTTGTATTTAATAAGTTTTGCACAAATAGTTTGATAGTAACTTATATTAGTATTAGGAATATAATGAACAAGTATTATATAAAAATTAAGAATATTGTTTATAGGAGAACATAACTTACTATTATTACCTATTGCAAAGTTATCAAATTACGATATGTCAGCAGAATATACCATTCTACGTTATACTGCTACCTACTACAAATAAAGTATTTTTACTTTGTGTAATTCTTAAAAATATTTATACCTATATTTTTTTTACTTCAGATATAAGATAAATACTAAAATTAGGTAACTTAGTATAGAAATTATAGTGTTACAATAAAACAGAATCATTTTTATGAAGTTTGTTTTGAATGAGATGCCCATTGCCCACACTCGTGTTCGGAATTATTCTAAACAATATTATGAATGACTCCATCGAACATTAGCGTAAAAATATTGTGACAACCTTACCATAATATTTTAATATAGTTATTTCCTTATCGTAAGCCAGAGAAAAAATAAAAATGGTTTTAACACCTTTAAAACTCTATTAATATATTTTATAGTTCCAGGAAAGCTTGTAAAGCACAGCAATTTCATATACGTTGATTAAAATTTTGTTTTCTTTTTAATAAGCGCCGTATATAGGTAGTCCGTGGGGAGCCGGAAAAAGAATAGTACCTCCCTCCCCCATCAATATTCCTTTCCACCCACGGGTGTTGTAAAAGGCGATAGAGGAAATATATATGATATGATATATATTATAGATATGATATATTATATGATAGAGGAAATATATAGAGGAAATGTAGATGATAGTTGTAGTTTGTAAATAAATTAATTAAAAAAAAATATGCGGAAATGGGCAGCAGCACCTTCATGCTGAGTGCACCTTTTTATTATACCCCACGTGGAGGGATCATTAGATATCTGGTCGTGGTCCTCCGTCCGGTGCCCTCTCGAATTATCGAGGGCTTCCGTCGGGCGTGAGATTGCATATTATGATTGCAGCGTTTGCGTGGTCTACAAACTGCGTTTGGTAAAGCGCCTGCCCAGCGTGGGGAGACTTATAAGCAGTAGTGGTTGTTAAAGTTCAAATTATGCAGTGGTACCTACTACCTACATATACATATGATACGTATATAGTAGACGGTACGGAAGGTATACATTGTGTAAAAAGAACACAATTTTGAGATACGATTATACTACCTTTCTTCATTATGGAAATGTATTTTTTTTTTGTTAAAAAACTATTTTTACCATATCTCATTCTTTTTACGCAAGAATAACGAAAAATATATTTTTTTTTAAATAATGTACTTATTTTATTTTTGTAATCAAATACATTTATATAATGAGTAAAGGTAGTGTGGCGGTACTGCTAGCGCCACAATTCTGCATCGCGCTATCGAAGTTTTCAGAGTCCGGCGCTATATATACTACATCTGAAAACTAGTAGGTACCTACAGCTTGCTTCGGCCCACAGAAGAGTAAAAGAGGTTAGAATGGCATTGTAGGCGGGGCAGACGCGCCGTACATATGATCAAATGATCATATGTCAGCCGAAACGAGTTTCATCGGTCAACAGTCACACTCTTACTGTGACAGCGTACGGAGCTCCATAAAAAGTCGTTAAAAATGCCGTGTTGCGCTGATTTAACGTGTCGGAAAAGAAGCCAAGTGTGTAGTGTAGCCCGAGAAGGAATTTCTTTCCACCGGTAAGTCCAAAAACTTTTAATTTTATGTGATATTAGTAATTATTTCCATAGCATTATGTACTTCGTGATCGAAAACGATACATTTGTATTTAGGCGCAAAATTATCCATTGCTTGCAATACGTGGGTACCATTTTGTATAATGTGTTTACGAGTACGCAATGTATTGCATTCACAGCGAACAATGCGCACGCCGAATCATAGCTTCAATTCTAGGTACTTCGTGCGTATCGATAGTGTTGTACCAAGATGTAAACAATGTCGATATAAGAAAATGATATTATAATTTAAGCAACTCTCTTTATTGATAATTACCATCAATTATTGTTTATTTAATTTACCTTTCTATTAAGAAATAAAAGAAAATTTCATACGGACATTATTATAATTATATTGTTATTTCTGTGATTAATGTATGTTTTTTTTGCCTAGTAAATAAATAAATAGAATATTAAGAACATTACATTAGTCGTACGGTACCCTGTCACCCCTCAAAAATTTAACCGAACTATTGCAAAAAATGTGAAAATAATTTTATCGATATTAATTATCGACCTTCGGTCGCCCTAACGTGTATGAGAAAAGTGCGCGTGTGTAAGTGTACATCTGATGCATTGTTTACGTTAGTGTGACAACCAATAAAATTACAAATTAGCAATCTAAGTGCGTGAGGTTTATTTGTGTGCGTAACGCTCGTACGTATTGGGTTACTTCCTTGTAGTGGAATTAAGAGTGGGAGACAATCGGCGATGCGTGTTCTAATACTAATTCGAAACTATTTCCATTCTAACCTCTTTATCTGTTCTGTGCTTCGGCCTGACCGAGCATACCATCTCGCTCCGTCGGAGATCTCCCTTTGGGGCTTCCACTCGTATTATTCCCACAGTAGTATAATCATATCCCAAAGTTATAGTGACTTCTTTTTACACCCGTTATAGGTAGGTAGTACTACTGTCGGTGGCAAAATTCTGCGCAGTATCGTAGAAACTACAAGTCACTTTGACATTTCGTTTTTGCTACTCACGTCAAATTTTATGGCCGTAATAACTTCTAATGGACGTATAAAGTGTGTATATTTACTTTCCCGGCAATCAATTATGTGTAAACAACATATAAATGTGCCATTACCTCCCGTCAACGCCTTCTTGTTTTTATGACTGCCTCTTAGACGTGGACGTGTTCAGTTTGCTTTAAAAGTCACAAAGTCAGTTACTTAACACTTTTTAAATTTAAATTGGTAGCATAATATTCTACTACACGAAAAGACGGTTGTTTCAAAATCTCGTATAAAATAGTAGATTAACCCCGGTTTTTCGAACGCTATTCAAATTAATGATCAACTAACATGGGATTGAATTCAACAACCCATATTGAACGCTGATTGGTAGAATATTATCAGACGGAAAGGAACGGACAGATATTTTATAATTAAATCACGCTCGCACGTGCAAGATTATTTAAAATTCCACAGATAAGGTTAATCACCAAAGAAGATTAGTTGACATACGATTTGAATCAACCTTCGTGTGGTATCTTCACAACTCCCCCTTTCTGGGGGGTGCTGGTTGTCGGTATCGGGGCTATGCCCCCTCACCGAGGGAACTTCCTCATCTCACTAATATTTAACGGTCTCTGGGATGAGTGATACTCTTGGTAGTTCAGGTGTGCGCGACATCCTTGGGTGCAAGTGGGCTCAATCCAACTCTACTTTCCCTGTACCACTCCGGCGGTCCACCCCGCCAGGTGAGATCCCCGGTAGCCCCGGGGAAGGCCTAGCGGAGGCTGCCAGCGACGGGAGTGGTAATCTCAGGTAGGTAGAGGAGGAGAGCGTCTTCTTGCTGGGAGGCTGGCCGGCGGCTGTGGTTTCAGAGCTGTGTTAAATCAGAACATATGATTTTATATTGAATTAGAATTATATTATAATTATTATATAATAATTTGGAATTAGATATGTTATTTTAGATTAAGAGAATTAAATTGGATTTAATAGATGAATTAATTTTTTTTTTTTTTTTTTTTTTTTTCGGGGGTAGGCGTGCAAAAAGTTAATTTGAACTTTTAACTGCTCCTTAACCAAAATTATAAATTAATTATTTTAAATCAATATTATGTAAAAATTATACCTGCATCTACTAGTGTCACAATCTCCTATAATTGCAATAATAAGATACAGTATATAAACACTGTTTTCTTAAACAAATTATATCACTTGCACTTTTGTCAAAATTTGCTGTTATTTTTCTCTTCCACTTGTTTACAATGGAGTCCTTGCAAGAATCAATAACACAAATGAATAAGATGTTTAACTCGAAGATGATGGAGTTCCAGCAGGAATTGTGTGCGGTCCAGACTACAAACACCTCTACAACACTGGCATCTGATTTTTGTGAGTTCAAAAATTTTATATTGAATGCACTTAAGATGATGCAGGCTCAGTTGGAAATATTGATGGATGCCTATGATCAAACTGAGATGAGGCACAGAAGAAAGATTTTGCTTGTGCATGGAGTTCCCGAAGCCAAAAAGGATGCACAAGAAGCTATTGCATCTTTGTTGTCTTCCCAGTTAAAAGTCCAAGACATAAACATTTCTTCAGTAAAATATTGTCACCGCTTGGGACGCTTAAAGGAATCAAAACCCAGACCGATCTTGGTTAAGTTTCAGAATTTTACTGATCGGAATGAGGTTTGGAGGGCTAAGACCAGCCTGAAAAATTCCGGCATCACTCTATCAGAGTTTT
The DNA here is from genome assembly GCA_905187575.2 of Celastrina argiolus. Lineage (NCBI taxonomy): Eukaryota > Metazoa > Arthropoda > Insecta > Lepidoptera > Lycaenidae > Celastrina > Celastrina argiolus. The sequence continues at coordinate 11,102,869 of LR994581.1, forward strand.
TAATTAAAAAGAGACATGAAGTGTTCCTGGCGGCCAGGCAGCGTTTCGGTGTTACAAAGTGTTGGACATATAATGGCTCTATTTTCGTTGCTAGATCTGATGGCTCCAAAAGCAGTGTTTGTAGCATAGCGGAGTTGGATGCCATTTCTGATCTCTGTGGTGATATGGCAGAAGTCACATCTCAAGTTCCGGCATCCAAAACCAAAAATGAAACTGGAACAAGACCAAGGCGAACCAAAAAGTAAATACTCTAAGGGTAACATACTTTAAATAATAGCATGGTAACTTTCTCAATCTTCACTTTACATATAAATCTATAATTCTGCTTTGCCAATATTCGCTTCTCATTAATCATTCACTTATAATTTTATTGTCCATACTTAGATCACATAGTTACTTATTTCTATGCATCATCACTAATTTCTTTTGTCACAAATTGTCGGTATTTCGAAAATGAAACATATTTAATTTTGTAATCTGTACTTTTTGAAAATGTTTGATATTGTTTCATTTTCAAGCACGAAGCTTTTGACAGATGTGTTTCGGTGACGTCTGACAGGAGTGAGTGATAGTTATTCTTCTTCGTCTTCTTAATGTCACTTTAATTAGAATTTTTTTTTTTTTTGTTTTTTGTGTGTGGACATGAAATTTAGCATGAGCCATTATGTACTTAACTGATTTCTCTTAATCTAGTATTATGTATATAAATTGCATCTTTGTTATGTAATTTTTGTAACTAATAAGCTGTGCTTGTACTTAGAACTTTATTATTATATCTCAGTATAACTCCATTAAAATTTTAATTGCCAATTTGTGTTGGGCTAGCATCTCATCTTAAATCTAATTATATTTTGTTAGAATAACTGCTCATATTTAGCTAGGTGTTTAAAAAATAATAGGCATGTTTGGATTCTTTCCATTTATCTACCTACTCTTTTTCTATTTATTTACCAATTTTATTATAGCAAATTTATTTATATACTTATGTTTTTTTTTATGACACAGTGGGCTGCAGGCCAATTATATTTCAATTGTTGTAGGATAATATATTTATAGTGTTTTATATATTTTATTTATATTTAGTTTGTATTATTATCATGAATGTAAGTGTTGACTCATTTGCTTCAGATGATTTTTTATCCATTTCTTCTAACAACAGCGATGATAGTTTTCAAAGTGCCACATTTATGTCTCTTAGGGATACCATAACTTCAAATTTTAACACAGTTAACAAATGTTTTAAGGCCGTTCATATTAATGCACAGAGCATTCCGGCTCATTACCCCGACTTGCTTGCGTCTTTTGATCGGGCTAATGTTGATGCTGTCTTTATATCGGAAACGTGGCTTAAGCCTTGCTTACCATCAACATGCTACAGTTTACCCGGTTTTAAGTTAATTCGCAACGACCGGCGTTGCGATTTATCTACGTTCAGACTTGTCCTACACTATTATTAGCTCGTCAGCGCAACCCCCTCTATCTGATGCTCTCGAGTTTTTGCTGGTAGAAGTCCAGGTATCGCACTATAATAAATTATTACTCGGGGTCTACTATTGCCCATCAATGCTCAATGATTACTTCTCATCCTTTGAAAATACGCTTGATGCTTTTACACCGTACTACGATCATTGTGTTATAATGGGCGATTTCAATACTTGTCTACTTAAGGGTGATAGTCGATCGACTAAACTTAGTTCAATTTTAGATTCATATAATATGAAATTACTACCTCTGAATCCTACCCACTGCTTTCCAGGTTCCCGTCCTTCCCTGCTCGACCTAATCATAGTCTCCTCTCCTAATCGTGTTACTACGCATGGACAAGTCTCAGCTGATATGTTTTCATACCATGATCTTATCTATGTCGCCTATAATGTTCGCCCTCCCAAAGCTAAGGTAAAAACTCTTCTTCAAAGAAATTTCTCTTCGATGAATATTGAAAGCCTAGAGGAGGACGCACATAACATAGACTGGTCAAACTTACTCTCAGCTGATTCCATTAATGACAAAATTGATATATTTAACGCTAAACTTAAATCTCTTTATGATATTCATGCACCTGTTAGGCCCGTTAAAATCAAACATCTTCCCGCTCCCTGGTTATCAGACGAAATCAAATCTCTGATAAATGCTAAGCATGCAGCCAAAGCCAAATTTAAAATAAAAAAGACAGAAGAATATCGTAACAAATATATTAAAATCCGGAACCGCTGTAATATGATGTGTCGTGACGCACAAAGACGTCATATTCACGCCTCCGTTGAGAACGGGGATCCGGCTAAAACATGGAAATTTCTCAAATCCCTCGGCGTGGGCAAATGCTCTGAACCGCAAGACTCTCATAATATAGATATAGATTCACTTAATAACCATTTTACTTCCTCTTTTAATCTCGACCCCAAAATTAAATCACAAACGTTAAATTATATTTCTTCGCTACCTATATTGAATTCTGATCCGTTCCTTACTGTTCCAGTTTCCGAGTGTGAGATTAAAAAGCACATCCTTTCCATATCGTCAAACGCAGTAGGAGATGACGGTATCAGTCGTAGAATGATCACACCAATATTAGATATAATTGTTCCTGTTCTTGCACACATTTTTAATTCATGTTTAGAGTCTTGTACCTTTCCTGATGCCTGGAAGGCAGCTTACATAATTCCTTTACCTAAATCCTCCTGTCCTAAGACTGTGTCTGACTTCCGTCCTATTTCCATCCTACCCTTTTTATCAAAAGTTTTAGAGCGAATCATTCATCACCAGCTTACGCAATTTGTCACCCACAACAGCTTACTCAGTCCGTTCCAGTCCGGTTTTCGCACTGGTCACAGTACGACTACCGCATTGGTAAAGGTAGCTGATGATATACGGTCAGGTATGGATGATAAAATGCTTACTATTCTCACACTTCTGGATTTTAGTAATGCCTTCAATTCCATAGACCACGATATTCTGCTAGCCCGGCTTGCATCTTTAAATCTTTCACCATCAATAATTAATTTAATTCGTAGCTACCTTGTAGGACGACGGCAGAGAGTTAAATCATCTGATTATTTCTCCGATTGGAGTTATATCTATGCCGGCGTGCCTCAGGGTGGTGTGCTATCTCCTCTTCTGTTTGCAATTTTTATAAACCCTATAACAATATCGATTTCATCATCCTACCACTTGTATGCGGACGATCTTCAAATATACACACAGTCTCCTTTGGACAATCTGAATTCCGCTTTTGATCTAGTGAATCACGATTTGTCGAATATTTGTGAATGGAGCAAGAATCATGGACTTCTTATTAATCCTATTAAAACTCAATTAATTGTAATTGGTAGCCCCGGGCTAATTTCTAGAGTTGACCATGATTCTTTACCTCCTGTCCTTATAAATGGTGTAACAATACCTTTCAGTCGTCGTCGTTTCAGCCTTTTAGAGTCCACTGCTGAACATAGGCCTCTCCAACACATTTCCAGTGTGTTCGGTCCATTGCCACCTGCATCCAACGTGACCCGGCAGTTTTCACCAGGTCGTCGGTCCATCTGGTAGGTGGCCGTCCCACACTGCGCTTGCCAGTACGTGGCCTCCACTCTAGGATCTTTTTGCCCCATCGACCGTCCAATCTTCGTGCTATGTGGCCGGCCCATTGCCACTTCAGCTGACTGATCCTACGGGCAATGTCAGCAACCTTAGTTCTTCTACGGATCTCCTCATTTCTGATTCGATCACGTAGAGAAATACCGAGCATTGCCCTCTCCATAGCACGCTGAGCGACATTAAGCCTTTTGAAAAGATCCTTCGTGAAGCACCACGTCTCAGAACCGTAAGTCATCACTGGTAACACACATTGGTTGTATACCTTTGTCTTTAGGCACTGAGGTATTTTAGACGAGAAGACGTTACGTAATTTACCGAACGCTGCCCAGCCGAGCTGGATCCGTCTACTGACCTCTCTCTTAAAGTTGGACCTACCTAATCGGACAGCCTGCCCTAGGTATATATATTCGTCAACAACTTCAAGAGTAGAGCTCCCAACAGTTAGTGCGGTGGGTGCAACATGGACATTGTGCATGATCTTTGTTTTGTCCATGTTCATTTTAAGACCCACTTGTTGAGAAACTCTATTGAGGCCACCGAGCATGCGCCCCAAATCTTCCAGCGATTCTGCCATGACTACTATGTCGTCGGCAAATCGAAGGTGAGTGATGTATTCGCCATTGATGTTGATGCCAAGTCCTTGCCATTCCAGTAACTTGAAGGAATCCTCCAGAGCAGCGGTAAACAGTTTCGGGGATATGATATCCCCCTGTCTTACTCCTCTCTTTAAAGGGATATCCTTCGTGCAGTGCTCCTGTACTCGGACTGACATGGTGGCGTTATTATACAAACACTTCAACACTTCGATATACCGATAGTCAATACGGCAACGCTGGAGAGATCTAAGGACCGCCCATATTTCGACGGAATCAAAGGCTTTCTCATAGTCCACAAACGCCAAGCATAATGGCCGATTATACTCTTCGGTCTTCTGTATAATCTGCCGCAGCGTATGTATGTGGTCTATGGTACTATAGCCTTTTCGGAAACCGGCTTGTTCGGTAGGCTGAAAGTCATCTAGCCTGCGTTCGAGACGCATCGTAATAACTCTCGAAAACAGCTTGTAGACATGGCTCAGCAGTGTTATGGGTCTATAGTTCTTCAGTAAGGTTTTGTCGCCTTTTTTGAAGAACAGGACCACAACACCCCTGTTCCATGCCTCTGGCGTTTTCCCATCGAGTAAGGAGGAATTGAAGAGCTTCTGAAGGACTTTTAGTACCGGCGTGCCGCCCGCTTTCAGAAGCTCTGTAGTGATTCCATCCTCACCCGGAGCCTTGTTGTTCTTAAGCTGTTTGAGAGCTACCCTAATCTCGTACAGGCTGATGTCCGGGATGTCTTCGGTATAGTGTCGGGTTAGCCTGGCTCTTGGGTCTGCAGCTAAACTAGCAGGTTCAGCTGAGACCGAGGTATACAGCTGTCCATAGAACCTTTCTATCTCCCGTAGTACCTCGGACTTATTTGACGTTACGCGTCCATCTTCGGTCTTCAGCTTTGTCAGCTGGCTTTGCCCAATAGAAACGTCTCTTGCAAACACTTTGGAGCCTTGGTTCCGCTCTATCGTCTCTTTAATACGCTGGGTATTAAAAGAACGGATATCGTGTCGCAAGGACTTCGTAATATGTCTATTGAGCTGCCTATATGACTCAGCGTCACTCGAAGTTTGGAGCGTCATTGAACGTCGACTAGCCATGAGGTTCCGGGTTTGGTCGGATAGTTTCTGAGGTCTATTTGTACGGTGGGTCTTGAAAAATTTGGACCCCACCGTATGGACAGTTTCTACCAGCCTGCTATTTATATCGTCCACTGATGCGCAGCTGTCTAGCCATTGGAAGCGATTTGACAGTTCAAGTTGAAAGCTCTCGGGGTTTTGGATATGGGCATTCGACGGTCGGAGCGTAGACTTCATCAGACGCGATCTCTCAAGTTTGACGTTGATATTCAACATGCCTCTGACGATTCGGTGATCACTACCGGTCTTAACCATGTTGATCACAGAGACATCGTTGAATATCTGCCGCTTGGTGCTCATAATGAAGTCAATCTCGTTTCTAGTTACACCGTCGGGACTCAACCAGGTCCATTTCCTCTGCGGCGGCTTTTGGAAGAAAGAATTCATCATGAAGAGTCCTTCCTTCTCCATAAAGTCCGCCAGCATCTGTCCTCTGGGATTCCTCTGCCCAAATCCAAATGGCCCCACTTTCAGCTCATCATCGCTTCTGCAGCCCAGCCTCGCATTGAAATCTCCCATAACAACTGTGAAGTGTGTTTTAGGGCTACGTATGGCCCTACTGACGTCCTCATACGTAGCTTCTACTTCATCGTCTGGATGTGTTGACGATGGGGCGTATACCTGTACAATCTTCAACGAATATCGTTTTGAGATTCTCAGTACAAGGTATGCAACCCTATTTGACACACTCTCGATGGACACAATGTTGTTGATGAGAGATTTGTGGACGATAAACCCAACACCACCTTGGGACTTCTGTTCTCCCTCCCGGTAGTAGAACAAGTGACCGGACAGTAAGGTTATCGTATCCTCGCCCTCTCTTCGGATCTCCGATAAACCAATAACGTCCCAGTGCAACTTGTTCATCTCCTCTTCCAGCTCTACGAGCTTCTCGTCCAACCTCAAAGTGCGCACGTTGTGTGTTACCAGGGCCAGTTGTCGTTTATAAGGGGGGTGGTAGCCGGATCTCTTCCGGGGATTCTTAGCACCCCCCGCCCCGCCGTTACCGTGGCCGCTACCGTAGCCAGGAATAGCGGGGCCGCCGGGGACTAGGGGCCTGGTCTTCTGGTGCGTAAACATAGGAGGTTTTTAAAAGCCTACTGATACCACGCTGGCTAGACGGGTTGGTACAGGGTTTTGTATCGAGTTTTCCTTCTCTCACACTAGTTGTTGTTATGTGTGTGTGCTTCCTTTTAGTCGCCTCTTACGACTCCCCTAGGATAGTATTACCTTTCAGTAAAGTGGTTAAAAACTTGGGAGTGTACTTTGATGAACATTTATCGTGGACGCATCAATTGCAAGAGATTAGTAGAAAGGTTTTTTCTACCTGGCGTTCCCTAAAACGTCTACGATATGTTCTTCCGATACCCACTAAGGTAGTTTTGGCTGAATCCCTACTCCTTTCCCATTTAGATTATGCGGACGCTTCTTTCACTAACTTGACGGAGGAACAACTGAACAAATTGGAGCGCCTTCAAAACCTGGCTTTGAGGTTTGTTTTCGGTTTACGTAAATTTGACCATATCTCCGAGTATCGCCTCAAGTTAAAGTGGTTGCCAATCCGCTACCGCCGTGACTCTCGTGTTCTCTCCTTCCTTTATAACATCCTATTTGACTCCCATTGTCCCACTTATTTAAAAAGTAATTTTAACTTCCGTACCTCTGACAGACTGGAACTACGATCTATATCTAATCTTCTTCTTGACATTCCTATCCACCGCACTAAATACTTTAATTGCTCTTTCATTGTAAAATCCATTTCCCTTTGGAATTCTTTATCTATCCATATAAGGCAGGCTGAAACTATACATCGCTTTAAAACTCTTATAAAAAATCATTATCTGGAATCATATTGTGTCAACCCTTGACTTATGTAACTAACACTTATTATTATAAATTAAAATATCATGTAGGTTTATCTATTGTATATATATATAAATATATATATAGATATATATATTATATTGTATACATATATTATATATTTATTGTGTTTATGTATTATTTTATTTTATTTACTTTTATTTTATTAAATATACTTTTGCGCAACTCCCATTCTCTAGCATTGTTTTCTCTAACACCATAAGGTTGTCTGGAAGAAATTGCTATCTAGTAATAAGGCCGCCTTTGTGTGCATGTCTGATTTTTGTAATGTATATTTTTTTTTTTGTTTTTTTTTGTAACTTGTTGTGTGCACAATAAAGTATATTTGTATTGTATTGTATTGTAATTTGGATTAAGCATTGGTGATTTGACCTAACGATCGGAGAGCCCTATCGGTTATAATACAACAAGACTCGATCGACCGGAAGGGGGAATTCAAATTATTGTTTGGGGCAGGGATAGGAAGGGACAAATGCAAGTATGACCGAGTGGTCTGACTGCGATCGACCTTTACCTATCTAGCGAAATAAATTGTTTGAATCAAAAGAGGAAGGAGACATTTTATACAGGCTCGCAAGTGCAAGCGTGATGTAATTATAAAATATCTGTCCGTTCCTTTCTGTCAGATAATTTTCCACCAATCAGCGTTAATGCTGATTGGTGGAAAATTATCTGCCATGTTAGTTGATCATACATTTGAATAGCGTTCGAGAAACCGGAGTTCATTGTAAAAGGAACGTCGTTTCAATAATTTCAAATTTATTTTAATAACAAGTTTTTTCTTTTCTCCTACCCGTAGTCTTTTCTTTCTTACTTCTTGGTATTCTGTAATGTACGTATCGTGTAATTAATATATAATTTAGATATATATACAGGTTGTAATATTAATTAATGATAATACTTAATGATGTGAATGGATCCCCTATAAAGAGTTTACTGTGAAAGTACCAGCGCTGAAAGGTACTTTTTAAAATATTGTATGATGTTGGGGCATTTCTCATACAAACATGAAATTCAAAAGTAAGTCTTTCAGCGCTGGTACTTTTATAGTATACTCCACATAGGCGGCATATACACACCCTTAAGTATTATCACTAATTTATTTTACACCTTGTACTTATATGTAATTTTTGCTACAATTAACCAATGTTAATTGTAGCAAAAATTACTAAGTACAAGGTATATAAATTATTGTTAATATAAATTATTATTCTTTTAAACGTTTTAAGAGTTAATTTTACCGTTGTAACGTTTTAAGAGTTAAAACACCAATTAATTTTTGTTTGCAATATTAAAAACATATCTAATATTATTAAGATTGATACGTAATTAAAAATTTTTACTCTACTGAACTGTGAACAAAATTTTCATTACATTAGTCATCCTCAAAATAAAATAATTAATAATATTTTCACGTAACGTCCCTATGTCTCCTATTCTACATATTTATTATCTTTTCAATGTAAAAATATTATCTATGCATTTTAGTCGTTTACGTACAAATGCAGCAATCTAGACAGAAACGATTAGACTACATGAACTCTGTTTTCTCAGTGAGTTTATACTGGGAACTAAATATAGCGCATTGTTAATTTTTAGGGTTCTCTAGTAACTACAAGTAACCCTTATTGTTTTACTTTGTCCGTCTGTCTGTCTGTCCACATTGCTGTACCTCCTAGAAATTCTGCACTCAACAATATAATTAGATATTTCATATCGCGTATAGTTCTGATTTTTAGCAATATAAAAGATTATTTAAATTATGTTCTAAAGTGAAATGTTTTTATCTGATTCTAACTACAGTGTGCGGTATCGTTCAATAGTAATATTTTCGAGTAATAGTTCTGCAAAGGAACAAGTCTATCATGGCATCCCTTAACTGCGAATAACTAAACTAGTAGGTAACTTTCCATACTAATATAATATAAATATAAAACGCTCTACGGAATCCTACTTTGACAGGATCTTGGTTAGGTTAGAATAATCATCTTCAATTGTTGTTATTAAGAGGAAACACTATGGGCTATAGATATTTATAAAATATTGCTGCTATAACTGCTTATAACGGCTATTGCTGTCTCGCTGTGACCTAGCTAGCCAGCACTAGCGCGATAGAGACAACTGCAGCTTGAACTGAAATTACTAATTAAAAGTACAAGAAATCGACGTTTAGGAGATCCCTGTTTCCCCCCACGAAACTTAACTGATTAAGGTATTTTTTTCATTGTAAAATAAAAAAGGCTTGAAAAACAAATTTTATTATAAATTTGTTTTGCTGTATGTTTGAACAGAGCATCTGGCTATATTTTTTACGTTTATGAACGTAATCCATATCTCTTTAAATAATAATTAATTAATGAAAAAAAGGAATTAATATTGACGTGCTAATAGTATTCAGCAACGAAACAAGGGTTGCGTAGACCCCAATTTCTGTGTACAAAAACGGCCGTTGTATTTCATCTTAATAACATTTTTAGAATTCTGTGTTATCTATTCAACCACTTCACTTATTAAGCATAATATTATGTTGCTATTTTAGTAACAGTACGTTTTTAAAATAAATTTTAATTTAATGGTTCTAGAGATGTTTACATTTTCTGTTTGTTTCAATCTCTGATAAAGTGTGATAAAATTTATTTTTAAATCTTATTCTATATTAAATTTGTTTCTCATTCTATATCAATGTTCTACAGAAATTATATAATTGTTATAGATAGCACCTATCAAAGTACCTTCCGATAGAAATTGTATATATAGGCATGAACCAATTATACAATTATATAAATAATTGGTCTATGAATATACAGGGTATTTTGGGGATGAGTGTAGGCATTTCGCAGATGGATAGGGTCGGTCTATGCGATCATTTTCTAGTATTGGATCTATAGTCCGATATCTTTTAGTTTTTAATTTCAGAGCAAAAAACTGCTTTTTTAAAATACTTTACACTTTTTGGGTTATCAAACTAAAAAATATAAAAAAAAATGTATATATATAATAGTTTCATATTAAATACAGTTTTTTTTATTTGTCGATTTAAACACATAACACACGATGAATTAAAAGTCTTACAACTATTACGATAGCAAAAACAATCAAATTGTAGTGAAAAGAAAAAAAAAAAGAAAAACAAATCTTAGTGACTTTCATACATTTCAATGTGTATTTAAAAAAATAAATATCGTACTATGATGATTCCCATACTAGAAAATGATCGCAAAGACCGACCCTATCCATCTGCAAAATGCCTACACTCATCCTTAAAACAACCTGTATAGTATATAGAAATTAGTTATAAAGATTTCAATTTTAATACACCAATATACAACCACTTTTATATTTGTAGGTAATACACGTCTATAAGTATATAAGTGGTTTCACTTGGTAGATATTTTTGGGAACTCTGTTCACCTATGGCGAGGTTTTCGTGTAACTCCATACTTGACCTACCCCTTACCCTAAAACCCTCATCCAAATCCCTTTCAATCCAAATCTAATACACCCTAGAAGCAACGCTCCTTTGAAGAAGAATCAGCATTCGCCACTGCCTGTTTCATATTTTTACCTAGTAATAACAACGTATTTTTTGGTAAAAAATAGTTAAATCTGAGTGAAAAATCCAATTATTTTCCCCTTACCCCCCACAACGTCCCAAATTGAATTCCCGTGTCTTTCCCCAACGAAGTAAACCTTCTATCTTAAAATTAATAGACTAACGCTGGTTCATTTCAGCGGTTATATAAATTTTAATAGAATACATAATTGACTGGTTATTATTGAATAACATTATAATAATACAGCCTTCAGGTCCATGAAAATTTACACAAATATTTCTTAGACAGAATGTAAGATAGATAGTATAAGAATAATTTAATAGACATAATAATTAATCGCATTAAATGTACTGGGGGCCTACTCAAGATGCCATCGCTAATTATCGCTTACAAAGTCCGATAACAAAATGTATGGCATTTGACATAAGGTACGCTAAATGACATACCAAATCACGATAATTTAGCGTAGCTTATGTCAAATCCCATACATTTCGTTATCGAACTTTGTAAGCGATAATTAGCGATTACATCTTGAGTAGGCCCCCTGAAGGTGAAAATTCTTGTTATAAATAGTAAAACACAAACTAATTGCATTTATACCGGTTTCGACATGATTTATTTATTATTTATTTTATTTATTTATTTCTCCAAATCTTAAATTCTATCATTACAGGATTGTGACCTAATACGACAGACAAGCACATAATTTTTACATAGTATTGAATAAGATACTTTAAATTATAATAACAAAATGAAATACAATTCTTATATAACATAATAATAAAAATCAGTCTAACTTACTATTTAGACTTATATACAATAAAGTAAACAACGACGACAGAGGTTGTTGAACTACGTCTTTCAATTACTATTCAAAGTAAAATAATACTTCGGTAGCGCTCCTTACTTATCATTTATAAAGGTATATTTGAGCTACCTGTTACAAATGTGATGATGACTATGTCGCAACCGGTCGTGTATTTTTATTAATATTAAATGTAAAATAACAAATAAATGGAAAAAAGTGCAAGTAGTTTGTGTTTTGCTATATAATTTAATAGAAACAAAATATACCCAATATCAATATTTTTAGGATCGGAAGTAGAATTTATTTAAAGAAAACAACACTGAACAAGAACACCGTTTTATTCATACGAAACAATTATTAATTTACTTTCCTAAACTTTAATAAACTAACAAGAAATAAATGAAATTACGATTGCACACTTTTAACAATTTAAACAAAGAAAAATAGCTCACGTGACCCTTAAACCAACCGACAGAGATTCGTGTAAACGTCTATCCGATGTTGGCGCCAAGGAAAAAGAGGCGCGCCGGCGCTTGAGTCACGCCTTATATAGCTAGCACGACAAAATGTTGTGGTGGGGAATCGCTGCTCCTCACACGGCCTCTCCTGATGATGTGTCGTCCTCGACACTGGCTCTTCTGGGATTGCCACTCTGTCCTGATGTGCGTGCCATTGATGGTCCGGCCTCCACGTCATCATCCAATGAAAGCATTAATCGATTGGCAGTAGTAACTGACTCTGTCAGTACCGTATCTTTGTCTGCATTACAGACCGTATAACTAAAAGAAAATAACAGACTGTTAGGAAATTTTCTTTGCAAGCATATACAGTGAAGCATTTGTCTTGTACACGATTCGTTCGGTCATCACTCAATTAATTCAAACATCGACTTTTGTTCAACTTTTACACAGCACAAATATCCATCGTTCTTAAATAAAACAGACGTCTCTGTTCGTAATACTAATACCTGAGGCTTGAACGCAGACCGTATTCATACGTTCAAGCCTACTCAACACGCAGGCCGTATCCATACGTGAGAGGTCGCTTAACATGCAGACCGTATTCATACATGTAAGCCAAATCGACATGTGGACCGTATTCACACATGCATGCCTAAGTACTCAACACGCAGGCCGTATCCATACGTGAGAGGTCGCTCAACATGCAGACCGTATTCATACATGTAAGCCAAATCGACATGTGGACCGTATTCACACATGCAACCTTACTTAACACGCAGGCCGTATCCATACGTGAGAGGTCGCTCAATGTGCGGACCGTATTCATACCTGTAAGCCAAATAGACATGTGGACCGTATTCACACATGCAACCTTACTCAACACGCAGGCCGTATCCATACGTGAGAGGTCGCTCAACGTGCGGACCGTATTCATACCTGTAAGCCAAATATACATGTGGACCGTATTCACACATGCAACCTTACTCAACACGCAGGCCGTATCCATACGTGAGAGGTCGCTCAATGTGCGGACCGTATTCATACCTGTAAGCCAAATAGACATGTAGACCGTATTCACACATGCAACCTTACTCAACACGCAGGCCGTATCCATACGTGAGAGGTCGCTCAATGTGCGGACCGTATTCATACCTGTAAGCCAAATAGACATGTGGACCGTATTCACACATGCAACCTTACTCAACACGCAGGCCGTATCCATACGTGAGAGGTCGCTCAACGTGCGGACCGTATTCATACCTGTAAGCCAAATATACATGTGGACCGTATTCACACATGCAACGTTACTCAACACGCAGGCCGTATCCATACGTGAGAGGTCGCTCAATGTACGGACCGTATTCATACCTGTAAGCCAAATGGACATGTGGACCGTATTCACACATGCAACCTTACTCAACACGCAGGCCGTATCCATACGTGAGAGGTCGCTCAACGTGCGGACCGTATTCATACCTGTAAGCCAAATATACATGTGGACCGTATTCACACATGCAACCTTACTCAACACGCAGGCCGTATCCATACGTGAGAGGTCGCTCAATGTGCGGACCGTATTCATACCTGTAAGCCAAATAGACATGTGGACCGTATTCACACATGCAACCTTACTCAACACGCAGGCCGTATCCATACGTGAGAGGTCGCTCAACGTGCGGACCGTATTCATACCTGTAAGCCAAATATACATGTGGACCGTATTCACACATGCAACCTTACTCAACACGCAGGCCGTATCCATACGTGAGAGGTCGCTCAATGTGCGGACCGTATTCATACCTGTAAGCCAAATAGACATGTGGACCGTATTCACACATGCAACCTTACTCAACACGCAGGCCGTATCCATACGTGAGAGGTCGCTCAATGTGCGGACCGTATTCATACCTGTAAGCCAAATGGACATGTAGACCGTATTCATACATGAAATCCTACTCAACACGCAGGCCGTATCCATACGTGAGAGGTCGCTCAACATGTAGACCGTATTCATACATGAAATCCTACTCAACACGCAGGCCGTATCCATACGTGAGAGGTCGCTCAACATGCAGACCGTATTCATACATGTAAGCCAAATCGACATGTAGACCGTATTCATACATGAAATCCTACTCAACACGCAGGCCGTATCCATACGTGAGAGGTCGCTCAACATGCAGACCGTATTCATACATGTAAGCCAAATCGACATGTAGACCGTATTCATACATGCCGGCTGTCCGATATTTTTCTATAAATTCGTCAAGTTGAAAAACCCTTGGAGCCACCAGGGGCCTACGTCAAAATAACACATTAGATTATGGCTATAAGCCGTATTTCAGGAGTAAATTCACGATCGACGCGGGCGCGGCGTCTTTGTTTACGCAAACGAGAATGTGACTCATCACGGGACCTACTGCGCGACCTATCCCGACGGTGGATAGGTGTCGGAATCGCACGACCGATGCCTACTTCTACTACGCGAACATCACCTTACAGTATTACGTGAATCCCGTCGGTCTAGGACACGCGAGCCAGTCTACCGATCACGCCGTTCGTCGCTCGAGTGCTGCGAATTATTGTCACTGGACCGTGACCTACTTCGCGAGGCTCACTTGTGCCGTTTCTGAACGCGTAGCCTAGCTCGAAAACGTCGACGTTCACGGTCTCGTGATCTTTCACGCATTACTTCTACCACTTAACCACGCATTATAAAGCACAGAACTATTAATAAAAGTTAGCAATCGTAACATTTAAAAAAAAAACACAATCTGAATCATGGTTTTCTTATTCTTGAAATAGATAAAGTGAGCGTACTGAGTTTTTTATCCCAATTCGGATTTTAGGATCGGAAGTAGAATTTATTTAAAGAAAACAACACTGAACAAGAACACCGTTTTATTCATACGAAACAATTATTAATTTACTTTCCTAAACTTTAATAAACTAACAAGAAATAAATGAAATTACGATTGCACACTTTTAACAATTTAAACAAAGAAAAATAGCTCACGTGACCCTTAAACCAACCGACAGAGATTCGTGTAAACTTCTATCCGATGTTGGCGCCAAGGAAAAAGAGGCGCGCCGGCGCTTGAGTCACGCCTTATATAGCTAGCACGACAAAATGTTGTGGTGGGGAATCGCTGCTCCTCACAATATTATATATTAACTAGATTATTTCATTTTCATTTTTAGATGGTAAAATTTTTATATTATGTACATTTTGAATATTACGTAAGAAAAGTATAGCACCAAAACCGTCCAAATGCAGTTTTAGTTTTGAACATAACTTTTAGTCCTCGCCCACTGCAACTTTTAGTAGCGATGCAGCGTGCGTTTATGAAGCGTACGACTGCATCACTACTAAAGCGCGTTAGTCGCGTTTGCAACGCAATACAGTGGTGATGCTAACGCGCTACTACATCGCGACTGCATCCATGCAAACGCGCGACCGTGTGGGACGACATCGGGGAGAAAATGGAGGGAGGGAAGCGTTTTTATTTTTATGCCTTCAGTAAATTGCGTTTGCATCGCGACTGCATCATCTGTTTGAGGTGGGGAGGACACACGGCTAGCGACTGCATCGCAACTGTATTGATGCAAATATGCGACAGTATCGCGACTGCATCATGTTGAGGTGGGCGAGGACACACGGCTAGCGACTGCATCATGTTGAGGTGGGCGAGGACACACGGCTAGCGACTGCATCGCGACTGTATCGATGCAAATATGCGACAGTATCGCGACTGCATCACTATAAAATGGTAAAAATAAAGAGTCGGCCTAACAGCCCGACTCTTTATTTTTACCATTTGGATACGGAACCCTACAATAATAGGTAAATGGCAAATACGAGGTTGCTTTAGTATAACGAGGTAGCATAACAGTATCACTTTAGTCGGCATTCCGCAATTATAACGTAAGGATCCTTTGTGTTATATCGAACTATATACGCGTTTACACTCGAATAAGCCCAACGCATTTGCAGTCAATTGCACAGGTGATATGAGAAGCCTTAATATACAGCTATTACCTAATATCTCGAGTCTCGGCCAAACTAATGTGGCAGTGTGGTCATACAACGATACTATTGCTCCCTGCTAAGTACAAAAAAAACTATGTTTGGAGATATATTTTATTACATATCCATTACCCAGATACAACTTTTTGGTTGGTTGGTAGTCGAACAACTAAACTACAGAGGTTGTTGAACTACGTCTTTTATTGATATTACTATTTAAAGTAAAATAATACTTCGGGGTCCCAGTGCTAAACGCCTTTTGAAAGACCTATCTAAAAGACTCACGGAAAAGACAAATGACCCAAGGGCTGGCGCTTACCTCGGCCAACGTATCAGTTTAGCAATACAGCGAGGTAATACTGCCAGTCTTTTGGGTACATTACCAGCGGCCGCCGATTTAGATATAGTTTTTTACATATAGCCTTTTTTATTACTTGTTTAGTTTGTAGTTTAGATAATAATAATTTACCTAAAATAGTTTCAATTTATATATGTTATTTTTAAGGAGTTTTTTGTGTTATTGATAATAAACTGATATGTATATAACTTGACAAATGACAATAAAATGACAGGTTAAAAAATTTGATATTGACAAATTAAATACTTCGGTAGCGCTCCTTACTTATCATTTATAGTAAAGATATTTGAGCTACCTGTTACAAATGTGATATCTATTATCGTATTGTGTAGGCAATTGCGACGTGTAATATTTACATAAATATAAAACTAGTCGTTTTGATAAATTGCTATCAAGTTTTACACAACGCACGTCACTTTACATTATCCTTTCTTCAATAAATATTATCTATTTTTATATTTGCAAAGCAAATACAGAGCAATTGTTAGTTTGTTTTCTAGAACGTTTGACCATCATGAGCGCCAATTATCAGGACTTAGGGTCAACTCACGCTGGCGTATAGTTCAACAGTATGTTTCACACCAATAGCATAGCTTTCATCTGTATGTTACAGTATTAAGATACACATATTTTATTAAATAAAAATAAATAAAAGTCCGAAGCAGTTATGGATGACTGACTATTCAAGATATAGTTACATCTATTGTGATAATCCTATTTCTCAATATGGCATGTCCGAGCCATTATTTGACAGTGAACGCATTAATAGACATTATAATATAATAATGTCTATTAATGCGTTCACATTATTACTTTATCGGCCTAGTACCGACTTTTGCATATGCCTTGATATGAGACGTGTTGCCAGTAACCACATGTATAATATCGTGTACAAAGAAGCATTACTATAAATTAGTTTTTATGCAAACGACAGTGTTTATAAACTTGAAATATATTTAAAAATGCTGCTCTAACTTAGAATGTTACAGTATGTAGCCTCTAAGTCACTTTTCCACGCGGACGAAGTCGCGGGCATATCTAGTAGGCTGTAGGCTATAAAATACAACTTGACATTTGACATTATGGTTGATCACAAACGGGCTACATGCGGGCCGAACCGGTGGCCAGCGAATATGCGGTGGCATGTATGGTGTAGACTCGCCTTTTCTGACTCACCACACATGTGTTGCCGCACGTATCAAAAAAAAATGTAAAGGGTAGCGCGCTATATTTTTAATGATGAACCATTCTACACTCAACCTTATTTAAAACCTATTGTATAATAAACGGTATCAATTGTTATTACTTAATAACTTGTCCAGTGGGGTAAAAGAAATATTGGACCAGTAGATATGCATTAATAACGTTATCTATAGAAAGAAAAAATATTAAAGTGTAATTAAAATTGCGAATACGTACTTCTTAACCGTTCGTGCTTTAACGCATGTGATTAAGTAAAATATTATTAAGTAGCAAGCTGGCTACCACATGCACGTTGATTTACTACTACGTCAACTCGCGCGTATACATTAACTGCGTATCAATTTGCAGTAAATTAATTATAATACACTGATTCTAGACAAGAGACAAACATGTGCTAGTTCAGTGCTAAGCTAGCTGAACGAATATAACTATAAGTGCTAATAACAATGTGAGTTGTATAGATGCAATCAGATAACTTGTAGTCTATAATATTACTTATCGAAATATATATTTATTTTCTTTAACATAACAACAGTAGCAGAAAAATCTACTGTAGAAGATTTTATTATTGTACAGAGATAAATTCTAAGATGAATTTAAAAATAGAAACGCGTAAGAAATGTGAAAAGGTTATGCTACGGAAGCCAGCGGGATATAAATATATATTTCAATTGGTATATTAAATTGAATGAAATATTGTTATGATAATATTATAGTCAGTAGTGGGAGCGGCCGTGGCTTAGTGGATGATCTTTCGAGATTCGTAGATTTGATCTCGTAAGGGCTAGCACAGTAGTGCTCATTGTGAGGAGACTGGAGCCTCGTTAACGGGAGTCATCATCGGTATTTAGGAGGACGAGGATATAAAGAAAAAGTAGGTTTATAATTATATTTTAACAAATGTCCTGCTAACGTTAATTTAACGTTTGCATGTGAACCTCCCTATATGTTAAAAAAAATGTCTAGAAAACACAGAAAAGACTACAATATCTAAAATTAATTAATTATTATAATTTCATATAAAATGCAAACCTAAAGTGGTCCTTGTGTTTTTTTGTCCTATGTTTAAGCGACTTTAAATAAATAACAAAAAAAAAGTCCCGCTCCTGCTTCTGACTGACATACCATATCTGGACGGTAAATTACAATGATAGTTAAACATCTCAACCTCACGCTTTAAATTAGATTAGAACATTATTTTTTTTTGATAAAGGAGCAACGTGAATTGTGTATAAGTTGGTAACATATGAGTGTAGACCTGCCATAATAATTATCTTAATTAGCCCTTTATAACGAGCACACCTACGTTCAAAACATTTGCTTAAACAAATACTACTGATAAAATTCGCTCGTGCTACAAACACCGGATAACATTACCCTCTCGAAATTGTAGAATAGTTGTCGTGTACATATACTATATAATATTCAGGTGTTCGGTACATTAAGGTGTTATTAGTGTTTTCATGTAACGGGAATCGTAAAAGCGCATCGGGGGGTGCGCAGAACATAGCGTTACACTTATAAAGGGAGAGCCAACTCGCCCCATTCACAACTCGACCGTCAGCGGTAGCGCCCTCAGACGCACATTCCTGATCCAAGTGTAGTGTTTTTTTTAATTAATCAATCAATATGAGACGTATGATGTTGTTGGTGGCCGTATACCTGATGGTCGAAGCGACACAAGCCCTAGTTTTGCCGGTGAGTTTAAAACTTTTCAGCGACTTTATTTTTCACAAGTTTCGTGTTTCAAACTCGCAACTTGTTCAAGTTGTAACTTTATTGTTTTTTTAAGTATAAACTGTGATTTTTGTATATTAATTTTATTTGTTTTGTCATATTGCTGTACTTTGTGAATATCAGTTGTTAGAAAGTAATATACGTTTTTCTAAAAAAAATATTTAAAAATGCCTATAACACTTTCAAAATACTTTAGTAAAAGTAAAATAATTCATTTCTAAAATGTTCATTACATAGTAATCAACCAAAGCTTTTAAATACGAGTACTTGTCACCCGTTAGTTGGTATGTGAGAAGTATTTTTTGTACTGTTTTCTGGTTTTCTGTGCTGTGTTCTGTTTGTACTGTTTTTCTGTACTGTAGTTGTAGATAGAAAAATATATTCAATAGTTTTTTTATTTCTAATCGAGGCTAATCCGGGTTGGGTTAATCCATGGCGTTTCATGAAAGAGGCGTTGGTATTCAATGGGAGGACGTACTTAGGGACAGTCATTGTTTACTTGGAAAGAGCCCATAAAGAATAGGATAGGTTTAACCCAAATAGTAATTAGTTAATGATATAAAATATCTCGTAATTGAAACCAAACGATATAATTGGCTGAAATGAATTCTCCGAAATTTGCGTAGGTTTACAATATAAACCGCTGTTAGATTACTCTATAAATTAAGGCTTTTGTTTACAAATTGCATTCAATTAAGGAAACAAGCAACATTTTATTGTATTTCTTTATATATTTTAACCAAGCAAGGTAATGCAAACATTTTTGACATATTTTATAAATCATTTTTTTTTTCAAATTTTACTTAACATGAAAATTCGTGATTAGAATATAGATCTCTGTACGCCATATAAAATTTCCATATTGTATTTCGTTATTGAATATTATTATGAAATTACATGTAAACATTATGTTATGATATGCTAACCACATAATATTATAATTTTTTTTAAAAATATCGCCAGGAAATGGCCTATCGGCGATAGGCTAGTGTGGTGAACGCCTCTTAAACCTTCTCATATCGAGGATATCTAGTAATAATGCGATTTAAAAAAAAAAATCCAATACTTTTTAACCACGCTGATTATATTTCGAACAAAACGTTTATTTTAACTTAATTACCTGTTACAAAATACCGCATTGCTCACTCAGTATTATAAATAACAAGGCTTTATATTGGTGATTAAAAATTTATTGAAAATGTAACGAGGTTTATAATTACATCCCCTTGAGTTATTCAAGAAGCGATCTGTTTGGAAATATTATTTTTTCGTCTCCATATTTTTTATTTAGGTAAGTTCTTTACTAAGTACATCCAAGATTTGAGGTTTCTTCTGGACTAAATATTTATTATGTAATAAAAAGTTTCAGTTTAACACCATTTTGTATATTAAAACTTCATTATGGTCTTGAACTTCATTTAACCGCAAGAGCATATCCTTACCATAATTTGTGCGAGGTAGACATAAATAATTAATTCTCTAAAGCTTTAAGTATGTAGGATAATTAAAATGAAAATTTAATTCATAACAAGCCTAAAATTGTACTTGTTGTATTGTATTGAAGTTGTTGTTATTGTAGTGTAATTTGTATAGACGCATAATACACTTTCTAAATACAACCTTTATTTACCATAATATTACAATCAATATTTATTATTCACCCGCTTATCGAGACTACGTAATACCATTACGGACGGTCACTGACAAATCCAGTGTACTAATGCTAATCATTATTACCTTATGAGATAAGGTGGAAAATGAACACCTTTTTAAGAATTAATTATCTAATAATATATTATACTAATATACAGTTGCTATATTATTACTCACAGTATTTTCGATTACATTTTAAAAAATATATTTCAGTATTTAAATTTTCAAGAAGCTACGCTCGTAGTCTCGTAGCGAACTGCATAGGCAGTCCAAGAATAGTAGTACTTCTATAAGCTGTTCTTAGACCATTTTAGGATTTCATTTAGTACAAAACTCATTACGGAAATTGTAACACAGTATGCGCAATTCTTAAAGGTTGAATTGTACCTAACTGCTATTCAAAAACGTTGCTCCTTTTTCCCCATTTCCTAAAAATAGACGAAATAGCATAATTTACTTTTATCACGGTTTGCTTGGTATAATATTACCTATTTACGACTCGTACATTTCCTAATTAATTAACTTCTAGCCAAGTACTTAATGTTTTTTGATTACCAGGACCTACATCGAAATTAAATTTGCCTCTTTGGGGTTCCTGTATCTAAAGGTCCCTTTACTTTCTATTTTCTATTGTCACTAAGATTCTATCATGATGTATTTCATGAACCGTGATAACTAGACAGTTGAATAAAAATGATCATGTATTCCCGTAGCAGCTAAAAAAGAAAAGAATACATACCTACATATATTTTTTATAAAATTAATAAATGTGATTTTGTCGATTTTGCTTGATATCTATACTTACTACTGCTGGATATTGGTACTAATAGTTATAATTAGTATAAAAAATTGGTAAACTAAATATAATTAACCAAAGGCGATACAGCGAGGTAATACTGCCAGCCTTTTGTGGCAGTATTACCTGCGGCCGCCGATTTAGATATAATTATAGTCCTTTTCATCACTTTTTTAGGTTATATTTTAGAGAATAATAATTTACCTTTAATAGTTTTGAATTTATTGATGTTATTTTTAAAAAGTCATTTGTGTTATTAATTGCTATGGAATTAACCAAATATTTTCCTAATCAATAAATATTTTTTATTATTATTTGTAATATTATTACTAATTTCAATTTTGTGTAGAACATAATATGCGTTCGATATTTTTTATTTCATTAGATGCTCGCAAGTAATAAAAAGTAATTCATATGATATCCATGGTATACTCTATATCTGTGCTAAATTTCATCAAAATCGGTCTAGTATCAAAGCCTATTCAATGCAAACAAGTAACTCTTCAGTACGAATAAAAGTCTATTATGATGAAGACTTATCATAATCCAGTTTTGTTAAGGAATAATTAACCCAGTTGTGATTATCAGAGCAACGCAGCACCGCCATCTCTGTCTACCACACTGCGAGTTCCGCCGTCAACGCCGACAAAAACAATACAATTTACATTAAACAACACAATGCAAAATCACTTCCAGCGTCGAAGCAATTAAAGTCCTTTGTAAAGTTTAAAGCTAGATTAATACGTCGAAGGTAATCGAATCGACCTTAAATGTAATTCAATTTGAAAGCACATGATAAAAGTAACATGAAAGCTTCTTAGATCCTAGTGCTCGGTGAATACGGCTTCCCCGTCCACGCTCAAGTTCAGGGTTTCCAATTACCTGGTAGGTAATCTTTAACTGAAATACAATTTTTCCCTTACATAGTGTACCCTAAAAATAGCTTATATTTTTGCCTTATCTTGTGCTTAGGATATTCATCGATAATTTTGCAAGTTATTGGTTTTTTATCTGCTTCTCATGTGTCTACCCGTATATATTTGGATTCTTCTTATAGAGTTGCAATTTATAAAACAGGTTTGCAGTCTGTTGAATCAACACTAGTAGGCCAATAAAACATTAGTCGTGCTAAACACATTTCAATAAACTTTCTTCGCAGATTTGTCCACCCTTTGTTTTATAATCTGAATTACTTTTTCTTACTTGTAAGTTACACGTAGATTAGAAGCAAAGCTAAAGTTGTTGTGATTTAGCATTTATCGCATTTTTTTAGAGATTATGAATATATCCGCTTAAACATTACAGCTTAATATTATCATCAAAAAGATTTAAAAAATCGCATATCGATGAGTTAATTTATCAGCATGAAAAGTTGTGAATGTGTCAACACGCATTGAAGTCATGAAAATGACATAATAATTCGTAGCGTCGTGGGGCTCCAACTTCAGGATAACGCCTCCGGGTTTCAGCGTGAAAGCGTGTTGTTTTGTTTAGCCGTTTTTAGCAGCAGCAGTTATTAGCAATTAACTAAAAATAGCTTCTATTTTTGCCTTATCTTGTGCTTAGGATATTTATCGATAATTTTGCAAGTTATCGGTTTTTTATCTGCTTCTCATCGCGCCGAGATCGTAGAGTTCGAGTACTTGCGTACACCCACCTGGCTTTCGAGTGGTTAACGTAGCCTGCGTCTATTTAAGATCATATTTAGAATTATGTAATACTAAAACGGCCTAGGTTCTTCACATTTCCATTGTCGTAAAAGTATTAAAATTTTCCTAGATAAAATAAACATATAGAACAAGGAAATAATGTAGAGTACGTAGCGATGGAATTTGCCTGCACACTAATCAACTGGAGCTCGATACTCATTACATTACGAGTGTTATGAAATAAGATAAAAATTAAGCCCAGTAAAGCCAGCAACCACAAAAACAATCTGTAGGTAAACATGTTTGTGTCAACGCTCAACATTCAGTAAACATATTTTAATATGCCTCTGAAATTTTAATGTTTAACAAGAAAGATGGCCGTGACAGACATTACAAAATGCAATATGTAAATATTTTTTTCTCGTTTTATATATTAGCATTTCCATCAAAGGCTCTTATGATCAATAACATATCTATGACTAAGTAGAAGTAAAAAACTATAATATTCTACGGTATAACACTATTAAATTACATGGTTTTTAACTTCTAGTTATAGATACAAAGGTTATTGGAACCAGCTATTAAAATATAAAAGTCGTGAATTTCAGAACACAGTTTCTTGTTAGAAATTTTAGTTATTATAAGATAATAGCAGCGGTGTTAGTAACTTTTAATGATTTACGAGTCGGTATCAAGAAATGATGTTCTGATATTTTATAACAATTTATGTTTACCAGTGAGTAAAAGCAAAGGAAAATAAAATATTAGCTACTTAAATAAAATATAAAAAAATGTGGGTGTTTAAAAATGTACATTGAAGTGTAGAAATGAGTCGTAACCCGCAGCATGAGGTCGTATAAAACTTTAATAATTCACGTCATACCGAAAACAAATTATTATAAATTGATGTCGTAACGTATGAAGTGCTATCTTTTGCATAATATCTAAAGATTTTCTGTTCAAATTTAAATATTGTTATTATTATTTGTAGATAGTTAGAAGATAGAATTAGAAAAAAAATATTTATAATACTAAATAATCCCTTCGTACGCACAAAAAATAGAATATCTTTGTTTTTTTCTTTTTCGGTACATTTTGACGGTGTATAATAAATTAAAATTTTTTATTTATTTTACAAACTTGAATTATTTTACAAATTAAAAATAATAAGATTAACATAATTAAAATAATAATATATACAAATAGTAATAAAATAAACAAATAATAGCTAAACTAACCTAACACACCTCTAGACCTACCTACTCTATAAAAAGAAAAACGCCGCCAGGTCGTCCCCCCCTGGCAGAGTACCTAGCAAGCTGACAGCATTGCCACGTTGGATAGCAATGGCTATCCGCTGTGCTAGGTAGGTCCCTGCTCTAGGGTCCTGGGTCAATTCCATAAGCTTTTTAGACAGTGCTTTAAAAAGCTTATGTGCACCGGGACCCCAGGAGCCTAGGGTTTCCACCCCAAACGGCTCAAATATGATGTCACCGCCAAGGGTCTCATACTTGCGCCGCTTGAGGTTCTCTGCTTGGTAAGCGGCCGCGCCCGCACAGCTTGAGGTAGCCTGGACATGAGACGGAGCAAGAGTATCGACGCAGGTTGCGTCCCATACAAGGGCCCGTCCCACACTCCAGGGAACCAGGGTCATTCCATCGGGTCTCTTGCCATCGTCGCGCGCCAGACCGGAGGGCTCCAGTATTGCTGGCACACCGGCGGTGACAAGAGCCCGACGGATGAGGTCATTCAGGCTGTTAATAATTAGTTTTGATTCATAAATATTTTTGCACATATATCTCAATGTTTATTTTGACAAAAGGTACTATATAAATAATTTATAATTTTCTACCAACGAAGGTATTTATCGTTTTAATAGAAATACTAACCGCGACAACAGTTAACAGTAGATTTAATTAAAATACCAACCATCCGTAAGTTCCATAACACACTTATCTTCCTTATGAAATAATAAACAATAAGTGTTTTAACGAAAATGGATTTTGCCGCGCAGCCAGCTCGGCGTGGCTCGGCCCACACCGCCTCATAAAAACGTCAATTTTCGTAAACTAGAGAAATGAAATTTATTACTTCTCTATAGATAAATATTTGTTGTTAAATATATTTTTAGAACAATAAAGCTTGGTTGGCATTTATACACCAATAAAAGATATTATACGAATCGAATTTATATTTGATCGGTGCGTAGGTACTTGTATCCGGACTACTGCACCATAACGTACTTGCGTTTTTGGTTCGCTATTCAGACGATTTAAGTTAGAGTTGCGTCACAGACAAAAGGTAACCACTCACAAATATATCTATAGACATAGGAGAGGATAGGGTTCATTAAAATTAATTGGTATGTCAATGCCAGCCCAGATCTGATGTTTAAGCTAACATTAGTCCAACGTAAGCTGGACTATTAAACCCTGAATAATGTCCTCAGTCGTACAGCGGCTAATGGAGCCGGGTGACGTGTGAGCCTGTCTTCGCATAAATTAATACGCTCTGCACTTGTCAATACCAGCCATAAGCTAACCTAACTATACGAGGTCACCTGACATGTAAATAAATGCGGTTCAATATACCTTTATATTTTACATGATAAAATTTATTTAAATTCAATTATTTACATATTGGATCACATGTGAACTTTGATTAAGTTCGGTCAAATATTTAACGTTTATGAGAGTATGTGTATTTTTTGCGAATGTTATAAAAATAAATAGGTACCAAGATATTAGTCGTAAGCTTTTCATAAGTTATGTCCTTTTCTTTAAGCATGAGAATTTTTTAATTATAAAAAAACCTTTTAAGTATTTTTTTTTTATCCAGTGGATATCCTGATTCTGGACATAATACTATAGTACCTGTTTATAAGATAATAGACTGAACCCCAATTGTATGAATATTGGACCAATCAAAATGCGTTTGATGTTACATATATTTAAAGGTTCTAATAGAACGTTTATGATAAAATCAGAAAATCAAAAAATGCTATTGTAATATAATCGAACCACCATATCGTTCGCTTCATGAGTAACATAGGACTAGGGACGGTACTCTAAAGCGAAGGAGTCGCAATAGATCCAGAAGCCTGATCTTCTGGGAACCAAAAGACCTTCTGCAAACAAGGTTTCCAAGAAAAAAAACATAACATACAGACTTTAATTAGCAGATTCGACCTACAGGTAAAATCTCTAAAACTATTGATCTTCCTGAGTTCTTCTATTCCCAAGAAAAAGTCAAGTTGTCATTTAAACTCATTTTGCACTTACAACATAATTTTATAATCTAAACATTCTTGCCATTAAAACAGGTTGACTAAGTCAAACATGAAGTAAATTTTAATGAGAGAGTTATCTTTCATCTCAAATGAAAATCAAACAAAGATTATGGCCGACAATTATGTCTTTGTTGTTTGGTCAAATATTAGTTTTACCCTTGAAACCTTTGTGAAAATTAAGGTCTTATAACGTTTCTGTATTGTCTAATATTCTGTAAAACAATATCGCGAATGGAGATAATATAAAATTTATTTTTATATGTTTCGTTACGTCATAAAGATAATGATCACTAAATTGTTTTACGAAAAGACTCTCAACTTAACGACCGAGTGGTCGTCTATCAAAGTGGGCAATTAGAGCGAGAAGAAAAAGTGTGGTGGCGCTCGTATTTTGTACGAACAAATATGTTGTAGTTTGTACGGAGTAACGGACACGTTTCGTAGTAGTTTATTTTATTTATTTTACACCTATACACAAAAGGCATTTTCTACCAGTGAACAATAGGGTGATGAAGAGACAAAATAAACGTAAGGTGCTGCAAACCGAAAAGATAAATCAAAAGAAAAACATTTTAATGTAAAAATGTTGCCAAGACGAGTCTACATAGCTTACCAAGGAAGAAAAGTTATCAGAGCTCATTTAGAGACAAGATATTAAATATACTATTGATGAACGTGATGATTGGCCGTTTTATTTCACAGACTATGAGTACCTATGAAATATTCGTAATGGTAGCAAAACTTTTTGACTGAAATGTAGAGTATGTGAAGTTAGGCCTGGTAAAGTAAGGGCGCATAGATCAAGAATCTTGGCTCTGCCTGAGATCTGATCTTTTTCTTCCTTGGTAAGTAGACTCGCTATGTAGCGATTTGGCTTTGGATTGATGTTGGCTATGTAGACTCGTCTTGGCAACACTTTTTTTGCATGAAAATATTTTTGGTGGGATTTCATTTATTTTTGTAAGTTAGTAAATGGTCTTTCTTGCGTTTAAAATAACCTATTTTGAACCCAGGTTTTACTTTAGTCTTATCTTTCGTCTGGAAATTTATTGTATTTCTCTTTCATTTGATGCCCATATTGTGGTACACGTGAAAACGATAAATCGCTATTTTTGGTTCAAAATGGCGGCATTCATGAAATCTTGTACAAATTGTATTTCTCTTTTTATTTAATATATTCTCAAGATATTATTATTATTCGTTTGTTCCCAGGGCTGGACAGATGGGGAACGGGATAGCAGTTCCGCTGCTTCATGGTTCTCCAGGGTGCGTCGTCTGCCGCTCACCACGCACCGTGTCATAGATCCTAATGAAGGTACTTTACTATTCTCATATAACTTGACACGTGTAACAGTTTTACGCCGTCTGTATAAAAGTTTCATTAAGTTTTTGTTGACTTTAGTTTCGTATGAAATATCTGAATGTGGGGTTGTAGGTAACGTGATACAAAATGTTAATTTAATAATTACCTTGCTCTTTATTTATATTTAATGTACTAAGAGGGACTTGAAAAGTCCCTTAAGTAAGTAATACATATTTTTTTTATTAAAAACTCATTTTATTTGTGATAAACCTTTCTCTGAGTTAAGTAGTACAGGATACTTCGTGGTCAATAGTGAATACGGATTAGATATACGATACATTACGAGTTCCATTATAGAGCTTGTAGTCTATAATGGAAGCCATTAGGAATTATACCTGAAGTATGACGAATAATTAATAACATATCGGATCTAGGAACCTCAATACTGAATAAAATGTAATGTATTAATCCTAAAACCTTCATAAATACATAAACTAAAATCTTTTCACTCAAACATAATTATGTAAAGTTGTGTGAACTTAAAAGGTTTGGCACAGTTAAATTTTACAAGAAAAGTGTGTAAAAACATTTTTTTTATACATGAAATTAATAAAACTAACAATAACACTACTTCAGATTACTACTAGCGTGCGCTTGAGGCAATTTTATTACACGTTGACGTTAGTCAATGTATCACAACAGTAATTAAATTCTTATGTAAGAAATGTAAGAAGGTGAAACTTAAAGATGCGATATAAAATATAATAATAATCATCGGAAAGTTTCGTTGTCTAGTTATATTTTAGACAATGTCATAACGATAACGATAAAAATATTAAGTCATAAAAATGGGTATTGTAGATTTAAAAAAATCTAAAATATCTAGCATCTATCTATTGTAGAGTAATAAATATCTCTATTGTGCATGTACCTACGTATGTAATTCGCACGTACGCACCCAACCTCGCACGCACTGCCGTACGCACGCACTTATCTAGTATTTTGTTTCTGTAACCTAAAAATGTAATATAAATTTAGTTTACTTAATTAGTTACATACATTCAAAATAATTAAAAGAAAAGAGGATCCATTTTAGTTAGTGTGCCCTAGAGAGACTTAACATTAGCTCTACTTTTTAATCGACTACATCGAAAAACGGTTTTAGCAGTCAATATATGTATGTAATGCCACCGTACCGCGTAAACTACTAATCCAATTTTAATTAGAGAAGTAGCAACATGATTATCATAATATCCCGGGGAAAATTTAAAGCTACGAGTGTATTATATATTTACATAGAGAAGTTAAGAGCTGGTACACATAAGGCGCTTATTTACGCGTGCTTTGCTGATGCGTGTTTTTGGATAAATAAAATGCCCACGCTTGATGAAATCATCAACCATACTCAAGTGCACGCTAATGTGTACCAGCTCTAAAGTTTTTACAAAAATTGTAATTCCACAAACAGAATATGACGTCTACATCAAGATATAAATTCTAGCAGCCGTAACTAAGCACTTTTCCGTGGATTTCCGAAGGTAATGTTAGGAAGGTAGTTGATGGGGAATCAACCATATTTACCGTGGATGTCGAAAGGAGACAGAGAAAAATATATTAAATGCAGAAATGGGCCGCAGCGTTTTCGCGGATATTTTTATTATATGAAAACTGCGCTTGCCAACCCGTCTGCCAAGCGTGGCGTGTATATCTACTATTACTATATACTGTAGGGAGTCTTATGTCCAGCAGTCGACATTGCTGAAACGATTGTCTAAGCACCTAATACTAATATTATAAAGGGGAAGAGTTTGTTTGTTTCTTTGTTTAAACACGCTAATCTCAGGAATTACTAGTCCGATATGAAAAAAAAAAAAATTTGTTGGATAGTCCATTTATAGAGCAAGGCTTTAGGCTATATAAAAAAACGCTGCGACCAATAGGAGCGAAGCGTCATTGATAAATGTTGCAAAAACGGGGAAACTTATTCACATTTGAGGACTTTCGTTGCGTGCGCTGCATAAACGATTTAAGTCACTCAAAAACCACGCGAACGAAGTCGCGGACGCAGCTAGTCGATAGATAATCGCGACAGTGTTTTCGACAACCACGAGAACGAGGTCGTGGGCACAGCTAGTAAAGAAACAAAAGTTATTACTGTACACTGTACAGTATTGTACTTGAATATGCGTTGACTAAATATCATAGACTGTACACTCTATTTTCTATTCATACCCGCTCCATAGTGAATGATTAATCAACAATCACGCTAATGATGAATGTATGAATAATTCGTTTAATCTCTGCGCATTCTGTTTGCTAACATTACTGTATCTTGTTAACTGGAGGATAAACTTCAATTCAGTTATATAATGATATCTTTGTATTACATTCTTAAAGCTTATTTGGATATCACCTCTATAATAAGTAATAGAAAATTTCATCAGCAATAATATCAAATGACATTAGTCGCCGAGGTTGTTGCCATTTTTACATAGAAAAAGTTGCAACGCTGCATCACGGCAACCTTATCCTACGAAATCAGGTTCCCGATTCAAGATGTTATTGCTATTATCGAAAACAAAATGTATGGGATTCCAAAATAAGCTTCGAACTTAGCTAGCGAACCTTACGTCAAATCGCATACATTTTTATTTTCGAACTTCGTTATTGATGATAACGATAGCATCTTGAATTAGGGCTCAGAGCTTTTGGCAGGCAGGATACGCCCTGAAAATAATTTACATTGTAGAGATATGTCTTCCACAGATTGTTTCTTGGTGACGTCGGAAGAAGGCGAGCTGTTCTTCAAGTCGCCGTCGGACGAGCCGACCGTGTGCGGCATCTACATGATAGCGGAGCCCGATAAGCGGATCCAGGTCATCTTCAACTACATAGACGTGCCGTGCAGCAACGGCGGACTCGTTGCCGTGAGTACATGGAAAATATTTACTTTTAAGCGTTTCGAAATTCACTTTATAACACGTGTACAAAGGGTATGCGCGTAGAAAATGGAACGCTCCAAATAAGAAAATATTGTCGCGTTTGGATATCCCATCCACTTTATCATTTAGAGTCCATTGGACTCCTCATAAACGCGTCTGACCTATTTAGTATTTACGCTATCTGTTTGTGAATCGAACCGTACTAGAGTTGACTGATTAAACTTTTTAATCAGAAAAACTTTTTACTCGAGTCCAAATTCAATTACTAATTGAAATACTTTTTCGTGATTCAAAAAAGATACTTTCATCAGAATAAAGTTCGCTTCCTAACTCAATAAAAGTTGTATCTCCTCACTCTAGCGATTAAATTATGCTTACTTTACCAACAAGTTTAAAGAATTTACGATACAAATTACAAGTCCAAATCAATATACACACAAATATTTTCAGTTGGGTAAGTCCTATAACTTACTTTGCAGTGGATAAGTTTTTGATTTAATAAATGGCTAGGAGTATTAACGAGCCAGCTCGAACAAAGTGATACAATGATATTTATTAGAACTAATCGAAGAAATTCGAAGTGAAATAATATTTCGCTGTGTTAGCGATTGTGCTGACTACTACTTTTGAAGTCTGCCAAAACCAGCAGTGCAATTTTCTTATCGCAAAAAATCGTAACAGTCTTGATTCCAACGGCTGTAATAGCGATGATGATCTTATTAGTATTCCTCCAGATTCGTTTTTCAAACTCAAACTCAAACTCTTTATTAGCAACCAAGTACATACATAATAAATCAAAATACATTGAAAAATATATAAAAACTTAGACTAACTTAACTGACTTTTAACTTTTACGCTATTAACGGCGGTAACATTCGTGATCTTAGAGACCATCACAGCCTTAAGCGGTTGCTTAGAGAATTGCACTGCTGGAGCACGATAGCGACTAATCTATTGCGGTTGCTTACGAGCTTACGTTTGTGTTATATTCCAATAAAATAAATGGCTTTTGGCTTAGATATACATCCCATTTCTGGTATCAAAGTATACAAACATTTCCCAACGGGTATTTCACAACACACCATGTTGTTTTAGAAGAAGGTACACAGTGACAAACGTTAGCCCGTAAGCGTATCCCACTTCTGATACCAAACAATGCATTTCCCAGTGGGTGGATGGCTGGGAGCTGAACGGGCAGGTGTGGCCAGCGGACGCGTGGGATGATGATCGCGTGGTGGAGGCATGCGACCGGCGACCGCGGCGCAAGCTGGTGTCGCGGCAGAACGCGGCGCTGGTGCAGTACCGGGTGCCGGCTAGAGGCAAGGGCTTCTCGCTGACCGTACGACACCTGCGCAACGCGCGACGTGAGTTGCAATTAATCTAAAAGCTTTTATTGATTATACCCTTGTTTGATAACTGGGAAGTAATATTTGTTGTATCGCAAAGTGGACGATGGATATAATATGTCGTCCTATGTTGCTCAATGGTTATCGACGCTCACGTCGGAGGTTCGTTTAAGAAACTTAAAGTTTTTTTATTCCTTCGTCTGGATGTGCATTATATGGAATAATAATATCTGATGGACGCTTCACACCACGTCAATCTGATACCTGCTAAGAATCAGAAGAACTTGTGTAACGGGGAACAGATTACGGAAACAAATTTATGTAATACTTTTATACTATAAGATTTTTATTATATTATACACATCGTGACCCAGGAATACAGAAAACTCTTTTTTGTTTCTTCAGGGGGATTCAAACCCGCGAACTGTAGCACCAATGTGCTCAACCACTATGGAGGTCGTACAAAATATGCATGTATGAAATAAGAAACGAGCGAGCTTACCAGTTATCGCACAATATGATGTGTAACATTTGATACCTCAAATATAAATTGATATTAAACTATTAAAAAACGTATATAAATTATTAAATCAAATGTTTAAAAATATGCTTATTCTAATATGATAAAATATATGTATTGCTCGCTCATTCATCAATACTAATATCGCGCGTGTTTCCCTAACTTCCTGTTACACACTTCCGCCCCATTTCACAAAATTACTCCCACAGATGGCAAGAAAGCTAGCGGAAAGATTTCACCCACCAAAAATATAAAAATGCTTTGGTATAGTATAAAAATATTAAACATATTTCCGTCGTTTGGTAACTGTAACACAAATTATTCGGATAATTGCCACGAGACCACTATGACGCGGTGTGGAATATGTAGATATTAAGTGCTAAACGAACACTTTTAATTTTTTTATTTAATTTTTTTTTTCTTTAAAAATCAATGTATAAAAATTCTTACCTTCAGGCTACCTATTTTTAAATAATTATCTAAGAGCTGATTTTATAAAAAGCTTTAATTTAGGAGGCTCTTGAAAGATCAACAAGAATCTCTGAGATGAGTTAACTATAAATCAGCCCCAAAACTTAACGGAAAATCTAAAGTTTTATTTCGACACTTTATAATCTTAATAAACAAAATAATTTCTTGCACGTTTTAAATAGAATAGCTTTTGATTAAAAACAAAGTACGCTTCAATTTAACAAATAATTTAAAAACCATTACCAAAAATTGTACCAAAGTATAATATGTTGCAGTCATTCGTTATTTTGCGAGAGAGATTATCGCGGAAGATAAAAACGAAATCCAACTTTATATAGGTCCCCAGCGAAATCGACTTAATTTCGAGATTAAAGCGAGATTAAGATAAGCGGCCGCAAATGTCAGCGCCGCCTATATAAAGTACGAACGACGATTAGTATGATATATTCATTATTCATGGTATACAAATGTATTAATTCACTTCACAATGTATTTTAATTAATACAAAATACAATTATTATTTTCCGGGTTCTTTCGGCATAGGAAAATTGTGTTCGAGGCCTAAATTTAAATTTCTTTTCAAAGTTTCATTATTTTTTTGTTTTCTATATCAAAAATCGATTGGCATCTTAGATATGAAGGCATAGAGCTTAGTTTTTAAGATGTTTTATTAATATATTGCTTAGTTTCAGGCATTACCTATATGAAAATACATAATATTTATAAACAAATTAAAATTAATTATTATCTAAAATATATTATAAACTCAAGGAACTATCTAAAATAAATTTATGTGGCTTAGTAGTTGAGCGTGTCAGTGCTTAAGCTGGAGGTAGCGCGTTCGAATCTCGCCAAGAAAACGACGAAACGATATAATATAGGCATGTTAGGCGAAATCCAATACTACCGGAGATAGCGGTTTTATGCTAAAGAAGTTGCGAGAATTTTTTGAAATAAAAATTAAAACTCCGTCATTATCTTTTTCTTTCATATATTATATAAAAATGAATTGCTGTTCGTTAGTCTCGCTAAAACTCAAGAACGGCTAAACTGATTTGGCTATTTTTGGTCTTGAGATATTCGTGGACGTCCAGGGAATGTTTAAACTGTTTTTTATGCTCAACGAAGTGGGCACGGGTCAGCTAGCATTTTTTATATTTTTGAAAAATCGACCTCGCAACTCGTTCGAACATAAAACCGCAACTTTTTAAAAATTGTGATTAATTCGCAGCTTGCAACCTGATGCTGTTCGGCTCCGAGGGAGTGTACACGCTACGCAACCACGGCGACCGCGGCAACTGCTCGCTGGTCGCCGTCGCGCCCGCCACCGTCAGGGTGCTGGACCTCAATGTGGGGCAAACTGTGAAGAGCAGCCTGCTACAACTCGAGACGGGGACTATACATCACGTAAGTTTCACAAGATAACGTGTCGCTAACTTTCACAAGGAACACGGAGCAACGTTTTAGTGTTCAAGGAAACTAAGCTCGTCTTGAGGCGTGTCTCCTACTTATGTTTTTTCGAAATAATAACCATTGGCGACACATTTTTTTTTAATATAATAATATAGCCTTTTTTTAAATATAATAATAGACTCCAGTGTAAATGTTTTGAAAAAGACATTACCTGGAGACTTGAGAACTTTTTTTTGACTAGACTATAATTGCTATCCAACTGCTGGGAAAAAAAGGTCTCCCCCAAGGTCTACTTTTATCTTTTTCCTGTGCTGACGCTGAAGTACAATTTTAAAATATTGATGAGGTATTATGCATATAAAATGGAACCCCAAAAACAAAGTTCAAAATCTTTCCATTGAAAAATAAGTTGATTAATGGAAATTAAAAACCATTAAATATGGTAAGGCTACTTGTATAATACATATACATTTTTTTTATCTTATAGTTTTGTATTCTAATATTGTTAATAATATTTTTGCTTAGAGCAATTTAAAAATACAACTTTACTGTCTAATGTTTCTTAGACACTAATCTAAATAAATTAGGTCCTTACATAATATGAAATTGGCGTTTTGTATGGGAGGAACATAAAGGCGATTTTTTCATATCAAAATATATTTTATTAATCAAAGTATGTACCATTGCTATCTATATGTCGCAGTCATCTTATTGAATCTGGTTATTTAATTGAATCACTAGGCGGTTATAAAATGGCGTCAAACAGCTCGTACAGATAGCAATGTGTTAATATATTTTTTGATTAATTTACTTTAATGTCCGTTTTATTAGTACTCATTCGGAAATTTCGAAGTTTTAAACTAAAATATTAAATGGCTGTCCTAGTCTCGGATTCTAATATTTGTTGGTAAAAACAGGATTCAATGAAAGCGCTAGTCATTTAATTAAATAGCGGATTCAATCAGATGATTGCGACATATACACTTTTGCCATCTTATAGGTAGTTGATTGATCCTTTTACTAAAAAAACCATTCGGACGGGAATCAATGAAATCTTTGAAAGCGGTTTGGACTGCCTCATCGGAATTGAATTTTTTTCCTTGCAAGAAGTTATCCAAATTTCGAAAAAAATGGTAATCTGTTGGAGCAAGGTCCGGAGAGTACGGTGGATGTCTTAGACATTCCAATTGAAGCTCCTCTAATTTGGTAGCCGTCTGTTGGGCCGTGTGTGGTCTAGCGTTGTCTTGAAGTAGCAGTGGCATAGAGCGATTGACAAGTCTCGGTTGTTTAACGGCGAGCTTTTCCATCATGGTTTGCAGTTGCTGACAATAGACATCAGCCGTAATCGTCTGACCAGATTTAAGAAAGCTATAGTGTACGACACTGGCACTAGTCCACCAAACGCTTACAAGTAACTTTTTTTGAGTCAATTTTCGCTTGGGGCAAGACTTTGCTGGTTCACCAGGGTTCAGCCATTGCGATAAGCGTTTACGATTATCGTACAGGATCCACTTTTCATCACATGTAATAATCCGATTTAAAATTCCTTCATTATTGTGCCGGTTGAGCAATGTAACGCAGCAGTCGACGCGCGTTTGTCGGTTTGCTTCACTCAATTCATGAGGTACCCACCTTTCAAGCTTTTTCACCTTGCCAATTTGCGTCAAGTGGATTAAAACGGTTTTGTCACTAACACCGCAGCCTAACTCTGATGTGGTTTGCGATGGATCTACTTCCACAATAGCCTTCAATTCATCATTATCGACCTTGGCCTCCGGCCGTCCACGGAGCTTGTTCTGCAGGTCGAAATTTCGAGAACGAAAGCGTTGAAACCAAAAACGCACCGTGTTTTCTTTTGCGACACCACCCATTCACTGATAATGACACACATCATTAATCTTCGAGCCGTTTCTGCAGCACTGGTGCCACGGTGGAACTCGTACTCGTAAATAAAGCGATATTTTAAGTTTTCCATTTTGTTAAATGAGTGATGCAGAAGAGAAAAAAAACAAATGAATTACGGTTTTCGAAACACAAATGCATGAGTAAATAGCTGTTTAAATTAAAATTTGGAATTCCTAACCAAAGATATTTAAGATCAAAATGGCCAGTACGACAAAACGCCAATTTCATATGTAAGGTAACCTAATATTATGGTCATAAAAAATTATAAAAAATAAGTTTGAGTTTGATCACATGTTTACGGCGACTCGTTCCCAATTTCATTTTTATACAAAACTACCCTGCCATCAGTTTAGCAGCTTAGCAACTCGGCCTGGTTACGGAAAACTACACAATTCGAGCGCGCAAAGTAATATAAAGCTCATCACATTTTTTGGTACAATAAACACCACTATCTACAGGCTATCATATTAATGAGTGACTAATACTTTAGGGTGTGTATGGGTTCCGTATATAGAGTTTATTGTGAAAGTACCATTGCGGTAAGGGGTACTTTTAATAACTTATTGTATGGGAAAATTTATTATATTGAGGCATTTCTCATGAAAGTCAAAACAGTTTACTCTACATAGAAGGCACATGCACACCCATACACATCACTTATTTATTTTTCACCTTGTATATTGTGTAGGTTCTCTGCATATCTCTAGTATCCTAGTAAGAACGCAGATCTTCGCATAAATTTCAGTTTGTTTCCATTAGGAAACAAACTGAAATACTTAAATTATTTAAGTTAATGTTCAAGACACCTGTCTGAGCGAGCTCTAAGCGGTACGTTTGTAGTCTTCCACTATTCGGATCAGTTGGGGATGAGTTCTGTGCGAATATAACCGCAAATTAACTTCGTAGAACTTAGTAATTCGTAATCAGACATACTTAAGCTGTTTCAATATTGAGTTTGTAAGAACGTAAGAACTTAAGTGCCGCAGTGAGATATAAGGGGAATGTCTAAGGACTCTACTCTAGTGTGTTTAAGGATTAAAGGACAGATTAGTATGTCCTATTCAAACATTTGCTCTTCAATATAATATATTTTAGTTACTAGTCACATAGAGTTAAATTGATCACCGATAGGTTTGTTCATTAGCAGCTAGTATTTAAACACTCGCAAGGGAATCAAAACCTACAGGGTAATTTTCTTGAACATCAGAATTAGAACTTTTAAACTTACTCGTACTACCAGTTTCTAAATAAATGCTTAAACGTACTAAATTAAAATTTATTTTAAATACCAAACCCTTAACAAAAAAAAAACATAATTCTGTGTCAACACTTTACTTATTATACCAACAAGATGTCTTCTTCTTGGTTGGAAGGTTGAATCTGCTATTTGATTGAATGACTAGCGCGTTCATTGAATTCTAATTTTACCAACAAATTCAATGAATCCGAGACTAGGACAGCCATTCAATATTTCCTTTTTAAACTTCAAAAGTGAGTTTACTCGCACTTGGTCGGTTTTTTACTAACAGTAACAACATAATATTTGTAACTTTTTAAATGATATTTGGTACTAGCTACCATTTTTTTTCGATTCACTGCATTCAACGACTTTACAAATATGACTCTATAAATATAAAAACTCTTCCTATTCCTCGTATTTTCCGCCATTTATATAATATACATAAGCCAAATTGTTTACCTATACGTTCTAACTAATTAGTTAAGTTCCAGAAAAAATATATTTGCATACACAATATTATTACATCGGCGAAATCGTATGACTGAAATATTTCTAAAGATCTTTGGATATTACGTTTTTCAATAAAGAATTTCTCATCTTCTAGCTGTTTGTAGAAAATATAAAAAGCTTTGGCGTAAAATTATAACGCTCTATTATGTGAGGCCCATAAGTCCTCGGAAAGTTGAAAAGACTCTTTCAAAGACAGGTTGAACATGTAAAGCTACTTATTCCGGACGCATGACTTGTGCTAATATTATACACTCACTGTCTTTTTGGCTAAGTGTACGATAGGGATTGCTCTGTATCCACAGAGCAGGGCATATTAATATAATATGTAGATACTAAAACGTACGTAAAGAGAAATATTTATTATTTTAGGTTATTACCTATACGCATTCTTCTGATATTTCAGAAGAATGCGTAGCGAAATGTAAGTACGCGAAAAAGAAAATACTCGACAACACCCTCGGGAACTATACAATCTTCTTTTATATAAAAATAAATTGCTGTTCGTTAGTCTCGTTAAAACTCGAGAACGGCTGAACGGATACGGCTATTTTTGGTCTTGAAATGTTCGTGGAAGTCCAGGGAAGGCTTAAACGGTTTCTATGCTCAACGAAGTAAGCACGGGTCAGCTAGTTTTATATAATAATATAATAGTCCTTTCCCATTGTCTAGGTACTCTATATCTAGTCGTTTCCTAGCCCTATTTCGCATGGGAAATCTTAGCAGTTTAAACATATTATTCAATGCAAATGAAAAACAGACAAATATTTTCTCATTATCGTACATACCAATACCCATAATAATTGACACTTCTTCTTTTGATCACTTAGTTATTACTATCGTCATCATCAATGTACAGGATGATTCATGGTTCTTATAATATGCCGAATAATAGTGTGAAGAGAATGACACGTAGAGCATTTTTTGTTTTGGCATCTCATATAATCGGCTTAATATATGAACCATTAATCAACCATGAATAATTAAAAATAAAATTTCTTTCGGTTTTTCTGAATAATCCCAAATTAGCATTTGAGTACAAGCCAAGACGTGTTAGTGAAGAGTGCCACTTAAGCTTAAGATATCACTTTGTGTCTCAATATAATGGTCATAAATATTTATTAGCCGAGGGAAATCTAGCAGGCTTTTTTCAGTGTCTTTTATGAATCATAACATGTGCCATTACCGCCTCGTGTCTTTGGACATAAAGTTACATATTATGGAAATACTATGC
Organism: Celastrina argiolus; assembly: GCA_905187575.2. Classification (NCBI taxonomy): domain Eukaryota; kingdom Metazoa; phylum Arthropoda; class Insecta; order Lepidoptera; family Lycaenidae; genus Celastrina; species Celastrina argiolus. The sequence continues at coordinate 11,142,486 of LR994581.1, forward strand.
TTTTTGTAAATTAGACTAGCTTTTGCTCGTAATACTTTTAGTATAATGTAAATTGATGGACGCACTAAAGTATGTGTGTAAGTTGTGGTCGAAGTACCTACTACAGATTATTGTTAGTGCGTCGTAGTGCGATTATTAGCTCGTGTATCTTCTAAACTATTAGAACAACCATTCTCATATTTTTTACATAATATTTTCATACTACAGGACATGTTAAAAGCGTAAAATAAAAAAAATAAAAATTAGCTCAATTGAAAAAAAAATAAGTTTAATATTAACTTTCGGTTTACTGTGCGAAATTTTTTTTTTCTAATTTTAATTTATTTTCTAGAAAATCAATTAAAATACTCAAACAGTCACTATTTACTTGTTCATTGTTCCACCTGATCACTATCAGTAACAGCTTTCGAAAAATCAGATTTTAAAATTCTTGATGATTCTTTTAGGGCGCATAAATTCATAAGTAGGCATAAAAAAAATAAGGACGTACATTTATTCAGGTCCTATGCAAGTGCAATTGATCCTATAATGAACAGTATCCAACATCTGACTTTATTTTTCTGGCCCGCTTGACGTGAAATGCTCCATGTACAGCTTGGCAAAAAAGAGTGTGGAATAAATGAGGTCGCTTTTCCTTTTTTAGTGGCAACCCTCAATAGTACCTCTATAAACAATTTTAATACTTGTAATTTTTAGTTTTCACCGATTTAAACGAATATAGGGATATTACTCACCATAATATTATTATAATAAAATATCTTTTATTTTATTGTAATAATAAAAATTTAAACAATTGTATACTTGTAATTTTTAGTTTTGACCTATTTAAACGAGTATAGGTTACCTTACTCAAAATAATTATTATAATAAAATATATTTTATTTGAAATGTGATATCGTTCTTAAAGACTAACGATGTCTTAGACGCGCTAGTTATTCATTTAAATAAGAAGATTCAATCAGATGAATGCGACATATAAACACACACACACAGTTTTATTCTATTAATAAAATGTATTTTAAATTTAACACTTAAGAATACAGTATGTAAAATCTAGAGGGAAAACCCTTTCCCTCTAGATTTTATATACTACCTACATTTTACATATACCTGTAGTAAGGGTTAACATACCCATGTTAACCCTTACTACAGGTTTACCAGCATATCAAGGTTAACAGGGCTTCACTCATGATGCAACTCTAATGTGTATTTTAAAATTGTATGTACCTTTTTATAAGAAACATTATTCTTATCTACTTCTTTATACAATCAACTTTGGCAACAATAAACTTTTTTATTTTTATGTAAATATCACTAGTAGTTCCTGAGATTAGCGCGATTAATCAAACAAACTCTTCTGCTTTATAATATAAATATAGATTTCATTCTACTAATATTATTCACGGAATTACTATAATAATATGACTTATAACACAAGTTTTTTTTAAAGTGGGTATACAATAAAACTGAATATTAAAAAATTTTCGTATTTTTATATTCAGAGTTTAACAAAGTTTCGTCTAAATATTCTACGCCTGAAAACATTGTCATAACGCTGGAGCTTCCAGCAACTTCAGAATCATATTCTGAATCTGATGATTCACAGCTCCCTGTCGTCTCTGAGGATAATTACCAGCTGTTCAATATCTTCATAAATTGTTTTAACTACCTAAAACAAAAAAATACACATAATAAGTAAATAATTTAATTTTAATAATGTAATAATAACTTCAAAAGTATCATTGTTATTCGTGTTGAAGTATACATTAATTGTCAGTCGGAAAAACATAACCTCAAAATCAGATGTCCGTAAACAAGACTAAAAATCACTGAAATATAGTTTAAATAAAATTTCTCCTGCTTCAGATTGAGCCAAACATCGCAATAAAACTTTATAAATCACTGCTCTACCACTACTACGAACAGTTTTGTTCATTCTGAACAATTCAGAAGAGCTAATTTGAGCTACAATTAAAATTAATCAATGTAAATAGCTTGCGTGAACGGACTGTTGACATAAAATGTACTAGTAGTTGATATGTTTAGTAGTGTTGCCACATGTGTAAAATTTTAGTTTCCGCTGTCACCGCGTCAGACTCTTTTTTGCCAAGCTGTACAATATTATAATAAACGAGTCTATTACAAATGGCACTTGATAATCTTCGTTTTCTATGGGAGTTAAAAAATAACAGACAATATTTTGTAAAACGACTACTGTCGGTGGTACAGAACTAGTGTACGCGTTTCTGTTTCAGAAATACACCTATTTTATACAGGCCAATTAAAAATACAGAATTGAAACTAATTCAAATACCTGTACTTACGCACGCTAATAAACTAACCTCTAATCTATATGGTTGACACTAATTATAATAATTCCACTCAATAAAGGTTCAAAAAAAGGTATGTTCACCGATTTCGGTGTCGGTAGCCGATTTCATTAAAACCAGGCAACCAGCTACGCAGGAGTTATTTTATAGTGCTCAAGTGTGTCCGCAATATACAAAGATACTCTCTCATCCGATGCATGGATCATCTTTATTGACAGACAATCAGGTAATCAGGCTGCATTGTAAAACCAAACTTGAAAACAACATTTTTGTTGTTCCAACGCGGGAACCGAACCCACGACCTCCGGGTCGAGAGCGAAGCTCAGAACCACTAGACCACGGAGATTATAACATTATATAGCTTTTTACTTATCAATACTTTTTTGTGCTTATAGTAAGTACCTAGGTACCTATCGATAATTCTATGGCTTTTAACTCAATATATTATTTTATTATATCTACCCATTTTTAAATTGTAAAAATCGGTCGCAACTCACAACACAATTTTTGATGCAGATTTATGCCCCCGGTTTTCCGAACGCTATTCAAATGAATGATCAACTAACATGGCATTCAAATCAACAACCCATATTGAACGCTGATTGATGGAATATTATCAGACAGAAAGGAACAACAGATATTTTATAATTACATCACGCTCGCTCGCTGATTCGAATCGTAAGTCAACTAATCACCGATTAGAGCGTGATGTAATTATAAAATATCTGTTGTTCCTTTCTGTCTGATAATATTCCACCAATCAGCGTTCAATACGGGTTGTTGAATGCCATGTTAGTTGATCATTCATTTGAATAGCGTTCGGGAAACCGAGGGTTAGACAGCCTCGGCTGTTCCCTTGTTTCAACAGCTCGTCTAGTTTATAACAGGCCATGTCGTGTTGTTTGCGCAGTGCACAAAGCGCGGGCTGGGCGACTATGTGGACGTGGGCGGCGCGGGCGGGCTGGATCACACCAAAATGGAGGTCTATGATAGTGTCTGCGGCCTCGACTCCAATGAAGGTAAGTTACGGAATTAACTAGTATCATATATCTATTATCTATACTAATATTATACTTTTTTAACATATTATATATTTGACGACCTTCGTAGCGCAGTGGTTCAGCGCGTTGGTGCTCGACCGAGAGGTCGCAGGTTCAAATCCCGCCGAGGGAACAAAAAGTTTTCAATGTTCCTGGGTCATGGATGTGTATTAAATTTGTGTATTAATATAATAAAAATCTTAAATATGTATAGAGTATAAAAGTATTAAATATATTAAATATATTTCCGTTGTTTGGTTGTTCGGTTACTTAGCACAGGGCCAGATTGACGTGGTGTGAAGCGTCTTTAGATATTATTATTATTATTATAAAGCGGAAGATTTTGTTTGTTTGAACAAAATTTCCGCTTATATATTATGAATATCAGGAACTACTTGTCCAATTAAAAAAATCTTTTTTCGTTAGAAAGTCCATTTATAGAGGAAGGCTTTGGGCTATATAACATTACGCTGCGACCAATAGAAGCAAAGCGTCAGTGAGAAATGTTGCAAAAACGGGGAAAATTATTCGCATTTGGGGACTTTCATTGCGTGTGCTGCATAAACGGTTTAAGTCACTCAAAAACCACGCGAACGAAGTCGCGGGCACACCTAGTTAAATATAAACAGTCGCATAGGTACCTGCTATTGCGAATATGGGATTATGTTTTGTTTCATTATCTACTTTGTGAATTAATAAATTTTAAACAGATTTATAAATTTAAATGGATTACAAAATTTATAAACAGAATTTCATTGAAAAGGCTCAATGTCGCTCAGCGTGCTATGGAGAGGGCAATGCTCGGTATTTCTCTACGTGATCGAATCAGAAATGAGGAGATCCGTAGAAGAACTAAGGTTGCTGACATTGCCCGTAGGATCAGTCAGCTGAAGTGGCAATGGGCCGGCCACATAGCACGAAGATTGGACGGTCGATGGGGCAAAAAGATCCTAGAGTGGAGGCCACGTACTGGCAAGCGCAGTGTGGGACGGCCACCTACCAGATGGACCGACGACCTGGTGAAAACTGCCGGGTCACGTTGGATGCAGGTGGCAATGGACCGGTCGCACTGGAAATGTATTGGAGAGGCCTATATCCAGCAGTGGACAAAATAAAAGGCTGAAACGAAACAGAATTTATAAATTTTGACAGCACTTCATTATTCCACACATAACCTCATCCTTTAAAAAGGCTGTTTAATCCACGTTGCAGTTCATCGCGCGATGTTAACCTAACCAAGAGTCAGAACATGTCTACCATAGACATAATTATTTAATCGCGGTAACTTATTGGATCTAGTGGAATAAGTAACCGCGATTTAAAAATTGCACAACGCCCTCTGTTGAGTGTCTGTATAAACTTGCTAATCCGCAATTTAATTTATTGTGTTTGTAACACAAAGTAAATATATAACAGAGACACTACCTAGTACTAGAAAATGGCCTTCACCCTAATACTGGTAATTCGACTGGTAAAGAGTGAAGTCCAGGCATATTCCGGAAACCGCTATCTAGCACCACTATTGGAAAATACTAATTTCTAATTTCGTTTCGTATCTTCTTATTAATTAAGGAGTTGAATTTAGCTTATTTTATGTTTAAAAAATATGGGCATCTTTATTTTAATGTCAATATTTGTAATTAATTCGGCACATTTACATTTTATAATTTACAAACGTTAATAGTAGTGACATCTATTGTATTTTTTTTGTATTAAAGATATGATTGTATGGGATGGTAGGCCATGGTTTGTAAGTTAAAAAATTTAAATCTTCCTCGTTCAGGTCGTCGAGCGATGTTGGTGGCGTGCGAGGACACGGTGGTGCGGCTGGTCTCCAGCGGCCGCTACCAGAACTCCGTCACCGTGGCCTTCGCCCCACTGCCTCTGGAGCACATCGAGCACGCCGACCTCGTCTGCGGCCTCAACCTGTAAGCGACTTCGGCGACCGAGATAACTGAATAGGCCTAATGTCCCGAATCTTTCCAATAATATAGGTTCCTGTCGACCTCAACCAGTATACGACTTCGGCGACCGAGTTGATAATCGAATAGGCCTAATGTTCCGATTTCAAATTATAGGTATCCTATTGTATTTGGTGAAACGTTTTACTTGAATAGCCCTTAATTTGTGTGTGCCAAGCAGAAGCCCATTTGTTGATAACATGTTGTAACTTAAACTCGGAAGTGTTAACTCTTTAGGTAGTTAGTTTAAGAAATATACTTAAGTTCATCCTCCATATAAAATTGAGGCAAAGGATCATTCGTAGTCAAAATGTACAATCGTTGCTACGGGTTGTTTGTTTAGGCCTCGATATGTTCTCGTTTGGCCGCCCAAAAATGATCCTTTCGTACCTCAAATTGCATGTTCCGATAGGGAGAATCTTGTACCTAACCTGTTAAAATATCTAGTCAATATCCCATGTTACGGTTAAGAGTTTCATTAATTAATGTATTCTATAAATAAACTATTGTATTGATATTAAATAAAGTACATCACTATAACTTCTGGGTGTTTTATTATTCCTTTATTAGGTACATTCTGGAGTCAGGTGGCGACAGCACCACTTTTGGTCTAGGTATTATTTAATTTTGTAATAAGTATACCCGATAATCGCTATGACTAATAAAATTTTACTAGCATAACCTGGTTGTAACTTATGATCTAGGCAGTCAGTGGCAGTGTTTTTCACAAATAAAACATAAAATTTACTTAAATTTTATTTACGTAATAGTCTCAGAATAAAGATTGTAAGGTAATGTTTGTTCAAAGCAAATGTATTAACATAATAACATTAACTAACAGTTGTCAAATAAAATATATTATTTGCTAAATTACTACTGCAAAATAAGTCATTATTGCTATGCAGATAAGTGAATATATTTATATTGATTTGCATAACTATCAAAAATATAATGTATGAGTTGAACATTAAATTATTAAAATATATTTTAATATATTAAGTGTAAAATTAAACCAATACAGTAATATGTTCTCCTTACTGCTTTAACCAATTATACTTAGTTATACGAGTATTAACAAAAGAAATGCGTTGAAGTGATACGATTTCCATAGAAGGTGTCGACAAGCTGTAACAGTGAAAATAATCATAAGACAAAAACGTAAAATTTTAATAAGATACATAAATTTAATAATAAAATGAAATGAATAATGCCCGGTTTCTAAACATTCTACATAAACCCTATATAAACTAACTTCTCCTGACGACATCCCAAAAGTTCCATCTGTTGGTCACTAGACAAATCTTTTCGAGGATATATTTTGTTATTCGGCAATGAAAATTATATTTCATTTTTTTTTTACTTCGGAAGTGGAGCTTCAAACTATTACAAGTTATATATTTTCTGTAAAGTTGTTTATTCCATTGATTGTCAGCAATATACATCAATAGCAATATGAATTACGAGTTATGAAATCTTCAAGTGGACCTCATTAATCAACTATCAGAAATGACTAAAAAACGCTAATAAACAGATAGACTATCGACAAATTGACCTCAGAAGCCGGGAATAAGAAACGTTTTGGAAAGACACACATTAGTCACCGTTCTCTATCTGTAGATTTAATATTGATCTTACGACATCACCTACTATGGAAATCGTTACTTACGAATATGAAGCCCCGTTTACATCTGTTAAGAAAGTGTACACCACACTCCTAAGGAGATCTACTAAGCGCCTAATTCAATAATTCAATAACGAAATAGATATTGTCAATGTCATTTGCATGTAAGTTTCCATTAAATAGTATTGAATGATAAGTGCACACAGATATGTATACGTCATAGCACCTAATTTAAAGCGATAACCTCTATGAAAGACATACAATATAAAGTATTATTTTTCAAATACCAGACTAAGACGCTTTATGCAAAGACGTAAGCGACAGTCACAGAAAATATTGAAACATTACTTTAATGAAGTAGGATTAAGTTACACGATGTCCTATGTTCTCATTTTTCACGTAGATGCAGTAATAGCCTGTGATTTGGGCCTAGATACAATTAGAGGCCTTAATTGAAACAGGGATTTATTAGATATGTTTAGATCGTAATTTGACTGGTAGAGCGTTAGATTGCAATTATTTTTTTACATAATTGCAAAATTGCAGTTATGCAAATATGCAACGATATATCAGATTAATCGCGGGTAACATGTGCTACCTTTATTGAATTTGACGTATTTCAATATACAGTTGCAAATTATTTCATTTGAGTACCTACTAGTTAAGTATGTAGTCGAGTATATTAACATTGGTGTTTTTAATACCGAAGCGTAAATGTTTTTTAATGCCTCAAAGGCAATATTGAAGAAATATTGGAGCGTTGCTTACTCAAAAATATAAACAGTAATAATTTGCCTGCTGCTATTTAAACATTCATTGTACAAGGTTTTAATTGCTATAACATTTTTTTTTTGGATTTAATTTAGGCGATTTAACATAACTTCATTATTTAATTTACTAAATCATTACATATATTATAGATATATAATAATTTTTGCTATTATGAAAAACATTACATAAAGGTATTTACTTATCGGGAGCTCAACTATTTTGTATTGTTTTAGTTTTCAGGTTGTGTCTGTCGCTTACGACCTGCATTAATTATTTCTATTGTATACTACAACAAGTTTACAGCACAAATAAGCAAAGCACAGTAAATTATAAATTAGTTATTTTAAAATATATAAATTGCAAATACGTTCAAGCTTTGTAAATAGTCTATCATCCTGTTTTAGATTTTGCAGCTTTACATGAATATTTTGATAGATTAATTATGCCTGCATTTTAAATAACATTTTTTTATGAAAAATCTGTGGTATTTTTAATGTCTTATCAATAAGCTACAAAGGAGAGTACCTAGATAAGTTACTTTCGTTAAATATGTTTAGGGTTATCTGATTGTGACTGGCTTCACGTAGTGTTAGTACACGTTATGTAAAATTAGAAGAATTATAAGTACCTACTACATATATTGATTTTTTAAACTTAATTAACTTATAATATATTTCTAGTTCTTTTAAATATTTGACAATTATATTTAAAACTTCAGCACATTGACAAGTATGATACATACAAATCATAAGTCATAATACACCTATTTCTTGTATAGCAAGCAAATTTTACAATACATTTAAACACAAATTTTACAATACATTTAGTCATAATCATAACATATTTTGATCTTATAAATACGATCAATGTTGTGGAATAGTATTTCTACGAAGCAAACATATTTTTAATGTTGAAAGTAAAGAAATGGCTACATTTGATGACTGTCACGATGACATCACGGCATAGCGCGCGGAATCCGCCCAATCGTAATCGTCGCGGATTCGTGTCGTAGTCCCCGCGCTTTGGCGTAGTGTCAACATGCGTACTGCCTTTGTTCTTTTTATCTTCAAATCCTGGTTTGAATGATAATAATCAATAGCCTACAAACCCAAAAGATCTAGTTTCGCAGAATTAAGCTTTATACGAATAACATCAAACATTTATTTTCTAACAGACAGTAGAACTACTTAAACAAACTATAATATTACAATAAACATCTCCTAATTAACATTAAATATATTTTTAGATTTCTATTTTGAAGCTGAGAAAAAAATCAGGTTTCTACTAAAAACAAATTGTGGAAAATGTTGATTGTTGAGCATACATCATTTACTATATAAACGCAAAAAATATTTTATACATGTAACACTCGATACTTTATCGCGATAAATTACATAAATTATATTAAACAGTCTCCTTACAACTAATATAGAATAATTCATAACAGAATTTTATATATTTTATGGACAGAAAACTACATTGTTTAAAAAACCCAGAGTCTACAGCATTGAAAAGGTTTGCCAATGGGATTATTGTAATAAAGTTTTATTAAAGTATTATAATAAAGGGGTTGAAGTTTTTTCACCAATAGTGGTTTCTTAAACATGTTTGTGATTTTGAATTTTGTTCTGGCTCATTACTTCTAATCCGGCGTATTACGGGGTTGCTCTTACCATCAAATATGATTTGAAGTGAACACATAGGCAATCATTACGGTTTTGACCAACACCTTTTCATATAGATTCGTTTTACAAAGATCTGCTGATAAAATTTTGGTATTAAGAAAGACAGAACACATAATGCAATTAAACTAGGTACAGCTGTTGTTACGTATTTTTGACTCTAGCGAAAAGCTGTTAGGCCCTTTTTTGAAACAAATATAGGTATTTGGAATCTTAGAAAATCTTAGTTTTCTTAAATAAAAATCTCACAATAACAATGTCTTAAATATTGCGAAGGTAGATAGCTACAAAATATATTATATTTTGTTTCAACTGTTGTGTTTGATTATACATCGCACAATTGTCATTTTTTTTTAAATTCATACCTAGTAAATAAATATTTTACTCGTAAATAATAAAAACAGAGTTATTGAACAATGATAATTGAAATTGTAAATCGTCTACAAAAGTAGGTGCAATTTTCAAAAAGCTTAGGTTTTTTTAAAGTATTGTCAATGTAATAAAAAATGTATGCGTTAATCCCTAAGTTATTAATGAATATAATATTATGTATAATTTATTTTATATAATATTGTTTTGGGTAAAATATTTATAAGCAAAGGTTCATATCGGCTAAAACTTGTAAGTCCTTTAGCTTTAGTTACAGTTGGTGAGAACGCACTTCCACTTGGTAATGTTTTACCTAGCGATCTTAAATAAGGTTTTATGATATCGAAAGTGACGTTTGAATCATGCATTTAAAGCGATATGGGCTTCGAATGGACTATGAGATGCAACTGGTTCGACATCTAAGTTATTATCTAAAATATTCCACAAATTTTAATATCTAATTAAAGCTATCCCATATTTTTTGTTTATTGTGCTAAATTCAACAAGAAAGCGTGCGTGCAAATAAATCTACGATACAGTATTTTGCGTAAAACGAAATGTTAAAAAGTCACTGCGGTGTTTCATCATTGCTTCCCCTAGGTGCTTACGAAAACGTCGTTCAGAACGATGATTTAAAATATTATTATAAATCAGTGAGCTATATTTTTCTAATAATACTTAGACGATTATGAGTAGGTATATTGTAGGTTATATATCATGGAAGAGGTATTAAATTTCTTATACAGCTCAATCTCGCTCAAGATTAATTGACAATTGCATAGAAACGTTTCTTACGCTAATTTCATATCTTTTTAATACAAATATTTTATAAGATTTACTAAATTCATAAGACGATTTCCACTTAAAGCATCGCTATGCTATACATTACGTTAAACAGAAAAGTTTACGATCACTACTCTCGTACGTATAGGTATATAAACGATCACTAAGTCTAACTATAATCACCTGCACGAGTAGCATTACACTGTAGAAATCATTTCTTTCTACAGAAGAATAGACAAAACATATATTAAACGTATTCTGTAATTCAATTTGTCAGTATCTATTTTTGTGTAGACGAAACGCATTTCTACAGTGGTAATGCTATACGTCCTGAGGCCTTAGACAAAGTACAATATTGAAACGTTAACGAAGTTGAATGTTATGTTAATTCATAAATAATTGTATTGTTTCTTAACTTCGCTGTCGTTTTTATATTGCTACATTTTCTAAACCCTCCGAGGCCTTACGCAAAGTACAACATTATAACGACTACAAAATTCGTTAAAAATAAAATGTAACCTGATATAGCGATGAAATATTCCAATAGCATACATTTAATTATTTTCGAATTTTCTTATCGTTTTCATGTTGCCACTTTGTCAAATACAGTGTAGCAACTGCGTGGCAGTAGTAATGTCGAAGTGTAAATACTTTATAAATACATGTACAGTTATAGTTATATAGGTACCTAGTACGTCGGGATACGCGCTCTAACCGTAATAAGGTTTATATTTACAATAATAAATACTATTATTTGTTCAAAGTCATAAGAATTTGAAATTCATAAGATCCTTATGTTAGTGATTTATATTCTTAATAGTTATAAATATTTTGTTTAAAAATTCGTCTCACAACGTGCACTCGACCGAATGTCGATATAAAATTCTAAAAATTCACTACAATTGAGATATGTATCATTTGCTATACAAGCAGAGGCACACATTGATATGTATAGTGATAAGTTTGGTGATTACAGTATTGTATTACGACAAACTCACACATACCTACATAGTGATTTGTTTTACTGGAATGTAATAAAAGCTTATGTGACTATAATAAAGCCAAAAAGTAATTATTTTTTTAAATAAAAATATAATATCACCATTCTCTACAATAGAGCATAACCCAATACAATACTGTAACCCCGTGAGAGTGAAAGCATCACTTTAACAATTAAAGCCGACATTCATTTACACACACAAAAATTATCGACCCACATAAATTAATACAACCAACTCTAGTCTACTAGGTAGAGGAACATTGTATAAACTGAATTACAAAGCCTACTAGTATTATAATTCTATATATTACGAGTAAGTATAAACTATAAAATATGATGATTTTAAATTTCACTTTTTAGTTCCTGGCCACTAAAAGCCGCGAAGAAAATTGATCGTAAAATATTTTATCTACCATTGAAAGTATTAAACATTAATATTTATAATTTATCATTTCCAACACATCTAATATCAGTTTTTCCACACGAAATACTTCAATCACATCGTCTCAATCGACGGAAACGCACGACACCGACCGACGAAAACGTTCGAAAACCGTTCACCAAAATTACGTTCGAAAATATTTTCTACTAAAATGATATGTATTATACGTGACATACTATATTTTAATATTGATAGATTTACAGGGCAACCGTGGTCGCCAGGGCGGTGAGCAGCACGATGGGCAGGGCGGTGCCGGCCACGCTGCTGTACGGGCCGGTCACTGCGCCGTCGCATGGGGCTTGTTCCAACTCTGAAAAGCGAAATTAATTAAGTGAAAAGATGTTCCACTTACGTATGTGAGCGCTTTAGCACCCAGTCTTAGCAACCATCATTTGTGTGGAGGTTAACCTGCACAGGTAGGTTGACATTTTTTTTTGTTTTATGTCAGTTACATATTTAGCTGGTTACACTATGATATTTTTCTCGATGAAAAAGGCAGCACACACGGGACAGCACTGTGTTTAAGATCACAGGTTCAAACATTCAATAAACGCTTTGGTTCCCGTTCTTACTTCAATGCACGTATCAAGATTACTCGTGAGTATTCCTCCATTCGCTATAATATCCTTATCCGCCTTTAATGATCACAATCTTTGACCGTCATAATTTTTTTATGACAAAAGTATGGCGGTAGCAAAATCTAAATCCCAGAAAAACAACACTGCTATTGTAATGTAAAACTACTACTGTTACCGCTGAGTTTGTTGAGGAAGTCGTTCCAGAAGGCGCATGCGGAGGCTCGCGGGCCGCGCGGGCCGGCCGGGCCGGGCGCCGCGTCCGCCGTGTACGTGTAGTAGTGCGGGGACGAGCGCGAGTACAGCGGCCACTTCTCGTCCGGCTTGTGGGGTTTCCTGGAACACACATCAGTCATGTCATTTTTTGATTTAACATTGACATAAAGTACATCACTCACTGGCCCATCAATCTCTTAGACATGAGGACATTGACGGAAGTACAGACTACGAGCGCCCACTAGGCCAATCAGGAATATTTGAAAGCTCCGTAAAAGTGAAATTATTGAATGCTAATAATTGTATGAAGAGGATAATAGCGTCAATACAACTTCGCTTTTACGGAGCTTTCAAATGTTCCTGCTTGGCCTACACTTCTCGCCTGGCTTGTGGTGTTTCCTGGAACACACGTTACAGTGCTCGTCAGTCATCAAATCTCCTAGGAAATAATGTATGTACGTTTGTAAGGACAATGATGGAGGGACGCAAGACGCGCGCGAGTACAGCGGCCACTTCTCGACCGGCTTGTGGTGTTTTATTGAACACCGATACAACATACGTCTCTCATCCAGTCCTTGATGAATTGAATATTTCAATTGTAAGAGAGTCAAAGTACACCATTCATTGGCACTCAATCAATCAAAGACAATCTCCCAGTCATTGCCATAAGGGCGTAATGTGGGACGATAGTAACATGATTATAAAATATATGTTAAAATAATATAATTATCTTTAATCTATAAAATAACACATATAAACCTACCATTGAAAAGTGGTAAGATATGATAATCAAGTCGATAAAGTTAATAACATCCAAACCATATTTAATAAGGTGATACGACATGGTGCTATGTATTGGTAGCTGTGCCCGCGACTTCGTTCGCGAGGTTTTTGAGTGACCGTTTATGCAGCGCACGCAATGAAAGTCCCCAAATGTGAATATTTTTTCCCGTTTTTGCAACATTTCTCACTGACGCTTCGCTCCTGTTGGTCAAAGCATAATGTTATATAGCCTAAAGCCTTCCTCTATAAATGGACTATCCAACAAAAAAAGATTTTTTTAAATCGGACCAGTAGTAGTTCCTGAGATGAGTTTAAAAAAACAAACAAACTCTCCCGCTTTATAATATTAGTATAGATGTAATTCTATAATTAATCTTCTTGATATTATTAATATATAAGCACCAAGTCATTTATATACTTACAACACTAAAGTGCTTCAATTACAACAATATAGTATATAGGTAGGTTTAATTATGAGTTTCATACAATATAGTTTTGATGGCAAGACAAACAGCACATTACTATTGATGGAAACAGGATTGTAAACGAAAAAACTGTTATCGAGTCTCAGACAGTCATGTCTGACGAATGTGTAAGTTTTTGCAAGCCGTGGCGGTTAGGAACTCTCCAACCGGTTTCAAAGTTTACTGCTTAGCAAAGATTCAACTCGCTTAGTTTGTAGATTCCATTCCGTAATCAGAAGTCCCGCAGCAATTAGTGGACCTAAACCTTATCTAGAAATATGTATTAGGTACTATATCTCAGGTATAACCCGTAAATAAATACACCCGACCTCAGCTAAATTCCAAATTTTGACACTTTTTTATATGGGGATCTATCTTATAGGATACGTTACCTATACATTTTGTTCAGCAATCACAAAAGATTACAAAGAGACTTATTTTATCTGAATTATCACAAAAAATTGATCGTCTACTTACGATAGTGACATAAGAGTATTTACATCACAGGTTCCTCTAAATAGATTATTATGACTATAATTGTTATTCTCTAGCCGTGCATGTATAAGGTTTCAACTATCGTTGATCATATTATAAAGATTTACTTCAAGATTCGATTTACGTTAGAACCTGTCCTACCTAACCTAAGTCTATATACGTAGGTTACCTAATTCAATTACAGAAAAACTGTAATCACCTACTCAAATAGATTTCTCAATTTGTATGCTACTTAGGTACATCTTAAAACGACGTATTCCTAGCTCTTAAGTTGATTAGAAAAATCTGGATTATTTTCTCTTAATTTTACGTAAAATACTGAGTTCCTGATACTACTTTAATATATTTGAAGTACGTACTACTAAAAGTTCGTAGGTGTTTTATAAAAACGCTTATTTAAACATTTATTACTGATAGCAAGATAGTCAGGGTTCCCCCATACATGGTTTTCACTTGATTAGTATCAAGCAAATTTTTCGTGAGTACCTTCATTTTGATGAGTCGCTCAAGAATTTCTTGGACGGAACTCTTGTTTGTGGTAGCTAACAGAGATAACAAGAGTTAGCAAGGATAAAAAAAAACCCTGACTAAGAGCAAAAGACATTGTCAAAATTCCACCCAAAATAGTTGTCATCAAATCAGTTAAACTCATTTTCAATTATCTTTTATCCTTCTCGAGAGTCGAGGCCATAAAATATCTTAATAAATGTGCAGACTAATCACTTTCTTTTTGGTCCTTAATTAAACCGCGCTCGCCCAAAACTTCATCAATAGTTATCACGTACCCAATTTAGCTCTAGCTGACTATTGTATTATAATCTGACATTTACTCAATACATTTTATCAAAGGACTTGGATAACAAGAGCACTGACGTTTTATAATATTATCTCTAGCAGGGGCACCCTATTAACTTACCCTAGTAAGGCGAATCTCATGAAGCTCCTGACTATTGTTGAATAATCTGAGATTTGGCTAGTATATTTCGCGAAATGACTACGATAGTAAAATTCCTAAAGTCTTTAATTATATTGAGTAGGCCTTACGGTTGCTAAACATAGGGGCTCAGCCTATTAAACTTACTCATTCAAGGAGAACTAATCTCATGAAGAACCTGCCTAGTGCGTATTGTATATTCTTAGATGTGTAGTATATTCCGAGAAAGGACTAGAAAAATAAGAGCTCTAACGTCTTTAGCAATATAGATTCGGTCTTGCAGTTAGCAACTCTAGGGACTCAGCTCAGCCCAAAAGATCAGAAGAGTCTCAGTCCATGAACTTACCCTAGGCGAATTAATTTTAAGGAAGGATAACAAGAGATGCACTCTACACCCAGATGAACCCTAGGTGCTAAGGGCAAGATCTTACCCAGTCAAGGCAAATCTCGTGGACTACATGATGTGATGCACGATCACGCCCATCCACTTCCACATCATGCTGGTCTTGCGGTTGGCAACCCTAGGGGCTAATGAACTCACCCAGTCAAGGCGAATCTCGTGAAGGACTGCATGATGTGCGCCGCCAGGTCGCGCTCGCGCGTATGGTACTGCAGTGACATGTTGAGCGGGTGCCCGAACACATACTCCATCTCGTCACCGTGCATCACGCCCATCCACTCCCCCCACAGGCTCGTGCTGGTGCGCTGCAATCATGTTTAATACACATTTAGGGCCTAGTCATACTGGCGGTTTGGGCGCGTTGGCGAACCGAAGGTATGATACCTATCATTGCAAAAATTACTGTGAAGATTTCAGCTAGTCTAGCGCCGATGCGCTAACCACAGATCCAATAAGGCCCTCAAGTTACGGGTGTATACAGATTCGACAATACTAAAAATAACAATAGTCATACGACCAGCACCGCACTAGCTCACGTTATTATTTTCAAAGCTTGCATAATATACATAACTCCCACTCACAGTGCTCGAAGTTATAATATAATTCAAATAAACTTCAGGTGGTTTATCAAACAGTAATATAACTTTTGTGTCTCCTCACGGCACCTTCGTTTTTCATTATCTTGAATTTATGTTTTATCATTTGTTACATCAAAATAGAATGTTGTTTGAGTTAGCTCATTGCAAACAGAAATTTGAGACTATAATCTATACCGATAGTCTATTGGAACCTAGTTTTGAAATCTTTGATAATGCATCTATTATATTAAAGATTTCCAAAGCTTGTTTGGAAAATCGATACAGACCGGCTTTGCACGAAATCCATTATCCTGTGTGGTGCGCCACGAACAAAAAATTTATTTATCAGGTAGTGTGTTAGCACTCGAAATGTCTTATCAAATATGCAGCAGCTATTTATAAGAGCCATTTACAGTTCCATTTGTATAAAATGGAACAGCGACAGGTCAGATCCCGAAATAACAGCCTAATCCATGACCTTTGGCTTCCGCGGCGCTTATTAAATTAATAAAGTGCTTCTACATAATACCGTTGTTATATGAAAATACTTAAACATGCTTTTAGCGAGCTCGTATTTAAAATTAAATGCTTAGGATGTTAAATAATTATAATTCCCACACCGAAAGCCGCGCCAGCTACGCAACACTTATTTTTATAATGCCCAAGTATGTGTTAAATATACAAGGACACTCTTTCCTTTGCTTTTAAAATCAAGACTCGACACGACTGGTGAGAGAACCAGCGCAGCACCGACTTTTTATATGTTCATTCCACGAATCATCTTTCTTGTAAGACAATCAGGAGATTCGCCTGTAATATCCTAACCAAACTCTAAAACAATATTTCTAGATGTTCTAAAGCCGGAAACCAACGCACGACCAGTCGACAGACAAGCTTTAACCAATGCACCATGGCGTATGGATATTAAATAGGTTTGAGGAAACATGCTGTATGAGAATAATGGAATATTGTGAGATGACAAATGGAGCATGCGAAAAGAGGGGCACTGATGTAAAGCAAATGTAAGCGTCAACACCAAACCGCATCGCGGTACCGGGCCCTGATTCATGATGTCATCCCTTTTACCGCTTACGTAGTTCGAAAACAAAATGTGAAAGATTTGACACATGCTTCGCTAATTGACGTACGAATTCGCTTGTCATTTAGCGAACCATATAAATGTCATTAAGGTTATAATATAGTATATTTTTAGTAATAATAATAAAAATAGTTATATAGTTACATATATAGAATATCTTAAAACTACACCGCATACAACTGCGCCGCATCTCGTCTCATTGCTAACTGACCCATAAACGTAGACTGATGTTATTTTACTAAGCACTTACTTTAATACCCACTCCTTGATTAAAAACCTTTAATATGTTGTAAAATTAGAAAATGTATTTTCTTTACTTAATAATAATATGTATAATGCCTTTAGAACAGCTGAAATCAAAGAATTTAAAGCAAACAGTGTGACTAAATGGACGTCGCGCGTCTTGGCAAAAGTCATGAGTCAGGCGACTGACGCGGCCGCCCACGTTCATCTTGATTTATCGCCCACAATTTGTCTCAGTTTTTCACACTTAAGCCAATAATTAGGACGATTTGTTGCGATCGGACCTTTTACGAGCTTCGATTTACATTTAAAGTTTTTGTGGACCTCAGTTTCATTTAATGTATCTAACTATATATATAAAGTAGCAGGCAGACACTACAACTAATTTCTTAAACGTTATTTTGCTAGAGAAAAGGCGATATAATATGCGAAACATGAAGATTTCCAAATTCCGTAACATGGTGTAGGTGCATAGTGGGTAGTAAAAAAATACAGCACTTCAGTGGTACGTAAACAATAAATAACCTAATCTTGATGCATAAAACTATATGGTACTATCATGCAAGTTATCAAGTACAGTCACGAACACAGTAGGTAAATCTTTTAACATTTTCTTAAAAAAAACTTACACAATTTCCGTTCATCTCATACAGAAAAATTTATTTCAAAAATGCAAAAAATTATTTAATTCTTAAAAACTGTTACTTATACTAATGTATGTACTCTTATTGTATTTTATTTGGAAAACTAAAAAGCATACAGATAAATTACAAATTATATCTTAAAGTTAAGTTTTTGTACACTCCACTATTTTTACACGGATTACATAAAGTACACAATGTAATATTTAACAATACAGTATTCATTAGCTTTAGGGCGTGTTTCACCAAGCAATGTTAAGGTTAACGCCATGTTAAATATCATGTTATCCCTCTCGTATTTCCTGTCAATGAATGAGATGGCATGGTATTTTAACATGGCGTTAACTTTAACATTGCTTGGTGAAACACGGCCTTAGGCCGTATTTCACCAAGCAATGTTAAAGTTAACGCCATGTTAAATATCGTGTTATCCCTCTCGTATTTCCTGTCAATGAATGAGAAGGCATGGTATTTTTACATGGCGTTAATTTTAACATTGCTTGGTGAAACACGGCCTTAAGTTCAAGTGTGTCATTAAAATAAATCTGTAATTTGTTTTTTAAATTGTATTTATCTACAGCGATTTTTTTTCATGACTTTTCATTTGATTGACTAACTATCGATAACGAACTTCATTTCATACCAAAGTATTTCTCGTGAGACTTCGATTCCCAAGCCACTGACTCTGCGACACTATTCAAATTGATATACAAAAGATGTAACTAAGTATACCCGAGAGGCGGTGATATTATTAACTTACAATAGAGAAGGACGCATTGCATTTGAATAGTTTAAATAAATAACATTGTTGACTTTATTTTATTCAAGCGTGCCTATCTGGTCAATAAAAATACTATAAACGTCGACTTAAAGCAATCCTGATCTAGATTAAGTAAATATTTTTATCGCGTGTGGGAAATGGAATTGAAGAGTATCAGGTTACAAGAAAAGTGAACTGTCAAGTACGATTTCTTCAATTAATCTGCTTGGGCTACTGAGGGCACTATATTACGTTGGACATAATATTATATTATGAGACTAGCTGTGCCCACTTCGTTCGCGTGGTTTTCGGAAACACTATCGCGATTATCTTTAAATTGCTCACGTTGGTTTTTGTTATTATGATTATTAAAAAGGATTAATTCTTTCATACATATTTTTTGAGTAACTTGAACTGTTTATGCAGCGCACGCAACGAAAGTCCTCAAATGTGAATAATTTTCCCCGTTTTTGCAACATTTCTCACTGACGCTTCGCTCCTATTAGTTGCAACGTAATATTATATAGCCTAAAGCCTTCCTCTATAAATGGAATATTCACAAAAAGAAATCAAATCTGACTGTGCATTCTGATACACAACAGTATAATATACATATTTGAACAATCTTTAACACAGAACATATAACATTTTGCTTGAAAATAAAAATTACGGTCGTATAAAATATGTGTTCATATTTTCGCGCTGTATGTGAAAAAGCAAACGTCGACAAGCTCCACGAGGGTCCTCGCTGTCGCGCTCGGTTCGTTAGACAAATTAACGCGTTAAAGCATTTGCATGCCAAGATTCTTCCACGTGAAAATTCCAAGGAGAACCTAATACATGTCTCATTTTAGAAATGTATTTTTTTTTTCTTTTCTTGTCAAAAACTATTTTTTTTTACTTTTTACCATTTCTTATTTTTTTTATTAAGGAAAACGCAAAACATATATTTTTTTAATTATGTAAACATAATTTAAAAAAATATATTTCTAGTATGAGAAATTATTAAGAAATAGTAGTATGTATAATCCCAGACTTATAGTGACTGTCCTTTTTACACACTGTATGTGTATTCGTGACACCAGCTAGGTACTAGTAAATGTTATTTTTGGCAAGTGCTATAGATATTATTTTCATAACTGTAGCATATTGCACTCTAAAAATTCAAGTGTTAGGTACTTAGTATAATTTGATATTTCGATCAATAAATAATAATTGAATTATTATTCACCTAGTTCCAAATTGAATATTGTTGTGACTTTAATATGGGGATGTGGTATTTCATCCTGACTGGTAAGTTTAAATATAATATAACTGATATAGTTATTTCTTTAAGGATAGTATACGTATTAATAGGCTAAGATATATAAATTGAACTAGCTGTGCCCGCGACTCCGTACGCGTGGAAAAGTAATTTAGGGCAGTGTTATAATAAATCTGTTTTAAAAATATTTTTAGTTATAAAAACTGTCGTCGAGGTATTTAAAAAACTACTTTATGTTGACAATTCCTACTACCAGCTTGACAAACGACCGTTTACAATTACTATAATGCGAACGGGACTACTTGATAGTACGCTCACATACACGACGAATATCTAGTAGCGCCGCAGCGACTGCAGACGATGATCGTTTCTACGCCGACGCTGCTGGTGTGGCGACAATGATGACAGCGCGCCGTAAAATTTTGCGGTCTTTTAGCTTTAAGGTGCGTAAGTCCGACTCGCACTTGCCCGGTTTTTTATTTATTAATAACCAAACAATTACTTCACTGTTAAAGTACTGATTTTATACAGAAAATAGCAAAATATAGAAAGTCCCAAAAGAAAGAAAACAAACCTAAGTTTTACCTAACATAAAAACCATTCGTTCCATAATAAAAACTAAGAAATAAAAATATCAAGAAAAACATAAATCTATCTTATATTGACATAACTTTTTTAGATTAACTGTAAACACAATACTTATGTTAATCAAAATTCTATGTATTATGCAGTTATCGAATACATAATTTGGACAAAGAAGACTATAAAAATGTACAGTAGGCTGTAGTATGAATTTTAACGGACGGAATGAGAACTATAATATACAATGCAAAATAATATTATACATTGCTAATGATGCACGCTGAGTATAACTCTCGGATAACGTATTGTATAAATGTAGGTACCTACTCAACTTTGCTATAATTGTATTAAAAGTACGGCATTTGGCGTATAGATGTCGCTATTATGGTCTGCTCTGCATCGCGCTATCGCTTGTAAGATAGATTTGTATATGAGAATACTCTATCAATATTATGATATTTGGCAAAAAAAAACCATAATAATCTGTTAAAGGCTAGAATTTTAAAAGGTAACTCGATTGGAATCGAGTTGTATCAACAGTTTTCCCCTGTAACACAGTTTAGTAACTATCAAGATGTTTTTTAACGTATATATTATAAAATAGAAAAAACAAAAAAAAGAGCAATATATTTATGAAAATCTTAAAACTGTTTTTAAAATTCCGTACCTCAAAAGGAAAAAACGAAACACATATTATAAGATCATTTCCATGTCCGTCTGTCTGTCAAGACCCTTTTACTCAGAAACGCGTGTAGGTATCAAGATGAAAATTATATAAAATACTCAGGATACCTACTGTTCCTTGAAGCAGTGAAAAAATCAAACTTCTTAGCCAACGCAACCAAAAGCAGTCGCTTAGGTATGTCGCTAAATTTCGTCATTTTCGACACTCGTAAGGGAATCAAAACCTAAAGGTGAACTCAAAATCATAAAATTTGATACCAAGCAACGTCTAAAACCATACGTTTTTAGTAACATTATATACCTAGATAGTAAAAATATTTTGATTTTTTTTAAACTTAGTACCGTTTGTCGTGAATGTGTATAATTGAAACTTATAACAAATACTTAGGTCTCTAATATATTCAAGCTGTAACCAAATCAAAATTCTATGTCAATCAGGTTTGTATGGAGCTATCGGTGCGCAAGTCCAACTCGCACTTGGCCGGTTTTTATTTATTTACTTATTACTAACCTACGCTAACAAATATGTATACAGTACCTACTTATCACAAAGGATTTTACAGTAAAAGTACTAACTGATTTTATACAAATAACTTTCGTAATAAACTCAAGAAAAAAAATCTTAGATTGTCCCTACCTAGCAAGCCTAAAACTAACAAATAAAAGTCACCCCCGCGGCCCCGGTGCGTTTGCTGCGAATACAATTTGAAGTGGCGCGGCGCGGCGCGGGCGGCGCGCGGCTTCCGGACCCGGCGCGCGCTTCCTACAAACGTCCAGCAAAAACGACATGATCTTTTAAAATTGTCATAACTTTTTTATTTATGAACCGATTTACATAAAACAAACACTAAATGTTAAGTGAAGCTTGTCGCAATATATTAGTGAAAAGTACATCTTAATCGGATTAGCCGTTTCTGAGATTAGCGTGCACAAACCCACAGACAAACAGACAAACAGACAAACAGACAAACAGACAAACAGACAAAAATTTCAAAAATCATAGTTTTGGGTACTATTGCGTAAATAAAGGTCCCCTATCTTATTTTTTTTCAAATATCTTCAATGTACAGACACGACTCCTCTACAGATTTATTATATGTATAGACGTATTGTGGGTTTTACAGCTGCTTCAATTATTTTTATGAGTTCTCTATGTTGCCAGATAACTAAAAGATTAATTTAAAACACCTTTACTAAGAACATACGAGGTTTTAAGGACGCGTTGGTGGGATGAAACGAATTAAAAAATAAAGGTCACTCACGTTACTGGCATAGTAGTAGCTTAAACTTAAACTAAACATTTTTTTCAAGTAACCACCGAATTATGAAGCATTGAGAGACTGATGATGAGTTATGCAATACTCTCGATCACGTCAGCTTTAAAAAAGATCAGAGTCGGTTCATCCCTTTTGGAGCTACAATAGATATACCAAAGACAGACAACACACACGGCAATCTTACAACAAGCCCTCTTTTTTCGACGGGGGTTACAAAAATGGTTGTCTGGAAGAAACTACTTTTAGCAGTAAGGCCAATTTAAGCAGTTTTTATTTTTTACTTTCCTACTTTCCTTGATGTATCTAAGTAATGTACAAATATTTTTTTAAATTATTTATGAATAAATTAATTAATTATTTATGGCTAGCTGTGCCCGCGACTTCGTTCGCGTGGTTGTCGGAAACACTATCGCGATCATCTTTTGATTGCTCACGTTGGTTTTTTTATTAAAAGGAATAATTCATTCATACATATTTTTTGAGTTACTTAAACCGTTTATGCAGCGCACACAACGTAAGTCCTCAAATGTGAATAATTTTCCCCGTTTTCGCAACATTTCTCACTGACGCTTCGCTCCTATTAGTCGCAGCGTAATGTTATATGTATAGCCTAAAGCATTCCTTTATAAATTGACTACCAAAAAAAAATATTTTTTCAAATCGGACCAGTAGTATCTGAGATTAGCGCGTTTAAACATGACTCACGTGAGTGAAATAGTAGTAGTAGACGTCGACGCCGGAGTCGGCCAGCACCTCGGCGAAGTAGTTGGTGGGGCACACGAAGAAGTAGTCGCCCACCACGTCCGCGATCATCTTCTGGTTCAGGTAGCCGTCCGTGATCTCCTCCCAGTCGGTGTACTGCGATTGTCAAAAAATAACTTATTAATTGGTATGGTCAGGGTTCCCCCATACATGGTTTTCACTTGATTAGTATCAAGCTAATTTTTCGTGAGTACTTTCATTTTGATGAGTCGCCCAAGAATTTCTTGGACGGAACTCTCGTTTGCGGTAGCTAACAGAGATAGCAAGAATAAAGTTTGTGGATTTGGTGATTCCCAAAAAATTTTTTTTTGATAATTTTCAAGATAATGATGAATATCTGAAAAAAATATATTGTTTGATCGATGAGTTCCCAACTTGTATAGATAACGAGGTCATCTTAAATTATTTGTAACCAGCTGATTTTGTTTTTATTACTTAGTTAATATTAATGTAATTCAACAGACATAATTGTCCTACAAATTGCATGGTACGTTATTCCGGTCCTACGCTCGAAAGTTGAGATCAATCACAATCGACTGTGACTTTGGCAGATTTTGTATGGAACAAATGTCAAAGTCACATGTTTATTCAACAGATAAAAGTTATCTGATGATTGAAAAATCGACTCTAAGAGAGACAAAGAAACGAGTAGATAACAAAATAATATGTGTGTCTGGTTATCAAATCTAATAGTATAACATAATACTACATATATAATAGTATTATATATGTTTAGTACAAGTATGTGGACGTGTATAGTACCTTGTCGAGTATATTGCGAGGCACAGATATATAACAAAATGTCAGCCCTCGCACCAGTCCATAAACACATCATCCGCCCATTTGTCTACGTCTACTGACAGATGATTAACTGATGATTAACTCCATTCAAAAGCACAGGATGCGGTAGAATGGTTTTATATATTTTTAATATACTTTTAAATAAATGTTTACACATTCAAGGCCAATTTTACACTGTACTGATAGGTGTAACATAACTTAATTAGATATTCGGTTTTGTATAAATGATGCAACGACAAAATTTTCGAATAAAAGCTTTTTTGTCGTTGCTTCATTTATACAATTTTTTTTTTTTGATAATTTTAGCCTAGTTTACAATATAATATATTGCTAGTTGGAAAACGAATGGTATCAAATAACAGACTGGCTTTACTTGTTTTTCTTTTCTTTATTTATTCACTGCCAACAATCGATAGTGAACATGAAATGAAAAATATTTTATTTCCAAAAATGTAAGAAACACTAAGGTCTCTTTCGGAATCTAGAACTTTTCCACAAGTATATTAAAATTTGTATAAACACCTAGTTAAGTGGCAGTAGTAGCGCGCGAAATAATAAAACACATGCCAATAACAAATGCACAATGTGCAGAATACAGCATTTCTTCGTCGTTGAAGGTAATTCCAGTTAGGATTTCCTCATTATGCGCGCGAATGACATCTTCCAAGAAATAACAAGGAACCAGTTTTTATATTGTGTGCCGCAAATGAAGTAAGCCGATGTATGTGTGATGTGTTGAGTACCTTAAGGAGTAATTCCTGCTCCAAAAAAAACATGAGCAGGAGACGCGTCATTATGCTAGTATTTAGAACATCGCATTGATTGGTTTTGAGACTTGTATACTTAGTCGGGTCACATATTAATAACCAAAATCCGAGATGGAGTGTGTAGTGTGCACTAAATTATACGAAAGGCGGGCTCCTTGTACCGTCAACAATTCTAGTACGTCTTACTCTTAGTACGTCTGTCTTAATACTGATTGAGTGGGGCAGCCCCCCACCAATTATAGTACTTATATTGTCCACGATATAGAGATCACCATTTAGCCAAACACTACATCCCTTCCTTATTCAGAAGTATATTTTAATAACTCTAAGCTACAGTTGTAAGATAGAAAAGTACAAGTATCAAACCTAGTCAAAATGCATATTCAGATTTAACCATAAGAATAACTTAATTTCCTCCCGATGTATGATAGCCATACTCAGCCTTTTCCTTTCCCTTTCTTTTTAAATGATTTGGTGAAAGAGCATCTATGTATATAATAATTACATCAATGATCAAACGCTTTTAAAATCTTAGTTTAAAAAATTTAAGCCCAAAAGTAACTTTGATAGTATAATATAATATTAGGTTATTTACTAGCTTTTAAATTCCATCATATGAAATATTATATTAAACATTTAAGGCCCATACTTCTTGTTAGGAACAAAGTCTGTTACTATCCAGTAATGTATGACAAATAAAGACACAGATACAGAATATACCTTGTACATTATACATTGTATATCCTTAGCCTTTTTTTATAAATTTAATTATACTTAGCCTTTCCCTTTCCTTTTCTTTTTAATTGATTTGGTGAAAGAACATCTATGTATATAATATTTACATCAATGATCAACTCATTAAAATCTTAGTTTAAAAAAAATTAAGACCATAAGTAACTTTGATAATGTAATATAATATTAACTTATTTATTAGCTTTTAAATTCCAACATAAGGAATATTATATTAGTAACAAAGTCTGTTACTATCCAGTAATGTATGACAATAAAGACTAAGATACAGAATATACAAATACATTGTAACGATTTAGTTACAATTCTATTATGTAAAACTTCACAGAGATCAGTGACATGTCAGGACGATTCCATGATACTAACTGTTTGCTAATAGTCATACAGATGACACTAGGCTGTTCCTACATCGCGGCATCGAAACGCCGAGCCCTAGTAAAGAGGCTCACGTATGTAACATAATATGCTGTGCTGAAAAATAGTACGCAAGCAAATTGCCATAGATATAACTAATGTTTCTGACCTTTATTTATTACATTAATTATCTAATAAGATATTGATTCCATAAAATTCAACCATTTTAATTCCAGCCACCGAACGAACAGGTTTACTAGTATCTATAACAGTAAAACGCCATCTAGAACAATTTCCAATACTTGTTTCAATATCAGATAGCAGATTGTCTCTCTTTGCTGGTGTTTTAATTGTATAATAATATTTTATGATGAATTCCCCATCCTACCTTTAATGACTTTCTGTTACGTCTCGGTATCATATTATGGTTTTCATTTGAGACTGAAGGCTCATACTGTCATTTGACACCTTGGTTACTACTCGGTAACATATGGTTCTCATTTGAGGATGATGGCCCATACTGCCATTTGACACCTTGGTTACCACTCGGTAAAGTATGATTTTCATTTGAGAATGAAGGCACATACTGCCTTTCAACACCTTAGTTACCACTTGGTAAAGTATGATTTTCATTTGAGAATGAAGGCACATACTGCCTTTCAACACCTTAGTTACCACTAGGTAAAGTATGATTTTCATTTAAGAATGAAGGCACATACTGCCTTTCAACACCTTAGTTACCAACAGGTAAAGTATGATTTTCATTTGAGACTGAAGGCTCATACTGCTTTTGATCATCCGTGCTCCTATTCAATGCACGGTTCGCAGTTTAATCCGGGTTCGTACTGCCAGTATTTTATAGTAGAAGGGATGAGACGGTGAGAGATTCTAGAAGATATGAATGAAGCTCGAGGTCCTTGGTAGATGTTAGCCATTAAGGCTTTCTTAGCTCGCAGGTCGTAATCATTATCTGTACTCAAAAGTTGTGATTAGATTTGTACCTACCTACGTTATTCATGTTCTTCACAGAACAACATTTTATTACTTTATTATTTCTAATAAATAATAAAGTAATAAAATGTAATAAAATATGACACGTCATTTCAATTACCATAGCGTAAAATATAAAGTTCTTATCAGTGCTACTGAGTATTTTGAATAATAATTAAAATATAACAACAATATAAATATCAATTTTAAGAACTATGATGGCAATTTCCCTCTCCCAGGTTGTAGCCATACCAATGAGATACTTCCAGATTCTAACGTATATTACGGACGCCTTGTTTTGCTTTCCACCCGATTCCGGTAACAGTCATTCAAACCAGTGGCCAGCTATGCCGGAGCCATCTTTAAAAAGGTCAAGTACAATACACAATAGTAATCCATCATCCCTCAACATCGCATCCAGTGGAACGGACACCTGACACGGCTGGAGGGAGATAAGGCGCTGAACCAACCTGAACCAACCCTCCTCACACCTGTCAGATGCATGGATCATCTTCTTTTTCAGACTGTCAGGTTATCAGCCCGTATTGCTCTAAACAATTTAAAACAACTTTTTTTTTCTTTTTTACGCGGAAGTCCATTGTTCTCACCCACCACCTCTAAGTTCCAGACGAATTGGCCGACCATTTTATGAGAATTCAAAAAAAATATTTAAAACCATCATTGGTCACCGCTTCCCAAGCACTACATTATAAAATATTTCTAAAGTAGTTCTCACTCGTAGAATACTATATAGATTGTACATAGCACGAGGAAAGGCCTAAACTTTTAATCCTAATAAAAGCTTAATTTTCAAACTCATTCAACCACATCAATATATAATATTCGAGTAGAATGGAATATAATATGTATGCAATACACAAGCAATAGGCAGTTTAAAAAACCCACTTACCATAATTCCACTGTCTTATAATATGTTCAATGTACATACCTACATTCTATAGCTCTATCCTTTTGTCAAGTAATTATTGTTTAATTAGGTTTTTTCATACTCGGTAATTTGTAGATAGTGACTTATTTGACATAGTATTTCAACACCATATTATAATGTTAATATTATGTCTTTAGAGCATAACATTATTATAGATAGAAGGTTAATTAGAATATAACTAATATATTGAAATATGTGTAATAATGAGTATCTGGTGGTATTTAATAGCACACAACAAAGTTTATTTTTAGACTCTTGTTTGTTTCGACTTTTGAAGATACAACCCAGTACTGAGATATATAAAACAGTACTCTCACAGACGCCAAATAAGTCTTGTAAGTCCTCAAAACCCAGTTAAAAATGCACAAGAGACTTTAGTTATGATTCAATCAAAGTAACAGAAAAGTCTTAGTTAAATAGAATAGTTCATTTACATCTTAACTTGTGCATTTACCATGTTTTTTGTTAATTATACACCGGTAGCAATGACTCTGATATCAATGTAAACCTTATCCTTCATTAATATTATTTAATAATAAAATATATGAAAATTAAGATTGTACCTACATCTTGGCTTAGCTTTGCATTGCTGTAATTGTCAAAGATTTAATTCCTGCATTGTATGTAACAACTTCATATTCATATTATAATTAAATAATTCATTCTGAAGCAGACGCTTTTTAGAATACTGCGTAGCATTGCAATATTGGAGCTAGATAAATTTTCCTTGCATTGTTCTATAATAATATCCAATATACTAACTCGCTTCAGACAGTTTGTACCACCCAAAGCTACATAGTATTTGAAACTTCTTTTTTTTTCTAAATTTGAATATGGGTTGTACTTATTCGCAGAAATGAATAACACATTTTTATAGTTTTCGGTCACGGTTAATTACTGATTTAGAACCCATATCTAATGCGATTAAACTAACATATACATCTATTTCATCTTGCAGTCACTTGTAAGATACAAAGACAGTATTTATGAGAAGGGTTTTTAAAGGTTTCTGTTTATTCACTACAACCTGCTATATACCTATGTATTAACAAATTCAATAAACCAAGTAAGCCAGCCAGCCAGTCTTGTAAGGGGCTTACAATATCCTTGAGTTATTCATATATTACTTGAAATTTCAAGTGACTTCATATAATGAAACCTTAATTATTTTTTTAAATTAAAGGAATCCCAATTATGCATGGTGTATAATAATAATTAACATGTTGGTCTTAGATTATGTTTTGTATTAAGAGATATAATATAAACAACAAAACCAAGGACAGACTACATGTTTTTGCTTAAAAAGTAATAGCTGTTGCGCCTTTTACAGTATAACTATTACAGTTGCAGGTGCACCGCACAATACAACAATTGATGTGGACTTTATAGACCCTGCCTATCTACGCTGTATTAATTTAAGTTTAAATTATTAATTTAAGTTTATATTTCCATTTTACTATATACGTATACTATAACTAACTGTCGGTTCTCTAATCTGGATGCCTTATCGACCCGATATTACCATATAATAAATATTTAAAGATCAAGTTTAAATTTTCCATATAATAATATGAACTGAGCTAGTATTAGAGTATTGTCAAGATCCACTATACGCACATATTTTAGTGCAATGTAATTACACTTTTTGTAAACACCCTTTTATTTGTTGGTCTGTTTAGAACTAATATTGTAATGGAAAGTAACTAATTTATCCATCTTCCAACTATCGTTGCGTTATAGAAACGGCAACTTTATGTAGTTCTGAACAATATGATACTGTCGAACTGATGTGATGATGGAGTCGAGAGATAAGCTCTTGCCTATCATTGCCTTTCATGAGGAATATCGTATCAAAATCGTGCTTGCACTTGTGAGAACAGTGTAATATTGAAAATCCCGATGAACCCTTAGACGGGTATTATGCAGCTTCCGCCATCTTCATCTTTTTTTATACAAACGTGTTTTAACTATTAATTTTTCGACATTTAGAGGAGCTAGAACTTTAGATGTCATTTATTTTACACGTCAACCATTAATTTAAATAATGAATTCGCCATTTTAGATAACTATATAACTTTGTTATTTTATTACTCACTGTTGAATTCATCATATTCGTAGAATATTACTTATTTGAACGGATGATTTTAATTTTTAACCCCTTATCCTGATACACTTTTTGTGCCCAGTTTAATAGACTCGTATTAGGATGTAATGAACATTCTTACTAAACAATTAAGCATTTTCTTATCTTTTAAACTCCTATGAAATGCAATACAATTACGCCAGTTAAACTAGTTTATAATCATGATACTTTAGTGTACTTTAGGTGTCAATGAGCTCATCCTTCCTTTTCAATTTAGTTTTCCAATACACACGCGATTTACAAAATTAATTATTTTTTTTCACTGACCTTATTACTGACTTACTAGTATTATAGGTTTATCCTCGTCGCCATTTGTAGTGTGCACTAAATTATACGAAAGGCGGGCTCCTTGTACCGTCAACAATTCTAGTACGTCTTACTCTTAGTACGTCTGTCTTAATACTGATTGAGTGGGGCAGCCCCCCACCAATTATAGTACTTATATTGTCCACGATATAGAGATCACCATTTAGCCAAACACTACAGAGTGATTCTCTGATCCTAGCAACTTTTAGTATGGACATTAAGTTTATCCTGCTAATGTTCCCTTTCAATATTCGAATATTTTGTTGAAACTGTCAATAGCTGGCCAAATAATATCCAACTTGCAATTTAGTTAAATGTAGAGTTAATGTTCAATGTAGAGCAGTGGTGTAAACTATTTCTTTCGACTGTTCTTATCCCTTTATCTCATCGTTACCGACATGGTAAGGATGAGATTTTTTAAAGCCATTTAGAATGCGGTTGTGTTGTAACGCTACTATAATGTTGCAGGTCCCAAAACATACGTTTCAGGACCCTCGGGTACGTCTGAGATCACACGAAATGGCCTTTGTGATTTGTGACCTAACCTATGTCCCAACATGTCAACAACCATGATACAGGCTAGGGCTTCCCTCTGAAGAGACACACATCAAGCTTAATATTATTATAATATCAGCTATCTTCGCAGTAGTTCCGACTCTGGGGACTTTTATTGTTGCATTATTGGTTGCATTCCCTTTATGCCACGACTGCAAACTGCCAAGCGAGTCACAGGAGCTCTCACTTAAATTTTATTCTTGTAGGTGCCTAATGTATTCTTTCATCGTCATTATCAATGCTATGTTTTCCTGGGGCCAGATACTTACTTAGAATTAACATATCCACAGTAAATAGTTTCATAATTTTAATAAAATTTTAATAAAATAAGTGCATTATTAACTTTATCAAAATGTTATTATTTAATAATGTGTAGCAGACGAGTGTTCTAAAAAGGTCTGAAAAAATAAGCGTAGAGACAATTCCACTTAAGCAAAGACAATATTATGCAAAAGTACCCACCGACGCGGTGACGGTATGAAACTCTGCTGGTATAATTACTTCGTCTATTCACAAATTCTATAAATCATACGTACGTCACTGAACTCCTAAGCGGTTGGACTGATTTTAAAGATTTGTTTGTCTTACCCCCAGTTTTCCGAACGCTATTCAAATGAATGATCAACAGCAGAATAGCATTCAAATTAACGACCCATATTGAACGCTGATTGGTGGAACATTATCTGATAGAAAGGAACAGACAGATATTTTATAATTACATCACGCTCGCACTTGCAAAATTTGTTAAAATTCCATAGGTAAGGTTAATTCACCAAAGATACCGATTAGTTGACATACGATTAGAATCAGCAAGCGAGCGTGACGTTATTATAAAATATCTACCCGTTCCTTTCTGTCTGATAATATTTCACCAATCAGCGTTAAATATCGGTCGTTGATTTGAATGCCATGTTTGATGTTCATTCATTTGAATAGCGTTCGTGAAACTGGTGGTTAAGGTGAATGTGAGATTAGTTTAATGTAATATAATATACAGTTTGAGCCGGTAGGTGGAGCTGATGCTGAGAATTTTAATTTTAATGCCGTAGAATTCCGCCGGGCCAGTTAGTTTTTCCATATATTCTTAATTTAACATTATAATAAAATTGGTCAGGAATGTTATAAAGATCTCGACATTTTAAGGCAAACTTAAATGACATTCCACGATATTTTGTTAGAACACTATGCATTTTATCGCCAAGATCTACTAACATAAAACATTCCATTTAGTATTTACCTTAACTGATCGTAGATGAGATTTAGTTTTTTTTTATTGTTACTCATTAAAATTGTACGGAAAGTTTAACATTTAAAATAAGAACAAAATGTGCTATTAAGTGCGCTATGCGTCCATAACCATTGGATAAAGATAAATAAATTAAATTTCAAAGCCATTGGGTTTTTTTTTATTTCAAAACTCCAGACATAGTTGTTTGCACCCACACTATATCTCATTTCATTATCCAAAAAATTGCAAATGGATTCGCTGAGAACTGATAGAGCTTAGATATAGAGCATCTAAGTGCTGTAAGAGTTCTACTCTAAATCTTGCTCAGTATACTTATTACGATACTTCTAACAGTTTTGATTAGACTAGTAGTAGATAGTCAGTTAGAAGAACGACATAATGCCTTAAAAGTAATCGATTTTCTATGGAAATTACAATAAAACACAAGCCATTTAGAATGCGGTTGTGCTTTAACGCTACTATAATATTATAATATATAGCTACATAATAATATGTATACAGGTCCCAAAACAGATGTTTCATATCCCTTGGGCACCCCTGAGATAATATCAAATGGCTCTTGTGATTGGTGACCACTGTCGGTGTACAAACGAGTTGCAGAAGTGAAAATGTGTAGGTAATTTGTTCGTTAAAAGTCGCATTACGTAACAATGTATAAATAATTTATGTAAAATAATAAACTACTTTCAAGTTGTGAACCCCCGGAGCAATTATTGTATTATATTTAATCGATATCTGATCGGTCCATACTCCACACTAGAGCGCCACTCAAATCGCTCGAGACTAAAGATCGGAAGATAGTATTGGAGGTTCGAG
The DNA here is from genome assembly GCA_905187575.2 of Celastrina argiolus. Lineage (NCBI taxonomy): Eukaryota > Metazoa > Arthropoda > Insecta > Lepidoptera > Lycaenidae > Celastrina > Celastrina argiolus. Next base: position 11,175,922 of record LR994581.1, read on the forward strand.
GGGAGCATACATAATATTTAATGAGCCACTGAAAAGCTCTCAGTGACATTAACGATGGCGAATATCGATGTTATTAAAGTTAATACAGACAAGTTTGTGTCGTGACTTACTAATTTTATATTGATAGATATAGTTATAGCTCGGTCAAAATAGACATTCAAGGTTACATTAATTCGCACCTCGCTAAAAATTATAATACAATAGCTTTTTAACTAAACAGAACTACAATAGGTGGTGGAATAGGCGTACTGGGGAAACCACGTAAAAAAACTCGCCATGTACAACACACTACCTCACGGGTGGCGCGGAAACGTGTGCATATTTTGAGTACCACAACTTTATCAACATTTTGCATCGATATCTCAGACAGAAATGGTGATTCTTAGAAAAAAAGTGTTTAAACAATTCATATAGATAATTGCATGATTCTGTCTCACCTATTTTTATGATAAAACTTACCGTTTAGCTGGAAAACTCCAAAAAACGATTTTTGTAAAATTTGACCTTGAATATTTTTTTTCCACACTTGGGATTGATGTGGATAATTGACAAATTGTGTGTAATAGGATTCCCAATATTCATGCCAATTTTAAGCGAGGTGCGAATTAATGTAACCTTACGCCTATTTTTGAAGCTAATTTGACCGGACTGTTAGTAGAAATAGTTCTTTAGTATTTTAAATAATTTTAATTTAAATTTTTTAAGAAAAAACCCTCACAAAACGTATACAGTTTTTTTTGAGAAAATGATAAGCGTTTTTAGTATAAGCAGTTAGGTTGTATGGTGATTGCAAAATTATGCCGATTCTAGAAAATTGTGAGGAACCGAAATTGTATCTCAGAATCAAATAATCCGGCTCTTTACAAAGTTTCTAAGATTTCCGCGAAAACCTACTTTTACTTAATTTTATCCTGCTGCAAAATATATAATTTCAAAGAAAATTGGCACCGTACAAAATAACTGCCTCACCGAAACCAACATATTTCAAACTAGTACGTACTTGAAAGACGATTGCTTCTCGTTTGATTTTAGAAAAGTCCTTGAAAATTGTGTCGACGATTTCTAAAAACTTGTCTCGTTGTAAGAAACTAGGGGCGTCCTTCTCGAAGTAGTCCAGGAAGTCGTACAGCAGGAAATACGTCCCTGAAATCAAACATCATAATGTTATAAAACATGAACGCAAATGAAAACCTCGGGAAATAGGGAACATGCACATCGACGGTCCTGCCAACTGGTGCCATTATTTTGAATTATTTACCCTATCAGTCAATATTTGACATTCACAATACGAGTAAATAAACATAATTTTATTAATGAGTGCTGCTACCTATAAGGCTCAACTGAGACTGGCTCAGAGTCAAAGAGTCCTATTAATACACTAAAACCTTCCTTGGGAACCACTCTATTCCTTTAAGTTTATCACGAACAGACATACAGACGCGGCGCAGGACTTTATTTTATAATATTATGTAAGGATATAAGTATACTTAATTTAATCGTAGTTGAATATAATCATGTTTTTCGACGACTAGTGGACGAATAACCGCAAAGTTATAAAATATTCTGCGCAACTGTTCAATATTCTTTGCGTGGAGACATTTTCAAATCAAAATGAAACGTGATAAAAGTTTAAAATATTAAAGCCTATAATTTGTTTTCAGTAAAATGAGACGAACAAGCAATAACCATAATAATACTATTCGTTTTAACCGCCTACGGACGCTTTATTTACAAATTGATTATTATCATTACTTTGTGTCATTATTTATTGAATGTACCTTTGTCCAGAGCTAAGCGATTCTTTTTTAAATCTTTAACTTTTCTTAATTTAGCATTCTTATTATTTATATATTTTATTGGCACCTACAAATTTGCTTATGTAAACCCTAAAGGTTGACTGGTAGAGTATGTCATAAAGCTTTATGTCCGCCAATGTCTTTTTGGCATTGATTGTGTGCTTGTCACTCGAGTCGAAGATCGTGTTAGGTTATTAAAAGTTTTTTTTTAATATTCTGGTTCTAGGATTTTTTACTTTTTGCGATACTACTTTAATATGATTTATATGTAAAGAAATAATATATATGATAACCTTAACCAATAATCATTAGATGTTTGTTTATATTATGTAAGCCTGATAAATTATAACATGTCAAAATGATTAGCATCACAGTGATAACAGCAAAACAAAATATAACAGAAAGTTAAGTAACTCCAACCTGCGTGTGGCAAACGTAATGCTACCCTACAGGGATTAAATCAAATTATCATAATATTATATTATACAATACGTACAAACTCGGTAACATTATTTAACAAGTTTGTACAATTTAATTGAATAATTCCCGAAACCTCTCCGTCTATTAATCTGTTTTTCGTTTAATTTTGACTGTTTATTTCTCGAAATCGTACCATCAATCGAGTTGCATTGTACAATTTGAAACGACGCATTCGTTAGATATTAATAATAATCATTACAATTTAAAACAATTTTTTTGCTTGTTATTACAAATTATGACGGTAATAATATCTGTATATAAAAATCATGTCCCGCGTCTGTACAAATCTTTATTAGAAATATAACCTAGGTATTGACTGTCAATTAAGCGAATATAATATAGGTATTTGTTACAGGTGATTTATATAATATGAAACAAAAGACTTATAATTTAATAATAATACATTAATTATGGACTATACTTTTTGGCATAACTCATTTAACGATTTATATTTTTCAATTGACACTTATTTACCGAGCAAAACATATATTATTATACAATTTCACATCATTTTGTTTGTTGTTGGACCGACCACCTAACCCCGACTATCACGGACAACATTTTACGATAGAAAAACTAAGAAGCGAGACTTTGTATTTTTAAAGTTAAGTTTTTGATCGAATTTGGATTATATTTTGCCTTTAAGTTTAGGTATAACTAAATGCATAATATATCAATATTATGGGTGCCATAGATAATAATGGAAGAAGTACTCAAGTTTGACTTCTAAATATACACAAAGAAAATACAAACGTCACTGTTAGCTATTATTTTCGTAACGAAGCACAAAACGTCTCGAGCATGCTAAAAGGTAAACACATCATCACGTGATCGGTTCGTGGCCACCATGTGACTACAGCGCCGCCGTCGAGTGACAAAAGTATCGACGATATTATAGACGCACTAGAAGTGCTACCTTGTGCTACCACCATGCCATTTATACGTGTATGTTTATGGGCGGGAGCTCTGTAAAGCATAGGTAGAGTCGCCTTGGTCGCCGAGGAAGAGGGGGTTTTGGTTTTATCACATGTTGCGCGAAAAATCTTTTAGTTTTATAGTACAACGTGAAGCCACCTTGGCATAAATAACGGATAGATTTAGAGAGGGGCGAAAGCAGAAAAATATTGTATTATCCCTCTACCATTCCGATCCTATTATATAAATTAAAAAAATATATTCCCCCTACCGACTCATAGTTATTACGTTAAAGAGTAACAAACACACATACATATAAACTTGTCATGAGAGGTGATACGGTCGTCGGTCATGCTCGTGATGTTTCGAGACGCTACTCAAACTTCACACAATACAAAACTTGCAAACTATTAGCTCTTTATAGTTGGAAAACAGAGCTTCTGTTTATATGATGCCATTAGATAAGGGATATGAAATAAAAAGCAACATTGTTGAGAAATGTACGAAGTAATATCTGGGAGCACGGTAGAGCCCCCGCCAAGTCAAGCACAGCCGTACCATCCTTTTATCGATTACGCTTTTCTAGAATTCCTTCTCCTCTTATCATAGTACCACTATGTTAGGAGAGAATTCAAGCACGCGTACTTACTCGCAATAAAAAAGTTGTGAACTATTCAGCTCTTTATAGTTGGTTAGATAGTTTCTGTTTATGAGACCAGTGACTGTAGATAAGAGGAGATAATGAAATAAAAAGAAACATTGTTAAAATGTAAGAGTTAATATTACGCCTTTCTAGAATTCCCTCTTATCGTAGAGCAATTAAAAGTTGCTAAGTGTTCAGCTCTTTATTATTGGACAAGCTTATTATGTGACGCCCATTAGATAATAGATAATGAAATAAAAAGAAACATTGTTGAAATGTACGAGTCAATATTACGCTTTTCTAGAATTCCCTCTCGTAGTGGGTACTGGGGGGAGGCAGGTGCGTAGCAACCGGGCGCGGAGGATGGGGGTACGTGGGCGAGTCTGTAGTACTGGGTAGTACGGCGTGGTGTTGTTGTGTCTACACCGCTCTGCGCAGGCGCGGCCCCGCACAGGTGCTCGTCCTCGAACTCCGCCAGAGTTTCTGATATTAAATATTACGGGCTCCCTTGGATACTAATTACTGATCCGCGACGTTTCGATAGTCGACGGTATTATGAACAGTTTCTAACCCCAAGAGTGCGATTGATATAAGTAATGACCGTTAATCTATAACCGTATTATGCCGCGCTATTCCCAGTGCGTTTATTGTACAAATCTTTATAGTAATTATGCAAATGTGTGTGTCCGTTTGAACCTTGTTTAAAGCTTTGCTATATAGAAGAAGGCATTATATCTGTAAAGATCTTTCAATAATATCTCATCCAAATATTTACACCACGCATACTGTAATTTATGTTCCTCTATCTGTCTGTCCGTCTTTGTGACTCAAGCTTGTCTAACGTAAGTATTACTTCTTATCTCCCGCGGATTTTTGAGATTTTCGACACTTACAAGGGGAGATACGGGTCTTTTTAAGTTACATCATAAAAAAAAAAAATTAAACTTACTACGGTTTTCATCATGAACGCTTAGAACTATTACCTGGAAAATTATTTTTTAACTACTCATGTCTCACCTTCAAGCTGTCAAAAATCAAAATTATATCTCAACGCTTTACTTAACCTACACGTTTGTACGGACTCTGCGCTCGAGCCTGACTTGCACTTGGCTTTTTTTTTTGTTTCAAATCAGAAGTTATCAGAAGTCGTCTTATCTATAATTCATCATTATCACGGTAGATCAATGATCAATAAATTTCAGGGGTTACTTTTTTTGTTTATAGTTATTATTTAAAAACAAAGGATTTGTAAGCAGGTAGGTAATCGCTAAAGCTACATCAATTGCCAGACAGTTACCTGTCCTTAGAAATGAGGTTGTTTAATTGTTTACTGCATGACTCCCTCCGGCAGAATTATCGTTTGCGGAGTTGTGCAGAAAACAAAAGGTTGATTCAGTTTACTTTCCACTTCAGAAGAGCTTTAACTCTTGACCTTGTTGGCGAGCGGCCGGCTTTTCGGTAAGCGGTTACGTAACTACGTAAAGAAGAATAAATTGCAAGCCGCAAAAATGAAGCCACCAGCATTTTGTGAGCTTTTAATTTTCGCTTGTTTGATTTAATAATAACAAACTTCCACTGATTTCGGTATCGGTACTTATTTTCGTTGAAACGAGGTCAGCTACGCAGGAGTAATTTTTAAAGTGCCAAAGTGTGTGCACAATACACAAGGACACTCTCTCTTCTTTTTACTATCATAACCCAGTGGGTCGGTTACCTGACACTACCGGTGAAATAACAGGGGCAGGGCGGACTTTTTACATGCCCTTCCGAGGCATGGATCATCATCAGATGATCAGCCTGCATTATCCTAACCAAACTTGAAAACAACGACTCTAGAGCCAAGCTCTGTACCACTGGGCCACTTGGTATATACTTGAAGACATCAATAAATAATTGAATGCCTTGTGGAAAAATACGAGAATTATAAGTTATATGGAAGTTTGTGTTTACTGAAACGTTTAAAGCGTGCTCCGGGTAATTCTTTTGTAAAGAATAACTACCGTGAAGCGTACCACCTGGAAAACTCCTTTGTTGTTCAAAATTTTACTCTGGCACAATAGGGTTGTTCTCATTTTTACTTTTCAATAAATTATGTAGATAATAATCGTTATTATAAAGCGATTGATGCTTAAGTGGGTGGACGTACTTGTGCTACAGTAGATCGATAGGTAGGTACTTCTGATAATAATAAATTATAGTAATATACGTAATAATTTGATCGCGAAATTATTTCAAGAAAATAGAAGGTATTTGGCATGCGTCACTATATTGCATTGCTTTCTTAGCGCATTACCCCAACGGTTTAAATACTATTTCGTTAGATGGGTTACATTACTACTAAAATACTTCAAACATTACTTAGTCAGTGTCCTCGTCCTTTCATCGGGTGACTTTTGGTGACCATTGAAGGCTTATCATTTGAGGAAATATTTGTATTAGTATGGGGTTAAATATAATTTAACTTTTAACAAAAGAAAAAGTAATATTTGTTAACAATCTAGTTACTTATACTAAGTGGATAGCTAGAAAACCTTTGAATTGATAGTAACGAATCTCACTTACTTTCTACATTTCAGGAAGTAATAAAATATATTATGCACAGACAGAATACAATTTATATTTATGAGAACATAAAACTAAAATATGCATAGGGTATCTCACTCTTGCATAAAATATTGATGTGTAGAATTCGAGCAATATTTCAATTGTCAAGGTCAATATATCAATTTACAGAAGAATAAGTGTCCGTCAATTATATAAAGTGTCAATATTGAATTATATTAATTACTAGCTGTGCCCGCGACTTCGTACGCGTGGAAAAATTATTTAGGGCAGTGTTATAATAAATCTGTTTTAAAAGAAGTAGGCCTATGAAGTAATAATAATAGTTTACCGTCAAATAATGGCTCGGACATGCCATATGAAGACATAGGATTACCCCCAATATATGTAACTATATCTTGAATAGTCAGACATAACTGCTCAGTATCAAAAAGTACACAGAACACCATCATGACTACAAACAAATGGCGCAACCGCTGAGGACTTTCGCTAACAGGTACTTGCCAATGTTGATACCGATCCAGTTAGTGACATGCCCGGCAAGCCGCTTGGCATGTATATAACTATAAGGTATATAAGGTATAAATATAAGGTATAGGTATTACCATCCTTTCGGAGCTCAGCAAAAGAAGTAGACCCCGAACAACATGTAGATAGTAGAGAAGTTATTCGGATAATATTATTCGGATACCCCGTATAAACCCGGCCAATTTTTCTCGTTAATTTAGTATAGGATTTTTTCTTCGTGTCCATCTGTCTTTCTGTATGTCAAACCCTTTATCTCAGAAACAGATATCAAGCTAAAAATCATATCGAATACTCAGGATCTATAACTGTCCCTTGAAGCTGTGATAAAATCAGACTTGTTAGCCACCGCAACCAAAAGATACAGCCGTTTATGTCGCTAAATTTTGTCATTTTCCACACTTACATGGGAATAAAAACCTAAACGGTACTTCCCGGGAACTCAGAATCTTTAACGATAATCAAGCAACAACGTTTTAATTTAGTGCTGACTGCGGATAATATGCGAAAACATAAAAATATTATAATTTTTTTGAGCTTACTGCCGTTTTTGTCATGAATGTTTTGAGGTATTAAATTGAAACTTATATTACAAATACTCAGGTCTCTAATATCTTCAAGCTGTAATGAAATCAAAATTCTATGGCAAACAGATTTGTATGGAGCTCTTGATGCGCAAGTCCAACTCGCACTTGGCCACTTTTTATTTATTTGTATTATTATTACAACCTCGCTAACAAATATGTACGTACATACAGTACTTATCACAAAGGACTTTACAGTAAAAGTAATAACTAATTTTATACAAAAAACTTTCGTAATAAAGAAAGTCAAGAAAAAAACGATTGTCCCTACCTAGTATAAAAACTAAGAAATAAAAATATCAAGAAATACATAAATTTAAGTTAGTTATATTGACCTAACTTTTTTAGTTTAACTATTAACACGTGTAAATCAATATTCTATTTATTAGGTATGTATAATAGTTTAATTGTAAACAAACTATCCTACGCCTATACAAAAATAATAGTTGTATTTACAATCCAATATAAAATAAATGAAATTCACTTTTATCGAATGCCATTCTCCCTCGGTACGTTCGCTGCGAATAAAATTTGAAGCGGCGCGCGGCTCCCGGGCCGGCGCGTTTCCTACTAACGTCCAGCAAGTACGACATGATGTTTTTAAATTGCCATAACTTTTTTATTTATAAACCGATTTACATGAAACAAACACTAAATGTTAAGTGAAGCTTGCCGCAATATATTAGTGAAAAGTACATCTAAATCGGATAAGCCGTTTCTGAGATTAGCGTGCTCAAACCCACAGACAAACAGACAAACAGATAAACAGACAAACATACAAAAATTCCAAAAATCATTGTTTTGGGTACTATTGCGTAAATAAAGGTCCCCTATAATATTTTTTCTCAAATATCTTCAATGTACAGACACGACTCCTCTACAGATTTATTATATGTATAGAAAAGATATATAATTTATTTTTGTAAACAGGATATTCTAGTAAAAATAATTAACGGAAATTTCGACAAGAGATTTTTTCAAACTAACCGATATGCTAGTAGCGATGCAAAATAATGCAAGCGTGCAACATTTGAGAAATATCTGATATTAGGTTAAAGATTGTGATGGATTATGATGGACTGAGATTTAATATAACTACCTAACCTAATCTAACCGATATGTAAGTAGCGATGCTAAATTAAATAGCACCTACAAGCGTGCAATATTTGGGAAATGTCTGATATTTGGTTAAAATTGTGACGGATTATGATGGACTGAGAATTAATATTGATATCATAATTAAACATTTTTCTTCATTGTTATTTTATTTTATACCCATGTCATTACTTTAATTAAATCTAATAAAATAGGGTTTTATAAAGCTACTAGCTGTTCCCGCGACTTTGTTCGCGTGGTTTTTGAGTGACTTAAGCCGTTTATGCAGAGCACGCAATGAAAGTCTCCAAATTTTAATGTAATAAATTATCCCCGTTTTTGCAACATTTCTCACTGACGCTTTACTCCTATTGGTCGCAGCGTAATGTTATATAGCCTAAAGCTTTCCTCTATAATTGGACATCAAAATATAAAAAAATATATCCAACAAAAAATATTTTTTCAAATCGGACCAGTAGTTCCTGGGATCAGCGCGTTTAAACAAACAAACAAACTCTTCCGCTTTATAATATTAGTATAGATAAGCTTGATGTGGATAAAAAATTTCAACGTTTTGAAATATGACACTGTGTACATACAAATGTAAAATACAAAAATATACTGTAATAAATCCAAAGAAATGCGCATTTAATAAAATTAAATTCACGTCCAATAAATAAGTAAAACGTAACGTCTATTAAAGATGTATAAATAATTGTAAATTTACAGCCACTTTTAAAATGTATCCAGCTTCGGCTACTTTTATAGTGCACATAAAACGTGATTCGAGCTCCACTGGGAGCTGCCGACTCGGGGAGTCTCGAGCGGAGTAACCGTATACTTGCCGTGTATGCGCTATTTGTTTACTGGCTAGTGGCCACTAAGATTTTCTAAACACTTTACATAATATTTACTTAAGGTTGAGAGTGCTCTACATTTTTACTTTGATTTCAGTAAAATGTTATTTTTAACCCTCCTACAAAAACAGCCCCTATATCATAATTTGCCTCGTGATCTCCACAGATACAACATCTGTGGCATCGTAACTCCAAAACGGATGAAACCATTTTGGTCTTGTTACGTATACAGGGTGTCCCAAAAATCAACGATAAACCGAAAACGGGTGATAGGCCAAGTCATGACAGTTATGAGAAAAATGTGAAAAAAAATCTTTGTCATGTATTTTTCACATTATAAGGACTTTTAAAAATATCGGAAAAACTGACACCCTGTGATGGTCTTTCATGTCCTAAGACTACAAATATTACTTTTTTGTGATTTTTTTTTCGGTATTGTAGTCATGACTAACCCTTCTGTAAATCACAATTCATAATTTAAACATACCTGCCTCAGTTTTTAATAAAATGGTGTGTTTTGCCCAAGATTAAATTCAAAATAATTACTACACCCAACTTTAATCGTCTGTACTGTAAAAAAAAATTACTACAGTATTTTGGCAAGTAACTTTAAAAGATGGCGCATTTAATCTGGATTCCAAAATGGTATGATACTTGCTGGATTACTTCTTTGTTGAGGAAAAAAAAATTTTTTAACGGAACCGGATGTTAGGCCAACTCTGTTTAAATTTTTAAAATGTTGGTATTAAGTTGTTATGTGACACAGACAGTGACGCTCAGTGCGAGTGAGATAGATAGTGACGCCAACCCGACAACACAGTGATGAACGTGCAAAACTGCAGTACGTTACGATCTTTCGTTCATTGCGCATCTTTCTGTATCCGTATTGACTTCGTACTTACAACTGTGCTTCTGTTTATTGGACTTGATTTGCTTTGTGATTTGGTTTTATCTGCCCCGTTTCTGACGACCCTGGACTTGTTTTACTGTCGTATCTTCGGTTGTAGTGTGTGATTCCATTGTAGTGTGTTATCATGCCATCTCGATACACCGCACAAGAATACACCAATATGCATCTCATCTATGGAGAATGCTTATGCAACGCTAATGCTGCAGCTAGAATGTATCGTGAGAGATACCCAAACGCTGAGCGTCATCCTGATTATCGGGTATTTATTAACGTACATCGGTCACTCTTAGAGGGTCGATTCCCTAATAAAAATACCAGCGAGGGAAGGCCTTTCATACCCTACGAGGACGAAGTGCTCGAGGCGGTCGAACAAGACCCGAGTATCTCAGTACGTGGGATTGAAGAGAACATCGGAGTGCCCAAAAGTACTGCACATCGTATTTTGCAAAAGAACCAGTTTCATCCTTACCATGTACAACGAGTACAAAGCCTGTTACCCCGAGACTACCCAGAGAGATTGCAATTTTGTCAAACGATGTTGCAGAGATACAGAGATGATCCGCGATTCTTTGAAAAAATTCTGTGGTCTGACGAATCCACGTTTAAAAAAGATGGTTACATGAACCTCCATAATTTGCACGAATGGCACGTGGATAATCCACATTTGATGCGGGAAGACAGATCGCAGTACCGGTTTAAGGTGAACATGTGGACGGGAATTTTGAATGGTACTGTTATTGGTCCATTTGAGCTACCGGAGAACTTAACTGCCGAGGTTTATTTGGACTTCTTACAGAACCAATTACCAGATTTGTTGGAAGAAGTGCCACTAAACATTTACGGCAGCATGTGGTACCAACAAGATGGCTGCCCAGCACATTACGCTCGCACAGTACGAGAGTTTCTCGACCGAGAATACCCCGATAGGTGGATTGGGCGGGGTGGTACAATTTCGTGGCCTGCCCGTTCACCTGATTTAAATCCCATTGATTTCTTTTATTGGGGAACAATAAAAGAAAAAGTGTACTCTAAACCAATTCGAGATTTAGCCGAGCTGCGCCAAAAAATTACAGAAGCTGCTGAACACATTAATTCAAGAAGATACGCCCGTCTTATTACGCGATCATTTTTAAGAAGATGTAGGGCTTGCATTAGAGCTGAAGGCAAACAGTTCGAACATTTGCTGTAAATCTTTGTAAATTAAAGTAATAACTGAAGAAATCCATTGACTGACTTTTATTTCGAACTTGCACCTAAAACTAACTAATTACATACTTGATAACAAGGTGGCGTCTGTTCTGTATCTCAACCACTCACATTTTCAAAAGAGCGTTGTATTCATACCTGAAAATTGAAGTCTTAAAAATGCCTACACTGCAATACAATTTTTTTTTAATAAAAAAGCACCCGCACTTAGCGTCACTGTCTGTCTCGCTCACTCTAGACAAGATGACGTCACTCATCGTCGTCACATAACAACTTAATACCAACATTTTAAAAATTTAAACAGAGTTGGCCTAACATCCGGTTCCGTTAAAAAAATTTTTTTTTCCTCAACAAAGAAGTAATCCAGCAAGTATCATACCATTTTGGAATCCAGATTAAATGCGCCATCTTTTAAAGTTACTTGCCAAAATACTGTAGTAAATTTTTTTTACAGTACAGACGAATAAAGTTGGGTGTAGTAATTATTTTGAATTTAATCTTGGGCAAAACACACCATTTTATTGAAAACTGAGGCAGGTATGTTTAAATTATGAATTGTGATTTACAGAAGGGTTAGTCATGACTACAATACCGAAAAAAAAATCACAAAAAAGTAATATTTGTAGTCTTAGGACATGAAAGACCATCACAGGGTGTCAGTTTTTCCGATATTTTTAAAAGTCCTTATAATGTGAAAAATACATGACAAAGATTTTTTTTCACATTTTTCTCATAACTGTCATGACTTGGCCTATCACCCGTTTTCGGTTTATCGTTGATTTTTGGGACACCCTGTATAAAATGTTCTGAGTAACAATTCATCATCACCAGTTCACTGACTGGTTAACATTCAGAGGTGAGTAACAATTTTAAATTCGCTCGTAGTTGTAGACACAACGAAAACCATAACGAATAAAACCTCATTATTAGTAGGTAAAAATTCTTTGCATTTATCATGAACGTGCCCCGAATATATGCGCGATAACGTAGGAGCTAGTTCCAATTATGGCTGCCGCGGCGCGACGTGGTAATTCCCTATCGCGAGATCTTGATCAATATGGAAAATTAACATACGAGCCGTATTAACTATTAATCATTAGCTGTAGAGGGAAACGTGCTACAGAAGTTATTTATGGACTACACTACAGGGAACAGATTTAACGTTACACGTAGTAGAATATGTAGCATATAACTAAAATGTTTGTTGTTTCTGCGCGGGAATCGAAGACATGGCTTCCGTAGCCAAGCTGCAAACCTGGACCATGGAGGCGTATATTATGTGCATATTGCACTTCGTAGAGACTTAGATATAAAATGCTTACCTTCATCCTGGTTACTGCCAAGCAAAACTTCTGCATTGTGGAACTTTCCTTCCTTCATCATAGTATCTGGATCTTTCGGCAAAAATACTCCATCGACGGTCGGCGCTGACGGAAAACCCAGGATACCGGTGTACGAGTTCCACTGCTGAACGGATATAGTCTTAGCGTCAACTCCACGCATGCAGTCCATCACCAAACTCGGGTCTGCAGCGAGAAGACTGCTGTTACAATTGCAGTCGTCGATAAGAATCTTTCCTATGTCTTGAGCTCTCTCTCCGGTCATCCAACTCCAGGGCGCATTCAAAGTTCCCGATTGCAAAATACCTCTCTTGAACAAACCCTTCATTTCTGGTGAAAGCATGTGGAGACTGACGCTTCCTCCTCCGGCGGACTCTCCAAACAGTGTAATCAATTCTGGGTCTCCACCGAAAGCACGCGCATTATCTTTGATCCAACGTATAGCTAACTGTTGATCCCAAAGTCCCATGTTACCCGGCGCTTCCTCGCTTCCAGGCGAAAAAAACTTATTTAAATACAAAAAGCCGAACGCACCGACTCGGTACTGCATCGACGCAACGATGACGTCACTCGAAGAAGCCATTATGTCAGCCTTATACAGGTCAAGAGTCGCCGTGCCACTCATGTAGCCACCTCCGTAAATCCATACTAAAATAGGCACCTTCGGCCGCTCGGCCAGCGGCTTATCTTGGTGATGCCGCACTCGCAAATGCTGAGGCACCCAAATATTCAAATAAAGACAGTCTTCAGAAATATTAGTATTCGGGTTCCACATCTCTTCTCCCTCGAAGCCCGGAAAGTACTCGTACCTTTCTTGGTAGCAACTGTTGGGCATGGCAGTAGCTTCGAGAACTCCATGCCACGGGTCAATCGGCACCGGTTTTCTGAATCTAAGTGGTCCTAGCGGTGGTTTCGCGAACGGAATACCAGTGAATATGTGGACTTCCCTGCCCATGACCGTTTTGGCGTAGCCCTTGACGAGACCACTTTTGGTTTCGACGACGAGCGGATCATTGTGAAAGTTCTTGGGCGCCGAGCTGGTGGTGGGCGTGGTTTGCGTGGTGGAGGTGGTCGTGTCGTGGTGGTTCGCCCACGACCGGCCGCACGCGCTCGATATCCACAGGCATAAGAGCAGCTTTGTGAACACGATTTTGTTGTGAGCGATCATTTTCGACGATTTCGTTTCACAAGATTAACGAGTGGTGTGTAATCGAAAATAGTCGGCTAATTTGATCAAATATTTATTGAAACACATTTCTGTTCTCGAGCAGGCTTATAATGTTGTCCGCAGAGTCACGTTCCTGGAACAAGAGAATAAAATTTTATTTTCACATTAACTTTCAAGAGCTCAGATAGGCCAGATGCAACAGAGCAATAAATGATTAATCACGTGCGCTTTATTGGGAATGAAATGAAAAAATGCAATTTCTTGTTGAAATAAGTTTATCGTCGACGCAATTTTCGTACTTTTTGTATTATATTATTGAAGTTTTAATTTCTTGATGTACAATAAAATCTTGATAAATGCATTGACGAATGGCTGCTTTACTTGTAATAAGCCTTTGCAATCCATTAGCTGAGTGTAGAGTGAATTTTACGGCTGGTGAAATGGGAAATCAATTCCGACTATGTACACATCGGCTGAGCTCCCTCAATTTATTACTGGATTGATAGATGCATTCCGAATACAAACCATTATCTCTGAATATCAACTGTAATTGATATCCCTTATACCTGTATTAAGATGTTAATGAATGTTCGTTTGTTTGCTATCAAAATTTTCACAGCAAATTTAGGTCACAGCTAGCTAGGAAAATACACGACTGTATCTGCATTTATGACAGCTAAGATTTAAGTAGAATATTAGAAAACCTTTAAGTGATTTATCAAAGTATCATTCACATATCAGTAGACATGCAAATAAATTATTATATGAAGTCTGTGAATTTTAAATTCCATATTTATAAAATTGATATGGTCGGTTAATGGTTACATCTATATGTATATGCATAATATACAAGGCAAAAGTGAATGATGCATAGATGCACAGACCTTACTCTTGAGGCTTTGAGCAAAATTCAAATTTCTCTTATGACAAAGGCTATGGAAGTATTTGTCAAAATTCAATGAGAGGTAAAAATTATTTCGCCTGGGTGAAGCAGTGGGCAAAACTCTACGTGTAAAAGTTATCTCGAGAAACACTACCATAACTGCCCTAAAATCTTTAAAATCCAAAAAAGATTTTCAGTTTCTCACCCGTGGCACATATTTATTATATTCTAGAATTTATCCTCGATATACAAGGTGTAAAATAAATGAGTGATAATAGTGTAGGGTGTGTATGTGCCTCCTATGTAGAGTATACTGTGAAAGTCCCAGATATAATTTTGACTTGTATATTTCTATGATAAATGCCAAAATGTCATAAATTTGCCCATACAATAAGTAAAAAAGTCCCTCTCTCAGCGCTGGTACATTCACAGTAAACTTTAATTCTTTCTTTTACAAAAATAAAAAAATATCTTAATAAATAAAAATCTTTTGCTATTTTCTTGCGACAAAAAATACATTTCCAAAATGAGGAAAGGCAGTATAATCGTATCTCAAAGTTGTAATGACTGTTCTTTTTAAACGCTGTAAATATTTACTATTAGATAAAAAAAAAACAATTTATACAAAATAATTTAACGTAACAAATATAGTGTGTAATAAAATAATAAAACACCGGGTGTCGTTAGCTCTCGACACAATCACAATCCAACGGCACGCCGGGGACACATCGCTCTAAGCGCCCCAAATAATAAGGTACAAACAAACAAATGGCACTTATATTTCAGGAATCCTTTTCGTGTAGCACTTGAATTGTTTTTGCCCGACTGACAAAGGAAGGTAACGTTTTGTGACTGTATTTTGTAGTCGTATACAAATAATCTTTACATAATAACTGTTAACAGTTTTTTTTAACTTTCATTAAAAATTAAAAACTTATCCCAACGACTGAATCCTGAATAGTAAAACAGTAAGAGATGACGCTGATGTTTAGCTTTCAACAAAAAATTTTGATCAAAATCGGTTTTTCCGTTTGGGAGATAGAATGCCACAATACATTGACACGTCAAATTTATATCATCGGAGGCTATAAAGAATTACTACAAATTGTGGCATCATATCAAAAACAAAAGTCAATTATTTTTGAAAAATATCTTCCGAAGCGTGGATTCATTGCAATACAACTACCAATTAGACGAACTCGTTTCGAAATTTATCGGTTGGCATTTTTATAAAGGTACGTATTTATTTTAATTGAAGAAACATTCATAAAGAAAGATTCATAATATTTGACAATCAATGAAAGAGTGAAGTAAAATATAGACATATTTATTAACCAATAACACAAAGTAGATAAGGAACAAAGCAAGTATTTATTTTGCGTATTAATTTTATAAAAAATTACATAAGCATCAACCGCAAGCGCAATAAGCAAAACGGCGTTTTTAAGATTTCGTTTGAAAATTAAATGTCACGCTATCTAATCTATGTGGTCCTATCAAAATGCCTTCAGCGGTCTAAGCTTGCTTAGCATTCAATGACGACCTCCGTAGCGCAGTGGTTGAGCGTGTTGATGCTCGAAGCGAGAGGTTGCGGGTTCGAATCCCGCCGAGGGAACAAAAAGTTTTCAATGTTCCTGGGTCATGGATGTGTATTAAATTTGTGTATAATATAATAAAAATCTTAAATATTTGTATAGTATAAAAGTATTAAATATATTTCCGTGGTCTGATACCTGTAACACAAGTTCTTCGGATACTTAGCACAGGACCAGATTGACGTGGTGTAAAGCGTCCATATATTATTATATATTATTATTAATGAACTGATATTCTCAAATTTTGTGCAAGTCAACAACTTTTCTAGCGATTCGAGTGCTACATACATACAATTATTAATGTCCATGTCAAAATCATTAATAATAAATAATCAATTTGACCACTGGAATCATACCAAAAACACTACTCACATCTCATAATTCTAAGACACTCAACATTCACTTACATTCATCACGTTACAAAAAGCGGTAATAAATAATTAATGAACGCTTTACCTAAAGTTGTTTGGCCACAAGCCCGCAACTTCAGTATACCCCGCAAGGAAGAAATTAAAGTAACGAAAAACATAATAATAATAAGACATTAAATTACCCTTCCTTTTGGCTTTGCCGTAGTCGGGTAAAACGTTAAACTATTCCAGTTAAACCGTGTCACTCGTGTTACTGTATCTATGTGGCGGAGTGATAAATAAATTCCTGAACATTCGCCGGGATCCCCTCGGCGGCAGTATTCCTCGCAAATGAAGTTACGGTTACTATGTATTCACAATGTGTCTTGGCTGCAGCAGCTCTGTGACCTGTCGGCCGGCGGGGGTAACGAACTAATTATTATTAATGCTCCCATAAATGTGTATCAAGACGTGATTTTAACTTTGCTATGAGTCTGGAATGTTCTAAGAATTTATTTAATATTCAAGCTTTAACAACAAAATTTATTACTTTAACAACAAAATATATTAAAGGAAAGAATTATTGCAGTATGTACGTCGGTTTCAAATTTCCGTCCTATATACCAGGGATGAAATGGATATGAAATTTCGGATACGGATATGGATATTAAATTATTTCGGATTATCCGTTTGTTTCGGATAATTTCGGTTACGGATGTTACATTTTTAAAGTAGCAAAACTTTAATTTCGGATTCGGTTATGGTTATGGATATTTTTTAATATCGGATATCCGATAGTTTCGGTTACGGATATTACATTTTTACAGTAGCAAAACTTTAATTTCGGATTCGGTTATGGTTATTGATATTTTTTAATATCGGATATCCGATAGTTTCGGTTACGGATATTACATTTTTACAGTAGCAAAACTTTAATTTCGGATTCGGTTATGGTTATGGATATTTTTTAATATCGGATATCCGATAGTTTCGGTTACGGATACGGAGTTCCCTAACATCCCTGCTATATACTGATCCCATTTTAATAAATCAGTTGTCAATAGACTATTTATAAAAGAAATAGTGACGTAGGCTTTATAATAACTATTAAATAGTTGTTTTATCTGTCAAATAAGTTCCCAAGTAGAGTTTGCGGCTGCATTCTTGAGACCGAGTTTCAGATTGTTTTTTAATACGGTCCTTAAAAGTTTGCAAGAATCACAAAATACCTTGTTTACATTTCGAGATAAATTATACCAACTCGAATCAATAAATTATGACTGTGATCATTATATAATGTCTTTTCATTGATATAATTTCCTGTTTTCAAATTCTGTTTATTCTCGAGTGAAGTCATCATCATTAATTTAGTGGATAATAAACCCTCCGAGCTGTTAAATTATGGATATTATCCGTTTCAAGTGTTTACTTTGATTTATGCAAATTAATAACTTTAACACAAGTATATTATAATTTATAGCAATTAATAAGCTAACAATCACACTTTATTATACGGGCGAAAGTTTGTGAATTTTGATAAAATTTTGCTGACGCCCAGTAACAGATAGGCTTTTTTATAAAAAAAACAGTGGGATACTATTTATACGCAGGCAGAGCTACAAGCTATTGACGCTATTGTATAGTTCGTCCGAGATGAATTTAATGTGATTGTAAACAAACCGAAAACATCGAAATTTTCACTTATTCACATAATGTGCACACTTATCAACACTTTCACTGGAATCTTGAAATATCATACTTTAATATCCAATACATTTTATAGCAAATAAACAATAATTAATCTGATTAAACATTAAATGAAAAACTTCCACCGTAAAAAATACGCCATTTTGACACTGCCGACTGTAGAATAAAGTCTATAGTTTATGGATTGGATTAGTGATGTAAATTATACGATCGGCAATACAACTAATAGTAATATGTACTCGATTCATTTTTGGAATTCTACTTGCGAATAATTCTTTCCTACTGGAAATATTTAAAACAAAATTATTATATTTTTTTTCATATGTGTGAGCGTGTAAGAAAACATTACAATTTATTAATTCGATAATACCAAATAGGTGCACTTATTATTTCTAGTACAACGAGACTGATATAATAATATTAAATATTTAGTGTAATTGCGATTGGTAGGAAATATTGTATTTTTAAATTTTCCACTTAAATAATAAAAAAAAATGTTTTGAAATAGCTATTCCATAGGAATGCGATTTCAAAATGCAAACGTGTTAAGTGACCGTCTAAATAGGTTTTAACGGTGTTAGTTTTTGCAAAACGAAATGATTTATTGAAAATAATTAAAAACATATCAATAAAATTAAATACATTGCATTCATATAATATATTTTGCATTAGACTTTTTATGAATGAAAAAAAAGCTATAGCGAATCGATGTATCTTGGCAACACTTATCATAATGACTGTTAGACATACTGAGGTTAGTGATAATGCAGAACAGACTTCACAAAGTGTTCCCCCGCCCTCGCGTCTTAAAAGAATTATTTATCAAACTCATATTACCATATTTATTTGCATTCGATTACTAAAAACAAATCTAATCTAAATCTAAATAATTATGCATTTTTATATATTTTGTTACTGCAAATAAAACACGACTATACTACGACAATGTAGTCGTAGAAACGATAAAAGTCATACAACAACATTAATAGTATTTATCGATAAAATAAATCAAAATCGATTCATTTGAATCGTTTTCATTTCTTTGTATGTTTTTTCATCACTATCTAGTTTATGCATGTGTCATAAACGGGTTTGTTTACATTCACATTAAATTCATCTCGGACGTAGTATAGCACAATTACACACCCGAAAATATTAATATCGTGTGACATTCATTTGTACCGTGGTAAATACTAGACTAGACTAGACATAGCATAGGCTCACTTTAAATAATAATATATGTTACATAGTTAAATATCCTAATTAAGTAAAGTGTTTAAAACGAAAGCCGGTTGATGTATACTTTCCTTACTAATTCAAGCAGTCGTTCTAAAGTTTTGAAAAGTGTTTATAAAATATACGAGATTAATTCGATAAAATCGTAAAACTACAATACAATTGAAAACAATACTTCATAATTGTAGTTTTCTCTTTATTTATTTAATATTTTGTGAATATTAAGTCGCCAATAAAATACTTTAATTAATATATTTAAATTACATCAAAAATAAAAAATGTAAAAAAAATATAATTTTTGGTTTTACTAACAATAAAAGGGTTTCATTTCAAATCGATCTACACTAAGAAACGTTAGAGAAAAACCGGCAGATAGGTTGTGGCGGCAGCGAAGGTGGCGCGGGGGCTCCCCCACCCGGGGCAGTGGGGGGGTGGTCGGCGCGCGCCGCTCGATAAATCGATGCCCGCGATACAATGGTATGCGGCGCCGGCCTTGGGCTGCAGCCTGCAAGACACACCTCCACAAGTTCATTGCCAACGCGCCATGTCTTCCCAATTACTTATATAATATCCCGCCTGCCCTCTACACGTGTATATGTATTCTATATGAGCTCAATGTTTATATATCAACGACCTCCTTAGCGCAGTGAGCGCGTAGGTGCTCGAGCGAGAGGTCGCGGGTTCGAATTCCGCCGAGGGAACAAAAAGTATTCAATGTTCCTAGGTCATGGATGTGTATTAAATTTGTGTATAATATAATAAAAATCCTAAATATGTGTATAGTATAAAAGTACTAAGTATATTTCCGTTGTCTGGTACCTGTAACACAAGTTCTTCGGATGGGAGCGATTCAGAGCTGGTTTAACATAGCTTATTGTTGTAAGCGATTAGGAACATAAACTGATTTAACTTGAATTAGTTTAACTATTTACTTAAAGTTTGAACCGATTACTTTTTTTAATAAGATCTTTATGACATTGTAAAATTTATTTTAAAAAGAGTGGCGCTAGTTGCTGTTATTCCTCGCCTTAAGCTGTAACTGTAGTAACTAACTACCCTTATCTTTTTCTTTATTCACAAACTACAACTATAATCACAGGTACTTAACCTAATACAATAGCTAACTACCTAATTATATATACCTTTTAGTTATAGATAGATAGGTTATTGAAAATGTCTGTTAGTTAACTGATTGTTTAAAATTAGACTATATTTTTTATTGCATAAAAGGTAAGTATTATAAAAATATGACAGTTTACGAAGGGAATAGTTTATAAACAATTAATTTTAAGGAACTGCTGAATCTTTAAATAATTTTTGTGAAAACGCCCCATACGATGTTAGAAAAATAATTCCAATAATGCTGCATAAACTTTAACTGAGCCAAATTCACTACTCCTCTCGCTCAATTTTCACATTTGAACAAGCTTCACATATTAATATAACGATATCTAACTACAATAAAACTTATGTAACTTTGCTTTATTTGGCCATGACAACTAATTCATTCGACAACCTACTACACGGAAATTCAGGTTAGGCCCAGGCGTGCCTCAAAATGATAATACAATTTACAACACAATCTTCACGGCGCGCTCGCATGCCACGGTCGCATCAATCTCCACGATACAAATTGAAATGTTGTGATTATTAACTGTATCGCTAAAACTGACTATTGTGTTCAACGTCTAGTAGGTTCATACTTAACAAGGCATGAACCTACAAGACACTGGAAACTCTTTTAGAGATTCATAGACTAAAAAAGTTCCACCAGCGACTAGTAACTAGCTATACGTTTTGGTTAGTAAAATTATTGTTGTTTCAACGCGAGGGTCGAACCTAAACTCCCCTACCTACCTAAACCTAAAATCTAAAACCTACGGAATGGTTAAAAATAAAAAAAGTCTAGGAAGAAAGAGTGTTGTTGTGTACTGCGCACACACTTGGACACGATGGCTGAACAGGTTTCAACCAAACAGGTCGAAATGTGAAAAATTGGGATGTTATTATACAGTTCATTTATAAATTGGACATTTATAAGTGCTATTTAAAAGACTTAACCTCAGACCAAAAAACCTTATAGGTTGTACAATTTTTATTCATATTTCATTTTCCGTAATTATTTCAATTCTGATCTATGGTGAAGCGGAGCTGATAATTAAATTTATAATAATGTTTTATAATTATTATTTTACAAACATTCGTTGAAATTTGTTAAAATATCGCAGTATTTACACCAGGTATTACTTTAAATCAGATCCATAGTGAAATGTCCCGTGCCAATTATTTTTAAAACAAGCAACAATCGCAATCAATAGTTAAGTCTTACGGCTTAACTTATAACGTCTAAGAAATTTGAAAAGCGATACAGAAATAGAACATAAAAATATTAATTATATTAATTTCTATGAAAATAACACCGCCTACGCAAAAATATGTAATAATAAAATAAGCAAAGAACAGCCAGAAAGTAAGCTTTCTGGCTGTTCTTTGCTTATTTTATTATTACATATTTTTGCGTGATGTAATGTGAATGTCACATTATATTTCACAAGATTGTTTTGTTCTTGTGAAATGTAATGTGACATTCGCGTACGAATATAGCTTCTTTGAGGACACAAGGAATATATTATAAACGTATACCTCAAACAAAAGGTGGGTTGGGTAAAAATAGCTAAGCAATTCTATGTGTGAAGTTTACTTAACATTAAAAGTGTACATGTTTCCACTTAAGTTCCCGAGGGTCACAAAGGTACAGAAATATCTATTTGTATTTAGATCGGATATTTAAAGCTGACGTCCTTTTATGCCGGCCAGTTGATGGAAATAGAAACGAGGCCGAAGTGTGGGCCGTGACATATAGGACCCGAAACCCGTGAGTCGTGACGGCACGGGGCATGCAACTGCAGGGTGCCTTATAACTATGGCGATTCTGCAGGGCTTACTTACTCTCTGCAGGGCTTATCTACACTCTGCAGGGCTTACTTACTCTCTGCAGGGCTTACTTACTCTCTGCAGGGCTCGCTTACTCTCTGCAGGGCTTACTTACTCTCTGCAGGGCTTATCTACACTCTGCAGGGCTTACTTACTCTCTGCAGGGCTTACTTACTCTCTGCAGCGCTTATCTACACTCTGCAGGGCTTACTTACTCTCTGCAGGGCTTATCTACACTCTG
The DNA here is from genome assembly GCA_905187575.2 of Celastrina argiolus. Lineage (NCBI taxonomy): Eukaryota > Metazoa > Arthropoda > Insecta > Lepidoptera > Lycaenidae > Celastrina > Celastrina argiolus. Next base: position 11,198,949 of record LR994581.1, read on the forward strand.
CAGGGCTTACTTACTCTCTGCAGGGCTTATCTACACTCTGCAGGGCTTACTTACTCTCTGCAGGGCTTATCTACACTCTGCAGGGCTTACTTACTCTCTGCAGGGCTTAATTACTCTCTGCAGGGCTTACTTATTCTCTGCAGGGCTTATCTACAATCTGCAGGACTTACTTACTCTCTGCAGGGCTCTGCAGGGCTTACTTACTCTCTGCAGGGCTTACTTACTCTCTGCAGGGCTTATCTACAATCTGCAGGGCTTATCTACACTCTGCAGAGCTTACCTACACTCTGCAGGGCTTACTTACTCTCTGCAGGGCTTATCTACACTCAGCAGGGCTTACTTACTCTCTGCTGGGCTTACTTACTCTCTGCAGGGCTTATCTACAATCTGCAGGGCTTATCTACAATCTGCAGGGCTTACTTACTCTCTGCAGGGCTTACTTACTTTCTGCAGGGCTTATCTACAATCTGCAGGGCTTATCTACACTCTGCAGGGCTTACCTATACTCTGCAGAATCGCTGTAGTAGTAACAACTCATTGGTAATTTCAACATATGCATACATAAAAACAAATAACATGCTGAATTCTCGGTACCCTTTTTAATCCGAAATAATAATAAAATTAAATTGCCCAGAGTATTGCATACAATAACAAATTCGAAGAAGCATAAAAATTAAAAAGAGTGTTATATTTACATTTTGTTTGTGAGAATTAACAATGAGTTAATATTTTTGTTGTCTCAGTAGCTTTCAATTAAATTTAACAAATAGCGATAAATAAATCTAAACACAGTTTTGATAGAGAATGTTTATTGTTTAATATTGACGAGTTACGAACTCGAAACGATATCAAAAATATTATACTTTAATTTTAAGACTTTAATTTATATAAAGTAACTGTCTTAGTGAACTTCCTATTCTCTTAGAATTAAGTTTCTTGGCGCATTGACAGTAGCGCCACCAAGTGGGTCCAACTAGGACACTAAAACTTTCCTCGAGAATCACTCTATACAGGATGTAAAGAGAGCAGTCACTATAACTTTGAGATACGATTATACTACATTTCTTCTTTTTGGAAATGTATTTTTTTAATATTATTTTTATTAAAAGGAAAAAAAAATATTTAGTTTTTACCATTTCTTATTTTTTGTCGCAGAAATAACAATAAATCAATATTTTTTTTTAATTTTTGTAAAAAAAAATAAAAAAAAATATATAGTTCTAGAATGAGAAAAGGTAGTATAATCATATCCCAAAGTTATAGTGACTCCTCTTATGACACCCCTTATATTGGTGAAAAAAGGATGAATATCGGTGCAACAGTATTTAAATTATAGCGAACAGACAGACAGACGCGGCGGAGGACTTTGTTTTGTAATATTCCGAGTTTACAAGACCTGTCCATTTCCATTTTAGTTTCCTACCAGTGTAGAACCGACTTATAATATACCGATAACCTATATGTAATCACTATGTTGCCGAATATTATACTAACGACAGAGAAACGTCTGATTTGCATAAGCCACTCATTAAAGTACAATTTGGTGGAATTAAAAGAAATCGTTGTTTGTTCAGAATTGTCCCGACCTCGGCTCCTTGTTCGTGTTGTTAATGACCTTACCGCTTCTTGAACAAAAAGTGCAGGTCGCAGCGAGTCACGCTAAGGGCATTTAATAGGTATGTCGTTGAAACGGAACTATTTCAACGGCATGTGTTTACATACCTAACCTTGTGTGCATAATTAGTACCAGTGACCTAGTAAACTTTAGAAATATGTCTAAATAAAGTATCAGCCTCATTATTATGTTAATAGTACTTTTATGTCTATAGTTTAAAAACATCATCACAAAAATAATACTTTTAATTGCCTATGCCCATATAAAAATTATAGAAATTATATATTATATAACTTTATTCCCACTTTATTAGTTATTTTACAAATTATTTCTTAAAATACACGACCGGTTTCGACATAGTCATCATCAGGTGTACATTCAATAACATATGCCTAATTTTTTTAAATAACAAATCATGTTCTCTTAAAAAATTAGTAATTATAATAACTATACAAGTGGTTCCAGCTAAGCGCCTGTAAGTCAAATTAAAATGAACACGACTCAATTTTTTATGACCGCCATAAGCTACTTTACTACAAATTAAAACATAATAATATTAAAATGGTGCGTAATTAAAACTGAATTACTTTTATTGAGCTTAATTTCATTTGAGGATCCCTTTAAAGACGTCTACGAAAAGGCTACGACGCTCTACGCCGCTACGTCGTAGGCGTGCGTAGGCCGCGCCGTAGGCGTTCAAACAAAACTACCTATCCAAGTATCCAATAAACTAATATTTTCAATACGTAACGCCGTCAGATTGTTACTTTTGTAAAATAATATTGGCTTTATATTCTCAAAGGCGTGATCCCGTATCAAATATATTTTATTGGCATATAATATCTTTAGGGCTTAAACTATTATAACATTTTATTTCGAAACAAAACTTTTTACATAAAGACTAACATTATTATTATGGACTTATAGGATTATATTCCTACTTAAATATAGTTTACATATTCTGCTAATGCTTGTAAGACTGAAAAATCAAATGTGGCTTACACTAAAATTTTGCGTACATTATCTAAATCTTCTCAATTTGTGGTTTAAGTGTAATGTGCCATTAAACAACTACACCTAGCCAGCACATATATGTACACAATAATATACTACATACTTCACCACACACTTATTAAACTGAGGTCCTCGCTCCGGTATCCAACTATGTAAAATAACTGAGTATTTATGACACAATGGTTTGTTAAGAAAATATTTGTATTTACACAAAAGAAGATGATATAAGAAATGAAAAGTAAGTAGCAGTATAACGTAGTCAGGGGTCGCGTTTGCAGGTCGTGGTCGCGGGTCGCAGGTCGCGGGGTATCGCTAATTGTGCGCGCAGCGGACCGCCCACCACTACGCGTAATTGATGTCAACATAAACACTTACTCCGACGGTTGTTATGAACGCTTTGTTAAGATAAAACAAAATATAATTATCATCGTTTTTTAAAGCATGCATTAAAATCTCTTACCAGTATAATTTTGAAGGGTCGTCTATAGAATTTATAAAAGCAAGGTATTAATGTGGTACTAGAAAAAAAATATAAATTATGTGGTATTTATTGATAAAAGGAACATAATATTACTTAAAACAGAGCCTTATCTACTATAAATCCTATTTTCACTAAAATCCATTTAGTAGATAGATTTTCTATAGAGAATAACAAATTATCCATCGTCACAAACATTTACATTTAAAACTTTGCTAATAAAATTGAAAACAGTAATGGATGAATGTGATATGTATCAAAATTCTGATCTCGTTGAAATTGAGTTCAAACTGTCACTTAAACATTTAAGAATACGTCGTAAAGTATTAAGTACATTAATCTAAAGAATACTAAAGATCACGGCTCTAGAATCAATGTACTTAACACGTTACTACATATCATAAAGTGACAGTTTAAACGCTTAAATCAATTTTCTGGGGTTTTTTTCGCCATATCACTTTCATCCACTCATGTCCTCAATTATTATAATATTGAATGAATTATAACGCGTATGAAGGCATGTAATAATTATTAGTAATGTTGTACGATGTGGCCACGAGTCCTGCTCGCGTGCGGCGCCGCCATCACTCACAGCGTTTTCAATTTGCCGCCATCCCGGCACGCTAGTTGCCCGCATTCCTGAATATTACTCTAATGTAATACAATTATGTAGTACAACTAATTCCCTAGCTATTTCTATAGTAAAAACTTTAAAGTACTAAAAAATCTTTAAAAACTTTAGTAAATCAATATAAGCTTACATCAAAATAATTGCCGACTTAAACTTACATACATAACTATTGTGATAAATGCGTTAGTGACTGGGCTTTATTTGCGTTTCAGTACTCAGTCGTCAGACTTTTTCATCATCGTGAAATACGAGTATGTATAGTACGAGTGGCGAAAGCTCGTTCTCTTCTAGAGGGAAGACTATAAATTAGGCAGGAATTTGGTTGAGGGTCTTCTAAAGATAAGAGGCTAAGGGCGTGTTTCACCAAGCAATGTTAAAGTTAATCCTTCGTTAAATACTCGTATCATGTTATCCCTATCGTATTTCCTGTCAATATATGAGAAGGCATGTTATTTTAACATGGCGTTAACTTTAACATTGCTTGGTGAAACACGCCCTAACAAGGCCAGTAGAAATAGAGTTATATGAACTCCGTGTCTGTATATAATGAACCTTGCAATTTTATATTATGAACAGCGCGCCTTTATATTACGAACCCTGCGCCTTTATGTCATGGAGCAACTTTATATTATAAACCGCGCGCCTTCACATTATGAACCCTGCGCTTTTATATTATGAATCCCACGGATCTGCTAGGTACGGCACACTTATAAAAACGCTGCGTAATGTACTACGACACAGATAATACAAATCCGATAATCCGATACTTAAGCTGCGTTATAAGGCTGGTATTCGCGAGGCAAAGCCGCCAGGCGGGATGCGGGAGTGACGCGGCCGTAAATCATACCTAATTCTCTCCCGCACTCGCCCCTCTTCGTGAGCGGAATCTTATTTTCTCTTCAACCATTTTTCTCCATCATATTACTCTAGTAGGTAGTCCCTGTACCTTCGATGCTATCAAATGTGGGGTGGCAAATGTTTAGGAATATCGGATGCAGAAATTGCACATAATTTTAGTTTCTAAAATTGAATCTAAAAAAAAAATTAAAACTGCCTTTCAATAAAGAACGGTCATGAATCATTATATTAGGTCATCATCATCAGCCTGAAGACGTCCACTGCTGAACATAGGCCTCCGCCAAGGACTTTCACAACGACCAATCGTGCGCTGTCTGCATCCTTGTGCTAGTCACCACGCTTGGCACGTTAGTGACCACAGTAAGATGGTCGTAATACTCAGGCCGCGCTGCTGCCCACGAACCTGGTGTATCCCTTAGTCGCCTTCTACGACACCCCCTTGGGGGGGTCCAATTCTTTACGGCCGGGAACCACGCGGCAATTAAATATTAGGTATAAAATTTAAATTATCCGTGGGGTGCTGGAGAAAGAATAGTACCCTCCCATCTACCACCATTCCCGTGGGTATTGTGAAAGAGGAAATATTTACATCCGGAAATTGGCAGCAGCGTTTCCGCGGACATTGAGATCTGAAAACTGCGCTCGCCAAACCGCTTGCCAAGTGAAATAAGTACCCCCCCATAGAATACTTTGGAGGATTCTTATTTCCAGTAATTTACGTTTTAGCTGAAATGATGATGAGGTATTTATACTCTCGTCATCAGTGATAACTAAAAAGTAAAATGAAACACGATTATTAAAATAGTGATCGTCCTGTGGTAACATAATTTAATGAAACTATTGGTTATAAATTATTACCACCATTATTCATAGATTTTTTTAAGTTTCGAGTAATTATACTAAATTGTCAGCTATAAAATATCAATGCATAAATATATTAATCAAATATGAATTTTGTGTATTTATTAAAAATATTATCATTCTGCACTCTATCTCTATAAAATAATCATATTTATGGATGCTTCACACCACGTCAATCTGGCCCAATGCTAAGTATCCGAAGAACTTGTGTTACAGGTACCAGACAACGGATATATATTTAATACTTTTATACTATACACATATTTAAGATTTTATTATATTAATACACAAATTTAATACACATCGCCAGAAACAGTATACAGTATAGATATTGAATTATGATAACAACTAACGAGGTCAGGGGTGAGCAGGCCGCTGGGCCCACATATCCTTATGTAACTTCAATTAAACGAACCTACAAATCAATTTGGCGACGGGCCAAACAATTTGTGTGAGAGGCTGGCGTAATACCGCCAAATATTGTATTTAAAATATTTTCAGTATAAAGAAAAAATCCAGAAATAAAAATACTTTAGAAATTTTACTATATTATTGAAAAATGTTTAATGTCTTTATTATAACGGCCAAAATTTTTTTACTTGAAAAGTAAAAAAAAATTGTTTACCAAAAATATTTTACCCCTATTTACGACTACTATTATATATTTGTGAGTTATTTAAAATCGATACTCGACGTAATTAGTGAAACCTTATTTTAGTTTAGTTAATTACGAGTACATTCACAAGTCACAACCCGGCTTCAACCGATCGAAAGTAAATAAAGTTATTAATCCTTGTCGCTCCTGCGCCATCTGACAGCTGATTAATTCGTAACCTCCAACCATTTTATACCTTTGGAAAGTCACGTAACCGGTAGAGTGACAGCCTTTGAAAAGCCTCTTGGAAACTTTGCCACATAAAAATTTCATAAGCGATATACGAGTACAATTTACCTGAACTGAAACGGTAGAGCATATTTAAAACGAGTAGGTTGACTTCTAAAGATCTATTTTGACTGACTACACCTCGTTTGAATAATGGTTGAGGAGAGAAAAACATTCGCAAAAATATTGATTAGGAAGTCGGAAGGTTGGAACGTCCGCAATAAAATGAAGGTGCAAAAACACGAGGAACATTTTCACGATGATAAGAATATTATCGGAAATTAAAAATCAAACCTTTGTCTTGCGAGCGGAAACCGCTCCGCCTCAGTTCCCCAAAGCCGAATTAAACTGCCCTCTATTGATTTTCTATTAGCCCATCGAAAGCGTAGGCGACTCACCAAATATTGTATAATGAAGTCAGTAGGTATACTATGTATTTGACACGGGCAGTAAGTACAGAACGACCACGACAACAATGCCTTTTGGCAATTGACGTTTTTTACACACCTATGATTTCCATGGAAAAAACGAAGATTGTCTGTGTATAATAGCAACATGGTTACAGATACGAATCTGTTTAAACCGTTATATAATAAATTCTTCGTTTTAAAAAAATATCAAATATACTAAATAATGAATACCTCAGATAACCTAAGAAAAAACGTTTAAAATAAAGCAATATTTCACCGTTTTTACGTTATATCATAAACTATATAATATTAAGTTTTAATAACATATTAAACTTGTAAATTAATTACTACGTCATTAGAACTTATCTGATTATATAATATATATTTAAAATGATTTAATAGTTAGTTTTCAATACGCATACTTTAATTTTCCGACCTATTAACAGTCATTTTCACAATTTTCCGTACCGAGGACTATCATTATAGTTTGTCACTTAACTTTACCTTACGCAAATTGCCTTACCTGCTGTATTTTATATTAATTTATTCTCGATCAATGATCGGTTATGTGACCGAATAAGGAGTACCTACTAAGATGTGTAGAGTTCTAGTTTGGGACTAACATACCAGTTATAGCTTTCGGTCCTTTCGAAAAAAGAAGACAATACATCAGCGAAAAACTCACTCTATCTTTAAATTTAAAGGTTTGAAGATCACTTCACACTATTTGGCGCAATATATTAAATAAAACCATTTATTCATTGTTATAAATATTGTAATTCTGAATATATTATGATAGGGAATCAACGTCATCAAACATCGCCGTTTAGGCCGTGTGTCACCAAGCATGTTAAAGTTAACGCCATGTTAAAATACCATGTATCTCATTCATTGACAGGAAATACGAGAGGGATAACATGACGTTAACTTTAACATTGCTTGGTGAAACACGGCCTTAGTCTCTTTAGTACGCCTTTGTGAAAATCAAAACTTATGGTACATTTTTTCGATAATAATATAACATTTTTCTTAAGGATTCTTTATTAAGTTCATGAAATTTTATTTGCAAGAGGAGACCTTTTAATAATAATTATTGTTTGTTGAAAACAAAGAAATAAGGAATTTAAATCTCAAACCTCACCTTGACAACCTATTTGACAGATAAAACAACGTTTCGTTTCACTTTTAAAAATGAAGAATTTAACTTGACATAACGGTAAGTGTGTTCCATTTTTCGCTATCCTTTCTAGCGTCTAGACTTTGACAGCTGCCATCGCATTCGCGTCCTAGCGCTCGCGGAAGTACTAAAGCGGTCTAGCTCTCAATGCCGTCACCGATTAAAGCCTGTTTTCTAACAAACTACAACTGTTATGGCAAATTAAAAAATACCTGTATAAAGCTGATATTTTAGGGAATAAGAATATGTGAAAACTAAATTATAACTCCTATCTTATAAAGTACAAAAAAATGTTGAACTTTACAACACTGGTGAAATTTGAGTAAAATATTTAATATTTACAAGTTTTTACGAAATATTTCATAACTTACCTCAATAATATTTACATAGTAATAAACTAGATTATATAAGCTTTTTTTTGATACCAATATATAATTACTTCAAAGAAACAATTTAGTACAACAAATCAAAACAAACTACCCATTCCTGCATGAATTTCATATCGCCTCCTGATGACAAATAACACGGCAAGATGGCCGACCGGCTAAGGCCGCTACAGACATTATAATATATAGGATTATTTCGTTTCAGGAATAAGTTGTTTTTTTTCGTTGGTTATGAGATATTCAGTAATTATATTTAAATGAAATACGTTATTTATTTATTTTTTTATGTTAAATTACGAAAATAAAAAAATTGTACATACATAAAAAATTGTATTTTTTTTTTCCAAATAATTATTTCCAAATAAAACCATACCAATTATATTAAAGCATACCATGGTTAAAAGTAATATTGAAAAACACATTTCGAACACAAAAAACATTTCCCGTTTTTAGTTTGTACATACCCCTTATTTCGATACGTAACGGGCGGCCATGGTCGCCCATGTCAAAATTCTGAGAATGAACAATAAAAACGTGTAATCCTAAAATTCTTGCTATATTTCTTTCGTTTAACTACACACATATATTAATAATGACCTATTGTTCCAATTACAATAAGTACTTTACTAAAATAAACAACCTGTAATACAAAAAACACGTAGCGAAAAGCCGGCAAACGCTACGTGTTTATAGGCAAACAACGGCGAAGTTTTTATAAACATCATATCATACTGTGGATGCGTATATATTTGTAGATATCATGGAATAATTAATCTTTAGGATTATTATAACATATAACACTCATTACAATTGTTTAAAAATACATTGTTACTTACATTTTTAAGTTGAAACTCGAAAACACTTGTAATATGATCCACGCACTTGAAACTTGACACTTGACTGAGGAATTTAATTTTTTTTAGAAAGTTGGTGTCGCCTGTCGTAATGTTTTACCATTGAAACGACGCGTAATTTAATAAAGCACCATCTAGCGAAACACTTGTGAACCTCTTGAACACTGCCATAGATAAAAACACGTTTCTGTGGGGCGAGTTGTATGGGCTGCCGTAGTCGCCCGGACGTTTAACTCCAAAAAGTTTTGGGCGACTATAGTCGCCTGGACAGTTGAGAGGAGGTACAGTTTGGACCATGGTAAATAGCATACGCTGTTTCCGAACTCAAGACTGGCAGTTCGATGACATTTTCCGTCCGGTAATTTTCAGTGTACAGGAATTCTAAACCGTGGATGATTTTAACGTTTAAACACGACAATTCTATCCGCAGTTTAAACTACAAATAATATCTCCCCTCAATTAGTAACGGGTTCCGAGCTATATAATAGTAGCAAATACACATAATTATCTCCTCTCGATGTGTAACGGGTTCCGAGATGTATGTGTTTGCAGCAGGTTTACTCCCGACACAATCAAGAACTGAATCAGTTCGATCTCAACGGCTTTTAGTGTTTTATTTGATGGTTTGCTTTGAAATTAATAAGGATATAGAAAATCGTTACATGCGAGTAACTTTTTGTAGTCCCTACCATATCGTATCAGTTTGGAGAGAAAGGCCCCAGGGTGCACACATATTTATGCATAAAGTACTCGTACACTTTAAGTTAGTAGCAAATTGTGGGGTAGAAACTAGAGGCCGCCTGTAACACAATCGTAGTCAAACGTGCCCGCTAGTACTGTCATGAATTATTTCTCAAGGCTTTCTCGGCGAGGCCTTAGCTCCGTAAATTCTTTACCAGACGTAATAATTCAACGTTTGAAAATGTAAAACGTTTCTGACTGCCGGCGGAAAATAAATGAAAATTATCATCGGAATTGCAAGCGCAGAATCAAATTAAACTAAGAATTCCTTTATCTGCGTTACTGGATATTGGATAAGATATTTTGTTTCGTTCGTTTAAAAATTCATTTCGAAGTCCCTCGTAATAATAATCTTGGAAAACAAAGTTTGAGCTGAAACAGTGATCCGCCATTTTGCAATTTCAGTTCACGTTTGATACGCGCAGACGTCACACACAGATGGTTTATATATTCACAAACGAGATATGCTTTGAATTCGCTTTGAATCGCGCTGCTAAATTTTCCAAAGCTATCTCGGGATGCTGCATGTGTTATTTCTAATTGGAGCAGTCGACTCTTTTATGTAAAAATACTTTCATTTTTATAAAACTGGCACAAAAAAATAATTTATAAAACATCAAACATTTAAAGTTTTTATTATTTTTTTTAATGTTTTTATTAATTACTTTAAATTGGATACGTTCGATATAAGAATACAACATCCTAGTTTTTTTATATTTTGTTTTTCATATCGGAGTGGGTGGCGTTTCCTTATTATGTGTTCCTTTGTCATACATACTCGTATTAAAATATATTATGTGTAATGGAAGCGTCCATAGATATTGTTAATATAAGGCCGGGTGATGCATTTGTTTTATAGTATACTGTTGTGAATTAGGTTTAAAACAATGTAACGTCACACATTGACATTGACAGAGACTTTGATGCCTATGATACTCTATATCAGTCGTCCAAGAGAGTATAATAATATGAGAGTAGGACATAGGTACCTAGTCATAAGATGTATCATAATATATTACGTGGTATTGAATAAATTTAATGAGTGAGTAAAAGTCTATATTATTAGACGTGTGCCTGGACCCTAACCAAATTCAGTGACATTACATCAGCATTCACATGCCCATCTCTCTCTGTACATCCTACTAGCTAGAATGTAGAGAGCTTATATGGGAAACGAATATGTATGTAATATCACTAGTCTTTATAGTTTATTCAGATGTCAGGTCGATGCTCCACTCCAAACTTTGTCGGTGTAACCGCTAAACGCTGCAATTTGTATGCAGCATTACTTTAGACGAAACAGTTGAAAGTTAAATTGCATACAAAATGAACGCTCACCCTTAGAGTGTGTCCAATATAGACTAGCACAAGACCAGCACCTCCTATATGGCCTTATAGGAGGTGGAGGCCATAGAGTTTTTTTACTTAAAAGAAAATAATTTAAAATTATATTTTTATAACATTATAAAAGACAAAGGAATAAGTCAATACAGAACAAACTCGACTGAGTTGGGTCGTCTTATAGCGGAGACCCTATGGCCAACTTACAGCATGATCAGCTCCAGTTCATCCTAATATTCTATTTGACATTTCAACATAATGGGGATATGAAAATCGCGTATAAAATCGCCGCTTGCGTAGCGTGAGGTATCCGATATGTCAAATAACAATGTTAGCGGGTTGGCTACGTGGATTTTATTTTTATTTAGATTAATGTCGCGAGTATTCAATATACAATACGTTTGATGAATTATGGCAAATATATTAAAAGTAACGAATCAATGAATGTGACTGCCTTGACTTTTGAGACAGTTTTATCTTTCGGTTTTATTACAAGCAAAATAGAACTTCGTAACACTGTGACATGGTGAATACACCAGATTATATTCAATTATATTTAAATGTATATATTTAAATATTTTCCTGCCACCCGTTATATATTGACATTGACAGCTATACTTTAGAACCTGACTCAACAGTCCGCCACCTAGTGATACAAAAAACTATAGACCCCAGTGGACTAGGGGATTTAAAATTTAGCGTACAAAATTTTATTATATATACTACAGTTGAGAGTAAATAGAGTTTGTATAACAATTAACTAAGCGGTATCAAGTAGCTATCTAAGCGTTAGCCGCTGATATAAGTGGCGATTACGTAAAGCCTCCTGAAGGTAATTAATTTCAATCTAGAAAGCATTTTTTGTACCGCGAGGTCGATCGATACAGCTTTAGGAGCGCAATGGTCAAGGTGAAGCCCGGCCGAATATATTATTCCTATCTTATCCGATAAATTGAGGTCATTTCTTTTTCTACAAGTGTTTATTTTAAAGAAAGCGTTGTAATACGGTTTTACCTTGACTCTTTCGTATGCCGCTATGCCATCAGAATACTTATAACGGCTTATACTTTTATTGGCGTTTAAAGTTATTTTCTATTAGAACATACAATGTTGATAAAATTTGCTTGTCTATTTCGCGCTAAGTGCTGTTTACATAAATTTAATTATAAATACCAAACTCAAACTTGCCCTGCGTTAAAAAAATAATTTCCTACTCTATTCACCTACCTAATTGTTACGCGGTAAAGTATAATGTCAAATTATAATATTATGATATTGACGCATAACTTACGTAGAAATTATTTTTGAAAGTAACTGTTACATTATTTAATTGATAATCAGAATAGTTATATAATACCGTGTATCTATCGTACCGTGTATATTATGTTAATCGGTTAAAATGCTACTTTTGATAACCTAGGAATAACTTATCTTCTCTTACATGATTTGATTCTTAATATTTTATTAAGAACAAATTATATATATTTAACAATAGTACTAAATGTAAAAGCACTTAAAATTCAAATTCAAAAGAAATTTAAATAGAAAAAGAACTTTTATTTAAAATTCAGTATGAATTTAGAACACAGGTAAGTTGGCGGACTGCCAGTTGTAATGCAACAGTTGAGGGGAGAAAACTTAAAACTGTTCAAATATTTAATGAATTTAATTTTACTACAAAACTTTGAAGTCATCGTTGTAAAATACTCAAAAATGCTGTATCAATACTTATATGTCAATCCTGTTTAACCTTAGTATTACAGACACGTATTTAATATTATGTCATACAACATGTAAATAACATCGTCAAGAAGATAAATCTACCTACCCGCTCTTCTATAGTTTTTCATGTAGGTACGAAATAAGTTTGAAAGAGTTTATAATGACACTCGAAAAACACTCCCGGGCCTGAGGGAGCAATCGATAAGTTAACAAGTGCTTACCTGAAGAGTGCCTCAGGTCGCTTAAAATTAGGTCACCCTTAGAGAAACGAGGAGAATGATAACATTTAATGATGAGCGACACGCAGTTATTCGTAGTTCCCACACCCACGTGGGTCACAGACCGTAAAATGCGGTCGTGACCTTGCAAAAACTTGTTAAATATGGGTCAAAATTAGCACGTCAGCATTTTGCAAGTGCCGACCCCTGCTGACCTTTAGCAACCTATTTAGCGAGCCCGGCTCAATTGATTGAGCGGTGTGTGTGACGGTTAGTGGACGCTTCTGCGGTTCACACTTACCTACTAGTGTTTAGAAAGCGGTTGCAGAATAGGCTTAATTAAATACAAACAGTTTAATGTGCTGATAACAAACAGACAGACTCTACCTTTTTTTATTTATATATTGCACATAAAATAATATAATCTCAGATAATAAATAATAGAACAATACGCAGATAGAAACCACTCAACTGTTACATGCCAGTATATTCACCACCTCATTATAATATTATATTATCACGATTTATGTTCGGCTTAGAAGTAATGCAAGGATAATTGAAATGCGGTTTAAGATCAAGTAGCTGTCTCTTGACAAGGTTTAAACCGCAAACCTAACTCCCAACCGCACCCAGCAATGTTTCAGTTGCGCCAATCGATGGCGGCTTGAACTTTCAAACTGGGACTCTTCTAGCTTAACCAATTCATAAGCCAGGACCAGCGCTGAATGTCATACAATGTATAAGTACATAAAAAATGGTCACAGATAGTCACAAATTGGTATCTAATATATAAAAAAAGAAGACAGGGGAGACCTTTAAAAAGATGGAGTGACGACTTAGAGAAAATAGCTGGAAACTTTTGGCCGAGATTGGCGCAAGATAGAGACAATATGTGGCACGGTCTGGAGGAGGCTTACACTTCGATCGGCGGCCCTTACACTTAAAAATACTAACAACATAAATTAAGTACAAAACTAGCACTACTAACGAACAAGTAAGAATACATACGAGTATAAGTTAATATTGTTAAAATTTAACGGAAATAAAGGCAAATAAATAAATAAATGAATAAAATACAGCGCAGCCAATAGGCAAAAGGATTTTAGCAGTACATGTTTGTTTTACCGTAGCGCCTAAACAACTGATCCAATCTTTAATATTCAATTCACAACATGGTTCGTTATTTTTTTTAATTATCGTAAAGTTATGAAATATCTTAACTTTTATTACATGCCTTTAAAATCTTTATAAGAAATGTATATTCTCACAAACTACACAGGTATATAATTGAATTCGTAATTCACTTGAATTTATTCTATTGTAAGGTAAAAATCATAGGGTAAAATTTAGACCTACCTATATATACTATATACCTACATTATCCATTTTACTATACTGAGATCGTCCTTGATATGTCCCATACAAAACCAACACACACGTGTTAAATATTCATGAAATGGGACACGTGTTTTTATATAATTTGTAATTTACATATTTACATGACCGTGCAAAGCTACTACTGCTGAATGAAAAGACTCAAAGTTCGAATAAATATGTTGTACACACACTGTGCAAATTTCTTAACAATAACATTTAGAAATTTAGTTATATTTAAATGGATATGTAAGAATTAATAACAATGGGAAAAGCTTATTGTAGTTAATTAAATATTACCTATTACCTGTAGCTTCACACGATACTTTATTGATTTCACCCCCATAAGAGTAAAATAATAAAAAATCCACTCTTTGTAATACCTACGTGTGCGAAATTTCAGTTTTCTAGCTTTAAACTCATTGGGCCTTGACACATCAGTCAATTACTTTTTACATGTATAAGTAATATATAAATATAAAAATGTTTGTATAGGATTTAATTAGTATTCTATTAGAAATATCCCGGAAAATATTAAGAGAATGTCACAGTATCAGATAAATAACATCATAATTAATTAATTGTTAAGTTAAACAACAGGCGATAGCATAATAAACATTTTCAACATCAGTCCGTCGGTGAAGTGAACTATTAATTAAGTTTGCTAAAGACTCCTGTTCTGTATTACTTCAGCGCTCGAGGCCTGGCTGGCTGCTTTGAGGCTCTGTACTTCTCGCTAATTTTTTTTATTTTTTTTTATAATCATCCTTTTTTCTTGCAATCTGCCCGTTACATGGCATTTAGCTAGAGGTTATGTATTTTGAAAGTGACTTGAATGAATCTAGCCCAATAGCTAGTTCAATATAATATATTTTCAAGATATTATATCAGGTCTTGAGGGGCTCTTCTTTTAATTCTATTGAAAGTGGTGGTGTTCTTAAGCATTAAATCACTAGCCAGTGGATTTGGGTGACTTTCCATACGCCTAGAATATGATTTCAGTCTTTGTGTTATTTCCTGCTTGACCATTGGTACATGTAGGTCACGGTGTAGTTGTTTGTTGGTGATATACCATGGTGCGTCTGTTATTGTGCGGAGAACTTTTGACTGAAAGCGTTGTAAGATTTCCAGATTTGAGTGGGATGCAGTTCCCCACAGTTCTACACCATATGACCATATCGGTTTTAAAATGCTTTTATAGAGTAGTAGTATGTTCTCAAGTGACATTTGAGATTTACGATGTATCAGCCAATATAATTTTCTGAATTGCAGACTAACGGCCATTCTTTTGGTAAATATATGTTTTTTCCAAGTGAGCCTCTTGTCTAGGTATAAGCCTAAGTAGCGCACGTTATCTTGTTGCGGTATTTCAATACCATTTAGTTTGACAGGAGGACATACCCCATGTCTAAGCGTAAAGGTCACATGGATTGATTTATTTTCATTAGCCTTGATGCGCCAGTCACGCAGCCATAGTGATATGTCGTCAAGAGTACTTTGTAGTATAGCTGTTGCTTGGTCTGGGCTTTCGTGTATTGCAAGGATTGCTGTATCATCAGCGAATGTACCCACTATCACTTTGTCATTTACTGGCAGGTCATACGTAAACAAAAGGTATAGAGCTGGGCCCATAACACTACCCTGTGGGACTCCCGCTTCAATCTCGTGTAGCTCAGATCTTTCATCTCCACACTTTACATAAAAATGCCGATTTAGTAGATAGGATTTTACTAATTTATAAAGGTTAGAAGGAAGAGTTTTGAGTGTTTTATATAATAAGCCCTCATGCCATACCCGGTCAAAGGCTTGGGATATATCAAGAAAAGCAGCAGTGCAGTATTTCTTATGTTCAAAATATGCAAAGTTAATGCCATTCACAAGTCTGTGTACTTGTTCTATAGTCCCGTGAGCTTGTCTAAAACCGAACTGATGCGGTGGTATAATTTCTGAATGTCCTATTTCACATAAGATCCGTTTTAGTAGGAGTATTTCTAGCACCTTGGATGGTATTGGAAGCAGACTAATAGGGCGGTATGATGTTACTTTTTCTGGTTCTTTCCCAGGTTTTAGTACAAGGATTATTTCAGCTGTTTTCCACTGCTCCGGTATGTAATCCCGTCTCAAGATAGCGTTATACAATTGTGTAAGAAATGTTATGCCGATCTCAGGAAGCTCTTTCATGATTTTAGCTGTTATTAGATCGTACCCTGGGGCTTTATTCAGTTTAAGTTTATGTATAGCTAGACGGACTTCACTTTTAGAGAATGGTCGAAGAGGGTCTGTGTGCTGGTGAGTATGAGACAGCGTTTTCATTACTTCTTCCTGCTTTGATGACCCGAGATCTGAGTTGGGTGTAAAGGTACGAGATAAGTGTTCTGCGAATAACCTTGCTTTGTCCGCGTCAGTTTTAGCCCATTCACCATTATCTTTTCGCAATGGTGATTGAAATGTGATTGGGTTTTTTATGGATTAAATTGTTTTCCATAGAGAATAATCCGTTGCTGGTGTGGCATCTAACTTTTTTAGATATTTTTCTTGGTTTTCATCTTTAATAGTTTTTAAGGCGTGTTTAAGTTTTTTCACCAACCTATTGTAGGTACATTTGTGTTCGGGGTGTCTGGACTGTTGCCATCTTTTTCTAGCTTGTCTCTTTTCTTGTACTAGTTCCTTTACCACTAGAGGATAAGTAGGTATGTATTCAGTTTTTTTAGTTGGGGGTGTTGAAGCCCAGGCTGCCGATTGAACACATTTGCTAAAGATTTCAACTGCATCTGTGATATCGCTGTCGGTTTTCAGGGGTATTTGAGTATTCATGATATCGTTTACATATTTTCTGAATTGGTTCCAGTCGGTATTTTTGGTATGTAGTTTACAAGAGGTTGCTACTTTAATAGGTTCGTTAGAAAGTTCACCTATAATTGCTGTATGATCTGATGATAGGTCAAAGCAAGAATTACAGCTCAGAGACGAGGCAGAGAGACCTTTAGTTAAAAAGAAGTCTACCAAATCAGGCTTCATTTTAGTATTTGTGGGCCAGTATGTTGGAGTGCCAGTAGAATGTACTTTTAGTTTTAGTTGATGAATAGTTTTACATAGTTCACGTCCTTTAGGGTTAGTCATTCTAGAGCCCCAATCAGTGTGTTTTGAGTTATAATCGCCTCCTGCAATGAATTTGCTACCCAGCATATTTAAAAATGATGTAAATTTATCACATTTTATGTTGTGTTTTGGAGGTATGTATAAAGCTGTTATTGTTAGGGGTCCATCCGAACATTCGATTTTTATGTTTGTGGCTTGGATTTCATAGCTACAATAAGAGCTTTCGACATAATGCTTAATATTCTCTTTTATTAACACCGCTGAGCCTCCGTGAGCTGTACCATCGGGATGGTTTGTATAGTATATTTTATACTTCTTAATATTGAAGAAACTTTTGGAGGTGAAATGAGTTTCAGATACAAGTAGTATGTCAATATTGTGTGAATACAGGAACATTTTTACTTCTAAAGTATGGTTTGACAGGCCATTGGCATTCATTATTATTTGATAGACTGCGATTTGTAGTAACTACAACTACAAGCCGCTCAAAGTAATATACATTAAAATAATATGTTGTATTACACTTCGATTTGTGAAATTATTAATATTGTGTGTGTCACTTTGTGTGTGTTCTAATACCACGCGCAAGCTGATTTAGGAAGTTATCACCTCGGAACACATAGGCTATTTTTAACCGACTCCCGAAAAAATGGGCGATAATACCCATGCCAAAGGCAATTCGACTTGTGAACACTAATTAGGTACTCTGAGGTTATGATCCGATTTGCATGATTCTTTTTTATTCGACGCAGAATAGCTGCCATTTGGTCACCTAAAAAGTAGATAGTTTGGCCATGTACTTTTTTCATTAATTATTATTGTATAGAATTATTTATCTAATATTATTACTTAATACTTATAACAATACACAATTAAATATTTTATCTTGTAAGTATATTTAATTATGGCTAATTTAGGAGATTTTCGCTTTCGCATTTATAATTTATTCTTGTGTTCACTGTGACTTGAAATAGGAAAGAAACTACGTTTAAAAAACCGATTTCAAGAAACTAAAATGTACAAAATAAGATTTTAACAATTTACAATTGATGTCCTTTTTGCTAACAAGCTAAAAGAACAACATCCTAAACTTGCTAAGTTAAAACTCACTTTTGCTGACACCGACTTAAAAAAAAACATTAATTAATGGTTTTTTATATATTTTGAAAAAACACAGTGCTACCGTGGGATGTAGGGTACGTAGGTATTGGATAAATATGGAGGCTTACACTAGATAACACCCGATCAATGTCGATACATTCAGCGAAAATCGATAATAATAATCAATTACTATATTAATAGAGAGTGATATTTAAGAAGGTATAAAAATGTTTAATTATTACAGGTGTTTTGCATTAATGCCAGAAAACTTTATAAAATGAAAACCACCCTATTCATTTAGGAAGACAATTGGGTAGTGTTGTGGCAGAAAAAATATCGATGTTTTAGCAAACTTTAACAGCCCTTATTATCATAACTATAACATAAAGGTGTGCATAAAATGAAAAGCGAGAAAAAATGCAGACACCACGTCAGGGGCCTTACTCTCCAAACTGATTTGATTTTGATTCAGATACGATCATGCCACGTACTTCCTAATAAATTGACATTTGTTTATTTTGATTCTCAGTCGATTGATATGGTCGGGATTACAAAAAGTTACGAAGTTAGTTTCAAAGTAATTCACCAAATAAAATACGAAACACCACTGATATTAAACGGATTCGGTTCTCGATTGTGTCGGGAATAGGCCCGCAGGTCTAAAAATGTCACGATTTAATCGATACGAGACCCGGAGCACTAATTTTAGAGACCTTAAACTAAAATAAAACCTAGCCCCGTACCTTTACTGAGTCATAAAGGTGATATAGATGATACAGTGTTGCCTGCAATCAAAAGATATACGATGATGTTCTGTGATCTGTCTAAGAATAGGGCTGTGATGTTACGAGTACACTCATGCTATCGATGATTAATATCTATGGACGCTTCACACCACGTCAATCTGGCCCCATGCTAAGTATCCGAAGAACTTGTGTTACAGGTACCAGACAACGGTAATATATATTTAATACTTTAATACTATACACATATTTAAGATTTTTATTATATTAATACACAAATTTAATACACATCCATGACTCAGGAACATTTTAAAACTTTTTGTTCCCTCGGCGGGATTCGAACCCGCGACCTCCGAGTCAAGAGCCAAGCTCTGAACCACTAGACCACGGAGGAGTCATGATTGACATGATGATTGAAAATTTTGTTTAAATAAAATTTTACAATAACAAAAAAATTTATATGCCAATGTTCAAGTGTAATCAGTTGCTTATTATTTTGCCTATCTTTCCTACATACAATACGTGGTTTCAGGATTAACACAAAATATATTTTTATAGGTAGATAACCCTAGTCGTCCGAGATCAAAACTGTACTTTTTTCAAAATGTACGCAGTTTCAAAATACTAGTATGCTTTCCATACAACTGTCATGTACTTAGTTGTTTTAAACAGTGCAATGAAGTCTGATACTTTCACCGATATACAGAGTGATTTATACATAACTAGCTGTGCCCGCGACTTCATTCGCGTGGTTTTGGGTGACTTAATCAGTTTATCCAGCGCGTGAAACGAAAGTCCCCAAATGTGAATATTTTTCCTCGTTTTCGCTACATTTCTCACTGACGCTTCGCTTTTATTGGTCGCAGCGTTATGTTATATAGCCTAAAACCTTCATCTATAAATAAACTATCCGACAAAAAACATTTTTTCAAATCTGACCAGGTTCCTGAGATTAGCGCGTTTAAACAAACAAAAAAACTCTTCCGCTTTATAATATTAGTATTGATATATTTTAATAGAAGAACCGCGGGCAAAAGCTAAACAATCATTCGTCGTTTTTTTTTGTTAAAAATAACAAAATAGTTCTCCGAGTGAAATAATACTTTTATCTCGATATGTCACCGGGCACATCTCTAGCTGCAGCTGTTAGCGAGCGGGAGTGGCGGGCTGCCCTCAGCTCGGCGCGAGGATTAATTGAATTATGTGAATGAATCCGACGCTTCCGCCGTCCTGCAGCCGTGCAGCACACCACCACCAGGATATACCAATTGCCGCTCCAAAACAATACCGTGTTTGTTTGTTTTATCTCTCTTAATTATAATATGTATTGTAAAAAGATGTAAAGATATTGAATAAATACAACATTTATATGAAAACACTCATAATATCAAATATAAAAAAAGTATAATGCAAGAAAAGTAATATTGAGGTAAAAAAATATTTATTAAATAAACAGTTGAGTACCTAAGCAATTTCAAAATTACCACGAATTAATAACATAAGCGAATAAAACAAGCTGATATTAATACTTACAAATCAATCTTGAACAGCTAATCACAGTAGCCAAAATCCGTTGTAAATAAAGTTTATAACCGGCGCAATATCGGCACTCGGGGGAAGTTCACTGGCAACACTCGCGGCTGCGGGCAGTCAGCGAGCCGGCCGCGCGCTACCGACCTGACAGCGTCTAAGAGTACACTGAGCGAGTGCCACAAGCCGCGGGGTTGCCACTCTACAATTCCGTTTATCCCGGCTTAGCGTAGTTGGGACGGGTGAAGCGACATATTTTATGCATAAAATATATTAATTAATATGTTAACAGTTCATTTCATACACCTTTGTCAAAGCGTTTGAGTTCGTGGCAATATTATACATTACCATAGTATTAAGTATCTATATAAACAATATTATGTCGCAATTTAAAAACGAAGTAAAAAGTAAATACTATCTATAGTACCCCACAGGAACACCGTAGGTACATTTTCTGCATTCATGCACACATCCTTATTTTACAAGATTATTGTGATAACGTCAATAAAATAACGACGATGGCTCTACATTCCAAAACCCTGTGATTTACACCTGCAGATCACTGTGATCCCGGTTAGGGTATAGCCCAAGCAGCAAAAGTGCACACGTAAAAATGTAAACAAGATTGCTGCTACAAGTTCCCATTTTAAGGGGAAAGTTCGTTGATATGGTATCCCGCGCCGTGGATAATCACTCCTCCCAACTGCTATCGTGCCCCGGGCGCCCTACGTGATGGCTCTTTACTAATGCATTTATTATATAACGAGGGCTTCACATTGTACGCTGTCCACTGACTGTTATGTAGGACAACCGGTGTCTAATAAACACGTGATGTGCAGAGTTGGCGTTGACACGTGCTCCAGCTGTACCTGCCATCACAACTTACACTCACTAATAATAATGCTATGCTAGTAAATAGTAATTTTACTAGCATAGTGTTAATAATTTTGTTTGTGCCAAAAAATATGTCTTTATCATAGAAACAAATTCATACAATTTAAATATATTATATCTAGCAATATCCCGCGGGATAATATATTTAAATTGTATGCTATGGATTTCCGCAAAGTAACGCCTGATTCCATTAACTATAGAAATAAATTATAAAACTGTTACTGTAAGCTTTTTCTTTGCTAATTTTTTACACGTTTAATTAGCTATTAATAAATATTTAAAATGGAGCCCACTTGCGATAAATTACCCCAGAATTAGCACCTTAATATAAAAGAAAAAAATAAGCTAATCCTAGCTTTAATAACAAGATTGGCGCAGTCGGACCTAAGTATAAAGAACCTTCGTTACATTTAATTATTCAAATATAATATAATATTATGTAGAGCAAATACATAGATGTAGAGTTTCTTCTCCTAAGCTTTTGCTTTTCAAAACTTGTTCATCAGTTTTTATATATTTTTTATTTAGATTAATTATATTATTGTACTTAGTATTGTTTTAAGGAGTACCTACTTATTATATCCCTGTATACGAGGTGTAAAATATATGAGTGATAACACTATAAGGTGTGTATGTCCCTCATAGGTATATAGAGTTTAGTGTGAATGTACCAGCGCTGAAAGACTTACTTTTGACTTTCATGTTTCAATGAGAAGTGTCCCAACATCATAAATTTGTCCATACAATAATTTTATAAAAGTAACTATTACAGCGTTGGTATTTTCACAGTAATCTCTTTATACGGTACCCATACACACCCTAAAATATTATCATTCATTAATATTACAGCATGTTTAAGAAGTTCCGTAGGAATGCTACATGTTTATTCTACGCGAACAAAGTTGCAAGCTGCCTACTAAAAAAACACCATGTTAGCTTTAAATATTTAGGCCGTGTTTCACCAAGCAATGTTGAAGTTAACGCCATGTTAAAATACCATGCCACCTCGTTCATTGACATTGAAATACGAGAGGGATAACATGATATTTAACATGGCGCTAACTTTAACATTGCTTGGTCAAACACGCCCTTAGCTCCGATTTCACCAACGCATGTTAGTGTTAAGGCTTGTTAAAAAAACATGCCTTCTCAGTCATTGATAGGAATTACGACAGTAACATATAACAATAAATAAATATCAGGTATTTAACGAAGGATTAACTTTAATATTGCTTGGTGAAACACGCCCTTAAGCATATGTATTTTGTGATTGGCTTTTCCGTACTTAGAAATGATTCCTATATTTTTAGTTACCAGTTAGGTATATTAATAAACTTGAGGTCACCCTGTGGTGCAAATTCGTCCATAATTAAAATTTTAATTATCATCTATTTTTAGGTGCTTATATCTTATTTAAAAAATTTGAAATAGTATCTAAAATAAATATTTACAATTATGTACAGCGTATGGTAGTGTGCATGCCGTAGTGTTAGTTGTTATTATTATCATTATTCTTTTATATACTTCTAAGCATAAAAAAACATATGGTTTTCTCAAATTTTTACTATACAAACCTATAAATAAACTATACTAACCTTTTTACGAGAGTTGTCTGAAGAAAGGATTGTAAAATTTGATACACTATTTTACTATTAGTAAAGTAGTGTATCAAATTTTCATCATTTCATCCATCAAATCCTTTCTTCGGACAATTCTCGTAAAACGGTAGATTGCTTATATAGGATATATTATTTAGATTTACATAATAATAATAAATGTTGACACACGACTTACCTAATTCGTCGGCGATGAAAAAATATCGACAACAGCAAAAAGTTACGTAATTGTCGTACAATTTGCGTGTGGTAGAAAACTTTAATTTTCTCGTTTGAACTGTGCGAGGGTCTGTCTGGATGAGGCTTCATTCGGTTTCACGAAAGTGAAGCATTCCGAATGAGTTTATCCCAAATTGCGTGCGCAACAAATAAACAACTGTCGTTTGAGATGCGAATAAGTTTTTGGATAATGTAAGCCAGTTGTTTTTGTGTGTTCTCTATACGCAAACACAGCGCTTATGTTAATGTTTTATTAGGTAAATAAATGAATAATATTCATTATTATATCATCGTATAAGTATAATTATGTTATAAGCATAGACAACAAGCCCATGAACAAAAGTAACCTGTAAAATGACCCGACGTGAATAACGCTTATAAGGCTGTAACTATATCATAAGATAACTCTGAGCGATATGCTGTCATTTCTGAGCGGTACAGGTTATATAGGAGTTTATATCTGGAAATGGAATTTCTCAAGTCCAGATGAGGAACTACGACTAATTATTAATGTACGGCTTTTTATAGCTTAAATATGATTTAAAAACCTAGTGCCGTACTCAAGTGGTGGTGCCGAAAATTAGTACAAACTTTTAATGGAACGGTAATTATTATAGATGCAATATAGGTAATTTATTACTGTACGGCATTTGTGTAATTCTTTTTCTATATATCTACTTACCACTACTATACCTATGAACACCGTACATTTTTTCAGCGCAAGGGTTGAAAGACAAGGGCCGTTAAATATTACTTCTGCTCTTGTACTCAAATGTACCGCTCAGAAATTACAGCTTAGAGTTATCATAATATTATATAGTTACAAGCCTTAAAAGCGTTATAATATTATGTTATTGAATGTACTGTAGGTTCTCGGTGAAAATGCATGTTATATTATAGTAAAAACACAAACTACTTGCACTTTTTTCCACTTTATTTGATATTTTACATTAATGATTAGTTACAATACACGACTGTTTTCGTCATAGTCATCGTCAGGTGTTGTGTACAAAGTGGAATAAAGTTCTAGTAGTTTGTGTTTTTACTATTTTATAAGCGTTATTCAAGTTGCGGCATATCACAGGTTAATTTTGTTCATAGGCTTGTAGTCTAGCATCAATGACCGTCTTCGGTGGCTTATTTTTTTACGCATTTGCTTGTAAAGCACCAATTAAAAACATTTATTTACTGTTACCCGTCAATTTATTTAAATTAAAATTAACAGGTAATAAAAAATAAAGGTTTTTGATTGGTCCTTGCTTCAAAATACAAGCCACCGAACACGGCCAATGGTTCTTTATTGTTGTTTTTTACTGTTTTCTTTTAATAAAAACAGCCTCCAAGATGCAGCTCATGGAGCGCACCTATCGCGCTGCGCTGCTGCTGAAGTGCTGCTTTCAAAATAAATGTATAAAAATGGCAGCGCAAACTTCAGTATCTAATATTATTTTTGTTGAGTTTTCTTCCTCCTGATCAAGATATTTTTATTGCTTGTACTTGTTCAAGGCTGGAGCATACCTAGGTATGCAGTACTTTAAAAACAATATACAGACTAGAGCATAAAGCATACCTAAAGTACTACTGCCTAGCCTGCGTAGGCAGTACTTTAAAAAAACATACAGACTAATATAAACTTCCAAAGTGAACAATGCATTGCCAGCCTTAGTAACATACTTTCAGTATGCACGGAACAAGTAAAAGTAATGTAGGTACGAAAAGCTTCACAGATCGATATTCTGACAGAATAATATAATCTTGAATTTGGTTACGAAATTCTATTTCAGGGCGTTGGTTAATGTTTAAGGGTTGACTCCTAACCTTTAACCTTTTGTTGGGTGGTTCCTACTTAGGTGCCTAATGTTCGTGAACTATGTAGGTAATATCACAGACTTAGGTACATTAATATCTAATGTTATTTAACTGTTCCATTGGTTATACTGCCTATATGGTATTAAACCTATATATATAACCTATAGATATAATAGCGTTTACTGTATTTGATTATTGTTCCAATACTATACCTACCTATATTATACCTGCAAGGTTAACAAAAGCATTTAATAACAATTTAATGGTGCAATTCTTAAGTTATGTTCTATACGAAAAGTTTTGTAAACCATAATATGATTTTGCAGAAAACCCATTTTGAAATATTGCAAAATTACAAAATTTGAAACAGTTATATTTATGGTATAAACAGTTATATTCTACACGAGGACTCTTATTCAACGAGTTCGTAGCTATTACTGATTTAGAGCTCCAATCAGAAAAATATAATAATTATATGTAATGGACCGATTGGCTATGTGTATGTTCCTGACTTAGATGGTCCTTCGGCATGTCTAAACAAAACTGCCTAACTCATTCAGCGTTGTACTTTCACAGTGAACTCTATACAAGGGATGTTTAAACGCAATTACGCATTCTGGAATATTAATAATTTTAAAGCATGCGTATTGCGTATACACGCACATACTCATGTATTTTACACGTTGTACATAATATGTCGCAGTCATCTAATTGAATCAGCAGTTTAATTGAACGACTAGCGCGTTTATTGACTGACTAAAGGACAACTCGTCAAGTTTTTTTAATTTAACATTCAATGTCTTTCACTTTCACTGCTTGAGCATAATCATTGAATGGGATATAGCATACTTTGAAATGCTTAGTAGGGGTAGGTTTGACTATAAGTTCGCAACCTTGAAGGTCCTCAAATTTGAGGACATGACATGTCACACCAAATATAAATAAAATAAAATAACAAGTTTGTACTATCTGTACGAGCTGTTTGCCGTAGTTTGATGTAGTCACCAAAACAAATATAGAACCTGCGACTGCGGGAAAAAATTAACTAAATTTCAATCACTTGACTGATTTTACGTCCGCTCTGTTTAAAAGGCTTTGTTACAGTCCGCTAACTAGTTGGATGTTGAGTGACGCTTGTTCAATCAACGTTCGGCCTAGTCGATCAAGTAAATGTCGTAATTTCATAAACGCGCTAGACATTTAATCAAATAGCCAATTCAACCAGATGACTGCGACATATATTATACAAATCTACTGAAAAATACTTAAATTCAGATCGCGCGGCCTATACATCGCCGTAAGTCCTTCAATAGTCAAAACTCAAATAGTTAAATCGCCTCCGTGGTCTAGAGGTTCAGAGCTTCGCTCTCGACCCGGAGGTCTTGGGTTCGATTCCCGCGTTGGAACAACAATAAATGTTGTTTTCAAGTTTGGTTAGGACAAAGCAGCTGCAGGCTGATCACCTGATTGTCTGACAAGAAAGATGATCCATGCGTCGGATGGGCATGTAAAAAGTCAGTCCTGCGCCTGATCTCTCGCTAGTCGTGACGGGTTTGCCGTCCCACTGGGTTATGAGAGTAAAAGGAAGAGAGAGTGCTTCTGTGTATTGCGCACACACTTTGGCACTATAAATAAATCCTGCATAGCTGGCCTGGTTTCAATGAAATCGGCTACCAACACCGAAATCGGTGAGGGGAGCTATTAGTCAAAACTCATTGTACGGTAGTACCTACTAGGGTATCCACGCGTAGTTAGTGTTCAGTGTGGTGAGCAGGAACAATTGACAAGTACGTATTTATAACGCTATCGAAATAGAATTGCATGAAAATTATGGCAGCACCCACATAATTGTATTTCGATAACATTACAAATACGTAATCAGTTGTTCCTGCTAAGCCCACAGGAAACGTTTATCATATTATTTTTATGTAACTTACTCAATTTTTTACGTAATATTGTAGATAAATTTACGTATAATATATATTAAATTCGGATAAAGATACATCCTATATAGTGTATAGCAGTCCCAAATGCTATGAACTGCAAATGCTTAACGAGTTATTTTAAACTAGCTGTGCCCCCGACTTCGTAAATCACGCCTGGTTGTCGGAAACACTATCGCGATTATGTTTTGATTGCTCACGTTGGTTTTTGTTATTATGATTATTAAAAAGGAATAATTCTTTCATACACATTTTTTGAGTAACTTAAACCGTTTATGTAGCGCACGCAACGAAAGTGCTCAAATGTGAATATTTTCCCCCGTTTTTGCAACATTTCTCACTGACGCTTCGCTCCTATTGGTCGCAGCGTAATGTTATATACCCTAAAAGCCTATAGCCTTCCTCTATAAATGGATACCCAACAATTATATAATAATTATACCCAAAAGTTTGAGAGATTGCGCGTTTAAACAAACAAACTCTTCCGCATTTTACCTACACAGTTAATATATTATTCTATAGATTAACTGTGTAAGTAAAATGATCTGTTTTCTTTTTATTTAATTAAAATCGTTAGGTTTTGTTCAACTAAGGGATTTTCCTAGCGTAGTAGGTACGAAAGTGGTTCGTTTCATTCCCTTTAGAGTTCCAGCACCCTATAAATAATTCAACCCGAGAACTCTTTCGGACTTTGCCAGATAAAGAATGAACGGATTCGTGTTTTACTTTCGAAGTTAGTTACAATTGATTATTACAACTGTAGGCAAACAAATGTTTACATTGTTTTCTTACATACCTATTATGTATATTTCAAGCCAAATAAAATAATGCCTTCAATAAAAAAGAATGCTTAGATATTATTATTTTTAAACTAAATAATATGTAAACCGACTTAAATTACCTCTAAAAAGAAGATAGTTTATGTTTTTAATGAGTAATTTTAATTCTAGTGCAGATAAAATTTAACATGGTACTCTCTACTCAATCCTCTTATTTTAAAGTAGGGTTGTAACTTGTACCTTTTTTTGTTCGCCGAGAAATGCTGCGTCCGTTACAACTCGGCGGTACTCCGACAGAACCGCCGCCCACGGAGCCACGGGAAATATAATACAACCGCGATTCCGCCGGCTTGTAACTTGTACCTACTAACTAAAAATAATAATGTAGTATACTACGTATAAAAGACTAACGAGTTATGTTCAGTATTTAGAGTTCAGACGGGCTTGGTTGGGCGGACATAATAATTGATAATAATATTAATTATTATCAATTATTATGATTGCCTTATCTACTTCTCAAGAAGTTAAAATTACTAAAGGTGGTCATATATACAGGGTGTAAAAAGAGCAGTCACTATAACTTTGGGATAGGATTATAGGACCTTGACTGATTCTAGAAATTAATTTATTTCATTATTTATTTATTTTTTTTATATTTTTTTTTTGCAAAAAAATTATTTTAGTCGCAAGGCTGAATGAACTATTTGGAACAACGTTACGCAAACTGTGTTGTGCACGTTGTACATTGCCTATAGAAAAAATTTAAATTTTTAAAACAGTGGATTAAAAGCAAATAGTACCAATGGATATATCTCTTGCCTGGTTACTACCCCACGAAGTTATAGTGACTGCTCCTTTTACACCCTGTATAGATACCACGGTATTACCCTGGTAGGAAGGTTTTTTTTTAAGTTCCTAAGGGCTGATTTTTCAATCGTCAGATTACTTTTATCTAAGGAATAAATATGTGACTTTGGCAGATTTTGTATGGAACAAATGTCAAAGTCACATGTTTATTGAACAGATAAAAGTTATCGATTGAAAAATCGGCCCCAAGTAAGTAATAAATATGGACTAACTAACTCGCATATTTCATGTTTTATCTCTAGTTCACCTCAGTCCTATGCAACATTTTGTAAAAACATAATAGTCAGGGTTCCCCAATACATTGTTTTCACTTGATTAGGATCAAGATAATTTTTCTTGAGTATCTTCAGTTTGATGAAACGTCCAATAATATTTTGGACGGAACTCTGACGGAACTCTCGATTGTGGTAGCTAACAGAGTTACCAAGGATAAAAAAATCTCAACTTTCGAGCGTAGGATAACGTACCACGCAATTTGTAGGATTGTTATGTCTGTTGAATTACTTTAATATTAACTAAGTAATAAAAACAAAATCAGCTGGTTACTAGATAATAATTAAAGATTCCCTCGTTATCTTGTAGGACAAATATTTTTTTGGATAATTTAGATCATTATCTTGAGATTTATAAAAAAAAAATGTTGTATTCACCAAATCCACAAACTTTGTTCTTGCTATCTCTACTTGTGTAGGTACTTGCTACCACAAACAAGAGTTCCGTCCAAGAAATTCTTGGGCGACTCATCAAAATGAAGGTTTCTAAACTCACTAAAAATTTGCTTGATATCAATTAAGTGAAAACAATGTATGGGATACCCTGACTATAAATTGTTTTCTTTTCAATTTTGTTTAATAAATATTTATTACATTTTAGTGAAATATCCCGAGGCAAAAAGAGCGACCATCTACTTATACTTACTTATATTTACATGCAAAAATTGAGCGAGGAACCAAATGCACATTGCAACTTGACTTGATTTCCGCGTAACTCGGTCAAGGCTGGAGCTTACCTGAGGCTTAAAATAGAATATTTCGCCACTGACTACACCAATATTTTACTAGCCATCAGCGGTATTACAACTAGGTATAGGAAGTTGATATCAAAGGGAAGCGACGGTGCATTTTTATTATAGCGATTCAAAATTGAACTTTAATTACTACACCTGAAAATACGTTTCATTGCGAGAGTCATTTAATTCAGTCATCATCTAATTCGAATTTTAAGACTTTGGAGTTATTGGTGCACCTTCACGTCATTTCACACCCAGGCGACATGGAACGCACTTTTAAATATGAAGCAATTTGTGAAGTGCAGTAAATAAATTTCAATTTGAATGAGAAAAAATATAAATATCTAGTATCTATCTAGATGCAGCGTCGCGTCCCATCTTGTCGTTAAAATTAGGCTAAACAGGAACATATTTTGACAGCTCGGTAAAAATAACGTGTTCGAATATGAATTGTATTGGACGTACCTACTGTTATCACTTTCATAGAATTATCATTGGATAACGTTACATTTAGAGAGATGTCGAATGTCCCCGCTCGGCCTACAGACTCTGATTGGGAACGTAGGTATTCAGTGAGATATATATTAAGGTGAGCACTCTTCTTTCAGTATAAGATTTAGGTAGCACTATGCACAAACAGAATGGCAAAACAGTTAGAGGTACAGGCTACCAGCTAATAATCTTATTATGCTCAAAACTTTTGACAGAAACTGTTAAAAATCCCCGAGCTGGGTTTGTGTTGAAGCGTCTTCGTGAGTTAATACAGTACTAAATCTGGTGAGTATTTTTTATATTATATCTCTTCTATATTTCATTAAGTTATTATTAAAATATTTTTTGTCAGCCAATTTTAATAGGCGCAACTAAGAAAGACTTTATTCATCGAAGAATTGTCACCCTTTGCTTTTGATTAGAAATAACATTAAATATTTACAATCTTATAAAATGAAAGTAATATCTAATAATGACCTAGGCGGTCGCCAACACAGAGTAACAGGAACCAGAGCTGAAGGTTTCAAGGATAGGTGATCAAATAAAAAACAAAACTTAATGAAACAAATATATTTCATCACGAAATTAATTACCCAACAAATCCATTATCAACACGTTTTCAAACCTTTTTCATCAATTATAATAGGAAATGTGCCTTTTTTTAAAGTGCCAAATATTCTTTTAATGTGCCGTGAAGTGTAGTTACTTTGAGATCATTAAAATAAGTTGTAATAATATTTGAAATGAACAGTACCGCCACGTGCCCATTCAGTAACCGCACTTCAACGCACTTACGCCTAATGGTAACACTACAACACACACATTTATTGCACATTTAGAAATTTCGTAAAGTGTTTTTTGTCTTTTTATATTTTTTTATAATTTTGGAGATCCAAGACATTTACTATAATTTTGCACATCGATATTAAATGAAATAATATACACAATAGCTTTATTTAAAATGTGGCGCAATACACACCCAAAATATCGAACTATACCTAAGTTAATTTGGACAATGGACACGAGATTAAAAATGAATGGACCTTTTTACAGATACATCGACGTAGTGAATTAAAAAACTTGAAACTCGTATATAAAAGTTAAAAAGTTCATCGTGGTAAAACTATAAAACAGGACTCTCTGTTCAACAGCAATAGTTATCTGAAATATATTAGTTAAAAAAAATATATTATATGATATAACAGTATGTATTAAAACTAGTGTTTGCGCTTAATTGCATACGCTGTGTCGACTTGTGCAGACCCTAGGGAGCGAGGATGCGAAATGACAAACAGTACACACAAGTCCTAAGTACGAATTTCAATTTCTCCACCTCAAGCGTCCCATCTAGTTTACCTTCTACAGTCACTTGTGATCGTCCGTCCTGCCAACATCCGGCAGGGTACAATCGGGAACTTGACGAGCACGAGCAGACACATCGACAGACAATCAAACGCAAACATTTTTCAACAAAAACCTTTCTTATTCTAAATATAGAAAATGAGACTAAGATTAAAGACACAAGTCTTTCACGGATTTATAAATAACAGCGTAAGAAATTGTACATTTATATTACCTATAAGTAATGTCGTATTCTACACCGATACGACTCCATCGATAAGGCCATAAAACAAGTTAACACATAATTAAATTATAAGTGACTCTAAGCGTCAAATGAACTCCGCCTAACTACACTCTACACTACCGAACATAACGTACCGGCGACGCAGTATATAAAGCGATAAATTAAGGTCGAACAATTCATACCGAACATGTAATTTCTTATTTTAGCCGAATTTTACATTAATTTTGATTAAAACGAATACTCTACCGAAACTCTAACACTCCTAAATAATCGTTACTTTGGTTTTCGAGAGACATAATGACCAACGATCTATTTTAGGCGAAACAAATCGAAACACTTAAACCAAGTTATTGCTGGTGTTGCTATACTGTATTAATATTATTTATCTATGGAAGCTTCGGTAAATAAAACGTCTCTGTAGAACAGTTTCTATCACATATCATTACACATGTAGCACCACGCGGTTAATAGACCCATCTACGACTACAACACTAACCTCTATTCGTCGTTTGTATATGGACATGTATAAAAATGAATACATCTGAAAAATAATTTAAGATCGGTATATAAAAACATTCTGTACAAGTCATGCTTTAAAAATTAAATAAACTCTCTTATCACCCCTCTACTACTCTATTGAGACTGCGTTTTGGTTGTTAAAACAATACCTATTCGTTAACATTAATTATTATTGACTGCGAAACATCTGGCCTACGTTACTTCTACCCAAAAATCAGTCTACATTCGATCGTTGGCTAGGCTGTGAAGAGATATCGTTCGTCGCTCTGTATCAACTTATAGTAATATCACAATACACAACTCCGCGACCCGACCGTGCGGGCGCCGCGCGCCGCGAGCCGGGCCGCGTACACACATCCTGGAAATCAGTACAACTATTATAAGCTTAAGTTGGCTTGTCTATCGTTGTCATTCGATGCACAGGTCGCACAGTCAATCACTAAACCTATGCAGCGTGTTAGTTTGTCGATAAATAAATCAAAATTGTCGAATGACATCGGAGAAACAAGACAATAATGCATCATCTACAAGTAACTATCCCGGAAATAAAAATTTACACGTTGAATGCGGAAACTAATTCTTTGGACGGAGATTAATTATTTATAAAGAGTTTACAGAACAGCTGCTGTTGTATTGTGCGTGAACCAAACACGATCGTGTAACATTACGTCCTTGTAAAATAAGTTAATACATTCAGTTCCTCTCACACCAATAATATCAAAACTATAAAATAATTAAACGTAGAGATAAATAATGCCCCAAGTTCACAGTCTAAATGGAAATTACTGAAACGCCTGCTTTGAGCAGCTCGTAACAAATAGTATTAATATTAAGTTTTCTCAAAGAAAAATTGTCCAACTTGAAAACAGAAATGACTTAAGTGCTAATTACTAGTATATCACATTCGACCTGGTAGCACGGAGCAGTCGGCGCCGCATGCGACGCGAGGACTCTTGTGCTCGAAGTATTTTAGAATTTGAATTTTGAAAATTACAAATTACAATACCTATCATAGGTGAAAGTATATTATAGAAAGACCACACCGAGTTATACTACTAGAATTAAAATATAACGTGAAAACAACCACTCAAATACACCACGCTGCCATTTAGTTAATTGACGTTTCAGAATTGGATTAGGAAGACTTAAAACAAAATCGCTCTGTATAATGTTAATCACATTTACCTTGTGAAAAATGAACCAATGATACCAAAATTAATTTAAAATACATTTACAAATACTTTAAACTAGAGCTAAACTGTTGCATTTTACCTACCTTTATAGAAACAAGGTAAGTATTAGGCTCCTCTGGGTTATCGTTACGGCAAGACAGTCGCAGTCTTTGAGTGGTTTTAGCCTACGTCATAGAACACTAATTTAGGTACACCACAACATCGAATCACTACCGCGGATATAATTATAAAACAGTCAACATCAATTTTGAATAATTAGTTTATATAAAGACACTGCCAAATATCTACACAATATACACGGAGACGAGAAGTTGCGAATCTCGCCACGATTTAATTACGAGATAAATATTTACGAAATTATGATTCTGAAGGAGAACGGCTGATACATGACTTACATATCACTTTTCACCTTAACAGACCAGTCACATATGGGGCCTTCGAGTATTTGTGTCCTGTTCTCTGAGCTTCTTATTGAATAAGAATCCAACACTGCGCTAACACAACAATGCCCTAGCTCAGTGGACAACAACTGCCGGTGTTCTTTGAATATTTTTCGACGGTTCACGTCGTTTTTGGGTACATTGAGCAAATCTGAACACGTCTGTCTGCCATTCTCCCGTACAGTTTCTCTACTATATATAAACATTAAATATTTGTCCAAATAAGTTTTGCCTTCATAGGTATTGCGAATAGAGTATTTAGGTAGTAAAAATAATAATTCAAGAGTATTGCTTCTCGTTTATACTAAACGTTTTCTACTACCTAATTTTGACTTATAATTTATATCCCTCTGGCATTTTCTTGCTTATTTTTTAATGTCTTCTTATTCTGCACAACTTGTTGAAATTGAGAAAATGACCTAAAGTGGACCAACTGAGAAGTGGTATAATTCACTACTGTAGAAATACAAGTCGACCAGTTTGTTCGTTGTACTCATTTTAGTAAATATAATCAACATAAGCGACTTCAAGTAAAATATGACTCGAGTCTCTTTAACAATATAATGCCACGTTGTCTCTAAAACGATAAATATGATCCTCTTATCTATATTGTAGGTAAAATATTATAATTACGTAAAAAAAATACCCGCCCGCCTATCACGCGAGTTCACTTTCGCGTCCTATTAGTTATGTTTTATTAGGTAATTGACAGTTACTAATATCTAAATATTCTGGATTTTAAATATTCTGCTATTGGATACAAAAATATGACTATAAAGATTTATAGTAATTGTATGGTCTCACGAAAATATAGTCGGTAAGAGTTATATTATAGGCAAGTGTAATAAATTAGGTGTATCATCTTACAGTTAGATTAACCTCAACTGCAAATCACATACATTAAGTGTTCTCGAGTTTAGGGCTGAAGCACATAACCGTCGCGAAACCAATAAACGATTGTTTGCTGCTGTAAGCTATTGATTTTTATCAATTAGATATTTGATTTTCAATGTTAGTAAACATAACATATTTACCTGACTTCGCAATAAACGTATTGCTATTTTCATTGTTATTGGTAACATATTATTTTACGAATTTTAATAGACAATAAAGGAAATATAATTCTGCGTTCCACAGACAGCACTGAGGATCTTGGCAGTTTAGTGCGTTAACGCGGTTATGTGTTTCTGTCCTAAATTTGTAATTCGAAGAAATACCTTATCTTCGATGAAACAAAGTAATAAACAAACTGACACAATTTAAGTCTAAGAAATATTATTTTAATAGGTTTGATGTAGATATTATTTATTAATAATCTGTTGCACTGTTATCGATGATACTATCGGACATGGCTAGAAACTAGTTTAAAAGTAGACTGAACACTAAGACAATGAAATAGGCCTTGAACATATTACGTATTAATGAAAAGTGAAGTGAAAAAATATTTGAATAGTTCAAACTCTAATACATAACAGAGGACATTGTATTCAAAAAATTCTACTACATTACAACCTAGGTATGTAATCCTATTATATTAATAAGTATAAGAAAATTACTTTAAGTTAATAATAAAAACGGTATTTGTAATTAAGTCGTCCAGTGTTAACTTCAACAATATTTAGTTAGGTCATTATAATAGGTAAAATATTTACTCTATGGCAT
The DNA here is from genome assembly GCA_905187575.2 of Celastrina argiolus. NCBI lineage: Eukaryota > Metazoa > Arthropoda > Insecta > Lepidoptera > Lycaenidae > Celastrina > Celastrina argiolus. The sequence continues at coordinate 11,235,012 of LR994581.1, forward strand.
ATATTTAAAAAGGTATTCGATTCTGTTTGTATATTGTATGTATAAATAATATCACATTGACGGCAGTTAATATTAAATTGTAGTTAATATTATGTTGGCGTTACGGGTACTACTATAGGATCGGGCAAGTATTTTTAGGCGCTTCTATACATCTGTAGAATATATTGTATCTGCTTATTCAACGACTATGTATATAAACAAAATGTGTAAAAACAATCTATTCACTTTATCTAAAACAGGGTTTACTTTATGAGGTACATATTTTGGCACAGAGAGATTTCTTAAACTACAATTAACATATCTATCGTTAAAATTATTTTAAATTACATAAAACATTTATTTTCGATGTTCTAAAACTTGTTGACTGGTCTTAATCATAATATGAATCACAGCTTTTTGCATTCTCCTACTTACCTATCGTCACCGCTACACTTTTCCTAATTTTCGATAATAAATGGAATGATTTGAATCTTATTTCAAAATTAACAATAATTCAATCGATCCGATAAAATTATATGACAATTAAATATACGCCTTAAGATACACACCTTTACGGTGCTTTTCAGAAAGACAATTTAATGGGAGATCAATTTTTTGGATCAGAGTTTAAAATATTTTCTACGCCATCTTTCGTAGCGCTGTGACGCGTTTTCCGTTTATTCGATCCTATATTCTCAGCGGGGATTCTTTTCAGTTCGTTACGAATCCGATGTAATTAAGAAAATAATAACTTTCATTAAACTAATATAAATATAGACCACTCCGAAATCAATCTTTTCAATATTTATCTTAGACCTGCTTAGCTACTATTCGTCCATAATAAAATTGTAAAGTTAAAAAACTTTTAAAAAATATTCCTTTGCCGTTACAAAATAAGTCGGCTTCGATCTACAGAGGCGGGGCCGGCGCGCGTACGAGCGGGCGAGGCGGCGCGGGCGGCGCGGTCGGGCGCGGCGCGGGCGGGCGAGGCGGGCCGGGCGCGGCGCGGGCGGATCAGCGGGCGTTGTGTACGTGCGTAGTGAGGTGCTTGGACAGGTAGTCGGCGCGCGCGAAACACTTGCCGCACGCCTCGCAGTGGTAGGGCCGCTCGCCCGTGTGGATGCGCAGGTGCCGCGTCAGGTCGCTCTTGCCGCCGAACGCCCGCCCGCAGAACAGGCACACGAACGGCCGCTCGCCCGTGTGCTTCCTTACGTGCAGCTTCAGATTCTCCTTGGACCGGACGCATTTGCCGCAGAATGGGCAAGCGAATCTCCTCTCCCTCTCCCTCTGCCTGTCGTCGTTTTGAAGGAATCCCAGTATGCCGGAGTGCGAGCTCGGGCTCTCCAGTTTTCTGTCCCCGCGGTCGCTCTCCGAGCTGTCGGCCATGGAGCTGACGCTGGCGAAGGACACGGGCACGCGCCTTCTCTCGTAGCTCGCCGGGAGATCCTCCCGCTTCGCCTCGCCCTCGGTGCTGGAGTTGCGGCACTCGGTAGAGTCGTCCACCGTGACGACGGACTCCGTAGGTCCGTTGGAGTCGACCGTGCTGTCCTGCTCGGCGTCACCGACCACCTCGACGGGCGAGGAGCGCGCGTCCGCATTGCTCTTCTTCTTCATGGACAGGTCCATCTCGCCGCACTGTCCGATCTGCACCTCGTTCGTACTGGATACCTGGTCAATGCCTTCCGGCGGCTCTGTGTTTTTCGTGTGCAGCCTCTCGAGCGTGTGATTTAGACGATGCTTCTTGAAAGACTTGAGGTACCGAAATTGCATTCCACACACGTCGCAGGTGAACAGCTTATCCGCGGGGAGCCTCGCTCGGTGGTTCTGTTCCCTGTGTTTGACGTACGCGGACCTGTACCGGTAGCTCTGGCCGCACTGCTCGCAAACGAATGGCTTGTCCTCGCCGGGCGTCTGCGACGAGTGCTGGAGCGCAGCGTGGCGCTCGAGGAGCCAGGCGGAGGGGAAGGAGGCCAGGCATACGCCGCAGCGACGGCGCTCGGAGTGCAGCAGGTGCCGGCTCTGGTAGGCCATGCAATCGTCGCTCAAGTACCTGCGCAGCCGGCAGGCCTGCAGCGCCAGCAGCGGCGACCACAGCGGCAGCGCGGTGGGGCTCCGCGTGGGCAGAGCAGCAGGCATGCCGGGGGAGCCGCACGACATGTCCAGGCACAACTGAAATTGATGAAACATTGGAATTAATTATCTACCACAGTGCATCTACACAAATAAATAAAACTGAAGTGTATGTTTGTAATTTAAGGGTGTATTTTTACTGGTGTATATTTTTAAAGGTGTATTTACTGTACCATCTTTGTCAGTACGTCGGTTAGATATGGCAATAACTCGTAGATTTATACTCGTAGAACAAAGAAAGTTTCAGAGATATTAGATAGTTTACGCACCTGTGTATGAAAGTAATGGCATGGTCCAATTGAAAGAACAGTTATGTAATGATTGTAGAGCTTTTATTTGTCAAAATTGTATTTTTACAGCTATGATATGCTTATATTTGTTTCAAAAGTTACAATGACCAACAGCGATGGATCTGTTTACTGTTGCGATTACAATTGACGAAACACCGATTCTGTCCTCGACCGGACCGATATACTGTAACTATATTTCAACAAATTCGTACTGCTCTCTGTCACAACATTATGAACTATAAATAATGTTAAGGCAAAACAGATTTTCTAGTCTAAGTCGTCAACAATAAATGTTAAATAAACAGCTTAAGAGAAAGGGAGCGACACCTCTACGAGGACGCCGACGATAAGCTATATAAATAAAGTGGACCTACGTTATTTGAACTTGTGCTGATTAATTCATTACAGCATAATACACCCGGCGTCACGCAGGGCTCCGCGCCGTCGTGACGCCAGTTAACAAAATCAACTTAACGGTTTACAATATACTAAAAGAACTTACGCTAAATAAATTATAATTAACGAATTACAATTAACAAAACAAATTGTACCAATTTACAATAATAATAGTTAATACACCTACAGGAACTTAGAAAAATTGCAATATAAGTTCTATATTTAGGTATGCCACTTAAATAATAATCACAACTTCGGGCCTTCGCTTTCGGGTCAACTTAACTATTTAAGGCTATCGAATAAATCTATTGTCCTATTATTGGTCGTAAAATAATTTTGCACTGGTTTATTTGTTTGTTGTACAATATAAAGATTGGAATGCGCTATCTAAGGAGATGTTAAGCTGATCAAAATTATAAGGGCGTTTGGTGTAGGTTCTTGCAATTCACGTACTGAAAACATGCAAGCTATTTTCGCCCGGAAATTGCAAGATCGTTCAGATGTATAACACAATAGTCTTGCAAGTCACATATCATAACGCAACTTACAATTTTCACCATAAAATTACATATTTTTCACTAAAATTCATTTCCTACATAAACTATGTATATTCCGTGATTTGCAGCCTTTATATAAGTCTTGTATAGGCAAGAGGCACTCTAAATATAAAACTGTGGTCACAATTTATGATATAAAAATGAATCTAAGCTGTTTCTATTTGCGCCTGCAAACACTACACATAAAACTTTTGTTGCACAAAGTACAGTACGTTCTTTTGTTCATTTATTACAGTTAAATAAAGTTTTTGCAAGACCTACAACATTTTATTCAAAGCACAAAAGTGACTCGAAACTGAAATATCTACTCGAATACAACTTACTTGTGTCGACGATGTTAAAATGTTTTTACATAACTTGCATTTGACTCATTCAGGCCAAAAAAAAATCTATATATTTTATGTATAGTGTATACTAGGCCTTAAATAATTAACTATTCGTGCTAGTCTCCGCTTACGTTACTTGTAATGTATTGGAAACAATAATTTCTACATAAATATAGTATTATATAACTTTGTGCTAACGGCGTGTGAACTCTGTGGCGTGGCTACAACTGTTAAAATTTGAATAACTGCACTGTAACCGCGACCGCAGCTGCGGGCTGCAGCCGCTGCCCGCTACAGCCCGCCTATGTACAGTGTACACTCGATACGTACAAATATAATTATAACAATATCATTTCATTAATAAATAGTGCCTCTGGAGAAAATAAAATATTTTAATCCTGCATTCTGTACTATTATAAAACTATCATGATAAAACGACATACAAATTTGTTATTACGCATTTACTATTTATTTATTGCTATCCATTTGTGTATATTGTAAATATTGCTTCTTTCTTACAATAAGAAGAGGAACATTAGTAAGGTTTCAATATTGCTATACGTTCGGTAACATTCCTTCTCTAAAACGAAAATAGTGCAGCTTTTCAAATAGCAACATTATTGTGTCACTAATAAACTTTTTAATTTTATTTTTTATACAAATCTTCGATCTACGGCTCCAGACAGTAGCGCATCTACCAATCTATACTCTACTAATGCGTTACATGAGACTTACGACGAAAATTAATGATTCAACTTTATAGTAAATTCTCTAAAACTTTACACCGAAGTATAAAAACTCCTCTATTAAAATAACAGATAAAACAATGGGTGTTGAAATTTACTTCTCGTCTCGTGAAAAATAACGCGAAAGAGCACGGAGCGGGGCAATTAAATTTCAACCCCCATTCGCCGGAATGTTCGTAATATAAAATCATTAGGTACTCAACTCTTTGCACTAAGTGACTGATACATTGTAAAATAATTTAGTACACAAATACTGCGTATTCTATACCTAATTAACATTACCATGTGCATCGGAAGAGCTCCTACGACACTACGAGAGCGATTCTCTTCTCAGACCGTCCAAAATATATTTCCAAAAAGTGTCACATGCCACGGTACTAGCGATCTGGGATTCACCCCCGGCTCAGATGAACAGCGGTGTCACAGGTGTAGCTACATAGACAGTTATTGTCGTATGCCTATCGGCTAGTAGGTTCATATGTAATGCCACAATTGTCGGCGTTCTTGGACGAATAAATTATTTCGATTCCTTAAAAAAAGTTACAAAAAGTCAATCATAGAAGATATCAGAGATGCAATTTGATTATCTACCATACTTATGACACGCTATTCATCTACTACCATTATTTCAACTTAAAAGTATTTCTAATCTTTCAAAACTTATTACAAATGAGATCTTTTTTAAATCATATTTTAAGCCAAAGTTAGATATGCTACTAGGTTTTTTAACAAACGATCTACTTAATAGAAACTTTAAAATAACAAATACAGCATACCTACATCGAGATAAACAGCCTGTTAAAAACTTTATTTTGGAATCAATCTGAGATGCAATCTTAGTTGTAAATATCACAGACCATTTCTAAATTACCATAATACTTTCGAACAGGATATCCCATATAATTTATAATTATTTTCTACTTTAAAAACGGTTAAACGCCTACATTTAAAACGAAATAGAATAAATTTACAATCTAAATGCATTCCAATATGTGTTCGGCGAGCTATTTCTTTAATTTAAATGATATGTAAACGGTCTATCGAAGAGTTAAGAGACGGCTACACTATCGACTAGGATCAAATAATTTACGTATATATTTTCAATAAACACATTCGCTGTAGTACCGTAGCATGGCAGAAAATAAACGTTTATAATCTTAATTTTATCCAAACCATAGGAGCGACTCAAAACGCGAAATTATCATTTCTTAAAAATAGAACGGTCCTTTTTATATTGATGTCATTTACAAACTGTTTTACATACACACAGAAAAGCAAAAGAAGGATCATGTAATTGAAAGCCAAGTACTTAAATTTTGAATGTAAATTGCCTTACGATAATATTAATCATGGCTTGTGCCATGATTTATATTGAACCATGCTTCAAACTTTAAAGACTATTTTTTCTACTCTACCTTAGCTATAGTAGAAAAAATAGTCTTTAAATATTATTTATAGTTTAATGTGTAGTAGTATCCCAAATTTATGGATAAACAATTTAAAAAAATGCGTTTTTATTTTTACTACTCTACAACTTTAAATTTATCATTTTAACGATACATATTTCAATTATTTTTTGTTGAAGGCTTTTGTAAATCAAAGGGTTGAAATTTTTTTCTAACACTCAATAGCCATACCAAAAAGTGACAAGTGATCGCACAACCACAATTTTATTGAAAATGACATCACTACAGAACATATTTTTTGCCAAGAACTAATAAATATTGAATGACAGTTCGCGCTCACACAAATCGCTCCATAGTCAATCAATCAGTAACAAATCAAAGCTTTAGTAATAGTTCACCAGTTGTGATGTATAAATGAAGGGTAGAGATCGACCCCTTAACAGTAATACGATTAAAATAATAACATTTTAGAGAGTTTTAAATAATGACAATAACTATGCAAAACCGGCTAAGCAGCAACAAGTTTAATGGAATTGAGTAACCGACAAATTAAAGACAGATAATAATTTAAGTATGTTCGTGAGCTAATGATGTCAAAAATGTTACTGTTGGGAAAGCAGGGACAATTCATAACTACAATTGTTCGTTATCGAATGTCAATGAGGGGTTTTCGAAGTGTCACTTTCAGGTACAGAGACTACCGTAAGATGGCGCTTACATAATGTAATATGTCAAAAAATCTGTGATCTTTGTTGGGTGGTAGTTGCCAGATCCTGTTTCATACACAAAAATAATCCTTTCAAATTCCTTTCTTAGTGATCTCCTACACTTCCGAGGAAACCTACATACATTATAGCTCGCTGGCTTCGATATCTTTGATTTTTGAAACAAATAATAAACCCCTATACTTAGATTCTAAGAAATATACATGCCAAATTTCAGCCTGCTGCCGAGTATATTCGACTCGACGCTAAGATAAATATTTTACCTATTGGGGCTCTTGCCAAATGTGATGACGGAGAGATGAAATCTGCTGGCGTAAAGTGAGTTGAACATAATATGAAGGATTTTTTTCTTATAGTTAATCCTGTTTTTATATGTTTGATAGCCTCTATCCATCTTGATCTTTGATCTCCGAGTTTCATCTTGGGGAAAGCGGTGGTTACCTATATTTTTACAAAATTGTACTGCGCATGGACTAGCCATGTTTAGTTTAGTTCTCAGGGCACAATTAATAAATAATAAACTATTGCAAGTGAAAGAAAGAAAGTTGAAATGTAAACAAACAAAAAACAAAGCGGAAATTGACATTTTACACAGGACTTGACATATTACTTAGGTTTAATGCCATCTATCAGCAGTTTTCTGAAACCAGTAGAACTGTCAAAATAAAAACCGCTCATTGTATGAGTGTTGTCATGTTCTTCATACAATTTTCATTTGATAACTTACGAACACGTAGCTGTCAATTGTTCCTACTAACCCCTTTGAAGTCTGAAGGCTATGAAATTTGAAGAAGTGGTAGCGCGGCGTAGGTAATCATAAACGAGACGATCTCCACCTTCGCAAGTCGGATTAAATTAAACATCCTGTCTAATGTACAACAATGGTTCAAAACAATATTTATGATAATATCTATTGAAATCAAATTATAATTCATAAAATATCCCTGTATTTGACTCTGTTTATTATATTGAACACAGCTGTTATAAGTTTCAAACGACCTGAGATAAAATACGTCAATCGTTGGCACCGATCACATTAAACAAATCGATTATTATTGACAACTCACAGATTTTACGGTAAGGAACCGGTGTCTAGAGCAGTGCCAAAGATATGGTGTTTATCCTATAGACATATTATGTCGCACATTACGTAAGGTCGTTTGAAACATACTACAAAAATAATATTGAGATGTGGTTATTTCAGTATGAAAATAGATAAAAGTTTATAAACAGTATATGTATATCTACGACCCTCGAGCTCCGAAGAGCGTGGCGACGCGTCACACACGGCCGCGCGGTCCGGCGCGAGGGGCATACTTTGAACTGAACCGAAACAAAGTGCTTAAAGCTTTGATTCCCATGATCACATCCACAACCCTCCCCCTACGATCGTCTACTGAAGCGTACGGCCTAATAAATTTCCTAAAAATCCGATATCGTGTATCAAACTATATATATTTACATTTATATGTCGTAATATTGCTTTTGAATTACCTCACGGGGGCGTGCGTTGTTAACCGTCGATATACATAAAATTAGTAAACACCTCAAATCCCTAATTGTATAAATACACCGAGTGCGATCCGATTCTATAAATCTTAGAAGCACTCCTTTTTAATCTTTAATATGTATTATAAAATCAATCTGGAGAGAACTACATATTTTATATGCGTGTCCCTAATGATTATGCCAGCTCTAAAGTAATATATTATCGTATTCTATATGTACATCGTGAAAGTGGCAACGGAAAGACTCCACAAGAGCATCGATAGAGCGAAAGCAAACGAGTGAAATTTAAATATTTATTTTTATTCTGAGAAGCATTAGATCTCTAGCTAACTTTGGCTATGCCACCTAAAGGACAGTCGAGAAATAAATTAATAAGGCGTAAAGAAAGCACCTAAGTTTTGAAGTATCTCGAAGCGAAACAAATCATAACGCTCATTTAACGGATGTGAGTTAATTATCTAAGTGAAATATCAAATATTCATATCATTCAGATCACAGTTGCGGCGTTTAATCACATTCTTAACTAATTCAACATATTGTCCACCGTTTGTTCAACGTTTCCCGTAAACTATTTCCAGTGATAATACATGGTATTGGCTAGAACATGCGGCCGAGCGGCGGTGCGCGTTCACTAGTGCGGCGGTGCGCGCCCACTAGTGCGGCGGCGCGCGTCCACTAGTGCGGCGGTGCGCACCCACTAGTGCGGACTCTCCTCCTCGCCATCCACGGGGCTCGGCGACAGGAACTTGCGCGCATACTTCGGGTAGTGCGTCTTCTCGTGCGCCTTCAGTATTGTCGACCGCGAGAACGTCTTGCCGCAGAGCACACATCGAAACGGTCGCTCCCCTGAAAAGTAGGTTATAAGGATAGGATTAGTTGAAGCGGACAATGGATATATTTTTATGCATTCACTAATTCAAGTGGACTCACCGGTATGAACTCTACAGTGATCTTTCATATGGTGTCTGAGTTTGAACGCCTTGCCGCAGAATTCACATTTGAACGGTCTGTCTCCCGTGTGAACCGGTAGATGTGCGATCAGAGAGGAGACGTCAGGGAAACTCTTGCCGCAGAACTTGCACAGTACAACGTTTCCGGGCTCGACGGGGCCGATGTCCAAGTCCAGGGGGGATTCCTCCGTAGGCATGCTCATGTAGGTCGGTTCGCTATACTGGCCGATCAGCGGCAGCCCTAAGGGTCTACCCATTAGGGCGTCGCGGTACTTCAGGGTATCGAGCGTGTGGGTCGTCAGTATATGCCTGGTCAGTTTGCTCTGGTGCGGGAACGCTGCGCCGCAATGTATACACGGATACCCCCTCTCCCCCTCGTCAATTCTCCCCCTACCGGACCCTTCGTACTCCTGCAACGACAAAAAGAACATCAACTTCTTTTTCTCTTGTTCGGTCTGTCGAACCAAGTGGGTGCAATATTCTACCACTACTTTCTAAATTGAGATGCAGTCTCGAAAGGTTTCGTTTTCACTATCAAAGTAAGAAGTTGACGCTCATTTTTGCCCAAAAAATTTGCAGGAGTGACCCCGGGAGCCGGCTACGCGTAACGCGTTCGTCTTTAGCGCCGCGCGCGCGTCAAACTATATGATACGCATACGTGTATAGAATGGCCAAAATTCAAATACAAAAATCGCCCAAAATATATATCAAACAAAATGAATGTATATAAAAATGATGGCCAACAAAATGAAGGTCAACTTCTTGACAGCAAGGCATAGTATCGATATTCAAAATAGTACATTATTACATGCAAATAAGTAATGATGTCCACAATATATATTATAGTTAATTGCCGACTCATTTGTTCGTATTAATGGCCATAAAGTAAGGTGCAGTTCTATTCACTAATTACAATATGATTAAAGTTAAAAAAACGATACAGGTATTAAGGAAATAATAGGATACAAAGCGATCAATCATTATAGGTTAAGCAGCTACATGTAAGGACATCACATTATATCATTCCATTGGAACATTATTATATTAGAGATTGTTTCAAATCATGTTTAATCTTAAGTATAAACTAGATTTTGCCTGTGAGCTTATACGCCATAAAGTCAAAAAAGGAAATTACCTTGCTACTTTTAGCGTAGCAAAAAAATAATAATAGGGTTTTCTTAAGGGATATTTGTAGGTAGGTATGCACACAATGCAAAAAACGTTAATTATTTTGTGAAAGACAAAATACATTTATACAAACTTTAAACTTTATGATAAGGAAGTAAGGATAAGATACAGCTTATACCAGTTCAAGCTTTGAAGATTCAAGAATTAAGGTGATTTTTAAACAAAAAAACTTAAACCTATCTTTCATTGAGAAGTAATTTAACCCTAGATAACTAAACTATATTTACAGTTACATAGTAACTAAACATTCGTCGAGCAGACTACGATGTAAAAAACGTGAATATTATCAAAAATGTTTAATAAAACCAGGAAATTGTTACATGTCACTTAAGTTTGGTTTAATATAAACTAAAAATAAGAGTAATAATAATTATTTAATTCATCATACAGCTACATATGATAATATTGTGGGAGCCTCGAATAGCTCTTTGCATTTTATGCAGCGATGTTTTGTCATTCTACGAGCTTTCGATGGACATGACATGACATGCAGATTTTGCGCACGATTGAAACAGTAGGAAAAAGAACTTATATGTTGAAACAATCGCCAAAAAATTTCTTGTATTATGACTTTAATATCACTCCGCAAAGTCACCGTCTAAATGCGCTGCCGCAGCCAGTGCTCCATCAGTTGATCTCCCACATTCATTAAAAAATCGCGCCCTGACATTGGTTTTTTTTATGTTTATTGTGTTATTTGTGAATACGCATTAATAAATAAACAGATTTAGCATATAATATTATAAAAATGTATAGCAACTATCTTTAAGTTTTTCTGTTAGTACATGTATTGGGGCACATCTGATAAACTGAGACTAATGCGCCATTATTATCATGATAAAACTTGATTATTTCTGATTTAGAATATATAATTTGATGTTATTTACTCTCGCTTGGTTGTATAATAACGTTTTCTGAATCTAAAAATTCACTAGGACAATCTATAAAGCTCTGTTAGTGTCGTGATGATCTTTATCCCTCAAAATTTCCTCAGTCTCCCGAATTGTCAGACCGCTTATCGACCACATCTTCTGTTTCTCAGATGCTCAGTTCCTCATATCCGTTTATAAAAATTATAAAAATGTATAAAAAATGGCTAATAACTTAGTTTCCTATGAACAAACAAAGAAAACTACATAGGTTTTCTAATTGAAGTACACAAAGTATATCTTTATATAATTATTTTTTATAAGTTTTTGGTAAAATATAGATAAACTATATTTATTATAAAAAATATTGTGTGTTTCTTATGTTATATAGAAAAAAATAATAATAAAGTAATGTATACACCTTTGCAAAACATACTACGTAATTACTAAACTTTCGTCGACCGGACGACGATATGACCGTAATTCAATTTCTAATTATCGTATGATTGAAATTTCCTCACATGATGTACTAAATTGACTATTTAGGAAGGTAGAAAAAGATTCGTGAGCGGGGGTTACGAGGAACTAGGTGTACTCGACTATCGTGGGTAGTAGCGTAGTCGTGTAGACGAATGATTAGTTATCTAGGGTTAAAGCAAAAGCAAAAACATACTACTTTTACAAAACATTCAGTTTACAAAGCCATAAAAATGTTATAGGTATATAAATATTTAAGAGGGATCATGTTTATTTCTTATATAAAATTGATGAGTATAATATTGATGTTTTTTTCAATCACACAGTAATGATACACAAATTACTTGCACTTTTTCCAATTTATTAGATAATTAACAGATTTATAAAAATACCTGATGATGAATTAGTTGAAGCCGGTCATGTATTTTTATAAATCTGTTAATTATCTAATAAAGTGGAAAAAGTGCAAGTAATTTGTACATATCATTACTGTGTAACATGTATTTCCATCAAGAACCTACAGTACATTCAATAACATATTATGGTTTTTTCAATGATAATATTTTTTCAATATGAGACCAAAAACAAATTATGTTTATACTTTTCTATTCACTTATTGGTGCAATTTTAAATAGGCCCTAAACCTCCCTTAAAATAATAATTTATAATGTAACAAATAATCTATTGTGTTACAATGTTTTGCTTTTAGTTGATTAATATTTGAGAGTAACTAAAAAGCTTTATTTACTTACAGACTCATGTTGTAATCTATACTCTGCTTCCACACTCTTTTCATCATTATTTCTGTCCCAATCTGCCTCCTTTTTAAGTGACTGAAAATATATTTATGTGCACATTTAGAAACTATAATATATATAACCAAAATGAATTAGATATTTTTTGTTATAACCAAAATTAATTAGATAAGCCTAGGCTTATCTAATTAATTTTAATTATACTTAATGTAGATTAGATAAATAAACAATCTTACAAGTGGTACTTGCTGAACAGGCGGTAGACCAGACGGACCAGCGATTGGTTCATTTCTTGGGCTTGAAATTGAGCTGTGAGGGTGTGGAAGGCCGGGATGTGATAAAGAACTCAGAACACTCAGCCTTTGCTCTACTGGAGAGTAACGGGATCCTAGTGCACTTCCATGACTGTTTATGGTCATGTTGATACCTGAAAACAGAATTTAAACACTTACTAAATAAGTTTTACTTTTTGTAAAACAAGTGTTAACTACAGAGGCAAAAAATTTACCCAGAGCTCTGTAGAGTTTCAAATGAATAAACAAGAGTGTAATAACATAAATAATCATTGGTTTAAGCTTAAAATAACTAAATAATAACTATTACAAAGCAGTTAAGTATAATTTTTGAAGTAAGATTTTTTGGCTGTAAACTAAACAAGAGATTTAAAACCAAATCAAAATCGGTTAACATAAAATCATTTTATAACTAATTTTGTCTCACCTTATCAACATATAATATTTCCAAACTAAATATAATTTTAAATAAACCCATACAACGATCTTCTCTTGTCTTGCCATATTTTTACAAAGTGTTTATAGGTACCTACTAAATAATAAAAACTAGTTTGTACCGCGCTCTGTACACTTTATTTTTGTTAATTTTATTCCTCGGTGCGTAATATTTTAAGATTATATTTTTATATTTAACTGAAATTTAATATTTGATAGATATTTTATTATTTTTTATTAGGTTTATTACACTAACAAAACTGAGTTTTAGAAACTAAACAATTATTTTCATGTCAAATTTCATAACAAATGGCTGTCATCTTGAAGTCAGATTTGACGTTTATACTTTTTATATCGTGATTTAAGGAAAGCGTAAGAATATCACGGTAATAATAAAATATAATTATAAGTTGTGCGTATAAAAACTAATGAAAATATTATGATTTTCTTATTTTTTTAAGATATAATTTTACGATTTTACCCGACTTCAACAAAGCTAAAAAGAACTGTAATGATTTTGGCAGCCAAGTTATGTGTGATTAGTTTTATCTTATCGCCTAATTTACTGTTGCGATTTTAATGAAAAGTGGTGAACATCAAAGGCTGTATTAGCTGATTGAAATTATGGTTGAAAACTTTAACCCGACTACATTCGGATTAAAGTTTTAATTTTATGTTGATGAAATTGTATTAGATAACTTAGCTATGTATAAAAAAAGGAGTCTATTTTGTTACTGAGCCTATTTTGAGCATATATACATTGTATTTAGAATATGATATATTATATCTAATGATTAAATTAAGAATACGAAACTAAAATTCCTAAATATTATGATAGGTTTAAGTTAAATATAGGTTAGACCCTAATTAACATTATTTTGAAACTTAACTATTAAACTAAACTATAAAACTATTAAAAGGAACACCTGCATACCAATATTATCATTTGCACCATTTGATCTAATCGAAACTGTATCTTCTTCCGGCGACGACGGTCGCATAGGCTCGTCAGGTGGTTCATCTTTTGGGATTGGAGGATGCGTCAGCGTCGGTGCTTCAATTGATGTTTCAGGCCTAAATCGACGTATAGAAAGCAAAGGAGACATTCGAGGAGGGGAAGCGTCTGTTGCTTCTCTATCACGAGGATCTCTCACTTCCCGCAGGTCTCTAGTATCTCTATTTTCTCTACATTCTCTATGTTCACGTAATTCCCGTGTGTCTCGAAAATCCCTCGTCTCTCTGGGTTCTCTTGTGTCTCTGATTATATCGCGATCTCTAATTTCACGTTCTCGCTCTCGTTCCCTTTCTCGTGGTTCCCGTTCTCTTATCTCTTTGTTTTCTCTGTCTCGTAAGTCTTTTGCTTCACGTCTATCCTCTTTGTCTCTATTGTCCCGATCTTCTAACCTCTCTTGCGAGTCTATACCCTCTTTGCTATCTTGTGGTTGACACTCCTCCATCGGCTCTGGAACGTTCCTTGTGGTAATGCCAGCTGCGCTTAAAGTCGTCATTTCAGCCAGACCCTTGACCTGAAACGATCATAATTAAAATTAAATAAACTAGTTACCTATGATAGCCTGCTGTGTGTTTTTTTCAGGTTTCAATTATTTTCATGTATTCTTATTTGGTTAAAAGTGGTCAAATACACCATATTTAAAGATACCTTCATTGTTAAGCGCTTTATTTTAATCCTTCTAATGCAAGATAAATAGAAAAAACGTTGTAGGCGTAGAATTATATTATCAAGAAACTAAAACGGAGCATTTAAGTATAAGACGTATTGTCATTGTATAGAAAACGGGTACCTGGTATCTTAACCTATGTAGGTAACAACTAAGTAGGTTTTATTATCAATATAAATTCTCTCAAACTTCATAAAAAAGCGTCATCGAAGATTACCTGAAGACTCTCAGCGGTTTTGAGTAGCGCTGGCAGTTGGCAGTACTGGACGTTGACCTCGCCCTTGTACATGAAGTCGACGAGCGTGCGGAGCTCCTCCAAGCCCACGTCCTTCAGGATCACGATGGGGTGGCGTGACGGATGATCCACGAACAGAGACCGGAAGTAGGATGAACACGCAGACAGAACTACCTGCAAAATGTTTGTTTATCGTTTCAAAATATGCGGTAAGTCGTCTTGCACCCAAACAGAAATGGAAAATTATTTTAAACCAATTTACCATACACGCAACGTTCCCTTGCCTATTAGGTTGATTCTTATTTGGCATAGATAGATTGGATACATAGAATGATAAGCTTTCGAAACAATATCTTTGTAGGTAGTTTGCTGGCAATTTTTTCAAAAAATAAATTGGAAAACAATTTCAATTTCGTGATTCAGCGATCGGAAACAAGAGTTAGCGAATAAACTCGCTTCCGGGTTTCAGCGGATTGTTTTTTTGTTGTTTTTTTGTTATCAATCTAGAGTAGTCAGTAGTTACGACTACCTAAATAGGCTCATCCTCTTATTCAGTTTATAATAATAGAACATCATAATATTTCCGTTACCTATTAGGTAAATAGAAATATGTTAGTAAACATGTAGGTATTATCTGATTAACTACAAAATATTATGTAAAATAATTGCATATTAACATCTCGATTTTCGGATTCTTACAATAGCATTTTTTTATTTCGCGGACGTGGCTATATTGTCGCTTTGCCTTCTCAACCTCGTATCTAAAAGAAATCTGGATCTCGGAAAAATCTATATTTTCTCGATACAATAAAATTTAATTTTATATACTTTAGGTTAAAAAGCTAGATATAATACATAACTGAACCTCATTAAACTTTGTGACATGGATCAACAATGATCAATATCGATGAAAACCTGAGAGATATCCAAGTACTCGTATACACTGATATATTTATGTTTAATAACAATATGCTAATTTGTTAATCTTTGAGTCACGTAAAAGCGAAATGTTTTTGTACTGTATGACGTATGTCGTGTTTGCACTATACATCATTAATTATTTCAAAAGCGCCTGTCACATACACATTTATATACAGATGGAAAAGCATCCAATCGACCCGAAATGATCGTGAAAATGCGCGGGGGTTGACAGTCCGATCTGGTATGTCGATGTTCCTCACTATAAACTTTATACAGTTTTAATCACACTCTCAAATATTTTAATGCAACGAGTTGCCACTCTTTACAAGCTGTAGTGCCAGGGACAGGCGGTTTTAAATATCGCATGATTTCCCAGCACATAATATAGCATTTTCGCAACACAGCCAGCCTAGTCCAGAAGAATGATTGGTCAATACGTCATGGGGATTTGTGCTGGTTTCCTCACGATGTTTTTGTTCACCGTTAGAGGGTCCGTACAAGATACTTGAGATCTGAAAATGTCTCATATGCCACCACCTGGGAATCAAAGCTGTACTCTTTCGATTGCTAATCAACAGTCTAACCATCAGGCCACGGACGCTCTTAACACACAGTGCATATAATATTACACAGGCAGTCCAAATCGTAAATGACAACTAGGTCTTTCGATCACATAGGATACTTTGGATTCGTCTACAGAGACTAGAATCTAGGTATATTTAGTGCGACACGTGCGCTTAATTTATTATGAAGTTGGTTCACGATTGAGCCGTGGCGTAAAGTGGATCTATCGAATCTCCCTCCCTCGCCCTGATAGTTCATATCAGTGGTCCAGAGGTGAGACCTCGGCTCTCGCTTTGGAAAAGCTAAAAATGATGTTTTCAAGCTTGGTTAGGATCATGCAGGCTGATCACTGATTGTCTGACAAAAATGATGATGCGTCGAACAGGCAGACGTAAAAAGTTGGTCCTGTGCCTGTTCTCTCGTCAGTCGTGTCGGGTATCCGACCCTCTGGGTAGTAAAAAAAAAATCTTTTTTTTAATAATTTTAATTATAAGTGTGTACACTTGGGCACATCAAACAAAATCCTGCGTAGCTTGTTTTAACGATACCGTCCACCGACACCAATCTCGGAGCTACTATTAGTTTACCTTATGAGCCCGTATGGAGGCGCCCTCGGAGCAGGCGAGCGTGACGTCCACCAAGCTCTCGTCGTGCAGCAACTGGCTGAATACTCCCAGCAGGTTGCTCTGATGATTGTTCCACCTCAGGCAATAGTGCTCACTTCCCATGTCTGAGCTAGCTCCCGCCGCTGCAAACATTAAGTCAACGTTATGCTATGGATACTATTACTATGTTATGTTTTTTGGCTACTACACCTAACTGTTTGTTATGTTTTATAACATTTAAATACATTTTAATTGTTATAATGTATAACTATAAACTAACGGAATGTGGCACGCTTCTTATTTGACTTTTTTGCCTTTTGGGAAGTAAATGAACCTATTATAAATATTATGAATAGCCTTAGATGTAGGTGCCAAAAATGTTCTAAGTAGGTGGTAATAAAATAATCTCATCCGTATTAATTATTTAAAAAAACGGGAAGTTAAGAGCAGACAACAGCTGTTGTTGTGGGTTCATAAGTTAAAGTTATATAAAAGGTGTTTATCCTTTCATTAGAATTCAACGAAAGTGAAGCTACTACAAACAGGAATAATAATATAGGAAAGTCAAATATTGTTAGCTTTAGGCCGTGTTTCACCAAGCAATGTTAAAGTTAACGCCATGTTAAAATACCATGCCATCTCATTCATTGACAGGAAATACGAGAGGGATAACATGATATTATATAACATGGCGTCAACTTTAACATTGCTTGGTGAAACACGCCCTAAAGGTTTCCACCGGTGTTCTGAACTGTTGCGAACATTGTGCGTAACAGATGTTTGTTCCGGTGGACTCGCTAACGCCACATTAACAAATTGGAACACATACAAATTGGCACAGCTGGAATTCTGAAAAAAATGTTGGCTAACAAATGTTCTGAACACTATTTTGGTGGAATCGTACCTTTACAAATGATACACCTACAGTATAATACAAAACATTTAGCGGTAGACAGCTAGAACATAGCTGAATATGTTATGTTCTAGCTGTCTACCGCTAAATGTTTTGTATTTCCAGTAGTAGTATCTATGTTATATCTTCACCACCAACCTTCGCTTTGATTAAGAAACCAAATACATAGAAAAGTTTTCCATGCCTTTCATACTATTTACAAAATATTTAAGCGAGCACCTAATATGACTGTTTTATAAAATAATATGACATTTAGGTATCTACAACGACTCATTAAAATTATTTTCATACATTTTTAACGTTAGAACAACTTATAAGTAAGTTTTTTGTCTTAGTTTTTACTATACAAATGTAGATTTAAATGTTTAATGCTTGTATTAATTTATTTTTTATATATTTAAATCAAGTAAGTAATTTGAAACACATATTCTTAACACTATTTGAAAAAGTTAATTTCTACAAATTTATTAAAATTAGTTTAAGTAAGTAGATCTGTAAAATAAAATATAAAGAGAATGGGTAACTAATAAGCTTTTAATGCAAATATGCTGTTCACAGTTTATTACCCACTTTTTATACGCTTTTATTTATTACATTACAGCAATACATGGCTACTATAATAGCTTATTTTAATTGGCGTTGGGTTTCTCTAGAACACACACATACATGAGCGAGAGAGTATTATATGTTTTTTTTATCTTTTGTTGAACAGCCACCTACATCTTTTCTTAATCCCTAATGCTCCCATAGAACCATACTTGAACTTAGATGTTAGAGCAGGTGCTCTTATGGATATATATGGGCAGGTGCCCATACCAATTAGTTACTTGTTTAGGAAGACCCCCGGGTCTTCAAAGTATTGCGCTTGGTTACCGGGTTATCAAAGGAGGTTTGGGTTACTGTTACGTAGTCTATACCTTTCTGTGTCTACCTAAAACCTGCCTATCTAGGCAGGTTTTTAAA
The DNA here is from genome assembly GCA_905187575.2 of Celastrina argiolus. Classification (NCBI taxonomy): domain Eukaryota; kingdom Metazoa; phylum Arthropoda; class Insecta; order Lepidoptera; family Lycaenidae; genus Celastrina; species Celastrina argiolus. The sequence goes on from LR994581.1 coordinate 11,253,923, forward strand.
AGGTAGTAGTATAAATGAATAGACATTTATATATTCTTGGAAAATTTCATCCTAAAATAATTATTCTAGGTAAAGTAATACGTGAAGAAGGAAATGGTATCTGAACATAAACTACGGATGGTCACCGAGTTGGAAAGGGTTAAAACGGTTAACGAAAATGTCTAATTAAATTTTCATAATATGGGTATTGAATGATACATTTTTTTTTAAATAACTCCTACAAAATTGCATGTCTCGATAGTTTTCAAATAGATACGTATAAATTTACCATATACCTAGTCTATGTAAGACACCTATCAATTACGGCCTCAACGAAAATGTATAAAATTATTCAAATTAGGCATAATATAACATTTATAAAGTTTTTTTTAAACCACCTACAAAATTCTACGTCTTGATAATTCAAAATAGATGCGTATTTACCATATACCTAGTCTACCTAGACACCTATCCATGTCTTAAAGGTATTTAGTAGCGGGTGTTTAATTCGAATAATTTCGGTTAATTTTGTTCTTGCAGATAAGAATTTGCATATCATATTTGCATTAATAGCACTGGTCTGTTTTACTAATAACTGTATAAAACTATTACTTATTAGATGAGGTAGGTACGTTTTTTTAAACATGCGTCACAAGTCTCAACTTTTTCATAAATTATATAAATAGACATCAGATTACTTATGGTTCTGCCAAAACAGCTTGAAAGAAACTAATAGTGCTTACTGCAAGTAACCTAACCTAACTTAACTAGTACCTCCATCTAGACGTTAGAACAAAAAAAAAGTGTAGGTATCCATAGAAGATAAATTACATTACACATGTGTTTTAATTAGACCTATAGCGATTGTCTATTATCTATGACGATTTTAGGTACATACCTATTTGAAACATTATTCGGATGTCAGGAGTTCAGGACCCACAGTGGAGAGGGACACGATTGATCCCCGGATCCCTGACCGTAGCTCGTACTACTTAGGTAGATACATATATCTACCTGCCTAGTAGAACGTGGCCTCTATTACATTATGGCAGCGTTGAATCCACGCTATTCAGTTATGTGCGTTAAAATTGAGATGACGTCAAGAATCTTACCTAACTAGCGGCTAGCTGCTACAAAAACATCTCGAAAAAAAGATAATCCTCAAATATATAGATAACCAATTCTAAATTAAAACAAATTAAAACTTGAAGCGCGCAATGACGCATGCATCGCGGTACATCAAATTGATTCAGCCTAGTATTTTTACATGTCCATAGACACGCACTCGTTATAATGCAGGCGCGGCTCCAGTCTCATAAGCGGCCAAGTGCTCGACTGCTTGTTATATCGCGCACTACAGGGTTTCGTACCTGCCACGTTTCTATATAACATCTATACTGGGTCATTTATTTAAAATATGGAAACCAGGTAATAGCTGTTAATACAAAAAAAATATTTGAACCCACAAATGTGTGTAATTATATTCAATATTTAACTATATTCGGTTAAGGAAAATAATATTATATCCGCATGCTGCGATCATTTCGCACCTCCATGCGAGAGGATAAATATAGTCTCGATTATAGTGTTTATATGTGGTGCGCACACGCGTGCGGCGCGGCGGCCGCGAGCGACGCATTCAAGATCAAGGGCACACGATTGCGCAAGAGTTGGCTGTCGCCGCACTGCAACTGATGTGATGTCATCGTCTGCCCCCCGTCCCCCACTCCTCGGCCGTTTCAGAAAGGCCGCGAACGCGGAACGTTCTATTTTTAAATTTTGAACGTGCAAAATTCTGTGGCCTTAGATAATTATCTACTAACGTCTAGACTTTAGAATATTAATGCCTTATAAGCGGACAAAAAATGTAAAACACCTAAGTGTTGTTCTGTAGGCAAATTTATTTTAATGTGTAACCTCAGTAGTTGTATACTACAACCTTCGACTTAAGTTTTCGTTGCAAGCAGTATGGGGACATATTATTTTTTAATAATCAATAAGTATCATTTAAAATTGCCTAAAAAAGGCACCTACCGAATCCCTGAAGTAATCATTGTGTATTTTATACCTACATCCGAAACATCAATATACTTAATTAAGGTATTGCTGCTAACTAACTCCAACTACCACGTAGCAAGGATTCCAATCGATTTTCCGCCTATAAAACACGGCGCTGCGGTCCTATGAATTGCTTCCCAAGGACTTTGTAGACATCCTCAGGATGCCCGATGACTCCCATTAAGGGCAAATAAGTGCAAACAAAAATGTTTTATATTTACACGCGATTCTTCTTAACATAGAGAACTACTTTATTAATTTCTTCCGAACTCTACATTCAGAAGAACTGTCAAGTTACGATGTAATTATGTATCTACCCATTGTGAACAACAACAAAAATCAATATGTTATACGAATTAAACAGGTGCAGCAACGATGCAAATAACTCACGCACGATCTTATAATAAAATCGGAAGTATAGGTACTGTTGCATGAAAAAGCGATTATCTCAGAGCAATATTATGTACGCGGATGGCTGCTAGTTGTTACGGCTGTGTGTGACCTTCGTCGCACAATACTGTACTGGCGTGCACAACGTATTTAAAGATGTTTTTACATTATCGAACCCAATAAAAAATACAATACTACAAAACATTCGTAATCACGTAAAGTGTAAACTATTATACGCATAGTAATAGGTAGAGTTGATGATAACTTATAGACTTTCGTATTGTATACATAATATTATTTGTCTATTAGAAATTTGTGCCAATGCAAGAACCATCGCCAATAAATTAATGATAATAAAAATTATTACAATATAGCGAGCAATTACAAAGACTCGTTATAGACAGGGAAAGCAAATATTTATACTACTGTTATGTTTGTTGCATTATACTTAATTATAATAATTATTAATAAGTTTTGGCGTCAATTACAACAAAATGTATATTTGCATTTTTAAAGAATTTTAAGTTCTATGATTTAGTACAAAGTCGGTAGTTGGTAGTCGGTTCAATCGCTAAAATGTAGAGGTGTACATAAACAACGTGATAACTGCTAGTGTCCTTTGAAATTGACCAAATACAATGATACAACAAACTACTAGTTAGGTAAGTATAGAGCTTTATAATTCAGGTTAGCTATAACATCATAAAAATAAAATGTTTTTTTTCTGATTATTCTTAATTGATAATACAAAATTTATTCTCTTATTCCATTTTATGTGAGGAAAAACATTAAAAGTGCATTAAATTAGCATTTTTTTTCTTAAAGATTCATTAAATTAAAACAAAAATATCCTTTTAAATTTTTATGTGTATAATATTTTAAACACTTCTTCAGTCTTTTCTCAAATATACCTAATGGGTACTAAAAATGTTCTTTAAATATGTCTTTATTATTTATAAAGAAACACCATATTTTAATATGTCGAGCTTTATAGTTTCAAGCTATCGATCATTTTACAAAGTCGGTATTATTATTATATTGCAGGTTGTAGCGAAAGATGATTCCGTAGCTTAGGCAACGGATTCCCTCTGGAGGAGAACGATAATTAATTTAAGTGGCGCTCAAGTCACGTGCTGTCCGCCAAGCATTGACAACCTGTGAATAGGATGGCTCTTAACTTTAATTAGCCGTTATTCGGTCATTAGACATCCAATACTGACCAAATAATACATAATATATGAAGTAGGTTTTAAATCTTCTCTCTAAATGTTAGGAGGAAGCCCATGTTACTGGTGTAATAATTAGACAGTGTATAGTGACGTATATCATGTGTGAATCCAGACAGCTTATTTGCATCATACCATAAAAAAAGATAGAGATCAGATAATTTAAGATTCCATACACGTCTAACGACCGAATACTGAAACACTAATTAAAGTTAAGAGCCTTCCCATTCACACACAGATCATAATTGGAAAGGAGTGACAAGCACAGCACATTCATTGAGCAAACCTTAAATTAACTATCGTTTCAGTAATCGACACTAAGTAAGGGCGTGTTTCACCAAGCTATGTTAAAATACCATGCCTTCTCATTCATTGACAGGAAATACGAGAGGGATAACATGATATTTAACGAAGCATTAACTATAAGATTGCTTGGTGAAACACGCCCTTAGCCCCGGTTTCACCAACTCATGTTAGTGTTAACGGCGTGTTAAATTATCATGCCTTCTCATTCATTGAATTATATTATGTCTCAAACTATTGTTATTTGCTAAACAACTTCTATACATATAATAAATCTGTAGAGGGGTCATGTCTGTACATTAAGAATATTTAAGTGAAAATTAAAAAAAGGGGGTCTATAAAAGCCACAGAACCTAAAAATAACATTTTTGAAAAAAATGTCTGTCTGTCTGTCTGTCTGTCTTTCTGTCTGTCTGTCTGTCTGTCTGTCTGTCTGTCTGTCCATATGGGAATGTTTGTCGTCGCATCACGCTAAAACCACTGAATGGAATGAAACGAAATTTGGCAGGCAGGTAGCTTACAACCTGAAGAGCATTATAGGAAATTGTTATCCCGAAAAACGGAAGGGTTCCCGTGGGATCTTCAAAAAATTGTAGCTACCTATTTGACGATATTTCAGCCAAACTACTGAACGTATTAAAATTAAATTTGGCAGGCAGGTAGCTTATGACCTGAAGAGCATTTTTGGAAATTATTATCCCAAAAAACGAAAGGGTTCCTATGGGATCTTCAAAAAATCGTAGCTACCTATTTGATGGTATTTCAGCCAAACTACTCAACGTATTTAAATGAAATTTGGCAGGCAGGTAGCTTATGACCTGAAGAGCATTTTTAGAAATTATTATCCCAAAAAACGAAAGGATTCCCGTGGGATCTTCAAAAAATTGTAGCTACCTATTTGACGGTACTTTAGCTAAACTACTCAACGTATTTAAATGAAATTTGGCAGGCAGGTAGCTTATGACCTGAAGAGCATTATTGGAAATTATTATCCCGAAAAACGAAAGGGTTCCCGTGGGATCTTCAAAAAATTGTAGCTACGTATTTGACGGTATATCAGCCAAACTACTCAACGTATTAAAATGAAATTTGGCAGGCAGGTAGCTCATGATCTGAAGAGCATTAGTGGAAATTGTTATCCCGAAAAACGAAAGGGTTCCCGTGGGAGTTTCAAAAAATCTTAGCTACCTATTTGACGGTATTTCAGCCAAACTACTGAACGTATTAAAATGAAATTTGGCAGGCGGCAGGTAGCTTATGACCTATAGAGCATTTTTGGAAATTATTATCCCAAAAAACGAAAGGGTTCCTATGGGATCTTCAAAAAATCGTAGCTACCTATTTGATGGTATTTCAGCCAAACTACTCAACGTATTAAAATGAAATTTGGCAGGCAGGTAGCTTATGACCTGAAGAGCATTTTTAGAAATTATTATCCCAAAAAACGAAAGGGTTCCCGTGGGATCTTCAAAAAATTGTAGCTACCTATTTGACGGTACTTTAGCCAAACTACTCAACGTATTTAAATGAAACTTGGCACAAAGGTAGATTGTAACATGAAATAACCAACATAATATTTTTAACCGACTTACAAAAAAGGAGGACGTTTCTTAATTCGTAAATATATGTTTGTTTTTTTATGTTTCTTCGCGGATACCTTCATCGTTTCTGAAACGATTTTTTTTTATGTTGTGTAGGGTATAATCTAAATTTGGTCCCATTGTCACCAAAATGGTGACCTGATGATGGGATCCGCGAGGAATCGAAGGAAATGCTTAAAATGTATGTGGAATAATATATTGATTTTGATTTTTTCTGAAGTAGTCTAAGCATATTTTACCAAACAGTAAGGTTTTGCACCATATCCTGGATCTATATTTTATACTATCAAAAAAATTCGCGTTTCAGTAAAATATATATATGAAAAATTTCGCGCTGCTCTGGCGTAAGCTATATATACAATATACACAATATATATACATATATATATATAAATTAAAAAAATTTGCACTGTAGACCTTCTACAAATTTTTTTCTTATCTAATCGTTTTTGTTTTTCATTTTCCGTCCTCAAATAACAAACAACAAGTGAAAATAATTATTATTTTGTGCGAAGTAATTTATTATTATACTTAGGTTTTGCAAATACGATTAATAAAGTATAGGCGTAGGATAGTTTGTTTTCAAGATATGAATGAGATGTCATAGGTACATTTAAATTAGAAAAGTTATGTCAATATAAGTAAGATTTATGTTTTTCATGATATTTTTATTTATTAGTTTTCATGCTAGGTACGGCTTGGGTTTTTTCTTTCTTTTGAACTTTTGTTATTTTGTCGTCTAAAAGAAGTTAGTACTTTAACCGTAAAGTCCCAAAGTAGGGTACATGTTTGTTAGCGTAGGTAATTAATAAATAAAAAACCGGGCAAGTCCGAGTTGGAATTGCGCACCGAGAGTAGACTTTTAAAAAATTTGGCGCTCGGCGCCAGCAGTGCAGCGTCGGTGTGAAAACGATCATCGTCTGCAGTCGCTGCGGCGTAAAGTCCATACAAATCTCAGTACAAAGATCTTCGTCGCGTATATGAGCGTACTATCAAGTAGTCCCGTTCGCATAAAAGAAAAAAAAATATTATACATACAGACGAATTGAGAACCTCCTCCTTTTTTTGAAGTCGGTTTATAATACACGGTCATTTTTCGAGCTGGTAGTATGAATTGAAATTGAGAAAAAATACCTCAAAACATTCACGACAAAAACAGCCATTATTTGACAGTAAACTATTATTTTTACTCCATCGGCCTACTTCTTTTGCCTATGCACGTCTAATACCGTGTATAAAGAAGCATTACTATAAATTAGTGATTTTAAATATCCAAACGACAGTGTTCATAAACCAAAAATGTATTTGAACTGCTGCCCTAAATCACTTTTCCACGCGTACGAAGTCGCGGGCACAGCTAGTTTTAAATAAATAAGTGTAAGAAGTGATATTGTGAAGTGTGAATGTCAACTTGAACGTAGAGCCAAAAATACTGATATCTGATAACGATGATTTAGTCTCGATTTCACCAACGCTTGTTAGTGTTAACATCTTGTTAAAAGACCATGCCTTCTCACTCATTGGCAGGAAATGAGAGAGGGATAACATGATAATTAATGAAGGATTAACTTTAACATGTGATTGGTGAAATTGGTACTTAATATGACCGACTTATTCATATGATTTAATGTATGTTTTAAAGTTTGAATCTTTCAAGAGTTTTTTTGCCTGTGTGTTGTTATTTTTAATAACTTTATACAAGGTGTAAAATAAATTAGTAGATAATAATACTTTAGGGTGTGCATAGGCCATAGACCAATGAGGGTGTGTTTGTGCCTACTATGTAGAGTTTATTGTGAAAGTACTTTTATGTTTCTATGAGAAATGCTCAACATCATAAATTTATCCATACAATCATTAAAAAAGTGAAAAAACTCTTTCAACGCTGTTACTTTCACACCCTTTCCTACACATAAACATTAAAATATCATACTCCTCTTCACACAATCCTTGTAAAAGTCAAAGTTTGTGCGTATAATAATGTAATGTTGACGCGCTTACAACCAATGACTAGGACACGAACCGCGTGGAAATGCGCCTTAACCTACACGCGCGGCGCGGGCGGCGGCGGCGGCGGCGCGGTGGCGGCGCGGTGCGAGCGCTGCGTGGGGATCAAGGCCGCGCGAGTAACGCACATCGGCACAACACCGCCAATATCTCCGAACTGCCGATAGCCCGGCGGCTGGACATCCGGTCACACCTAATTATCAATTGCCGACTGAAAATATTGAAATCGCTCTACAATTTCCTGTTGGTAACTTTAACGCGCTAAATGTTTCAGCCGGCAATTTGCTACAAGTGGACAATAGTGACTGTTTTAAATTGTAGGTACTTTGCGCCTACATTTTTTTAACGTTTATACTATAGGCCATTGTTATTACAACGCACATTTTTTTAATGATCATGTTTTTGATGATTCCTCGTTGTATGGAATACCGATGCGTTCTTTAAGAACTTTGATATATCTCCGGCATATACCCTGATTTATAATCTCATATACCTATTATACTTTTTTTTTCTTTCTATCTACTATACATATCTAGGAATATTGATATTTAATATATTTAGAGGTTGCATTCATTCATCAAGATCATTGCATTGTAAGTACATTTAAAAAAAATATGCCATTTTGATTAGAACTATTAAATTTTTTAACTACTTATAAACAGAAATTTATTATAACATTTTACTGATGTAATTCTTCAGTTATGTGTTATACAAATATTTGTAAACAACAAAAAATATTTAAATGTAGGTATGATGAGAATCACCACGTGGTCTTTCATTCAATTAGTCGACATTGTATATTGTATTCGCTCTATTCATTATAATATCCAGACATATATATATATATGTGGATACAAATAGTATCCAAACATATTGGTTGGCGGCATGTCTATAGTATAGATAGACTATAATGTTATTATGCATCCTTAAATATTGTCACTTATAATATTATGTAAAAAAGAACAGTCACTGTATTTTGTTATTCTTGATACTAAAAAATAATAAATCATAAAAAGTAAAAACATTCTTTTTTTAGTTTTTGACAAACAAAATATTAAAAAAAACTTTTCCAGAATGAGAAACGGCAGTATAATCATATCCCAAAGTTATTGTAACTGGTATTTTTATACACTGTATATCATACTCGTTCAAAAGGTTTTGTTCATTAATCGCTGTATTAGGCACGCTATATGACGTTATAGCTTTTAGGAAAACAGAGCTAAAGAGTACCGCTGTTGCCTGTTACACCGCTTGCCACTAAATTCGAGTACCAAAAAAAATTACATATTTTCTAGCGGGATTTCCCACACAAGAACATCTGAAATTATAGGTTACGTACTTAGGTATATTATTAACTGGTTAATAATTAAACTAAAAATATAGTTTCATTTTTCCAGGCCTTTATTACTTTGGTTTTAATTTTTTGTACCTGCAAATGTAATTTAAAAGTCCTCGTAATAAAATATAATACTAAACAATAAAATGCATTGTAAATACATACAGTATATAAATTTAAAATGTTCTTAGCATACACTTTTTATGTTTCACACATGAGCAATGTGCACGCTCATAAAACTGCGAAACGGAATATAGTAGTTATCTACACCACGTTTGATGATAACTACAAAGTTATTTTTTTAAATCAGGGCCGTGATTAATTGACATAAGCGTCGCTAAATGACGAGCGAATTCGTATGTCATTTAGCGAAGCTTGTGTCAAATTCCATACATTTTGTTATCGAACTTCGTAAGTGATAACAAGCGATGGCATATTGAATCAAGGCCCTGAATTTTCTAGTAGTTAACGAATTAATGATGGTAAACTATATCTAAGAACACTCGCAATCACGTCAATTTTCAAACGAAAAATTAGATCAAAATCGGTTCATCCGTTTTAAAAGTATAATGTCATAGACATACCTATACACTCACACAGACACACACACATATTAAACTTATAACACTCCTCTTTTTTATTGAAGGTTAAATATACATGGATTGTTAGAGCGTAGCATAAGAAGACCAATTGTTGCAATTCAAATAACTTTTAAACGAAATTTTCATTTCAATTCCTGGGTAGGATATGTGGCATGCACCCACTAAAACCCCTGCGACTGACAGTCTTCTGTGATTAGGAGAGCCACGGGAACTCTGTCGAACAACTTCCGCAGCTCTCCCAACACAATGCTCTGTCAGAGCTCTTCGAGTGACCATGGCTTCATTCCCTGTTTACAAGGAATGAAGCAATGGTCAGTTTATTCGCGGACATGCCGTAGTCCGTGACGTCTACGAGTGCGCCGGACGGAATCCGATCTCTCTCGATCACGTTCAGCAGTCTCCTTTTGAACCATTATCCATTACTGACTCACAAAAGGAGATTACTGCTGACCACGCGGACTCTCTGTCCAGCATTGCCGATATGACAGCTGCTAGGGAGAGATTAGACCCGATTTTGTTAAGAATTTGTCGCTCTGTGATCCAAGAAGCCACGCCTCCAACGTATGTTGCGCAGAATCTACAGCGGCTCGACAGTGATGACACACTGATAGATACAGTTTCGCGCCCCATCTTACACAAAGTACCTAATCACGCCTAGAAACTAAGAAACTAATTTCACTAAAATATAGCACTGTAATCATATCCAATTGTTTCCACTAAGATTAGTGGTTTGCATAGCAAAATTCGCACTGTCCCCAGTCCCACCCCAAAGACTTATTTCGGAAACAACGCTTTGGAAAAACAACTACTTATTTATCTTAATTAAGAGCTACTTAAGTTACTTTTTATAGTAGAAATATCATAAAAAACTCATACAGTTATAACTTGGTTATAACGTATAGTTTGAAGTTTAAACTACTTTTATGCACTTTTTCCAAGCCAACATGTCTTGACACGTCCACAATGCGAACATCGGTGTACTGCTGTTACTTCCATATTTGTCCAGCACCATTGTTTACAAGTTAATTCTTTTTTATACACGCAACATATTAACATAATATGCAGCTGCTTATAGTACGTGTTGAAGTTATTAATTATACTTAAAATGGATTAGAAAAAAATGGCGGGAAAGATGATAAACTACGTAAGCTTTGAATCGATTAACTTCCTTTTTACTCGTTACATAATTAATTCAGTTTTTAATGTACTGCGAGGCGCCAAGTTATATTATTATTTCACAAAGAAAAGCATTAAATAATTATTCCATATGTAGACTATCACCAGCTTTAGTTTAAATGCCAAAGGTTAATACTTATCCTTGATGCGATGAATTTTATGAAATTATAATAACTTAGGTACCAACCTATCCAGAATTAATAATGTTACTAAATAGACGTGATTCTAAAATATTATTTATTTTTCCAAAAAACATAGCGTAGAGGTGCTACGAGAATCTCAACAATATTTTATATCATTCTATAAAATATAAGAATAATATTTTTGTCCTAACTCTACTACGATTTAAAAAAAAAGTGTGTGAGATTTTAATCTATCTTAAGAAAACCGCGGTGTCGACTAAAATCGACTTCGATGTAAACTGACCAAAACACTTTTTTCTGCAGCCATTTGAAAGATCGATTTTTGATGCTATTTACTATTTATTTAAAGCAGCAGCGTAATGAGTTCGTAGGCATACAAATTATCGTAAGCAAAAAATTGTTATTAGCACTTGAACTTACCAATGATGAATTAAATTAAATCGAGAAGATCTCGGTTCTAAGAAATACACTTTTAGCTATCTTCTATCTGTAAATGACGAATCAACTATTGTGCCAGGTAGAAATTATATAGCTTCGTAATGGGTATTTCCAAATTTACCGACACAAAAAGTACTTCAAAATATGAGGTCGACGTACGCTAGGCTAAATTGCTCACTTAATGACTGTTTGACTATTATTCTATAGAAACGTAGTAGCTCGTGATAGGTGAAAAAGTAGTGTCTTAAAGTTCTTTTGCGAACCAAAAAATTACAACGTTAACAACGATTGTAATGAACCAATTAAAAAAACATTAATTCCTATTAGGTTCCTCCTAGATCCTATTAGATTATATATCCTATTGTTGGTTCATCAAATTTTTATTTTTACAATATTTTGTGGAATTATTTATATTATGTCTTGCTGTTCAGAAATTGATTCAATCAATAATAATATACATTTGGTTTGAAATAAACATTTCAAAACAATTTACGCACGAAATACAGCGTAGCGAAAACATTTGAATTGTAAAAACTATGAAGCATTTCATTATTTTATGTCATTCCATCTTATTAGAAATTATAATTTCGACCAAGTATGCTCAATGAAGTGGGTACGGGTCAGCTAGTGATATTATAAACGCGAAAGTTTCTAGGTATTAATAGATGAATGTTTGAAACTCATTCACGCCATAACTGCTGAACCGATTTTGATGAAATTTGATATGGTAGTAGTTTACGTGTTTGATTAACACATAGGCTACTTTGTACCTTAGAATAATGTACGATTTCCGTGGAATTTCATTGGAATTCCTGCTACTGATGGAAACAGCTGGTAATAAAGTAAAACATTTACTCAGTGCTCTACATAATATTATGGTGTATTGTGGTGTATATTTTTTTAATTGTGTTTACTTTATCACGTTTAACTTTTTTCTAATTACCAATCTTTCTAATTACTAACTACTAATTGTACCACTAAGTTTGAAAGAGATTGAAATTCATAATCCTAATAAACCATTACCTACGGCTTATATGCACCAAGAATTGTGATTTTCATGACATTTTTATAAAAGTATTAACAACAGTCTTTAAAGTAGGACATATTCTTTTTCCTAATATATCTAAGAGTCAAAACTTGCGTAATTATATTGACAAGGTGAGTTGCAGTCACTTTGCATAAAAATTGTTTTCGAGTGCTAAAAATTCGTGGCACCTATCGTGTATTTTTTGTTCGATAATTTATCTAGTGGATACTAGAATGCATGCGTTCAAGGGTAAAGTCTGCGTCCGGACATGTGCCCGTGCGACTATTCTGCGTCTGTGTGCGCAGAACCTAGGTATCACCTATTGGAGACGCGTGTGTGCGTCGGCGAATTTCGTCTGAGTGCGTAGCCGACGGCGGCGGCGGACTTTTTTTATTGCAGTACAGTTGCTATGCCCGAAATGTTCACGCGAATGAATTGACATGTTACACAATATTATATGCGTAGACTACGTAGTCGAAAAATACAAAGTTTACATTGTTACTGCACACATCTATAGATGTATAGCTATAATAATAGCGCAATACAATTAATAATCGATATTAATGCTGGTATCACATTTTATTAAGAAGTGAAAATGAAAAAAGATTGCCGATTTAATTAATAAAAAATAAGAAAATTAATGATATTAGGTACGGATGGATACCTACCACTTAGAAGAAAACGTTAAATAGATATATTACAGCGTGCTTTTTAATTTAACATCATCATAATATAATAATAATAATGTTTCCATCCATCTTTTGTACGAGCGGCAAATGCCTTACTTTAAAATAGGGTCGCACTCACTAAACGCGTTTTATACAGTATAAGTACTTGTAATAATTGATAATACGTGTTTTCGAACTGCAGCTCTTATACCTCTACGCATACGCAATAGAAACACGCTGTATAGCAGAAAGATCACCCGTCGGTCACAACAAAATTGTTTAAGTTCCCACCCTTCCTCCCTTACATGGCGCGACGCGACGCGACGACGACATGACGACAATACGACGAAAACACGACAACGACGACGCGACGGCATAGACGGCGCTCGAGACTACTGCAGACTGCAGTCTGCAGTGCAATTCTCTAAGCAACCCATTGTGGCTGTGCTCGACGCTGTGATCACGAATGTCAACGTCATCACATAGTCGGTTGTCAATAGCATAAAAAGTAATCTTGGGGAATACCAATTCGGCCATCATCGCTATTACAGCCGTTGGAATCTTGGCTGTCACGATTTTTGCGCTTAGAGAATTGCACTGATCTGATGTAGAGCTAGGCACCCACACGCATATACCATGTTTTTTTTTATATAAGAGTCATATGTTGTAGTTGTTTGATCTAACGATTCCATCGGACCGTTTTAGTCTTTGTTATAATTGTGGAATGGAGCATTTTTAAACGAATTATATTTATAAATAAAACAAGACGCAGGAACAATGTCAAACTCCAAAAAATTACTTTCCGCTTTTACACTGGAAAAATACCTGTGGTTTTGTTTTTTTACCTATGATTTCTAAGTTATGCTTAACAGCATGAAAAAAAAAAACAAATTACGCCAGTTTTTTCGCTTGCCGATTAACTTATTATGTTATGACATAATCGGACAAGAGATCTTCACACAAAGATGTAAGATATAGATCTTACTACAATAGTGTAGCACTACTATCTTTATTCCCGATTTCACCAATTCTTGTTAGTGTTCCTCTTAAGAGGAAACACCACGGTTGAGAGAAATACAAAATAGGTATTTATAAAATCTATTTCTGTCTCACAGTTCCTTATCTAGCCAGCACTAGCGCGATAGAGACAACTGCAACTTGGACTGAAATTACCTATTAAAATTACCAGAAATCGACGTTTAGGGGATTCCTATTTCCTCCTCCAAAACTTAACCGATTTAAATATTTTTTTCTGTATTAGCTAAAAAAAGAATTGAGCTAGGTTCCTATTTTTTGATTTTGTTGTTTATTGTAGCCAAATCTGTTTCCTAGATATTTAAACATAGCGGACAGTCTGGCCATTTTTTGTAGGTTTTTATACGTCCATATCTCTTTAAATAATTAATTTATTAAAAAAAGGAAAAAATAGGGACGTACAAACAATATCCATAAATATTCAGGAAAAAAATAGTTACTCTAGAGGTATTATCCAGGGAGGAAATAGAAATCCCCTAGACCTCTATTTTTGTATGGAAAAAAATTCGTGGTGTTTCCTCTTAACGGTTTATTAGAATACCATGCCTTCTTATTCATTAACAAGAAATACGAGGTATCAACTTTAAGATGTGTCGGTAAAATTTACACTTAAGGTTCTTGCAATATATTATTATAATAACTTTATCTGGCTATTAATAATATTATTCAATGTCAATTGAAAGAGAAAAAACGTTGGCCAATCGTTATTAAGACTTGCAATGCACTTGTTATACGTATGAGCGTTATCTGATAGGCTATTTATTACACCTGATAACCTTGACAACGAGGAACAAATGATTATCTTTAATTTGTTATCTATGCGCAATTTTTTTTTAAACCGCGTGTTGTTATGGGCTCGAAAAAAAAGCCCTCGTAGAATTCAATAATTAACATTATAAATTTTTTTATAAAAGTTGTATTTTAATTAATTCCGCTTTTTCCTTAAATCAAATGATACAGTACAGTTAATATAAATATTGCTAAACAGCGTAAAAGTTAGCGAATTTTTGTTGCGTAACCACAAAGTAGATTTGTACTGCGCAACTCAAAATAATAATATTTTTTATTTCTCAATTTAAATTAAAAAAACACATACCTAGTACAATTTATCTAATAAAATAAGAACATTTCCATAAAAGTAACATCGGCAGCCGTACTAGTAGATAAGTATATAACTGTGTCACAGCTGCCTGTGTTTTCAACACTAGAAATATCTATAAGATACAAGTACACTATGATCATTAAACAAAAATATAATGTAATTATGCTTATGTTGACTCCATATACCTAGTTACAACTTACAATAGGATAATATTATAATAATACAAAGTTGCCCTTACAATAATAGCAAATACAACACAGAATAAAAATATCGTTTTGTCAACGTTGTTTTCGCAGAATTGTCTTTAGTGAACTCATAATGATGAACTGCATACTAACAACACTCGCGATCACATCAACTTTAAAAAAGCTAGAGCAAATTTGGTTTGAGAGCTACGCAACATGACTATGCCACAGACAGACAGACACGTGATATTTATAAAACCCCTCTTGTTTTTTGTGGGTATAATAAAAATAAAATTCTGTCCTATTCCACATTTATTATTGGGTAAAATAAAATTCTGTCCTATTCCATTTTTATTACTAGAATAATAACTAATCCAATTTTTTATAGAACTCTATCAAAAATGTTTTTATAAAAACTTTGACAAAGGGTTCCGTTTACGAAGAGTAAAAACACGGGACTCTATTAAGTGTTTAATGTCCATCCGTCTGTCACGGTATGAACCGTGAAAGTCATACAGTTTAAATTTTCACAGATGATGTATTTCTCTTGCCGCTATAATCAACAAATATTCAAAACAAATTAAAATTAACATTCACAGCAAACGAGATTTTTTGCGATTAGCACGGAACCATGCTTCAACTCGCACTTGACCGGTCTTTTTATTTTTTATTTTATGATGAATAAATACTTTAATACCAACGTGACCTGCTTAACCGCTATTACATTGTTCACGCATTATTTGTGCATTCTTATCACCAAAACTTATTTTATCAGTGCGGTTTTATCTATTGATAAATTTTCAGTGCGTTTTGCGATTGTGTACAGATGTTTTATTTTAATTTTTTGCGTATCAATATTTTTAAGGTTTTGTACCTACCTCATAAGAAAAAATATAAATCCTTATAGGATCTCTTTGTTGTCCGCCTGTCCGTCCGTCTGTCTGTTGAGACTCTTTTTCTTAGGAACGCTTGGAGGTCGGTATCAAGCTAAAATTCATTATGGTATATCCTTTGAACCAGTGAGAGATCAAACTTTTGTGCAAACGCAATTAAAATGCCGCAAATTGTTGACTTTTTCGACACCCTTTCCATAGCGGGTGTCGAAAAAGTCAACAATTTGTACTAAATTTAAAATTAGGTTTTGATTCCATAATCAAAACCTAATTTTAATAATAAAACCGGCCAAGCCAAGCAATCTTTGTAATCTACTAACGATAATGAAAATTATGTATTACATTGCTTGTTATTAAATGTAAAAAAACATATGAAATATTTGGGTTGGGGATCTAAAAATACCACATGCATATATAATATCATAATTGTATTGCACAGTAAAAAGAAAAGTATTTGTCTGTAGCTAAACAACCGTTAAAAAATTTAAGACATAAATCGATGAAGGTGTCGCAAAAAAAATTACCCAGAAAATTGAGTTTAAACTGTTACGTAAACAGTTAAGGATATGTAGTAAGGTATTACGTACCTACATTGATTCTAAAAACAGATCTTAAGATTAATGTACTTAATACTTGACGTATTCTAAAATGATTAAGTGGCAGTTTTAACTAAATTTTCTCAAAAACATAATTTTATCATATCAGCTTCATCCATTCATGTCTTCAATGCAATGGAAATGACATAATATCTTCAACACCAACCTCTATCCTCCAATTTGGTTATAATTCGTTTTTCAACTTAGAAAGAAAATTAAGACACGTATTCACTTCAAAAACAAATCACTTTTAAGTTTGTTTAATTAAACATCGTGATATTATAATAGATATACAATATTTACATAATACACGAATACATGTATTACCAGACGTATCTTTCGTGGCCAGTTGATTGTAGTGTGAGGTAGGTCAGGCCCGCAGTATGTTATCACACCGGTAGATATCAAACTTCATTTTCACTAATGACCATTTTACTTTAGCAATCATTTGGACTCGAACGCAAACTCGATGATTATGTAAAAACACTTTTTTTTATTATTATTCAACTATATGCGTCTAAGGAATTCTGACCGTAACCACTATATTCTCTTTCGTACCAAGGATTACATAGTTTTAGCTATTTATAGCACAGGCAAAGTTTAAAAAAATTAAGAAAATTTGACTTAGTTTATTTTTAATTAAATTTTTACTACCTTTTCGTAAGCTTTAATTTAACTTAATTAATACTTAATTTAATTACTTAAGTTAACTACAAATAGGACAGTTAATAAAGCTATAAGTAGTAAATGGAATGAAAATGAACGTAAAGTAATGAACGACAAAAATAATTATTTATAATTTTGGTTGCAGGCATACCTACTACGCCACCAGGAAACTCTGTTCGAAAAATCCGCTATTATATAACGGTAAGTTTTTTTTATTTCATTTTCCAAAATCAAATATTAAGGCTATTACAGTTATAAAATTTTATAAATTACCATTAAAAAACCACTTACTTTTTGTTTTATATTATATGCTACCTATTTGCTTATATCTTGAAAATTTTTCAGTTTTAGCTTAGGCTCACTTGTATCTTGGTTCAAATAATAATTAATAACCCAAAGTTAAATTTATGTTAAATGCAACTAGGCCTGAATGTAGTTAATATTTTACTTCTAGTTTACTTAAAAAATCTCGCTTACCAATTTAAACCTCTTTTTTACCAAACTATTTGCTACAAAAACAAAAACAATACTTATTTGCTACAAAAACAAGAAACTTAAATGCCGAAGAATTTTACTTAAAATACTTAATAAACCTCAAATAATGTTATTTTAAAGAAAACTCTATAAATAAGTAGAGTCGTGGGCACTAACATAGATTCGCCAAAGAAATGTTACTTTATGTCTGAAAGTGTAACAAATGCACTTCCTACATCTTAACGAATATTATGTTACGAAAATTACATATTTTTAGTGGCAAAAGATGAGAGAGAAAGAGAGTAGAGCCTAACAATACAAACATCATAATATTATGTAATATTATGATGTTTGTATTGGCTACGACTCTTTTCTACTAAATAAGTTTAATTATATAATATAATTAATTAAATATTTAAGATCAAGCAGTAAGCAAGCTAATTAAGATAACTCATAATAATAATAAAAATAACTGAGAACTGATTTTGTCTCATCCACCTATACCTACAAAAATCTCATCAAACCATTCGTTTGATGCAATATACCTATAAATATACAATGACACAAACATACACACAACATTTACACGACAAGTAAAAGTCACATCTCTATTTCGTCGGGACTCGAAATATAAAAACTGAAAATTAAAAACACCATCCTGCAAAGTTCACGTTTGTATTGTGGGTGTTTGTTCATTGTTTTTATTATTTTAAAGTTTTGTCTAAGCAGTTTTGTAGTACCTTTGTTATAAATATGCAATTTGTACGTATAGCCGATGTGACTACCTCTACATTACGAATCATTAGACCCCCATTCATTAAAATCGTATCCCTAGATTAGGTGCTACGAAACAAACATACACGCAACATAATATGTATACAATATAACACACATACACAGTGTCAAAAACTGCTCCTTTTGATTTTACTATAATATATTATAGTATACCTATTGAGTATAAAAAATTAAATGTTTTTGATAGATTGACTTCATTTTTACTTTGTTATGGAACAATGTAATGAAAAAGGCTAACTACAGTAATTATACACGTGAAGATGTGACTTAATCACAAGTCAGAACTCAAACTATAACAAAACAACAAAACGTATTAAACGTGGCACTCTACAGTGTAGAGTCTATAACACTATTAAACCAAAATGTGTCCTGCAAAAGCCTATCATATTATGTTACTTTACTTATGTATAACTTTGGTATATATTGAAAATTTGTTTAGACAATTAGATAAGATCTAAATGTTGCATGTCCTAAAATGATTGTCATTTACCTTTCTGTTTATGCTTATAATTTCCTAATAAATTTTATTAATATACATAATAAAAATTACCGAAACTAATAAAAGTGTTTATAAAATGTGTAACTGTTAAATACTACTTAAATTTTAAATAAAGAAGTATAGTTATCAGACGTTTATCATTCTAATTGTTGAATATGTGTTGTGTTAAAGTTCAATGGTTTACTTGAATTAGGAATAATTATTATGTAACTTAAAGAAGTTGAATAATTTTGAAATACAAATTCGTATACAACGTATTTGTATTTATTAGAAGTAGCCAATCTGAATGTTTTGATGTAGATATAATCAACGGTTTATAACAAAAATTAACAAGCGTCTGATGTTTTCGTTATCTGACTTGATTAATTTAAAAAAAGTTAAATCTTATTATAAAAATAAATGGTACCTATATTAGTTAGCATAATATGCAAGTGTAAGTGCATAGCTAGTATTTACACTGTCTATTCGTTTTCTACATAATGTACAAGTATTATAAATAGTTAAATCTATTTTAATCCTCTACATTGATATTATTATAAGCATAATAAGATAATGGAAGTAATACGTTTAGCACACACGCCCACAGATGTTTATAATGCGTTTATCTGAAAGATGTATTATAACTAGGTAAGTAGGTATACTGCCTATACTCTATAGGCTATAGGCTATAACCTATATGACTCAATTGATCTTTTGTTTTACATGCAAAGACGAAACATAACATTCAAACAGAAAAAATTAACGCCTACAGATAAAATCAGGTACAAAACAGTACATACTTAAAAATCTCAAGCCGCTAAATAAAACACTTGCAACACTTTGTATCATTTTCAGGAAGGTCACACTTCAAATTTACATTTTTAAGTAGCATACAATAAAAAGTCTCACTTTAATCTATTTTCATATTATATTTACGCTGTAATAAAAACTGAGTAAGTATAATAATAAGTTAATATAATAAACATAGTGGATACGGATCCACTATAGCGCAACTCATAAGCAACGGTAACTCACCGCGTAGAGGGCGGTTTACGCAATTTTCAGATGCGACTTTCCTGAAAGTGACACAAGAGCGATGACAACGAGGAAGACGCAGCGAGTAGCAACGGATTCTTATCTCGATGCATCGTCGATAATTATGTAGTGACACTTACGAGTGGTACGATTTTCCGAGTGAGTCACTGGTCCCTTCCTCGTCGTTTCCGACCTACCTATTGTCGAGCGTGTCGAGTGCGCACACGGCTGAAGTACAGCGCGCTGGGCGCTCGGGGTCGGCGGCGGGCGGCGCACTAACACTCACATTCAAATATTCGTCTAACCTTAATGCGAATCGGCGCACTCCGGGTTCCATCCGACGACTGTCGTCGAAAATGACTGGTCGAGGGTTTCGCTTCGGGTATAACTGCAAAAGCGACACTGGTCTCGCGGGCTCGCGAGGTATTTCGGCGCGGGCGTCGGGCCGGACGGCAGGCGCATCGGCGCGCCGCCACCGGCGGAGTGGTCGCGGGGCTGCGGCGCGGCGGCCGCGCTACATGTCACGGTGCGGCGAGCGCGCTCTTCGCGCCGTGGTCACCGACTCACAGTGGCGTCGCCGTCCTACTGTCTGCCCGACGGCCGGGACGGCGGCGCGCGTTGCACCGCCCCGCTGCACCGCCTGCCCCCCTACCGCCGAGCCCCCCCGACCTCCTCTCGCCGCACTACACCCGCCCCGCCCCGAAGAATTTTCCGCATCGGGCGGGAAAAATCGATTGTGCAGCGAGCCCCGAATAATTTCGGCAAGACGCACGGCGCCCTTGCGTCCTCGGCGTCGCCGTCGCCGCCGCCGTCGCCGCCGCGGTCAAGCGCACCGCAGCGCACCGCGCCTCCGCGCTGCTTCTTATACCCCCTAAATATTAACATAAACTTCGCTTTTGTTTTACCAATAAACAGCTACATTCATAATAATAGTTTTACTTAAACTTTTATATACATTTCGTATTGTGTTTTACTTTAATTCATCTCTTACAAATAATAATTACTTATAATTACTTATTACACTCTTAGCAACAGATAAAGTTTATTAAGTATAGCTTTCAAAAATATCACAAAAATTTTATTGTGATATTTTTTGGAAGCTAAACTTTGTAAAAAAATTGCTCAAATATACAGGCTATAATATTAATAAGTGTACATAAGGGTGTGTATGGGTCCCGTATATACAGTTTACTGAGAAAGTACCAGCGCTAAAAGAGGTTTTTTATTTACCTAATGTATGATGTTGGGGCATACCTCATACAAACATGAAAGACAAAAGTAAGTATTTCAGTGGTGGTAGGTACTTTCAAAATGTACTCTACATATTAAGCACATACATACGCTAAAGTTCATTATCATTTATTTTACATCTTGTAACAGCATTCGGTTTCCCGATATTATGTATTAAATTCAGGTGTTGTTGCAAGTTTTAAGAAAATTACTTATTTGAACAGAAAAAAAAGCATACAACAATCATAAAGCATTATGAGAAACTGTACAAAAGGCGGTCTTACTGCTTACAGCAGTCTCATCTAGAGGACCCAATAAAATACTTGAAATAAGTATAATATATTATAATCTATATAAGAATAATAAAATCAAATAAGTATAATTATTTCCTCGTAGCTCTATTAAATAGTGTACTCATAGTAAGTAGTGTACCCATAGTAAGTAGATCTTAAGTAGATAGTACATCCTCCTTAGCTATCAAGCTATCAAATAAAGTGGTTTATGAAACAATAAATTATTTTATTTAAAATGTTACAGTTTCCCGACAACCTACCGATGGGAGTTTTAGTTCTTACAAAATTTTCATCGTAACTTCTTTTTGGGGCATTCATTTTTTTGTTAATTATTTAACATTTTCATGTTAGGCCTAATAATAATTATTTAACAGGAAAATTTATTGTGAATAATACTGTATAAAAAATTATAACAACTTACTTCACAAAAATTTATAATTCAAAATGTCGGTGATATATTTTACTAAATACCCGACAAGTGTAAAGTACCTAGCATTATACCAAAACATTAATTTCTTCTGATTTCTCATAATAATATTGATTATTATGTTTGTAATAAATTATCACTGCTTACTTTATAAAAAACTAGCTGTGCCCGCGACTTCGTTCGCGTGGTTTTTGAGTGACTTAAACCGTTTATGCAGCGCACGCAACGAAAGTCCCCAAAGGTGAATAATTTTCCCCGTTTTTGCAACAATTCTCACTGGCGCTTCGCTCCTATTGGTCGCAGCGTAATGTTATAAGCCTTTAAATGGACTATCCAACAAAAAATATTTTTTCAAATCGGACCAGTAGTTCATGAGATTAGCGCGTTTAAACAAACAAACTCTTCCGCTTTATAATATTAGTATAGATATCACTGCTAACATAACTATGACGTCTTTCGCTTTTGTGGTTGGTGCTAGAGCTGGATAGTCGCGGGTTCGAATCCCAAACATAAAACTTTTCTATGGTCCTGAATCAGGTTTGTAGAAATTAATAAAGATATGTGTAATGCGTATGCATTAAAGAATTATATGTGTTTCTATTGTCTGATCCCCATAACACAAGTTCTTCGGATACTTAGTACAGTGCCAGATGACGTCAAAAGATTATAATATCTAGTGCTATTAATACTATACCTAGTATGTATATAAAATTACTGATCAAATAGATTAAATTTAGATTGTAATTATTGTAACTAATCGTTGTTTAACTTGAATAACAACTAGTAACCACAGCTTAACTGTTTCTATAACAATATAACCTAACTTTTCTCGCATATTTTTGAACTGCCTGACACAAAGTTTGAATATCATTTAGAATTAAAAATGTATGAATCTGCTCTAAATTATTTTTCGATTCATAGTATTTATGCAAGCAAAATAAAATTTCTCGGAATATGACATTAGTGCCCAGTTGTTCGGTGTTGAGTTTCCTATTCATAGGTAAATGGACTCATTCATACTAAAGTGTATAGTTATAGAAATAGTGTTGCAATTAACCTCTAGGTACCTACTAAAGTAAGGGACCATCCATAAACTACGTGACACGTAAGGGGGAGAGAGGGGGTCGAATAAGTTTGATATTTTGTGACAAGGGTCACATATTAAAAACAACTAAAAAAATTTTATCAATGAAAATGCTAATAATTACTTTCTAGATATTAGATAGGGAGGGGGGCGACTCACAAACATGTCCAGCTGTGACAAGGACAGGGAAACGTAATAAACAGTGTGACGTAGTTTATGGATGGTCCCTAAGTAATAAGCGAAGGTAACGTAGAAGATAGCAATTGAATTTGAAGCCCATTGAATAATGGAGCCTGACGGCCAAATACTGAAACGATATTTCAATTATGTTCGCTCAAGACATACGCTGTTCTTGTCATCCCGCCTAGGAGTGACAGAGACAATAACTTACTAGAAAAACTCGATTTAATAAGTAAGATAATGTTATAAACAATAATAAATTATTGTAAGAGCGTGTATGGTACTGTACTCCGGGAGGCAGCAACTCAAGCGGTGCTTGTTGCTGCCTCCCTGGGTACAGCAGGCTTACTCGCGAGTCGCGACACAATCGAGAATCAAATCTGTTCGATGTCAACGGCTTTTGCTATTTTATTTGGTGGATTACTTTGAAACTAACTAAGAATAAAGAAAATCTTTAGATCGTTACTTTTTGTACTCCCGACCATATCAATTGACTGAGAATCAAAATAACCAAACGTCAATTTATTTGATAATCAAAATAACCAAATGTCAATTTACGCGGCACGTTAGAATCTGAATCAAAATCGAATCAGTTTGGAGAGTAAGGCCCCAGGTTTGATCCTGGGTACGATTCCTCAAGTAGGATTAATATACGGACTCTTCATCTTCTTCATTGACATTAAACTGTAACGAAAGAATAAGAAAAAAGAAAATACACAAAAAGTATTAATATACAAAAGAAGGCTGGCCTCATTCGAATATCCCACGCAACGTGCAAAGAGATTTAATTGTTTGTATGTAAGCATTAATTGGGCTGCGAAACAACTGGAGAGTGGGTAAATTTGGCACAGATATAGAATGGAATAGACTGCGAGGTATAAGCATAAGTCTCAGGCGGCATGGCATAAGAAACCTGCCAAGTGCGAGTCGGACAAGCACAGGAAGGGTTCCGTACAAAACGAACAAAAAAAACACATTTTTGTAAACAAAAATATTTTATTCTGTTTTTTAGTTTTTCTGTTATTGCTGTTATTTCTGTTGAAATAGATCATCTGTGAAATTTTCAACTATCTGACTTTCACGGCTCATGAGATACAGCTTGGTGTCAGACCGACGGACGCACGAACAGCGGAGTCTTAGTAGTAGAGTACTGCTTTTTTACCCTTTTTAACGGAAACCCAGAAATAATTACATTGTACGAGTTGGTTACTAATAACGTGAAACGTTAAATTGTAACTGCAAGTTATATATTATGTACTATGCAGTTCGCACCTACAGTCAGTGTGAATATATAACGTTAAGGAAAACCTAGACTAATCGATTAAATTTAAAGTTGCGGTAAATTTAACTGAGCGGGGCCCTGATTCAAGATGCCACCGATTTATCATTTACGAAGTTCAAAAACAAAATGTATGGGATTTGACATAAGCTTCGCTAAATGACGAGCGAAATCGTAATATGTCATTTAGCGAAACTTATGTCAAATTCCATGCATTTTGTTTTGGAACTTCGTAAACGATAAATAGTGATGACATCTTGATTAGGGTCCTGAAGTTCTACGTTAGCATGTTGTGATGTTCGAGGTGTCTCTGTATAAATTTGCCAACAAAACTTAAATATTTTACCAAAAAAACGTTAAATAAAAAAAAGGCTTTGCACCATAAAAAGTTTGAGATGTTGTGGAAGCGAAATACAAATATGGTTAACCCTTTTTTTCGTTTGTCATTAAAGGAGAATGCCGAAAACTGGGCTATTTTGCGTCACTCTTGCGTCTTAACCATTTATATATAAATATTCGTCTTTTGAAATATTATGTTATGTATATTAATTTTAGTTGTAAGCGAATGGGGGTTTACAAGTTATAAAAAAAAAAGTAACCATATTGAATTAGAAATTAGCGGAACCGCCATTTTGTATGTCAACCGCCAAATAGTAAGAATAGTGATATGAAATAAATGAAAGAAACCCACACCAATTCTATTTAACATAATGAACATTAGTCGAAGATTATTTATAAAATAATGCTAATGAAGTTTTTCTTTTTAATTGAAAGTAATAATTTTTTCTTTTTCTAAAACTATTTAAGGCTACATATTTTTTTTTTACTGGCAGTCCTAACCGTATGTTACTATTGACATTTGTGTGACGTGAATACTGAATAATGAATTTGACTTTTTGATGGTGTGTGTGAAAGAAGTGTTTTCTTTAATTATTATTCAAAGTGTTCCAACAAAGTGTATTAAAAGTCTTACTTCAACGTTGAGTCGTGCAATCCTCCGTTGATTAATTAACTATAAGTGTATGTCGTTAGATATTGCAAATTACTTTTGATACTATATTTTACACTTTTGAATGCATAACTTAACCTCAAAATTCGGAACATTTTAAATTCAGATTTCTCAAAACTCCCATCGAATATCTAAGTGATTTTTTTAAATATGAATCCTGAGTACATTTTCAATGTTTTACAGTTAATTTGGTAAAGACGCACCAATAGCCCAACTCTCATAGAAAAATCGGCATTGTCCTTTGTATTTCTTTTAATAATTAATACCTAGTTACTATCATAGTGACAAAATTATTAAAAGTTAAGGTTATAATATATTGATTTAAATATAAATTATTAATGTATCAAAAATATTATCTAAAATCCTATCAGAAAATAGTTTTAATATCGCCTTCAAACAACGTTAACCTGGCCCCGTGGTAAGTATCCAAAGAACTAATAAAAAAATAAAAATCTAAGATATTATTATATTATACATATATTTTATATTGTATTATTACATCAATACAAATCAACAGAGAAAACTTTGTTGCTTCGGCGGGATTCGAACCCACGACCCACACGAGCATCGTCGCGCAACCACTGACCCACAGAGGTCGTGAAAGTTTGAAGCTAGAAGTCTGATATTGTGTCTAGCTCACGGAGGCCCAGCTCCCCGCCCGCCCCCGCCCGCCCTGACGCCGCCCGCCCCGCCGCCGCCGGTGCACCCACGAATACGTCCATTAGGTGGATGCGGTCGTAGCCCTTTCTTTATTAAGGGCTTTGCCCTGCGTGATGTTTTAGAATTTCGATACTTTGGATTTTAGTTATCATTTTTAGCAGACATGTAAGTGTTTATGATATTATTATTACGATCCAGTATAATTACAAAAATTACTTGCACTTTTTCCACTTTATTAGTTGTTAAACATAAGATTTATTGAAATACACGACCAGTTTCGTATATTTGTGTATTATTACTGTGTAACATACTGTATTTCCGTTAAGAACCTGTAAGTTCTTAACCAGATAACGAAAATATATATACATTTATAATATACAATATATATACAGTACATTCAATAACATACATTATTATTATTGTTTACTTTCTTAGCTATAAACATTTTTATATTTATATATCTTCTTTGTTATAACAATTCTGCTGTCTCCTGCTTTGCGTGAAGAGGGAAAGTTACACTTCCTGCTACAACTAAATATTTCAACTAATCCTTCATTCATCTGATTAATTTGTTTGCGGGTCCCAAGACGGATCTAGCTTATTTCGCGAGCACCCCTGAAATCATCAAAGGTTTTATTGTGATTGGTTACCTGTCGAAAAAAGGGACATGTACATCCATATTAAGTGATAGGCAGACTCTCGCACTGACAAATGTACATATAATAATATATACCTTGTATATACAAGGAACAGTCATCGTAACACAATGGTACAATCAAATGGGCTGACAATACACTTTTTATGTGTTGCATGTGGACTCGTTATGAATATTTACTTCTGTTCAGCCAACACATAAGAAAAACTCCATTGCTGTCGGCTTTACTTCACCCTTACGTTTAGAAGACACTCATTCAAAGTCCTACCTTATATGTTGGCTGGCGCTTCCCTAAGGAGGAAGCCTTCTCCACTGATATTTCGTAAGATACAAAAACTATTATTAACGAGTCTAAAATCTGGGGCCTTACTCTCCAAACTGATTTTGATTCGAATTCGATCGGGCCGCATACTCCCGAATAAATTGACATTTATTTATTTTGATTCTCAATCGACTGATATGGTCGTGAGTATAAAAAGTTACGATCTAACGATTTTCTATATATACTGGTTAGTTTCAAAGTAATCCACCAAAAAATTTTATTTGGTGGATTACTTTGAAACTACCAAATGTAGTTGAGATCGAACTGATTCGATTCTCGATTGTGTCGGAAGTAAGCCTCTAGAACAATTATTCTAAGCTATAAAAATTACATCTTAATACGAGTAATGTTTTGATTTTAGACTACTAGAGATAGATAGATATATAGAATTAAAATCTGTAATTAACACACAATTAGGTGATAATTAACACCAAACCTATTCTATCGTTGTTTTTCGCAATCTGTATCTTGTCAGTGTGAAGGAAATTTTTGTGGAAAAAGGACATATTTGCGTTAAAGGTGTAGTTGACATGAAATTATGTTACAAATCACTTGATTGAGTTATCAACAAACCGTCAATTGCGGGCTGATTTACAAACAAGTCCCTTGGAAATAAAGTAGGTATATTATCAACGTTGGTTTGACGTTAGCGGCTGAATCCTTAATCGCCACCATAAAATTCAGAACAGTCATCATATTCAAAGGCAGTCATTGTTACAGCTCGGCGAAATGGCAAGAAGCATAAGGCTTGAGCACCACGTGATTTAACTTTGGTTTCAAAACGAGTATAGGGCCCATAGTCACTGTAACTGCTTAGCTGAACGATCTACTACAGCAGTGCTGCGTCTTGCGTGTGCCTTGAGTGCTTCTCAAGGCCTGAGTGACCAATACTGTTCGCGACTAACTCGGACTCGGAAGATCGGTGACGATCTTCATGCTGTTTTCGCCAATGGATAGAGTGGGTTTCCAGGAATTTTTTGGCGGTACGAAGCTCGCTGGAATATATTATATTTAAACAGGCTATATTATTAATGAGTGATAATACTTTATAGTGTGTATGGGTCCCGTATAAAAAAGTCCAGCGCTGAAATAGATACTTTTTTTTATTTATTGTATGGGAAAATTTATGATATTGGGACATTTCTCATACAAACACGAAAGTCAAAAGTAAGCTTTTCAGCGCTGGTACTTTTACACTTTACAGTATACTCTACATCGGAGGCATATACAGTATACACACCCTAAAGTATTATCACCCATTTATTTTACACCTTGTATAAATAAAATGAAATATTCCGTATGTCGAGGTGTGAAACCGTGGTAGAGCCGAGTCAGCAAGGTGAGACGCCTTTAGTGTTTCTTAATTTAAGTAGCGTTTAAGTGATCAGCCGGGTACAATACAAACAAAATTAAATATTCCGCACGTCGAGGTGTGCAACCGTGGTAGAGTCGAGCTGAGCCGTTTCTTAATTTAAGTAGCGTTTGAGTGATCGGCTGGGTACAATATAAACAAAATGAAATATTCCGCACGGCGAGGTGTGCAACCTTGGTAGAGCCGAGTCAGCAGCGGCGCTTCCAGGAACCCGCAGACGTGAGACCGCCCGCGCCTGCAGTATGTTATGTTACGTACCTTGTGCAATCTATTCGGGTAATGATTACGTTTGAACTATCGGCATCCGTTTATAAATACACGTAGCCCTTACAAATGTTATTTTTATACCTACCGTTTAGATTTATATGACGCTATATTACATTAAAACTTTTTAGGCCACTATATTTTATTTTTAAATAGTTTAAATTTGAAACTGTAAATTCTCATTTTTCACTTCTAAACTAGGTATTTCTTAATGAATTGGAAGTATTATGTAAATAATAATTATTTTTAACCGACTTAAAAGAAAGGTTTCTCAATTCGACCGTATACAGGTATAGCCTGAAAAATGAGAATTTACAGGTTTAAATTAAAAACTATTTAAAAATTAACGAGTGATAATACTTTAGGGTGTGTATGTCCCGTATAAAAAGTTGACTGTAAAAGTACCAGCGCTGAAAGAGGTAGTACTCGTATTTTTTAATTATTGTATGGGAAAATTTATGATGTTGGGGCATTTCCCACACAAACATGAAAGTCAAAAGTAAATATTTCAGCACTGGTACTTTCACAGTATACTCTACGTAGGAGGAACATACATACCCTACAGAATTATCACTAATTTATTTTACACCTTGTATACCTATGCTTTTTTGATCATTTTATTAAATACCAGGTCCGACAAATCTTGCAGACCTACCCTACTATAGTATTAGTGGACTTTTTCGAACCCATACATGTGCAGACAAAGATAGTCCTTAACAAAATTGTTTTTGATTTCATAAAGTTTGATCAAAATTGCAAACTTCCAGCAAAGTAACCTTCGAAAATTTACTGCAGAAGTTCTAAGTTCAATACGACTTAACCATTTTCAACGATATTTTTCGTTTCAATCATCGTAATTCAGAATAGTTTTAAAAGTCCGTTATTATTCGCATAATATATTATTATGTAGACTTTCGTTTGTTTGTTGTCACCTCAACTTTGACATGCATCAAAGTTGCCTGATAGGTTTTCTGAAAATGATTCCAAGTCAGTATGTACATGCGAAATTTATATATTATTTATACTGCTGGACATAAGCGATCCCCAAAGAATTTCTTCTCTATATTCTCCACACTTGACAGGCGGGTTGTTTCATAATAATATTCAAAAACCGAATCCCAACTCAGCCTTCAGAAATACCCAACTTGTCTTCTAGACTTATTGAGTGAGCTTAACCCTATTCAATGTTCTTTACAATTAGCGAGTTCAAATATTATAGGTTAAACCGTAGGTATTATTTGATTAATAGTATAACGGGTAAGAATACAAGCCAAGGATGTCTGTATATATTATTACGACAAGATTTTCCTTACTCAACCAAAATCCTAATACGGATTTCATGGTCGCACATGATTATGATAATAAATTAGCAGTAATGTAATTCTACTTCACGAAACACTTACAGTAGCCGGTGATCAGACTAAGTTGATAATATTACTACGACGACCTCCGTAGCGCAATTGAGCTCGAGCGAGAGCTCGCGGGTTCGAATCCCGCCGTGGGAACAAAATGTTTTCAATGTTCCTGGGTCATGGATGTGTATTAAATTTGTGTATAAAATAATTTAAAAAAATGTGTTTAATTTTAAACGTATTAAATATATTTCCCTTGTCTGGTACCTGTAACACAAATTCTTCGAATACTTAGCACGGCGCCAGATTGACGTGGTGTAAAGCGTCTCGTCGTTCGTCGTCGTTTCAGCCTTTTACTGTCCACTGCTGGACATAGGCCTCTCCAATACATTTCCAGTGCGACCGGTCCATTGCCACCTGCATCCAACGTGACCTGGCAGTTTTCACCAGGTCGTCGGTCCATCTGGTAGGTGGCCGTCCCACACTGCGCTTGCCAGTACGTGGCCTCCACTCTAGGATCTTTTTGCCCCATCGACCGTCCAATCTTCGTGCTATGTGGCCGGCCCATTGCCACTTCAGCTGACTGATCCTACGGGCAATGTCAGCAACCTTAGTTCTTCTACGGATCTCCTCATTTCTGATTCGATCACGTAGAGAAATACCGAGCATTGCCCTCTCCATAGCACGCTGAGCGACATTGAGCCTTTTGAAAAGATCCTTCGTGAAGCACCACGTCTCAGAACCGTAAGTCATCACTGGTAACACACATTGGTTGTATACCTTTGTCTTAAGGCACTGAGGTATTTTGGACGAGAAGACGTTGCGTAATTTACCGAACGCTGCCCAGCCGAGCTGGATCCGTCTACTGACCTCTCTCTTAAAGTTGGACCTACCTAATCGGACAGCCTGCCCTAGGTATATATATTCGTCAACAACTTCAAGAGTAGAGCTCCCAACAGTTAGTGCGGTGGGTGCAACATGGACATTGTGCATGATCTTTGTTTTGTCCATGTTCATTTTAAGACCCACTTGTTGAGAAACTCTATTGAGGCCACCGAGCATGCGCCCCAAATCTTCCAGCGATTCTGCCATGACTACTATGTCGTCGGCAAATCGAAGGTGAGTGATGTATTCGCCATTGATGTTGATGCCAAGTCCTTGCCATTCCAGGAGCTTGAAGGAATCCTCCAGAGCAGCGGTAAACAGTTTCGGGGATATGATATCCCCCTGTCTTACTCCTCTCTTTAAAGGGATATCCTTCGTGCAGTGCTCCTGTACTCGGACTGACATGGTGGCGTTATTATACAAACACTTCAACACTTCGATATACCGAAAGTCAATACGGCAACGCTGCAGAGATCTAAGGACCGCCCATATTTCGACGGAATCAAAGGCTTTCTCATAGTCCACAAACACCAAGCATAATGGCCGATTATACTCTTCGGTCTTCTGTATAATCTGCCGCAGCGTATGTATGTGGTCTATGGTACTATAGCCTTTTCGGAAACCGGCTTGTTCGGTAGGCTGAAAGTCATCCAGCCTGCGTTCGAGACGCATCGTAATAACTCTCGAAAACAGCTTGTAGACATGGCTCAGCAGTGTTATGGGCCTATAGTTCTTCAGTAAGGTTTTGTCGCCTTTTTTGAAGAACAGGACCACAACACCCCTGTTCCATGCCTCTGGCGTTTTCCCATCGAGTAAGGAGGAATTGAAGAGTTTCTGAAGGACTTTTAGTACCGGCGTGCCGCCCGCTTTCAGAAGCTCTGTAGTGATTCCATCCTCGCCCGGAGCCTTGTTGTTCTTAAGCTGTTTGAGAGCTACCCTAATCTCGTACAGGCTGATGTCCGGGATGTCTTCGGTATAGTGTCGTGTTAGCCTGGGTCTTGGGTCTGCAGCTAAACTAGCAGGTTCAGCTGAGACCGAGGTATACAGCTGTCCATAGAACCTTTCTATCTCCCGTAGTACCTCGGACTTATTTGACGTTACGCGTCCATCTTCGGTCTTCAGCTTTGTCAACTGGCTTTGCCCAATAGATACGTCTCTTGCAAACACTTTGGAGCCTTGGTTCCGCTCTATTGTCTCTTTAATACGCTGGGTATTAAAAGAACGGATATCGTGTCGCAAGGACTTCGTAATCTGTCTATTGAGCTGCCTATATGACTCAGCGTCACTCGAAGTTTGGAGCGTCATTGAACGTCGACTAGCCATGAGGTTCCGGGTTTGTTCGGATAGTTTCTGAGGTCTATTTGTACGGTGGGTCTTGAAAAATTTGGACCCCACCGTATGGACAGTTTCTACCAGCCTGCTATTTATATCGTCCACTGATGCGCAGCTGTCTAGCCATTGGAAGCGATTTGACAGTTCAAGTTGAAAGCTCTCGGGGTTTTGGATATGGACATTCGACGGTCGGAGCGTAGACTTCATCAGACGCGATCTCTCAAGTTTGACGTTGATATTCAACATGCCTCTGACGATTCGGTGATCACTTCCGGTCTTAACCATGTTGATCACAGAGACATCGTTGAATATCTGCCGCTTGGTGCTCATAATGAAGTCAATCTCGTTTCTAGTTACACC
The DNA here is from genome assembly GCA_905187575.2 of Celastrina argiolus. Lineage (NCBI taxonomy): Eukaryota > Metazoa > Arthropoda > Insecta > Lepidoptera > Lycaenidae > Celastrina > Celastrina argiolus. The sequence continues at coordinate 11,286,840 of LR994581.1, forward strand.
GTCGGGACTCAACCAGGTCCATTTCCTCTGCGGCGGCTTTTGGAAGAAAGAATTCATCATGAAGAGTCCCTCTTTCTCCATAAAGTCCGCCAGCATCTGTCCTCTGGGATTCCTCTGCCCAAATCCAAATGGCCCCACTTTCAGCTCATCATCGCTTCTGCAGCCCAGCCTCGCATTGAAATCTCCCATAACAACTGTGAAGTGTGTTTTAGGGCTACGTATGGCCCTACTGACGTCCTCATACGTAGCTTCTACTTCATCGTCTGGATGTGTTGACGATGGGGCGTATACCTGTACAATCTTCAACGAATATCGTTTTGAGATTCTCAGTACAAGGTATGCAACCCTATTTGACACACTCTCGATGGACACAATGTTGTTGATGAGAGATTTGTGGACGATAAACCCAACACCACCTTGGGACTTCTGTTCTCCCTCCCGGTAGTAGAACAAGTGGCCGGACTGTAAGGTTATCGTATCCTCGCCCTCTCTTCGGATCTCCGATAAACCAATAACGTCCCAGTGCAACTTGTTCATCTCCTCTTCCAGCTCTACGAGCTTCTCGTCCAACCTCAAAGTGCGCACGTTGTGTGTTACCAGGGCCAGTTGTCGTTTAGAAGGGGGGTGGTAGCCGGATCTCTTCCGGGGATTCTTACCACCCCCCGCCCCGCCGTTACCGTGGCCGCTACCGTAGCCAGGAATAGCGGGGCCGCCGGGGACTAGGGGCCTGGTCTTCTGGTGCGTAAACATCGGAGGTTTAAAAAGCCTACTGGTACCACGCTGGCTAGACGGGTTGGTACAGGGTTTTGTTTCGAGTTTTCCTTCTCTCACACTAGCTGTTGATGTGTGTGTGTTTCCTTTTTAGTCGCCTCTTACGACTCCCCTAGGATAGTATCGGGGGTGGTGATAATTGTATTCTAATGCCGTCACCACACGGCTAAATAAAGCGTAAAGCGTCTATAGATATTACATTATATGACATTGATGGTGGTGCTCAATACACCTTAAGAAGCTTAGGACTAGCTACAACTGTATATTAAGTGCTATGATTTATTTTAAATCATATAATAAGTATGTAAGCTAGATACTAATTTATGAAGCACAAGAGTCTTTATTTCACTAATTTAACGGATTCAAAAATTATATTATGTAAGGCACTAATTTTTGATTAAGGAAGTCTATATTATCATACTACGTATTATGCAATATGCATTACCATGTTATTACCTACTACCACTTTTATATTCGCTCAAAAAAATCAAATTAATACGTGGATATAAGTAGATACCTATTTTCTAATCAAGAATATAAAAAAAAAGAATATGCTTTAAAACCAAAAAGCCAAAAGTATATTATTTAAAAATATTATTCAAGTCAAGTTTTGGCGATTATTCAATCAAGTGTGGAGCAACGTGTAGGTCGCGTCGCGGAATGTAACATATAGACGCCAGCTCAAAAGTTGCACCGCCCGCGCCCGCCATTGCTGGGGAATCATTTTTTGTGGGCTGTCTACTTCTTAGCGTGTTAGGCACCGTTTTTTCTGCAAGCCAGTCGCTTCGTGACCTCGGCTGACATTAAAAATTGTTATGCCTTGTGCATTTATACAATTTTTTTGTCGAACGTGTTGGATGTATGAGATTGTTCTAAGATTCTATTCATTGCTATATATTAGATACATCTATACTATTGCTAAGCAGTTTGGTGGGCTGCATGATTTAAAATGTAACTTTAAAAAATTTAGTCTTTTATTATTATTTACTAGCTAACCCGTGCCCACTTCGTTGAGCACGGAAACCGTGTAAACCTTCCCGGGACTTCCACGAATATTCAAGACCAAAAATAGCCGAATCAGTTCAGCCGATCTCGAGTTTTAGCGAGACTAAGGAACCGCAATTGATTTTTATATAGCCTATGTTACTCCGTGATAATGTAGCTTTTTAATGAAAAAAGAATTATTAAAATCGGTCCAGTACTTTTTGAGTTAAGTCGTTACATACAAAAATACAAATCTTTCCTCTTTATAATATTCGTGTAGATTATCTAGGTATACTATATAATATTATAAAGCTGAAGAGTTTGTTTGTTTGTTTAAACGCGCTAATCTCAGGAACTACTGGTCTGATTTGAAAAATTCTTTTTTTGTTGCATAGTCCGTTTATAGAGAAAGGCTTTAGGCTATATAACATCACGCTGCGACCAATAGGAGGGAAGCATCAGTGAGAAATTTTACAAAAACGGGGAAAATATTCACATAATATGGGGACTTTCGTTGTGTGCACTGCATAAACGGTTTAAGCCACTCAAAAAGCACACAAACGAAGTCGCGGGCACAGCTAGTATTTTATAACATATTAATTGTCAATGCATTTTGTTGCACTTATTGTAATGTTACATTTCGATGATAGTCTATATTTTTATTTACTTACGTACCTACCTTGATAAATAATTTATTAAATTCATTTTGCTTAGTACATCCTATTCTTCTTTTTTCCCGATCCCGGGTCGTGCCCGTGTTGCATTATTTTCAAGTAGGGAAACATTTAAATGTTACTTAAAGAAAAAACATCTTAAGGAAACCTGCATATTATGTGAGAAGACTAGCAATCTTCTAATGTCGGTCAAGTCTATGCTGTATTAGGCCAGCGTGGCAGAAGAAAGGTTACATTTCTTTACATAGTATTTGTAATATACTCAAAGTATATACGTCAGGAGAAGGAGTCGTTCTTTCTCCTTTAGTTAGTAGATAATCGTTTTTTAATTTTTGGGTCTTCCATACGTCATGTGAAGATAACATTTTAATAATGGGTACTTCAAAGATGGTTAGGTACGTGACTTTAAAAAAAATACATTTTCGTGTAATCGAAACTGGCCTACAAGTTGTCTTCAGACCTTGGAATTTAAAAACTACCTTCTGTAGTATAGAAATGCCTGATACTTTCATGTTGCTATGTAGTAGCTGTACTCTTTTTAAGTAAAATTTCAGCGTAAGCGGACTGTACCTCGGAAAGTAATTTGATTTATAGAAGATCTATAACGCGTTTTTTGTTACGGAACTCTGTGGGTTAGGTTTTATCATCACAGAATGAACGCCACGCGGCGCCTAACTAATGTCTAGAATCCAGACTCAAGTTTGAGCATTAGTCTCGCTAGTCTACGTTTTCCTTCTAAACGAGGTCACAAACACCAAAAACACGTTTGCTTCAAATATCATCCATACTAAAGATGATCTCTGCATTCTGTAATGCGTTAAATCATTTATGTAAAACATATTATTTACAAAATTTGAAGAAATTTATACTAGCAAATTATATTCAAATTTATTATAATATTTTTTTCACAAGTTCTTATTCAGAGGGTAGAGCTTCGAATATTTGCAACAAAGTGAAATAATTAAGAATACTAAATATACCACCTGCATATTCTAACCAATATAATATAATAAATTATTTTTAAGTATATTCAGGTTGTCTGAAGTTTTATATCTAATACCTAGATACCTAGACCACAAGAAAACAGGTGAAGTCTACACCTGGTGTTATTCAATTCGCAAATCTGTGCAATCAAATTTAAGTGACTTTTTATAGGATGGAGTTTTCGTTTGAAAATATAGCTGGCTCTGTGCAACGTAGGTACGTACAAAAAAATAATTTGTGAACTTACTTATGAAGCAAGTATTTTCCAATATTCTTAGTTTTCAGTCATTTGAATAATTATATTACGAGTATGTGGTGGTTAACTGCAACTCACCATAGACTTTTAATGCATTTGATAGAATTCGTAATAAGCCTAGCAAATATAATTTACAACAAAAATGTAAATTAAACTTTGAACAGACGTACCTACGCAGTACACTTTGAATCTTGGTATCGTACTGTAAATGTTTTCTCGTGTTAATGTAATAATTATCATAAACTTAAAATAAACAATTACAAGAACAAAAATATGTGTAACTGTTTGTGTTAGTTTATTTGGCTCGATTTTATTACATAAGGTTTGCTATTATAAGTAATAGTAAAGTAAGCTTTACTATATTACTTTGCTATATAATAATTTATTATGTTTTTAATTTTCAAGCATATCTTCACAAACTATTTAACAGAAGCATCATAAACTATTTAACAGAGCAAATACGGCTTGCCATTATTAACACGGTGTATGATCTGTATAAAAAAAATGTGTTTTTCATAAATATCCTTGTGATAAAAATCTAAAACTTAGTTTTTAAATTTTTTTATTTGGAGCATAATATTTTAAGTACTCAGTTTCAAGTTATACTGAGATTTGTTATTCTGTCCTAATTATATTTCTATTCTTCCTAATCTCCTGTTAGAATTTGTAAAAAAAAAAAGTGTAGGTACTGAATAAAAATCAATATTATGGTATCAATAAAATATTGTAATTGTTATAGCAATTAATACAAAAAGCGCTACGTTGTCTTCATTCAACATTCAGTATTAGAAACGAAATTTGAACGTGATATACCTACGTAGTTATAACTACATTTTTTTATTTTATTTTTATCGGAAAGCAAAACAATAAATTAAATAATGTAAAGAGTAAAAAAAAACATATAGGTTACAGTTTTGACATAATATAATAATATTATATTTTAATTATTTTATTTTAATATCGAGGGTATATTTTATGAGTAAACGTAGTATCTACATATAATAAATACTATTTACCTCGAGTATAAATCCCTCTTGAATATTTGTTACCTCGTGCACACATTGAGGAAAAGAACAATTTAAGATTCATTCGACTATGTAATCTTACAATGCCACCGAATAACAAAGGGTTAGGAAGATTGCCTACAAAATAGTTCATGAATTAAGCTATAGGAAAAAACAGAGTCAACGACACATTGAGGAAAACTTTCATAATTCGACCGTAAAAACCGTAAAATGTACGTGACGAATCTGTGTTACTTTAGATGGAAATTATATAGGCAGGTGCGTTCGGCAGACACGAGGCCAGACAGTTTTACTTGGTCAACAACCTTTCAACTCACTTTTAGGCTATTCGAAAAAAGTCTAGACCTGGCTACAAATTAACATATTTTTTCTATCTAGCGGCACCCAATTGGTCAGAAACGGCATATGGTAGACAGGATTTAGAGAAGATAAAATATGTTTATCTAGAAATTGTTAATTATATACTAAACATATTTTATGGATTTCAGATAAATAGTTTGAAAATCTTTAACGTTAAAATAGCTAGTATGGGCCCACTTAAATATTATACTCTCGGGAAATATTACGCGGCCGTATATTTGATTATGAAAACAAAGTTATAAAATTGTAAAACAACAGAAAAAACAGTAAACATTACTTTTACCCGACTTCGGCGAAGCCAAAAGGAAGGGTAATGATTTTGGCAGTCTATGTATGTATGTATGTATGTATGTATGTATGTTCCCTCGTAGCGGCTAAACTACTGGTCCGATTTTGATGAATGAAGTGTCAATCGATTCGTATTAATGCCGCGAGTAACATAGGCTATATAATTTTTTTTTTTAAATTGTACTTTAAAAATTATACCTCAAAAACTATCTCCAAAAAAAATTAAATTAAGATATTTGTCTCGTGTTTGGTATCAAAAGATAGGTCTTGGCAAGCACATTACGAATATGTATTTATATTTTTTAATTATTATTATATTTTATTGTTACATTCAAAATAAAGGTTTAAAATGCGGTCGTACAAGTATGTAGTATCTAGGAGTTGATACTTTGTATGTAACTAATGACAATTAAATAAAAATTTAACTAATAATTATTATATTTGATGTGGAAACAGAAAAATATTAAATAAAAAAAAAGATTAAAAAGCTATAACCCGACTTCGCAAAAAGTGGGTCTAAAAAGTCTGAAACAAGAAAATAATTCTATTTGAAATCCAGAAATGCATAGGTACAAAAATGGTCAAGGTAGAGTCGTGGTCGTACCCGCTATTGGGATTGTAATTTTGTGTAAGGTGACGCTTAGACTTGTTGTAGCGGGTACGACCACGGTCTACCTTGACCATTTTTGTACCTATGCATTTCTGGATTTCAAATAGAATTATTTTCTTGTTTCAGACTTTTTAGACCCAGTTTTTGCGAAGTCGGGTTATAGCTTTTTAATCTTTTTTTTTTAATATTTATTATGTAACATTTAACTCGAATCCTCCCTCAGCCGCTAAAAAGAGCTGTAAATTTAAATAATTAAAAACTGTTTCTTTACAGGGTTGAATAACTATTTAAGATAATTGAAAAAATATATTATACAACATGTAAAATAAATGAGTGATGATACTTTAGTGTGTATGTGCCTCCTATGTAGAAATATACTGTAAAAGCATCAGCGCTGAACGACTTACTTTTGATTTTCATGTTTCTATGAGAAATGCCCCAACATTATAAATTTTCCCCTACAATAAGTAAAAAAGTACCTCATTCAGCGCTGGTACTTTTACAGTAAACTCTATATAATCCTATACACACCCTAGAGTATTGTCACTTAATAATATTACAACATTTATAGTTAGTTTTGAGATAGTAGTATGATTTCGTTATATATTTGCTTCTTGTCGTTTATAAGTAAGTGTTAACTTAGAAAAATTAAATTTATATTAATCTTATTAGAAGGGCCGATTTTTCAATCGTTAGATAACTTTTATCTGTTGAATAAACATGTGACTTTGACATTTGTTCGATACAAAATCTGCCAAAGTCACATATTTATTCCTTAGATAAAAGTTATCTGACGATAGAAAAATTAGCCCTAATATAAATTTTATTTTAATTAGCGAATAAAACTTGTTAAAAATATATTAATCGGTAAAAAATAATACTTTCCAGACGCTAAAAAATGCCAGATGTGCATCCATAATTCTAGACTTAGATACCCAGCGCGGGTAAATGACATTTAGGATTTACTTTTTAGACTAGACAAACTAGTTTCTTGAATTTTAAAAATGTGGTGTGAATAGATTGCCCAGTGCCTACATCATCTCCTGTTACAGATGCTTCAGTTGGACGACATACAATTTTGCACATTGTGGAGTTAGTCCACTATCATTTAATCAGTAGTTTTATGACATAGGTTTTAAAGTCAGAATATTTTACCATACTTTTTATGTATGTTGTATGCTTTTCCACTTTTTTGGTTTTTTCATTTATTATTAAGTACGTGACACAATAATTATAAAATGAGCTCATAATATGTAATGTTAATAAAGATTAATTTGACGATCAAGGACATTTTTACAGGATCTAGAACACAAAATAGTAATCTGCATGCTTACTCCCGACACAATCGAGAATCGAATCAGTTCGGTCTCAACGGCTTTTGATATTTTATTTGGTGGATTACTTTGAAACTAATCGGGATGAAGAAAATCGTTATACCATTACTTTTTGTACACCATATCAAGTAACTTAGAATCAAAATAAAACGTCATTTTATTTGGGAGTACGCGGCAAGATCAAAACTGAATCAAAATCGAATCAGTTTAGATAGTAAATTCAGAGTTGATTCAGAGCAAATAAATTGGCGTTTGTTTATTTTGATACTAAGTCGATTGATATGGCCGGGAGTGCAAAAGTTACGATCTTTCATTTTCTTTATCCTGGTTAGTTTCAAAGTAATCCGCCAAATAAAATACCGTTGTGATCGAACTGATTCGTTTCTCGATTGTGTCGGGAGTAATCCAGGTGGTCCGCGAGGCCGAGCCGGTCAGGACGGGCCAAGTTGCCCTCGCTATTATCACTCTCGAAGTTCGAAAACAAAAATCTATAGGGTTTGACATTACTGATGTATAATAAGGACACATGATAAATAGAAGTTAATAAGACGCACGCAAGGACACATGATAAATAAAAGTTAATAAGACGATAAAGGACAGTTTTTCACAGGATCTAGAATACAATATAATAATAATAGCTATGGACGCTTCACACCACGTCAATCTGGCCCTTTGCTAAGTATCCGAAGAACTTGTGTTATTGGTACCAGAAAACGGAAATATATATTTAATACTTTTATACTATACACATATTTAAGATTATTATTATATTATACGCAAATTTAATACACATCCATGACCCAGTAACATTGAAAACTTTTTGATCCCTCGGCTGGATTTGAACCCGCGATCTCTCTTTCGAGCACCAACGTGCTCAACCACTGCGCTACGGAGGTCGGTATCGTCACATATCTGTTGATTCGAGTAATCTGGTGATTCGAATTTGAAATTCGAATTTTGAGTCGACTTACAGGATCTAGATCATATTATAGTCATGTCAGGTACTCTATGTTTCCACATTACTGGCTGTATAATCCACGCATCGTCCATGTCGTTATGTAACCGGCATGCACAATTCACCTTGTCCTTGTCTATTGTCGTGCGCTCGCAATCAACACGTCACGCACATAATGACACATACGTTTTCCAATAAAACTCAGACTGTACCTATGTGTGCACAGGCCCATAAAAACTAGACTCGTTGAAGCAAAAACTAAGAATAATATAGAATCTTTTTTGTCTGGGATTTTCATACCTAATGGTATTTTCCTATTGAGCCTGCAAAAAGCAATGCGTAGCAGTTTATTTGTGATGTCATTGTTTACATAATATAATGGGTAGATCGAGCGCAGTGTGGCAAAATGCGATGTTCTTCAGGACCATTTAGGAAATGTAGTCTGCCAAACCATTACATATAATAAGCTCCCACATTGATGTAGGTGTCGATGGCCGGTTTCACTGAAATCAGACCAGCGCAGGAGTCATTTATGGTGCCCAAGTGTGTGCTCTCGTAATCCAGTGGAATCAAAAAACGGACGGATACGAAGTACATATTACGAAGTGGATCAACGCGCTAGAACATGGATGATCGACACGACGGTCGAGAGTCCTGATGCCCATCTCACTCATGGTTCTTTCCTACAAAACTTTCATTCTGTTTTAACCTAAACAGAGTTGAACATACAATTTTTGCTGTACCGACACGGGAAACCATAATCTGCGGACCCGAGAACCAAGCTCTAAACCACTGGGTTTAGAGTTTAGCTGCCAAAGTCGACTCATATTGAAGACATTACAAAATAATTTTATGTAAATGATGTATGGTATAATTTTAAATTTTTAACTAGATTACATGCAATTTAATAACAAGATATTCTTATTCTTTAATTTGGATCAATGTTGACATAAATATTTCTAATTATAATAATATAATAATATCTATGGACTATGGACTATGGACGCTTCACACCACGTCAATCTGGCCCCATGCTAAGTATCCGAAGAACTTGTGTTACAGGTACCAGACAACGGTAATATATATTTAATACTTTAATACTATACACATATTTAAGATTTTTATTATATTAATACACAAATTTAATACACATCCATGACTCAGGAACATTTTAAAACTTTTTGTTCCCTCGGCGGGATTCGAACCCGCGATCTCCGAGTCAAGAGCCAAGCTCTGAACCACTAGACCACGGAGGCGTTAATTTAATACTTTAAGAAACTGAGTGTAATAATTAGATGAGCTAGTTACGCGATGTCCCCTCGCAACTTTGAACAAAGCTATTTCATATCAAGTAATACCGCAATTAACATATAAGATGATTTACGGCTTATTAGCAATTACCTAGTATTTTTTCTTTGGTAATTATAATAATAATAATATCTATGGACGCTTCACACCACGTCAATCTGGCCCTGTGCTAAGTTTCCGAAGAACTTGTGTTACAGGTACCAGACAACGGAAATATATTTAATACTTTTATACTATACACATATTTAAGATTTTTTATTATATTATACACAAATTTAATACACATCCATGACCCAGGAACATTGAAAACTTTTTGTTCCCTCGGCGGGATTCGAACCCGCGACCTTTCGTTCGAGCGCCATTGCGCTCAACCAACTGCGCTACGGAGGTCGTCTTTAATTAAGTAAATAATGTATTACTCTTATCTTCCTTTTAATCTATTTGAAATTAAACTTAACATTAAACTAACTAATTAAGCCTACGGTTATGCTAAACATAAATTATAAGTACCTACTATAATTTAGACAGGACGAGGTACGTACTATCTTAATTATAGTACTTACATTTAATGTACTCCGGACCAAAAAAGTTTAGTTTATACGAACATCAAACTTTTGACTCCGTATAATATGTTTGATTTCTTGTTGTTAATAAAGTGTCTTGAATTTTAGTATAATAGATAAAATTCTGTTGCTTAATCTCCGGAGCAAATAACGCTCTATAATTAATTGGGGTGACTCTTCTTCTTTTACTTTGAAATCGGTCGAGCCATCTTTAATACACAAATTTTAAATTCGCTATTAAGCAAGGAAATCCGCAATAGCTACGGGTCACAGTTGATAGTACTATAGTATACAGGGTGTCTCATGGTTCATATTATATCAAGCCAAATATAGTGTAAAGAGAATGACGCGTAGAGCATTTTTTGTTTTGGCACCTCATATAAATTATAAGTAATTTATATGAGGTGCCAAAACAAAAAATGCTCTATGGTAAGCCATAACGCGATAAAAAAATACAAAGGTCTAAAATGACCACAAGGACTCTTACTATGCTGGGGCTCGCAGGTTTCTAGTCTATAGACACGAACGCACTGGTCGTTGACCTGACCAGGGTTGAAACTGTTTTGCGACTTTTATGGAGTATCTTTAATGTATCTTTAATCGCGATTTGTCGCGTTATGGTAAGTAATTTGTATGAGGTGCTGAAACAAAAAATGCTCTACGCGTCCATCCCCTTCACACTTCATTCAGCTTGGTATATGAACCATAAAACACGCTGTATAGTTAATACTATACTTTCTTACCAATAACTAGCACATAAATTTAAACAATTAGAGTTAGACCAAGGGTAGCATATTATTTTTGCTTTACAGATACTCTCTCTTCCTTCACTCTAACATGTTAAATGTTTTGTTTCACGCGGGAATCGATCTCACCACTTCAGAATCGAACGCTCTAATCACTAGACCACGGAGGCGTTTTGGTATTTAGTTGCTTACTACATGATATTCAGGTGGAGATTAGGTGTTTATTTTTCATGTATTTTTACATGTCTTTATTAGCCTGTATATGTATAGTGTGTATGTATAGTGTCTATGTATGTATTTAACGGAATCTTTGAGCATATTCATATTCAGTTCCTATGTTTTGATTTTATTGTATAATGCAGTCAAATTTGTTTCCTGGATGTTTAAACACAGCGAAAAGTCTGGTCTTTTTTTTAGATTTTTGAACGTCCATATCTCCTCAAATTATTAATGTACTAAAAAAGAAAAAATGGGGACGTACAAATAATAAGTATACATAGATATTCAGGAAAAAGTTGTTACTCTAGCGGCATTATCCAAGGAGAAAATCCCTATTTTTGTATGGAGAAAACAGGCTTGATGTTTCCTCTTAAGGCGAGGAATACTCTTTTTAAAATAAGTTTTACAACGACACAAAGATCTTATTAAAAAAGTAATCGGTTCAAACTTTAAGTATATAATAAAAAACTAAAGTTGCCGTTGTAGTTATTACTTACGAGAGTAAATACAGTATAGGATTTAGAGCTGTAATTAAATGCCAATAAATTTTAACTATTTACTTAAAGTTTGAACCGATTACTTTTTTTAATAAGGTCTTTGTGTAATTGTAGAATTTATTTTAAATGAGTGGCGCTAGTTGCGGTTATTCCTCGCCTGTTTTTTTAAATATTATTTATAGTATCTAGGGGTTGTGTTCTTTGTAGTTGCGAGGCGCCGCGGCCGTCGATGGATCCGCTCGTGTCCCCCGCGTCGCGAGCCCTTGACCTGCTTGCACCCGCGTATCTTACATAAAGTAGGTGCACACACTTGACATACAGCTTACTTTTTCTTGGGTAGTAAATTGCCTAAAAGTGAATACAGTGAGAAAATAATGAAAATAATCCTACATATCTTCGCTTTACCTTCACGACCTAGTATCTATTAAACTACAACTTTTTAATAGAGTCAAAAAAACTTAATAAATTTAGATTTTATTATGACATGGATTTTTACGAGTTTCTGAAGGTAAAGAGACGATATTACAAAACAAAGTCCTCCTCCGCGTCTGTCTGTCCGTTTACGATAAATACAAATACTCAAATCGAATCAATCAAATCAAAATATTTTATTTTCAAATGAAACTTTAAAAAAACTATTTTCGGAAAGTCAACAAAAAGGCCCAACCCCAGCCCGCCGAGAAAAACCAGCGTAAGAAACTCGGATGGGGCCATCTTTTATTTAGCAAAAAGATGGACAATTGTTCTTTTTAAAAAATGTATACAGAATATGTTTACAATGTAATAACTTAATCAATATTATAACAAAAGTCAGAGACCAGAGTACATAATACATTGAGGTAGCCTTGCATGTGGCCATCTTATTCCCAAGGTCGTCAATAAACTACTAGGTACTAATCGTAGTTCTGTTTTCACAAATGTACAGTCGGCTGCACTAACATGGATACATCTACAAATTTGCAAAAATATGTCTACGTTAGTTTTTCAAAAATATCGTCCTCTTATTGCATTCAATGCGATGTAACCAGCAAAGTGTTGCAAAATTATGAATACATTATTTTCATAATGAAGTAAACAGCAGTATTTCAGTGAATAGTATACACACTTAAATTCATAATTATGAATACGCAACAAATTTCAATAATATGTAAACATTGTTTACTTCATTTCAATGTAAACATTAATTGTATCAATAATATGGATACACTTATAAAATTTTAGCATTTTTCACTTTTCTGCAAATATGTTTTAAATGCCACAAAAATGTACTCGGGGTATGTTCCAATAAGATGTATACATTCATTTTTTCTTTTTCTTTTCGCACAGCCGTAACTACAAATGGTAGAAACATGAAATTTGGACTATTGAATTAGTAAAAAATCCCTTTTTGTACCTCCAACAAAAACAGAGGGATTTTTCGAGTCTGTCTGTATGTCTGTCATCGTAGCTCCCAAACGGATGAACCGATTTTGATGTAGTTTTTTTTGGTTTGAAAGCTGACGTGGTCATGTTAAAACACTAAAGCTATGATTCAACAAAATAAATTTGCTTACTGCTGAACAATTCGAGTGTTACTTAAAAAAAGTTTTACTTTTATTACTAGAAAAAACACAAAAAGAAAAGAATTATGAAATTTATTACAGTCGATCAGATATTTTACCTAAACATATATTTCAGAAACTATTTTTGTTAGGTTTTTACTTCTACCCTCAAACTATATCTATGATATTTTAATATTATATTAATTTTGTTTATCACACAAAATGTTAACTTGCGTGTCTGCAAACTAAACTTACACTATGATATAAGTTTGACGTTTATTTATGTATATTTGTCTGTTTGCTTGTGGCATCGTAACTACTAAATGGATGGACCGATTTTGATATACTTTTTTTTTTATTTAAAGCTGACGAGATCGCAATAATTCGTCTTCAGTTCATTCACTGTTTGACTATTCAGGGGCTAGTTAAAAAAAATAATTTTGCTTTTCTGACTAAAAAAAAAACAAGAAAAGACAAGAATTATCCAATTTATTGCAGAAGATCAGAAATTTTACGCGAACATAATATTTTATTTCAGAGACTGTTTTTATCAGGTTTTTATTTCTACCCTCAAACTATACATAATATGATGATAACGAAACCAGAAATATTTAGTCACGAGTTTGTACAACAGAGTTGATTTACAGTTATCGTTTGCACTTCTCAATATTCATTATTCAGTAATTAATTTTTTTTTGGATTTTTTCTTGTTGTTAAGCTTAGGTAATCCAAATGGAGTCATTTAAAACTACAATTTTTATTATTTTAAAATATGGGATGTTTTTCATGATGCCCGTGTTAGTCTATATTATTTATATTTACAATATTACTAATACAGAACGATATTAACATTGTTTAGTTTTGATCATATTATAGTTTGAGGGTAGACTATAAAAACCGATGAATGTAGTCTTTGAAATATATACGTTCGCGTGTATCAGAGTTATACCTATTACACTAAAGAATATAATTGATATTCTAATGTATGTGTGATTTTTAAATAACCGTCAATAATAATACCCGTCAACATATCACCTCTATTATTTATAGAATTCATTATTGTATATAATGCAATGTAATGAAATTTTGACCAGCCTTTTCTGAAACACAAAATTAACGTTTACATTATAATAAAATAAACAATGTTTACATGCTACTGAAATTTGTCGCGTGTTCATAATTATGAATTTAAGTGTGTATACTATTCACTGAAATACTGCTGTTTACTTCATTATGAAAATAATGTATTCATCATTTTGAAACACTTTGCTGGTTACATCGCTTTGAATGCAATAAGGTGACGATATTTTTGAAAATTAAACGTTGACATATTTTTGCAAATTTGTAGATGTATCCATGTTAGTGCAGCCGACTGTACATATACATACAGTACCTAGTATCGAGGAACTTTTTATTTTTCGACATTACGTCAAGAAAGTTAGTTCTAAGCAAGTTCACTGGGACTGCTAGTAAAACAATATTCTCTATACCTATATTACGTTTTCTAATTTGTTTCATTAATATACTAGCTAATTGCTATTTTCCACCGCATCGTTCGGCATATTTTAATTAATCTTAAAATACAGGATGTAAAAAGAACAGTCACTATACATTTGGGATACGATTATACTACCTTTCCTCATTTTAGAAATGTTATAAAGAATAATGAAATAGTTTTTTTTTTGGTAAAAATAAATTATTTCTACAATGAGAAAAGGTAGTATAATCATTTATTATAATCCAAAGTTAAAGTGACTGTTCTTCTTACACCCGTTATAATAATAATGATATAGTAGAGTATAGTATTTTTATAAATTGCTTTTTTATTTATTTAAAATAGCTCAGTTCCCAAAATAAGTCTACCCTTTTCATATTTAAAACCTTTAACTCTTCTTTTTCTTATTAGCACTGTAGTGAGAAAATAACACCATTATTTTAATATAGAAATTTTACTGAAATATAATTCTTTATACGATTTCAATACTTTTCAGTCGGCCCGATTCTTCTTTCTTTAAGTAGTGTCACTTATTTTTCTGCAAGTAATATATTTGAAATTTCCACGTAACGATTACATAGAACCTGATATATATGTGCTACGATTGCATATTTTCATAATAGAAGTAGGTACCTACGTACACAAAAATACTTATTTTGCAAAAGCATTTACGTACCAATAATAGCAAGTGCCTACTAAGTAATTAATAAAATTATTAACTTAAATCAGCTCTTTTGTGTAATTAAATACAGTTCAGATTTAATTATCTAATGTGTTATTATTTTTTATTTCGGTCAATGCTTTAGCCAATAACAAATAAGCATTACTACTTATAATAAAGATAGTTAGAGATACACACATACAAAGTTGTACGTAGTTGTATGTGTGGTTATAGTTATTTGTGGAAGTAGTAGGTGTAGTTGCCGTTCAACGAAAAAGAAAAACAAAATCGTTTCATAATGTTAAAATATTAATGGAATATATTTTTATGTAATATATTATATAAGGATTTGAGTGTGGTCAGGTCAGGAAACCATTTAGAAAAACTTAATTTCCCAGCAACTTTGGACATTGGAACATTGATTTTATTAACTAATTATCATCCAAAAGTAGTCAATTATATACGCCATATTATACTTATGCAAGCGTCAGCCAATTCCTTAAATCATGAATTATTATTGATTGTGATTTGTGGCTGACCGAATTAAATATGTTCTAGAAGAAGCAACTGATCGACAGTCAAGCCGTCACTGCATTAAACGATAGGTTATTTGTCAGTCACAGCCATGACTGTGATAAAACTGACAGAAAAATGTAATGTGTAATGGACCCCTTACGCGTTGGGTTTGGTTGTCAGTTTCGTTGGACTTTGTTGGATTAACTGACTCTTTCATGATCGTCTAATGGACGCGTAATAAAAACATTTAAGCGATATGTCATTTTTTTCTGTGAAATGACTTTTTCGACTATTTTAAATGATTTGAAGAAAGAACACATTAAATAGCTACACATTTGTGTAAGTATTTACATTTGTTTATGAATAGGGTGTGAATTCTACAACTTGCCTTTATATTTATTTTATGTAACTTCCTATGTATCTACCGCTGTTAAAATAAAAATTGTTAAAAGGCAACGTTTTTAACTGTAAAACAAAAAAAATGTTTATCTTTAATGCAATCTTACGACCGGCAGATATACGAACGTAAAACATGATCCTCCTTTTGTTTCACAGTAGATATAATATTATGCAAAAATTTAATTGGCTTAATAATAGTCTTAAAACCTATTTTGAATCATAATTGTTTTTTCACATGCTTCGTAACCCGGCCGCAAATAATAATTTGTTTCACAAAATTATTGTAGCACTAAAAGTTTTTAAACGTGTGGTTTAACATCGCAGGCTGATCAGCTGATTGTCTGACAAGAAACATAGAGTTATCCCGTATGGATCATTTTTCTCGTTTTGTTATTCTGCAAACACTTGGCTATAACTGTACTGTAAAACTCTGCAAAATATAATTAATGTAAAACATAATGATAGTTTCTCTGGCACTTGACGGTGGCCGGTATCATTGAAACTTTCATTTCGTTTCCTCCCCACACCGATTTTGGGTCACCTATGGTGAGTATAAAAACAAGTGGCAGATAGAGCGCACAGAGCATCTTTGTAAATCCAAAAAAGCTGGTACAAAAGTTACTATAATTGTACAATGAAAAACGACGATTACTAAAAGACAATGAAAGAGAAGTAGGTTTACTGTATTTTATATATGTGGTATTTAATTTTGCAATTGTATTTGATTTAGTATTTGCTCACTCAGATGCGGTGCTCTATTCGCCTATTATTTTATAATCTAATATTATTATTAACTATCTCAATTAATATTTAAATCAGTTTTTATGTAAAATTTTATTACGGGACGGATGGAGTGAGAATTTTATGTTACGGTTGAACCTTGAACATGTGCATAAAGTTAGGGACAACTGCAGCTTACCAAGCGGTTTGTTTCGTTATTATGTTAAAGAGCGACATGAATCGTATGACGTCATAAGTGAAAAAGCGGGAAACAAAATGCAAAGCTGCGAACATGTGAGCGGCTCGTATGGAAAACGAAAGTCTTCCCGCGAAGTTTCATTCAGACGAAGTTC
This sequence comes from Celastrina argiolus, assembly GCA_905187575.2. NCBI lineage: Eukaryota > Metazoa > Arthropoda > Insecta > Lepidoptera > Lycaenidae > Celastrina > Celastrina argiolus. Next base: position 11,304,099 of record LR994581.1, read on the forward strand.
GCTCGCGGCTGCTGCGAGTTAGCTCAGCAAACATTGTATTATTATTATCTTATTAACAAACTGACAAGTTTAAACAGTAGGGCATATTTATTCAGCAATGCCCAATCCCCTGAGACGTTTCTGCAAGCAGAAAGCTAGTCTCTTGAAACACGATATATCTGTCGCACTGAACAATCTGATTTAATATGTATCACTTGTGAGATAGATATTATGTACACTGTGTTTTCATGCGATTGCTATGTGCAATCTACTTATTTATTTAAAACATGAAAGTTTTTGAATAATATTGATATGATCACTATAAGATGTTGTTAGACCGACTGACAGCCCGGCTTGGCATCACATGGATCTCGCAACTATTTACGGCAAAAGAACTGAGTAGCGAGACTTTTTTTGACGGCATTTTTTACAAGATTGAAGAGAATTTTTGATGGGATCTCAGTTCTTTTTGTAGGAGATTAACCTATGGTCCATTATCTATTTTTCTGGTAGGAGCATAAAATCATAATGGCTACTAAATAGTTGATTGAATGCCTACGTGTAAATAAATCGATATATTAGCTGGAATTCAAATATTTTTGCAATATTTCAATTCTCTTTCTAAAATCGAATCATGTCGTATCATATTTACAAAATGTCTAATACATTTCACAGATCATGATCACGCTAATATTATTATCACTTATTTCTGTTACACGTTGTAAAGCCCATGTTAACCGGGATATTGTTCAGAATAGTTTATATGTAATTCAGCAGTTTAAGCATCTACGTTGGAACACACATACACAGACTGCCGAAATAATTACCCTACCTTTTGACTCCGTCGCGTAGTTGTAAGATAAAAAGCCTATGTCCCGATTTCACCAACGCATCTTAGTGTTAACGGCTTGTTAAAATACCATGCTTTCTCATTCATTGATAGGAATTACGAGAGGAACAATCTGATATGTAACGAAGGATTAACTTTAATATTGCTTGGTGAAACACTGCCTTAACCTTGCACTAGCACAATCGACATTTTTTTTTATTGATCTGCTCTACACTGCCCTCATATGATCAAAACTGTATTATTTAATAGGTTAGAGGTTAATTTTTGAAAAGATCAAAGGATTTTACTCAAAACAGAAGTCGAATCCGTTGCACAAATTAAGTCTTAGTGCAAGATCCAATTTTAACATTTTATGTACCTACTCAAAAATACAATAACATTTTAATTACAATTACAATGTTATAAGCCGTAATTTTTAAATAAAATGACTACTTAAATAGCGCATTTTTAACCTACAAAAGACCTTGCGTCGGCGCGGCTGACTCGAAAATTTAAAATTAACTTGTGTAGGTTCAGTTGCGAGTTAGACGCTCCGTTAGACAATTATAACATTCACGAAATAAACTTAAATTACTATCTGCAAAGTACTAGTGTTTCATTTAGATTAATTGTAAAAAACACTCATGCGATTACAATGATAAAAACTTTTATAACATACCTACTTTGAATATTATTGCAATTATTTCACACAAAAGCTCAACGGTAAGTTAAAATAATATATTTGGCGGTAACGCCGATCTGCGGCACGTGACTTAGGTGTCCTGGGGTTACGTGACATTCCCGAGACGGAATGCTCTTTCCACGGAGATACCAAAGAACAATATTTTTTTGTTATTTTGTATCTCCGTGGCGTCAAAAAAAGTTTAGTTAACATTAGAAAATCCTTTATGGACTGTGGTCCTGGTGGACTGGGTAAGGCCGAACGGGGTGTGTGACACCCAGGTGGATCACGCCTGGGGTTTAAACACACTAAAACCCATTGGTGCCTCCTCCGCTTGGTGACGTTTGTCAACCTTATTCTAAGCTTTAGGTAAGGATAGGGTTATCTAACATAAGTTAACCATGTTGAAAATGGTACCTCCTGTCTGTACACTTACATGCATTGATACTTGGTAGTGTCTACTCGAGATGAAAATACGTGGGTTAAAAATAATAATACTTATAAAATTTGAAGAAATAGAAAGTCCAATTACTCGACGTAAAATATGGTTGCGCAGAATAACCTAACCAAGAGCATATTACTAGGTCTAATGAGGGTTCCGTAAAGCAATAGGTTAGGCGATTTATCGCAAGCCATAAATCGCATAACCCCATCTATCGAGTATCGTTGTAAACTTGTTTTAAAGTTAAGCCTCTATAACCCCTAAATCAACAAATATGTTAAAACTGTTTTAGTTTTCCTTAATTAATAAAGTTTAAATATATTTGTAAAGGATACATAAATTTAGAAAAAGGTAATAAAAACATCGTAATGATATTAAAAGACCTATCTAATGATACCCTACACTATGGGGTAGGTACTTCAACAATTCCCACTTTGTGTTTATTTTTATTTATTTATTTAACATTTTATTGCACACAAGGAAATGTATGTTTGAATTTATGAATTTTAGTAGGGAGAGTACCCTAAAAATATTATTTTTTGTGATTTTATTTAAGTACTTTGTCAATACATTTAATATGGTAAATAGTCAAAATACACACATCCATGTAAATTTTCATCTATCTAGCACTAACCTTTTGGACGTTTGGTTTCGAGACGTAAACGTGGCTGTTCCTAAGGGAATTTTAAAAATAAATATTTGGAATACCAGAATTTAGTTTTATGAAAACATTTTAATTGGCAATAAAACTATACGTACACATTAAAACACTCAGGGATATCATATCATAGGGTAACATCCCCGAGGTAATACTTTTCACGGCTATAATATTAAAGAACAACAAAAAAATAACAACGTGGTAACAACCTCGTACTAATTAAGGTTCGGATAGCCAAACCTAACTCTAACCTAACTTTAGGTCCTGAGTCAGGGCTTAAGGTAGTATCGTCTACTTGTAACGTGTACTCGAAAAAGTACGAGGGTATAAAAAAAATTTCAACACTAATAAAAAAGTTAGACTTATCTTCAAATGGAAAATATCGTAGCTCAATAAAATATAGACAACTTGACAGTATAAAAGTATTACGTAAATTAAAAAAAAATTTAGTTTAAGTAATGAAGTAGAATTATCATAAAAACAAAGTGTTTTATAATATTAATGCAATTTTTTAACAATAAACTATACATTACGTTACATTTGTCATTACGGTACACATTACTATAATATGTATGTATTATTTATTATTATATGTATTATTTATGCATAAGAATATTATGTTTGATAATATATTATAGCTGCGATTGTGCACGGCCTGCCTGATATCCGATATGTAATTTCTCTTTGTAGGACTGCTGGAAGAAATTTCTTTTAGAGATAAGCAGTCCTTTTGTGTCGTATTTCTTTCTGTTAATTGTTCATGTGCATAATAAATTGTTAAATAAATTACTCAATCAGAAAAGGTCCAGCCGATAGGATCATGTTATCCATCCACGGATCAGGGACAAATCGCTATATCCGTACCAGGGCTTTAGCATCGGTAACACCGCTAGGAGACCCACGATTGCCAAGCATGGGTCTTCCTGGGGATACGATATACGCAAGAAAAAATATATAAAAAAGAAGCACTGAAGGAACAAACGCTTTCGAGACATAAACAATTATAGAATCTACGAATTGTCTATTTTATATTCGATTAGAATACAGAATACATTTACATATTTTCATATCAAAAAATAACTGTGAAATCGAGCACAATAATATATTTTATCTATTTTGCTACGTTATAGAGAAGTTGTCTATTAGTCCGTGTTCCACTTAAGTGCGTTTTCAATGTCACGAATTGGGGGTGCCATACATTATGTACATACAATATATAAGGTTACATAGACAAGCACATAGTATTTCTATGAGCGCACCCCACCGATTGTAATCTGGGTGAGGGGCGAGCGGTCGGATCGGGCGGACCAATCACTGTGTTCTCGTGACCAGAAAAGTGGGAGGAGTTTCGCACCCCTAGTTTTCTAGGGGTTAGTGTGCTTCCGCGGCCAACCTAGTTTGCAGTAGTGCCCCGCGCGCCGGCACCCCCGCATCTACTAATTTAGGGTTGATCAATCGGCGGCGAACTCGGCTTACGTAAGACAAATTTGACCCAAGCTATCCAAACGTTCAGGTTTGCTGAAAGTTTGTACAAACTTAATGACCTTATTTATAACAATAATTTTTATTTCATGTCACAAGCAAATTATTTTAAGAATTATTTGCAAATCATGAAATAAGCTAGACGTCTAATTAGTATTTGTTGGAAGTCTAGTCTAAAAAGACGTAACGACATACACTGTGCCAACAATATAATCATGGAGAATATTAAATACTTAACTTAGAATAAAATACATTAAAGTATAAATTAGATATATTTTTGATAAATTATTTAGTACATATGTTTGAAAATTCAATGATTTGTTGACCTACTTTACCATACCAAAAACTAAATAAGTTTTTGGTTTAGTTCCGGGCTTCTTAGATCCCTAGATCTTAATTTTATGATAATTAAATATATAACAAAAATATATTTTCTTATATTGGTTCCAGATTGACGTGGTGTATCTGTCGCAGTCATCTGGTGGAATCCGCTATTTAATTGAATGACTAGCGCTTTCATTGAATCCTGTTCATTGAATCAATTTTTAGAATCCGACACCAGGACAGCCATTTAATATTTTATTTTGAAACGGAATGAGTACTAATATAACGTACATATAAATTAATCAAAAAATATATCAACACATTGCTTTCTGTACGAGCTGTTTGACGCCATTAAGTAACCGCGCTAGTCATTCAATTAAATAAACAGATTCAATCAGATGACTGCGACATATCCACGTAGCTTCTATACATATTCAACAAATTTATAATTTCTTCTTGAGTGCGGAACAAATGTTTAGAACGTTCTGTTACGATAAGTTATAATGTACGTCACTTGAGATTGTATTATACTTCTAGTAGATGGCGCTTTCTCACAACTTTCCTTACTTGTAAACCAACCAAACTTTCGTGACATAGCTTTGACCTAAATATTAGATTTCTGAAACATGCGCAATGCACACAGTGTACATTACTTTTATCAATGAATAATAATTGAATCGATTTGGTTCCTTCTACGTGCAATGAAGTGCACATAGTGCGATTATATATTTTTTTTTATTAGTTTAAAATATCACAACTAGTTGATATTTTAAACTTACTTGAACTTAAATAACTCAAAATTCATATAGGTAATGTAGAGTTGAGTTTGAACGAACAAATTTCTGTCTTTCTTAACATATTGATTTATTTACGTGTCGCTTTAAATACATATTATAATAAGTCTGATATCAAAACTCAATCTACGATCGAATCCTGTGTATTAAAATAATAAAAACCTTAAATATTATTATTATTATTATTTTGGTAAGCACACTATCAGCTAATTATGCTTATGCGTGTGTTATACGATTTAAAGTTTGTCTAATCTATTTTTTTATGTATTTACTGTGGGGGAGAGTATTACAGCTTTAAAGGGTTTTTTTTTAATCTTTTATTGTTGAAAGAGTTTAAAGGGTTGTTAATAAGGTTATCCTTCATAGTTTAAGCGGATGTCCTCTAAGACGACAGTTTTCATTTCAGACAAACAGATTTTCTATTCCCCTTATTATTATAGTAAAATGTTTATAGTGTAAAAGTATTAAACATAATTCCGTTGTCTGGTACCTGTAACGCAATCTCTACAGAGCACGGGGCTAGATTCATGTAGTGTGAAGCATCCATACAGACAGACTATTATTATTATTTTTAGTCTTGATTTCAGACATATTATACATGTAGAGAAAAGTTAAGGTTTGATTCCCGCCATTGAACAACAACAAAAAATGTTGCTTTTAAATTTTGCTAGGACAATGCAGCCTGATCACCTAATTGTTTGACAAGAAAGATGATACAAACGGATGGGCAAAAAGTTGGTCCTGCACCTGATCTCCCGCCAGTCGCGTCGGTTATCATCCCACTGGGCTACGAGACCGAAGAGAGAGTGCTTACATAAGCACTCTCTCTTCGTTTTCATTAAAACCAGATATTGCGCACACACTTGGGCACTATAAAAATAACCTTGTTTAGCTGATCTGGTTTCAATGAAAACGGCCACTGTCATCAAAATTGGCGTGGAAATCATTATATTACTATTAGATAGTTAATATAGTTTTTATAAGCCGACTCAGCATCATTATTATTTTTTGGCAAGCCAAAAAAATATAATATACACATATTATGTTTTTTTTTTGCCTGGATAATAATTATAATTATAATGCTCAGTCCGCTACGAGGCAAAAAGAGTCCACATTTGATGCACCACTAGAAGTTTAACATCTATATCAATATAATACTTTAAATAATGCTGAATAACATTGTATGAAAGTATTTGTCACTGCCTAAAGTGCCTATCCTTAGTTGAAACCATCATGTCGTTAAATGTAAAGACAAGCTCAGAAGTTACAGTTACTTCCAGGTTTAATTAAAAAAAAACGATGACTTTGACAAACTCATATTAAAGAATTGTAAAATAAAAATACCTGATCATAATAACTGGATAGCCTTGGCAAACAGAACATCTATCTAGAATTCTAAGCTGCCTACGCAACCTACGAGCCGTGTTGTATGTTGTATGCATGAATATTTAAACAAAATAATAATTTGTTTATTAAACTTATCTATACTAATATTATAAAGAGGTAATGTTTGATTGTTTGTTTGTTTGTTTGTTTGTTTGTTTGTTTGTTTGAATGGAATAGGCTCTGAAACCATTGAACCAATATGAAAAATTCTTTCACCGTTGGAAAGCTACATTCCTAGCGCTGAACATAGGCTATATTATATGTTTAAAAAAAGTAGGGTTCCTTACTAAAACCCCAAAAATGTAGCCCAAAGTGTAAAAAAACGACCTCCAAAATTTCTTACGTCGTGTGCGCTTCGACAACGGCTTGACCAATTTCGCAATTTTTTTTACGGTTTGTTCGTTATTGTCACGAAAAGGTTATTATGAAAGAAAATGTTGAAAAAAATAAGCAGAAAATTAGAAAAAAGAAGAAAATACGTGATGGTCACGCGGGGTTTGAACCTGGGCTCAATCGATTCACGTCGTTGCCAGTTTATATGACACTGGTGTCATGGTAACGAGTTAACGACATTGTTTACAAATGGAAAATAAAAATTATGAAATGCTATAAATAACGTATTAACATAAACTTAAACTATTTGGATTCATTAAACTATTTGTCCACCACTAATAAATAGTCGGGTCATTTTAATAGGTAACATTTGACAGTTTATCAAAAATGAGCGACGTAACGTTGTAACGACGACATAATAAAATAAATATTTTCTTTTTGTTAAAACTGCAGAATTTACTAAACTTTATTTAATAATTATTAGATATTTATTGTCAACATAAACAATATGAGTTTTTTTACGATTTGCTTTCACTGATAAACGATCTTAAATATAATATACAAATTATGATTTAATGAAATAAACGTCGTGATAATGTTACGTCAGTTAACACTTTTTGTTACTACACACTAGAGACTTACTCAAAAAATCGATTAATCTTTTAACAACTATAAATATACCTATCTAGAAAAAGTACTTAAGTTATAAGTTGTAATAAGAATATATTATAAATGTTAATTTAAAAATCAGATCGAAGGAGTTAGATCCATGGTCATAATTCACGAACAATAAAAAAAATCGAAAACGTCATGATAAGACACCATTATGTCTTTTGTCGCCATTTGTCTTTGTGCGAAGTTAACGTCTGTCTATTCTGTCTTTTTTTTTCTTGCTACTGAAAACGAAAATGCAATTAAAAAAAAATGTCTGTCTGTCTGTTAGCGTGTCTCTTTGCTCCGGCTAATCTCTGGAACGGCTGGACCGATTTTAACGAGACTTTCACTGGTAGATAGCTAAAGTTATAAGGATTAATTTAGGCTTTTCATCATCATCATCATCATCGTTATCTAACTAATGATCACCGAATCGGCTGGGCCGACTGTGACGGGAGCATTCACCGGGCGTTAGCTTATGTTAGTTTCATCTTTACATCAGCTTTTTGTATTAAAGTAAGTCGTGTTAGTTAAATGAATTATTTATAACTCGAGAACGGCTTTATCGATATGGTTGAAAATTGGTGAGGAAGTAACTTAGAGCCAGTAGACGGACATAGGATACTATTTATTCCATTTGACAGCGCAGAACCAGCAACGTTCACGGAAGGGTTTGGCGTTGTGGGTTCCGCGTTGCGGGTTCCGGGTTCCCGTGTTGCGGGTTCCGGGTTCCGCGTCGCGGGTTCAGGGTTCCCGTGTTGCAAGTTGCGGGTTCCGCGTTCCGGGTTCCCGCATTGCGGGTTCCGGGTTCCCGCGTTGCGGGTTCCGGCTTCCCGCGTTGCGGGTTCCTGGTTCCCGCGTTGCGGGTTCCGGGTTCCCATGCTGCGGGTTCCGCGTTGCGGGTTCCGGGTCCCCGCGTTGTGGGTTCCGGGTTCCCGCGTAGCGGGTTCCGCGTTGCGGGTTTCGGGTTCCCATGGTGCGGATTCCGGGTTCCCGCGTTGCGGGTTCCGCGTTCCCGCGTTGCGGGTTCCGCGTAGCGGGTTCCGGGTTGCGGGTTCCGCGTTGCGGCTTCCCGCGTTGCGGGTTCCGGGTTCCCGCGTTGCGGGTTTCGGGTTCCCATGCTGCGGGTTCCGCGTTGCGGGTTCCGGGTCCCCGCGTTGTGGGTTCCGGGTTCCCGCGTAGCGGGTTCCGCGTTGCGGGTTTCGGGTTCCCATGGTGCGGTTTCCGGGTTCCCGCGTTGCGGGTTCCGCGTTCCCGCGTTGCGGGTTCCGCGTAGCGGGTTCCGGGTTGCGGGTTCCGCGTTGCGGGTTCCGCGTTGCGGGTTCCGCGTTGCGGGTTCCGCGTTGCGGGTTCCGGGTTGCGGGTTCCGCGTTGCGGGTTCCGCGTCGCGGGTTCCGCGTTGCGGGTTCCGCGTTCCCGCGTTGCGGGTTCCGGGTTCCCGCGTTGCGGGTTCCGGGTTCCCGCGTTGCGGGTTCCGGGTTCCCGCGTTGCGGGTTCCGGGTTCCCGCGTTGCGGGTTCCGGGTTCCCGCGTTGCGGGTTCCGGGTTCCCGCGTTGCGGGTTTTGGGTTCCCATGCTGCGGGTTCCGCGTTCCCGCGTTGCGGGTTGCGGGTTTCGGGTTCCCATGCTGCGGGTTTCGGGTTCCCGCGTTGCGGGTTCCGCGTTCCCGAGTTAGGGGTTGTTTTTTTTAGTTGAATTTCATCATAAACTGTTTTTATGCTCAACGAAGTGGGCAAGGGTCAGCTAGTTTTATTATATAATAATAATAATAATAATAATTTATTTCAAACCATAACAATTTTAACATACCATGTATAACAATAATTTTAAAGAAAATGTTTACATATAGAAATCGTTTTATGTAGTTGCTATACCTACTTAATCATAATAACGTCTTGTGATGTAAGCCATTGAATATTGCATTGGACCCCAAACTAGGCCGAAGCCTGTATCTTGGTGGTCCTTATTGTTTAAATTTTCTACAAATTACATTTACCGTTTTTTGGCGCTGCATTTACATTAATAAGATAAAATATATTATAACAAGTATGATAAAGGTACATATAGATATTTGGAATAATAATTAAGAACATTAAAAGGAACATTAAATTTAAGTATTAGACAATAAGAAAATTAATTAATCCTAATTGTATAAATAAAATAACAAAACAATTAAGATCTAAAACAATACAATATTTAATATGTGTGTATGTGTGTGTGTGTGTGTGTGTGTGTGTGTGTGTGTGTGTGTGTGTGTGTGTGTGTGTGTGTGTGTGTGTGTGTGTGTGTGTGTGTGTGTGTGTGTGTGTGTGTTTGTGTGTGTGTATTTGTATGTATTTGTGTGTAATATGCCAATTTAACCTGTTTTAGTCATCCCTTTCGCGTTACGTACCTCCACTAGTAGCTCTGTTTCAACGTAAGATTTAGACATAATGTACTGTTTTATGTATGAAGTGGTCGACAGACTTTGTGTCTGTTCCATCTTACTGTTACTATCCCTCACTATAGATCCGATGACAAAAGCGTGGATATACGGTGGTAGTCGCGACGCGAATACGGTTCGGATTTTCGTAAGAACCACAACCGGTGGCAGTGTTTGGCTAATTATCGAGTATTTCTTTATAGTTCTTAGGATAAATAGCTGTCTCACACTAGGTACATTAAATTCCTGCAGCAGCTCTGTGGTTGGGCATCGGCGAGGCTTACCAAGAGCTACTTTGATCACAGAGCGTTGAGCCCGCTCTAGCTCAATCATATGTGATTTTGCCGCACCACCCCAGGCTCCGATGCAGTACTGCAGTAAAGATTGACAGAGTGCACTGTAAACAAGTTTTTTAACTTGCATGCTAGCAACTGGTCTTAGTGATCTCATTAGAAATATCAGTTTTCGTGTTTTACTAGCCACATTAGTAATGTGTAGTCGGAACGAAAGGTTTTGGTCAATCTGAACGCCCAGGTACTTTACTGATGCAACCATGTTTATGTGGTCGCATGCGCATCTTTTCATAAGAGGAAACGACAAGATCGAGCAGTTCTTCTGATGTATTTTTATGCTGTTGAGTTTGGGCTTTGTGGCCTCGGTTATGTGGAAACCTACGAAGGTCGTTTTTGTAACATTAAGGGTTAGGAGATTTTGATTTAGCCACTCATTAACTCGAAAAATACCTCTTTCGGCGGCATGGGCAGCACTTCGCCAACATCTATCCTGGAATATTGCGACAGTATCGTCAGCATAACAAATGATCTCAGTTTTAGGTATATTCAGCTGCAGAATGCCATTCATATAAATTGTAAATAAGGTTGGAGAGAGAATGCTACCCTGGGGAACGCCTATGGTTATTTTTTGTTCGTCACTTAGGTGATTCCCAATCCTTAACCTCTGACGCCTATTACTCAAATAACTCTCAAACCAAGCGTGGGCGATCCCTCGAACCCCAAAGCTTTCTAGTTTTTTTTAGTAAAAGTGGTATGAAAACAGTGTCAAAGGCCTTGGCGAGATCGAGAAATACTCCTATACACCGTTTACCTTTATCTAGGTTCCTTGAAACAATTGATGTCAGCAGTTCTACCGCGTCTTCTGTCGAGCAACCTTGCCTGAAGCCAAACTGGCGCCCCGATATCAATTTTTGACGCTCCAAAAAACTGACTAGGCGCCTGTTTACGACTTTTTCCAAAATTTTTGATAGAATGGGTAACAAGGAGATTGGTCTGTAATTTTCAATTTTATTTTTTGTACCTGATTTATGTATAGGGCGAACTACAGCTGTCTTCCAGCAATCTGGAAAGACTCCTGTTTTAATACTAAGGTTACAGATATATGTAATGGGTAAAATGATGGCTGTTTTAATGTGTTTCAGAAATGAAGGTAAGAAAGAGTCTATACCAGGGGCGCCATCTGGTTTCAGATCTGAAATAAATCTGTCAATCTCTTTTGTGTCGGTTGGATTCAAGAAAATTGATTCAGAGGTAAGTGCATCGACTTTCAGGTTATGGCATAGGGAATCCTTAGTTTCTGATATTTTGTCCTTTATGTTCGAAGCTAGTTTCGGGGCTACCTCGACAAAATACTTGTTGAAAGAATTAACCGCCTCCTGTGGTGATGGTTGGTTTTTCAGTAGTTCTAGATGTTCAGTTTTAGTTTGAGGGATGTCACACACGTCTTTGATTGTTTTCCATAGTTTTTTTAGGGTCACGGTGGTTTTTAATTAATTTTTTATTTTCGTGGTCGGTTTTAAGTTTCCGTAATAGCCTGTTACAGAAGTTGCGGTATCTTGTATAAGTTATTTTCAGGCAGACATTATTCGGTTCCTTTTTCACTTTTAGGTGGAGTTGGTCTCTATGACGCATACATCGTATGAGACCGGGCGTAATCCAGGGCTTTAAATTGTAATTGTTTCTGCTAACCTTTATTTCTGAAGTGAAATTATCAATGAGAGTGGAGAGAGTGCTATTTAATGACTTTGTAGCATCATTAACGTTATCCGCATTAACAATTTCACCCCAGTCTTTAGTGTTTAGAACCTCCAATATTTTATTATAGTCAGTTTTGAGCCTTGTTCTTCGCATACTGTCTCTATTGGGTAATTTTATTTCGTCTAGACTAAGACCGGCCAAGGTGATGTTATGATCGGTGAGTGTGCTATTACATACTACGCCAAGAGCTGTTTTCGACGGTTTCAGGAATATGTGGTCCAGGCATGAATTTAGCCGAGTTGGTTGTGTGATGGCTGGGAGGAAACCAAATTCAGCCATTATGCCTAGGTAAGTAATGGTATTTGTGTCAGGAGAATCGTCTAAGATGTTAATATTTATATCTCCTACTATTACTGGATTTTTAGAATCTTTTGTGGATTCAAGCACTGTCTCCAGAGAGGTGAGAAACGTTTTTGTATTTATAGCTGAGGGAGATCGGTAAATTCCGATGACATTAATTTTATTTTCAACGTTTACGATGAGGCAATTTGCATCATCAAATGAAGGTTCTTGGTAGTGTGCTGACCAGCAGTTTCTGATGTAGACAGTAACTCCACCACATTTATTTATCACTTTTTTGGTGTGGAATGCGTAGTAACCGGGTATTGATGGGATGTACGGTTCAGAGGAATTAAACCAGCATTCTGAAAAGACTAAAACGTCAAAAGAAACGCCCAATCGTTCCAAATCAACATAAAGTTGTCCTATCGTTGCTTTATGCCCTAGACTTCTCACATTCCAAGACAGGATTTTGAAGTTGAAATTCAGTAGTTCACGAGTACAATCTTCGAGGCGGTCTACATGGCGACACTTGATGGAGATAGTATTATCAATATCATTGTATAACTCTAAATTTTCTATGACTGTATGTGAGAGTGTTGAAATTAATTAAAGAATAGAGTAGGGTCGCTTTGCAGACAAGCATATAGATGCCAAGGGTAAGCACGAAGGTTTGCGATGAACGGGTCTCCGTTTTCAGGTTAGGACTCATATTCAGAAATGCAGTTATTAGTTTAGAATGAGTGAGAAATATGATCAGTACAAAATATTTTGGCTTGTTTTCTGTAGGGTAAGACAATATGATAGTGTTTTGGAATATTAAGTAGTGTGTAAAAAGTCTAGGAGTGTGGAATATATAACAATGATAAGGTCTATCTAGATTGATCTTATAATTTATATGCACTTTAAAACATAATAGAATCTGCCCTATGCCAATCGATCTCAACTGTGGCAGAAGGTGGGTAATATTAAAACTAAATTTAATTATTGTTAAGCGTCGACTGTGAGTTGATTTGATAGTTTGGGCACATCTCTTGATGTTGACCTCCGAACTTCTCGTCCAGGTCAGTTTGAGTTCGAATAGGGACAGCTGGATGTTTCTCGGCTTTTCGTATGTAGATAGTACCATTTCGTATCCAGCAGAAGAGAAATCCATGTGTTCGTGCACGTGAGCGAGTTTCACGAAATAACAATCTGTTTGTAGGGGTCAGGCGTTCATTAATATATATTTTATTTGCAGGCCCATTTGTAATATCTTCAGAGGAGAGTGGTCGCCTTTCTTTAGCAGCTTTAAGGATTTTATTGCGTGTCAAGCGGCGGGCAAGTCTCAAAATTATAGATCTAGGTTTTCCAGTTTTGGATTGGCGAGACCCCGTTCGATATACTTCATCTATATCAGCTTCTTGCAGATCCACACCAATTTTCTTCGCGGTCAACATAGTGACGTGTACCAAATTTTCATTGTTGTCTTCATTGATTCCTACAATTTCAAGCTCGTTTCTCATATTACCCTGATCGTACATATTTAACATGCAGTTGAGATCATTCACCGTGTTTTTTAGCAATATTATTTCCTTTTCCTGGTCTCCCAATTTCTTATTAAATTGTTCGAGTTTTTGGTTCAGGACATCGGAAACCATAGAAATTTTTTGCACGATGTCTTCGTTTTGTTGTTGTAAGTCACAAAGTTGTTGCCTTAATAAACGTATTTCGGAAAGTACCAGCGAATTGTCTGTTTCTGGTGTAGGAGAGTTTGGCTCAAATACTTCCTTGCGCGTAGTATTGGTGGAAACAGGTGAATAATCCATTCGTGGACGCTTCTGACGGAGTGAAATATTTGTATTGTCCGGCGCATCCAAGAGTACTCTCTGCAAGTCGGGTTCTGACTGAGCCTGCAAAACTCCTGTGTCGGTTGATTTGGGAGGGGTGCGTGTAACATTTGGCATCTTGACGAGCTTACTTTTCAAAGCAGTGGACATCGATGGTAAGTAACAGAATGATAATAATATTGTTTTAAAATTTAAATAAGAAAAAGTAATATAGAAATTCACAAAAAGTCATTCACGTCGCTCAGATTCGAACTTGGAACTTTTTGATTGTGTGCTCTGTTACTAGGCTCATGTATAAAGTGCCAACTGGATCGTAGCGTAATTTGCTAAAAAAGCGTTCTATAGCTAACGTAGTTGACTTCGAACTACGGCGAACAAATGTTTTTTATTACTACCGCACATTTGTTGAACACACTTATCTTTTTATGGTTTTCAGAAAACTTTTTACTGATTTTAGCACTTTTTTACACAACAATTTGCACTCGTGTTATAAACAGTTGGAAGAGGCGTATTTGTTTTAGTTATTGGTGCATTACTTTCACTATAAGGATCACTTTATTAACACTTTTTGGAATTTAGTTTGAGGAGCTAACATAAACGCGTGTGACTTGCCAGACTGCAGCGACCGGAAAAACGTAGTATAAAAGTAGTCTTTATTAGGCTTCTTCACGTTTGGCAATATTTTTTGGTATGTACCTACACTAGGTCATGAAATTATTTAGATTAAAATACAGCATTACGTTAGTTAAGTAATGGTTTTTTATAAAGTTAATACATTATATTATATTATTAATTTATCGCTTCCGTGGTCTAGTGGTTCAAAGCTTCGCTCTCGACCCGGAGGTCGTAGGTTCGATACCCGCGTTGGTACAGCAAAAAATGTTGTTTTCAAGTTCGGTTAGGACAATTCAGGCTGATCACCTGCTTGTCTGACAAGAAAGATATATCCATGCGTCGGATGGGCATGTAAGAAGTTGGTCCTGCACGTCTCCCGTCAGTCGTGTCACTGGGCTACGAGATTGAAGGAGGAGAGAGTGCTTGTATTGCGCACACACTTGGGCACTATAAAATAAATCCTGCGTAGCTGCTTTCAATGAAACCGGCCACCGACACTGTAATCGGTGTGGGAGGCATTATTATTATTAATTATTTAGCCTAACTGGAGTACTTCTGTAGTGTGCTGAGTGCGAACTTTTGTCACATTCGCCGTAACAAAGATATGACGATATTCGTATGAATGACATAGAAACAACTAATTTCACCTACACATATTAGTGTTAATCGTTTGCCTAAATATTATGTATTAATACAGAGAACGAGAGAAATAAAATGATATTTAATTGACGGTTAAATATATTATGCGTTGGTTTTTTGGGAATAGGGAATATTTGAAATTTTCACAGCTTATTGTGTAGTTTTTGAAAAGTGAATAAAAAACTATACATATCCCTATTGGCGCTTAGCTAACAAAACAAATGGTAAAGCATGATCCGCGCCCCAAAGACACCGCGGCCTGTACACGAGCAGGTACTTCATTATTCCTGGGCGGCGATTCTCAGTCCTCGAACTTAGTTCCGAATATTAGTATATCCCGCTCGCACGCGCGGTAAATCGCATTTGCATGAGCGGGACAGACCGATAGTAAAAACTAAGTACGAGGACTGAGAATTAGGGCCCTGTACTTCACTGTTACGTAAATAACGTAATTAATAACCCGACCTCGTAACGATGCCGACTCGATATTCATTTATATAAAGGGGTTTATTATCCCCTTTATTAAAATTAATATTATTATTTTCATTACGCCGCATCTGCGCGGCAAGAATTCTTTATAAAAATTGTTGCATGTAAAGTAGTTATGGTTTAATCATTTATTGTCACCAAGTTTACAAGAGTCTCGAAGTCAATAAAATATACTATCCGAATCACCGGCGCGCTGGGTCTAATTTTATTGAGATTTCTTACTACAGTGTTTCACACAAAATACGAATGTAAAGAAATTGTGAATAGGTAAATCGCCTGAAGTATTAAAATTAAGTGTTGTGGGCTTTGGCACCTTTATGTAGATTAGAACAGAGACCGTTTATGTCTTAACTCATCGTTCTAAATTGTTATCTTAATTTAGGTAAAGCAATTAATTTAGGCGCTTACAACCTGCTAGAACAGTTTGGCGTAATACATGAAGAGTAACTTTAATGAATAAAGCATTAATAAAAAAACTAAAAAAAATTACTCGGTGAGGTCACCGATGCGATCGTGGAATGTCACTTATGCATTAAATGCAACATTTGCATTTGTTGTATAAAAAACGCATGTTAGTGTTAGTGCTATTGTTATTTACATTAATTTTGGGTATTTCTCAGTATTATTTTAAGAACTATTGCTTAAATTCTGCACTTCTTCTCTATACAGGTTGATTTATGGTTCATGTATCAAGCTGAATATAGTGTGAGGAGAAGGACGCGTAGAGCATTTTTTGTTTCGGCACCTCATATAAATTACTTACCATAGAGCAATAAAGAAATATGAAAGATCTTCATGAAAGTCACAAAAAAGAGGAGTTTCAATCCTGGTCAGGTTTTAGGTCAACGATCAGTGCGTTCGTGTATATAGACTAGGAGCCAGCGAGCCCCAGCATATTAAGATGCTTATGGTCATTTTAGACCTATGATTTTTTTATTGACTAATATACTAAGTAATTTATATGAGGTGCCATAACAAAAAATGCTCTACGAGTTTTTCTCTTTACACTATATTCGGCTTAATATATTATGAACCATGAATCACCCTGTATAAACTTTAGCTGTGCCAAATGTCCTCTAAATACCTAAATAGATACAATCAACTTTTAGCACATTTCTCGAAAACTGTACCCAAATTTCTTACTTCACATATTAATATAACGGGTGTAAAAAGAATAGTCACTATTACTTTGGGATATGATTATACTACCTTTTCTTATTCTAGAAATGTTATTTTTTACAAAAATATATTTTTATTTTTTAAGTAAAAAATACATTTCCAAATTGAGGAAAGGTAGTATTATCGTATCTCAAACTTATAATAATAATAATATCTATGGACGCTTCACACCACGTCAATCTGGCCCCGTGCTAAGTATCCGAAGAACTTGTATTACAGGTACCAGACAACGGAAATATATTTAATACTTTTATACTATACACATATTTAAGATTTTTTTTATATTATACACAAATTTAATACACATGGAGACCCAGGTACATTGAAAACTTTTTGTTCCCTTGGCGGAATTCGAATCCGCGACCTCTCGTTCGAGCACCAACACGCTCAACCACTGCGCTACGGAGGTCGTTACTTATAGCGACTGTTCTCTATACACACTGTATAGATTTATTATTATATAAAACTACAGGTATTACTAAGAGCAGTCATACTCTGTGAACGGCGAGGATTCCTATTATTACAGTCTCAATATCGCAATCGGGAGATAGTAAGATCGTGACGCGGACGGGCGACGCGCCTTATCGCCGCGCGCGGGATCGGTCGGGGCCGCAGTAAATAATGTGCAACTTTTACCGCCACGCCCTCCGCTCCGCGAACAGAGACGCTATGCGGCACCGATACCGCCGATACCGCCGATACCGCTTATACCCCCAATACCGCCGGTGACCGATCTGAATGTGCTGAAAGTGACATTCGGAAGCAAGTCAAGTGTCACGTGACCTCTCACTGGCTGTCAATAAGTGATCGTAATACGAAAATTCCAGGCAGCCATGTTATATGGCGTAAAGTGTAAACTGGTTAGATTTAAGAGCTTGTAATAGACCCTCTGGTCCTCGCTCATGCTGCTACCGCCGCCCTCGCCCTCGGAGAACGCGATATAACAGAGACGCTATGCGGCACCGATACCGCCGATACCGCTAATACCCCCAATACCGCCGGTGACCGATTTGAATGTGTATGAAAGTGACATTCGGAAGCAAGTCAAGTGTCACGTGACCGCTCACTGGCTGTTAATAAGTGATCGTAATACGAAAATTCCAGGCAGCCATGTTGTATAACACTTGACTTGCTTCCGAATATCACTTTCAGACAGCCAAACTAGGGTGGATCCATTCAGAATAACATGTTGTTGTAATGTGAAAAAGAACTGAGTTTAAAGCCGTATTATTGAATTGCCTGGTTCCAGGCTGGTGGCAGTCCTTAGGCTGGTATTGTAAAAGAATATAATATGGCCCCAGCAGGCTTACTCCTGATACAATCGAGAATCAGTTCGATCTCAACGGCTTTTAGTATTTATTTGGTGGATTACTTTGAAACTAACCAGGATAAAGGAAATCGTTAGATCGTAACTTTTTGTACTCCCGATCAGATCAATCGACTGAGAATCTAAATAAACAATCGTCAATTTATTCGGGAGTACGCGGCACGATCGAATTTGAATCAAAATCGAATGCGCACTGTCTAAGGTAGTTTACACATGACACGCTACCGCGTTGTCATGTGAAAACTCCATAAGGCTCCATATAAATCCTAAGGAGCTTTATCTAGTATTATATATAGTGTCGAGTGAAAACTACATTACTGTAATCACTGAATAACGAAATAATACAAACACAAACAAAAAAAAGTTAGTTTTTTATATTTTCTATTGTTTATTTAGTTATATTGTGTGTACCAATACCGCCAATACTGATGATACCGCCGAGTGACCGATCAGCGATTTGTCACGCATGTCCACTGCTCGACGATAAGACGTCTCAATAACCCGGTTTGTAACTGTAATTTCCTGAATATAAATCGAACAACAACAAAGTAATTGCTATTTTCGTTCGTGATAAAAGTTAGACATTTTTACTTTGACTTGATCGTCTATGTTTAACCACTGAGACACCCGTCTCAGTGGTTACAGCATTGGTGATCAAGTCGGAGATCGCTGGTTTGAATCCCGCTGAGAGGTCGGAAAAAATGTCCAATTTTCCAGGGTAATGGATGTATATTGAATAATATGTAATAAACATATTAATTAATAATATATGTATGTATGTAAATATACTTCTGTGGTCTGGTAGATTTCCCAAGTTCTTCGAAAACTTAAAACGTGAACATATACATATATATATTACACAAATATTGACGTTTTTATTTACTTGGAGTTTATGAGTAAAGAATCTTTTTCGCATAGACTATATCTTGTGCTGTATAAAGTATAAGGTTCCTCTGGACCTCCAAAAAAACATTGGGTGTCCCTTTTGTCGTAACTAACAAAATCTATATTTTATAAAATGAATAGAACTCAAAACAATTTAAAAAAGTAAAAACAATTAAAAAATGGGACGTCTCTACAGTTTTGTAGGCCGAACAAAGACGGCCACACTCCATCCTAGTTCGTGGTCGTGGCGTTGTTTTCGACTGAAAACGGTGCATAGTGCACGCGCGCATAATGTACCAGGCGCTCGTATACCAGGCGCGCATATACAAGGCCCGCAGCCCCGCACACCCGGAGCCACGGAACTATTTCTAAGTTGTTTGACAACAAATTGTATTCACAGGCCATGGCTATTATTCCCGCGCAAATTAAGAGCACGTATTTTGGACAAATTACTGGGCGTCGTGCTGTGTGCGAGTTACTACCTACACGCCGTGACAAAGTTACCTACGATTTGTATAAATGAAAACAATGATCCTAGTAGCAAAAATGGCTGACTAATTCGATAACATATAAATTGAAAATAACTTTGTCACGATGAGAACTGACAAAACTCGCACTCACTAAATAGCTGGCGTATTTTTTGCTGTGAAATTTCATACTACGCGCATGACAACTAGTGTCAATGTTAAAAACCGGCCAAGTGCGAGTCGGACTTGCCCACTGAGGGTTACGTACAAACCTTTTGACATAATATATAATTTTGTTACAGCTTAATGGTATTATAGACCTGAGTATTTATACTCATACATAAATTTTTACGATAGTTACGGTTTTTAAGTAAAAGCTATATTTATGTTACCGGGGCCAGTAACTATTATTCTATTGACATCTTTTTCATTGAAATCGGATCAGCAGTTAAACACATACATATTATAAAATCTACTCATTACCCTTCCTTTTGGCCTCGCCATTGTCGGGTAATAATAAGGCTGGCTCGCGTGTCTTTCGTACCTACTCACTACTTACTCCTCACTACTCAGTAGTCACTGACCGAGTTACTGACACTTGAACTCTCTTTATGGTATGGTGTACTATTAAATAAATCAACTAGTTAGTTGAATACTACCACCATCAAAACAATTTACAGCTTTTTTGCCCTTAGTATAAAATATGGCGTCATAAATCAGCTTCCCGATTACTCTACCAATGCATAATATAATGAATTTATTTTATATTAAATAAAATAGTGCTAATACGAATGCAGTGCGCTTAACGTAATATGTGACTGTTCGCAAATAATAATTGTTTTGTCTTTTTCCAGAGTTATTATCAAGAACGTACGCTAAATTTATTGTTTCGTCAATATGTCTAAATAAATACATACAGCGTGCGCCCAAAAGTAGTGCAAAGCCGATTTCCAGTATACGTAAAGTTATAGAATGAAAATGTTGATAATTGATAAATACAATATTGAAATGTAAAAATCAGATTGACTTATTATGTCAATATGTCTAGGATGCCTAAGACTGACTAATCTGTCTGCCAAAATAGTATATAGGACCTATGAATCAAGTTATATTATATATATATATTAAACAAGTTAGAAAATATATTACAAAAAGTGTTTCTGTATAATTTGGTAGAGATAGTGACCCAAGTGCACCAAGTGCAGTGAACACTTATCAGAAAGTTTATCATTAAATTCATTAAATTCTCAATTTAACATAACGAATACGTCGATGTCAATTTTTTATATTCTAATGGCGTGTTTCACCAAGCAATGTTAAAATTGATTATTCGTTAAATATCATGTTGTTCCTCTCGTAATTCCTATCAATGAATGAGAAGGCATAGTATTTTAACATGCCGTTAACAGTAACATGCGTTGGTGAAATCGGGTCCAAGCCTACATAATATTATGTAGATCATATAGTATTCCTTGATCCACTAAGGTAAAGTATATAACGTAACTCTAGGTTTAATATTTAATCCACTAATGTAATGCAATTAATTATAAATTAATAACTATTTTGTTTTAGAGTCAACATACAAAAACTTGTGTACTTGTAACAATGTTTTATGGCCTACACGTACCCGGGTAGGTACTTACATACTGTCTACTTAATTTTTATAGGTTTGCTTCAAAATAGAGAGACAGTAAAATATAATTAAATGTCATCGAAAGTCGTCTTATCGGTCTCTTGGAATAATTCAAATGTGATCTATATTCTAATGACTTTTGAAACGACTCGAGTTTTTGCAGCCCCCATTATTTTATTACAGCGATGAAGTGGCCCTTCTGACCACCTTCTGAAGGAAAATACTACATTTGTTTTTACTTAAGCAAAAGACGAACCCCAGGTAATAGTAATTTGGATTAACTCGCTCTTAACAAATTTTAGTATTAGCTCGTTAGAATTTAGTAGTTATTTCTGCTATAAAGTCCACTACTAGACATATTATGGACTTATGCATCTCCCCACTACTTCATGGGGGGAGCGTGGCGACTGACCATACATACTACCCGTATGTATGGTCAGTCGCCACGCTTATTACGCAAATTATTTCACCTTGATTAAGCATACTTACTGTAACACTAAGCACACATTTATGAAATAAGCGTTAAATGATAGTTTTAATTGTACAAAGAACTTATGTAATTGGCTAATCACTTAATTATTCCTTCGTGATAACCATCATCGAGCAGCGCTGAATAATTCATTGACGCATCTACAACAGCTGGATGTTTTTTCTTCAATTGCACCGTCCGCAGCTGATCACAACGGGTAATAACTCTTGATCCGTGGCATTTCTAATGATATTAGGAATCGTCGAATATTAGGAAACCGCCTACGCATTGCTATTAGTAAATATAGTTTTATTTTATTTATTGTCATTGTTGAATATAATATTAGGAACATAAAAACTGATCAATACGAGATAAAACCGCAACGCGTGGGTTTTAAACAAACGACAAAAAATCACTCATAGACCATCAGTAGTTCAGTACCTACATGACGCGTTTAGAAGTCAGGACTATATCAGCCTACCGATGTATAATACTTATAAATTTGTTTGCCATACTATTCAGAATTCGCCTCTTATAAGCAATATACAATGAAAATATGTACTAACACAGGAAATTGTGTATGTTGTTTTCAAAAAAATCTATCAAGTCCAAACGTTTCAAACTAGGGAAATTGATTCATCAAATATCGAATGACATTTTAGTTTTTTTTTATTGTAGAAATCACAATTTTTTGCTATTCCTTACATTTTCGGATGTTAGCTATCATGTCCGCATGATAAATTTACCTGTATTTTATCTTTCTCTGGGTCAGATATGTGCAGATAATATAAGTTTGATAGTACCTGTTAATAATACTGTAGACATTAGAAAGAATTTACAGTGTAGATGAATATTGCTAGGTTTTTTGTGGTGCAGCTTGCATGTCAGGCTCGCTGGACAGGCAATGTTAATTCGCCGCACTGCAATTGCGTGTGCCTAATGTTTGCGTTTTACTTCAAACCGGGTCAAAGATGGATTTTGTATGAGGTCATTATTCTATTTAAAGCTATTTACTGGTGAATGACGACCATAAATGTATATTGAACATCATTTATTTTGTTATAACAATTGTTGCCCTTCGTTTTTTATTCGCGCCGAGACTTGAGACACGCTCTACCAACAAGATTAACTATGAATTTAATATGATAATGATTGGCATATTTTCTTCACCGCTTTTAATTTTGTAGGGTCATAATGTACTATATAAATTCTAATTCTAAATCAATTTGATTCACTTTATGGATGGACTTTCGTTATCGTTTCGTTAGTCAGTAAGCGGCGATTTCACCATTCACAACAAAAACTACGTTTTATAAAGTTTGGTTCTCACTAAGCGCGTTTATAATTCTCGTTTTATGACAAAAGGATTTTACCATGTTTTTCAAACTTATCGCGATTACGAAACTGAGTTGAAATAGTATATAGGTATGTAAAATACCATTACACAGAAGTGTTCTTTTAAATACTTTTATGTAGTGAGTTACCTATTGCAATAAACAAATTAATTCTGAATTTTAAAATGCAACCATTACAACTGCCATCTCATGACATTTGTTACGTGATAGCTCTTGAGAGCGTTCAACGAAGTTAAGCTGACGAAATCCGGAGTTCAGAAATTTAAACTCGGTTTAGCATGAAACGCGTTCAGTTTTTGTTGGTGAAATGCAATTCCGGGTTTAGAATACGCTTAAACGCGTAAAACGAGTTCAACGTATACTGTAGTGAGCGCGTTTCATTTCATTGGTGAAATCGCTCCTAAAATAAATATTTGGTTTGAGGAATCTTTATTGTCTGAAAAAATATAGCTAATCTAAAAACAATAACTTAAAATGTTGTATGTACATTACAATAATATACTGATGAGTGTTCAACATGAAACATTGACCATTTAACCAATTTGAATATGTTTATTCCATAAAAACATATAAATCAATGAGGTGAAAATCCCATGTAATTATTATGTCAGTCTAGTTTCGCATGCTTACTTTTTTCTTGTAATTTCACAACGCGACTCGGTTAGAAGGCGGGCATGCGTGAAACTTGTAAACGGCAGTGGATAAGAAATCAAATTAATTAACTGTCATTTAACAATATCGAAACTTATATAGACTACAGTAAAAAGTCAAACTACTTATATATTTACCCTTTACAAAGCCGCGCATACGAAAAAAATATTAATTAAGACGATATTTTAAATAATAAATAACTCGTTATTACTAAATTAGCAATAATAATATTGTCTGTAAGTTTTATTTCTAAATGCATATTAATGAAAACAATATGTGATAGACGTTTATGAAAACAAAACGCTCGTAAAAAATCACATAACATTTCTTGCTTCTTTGACGTCATTACATAATTATTATTAACAACATAATTTTATATGGCATTATTAGATCTATAAATACAGATTGGTTCTATATTTATAGGCTCTGCAGACTACTATTAATTCATCTTGTGATTCATCAAAATTCATCACAAAAAAGGAGTAGATAATATGTTGTTTGCTGCCCACTTTCTGTAGGCCGATTTTTTCATCGATTTTGCCGCAGACTCTTCCACCTTACAGATATGACCTACTTTTCATGAGACGTTACACTATTGATATGTTCTATTTTCACCTACAAAAAAATCGGTAAAAAAATTGTGTCGTGGGTGGCTTACGAGGTTCAGCTACAAAAAATCGGTAACAAAAATTGTGTGTGGGTACCCTTAATTGTACCCACGAGGCTTACGGAGGTTTCTATGTTCTAAAATCCCAAAGTACGAATCCGAGAAAATTTAAATGAGAGATATTCTCATCAAGTTTCTGAGATAATGATGCGGGTAATTGCGTCGCCTGACATCCTGGTTGCTCGTGCGCACATGGGTACTTGAAGTGCGTATAATATGTATTTTTTTATAATATTTAAAATATCTATATTATTTTTATTGTATCAATTGTGTATGGTATTTAGGTTTATTATATTAATTGGTTGACAGTGTAAGTATATATTTCGTTTAAGTCTAGTATTTAGGATAAATGTAATGTATATATTGTAAGTGATCGTGCACGTTCTATCTGTTTTCTTTTATATCATTTCTCTCACTCACTATACGGCTGCTGTATAAGATTTCTTATTTAGAAATAAGCAGTACCTTTGTGTCGTATTTCCATGTAAATTTTTATGTTATAAATGTTTCTGTGTACAATAAACTGATCGCTATATGTGGCGCAAGATAGTTAATTATTTCCGTGCAAATTAATTCCGTGCGGGTATCACGACCCTCAGCAATGAGGAGTACGATGTCAGGAGGAGGATGGGAAGGGATCCCGGATCCCGAATCTGATGATTGAATGACAGTAAATATGTAAAGGTATCCCGGATCTGATGATTGAATGACAGTAAATTTGTTGTTTCAGCTCCACTGCTGGACATAAAGGACAACCCAAAAAGTCACTTACATGAGAAACATAATTAAAAAAAAAATTGTGTCCGTTAACTCCTCTAACTGAGGAATAAGCAAATGAATATGTCTTTGTCAGATTTTATATGAAGCAAATTATCAGTCACACATTTAGTCACTAGACAGGCAAAGGTGTTACTCAGTCGTCGGATAGACGACGACCCCCTAGTGGAAGTAAGACAAACATTTAATGACCCCTAAACAGATTTTTTTTCCTATTAAATGAATTATAGCCAAGTAATTATTAAATTGAGTTTAGTGACAATATCTTCCGACCTTTCACTTCAGTGAATGGGACTTAGGAGAATGATGCTATAGAGGATGTACTATTTTATGGTGGATAGATGACCTAAAGAAGGTCAAGAAAACTTCAAGGGAAGCATAACCATCAAATAGACATAAGTCTAGCAGAGGACTTACCTGAAACGTAATTTCTTTAAAAATTTTGTTGAAATATGTTTATAAAATAAAATCTACAGGACCAAGTTACGTAAATTTTTATGGGACTCAATGGCAGCTATTTCACGTCGAATAAAATCGAAAAAAAGAATCACGCAAATCGGATCATGAACCTCAGAGTGATCGGTGTACATACATAAAAAAAGAACCGGCAATATTGAGAACCTCCTCCTTTTTTGGAAGTCGGTCACAAACCACTACCGCAGTGTGTACACGGCGCAGACGGGATCGTGTACGGTGCGCGCAAAACCGCGCGGCGCGGTTCCCATGCTCACGTCTGCAGCGCGCACGTCCGCGCCCATTATCAATTAGAGTGCGCGCGCGTGCGCCCTGTCATTACAGACAGCGCACGAGCACGCACTCGGACGCGAATTGACAGAACTAT
This sequence comes from Celastrina argiolus, assembly GCA_905187575.2. Lineage (NCBI taxonomy): Eukaryota > Metazoa > Arthropoda > Insecta > Lepidoptera > Lycaenidae > Celastrina > Celastrina argiolus. The sequence continues at coordinate 11,330,236 of LR994581.1, forward strand.
AGCCGGGTAACTCAAACGGTCCACCGCGACAACTGTCGGACCATCGCTACGGGCCTTTAGTCAAGATGTCGTCACTTGCGAACTTCTAAAACAAAATGAGCGAGATTCGTCATAAGTGACAGCGAATTCGTATATCACTTAGCTAAGATTATGTATAACGATGTATAAATGATAATATGTAGCAATGATATCTTGAAAAAGGTCGTCAAAAACCCAAACAGAACATTTGGATGCATGCTGTAGAGCTTTTTGTATCTGCCAAAAAATGCGCAGACGCATATTTATTCAGAAAAATAACGTGACAATCATTAAAAAGAATGGTAGAGAAATTCAATCTGGGTCATCTGTTATAGCTGATATTACAACAAGATTCAATTGGCAATTATCAGACACTAGATTGACTAGGTATTAACCTTAGGTATTAACTAATAATACATTCTAGATAGGCAACACCTAAATGTTAGGCCACGTATAGGTGTGTCTGATTAGTATTTACTAAGAGTGAGAAGTCCATTCTCTTTTTACGATTTATCAAAATAAATGGATAAACTATCATATTGTATTTCTCGAGATCCTTGTTTTTTAATCCTTTGTTGCATTAGACATGTAAATCCCTATCTAGGATATGGATCTAGGTGAATATAATCTCATCTTAGTATTAGTATACTACGATGAGATTATATTCACCTAGATCCATATTCAATCTAATATTATCTGTAACTATAAAAATGTATTGATTTTGTTAATATACTGTTAAATTGTGGTTCAGCGAGACATTCACTTTCCAGACAATATTGCATAACATTAATTTATAATAACAACAATTTATCAACCGACTCACCATAAATAAAACGAAAATATTACAGCTTGAAACCTTGTTCTTAGCGCTAGAATTGTAATCTTGCTCAATCTATCCAAAACCAATCCAAAAAGCCGAAAATGCCAATTAGTACCGTTACAATGTCTGCAGAGCCTAACTAACCGGTTTCGTTTTATTGCGAATGCTAATGTGTCTGACTGCAAAAAGTAACTATTGCTAGTATAATTTATGAATATTTTTTGCATATTGTGTCTGGCGTTTTTGGGTGTTTGTGTGATACTTAGTCTCGATTTCACCAACACATGTTAGTGATAACGGCTTGTTAAATTACCATACCTTCTCATTCATTGATAGGAATTGCGAGAGGAACAGCATGATATTTAACGAAGGATTAAGTTTAACATTGCTTGGTGAAACACGCCCTTAGACTGTTTACACACAGACTTTTTGGCTAAGTTAGATTATTACTCACTAACGACGTTTCAATAATATGTCTATTTACTAAAAGATAAAAGTTTTTTAACATTTTAAAGTTAAAAATCGATTATTGGTATCGGCCATAAGTCGGCATGGTGACACCAGAGATTGTTTGTATAGCTGCTGAACAGTTAGTAGCACAACTCTATATAAATAAATAAATATATAGGTATCTAGTTCTACTTGCCCACCACGATATTGCTAGCAATTTTTAATTAATAAAAATAACAATAATTATATCGACATTAATATTACTAATAATTAAATATGAAAGATCTGTTAATTTGCTCATTTGCATTAAATAGGCATCGAAACTACATGACCTATTATAATCTAAAATTAAATTAAAATAATAATGGCATAGTATTTGACACAATTACTACTTACTTACTACTATTTACTACTATGGACACATTTAATATAGGCACACTTTTGGATTTTCCCAAAAAAATACGGTTCCCACATGCTGATTTTTGGCAAGCTAGATATAAAATAAATATAAATAAATCGATTCAAACAACAGACTGAATTAATTGTTTCCTGTTTATCATAGCTTGAAGTGCCTAGATGACATTATTTTCTAAAATACTAGAGTCTAGACCAACAAAAATGGTGTCAAGTATAAGTGAGTAGTGTGGTCTAGCTCAAGAAGGATATAAAAATTTGAACTTATGTTATAGTTATCTAGTCTTTAAACCCGACATCAATGTCGCTATACTTCATTCCGATTAAATCATAAACCAGTGTTACGTGTGTAACACCACCGAGTACCTCTAACATTAGACTGCGCCCTTAGGGTGACCCCTGTAGAAATGCATCTTGTCTACAAAAGAACAACGTGAAAACGGACAACGTATAAATTTCCTATATTATTTTTCTATTGTCTATTGTTCTGTTTCAAATTCAAAATTTCTGTAGAGAATCGATTTCAATGTTGGTCATAGGTACTACTCGTCCAGGAAGAAGGTTGTGCGGGTAAATCAACGAAGAGTGGCCGTTGGTTGCTTGGAGCAGTTCGAAATTCGAACTCTTGCAATAGACAAGTATTCTAAGTTAAATTTTGTATCGCCATCTTAAAATTCCAGCGCCACGTATTGTTTCAATGTAAGCCGACCATAACAACTAAGATACAAGCGGCAACATTCAAGCGGAAAGTCAAACTTCAAAAACTGAACTTCTTATGGAATATTTATTAATACTTTAGTACTAATACACTATAAAAAATCTGTTGAAAGTAGCGGTTTCGATTTAAATTTAAACCCTGTCAAAGATTATACCCCCAGCAATTACTCATGGCCATTCTAGCCAATTTCCCTGGAATTATAAATACAAATAAGATTAATATAGGAGGACATGGCCCTTAACGAAAGCATGGTCGTGAGCGGGCTGCGTGGTCGTGAGAGCGCGGGGCTCGGGAGATAAGTGCGAGGTCGCGGAGCGTCACGACCGCCGCGCGCCGCGAGACCGCGAGCGCGGGCCTTACGCAGAATACTGCACTAATTATTGTGCCTAGCTAGCCCGCAGTGCGCATGCGCAGTGGTCGGCCTCATCGGGATAGAGATCATTTAAGCCTTATTTGAAAACAAATAGGATGAACTAATATCGATCTAGAATTACTATCTAAGTATCTACATACATAATTACTCGTAAACTAGAATCATCATCATCATCATTTCTGTTATGACTATAGTACATAAGCCTCTTCCTGAGGATGTATAATATATAATATACGATGATCATTTAAGGACACAATATAGTGTGGTCTGTATAAAATGAAAATCGGTCTAAAATTACTATACAGGCTGTAATATTAATAGGTGATAATACGTAATTTTGGGTGTGTATGGGCCTTGTAAATATAGATTATATTATTATTGTTACCTATAGATTTACTGTAAAAGTACCAGAGCTGAAAGAGGTATTTTTCTTCAATTATTGTATGAGAAAAATTAGGTTGTTGGGGCATTTCTCATAGAAACATGAAAGTCAAAAGTAAGTCTTAAAAGACTGCACTGATACTTTCAAAGTATACTCTACATAGGTGGCACAATACATACCCTAAAGTATTATCACTCATTTATTTTACATAATGTTTTAAATAAATTATACATAATAAATAACAAGATGTTGAACGAGCAACGCGCATCATACACGCAGAAAGGAATTCGCGCAGACCATACCTTTAGTTGCAATAATTTACATGCTAATAAAGAGTGCAAAGTACTAAGATACCAAATTTCCTGATATAATCACTAGATATTTCGTGACTTAGTAACAAACATCCATACACTTGTAGTCCGCTTTCTTACAAACTTTCGCTTAAATACAGTGCACAATATTAAGTTCATTTGCATAATATACACTTACAACCTTTTGTGTTTATAACATTAATAAAGATTTAAGAATATTTTGCGTTTTAAAAGTCTAGTAATCTTCTCAGTTATTCTAATATTATAGCCAATGCAATTTTTCTGAGACATGCTTTTGTCCAATGACTCTACATTCAAGGAGCTTAATCCTTGGACAGAGGTCCCGTTTAATATTAACTCAAATGTAAACAAACCAGTCTATGATACAACCACAGACTAATTAGAGATGCGAATACCTACAATACAACAGTATTTTATGGTAATAGTTTTTTATTGGATGTTGAAATATAATTATTATTGTTTAATTGTTATAAAATGTATTGGATAATGAAGTATGATCCTTTCTTATTTCGGTGAAAGTGTTAATAAGTGTACACAATAAGTGAATGTGTTAAAATTTAGGTGTTTTTGGTTTGTTTACGTTTATGATAAAATTAATCGGGACTTACTATAGTTACCTAGTAAATTTTGCTTAATACCTAACTAACAAAACCAATTAGGGTTCCGTGGAACATCTTACAGCACAACGATTAACATTTACAATAACATTGTACGATAAAAATTAAGTCGCGTAATTGACATGTCTGAGATAAATTAGTTTTTACAACTTCTCGCGCTAAGACAATTACATATTATAATACGAGTAGGTATATATTCGTATGTTTTTTGTTAATTAAACAATACATATTTTAATAATGCGAAAACCCAGGAGCTGCATCTAAATTGAATCGTAATTTAGCCAGACCTTTCCGTAAAGACAATTGTGTAATTAGGCTAGACTTGTTTATACTCCACTGCCTTCGTACGACAGACCTCGCGTAACATTTAGCTCAATTACTGCGCAGTGCGCAGGGCATGGATAATCGCAATTATTTTCTCTTTGGCACTTATAATTCATTATAATAAGATTAGCGATATGCACGACTGAATGTTAAGTAGGTATGTAGTTTTATTTAATATTTATATTTGAACATTTCTTATATTCACGGCATGTATGCATAACATTACAATAAGATATACCCACGTAATGGCACTAAAATTATGTATGCGAAAAATACCAATAACAGATATAATTATTTGAATAAAAAACTTGACCTTTATCATTTCAACAATGCAGTTCTCGTAAAATTCCGAATTAATATATGAAATATTACGGCAGCAATTAACGCGCTCACGGGGCATGTTAATATTGACCTTTGTTAGATTAATACTGAATGCATCGTATGACGTACGACTGTCGAATAGATTTGCAGTTTCCTAAGTACTGAGAAGTTAGCTTAAATACACGTATCATTCTGGTCAAACTAAACGGCGCATAATACGCAAAACTATAGCCTGTTTTACTCGTGTTGGGTAAACATTAAGAATCCATTGATACCTTTAATTGTATAAAATAGAATCGGCAACCTAGGGGCTATGATATCGGAAGCATACATACATCTGTACTTAATATTTTCATTACGCTGCGACCAATATGAGCGAAGCGTCAGTGAGAAATGTTGCAAAAAAGGGGAAAATTCATTACATTTGGGGACTTTCATTGCGTGCGCTGCATAAACGGCTTAAGTCACTCAAAAACCACGCGAACGAAGTCGCGGAAACAGCTGGTAATACAATATATAGGGTGTAAAAAGAACAGTCACTATAACTTTGAGATACGAATAAATTACCTTTCCTCATTTTGGAAATGTATTTTTTATTTTATTGTCAGAAACTAAAAAACTTGTTTCGTGTCCCGCACGATATGTACGTAACTAGAGCGGTTGTATTTTCTTACAGACATAGGAAAAGTACCTAGAGAATAGCGATGCACATTATAGAAATACAAGATAATATAACATTGAAAAGTAGTCTAATCGCCTTCAAAATGTAAGTGTTGCGTATACGTAAGTAAAGACTTCTTAGAAATTAACTAATAGATGTGTACTCTGATAGCATAAGTGTAATAGGAAGTCAATTCAATTTTTAATCGACCTTTAGAAACCGATCGTCGAATAGCCTAATTATGTTATTCGAACTATGACATGTACTAACCAATAGTAAAACAAGTCTCGTCTCTGTAACAACGACGAGTGTACAAGTTAAGCGAAATACCAAGCTCATACTTAACTCGCAATGCACAGCTGAAACTCTCGATGCGTTTTGCTGCGTCGCGTTCGTTTCCGCATCGGTACTTTGAATCGATTGACCACTGCAGTCGACCACCTACTGAGTCTCTAGCACGCAACCGTCAACATGGCCACAAGTTTTTAACATATCAATTACTTAAATGGTACAAGCAATAAAGTATGAGCGGACACTTTAACACTTTTTGTGTCCTCGCTAAAGTAATGACGATCTTAATACTGGTTTTCGGCACATTCGTAAGAAATACATGATACGTTATTTATCTTGTTGAAATGTAGAGCAGACAGCATTACAATTGATCAACAGTGAAGTATCTATTTTTTAATTTTCTACAATATATTTTTTTAAGTTTTCTTTACATACTACATTACGTGATTAATCAATTACGTAGATTATCAAGACTATATTATTATGCTTATTTGCTAAACTATATGTAATTAATAATAACAAGTAATATATTTATTTAAATAGAAATGCGTCCGACTTTTAAATAGTTTTAAAAACCCGCAAAGTGCGGTCTGACTCGAGAACGAAGAGTTCAAAAAAGAATTTAAAAAATCACGTTGTATATATCTATACTAATATTATAAAGAGGTAACGTTTGATTGTTTGTTTGTTTGTTTGTTTGTTTGTTTGTTTGAATGGAATAGGCTCTGAAACCACTGAACCAATATGAAAAATTCTTTCACCGTTGGAAAGCTACATTCCTAGCGCTGAACATAGGCTATATTATATGTTTAAAAAAAGTAGGGTTCCTTACTAAAACCCCAAAAATGTAGCCCAAAGTGTTAAAAAACGACCTCCAAAATTTGTTACGTCGTGTGCGCTTCGACAACGGCTTGACCAATTTCGCAACTTTTTTACGGTATGTTCGTTATTGTTACGAAAAGGTTATTATGAAAGAAAATGTTGAAAAAAATAAGCAGAAAATTAGAAAAAAGAAGAAAATACGTGATGGTCACGCGGGGTTTGAACCTGGGCTCAATCGATTCACGTCGTTGCCAGTTTATATGACACGGGTGTCATGGTAACGACATTGTTTACAAATGGAAAATAAAAATTATGAAATGCTATAAATAACGTATTAACATAAACTTAAACTATTTGGATTCATTAAACTATTTGTCAACCACTAATAAATAGTCGGGTCATTTTAATAGGTAACATTTGACAGTTTATCAAAAATGAGCGACGTAACGTTGTAACGACGACATAATAAAATAAATATTTTCTTTTTGTTAAAACTGCAGAATTTACTAAACTTTATTTAATAATTATTAGATATTTATTGTCAACATAACCAATATGAGTTTTTTTACGATTTGCTTTCACTGATAAACGATCTTAAATATTATAATATACAAATTATGATTTAATGAAATAAACGTCGTGATAATGTTACGTCACTTAACATTTTTCTTATTAAACACTAGAGACTTACTCAAAAAATCGATTAATCTTTTAACAACTATAAATATACCTATTTAAAAAAAGTACTTAACTTATAAGTTGTAATAAGAATATATTATAAATGTTAATTTAAAATCAGATCGAAGGAGTTAGATCCATGGTCATAATTCACGAACAATTAAAAAAAAAATCGAAAACGTCATGATGAGACGCCACTATGTCTTTTGTCGTCATTTGTCTTTGTGCGAAGTTAACGTCTGTCTGTTCTGTCTTTTTTTTTTCTTGCTACTGAAAACGAAAATGCAACTAAAAAAAAATGTCTGTCTGTCTGTTAGCGTGTCTCTTTGCTCCGGCTAATCTCTGGAACGGCTGGACCGATTTTATCGAGACTTTCACTGGTAGATAGCTAAAGTTATAAGGATTAATTTAGGCTTCTTTTCATCATCATCATCGTTATCTAACTAATGATCACCGAATCGGCTGGACCGACTGTGACGGGAGCATTCACCGGGCGTTAGCTTATGTTAGTTCCATCTATACATCAGCTATTTGTATTAAAGTAAGTAGTGTTAGTTAAATTATTTATAACTCAAGAACGGCTTTATCGATATGGTTGAAAATTGGTGAGGAAGTAACTTAGAGCCAGTAGACGGGCATAGGATACTATTTATTCCATTTGACAGCGCAGAACCAGCAACGTTCACGGAAGGGTTTGGCGTTGTGGGTTCCGCGTTGCGGGTTCCGGGTTCCCGTGTTGCGGGTTCCGGGTTCCGCGTCGCGGGTTCAGGGTTCCCGTGTTGCAAGATCCGGGTTCCGCGTTGCGGGTTTCGGGTTCCCATGCTGCGGGTTCCGCGTTGCGGGTTCCGGGTTCCCGCGTTGCGCGTTCCGGGTTCCCGCGTTGCGGGTTCCGGGTCCCCGCGTTGTGGGTCCCGGGTTCCCGCGTTGCGGGTTCCGGGTCCCCGCGTTGTGGGTCCCGGGTTCCCGCGTAGCGGGTTCCGCGTTGCGGGTTCCGGGTTCCCGCGTCGTGGGTTCCGGGTTCCCGCGTGGCGGGTTCCGGGTTCCCGCGTTGCGGGTTCCGGGTTCCCGCGTTGCGGGTTCCGCGTTTCCGCGTTGCGGGTTCCTGGTTCCCGCATGGCGGGTTCCGGGTTCCCGCGTTGCGGGTTCCGGGTTGCCGCGTTGCGGGTTCCGGGTTCCCGCGTTGCGGGTTCCGGGTTCCCGCGTTGCGGGTTCCGGGTTCCCGCGTTGCGGGTTCCGGGTTTCCACGTTGCGGGTTCCTGGTTCCCGCGTTGCGGGTTCCGGGTTCCCGCGTTGCGGGTTCCGGATTCCCGCGTTGTGGGTTCCGGGACCCGCGTTGCGGGTTCCGGGTTTCCACGTTGCGGGTTCCTGGTTCCCGCGTTGCGGGTTTCTGGTTCCCGCGTTGCGGGTTCCGGGTTCCCGCGTTGCGGGTTCCGGGTTCCCGCGTTGCGGGTTCCTGGTTCCCGCGTTGCGGGTTCCGGGTTCCCGCGTTGCGGGTTCCGGGTTCCCGCGTTGCGGGTTCCGGGTTCCCGCGTTGCGGGTTCCGGGTTCCCGCGTTGCGGGTTCCGGGTTTCCACGTTGCGGGTTCCTGGTTCCCGCGTTGCGGGTTCCGGGTTCCCGCGTTGCGGGTTCCGGGTTCCCGCGTTGCGGGTTCCGGGTTTCCACGTTGCGGGTTCCTGGTTCCCGCGTTGCGGGTTCTGGGTTCCCGCGTTGCGGGTTCCGGGTTCCCGCGTTACGGGTTTCGGGTTCCCATGCTGCGGGTTCCGCGTTGCGGGTTCCGGGTTCCCGCGTTGCGGGTTCCGGGTCCCCGCGTTGTGGGTTCCGGGTTCCCGCGTTGCGGGTTCCGGGTCCCCGCGTTGTGGGTTCCGGGTTCCCGCGTTGCGGGTTTCGGGTTCCCATGGTGCGGATTCCGGGTTCCCGCGTTGCGGGTTCCGGGTTCCCGCGTTGCGGGTTCCTGGTTCCCGCGTTGCGGGTTCCGGGTTCCCGCGTTGCGGGTTTTGGGTTTCCATGCTGCGGTTTCCGGGTTCCCGCGTTGCGAGTTCCGGGTTCCCGCGTTGCGGGTTCCGGGTTCCCGCGTTGCGGGTTTTGGGTTCCCGCGTTGCGGGTTCCGGGTTCTCGCGTTGCGGGTTCCGGGTTCCCGCGTTGCGGGTTCCGGGTTCCCGCGTTGCGGGTTCCGGGTTCCCGCGTTGCGGGTACCGGGTTCCCGCGTTGCGGGTTTCGGGTTCCCATGCTGCGGGTTCCGCGTTCCCGCGTTGCGGGTTGCGGGTTTCGGGTTCCCATGCTGCGGGTTCCGGGTTCCCGCGTTGCGGGTTCCGCGTTCCCGAGTTAGGGGTTGTTTTTTTTAGTTGAATTTCATCATAAACTGTTTTTATGCTCAACGAAGTAAGAACGAAGGGCAAGGGTCAGCTAGTATTCTATAATATTGATTATTGATTATATTTTAGGATGTGTATGGGTCCCGTATATAGAGTTTACTAAGAAAGTACCAGCGCTGAAAGACTTACCTTTTTTAAATTGTTGTATGGAAAATTTTATGATGTTAGGGCATTTTTCATACGAACATAAAATTCAAAAGTAAGTCTTTCAGCTCTGGTACTTTCACAGTATACTCTATATAGGAAGCACATACACACCTAAAAGTATTATCACTCATTTATTTTACATCTTGTATATGCAAAAATTTTTACTGTCTGGCAATCACGATTCACAAGATACAGTCTGGTTGTTACCAGCCAAGTCTCAGTAATTGGGCCGGCTTTTACATTACATTTGGGTACTGAACCCAATAAATTGTAGATAGAGACCTACAGACAAAAAAAAATGGCAACAGAGGTTTCAACAAAATCACGACATAGGTATCTGTTACGAGTATATTTCCGGATCCTGCATCTGCTGCTTGCAAATAATGTACAACTAACGGGTATTAGTTGCTAGTATTACTCAGAACGCAAAACATATTCAACATTATGAAAACCTTATCAAGATGTTCCATCTTGCTAAACTAGTAGTAATGAAATGCCATACCATCTACAGTAAAATTTATACTTTGTTTAAAGGTGATAAAGGTAACACCCTCGAGAAAGGCAAATCTGCATACAATGCGCACCATGCACCGGGCCGCTCCGACAACACCGCTGTTGTTTTGCCGTATATAATGTGTGTTTGTTAATCCCCGTATTAGTTGTCACACATGTAATTACATAAATTGAACACTTTTTAATGATATTTCGTTACATAAACGTTGTTTACGACCGTTTATTATTTTATGAACGTTTTAATAGAGTATTGAAGTTTTAGAATTTATAGTGTATGTAGTGGAGATGCGATAAAATATATCGCCTTTTGTCTTTGCTCCGCGCTAATGGAGACGTAACTCTGTATTGTGTGCGACACGTATTAAAATAGTAGTAGTTAGAGCAGGTTTTGCGTACAATATTTTTGCATAAACACCTATTTACACCTTGTTAAGTATATCACCGACTTAAACAGGCTATAATATTAATGAGTGATAATACTTTCGGGTGTGTATAGGCCCCGTCCCGAGTTTACTGAGAAAGTACCAGCGCTAAAAGAGTTACTTTTTTTAAATTATTGTAGTGGAATTACGATTTATGATATTCGGGCATTTTTCATACAAACATGAAAGTCCAAAACAAGTCTTTCAGCGCTGGTACTTTCACAGTATCATTTACATAGGAGGCACATACACACCCTAAAGTATCATCACTTATTTATTTTACACCTATTAATATGATTATTGATCATTTGTAAATATCTTAAATATACCAGTATTTTGTGACGGCTCTATATTATAATAATAATAATACCTTCACATCACGGTAAAATTGGCTTGTGCTAAATATGTTATACTAAGAACTTGTGTAACAGGTATTTCATTACTTTTATACCTTAATACACATTTTTCACACAAAAAAATTAAAGTCCCAGGGCGGCGATTCTCAGGCCTCGAACTTAGTTTTGAATATTAGTATATCCCGCTCGCACGCGCGGTAAATCTCATTTGCATGAGCGGGACAGACCGATAGTAAAAATTACGTTCGAGGCCTGAGAATTAGGGCCCAGGAACGCAGAAAACTTTTTAGTTCCTTCGGCGGTATTCGAACCCGCGAACTTGCTTGAGCCCAACCACTGCGCTACAGGAACTTCAAATATTACTTTTGAGGGTCGCTGCGCCCCGGTGACTGCATGAGTCACATGCACAAGACATGCAAGTCTGAAGCTACGAAGTAAGTTTTTCACACGACATTATGAGTCAGAAATCAATACGGCGCGCGGCCAATTCACACGCAGAGGTTCTCGAAATCATTCCGCTGATTCGTGCATTCCGCTCGGGGCTCGCGTTACACCGCACCTGCAGTTCCCCGGTGCTGCAGGTGCGGTGTCGTCACCTCCCGGAACGACATACTCACTGCGTGCTTTAATTGCGAAAAAGGGTCCACCAGTTTTTATTTGCTTCTTAACTTCTAGGTAATATTTAAGAGTTGCGATGTGGCCCATTTAGTCCCGATTTCACCAACGCATGTTAGTGTTAACGGCTTGTTAAAATACCATGCTTTCTCATTCATTGATAGGAATTACGAGAAGAACAACATGATATTGATTGTAACAACATTATGTTGATATTGATTAACAGTGATTGGTGAAACACACCCGCAATGTCTAATAAAAAACTTGTTTCGTATCCCGCACGATGTGTATGTAACAAGAGCGGTTGTATTTTCTTACTGACATACGAAAAATTACCTAGATCTAGAGAAAAGTACTGGTCTGCCCCCTGCGATGCACATTATAGAAATACAAGATAAAACATTGAAACGTGGTCTAATGACTAATCGCCTTCAAAATGTAAGTGTTGCGTAGGTATACGTAAGTAAAGATTTCTTAGAAATCTACTAATATTCTAGATCAGGTAACGTTCAAGATAACGTTATTATAAATGACAGATTTGGCCCTAGTTTTAGAACTGTATCCGTACCCGTACAACTAATAGAAAGACACGATCAAGAGTAACAAGTAAGTATAGTTTGCAGTAATGAGACTTAACAAGCTTTTTTCGGTAAGTCATCAAAAAATGCTGTACATTTTTATAAACAATAAAATTATCACACAATGGCACTTACAAAACAACAATTCATAGTTTTATATTCCTGTGCGTCATGCGTAGGCAATTTTTAATTATACTTACCGTGAAATATAAAGGTTAAGTACAGTGCAAATATGCGAGGCACCTTTTTGTTCTGTTTGAACACACCCGCCTGAAAACCCTTTAATCGCCTATGTGATTGTAATTTTAATAGTCGAGGTTACAATGTAACGCATTACCCGACTACGGTGCAGCCAAAAGGATGGGTAATGATTTTAGCAGTTTATGTACGTTTGCCCGGGCAATATTACTTTCTATATATATAAAATAAATATATATTTATCCTTTAGGATGTGTATGTGCATATTATGTAAAGTATACTGTGAAAGAAGACTTACTTTTGACTTTCATGTTTGTATGAGAAATGCCCCAACATCATAAATTTTCCCATACAATAATTTACAAAAAAGTACCTCTTTCAGCGCTGGTACTTTCACAGTAAACTCTACATACGGGACCTATAGGTACACATTTTAAAGTATTATCACTCATTAATATTATAGCCTGTATACAAAAATATACTAATATATTTAACTAGCTGTGCCCGCGACTTCGTTCGCGTGGTTTTTGAGAGACTTAAACCGTTTATGCACGCAACGAAATGTGAATAATTTTCACCGTTTTTGCAACATTTCACACTGACGCTTCGCTCCTATTGGTCGCAGCGTAATGTTATATAGCCTAAAGCCTTCCTCTATAAATGGACTATCCAACAAAAAATATTTTTTAAAATCGGACCAGTAGTTCCTAAGATTAGCGCGTTTAAACAAACAAACAAAGAAACAAACTCTTCCGCTTTATAATATTAGTATAGATTTTGTTACTTTTGTATTACAATTTTACATAAGGACCAGAAGATGAAAAGCTCGTTTCATTTTTGTTAAAGTTGTACCATTTAATATATTCAGTTATTTCAATATTAAAATTCATTTTGATTCGGATAGTGCAAATATTTTTTGCAAACAGCAAAGTTAACCAATCCGCAAACTATTCCCTAGTTGGTAAAAATAACTAAATTTCAAATCAATAGTCCGTTTCAACTGCTGACCCACTGCGCCCGAACTGGGCCACTTCTCTATTAATACCACTGCTTCGTCTGTCGTTTTAACAGACGCCAATTTTAATTTAAGTTCCATCCAACCTGAACAAGGAAATGCTTTTATTTTACAAATAGTTCAATTCACGCCAACGTTTTCATCACAAGTGATATCTAATTTTGTAAAACTGTTTTGAATCATTTATAAAATGCTTTTATATTACCTACATAATATATTGTGAAAAAAAAAATATTGTGTACTATCTGTGTCCGTTTATGTATCTCACAATATGGCATAGATCTCTTGTAGAGATAAGCACACCTATGTACTTCTATTACTTGTTACTTTAAGTTAGTTTTAGAATGTTGTGCATAAAGAATAAATAAAATACTGTTATGTCTAATTTCATTATTAAACTAACCTTACCTATCCCAACTACGTCAAAAGGAGAGTTATGTTTTTCGAGAGTATGTTTGTATGTATAATTGATTAGCACGCTCTACAGCCTGAATCTCGATGCATTTTAGCTTGAGAGGTGTCGTTAGATTCGTATTTACTGTGAAAGAAAGAAAGAAAAAAATATATTTGGTAAACATATAAAAATAAAACAATTACCAAAAAAATAAAAAATACAACATTATTTACCATATTGATGTGAGAGTGACAATGATGAATCAAAACTGAAAGACCAGTCTGATTTTTTTGTTTTTTTTAATTACCGTTTTTGTTTATTTTTATTACATGGTAAATAAATGACGGTAGGAATAATGTTGGCAGCCACTGAGTTAATAGCTTTCGTAATATAGAGAAACAGCTTTCATAGAAGCTTTGAAATCGATTCAATTTTTGTTAATCAAACAAAACGTATGTTTTAATAAAATATGTAAGTACCCCAATACCCATGTTATCAAATATTAGCAACAAAATTATCATACTTATTAATGATTTAAAAGCACTCAATGGATACTAGCTGTAAACTGAAGAACTCTACTTCAACTTATCTGATTTTGTAATTAACTGTTTTTCTTGTGACAAATAGATGTTTTTGGAGTTTACTCCTTAAGAAACGATTTGAGTTATAAGGCCCGGTACGGAAATTTTATGAGGAGTAAAATCAAGTGTAACACGAAAAGTTGAGGCGTTACGTAGAAAGAGAGAAACATATATATCTGTAGGATTCAACGTGTAAAAGAATGAGATGGAATACTATATAATAAATATGTCGGCGGGATGGCGCTTCAGTCGTGCAACATGTCACCTGTAGCTGTCATCTGTCTACGAAACGTCAAGCTATGACTTGGACATCTGTAATGGCTTGGGAGTGGTCTATGCTCGTTTGAAATGACACATAACGGTGGGGTGTCAGACGGAACGGACGCGAGCGCAGAACTCTCCGCGTTTCTGATCGTTATCCATTTGCATCCATGCCCTGAGTTAATATTTTAGAGTGCAACCTTGTTATATTTCGAACAATATACCGGTACTGTGCGTGCGGCTTATTATTTCCTGACGATACAAAACGATAAATAATCCGAATAATTACAGATATATGTTTGTTTCTCTTATCATTTTAGCAGATGCGTTCATTTACCCTTTTTTTCTATTCGATATATATCATAATTATCGTTCGTAAGGAGTAAACTCCAATCGTGCGTCGTATAATAATTACTTATTACCTTTGTATTAGTAATAGTAAATAATAGAATATTGGATTTAACTTGTTGGTTGGCACTTGGCATATAGTAACAAATATCCATACTCCTAAGTATATCCGAGGTTTTTCTTCTTAATTGTTATTCAGGTTCATACTTTCTCAACTTAATAAGTAACGAACGAGTTCATTCTAATTATTCTTGCCACGAGTTTAATAAAATATTACCGAGAATATGCAGTTTATTGACTTCGGTTATGGTTTGGTAGCATTAAACTGCAGTTTTCATAAAATAAAACATTAATTAAAACGAAAATTAGAGAATTATTTGGTAACATTGCAAGATATTAAACTTAGAAAGTGTTTGTAATTTTTATCCAACTTCCAAAAAATATATATATTCTGATGTTGACATATTTTTTTAAATATTAAAGTATTTATTAACATACCTAACCAACTAACTAGAGATCGCTCTGTGGTCGAAATTCGCCTATTCGTATTATAATTTTGAGTTTATAAGGATTATTTTGTCTCTTACATAGAGAGTGATCATAAAAATTAATCTGAGGTGTATATTGTTGTACTTTTTAATTTATTCGGTATTGTTGAAAAATTGCTTTCAGCACACCGTCTATGTGGACGGTGTGCAGAAAGTAATTTTCAGTTTCTGTTTCAAATGTTTCAAATTTCATAATCCATTCGCATAACTGTCGCAAAACCGTACTAAAAATGTTTGCTTTACATAATATAATGGAGCTTTAGAATTGACCATCTGGAGCACAATCTTAAAGAAGATTAGTTATCAGGATTCCCAGCGCACGGCCGGACCAATCCCGCATTGAACTAGGAATAGCAGCCTCCGCCGCGCTCATTGTGCGTGATCTGACCTACGGCATGACCCGGGATCACGCTCATGACTGAGCCTCCTAGTATAATTATATTTACCCAACTGTGCTAGGAGTGTTATGTTTTTCGAGAGTATGTAGGTATGTGATATTGAGTGGCACCCTCTACAGCCGAATGGTTACATGGTTTTTGCTTCAAAGGTGTCGTTAAATTCGTGTTTACTGTCACATTTGGTAAATTAATATAACTGTAAAAGAAAGCTGCTAGTTTTTTTAAGTTTTTAACGTTATCTTGTAAGTTACATTATTCCTAACTTATATTACTTGACTTTAAATCATATTGGTAGGTTATATAGTAATATTATAAATAAGAACGATTTGCATGTTAGTTTATTAAATGCATAGGCTGTGAAGTGCGAAACTGTGGGACTGATTTTTTAAAAATGTTGTACAACCACGACGCAGTGTGGACTCCTTTTTATAGCAGTAAAATGTATCAGTAAATATAATGTGGCAAATCTAAGTAAGAAGGATGATATTTGTGTTTTTGATGTCGCTGATCAGATTAATTAACTACAGTTAATTTATTAAGAACATATATTTTTTATTAAAATATAAAATTTGGTATTATTTCAGACCTAGAATGTTATTTTTCAATGTTATTGTTTAAAGGTAAAAAAGGCTCTTAAGGATGCCCTTTCACGCCGCATCAGTTTTCTAACGATAAGGTAGGTAATAGGTATGTATAGGTATATGTAAACTCGCAAGGTCGCAACACAAACCCACTGCAAAATGCAACGCATTCGTGGCGGGCCAGCTAAAAATATTTAAATGGAAATTATAATGATGGCCTTGCCAGTGGAATTAATTTATAAACAAATAAACACAGAAAATTCGCACACAGGAATAATTATATCAAAGAATTTTTTTCATTTTTAATTATTTAAAAATATGAACTCCATTAAGCTCATGCTCGTTAAACATATTCAAGGATAAAGAAATAAAACACTCTTGATTTAAGTACTTATCCGATTTACATACGAGTAAATTAGGGTAAAATTATATTGTGCTGTAAATTTCTAATGCACATTTGTTGACCCCTGCAAGTCCTGCAAATCCTGCAACCCTGCAAGTTCTGCAACTCTGCTAGTCCTAAAGTCCTGCAAGTCCTGGAACCCAGGAAATACATATAATTATAATAATATAATATCTATAATATCTATGGACGCTTCACACCACGTCAATCTGGCCCCGTGCTAAGTATCCGAAGAACTTGTGTTACAGGTACCAGACAAAGGAAATATATTTAATACTTTTATACTAAACACATATTTCAGATTTTTATTATACACAAATTTAATACACATCCATGACCCAGGAACATTGAAAACTTTTTGTTCCCTCGGCGGGATTCGAACCCGCGACCTCTCGCTCGAGCATCAACGCGCTCAACCGCTGCGCTACGGAGGTCGTCAAAAACATAATAATATATAACATTTACCTTAAACTTAAACATAGCTAAAACTCGAGAATGGTCGGGCCGGTGAGTGAGATAGTGTGTCTGGTTATTATTTATTAACTTAGTTATTACCTACTTGGTTAAGTGTAGATAAGTCTTATTATTTAAAAAAATATAAACATTCTGCACTACATCTTTACACAAACTTAAAATGTACATCCCGCGCAATTTTCGCAAGATTGTACCTAAAGATTTTGCTCTACGTATTTATATCTAGATTCCTAGTCAAGAAACAACAACGTCTTTCGGACCAACTAGTAAAATAATAAAGTAAGGGATATATTAGGTACATGGGTAGACTCTGTAGGTACGTGAAGTTACGACATCCAATTACCCAAGTACATATTCGGTTCGATATAATTTCTAGTCTCCTTGCACTTTTATTGCGTAATGAATGAAAGGTCGGCGCCCCCCGCCCGGGGGAGAAAGGGGTTGCAATACCACCCCCTCCCCTGGACTGTATTTCGGGTCATCGAGCCCGGCCCCGCTCTAACAAACGCTGAGAAATTCACTTAAATTCATTATTAGCATCATTTTATTTTAATATTAAGAAATAAAATGTTGAAGACCGTATTGATTTTTCTTTGTTTTATCTATCTATACTAATATTATAAAGCGGAAGAGTTTGTTTGTTTGTTTAAACGCGCTAATCTCAGGAACTACTGGTCTGATTTGAAAAAATCTTTTTTTTTTTTGGATAGTCCATATAAAGAGGAAGGCTTTTGGCTATATATCATTACGCTGCGACCAATAGGAGCTAAGCGTCAGTGAGAAATGTTGCAAAAACGGGGAAAATTATTCAAATTTAGGGACTTTCGTTGCGTGCGCTGCATAAACGGTTTAAGTCACTTAAAAAACCACGCGAACGATGTCGCGGGCACAGCTAGTTTCAAATAAAAATTTAAACTTCCAGACATACGATTTGCTTCTATAATTATTTCCCCTAATTTATACTGATTCTTGTTACCCCGACTTAGGAATTGTAGTACTTACTAAACAAGTTTTTTAAATGTTTGTTGCTAAAAATGCCAGGTCGACCCTTTTTAGCATTACCCGGTATTCTCACAATGTATTTTTGCATTCCTTAATTACATGTATTTGTTTGTAGGACCTCAAAAATAAAATTGTTACATTTGCATAATTTGAAATTTGATGATAAGCAGCACATTTTAAAATAACGCACAATAATTAAATTTTGTGATGTGAAACTAATTATCATACAATGCAAAGAATGTAAGTATATCTGCTTGCTTACTTTGGTTCTAAATAATGTTTTATATTTCAACTTATTAAAATGAATGTTAAATAGGCGCACAAATTATCTACTAATGCCCGCTACAGATGACAACGATATCTTACCCCCTGATTACCTAACTTGTGTGGCCTTCATTCGATGAACGTCGCCTGTAATTTTTAAAACACGATTTGAAATGTAAAAAAAATACATTTTAGCTGTTTAAATTGTGTTTTAAAAAGTAGAAACGTCATGCATGACTGACGGTTTTCAGAAACTAGAAAGCCACCGATGCTATATTAATACCCTAGTCGCCTAGCCTAGCCAGCAAACTGAATCTAGTATCAAGATTTAGTACTGTAGGTATATTATATTATGTCTTCTGTGAATGGACTGTAGTTTCATCTTTATCGTTTAAAGCGGGCTTAATATATTATCATACACAAAATATTTTGTTATTGATGTAAGTTTTCCTTGAAGTTTCTAGTTTCTGTCAGTTTATTAAAATAACTTGTAACTTTCAAATTTATTTATATGTACTAGAAAGGCATTGCAAAGATGTATAATATGATGCTGCTCTGAATTTTAAACACGATTGGTAGAGCGAAGCTGGTATGATGGACAATTGGTTTAAAATTAGTGAACTCTCTAATTCCAACCCAATCCCAACGTCGATCCATTAAATCAGATTCAAGTGTAGGCCAGGCCCGCTATTTAGTCGCTCGTAGTGTTAAATAGTCAAAAAACGGTTTCCATTGTATACAAAGTGTTGGTTTGCATTATTTATCGACTTTAAAATACATTACGCTTAACGCGCATCGTTTGTTACTAAGATAACCTTCTGTAATCGGGATTTTTACAATAATAAGTTGTAATAACGCGCGGCCGTGCGGGGCAGGCGGCGCGGCGGGCGCGGCGGGCGCGCGGCAGCGACAGGTGAGGCGCGATAATCCTGCGCCCGCGCAGCCCACAATACGCCGTGACCTTTCCGTAATTGAATAGGCATGCCTGATGCAACGCACGCACCGCACGCACGCGAGCAAATATCTAATTTATACCATTTTTATTCATCTGCCATATAAAAATATCATTAAAACATCTATTACTATTCGCCCATTTACCCCCTACATGACATAATGATGAGAGTATGAATTATTACGACATCTGTTTTAGTAAAAAAATAGTATGAAAAATTTCCGCATAATTGGTTGCAGCGAGGATAAATTATTATTATTTGTCTGGATACAATGTAGTAACATACAGGCCCTTTTTTCGTGTTAAATAATACCATCTTTTTTCACCGAGAAAATGTGCACTACATGTGGGCATGTGAGTCTCTGCTGCACCCGAAAATATGATGAAAGATTTCCCCTTCTCACTAAAAACTCGGCGGCGCTCACGGTACCACCCTTGGCGGGCCACGGGATCGCGTGAGCGCTAACCGCGACCACTCGGTGTTCCATACCTAGAAGACTAATCCATGCGAGATCAGCGTCCATAGCTCATTCTAATCTAGAACTGCAGGAAAACTAATATTCACTTATCTTTATGTACATAATAATATTTGGCTTTTCAATTGTTCAAAAGCACGTGGAAATTGAATTCATAGAATTAAAAATATTTTTTCTCATCACTAAAAAAATATTTTAAACAACCATTGCAATATATGTTTAGGGAGGATCGGCAGGAACCAACAACAAAAACTCTTAGATATGATTTCAGGAGTGTTTTAACGATGTGCTATCAGGAGTGTCACTCTCCAAACTGATTCGACTGTGATTCAGATTTGATCGTGCCGCGTACTCCTAAATAAATTGACATTTGTTTATTTTTATTCTCAGTCGATTGATATGGTCGGAAGTACAAAAAGTTACGATTTTCTTTATCCTGGTTAGTTTCAAAGTAATCCACCAAATACAATACTAAAATCCGTTGAGATTGAACTGATTCGATTCTCGATTGTGTCGGAAGTGAGCCTGGTGTTTTGGGTATTAATCAGAAGCATGTGGGAAGAGTTACAGTTCCCCTCCCCAAGTACGGCGGGAGTAAAATTTCTTATAAAGCTATTGAAGTATCGATGTAAACTATATAGGAAGCGGCAGAGATAGTTGTTTACGAAGCGTCGGTTAAACAACATAATTGATAGAGCTGGGCCCGTGTGGCGGTAATCGGGCGGAAAACCACTTCACTGGTCGATGCACATTTCGATTTTTCTCCTTTGATGTGTTCAACAATGCATGCGCCGGCGGCTTTGGTGGAGCGGTCAGCGAGTGACCACGGATGACCACGGAAACGTGTGTGACCACAAATCGAGAAACATATGCATTCTAATTGATTAAGTATCTAGACCTCATTCGACCGGCGCGGTGCCTACGCCTAACGGTTGTTTCATGTTTCTAGCTAAAGCAAAAATACTAAAACGATTTTTTATGTAATATGTGTTATAGCACAGTAAAGTTGAGAAAAAGTAATTTATGTACTTAAAAAAAATATATTTTGTTTTACAGAACAAAGGCTAATAAATATCATACACGAACTATAGACTACAAACTACAAACCAACTTAAGTAAATAAATGTAAATTGCCAAGTACTTACAAAATTTTATCGGATTAGTGATAAATCACTTAAAGGGTAATATTATGTTCAAAGGAGGAACAGCAAAAGGCCCGGTAGGTTGCCTTTGTTGAATGTTGATAGTACTTAGCATGCACGATGTAAAACTGTAAGCACCTGCTACAAGTACAAATAGATACCACCCACGTAAAGAATTCTAGAAATCTTTATTTAAAGTGCTTCGTATTTTTTTTTATTACTCAACGTCCATTTATACAAAACAAAAATATATTATCAATAGC
Source organism: Celastrina argiolus (assembly GCA_905187575.2). NCBI lineage: Eukaryota > Metazoa > Arthropoda > Insecta > Lepidoptera > Lycaenidae > Celastrina > Celastrina argiolus. The sequence continues at coordinate 11,351,760 of LR994581.1, forward strand.
CTTTTTCGATTTTGTCAAACTAATTTGAGCTTAAGGGCGCGTTTCACGAAGCAATATTAAAGTTATCGCCATGTTAAAATACCATGCCATCTCATTCATTGACAGGAAATACGAGAGGGATAACATGATATTTAACATGGCGTTAACTTTAACATTGCTTGGTGAAACACGGCCTAAAACTTAACCAACACCTGTTAAAGTTAATCATTGATTAAATATTGTGTCATCTTGCTCGTACTTTGAAATGAAAGGGAAAGCATGATACTTAGATAAACACTTTTACTTTGTTAAGAATTACTTACACTGGTTTTTTTAATCAATATAAATATAAATAGATCATAATACAATTATATTGTATTTTAATGTTACTACCCTAAAAATATTATAACGAGACTTTAGGGAACAACCTTCACTCTGCTTCCGTTACAAGGTTTACTAGAGCATCACTAATGTCTTAGTACCCGGACGTACGTGGAGCCTTGCACAATGAAGATACGAGTACTAGTTACTACTGAAGGGCTTTTTCATGTCAATCTGTGGACAAACAATATGTATACACATTCCCCCTTACTTTAAAAAATATCTAATAGAATATATTCTGACTTCCACATTAAAACATTAATATGTGTATTTAATTAAGATTTATTTTCTCATAGATGCCTTTGTCAGCACTGGACTAAAATGGGTTGGTTGGGATCAAATGTGCTACTACCTAGTTACTTACCCATTAGTGGATTCTTCGTAAACGCCTACGCACACACACGTGCAGCAGCTCCGGCAGGTTTTTCCGTCGCATGTTGCGTTTTACCGCCACGCTGCGGCACGATGTCCATACAAATCCTACGCCGCGACGTCGGCAGCGGCGCATATGCAAGCGTACTAACTTACTAGCTTAGCTTTTCGGTCAGGACCAGTGGTGGGCGCAGCCGTGGGTAAGGTCTGCGACCTTCGCTCCCGATCCAGGTTATCAACATCACCCCCTGTCTGTACTACACCCCCTGCCCCCTCTCGAAACGCTGCAGGGATTTCTACAACGTAATATGGAAGCTCTACTGAGGACGTTGACTTCGTAAGTGGTAACGCAATTTATTTAAAATATTTTGTTCAAAATTTAAGGGTCGCAAAATTGTGGATTTTCAATTTAAAATATTATTATATTATAAACTATAATATAAAATACTTTGATACTAACAAGGCAATAACTTTATCGAGCATTTTATTTACGATTCGACATGCCTAGTGCATATTGTACCTACTTAACCTTTCTTATTTTTAAACTTGCATACATCAAATTTTAATTGTATGTTTGCATTTTAATTAGAAGATAAATACATATGTTACATAATATACAATGCACATGCAATAAGGTCAGATTAAAATAAATAAATAAAAAAAACCTCATCTACAACCTACACCGACATAATGCTTTGTTTACATTGATATAAGTCTCTAGATGATAGCCGTCTTTTACAAAATGATTTGGATAGACTCTTTGAATATTGTCATGAAAATGATCTAAAGTTGAGCATCAATAAATGTAAATATGTTAATTTTACAAAATATAATAAAATTTATAACTTTAATTACTCGTTGTGCAACGAAACATTCATTAGGGAGACTCAAATTTCTGATCTTGGTATCCTCCTTGATTCCAAATTGCATTTAAATTTACACATTGATAAGATAGTAGCTAAAGCGTACCAAATGTACAATCTTGTCATGAGATCAGCATCAGAATTTAAACTTGAAAACACCTATCGTTACCTTTTTAACTCATTGATACGCCCACAGGTTGAATACGCTTGTATGATTTATAATGCTAAAATATATGACATTAAATTAGAGAAAATTCAGCGGAAATTTATTAGAGCCATACAATATAAGTGCCGTAATGAGAATCTTAATAATATGTTAACTTATTAGGGTTCACTTGCTAGAAACAAATTGTTAACACTAAAGTCAAGACGTTTATTGCTGCAGGTCATGATGCTCCATGGATTAATACATAACAAAATTGATTATCCCGAATAAGTTAGTTAGCAATATATTCTATGTTGTACCTAGAACTATAATAAGACGACAGGCGCGCGCTTACCCGCTGTTGTGCTTACCAGCATTCGTACGACATGTGCAACGGCTACATGTCGTACGAATGCTGGTGAACGGTCGCCCCTACATAGACTAGTTAAAATATATAATGACAACTTTATTAACATAGATATATTCGATATGGAAAAATATGTATTTAAAAAACAAATTACAGATGTTTTAATGTCTCACCAAAAAATGTAAAGCATAATTACTGTATTGTTAAACATTGTGTAGGTACTTTAGGTAATCTGTGAAAACGTAGTGGAGTGTACAAAAACTTAACTTAAAAATAATATGTAATTTTTATATGTAATTTATCTGTATGCTTGTTTGTTTTCCAAATAAAATAAAATAAAATAATAGTAGAACAGATGATCCATGCGTCGGATAGACATGTAAAAAGTCCCGGCGCCTGTTCTATCGCCTGTCGTGTCGGGTAACCGTCCTACTGGGCCACGAGAGTGCCTTTGGGTTTTGCGTACACACTAGGGCAATATAAATATAACTACGTCGTCTGGTTTGGTCCGGTGTAGGCGGCTAGTTTCATTCATGAAACTAGCCGCCTACACCGGAAACAGTGTGGGAGTATATTATTATTAGATTGTGACAGTTGTTGAATATTGATGGATATATTTGTGTCTCAAGAAAAAAGAACTTGTATACTCGTATGATGAAATTTGCAATGTAGTAGTTTAGTCTCGGAATTAACACAAAAATTTTTATTCCGTCAAAAACAGTGTTAATTGAATTAAGAAATATGGTATTGATGTGTGCGACTGTGCCCTATTCTACATGATGTCATTTTTAATTGATTTATTTCTATTTGTATAATCATGTTTGTATGATGATTTTAGTCTCTTTTTGTCCCAATTTCACCAACTCAAGTTAGTGTTCGTTAACAAGGAAGAGCTTGTCAAAATACCATGTCTTCTCATTCATTGATCGGACATTCATTGATAGGAATTACGAGAGGAACAACATGATATTTAACGAAGGATTAACTTTAACACTGTTTGGTGAAACACGTCCTTAGGATGATATTTAGTCAAATAAAACTTTAAAGCACATATTTTGGGCTGTGAAAGGCTCATACGAGATGTACGTGTCAACAACTTTGTCGTGCCACGGCGATAGTTTAAGGCCACCATAAAGTAATTAGCTATTAATTTCATTACTTAAACTTTGAGTATAAACTCGGTCACAGGCTTTTTTAATGATCAAAAGCTTGTTCAGTAACGACGTATATAGAAAAACGTTGCTTATCTGTAATTATAGTTTGTCTATGAAAATAAAATACATATTATGAAAAACAAAATACCCAAAAGGCCATTAGATATGTGATTTAACTGAAATGTACCTATAACTTGTGCATATTACATAGGTACGTAATTCCTGAAAAAGCTAGCATTTTAAAAATATTTATAAGCATAACAGCAAGCAAAACCTTAAAACTAGATAAATAAAATTTGACGATCTCTGTAGCGCAGTGGTTGAGCGCGTCGGACCTCGAACGGGAGGTCACGGGTCCGATTCCCGCCGAAGGACAAAAAGTTTCTTGTGTTTCTGGGTCTATTCAATTTGTGTATAATGTAATAAAAATCTTAAATGTGTGTATAGCATAAAGGTATTAAATATATTTCCGTTGTCTGGTACCTGCAACACGAGCTCATCGGATACTTAGTACGGGGCTAGATTAACGTGGTGTGAAACGTCTATAGATATTATATTATAAAAATGCCAATATAGAATCTCTCTGTTGATAAGAAGCACTTAGATAAGCTTCATGCTCAATCATAGTGCAGGTCAAACTTGATAAATTCAAATTCATCCTTAGCTGAACGTTCATATTTTGATTTGCGTCACTTGTACGTTATCCGTGGGATGCTGTAGAAAGAACAGCATCACCCCATCAACCATCTTTCCCGTGGGTGACGCTACACTCTCTGTATATGGTACCTACTCTAAAAACCTGTGATTGGTAGAGTAAGCGAAGCATTCAAAATTAGGGTATGAAATTTCAGTAACATATGAAATTTCAGTAACAAAATGAATCAACGATAAGATTTTCTGATGTACTTGTATATATAGAAAACCTGCCACAACACAAAACAACTCAAAGTCACCCTTATCTTTTGCATGTGAGTTATAAATTTTTATCACCTAGAATTATTACAGCATAGATACAGGTGAATTTTTCACGAACTGTAACAATATGGCTGCTCACGCGATGACGCCGCCCGCCTGCCGCTGCCGCCCGCCGCCGCCCGTTGCGTGCTGAGCTTTCTAGTCCTAGACCTGCGTGACTCCACCGAATGCACTTAATGCATATACTTGCATGCTTTTATTGAAAAACCTACGTTTAGCAAATGATAAAATCGATTTTAACATGAAAAACATGAGCTACTGTATTTATTTTGTTTGAAGTTTATGGGAAAATCGACAATTTATTCGATATTTTCGCTTATAACCTATGTAATACGTAAAAAGTTTCGGCACCCCACTGATAGCATTTTACAATTTCGTAACTGTAATAGTTACATTATTGTTATTAAAAGCTTTTTTTGTTCAAGTTATAGTTTATAATTATCTTCTACAATGTAACTTTAGAAGAGGAGATAGTAATTTAAATATTCGCAGAATACATTTTCAAAACATAATTATTATTATTTACTCTTAACAAAAAAGGTAACAAGCACACTAGAAACTTAGTAGATATTTTTAGGTTATAATACAATGAAAAAACATTAATGTAGAGGTGTAGAAATTCCGTTTACGTACTCGTATAAATAAAAACAAGGAAGAGCTTTTATTACTCTGGAAGCTATACAGGGTGTAAAAAGACCAGCTACAATTACTTTGGGATATAATCATATCCCAAAGTAATTGTAGCTGGTCTTTTCAAATGGTCAAAAACAAATTATACACATCCAGATAGAAAAAAGATAGTATGAATGCTTATTCATACTACCTAAAAATAAAATATTATTTATTTCTTCTGTCGCAAGAATAACAAAAAAAGCAAAAAATTATATAATGAGAAAAGGTAAAGAGAATAATCATACCCAAAGTTATTTTAACTGGTATTTTTACACCCTCTTGATGTATACATTTACACCCTATAAAACGTAATGTAACAAAAACTTTCACAATTACATTACATATTAGTATTTACATAGGTAGTTTCACATCATTACGGCGTCATCATCCTGGTTACCACATTTGGACCTTATTATTATCGCAATAAGACCCAAATTCTAACCCGAATCCGTCGACCGTACATTGGCAATAGCAGAGTTTATCGTCGGAAGTTGGGCGATGACGCCGCGTGCTGAGGTGCTCAGCGGCGCCATCTAGACGTCTACATTGGCGCCGTACACTCCCGCTCAAATTAATCTTCCAACGAGATCTTTCTAGAATATTGCTCGGCGATATTTTCATCAAAGCGCAGCTTCATAGCAGACGTGACTTTTAAATATTAGCATAGTAAAACCAGCTTAGGAGCCAAGTAGGTCTGGGCTCGGACATGCCATATGAAGTATAGGTGCGATTATAATAATTAGTGGCATACTAGATTTTTAAACTCCGACAAAAACAGAGCTTAGATAAAACGTGTATATGTGTGCGTGTGATCTAGCTAGTCATCATAATTTCACTCACTGCTTGACAATGCCCCCCTCATTTTATAAAAAAAAGATTATTTAATATATTATACATTATTTATATATATTAAGCAATCTTTTTTTTTTGTTATATCGTAGATACTCCGGATAATAATACTGCTACGTGCATTTCTACTAAACTATTGTTTTAAATAACTTTAACAAGCAAGACCCGATTGTTTATTTTTTTTTTTAGTATAATAGTCTCTATTTAAATTAATATAATTTTTCAACTGCCATACAATAATGATGAATTGGCTTGGTGAAACATTTTCGGTATAATAACTTCATGATTTATGTTTTACGCACTTTTAACAAATGTAAAATAAATTATATTATAATTTATATTACGCAACAGCGAGCCCGAGACGGTCAACGACCGTCAAAAGGCGGTGAATGTAGAATTAGGCGAAAAGATAAATATAAATGAATTATTTTTAAAGCCGTTAATTTAATTTTTAGTTTCTTTCCGCCAGACAACCTTGGCATTCCTGTAATATTAACATACTTCTCGGGATTGTCCGTTGTAGTCTTTGAAGAGGTTCCTGAAGATTGTAGGTGACCCGTACCTATATCCCGAAGAAGGTATTTTTGCCAAACAAGTAAAATACGTACGTTGTAACTTCTAAAGATGAATAAAGTTATAAAAATATAAAAAAATATACTAAAATAATAATTTAGGAAACCAACACTGAAAATATTGTATAATTATTAAGTTTCACAAACAACTGATAGCTACTTTATTTTATCTATAGAATTGTATGAAAATTGTACAATTTACATACGTATTACGAAGCTGTCAATCATTCCTGCCTACCCTACGGGTAATGCTTCAATGTTACGTTAAACTATGAGATTTGTAGTCATCAAAGTCATCTGGAGCTAGTTTTAAAAATAAGCCTTAACAGTTTTTGTATGGCAACGCCACGTAAGCCTGTCATTACTTTACACGTGTAAAACATAAACATTTATGTTCTCACAGTCATTGTATGTGGCCATAACTCTAAAATATATAGGCGATTCTTATTGAAAACGTGCGTGGTGACATCATGTGGCATTATAAACATTATGGTATTCCTCCTAGAAACCTTCGCCACAAACTGTCTAGTTTTAGTTACGAATATTTTCAGCACAATTAATTATACTTACGAACTCTTATCCAAAAATGTATGGCAAACCCAAGGCAAAGTTTTACATACTATACATAACGCAGACGTCTAAGTTTACTAATAAAAGTGAAATAAAAAACGTTAAAAGAAAATAAGAATATGGTAATCAGTTGGCAGATACGTCATTATTGTATGGCATGTTAATATTCTATAACTTACTTTAATAATCAACACTTTGAACTGACTTAATTTCTATTGAACTCGACATTTTCTAAGAGCAAACTAAGGACCCAGGCGAACATTAGACTGCCAGGTAAGGAAAGAAAATAAGCATTCAACATTTTCATAAAAAGCATCACTAATGTCTATTCAAAGTCTCCGAGGCTCGCCGGCAAATGAAACCGAAGACGGTACTCTGCAGTTATTAAAGAAACATAAAAATATACTCCTTCAAATTTACCTCAAAACTTTATTTCTATAATTCCAGGTAAGTCCTTTATTCTTTAAAGTTTGTATTTTTTTAATTCTGATTTTCCCACTTCTATTAAGTTCGAACAAACTACCATAAAGTCGGTGCTTTTATACCTTACTACTAAACATAGTAAACTTACTTAATACTTGGAGTATTATACTACAAATTTAACATGCCTGGTCTTTTCGGTCCGTTTCCCGGCCAAATCAAACCTAGTCCTACTAAATTACTTATTAACAGAGCCGCTTCACCCAGAAGTCGTGTTTAAGATCAGTTTATTGCACATATATGATATACAAATTTTCTTAAACAGATGTAAAAATATTAAATAGGTACTAGGCATTGTTATGAAAAAAATTTCACGTGTCTTATTTTGTCACTTTCTGGATTTATTGCACAAAAAAAAATTCCAGGCAAGACGCTGTTAAAAAAAATATAGATACTTACATTTTGCAAATGCGTTGAAGAAATTAGAATATAGACAAACTACCACTTGAAAATCTCGAAGTTTCAATGCCGTTTCTCACATTTTTCCAAGTTTAATTGCAAGTTCACAACAATATAATTTACCTGAAATAAATTACGTATGAAGTTTATAATGACAACGAGGCTGTATAATGGTGGAATTTAGGAGGAATAGGTGCAGTCCAGGATGTATAGGTGGAATTCAGGCGGTATAATGGTGGAATTAGTCATCAGCAGCGAGGTTTGAAACATTAGTAGTGTAAGTCGCCCCCCTCAGACGGAACCCCCGTCCTGCAGGCGGCTCTGACGTTGATTGATGCAGGTGCAGCAAGAACGAGGAACTGTTTTCACAGTCACGGGATACGAATTATACGATACGATATAACCGTCTCGTATACGTACTGCCAAAATTCGTATGCGTATAATCTTTACTTCAATGGTTATCACTAATTATTTTTTTTACAATTAATTTTTACATAAATGTATCGTATAATCGACAAAATTATTGTGCCAATGTATATTTACTTCATTGCACTAAAAATAAATTTAATTTAAATTGGTAGCATTTTGGGGCGAAATTGTTTCTTTGTTTAAATATTATATTAACGGAGTATACCTATGTAATAACAGTATAATAATAATAATCTATGCCTATAACAACTAGTCATTATATAATACATATTTAGTATCTACCTACGTAGCATTATCATCTATATGTTAGCAGTAAAATGTACGCAATTATCGCATAATTTTATGACACATAAATAACCATGAAAAAGCGTAAGAAGATCATAAAAATACTGATTTATGATTATTGTAAGTATTTTAACATAAAAGTCATGTGAATTCAGTAATAACTAATTACGCGTTAGTACTAAGTAAGTGCATAAAGTGAATTATGACGAAACATTTACAAAATACAAACATAAATAAAAGAACAACAAAACCATATTCTTTCTTACAAGACAAAGAGAATGTACCTATAGTAAGATTGCTGAAATTATTCCTTCAACTAGAATATTTCAGAATTTTAACCGTTAAAGCATTTCAAGCACTCTAGTAAGGGTAAAGATAGCCCCAGTTAGAAGAAACCTATAAGATATAAAATGGGATATCTAACCTCTCTGAGATTTTAAATTTTAAAACTAGCTTTTTATGTACATTTTGTAGAGATTAGATGTTGCAGTTGCATTGGAGACAGACTGCAGAGAAAATGCTCGAAGAAACGTCGTGAAACCGGCGTGTCTGTGAAAATTAACTTCTTTTAAGTCCACAAATTCTGCCAACCTACAGGAGTCTATCGTGGTGGACTGTATAGTTCTATATCTACTTACTATTTTACTATTTTCTATTACTATTTTACTCCTCAGTACTACTCCTGTTCACCTGGAGGTGAAAACGAAGCCCCAAGAACGGGAACGTTACGAGAAGTCGGTGTTTTTATAATTATATGATTTATATGAATACATCTATTTAATCACCATTTCTTAAAGCCTTTGAAGAATTCGGATCCCGGAAAGTGAAGTATAAACTTTAAAAAACATTATAAAAGGTTTAAGGAAAAACAAACTTAACGTACAACTCTAGTTTCGCTTCGTTTAAGCCTCATTAATAAATTCGCTTTACTAAGCGTACCCTTTTAAACCGTCTGACGTACATAAAGGCACGACCAAACCGGACACCCCGTGAGAAATCGTTTTAATACACAAAATCCGCTTGCAGTTTCAGCGTTTAATGAATTACGTTGGGTGCAGCCTCCGGCGCAAGACGTGCATCGATCAACGTCGTCCCCCCACCCCACTCCCGCTCCCGGGGGGATAGGCGCAGGGAGGTACGTTCCTGCACTGCCCAAATAAAATATTCGCACACTGTCTGTGCTCCAGTGCTCGCCTGCTCAAATATGACAGCTGCGACGGTGCACGCCAGGCTGTCTGACGCTGCTAATATTAAAGTCATTTAATATCTGTGCGTCACTTCGATTTTTTTAAACCAATCATGTGAAATATATTAACAAGCTTATGCTTGTTTCGTTATGATATAGCGAAACTTCTAGATTAACAATAGTTTTCTTGCTTATTTTTAATAAGCGCATGCTTATATGAGATGACAAGATCCCATCAGAAAGTAGCTCGTATGCAAAGGTATACAAGCTGAAAGAGGAGTACCTAGTAAGTAAAGTTCAAACTTTCAACGTACGTATACGGTGGCTTATCATTATTTGTTTCGTGCTAACTGTGAAACTGTAATCAATTTTGATAAGGTTCTTTAAAACTAACAAATAATGCAAATTGATAAATAAGAGATTATTTTTAAAAAATACTATATTAGTAAGCTGAAGTAATTTATCATCAATAGGTAATATTGATTAAAGTAATTATACACGTTTGAGACTAAGATTATATCTCTGCAAGCGTAAATTAGTAAGCGTGCAGGTCTCCCGGGCAGGGCGGGCGGCGGGGCGGGCGGCTACGTGACGCCCCTGAATTATAAGAAAATGCATTTCCAGCCCGGCGTGTTTTCGTGTCTACGTGCGCTACACGTAGCATTACGATGATACTGTTCTTTTGTATTGTAACGTACACGAGAGTCGAGAGCTGATTAATGCTTTTATTGTATCTGGGAATTAATTTAGCAAACGTATTATAGAGCTCCATGTTTGTTAAAGCGAGCACATCGAGTCTGTTATAATATAATAATGCAAATATGATATCACAATTATAATATTCTAGTTGTTTTGTTTAATAAGCAAAAGGCGAAGCAATTGCAGACACTCCAATTAGCAGTTAGATTTTAAAAGCTATCGTGGCCAGTATAATGTGAACTCGTTAAGTATTCTATACGGAGTGTTCGTTCCCCGCAAAATCATTTTGAGAAAACTTCAACAAGAAATGCATGCAGCTTACTTGCATCCGAGCTTATCGCATCTATCAACGTCCGAAGGCTTTCACGGAAGGCTTTGTTCGCACCGCGTGGGCGCCGCCCGCCCGCCGCCCGCCCTCAGACGTTACAAACAACTTTAGCGAGCGCCGACAACTTTTCTTTCTAGGTTGATAACCTTCAAACTTTGAACATTTAACTTTTATGTTAAATTTTATATTAGACAAATAGATATCAAACAGAAATTACTATTTCATAATGTGTATCATATATGTTAGGTAATTTAAGACTCTTAATAAAATCGTGTTCGGTCGTGTGTAGGACTGTAGCTGGTATAGTAAGCGGCAGTCGGCGACTACCACTTATTTACGACGCGCATAGAATTTGATTACGAACATATCATCAACTGACACTAGTACATGGTGTAAAAAGAACAGTTGTAATAACTTTGGAGTATGATTATACCTGTTCTCATTTTGGAAATGTATTTTAATTTCCTTATGTCAAGAACTAAAAAAAAATATCTACATTTTTAGGACGAGAGTATTATCTTATTATCCTAAAATTATTATAACTGGCATTTTTACAACTGGTCTGTAGTTAATACTCGTAGTAGTGTGCGTTTGCGTATACTTACGTAAAGATATAGGACCTGGTAAATAGGCTATATGAAATATGGTTTTTAGAGAGATTCGGTACTGCATCTCCGCCGGAGCGCCGGAGTGGAGTAGCATCGATCAACGTCGAGAGAGGAGGCCGATACTAATGGGGCCGCGACCGAACTTGCCCCGCGCCGCTGCCGCTGCCGCGCCGCACACATGCACCGCCGTCTACACAACTTTCAGGAGCCATTCAGATAACTACACCTCGTTTGTTACGTCTGACTACTATTTTAATCCTACTATTATAAATGTGGTAGTTTGTGGGGATGGATGTTTGTTAGTCTTTCAAGCGAACGATTAATTAAATTTTGATGAAATTTCGCATAGTAGTAGTTTAGAGTGTGTTTTAATACTAAGAATATGTTTATGCCGAAAAAATACAGTGTTACTTTGGTGGGTGGAGTCACATGCAAAAGCTTTTATTTAAATGTTAAATCGAGTTTCATAAGTTGCTGTTACGTTCGGAAAAATCATTAAAATATTATTTTTTTAATAACGAATTTGATCAACGTACATATTAGGTACTGACATAATAAGTAATGCGAGCATACCAGTGGCATGTGCAAATATAATCAAAATAGTTCATTCCTATTCAATAATTTCGGGGAACATTTCAAATTCTCCGAGCAAACAAATTCTACGAATTTCGGATAATTTACAAAACTGCGATCGTGGATTTATTAGATTTTTTCGTCTAGGGTGGTTGGTCCCCCCGTCCCCGGGTTGTATATTCTATGATTCATCCATTCACCCGCAATACCAGCTCGTGTAGCCAAAATTTACAGTTCCGTGCCGTGCCGGGGATACTTGGAACGACTGCGCTGCATTCCCTTGATGACGTCAGCGTTACGGCTTGGACGGTATAATGAGAGACAAACAATTTGCACGAGTAAAATTACCAAATCGTATTAATATTATATCGTGTTTTCGAAGCTATAATATGAATAAAAATTCAATCGCGCCGGGGATACTTGTGACGACTACTCTTCTATTCTCGTGATGACGTCAACTTTACGACTTGGACGATGCAATGTCGGACAAATACATTATGCAGGTGTAAAATTACGATATCGTATTATACTTTCGAAGCTACAATCTAAATAAGAATCTAATTAATGGAAGCCAGTGCATAAACAAAGCAAAATGGATAAGAAAGTAACGGATGGGGGGCGTTCGTCAAAAGGATCACCCGTTACGCTGCATCCTTCTCCGTCGGGCGATCGCTTAATATCCGAACTGTTGGCGTCTTTTTACCACGCCGAGCGAAAAATAATTGATCGATTCTACCGGCGAGGCTTAATGGCGGTATGACGTGAACTAACGCCGTGCAGTATTCGGCACAGATGCTTTCTGTACTTTTCATTTATTTCTTGCTCAGCGTTCGGTAAACGGTTTCATAATAAGTTAGTATTTAATACTTTTATTTTGTTATTTTAATATTTGATAGTCTGAAAATCACCCTTGCGATCTCGCAACAATGCTGAGTGCGCACCAATTTGGTAAAAATAATCTTGTATTTTAGTTAGGTATCCAGGTGTTGTTATTGTGTCGTGTTCTTTTATTTACCCAATAACGTAAACTGATAATATGAAAATAATAACTGTTTCAAATAATAACATTGACATTAAGGATTTTAACGCAACGAAAAACTTAGCATTATATTTTTCATACTAATCTAATCATTAATTTATAAGTTTACATTTAAATAACGCAACGTAATTATAACTTTCTAAATTTAATTCCTAACATAGATGCCTATTATCTCATACTATAACTTTATTTCCTATCTGTAAGTGTAAACTGTCCAACGTGCATAGGGTTGCCACGACTTTAAACCGTAAAACCGAATAGCTGGTGCAGCCTGACATCCCTACTAATATTATAAATTTCACGCGAAAACTTTTTTTAATACTTTACCAATCATATTAAACTTTGTATACATATTCTCAGATGTATTAGAAGTAACATAATATGATACTTTTATTCCACGCGTACTCGTTTATATATAAAAGTTCCGTGTAAAGAGTAGAAAACATATAATCCAAAAAATAACCGCCCTAAAAGGACAAAAGCAGGACGTCGTCGTCTAATTTGGCGAGACACACTCGATAAACCTAAGTCTTGACTTACGCGGACTCCTAACAACCCCGTTTAAGTGTATGGCTGTACATATGTTACTTATCATAATATACTTACTACTAGAATACTAATAGACACATCTGCATAATCATTGATCCATGTTAAATAACTCACTGTTCCATGTGTTATCGGATACAAAATTACTTACAATAAACTAACCCAATTATGAAATAACGCTAGACTTATCTTTGTATCTGGCGCTCGCAATTAATGGACGATAGCGTGACGACTCTATCTATAGGTAATTAATTGCCGGCCAAGAGAAATCATTCATTATAGAAATATTAACACGTTTGTCATAGGACACGGTTCTTGTAACGTGGAGTCTACGCCGTGAAAGAAGTCACGCGGAAATTATCTTATCTTGGACTTTAGTATTTAACCATTAGTAGGAATAACTCGTAAATAGACATACCCGATTTAAAAAAAAATGTTTTTAACCCCCGACGCAAAAACGACGGGGTGTTATAAGTTTGTCGTGTCTGTGTAAATGTGTATGTGTCTGTCTGTGGCATCGTAACACCCAAACAGATGATCTGATTTTAATGCGATTTTATGTTTGAAAGGTATACATATATAAGTTGAGAGTGTTCTTAGCTATGTTTGGTGAAAATCGGTTCAGGTCTACAAGGCCATTAGGTCGTTTGTTAGGTGTGATAGGAATGTTACATGCTAAGTCGGGTTTTTTTTTTATTTAGTTTATAATTATTGCTCTTGTATTTGGGGATCTTTTAGAATAAGTTGATTGGCACGATGTTACCGCGTCTAGGGGACTTCTATAACGCAATGTACTCTAGCGCGAGGGAGTTTTTGTCGGGCGGCGCATCGATCAGCGGGTCCGGCGCCGGCCGACGCGACCCGATGCGGCCCGACGACGCGACGCGGGCCGAGAGGGCACCGCAATTAATTAACGTCGTTCCGCCGATGACCGCTGCAAAATGCATTTCAGCGACCCTCCACCTGGGACGTGTGTTTTTGCTTGTTTATCGTTACATGTAACGGCTGACCGAGCCGCGCTGAGCTATTCGCTCGGCGACAAACGCTTTGATTTTTTGCTTTTACTCCACCCGCTTGCACATCGACACGTGTCTAATACTAAAACTACAGTAAATCCTCCATTTTTATTTAAATCGTAACTCACGTGCAGATACACCGAACTCTAGCTTTATATTTGTTCGATAGATATATCTAATAAAATAAACTTTACAAGTCTTCACCTACAGTAAATGTGAACAATACTAAAAGGGAATCAAACAATGAAGATCAAATACAGTATCTATAAATTCATCTCGATAACACTATTGATTTCTTTGTTATAAAGGCGCCTCGATACACTGCGCTAAGCACTAGAGCCGGGTCGAAGGCTAGGCTTTTGAGATACGCGGCCATTGTCGGCCTATTGTCAGTGAAACAATAGCTATTTCACCAGCCTACAATGGCTCCAGTTAGCTTCATGAAAAATTAACTTGATGCGTACGAGACAAGTGCTAGTGCCGACCGACTGATCCACAGAACAGCACCCAGCCGCTTGTCGCCGCCGCCGTCGCATTATAGCTACACACTTTGTATCTCATCTGATGCGAATATTTCATAAAACCCTATGCGACTAAGTTTGATTTTAAAAATACATTTAGTTTCAAAAAAAATATAGGCTGATTCATGGTTCATTTATTAAGCCGAATATAGAGTGAATCAAGCGCCGCGACGCCTGCCGACGCCCAACGCCGCGACGCCTGCCGACGCCCAACGCCGCGACGCCTGCCGACGCCCAGCGCCGCGATGCCGCTGACGTCCAGCGCCGCGACGCCTGCTGACGCCTAGCGCCGTGACACCGAGCGCCGCGACGCCTGCCGACGCCCAGCGCCGCGACACCTGCCGACGCCCAGCGCCGCGACACCGCCGACGTCCAGCGCCGCGACGCCTGCCGACGCCCAGCGCCACGACGCCCAGGGCCGCATCGCCGAGCGCCGCGACGCCCAGCGCCACGACGCCAAGCGCCGCGACGCCTGCCGACGCCCAGCGCCGTGACGCCTGCCGACGCCCAGCGCCGCGACGCCGCCGACGCCCAGCGCCGACGCCCAGCGCCGACGCCTACCGACGCCTAGCGCCGTGACGCCTGTCGACGCCCAGCGCCGCGACGCCGCCGACGCCCAGCGCCACGACGCCCAGCGCCGTGACGCCGAGCGCCGCGACGCCTGCCGACGCCCAGCACCGCGACGCCTGCCGACGCCCAGCGCCGCGACGCCCAGCGCCGCGACGCCGCCGACGCCTAGCGCCACGATGCCCAGCGCCGCATCGCCGAGCGCCGCGATGCCCAACGACGGCCAGCGCCACGACGCCAAGCGCCGTGACGCCTGCCGACGCCCAGAACTTGTGCCGGACCTGTTCCATACACCGACAGTTATATTATCTCCTTTGTGACCGACAGCAATTTACAACTATTAGCTGCCTGTGTCAGATTTGATATTATTAATATGGCAATTTGTAACAAATTTAAATTGTAACTAACTATGAATTTATTATTTTGTGAATAATTAAACACAAATAATTATGTCATTCTTAACAAAGTAGTTTTTAAGCCACTTTGACATTTATGTCAGTGTTAATATTATTTCCGGTTCTAGAATTTGATAATTTGAGATGTTTAATAAAAATGTAATTATTAAGGTTAAATTCTGAAATAATGTGAAAATAATTGAACATTCATTGTAAACATTTTTGTATGTCAATTTCAGTATTTCATAATATTGTAAATTATTCTATGTACTTCCGCTTTAAAATAATATTGTCATTGTGTTATATCTTCCGGTGTAAATGGCGCCAAATTATACTTATAAAAGAATGTGTCCGCTATATTGGCTTCAGTTCTGAACCAGATATTAAGTGAACAAATTTAAGATAAGTACCATATTTTCTGAAAGCCTCTATATTATGTTGTAGCTAAGTAATAATATTATTATGTCTCGTTTTATTATAGTGTTTTAGTAGTAAATAATTTATTAATATTTAATACTTGGAAATCTATTTTGATGATAAATTGTTGGTATATTGTA
The DNA here is from genome assembly GCA_905187575.2 of Celastrina argiolus. Lineage (NCBI taxonomy): Eukaryota > Metazoa > Arthropoda > Insecta > Lepidoptera > Lycaenidae > Celastrina > Celastrina argiolus. The sequence goes on from LR994581.1 coordinate 11,368,287, forward strand.
AAAATAGTCTAATGTGCTAAAGTATCATGTGATTGGTACTTTTAAATAAAAAGTAAATTACCAGGTTGTTAAATACATTTTATTTTATTCCATAGTTTATTAATTTATTGTTTAAATTCTATTCCTAGTACAGTAAAAATATTACAAAGCTGTTTAAGATATTTTGGTTACTTCCATTTACATTTATTTATTGATAAAAGGAAATGTAGTATATAAAATGGTGTGTTGCTAATTGTCTTAATTTCTTGTAATTAAAATATAAGTAGTGTCATACAATAAAACTTATAAATACATTGGTTTAGCGTTTTACTTTGAATTTTGATTTTAGTAAATCTACACTTTAATATATTTTTACAGTTAACTTTTGGCCATTGTACTTTATCATATTTTAGCTTTCTTTAATTTTATTATATTTTCATTCCCCTTTTGACACCTGCATATTTGCGCTAATTTTAAATAAGTGGATAAAAAACAAATTTTCCTCTCATAAAGAATATAATAATATATTTTTCATCTTCGGTAAAAGTCGGTCACCGATTAATAATTGGTGACCGACTTTTTGTAGATGAATAATAGAATATACTGATTGCAGTAGTGCAACGCACTCAACATACATAAAGTCGGACATAAATTATATGGAGCAAAACTCTGAACGATTATTGGTCCTACAAAAAGTAGGTCGTAGGTTTTTTATGTACTTGTATATTATATTCCTTTTATAAATTAAAGATCATCAGATCCTTAAAATAAACATCCATCCATATGGTGGACCACCATATTGGATTCAAAATGGCGACATTTACATTTTAATAATTTTTTTGTTGGTTTTGTAGCAATAACAGCTTACATACATAACTTCAGCTTTCTAATATTTCTGGAAGTAACCTAAGAATTTTGATGATCTATAAATGAGTCAGTGACGAAATCAGTCGTTTTTAGACATGGATAAAATCTAAAGTATAATAGCTACGACATTCAAACTTTGTATAATTCATGTATTTACTGGTGTCATTATATGTTGAAATTTTCAACTATTTAGCATTATCTAAAGCAAAGTTATGGGAGTTCAAAAAAACGACGAAACCTTTCGAGAAAAGGTAGGTAGTGCCCTTGCGCTTCGCTTGGCTCGTCTTGACGGGGGCACTCCCGTGCCCCCAGATTACCTACGTTACTTTTGCTTTTATAGCGAATATATTCACACCTCATTTATTAAAATAGGACTTGTAATTCAGGCGCTACGGTGAAACATCATCATCAACATACATAGACTGCCAAAATCATAACCTTCGCTGTAGTCGGTTAAAAACTAAAAAAGTAAGAAGGAAATAGAAAAGTCAAATACTAACTATTAATATTGCAAAGACCTTAATCGCACCTTTAATAAAACAACGAAATAACTCAAAATTTACATTTTGTGGGAAAACGCATTTAAAGTTTTACGTGTTCGCAGAGTACACTTCAAAAAATTGTATTTAAAATATCTGAACCGCTATGTCAATTCTAAAGACTTTGATAGATAATTTGTTTAATTAGCTATCAGATTACGCTAGTATTATTTATTTATTATAATTAGAAATTATGAAAAAATAATTTTTAAAATAAAGTTCGCAGTTAATTCACTTTATTACAAAACGTTTTTCATACTAAAATGTTGCAATTGTAATTATTGCAGTTTAATGTTGATATTATTTTGAGAAAATCAAACATTAAGACTTATTTTAGTATTGAAGTAAAAAGCAAAAAAAAATTGGGATTATACCAAATTAGTAACTACTTTTTTTAAATAAATATAGAGCAGTTTTTTTAGCATTAATATGATAAAATTGTAACTAATTACTTATTTTGTAATTAAAGCTTCTTGCGCGAGATATGCTGAAAATTTTAGTACTTTCAAATATTTATTCTTAATACTGGTCTTATTGAAATATCCTTATACAAATTTAATACGCTCCTTTCTCGCCATACAAATAGTTATAATTAGTTAGGTATACGAAGTCTTAAAGTATGTTAATATCAAAACCGATGTTTGTTGAAAAATTATATCCCCAATCTTCTTTTAAAGCTTTCAAATCGTGAGACGAATTCAAGTACGTTTAAAGCAGATGTAGATTTTTTTATCCGATTGCTGCGAAGACTAGGAGTTGTTTAGTTACTTACTACGTAATGGTTAATTTAATGATAGATTTAATGTGGAAACAGAAAAACATAAAATAAAAAAGTTTAAAAAGCTTTTCGCTAAAAAGGGTCTAGAAAGGCTGAAACAAATCCCAGCCTTTTAGACCCTTTTTTGCAAAGTCGAGTTATAGTTTTTAAACTTTTTTAAAAATTTTAATTAAAGTTACATCATAGATACTATGATTGTACTGGTATGCGCAGGAGTGTTTTCTGTAACATCTTCATCAGTTTCATCAATAACTACATTATTTCAAGACAAGGGCTGGAATGTTTCTTGCCCTTCTTGTTTTTAATTATCAGAATCAGTAGTCGTCCAGTTCGTCCTCAAGCTCAAGTTCTGAACTTGAGCTTGAGGACGACCAGCTTGAGCTTTCGAAGATGATCGAGAGGCTCCTCCTTGATGTTGATTCCTAGCTTTGGCCTCGGTGTTAACATTTTATGTAAAATTATATTCACTATTCTTATTTTTTACTATGACTGTTAGTATATACATACAATAATAATCTATCATTTTGAATGTGCTCAGCTGTGCTTACATTATTATTTGGTATCTGAAATAATATATGTAGGTATTTATTAAACCTAACAATTTTCCCTCGAAGATGTCATTATTGAACCTGTTTATAAAAAGCCCGGGTTAGTATAAAAATAGGTGTAAAATAAATAGTTTTAATAAGACAATTAAAGCTGTGCTGAGGACTGCCTTTCCACAGTACATTTATATAAAGTGTACCTAAATAGTTAGTAGGTATATAATATAAAATCTTAATGAGATAGGCCAATACCTTTTCTTAAATCGGCAAAAAATTCAGCAAGTAACTGAAATAACTTTAACAAAACCAAAAATTACACAATGTATTTAATAAAAAACAAAATCAACTCCAAAAGCATTCTGCATCCGCATGACCCTATACTACAATAAGGAAACAATACTTAAAATACTCATTTGTGTTGGTAAACTTTAATTAGATAATAGGCCTAATTTCAAATACTACTTTAATAATATAAAAATAATTTCGAAAAAACAGCACTAAATCGGAATTATTACGTGAAGACATACGAAAAATTTGTCATAAAGTGGGGTAAGTCTCAAAGCAATCATTATTTTATTTTAAAAGTAATAAATAAAGTACTTACCTCTTAGTAAAACACTGATTTATTCTGTATTATTCCGCTTTAACACAAATCAACGTGTCGTGAGGATTTGTAAAAAAGAGACAGACTATCATCTGTACTCGTCATTTTCGTCATATTGAAGCGGCTGTTCGAGTGAACTAACGCAGCTCGCAAAGTTATTTCACTTTTTGATAAAATCTCGAAAATCACGAATTTTGAGTTATTTCGTTGTTTTATTAAAGGTGCGTTATGTTTGATTTTTTTAATCCTTTCAAAAATCCAACGTGCCAAACACCACGGTAGATCTTCCTCAATTGCCTTCTTCATCCAAATCAAAGGTCACGAGATCAAATGGTGGTTGTGTCGGGATCTGTATGATAGCGTGGCCTCATTGTGAGTCCAATTAGTCGGCTCGTGGTTCCGCACGTTTTTGCCCCGCACTAGTAGGCCAAGTAAACCTACGGAATTATGTAAGCCTGTACATTAGATTTTCAAATAAAAAAAAATATTATTTGCTCACGCTACAGTTACGAAAGATTGTAAACCGGCAGAATCCTCAAACACCAATTAAAGTCAGGGGCTAAAATCTATTCCTTGAATGAAGTTCCGCGGAAATTAATAGAACAAATTTTATCTAGATATACTATAAGAAACTGGTCAGTATTTAACTAAGTATTTGCAGGAATAACCTGTTAGTAAAACACCCGACTTTTTTACCTACAGTATTGTATATTACATACATAGCTTTTTTCTTTGTGAATCTTATAAGATAGGTTGATTTAACATTCTATCCCGCGATTACAGCGCCGAATCTAGAAATAATTTGTTACGAAATTCACTCCTATGTGGTATTTCAAGAGCCGCCTCTGTCTTTCTTGTCAATATGACAAAGTCAGTGTCATGTATAGAATCAAAAGTGTTTTTTTTTTTTATTTAGCATTTAAGTATTAGATCCTTAGATATGAAATTGGTGTTTTGTCGTACTGGCCACTTTGATCTTAAATATATCCTCTTTGGTTAGGAATTCCAAATTCAAATTTAAACAGCTATTTACTCATGCATTTGTGTTTTGAAAACCGTAATTCATTTGTTTTTTTCTCTTTTGCTTTTTTTTCTGCGTCACTCATTTCACAAAATGGAAAACTTAAAATATAGCATTATTTACGAGTACGAGTTCCACCGTGGCACCAGTGCTGCAGAAACGGCTCGAAGGATTAATGATGTATATGGGGGTGGTGTCGCAAAAGAAAACAAGATGCTTTTTTGGTTTCAACGCTTTCGTTTTCGAAATTTCGACCTGCAGAACAAGGCCCGTGGACGGCCGGAGACCAAGGTCGATAATTATGAATTGAAGGCTATTGTGGAAGCAGATCCATCGCAAACCACATCAGAGTTAGCTACAGGCTGCGGTGTTAGTGACAAAACCGTTTTAATCTACTTGAAGCAATCAATGAACTACCTATAAGATGCCAAAAGAGTATAGATAGCAATGGTACATACTTTGATCAATAAAATATATTTTAATTAGAAAAAATCGCCTTTATGTTCCTCCCATACAAAACGCCAATTTCATATGTAAGGACCTAATATTTGGCCGTACATTGCAAACAGACTCCAGATGCTATGTTAATCCAAATTCTATCCTCTCGTTTAAAACCTGCTCAAGAGAAGTGTATCGTTTTAATCACGAGCTCGTTAAGTGTACGGTTACGTTTAATGCCATTAGCACATCGCAGGATATTTCATTTCCGCGAGGCTTCTTAGCGCTACAACCGAAAGCTAGTTTCCGCTCTTGTAAATAAACTAAACTAAACTCAAATCATAATCAAATCAGCATTCGATTTTACCTCAAACTGCTAGAGTAGATAATCAAAGGAAAAGGAGAGCATTCATTTGGGCCCAGATGTCATATTGCCAGCTAAAAATATTTTTTATAACAATTGATGGAAGTCAATCCGAGAATGTGTGAAACGTAAAAACTTTACCTAAAATTAAAGTTACTTGGCAGCCTCCCTTTAAAATCCCATAAAAATACATAATATAATCCTTATGGTGATGAGGGGATAATGCGTGGGAAAGCTTCGCGACGTGGTTAGACGTCGTTGGCCGGCTGCAAGCAGTTAGCGTCATAACGCGGATCCATTTCACTTAACTGTAGTGCACGCATTCAGCCATTCTTGAAATATGCAAAGCGCACTCACGACCCGAGGGGTAATGGCCCAAGATGTTCCGGCGAAAAATCTAGACTCATCACTTTTTATGGTATGGAAAAATGTAAATATTATGTATTTAGTACATGAAACTATTTTACATTGTAGTTTTATGTAAACTTAATTTACGCGTTATCCAAATAAAAAATTGGTAATGATTTTTGGGCTCTATATTGATGTGGTGCAATATTTTTCACCACTAACTATAATATATACTCGTCCGTGAACTAGTTATAACTTTTTGCTTTTCCGTGAATATAATCTACTTTACAATGTTTCGTTCGGTCAGTGAATATTATTTCGTTCTTTTCTGGTTAGATATTATTATAAGTCCACTACTTGTTGTGGGATGAAAATTAGTTATAATTTAAATATGTATTGTTACTGTGTTACACTGTTTTTTGTGTTTTCACTGCTCATGGTGTCTTCGAGTAGGTGTAGACCATAATCTTGCTCCATAATCATCATTAAGTATAAAGTAATAAAGTATAATACGCTCTACAAATTACGTAAATTTGCTCTACGCTACTACGTACTAATGTTAGGACATTAATACCATAATGCCCACATTAATTCTGTGTTGTTAAAAATCGTAATCACTTAAAGCGTACTTATTTATGAATAATTTGAAACATGTGTACGCTATTTCTAAGTTGCACCTGCGACGTAAGCAAATCCACACGACATCTAGCCATCAATTACAGTACAAGCGAAAATTAATTTTAGCAAGGCAACAGAATTAAATTCTCGAAACAATTTGTTGTGGAACTATTTTTCTCAGAAGCGGACCCATATTACTGCATCGAACAAATATGTAATCTTAAGCATATTTCTCATAATAATACCTATGTGCCTATCTTTGTAAAATTCATACTTGTAATAGGTATAGAATAAATGATAGTATTATAATTTAGAAGAATTAATAAAGTAAATTTAATAAGTCGTAGATGTGCATTTCTTTATTCGCTCAGCTAATCCTTTAATTTCATAAACATAATACCTATTAAGTTATATTTTGTCATTTCTTAAGTACTACAGAACTTCTAGATGTGTTAAGATATCTTTACATTAGTGAGTTTTAAATACAAGACAATTCAGTATTGATTTCGAAGTGAAATACAAAATTAACTAAGAACCGAATTTTAAGTGAAATCAGTAAAGATGCTCAACTATTATACAATAGATTACGATGTAAAAGTTACAAGAAAAGCATTGAACTTTAGCGTACTGTCGAATCACGCGTCTGCCCTTAAGCTACATTAGCCGGCGCAGGCTCGCAGGACGCGTGAGGCGTGGGTGCCTCCAGATATGTCTCGGATATAATACAAATAGCAACGAACCACACGGGTCGTGACAGGCCCGCACAGCCGCATCGAGATCCTATAATATTCTGTTTGCTCATTAAATAGCCTTTAGCTCGAAATATTCTAGCCTGCAGCCTGTCCCAAATGATAGTTTAACGCTGAGCCGCAAGAATATGAAATAATACCGCTGCTTGCTATTAGAACTATATAAAAGATGGGACTACAATTTAGGCATGTCAATGTGTAAAAATGGCAAACGTGTGTTAATTTTGTTAGTTTTTAATAATCAAAAATAGAAGAGAGAACATACCTAGATTACGTTTGAACATTGGTTACGCATAGCATAATGAAACATAAATATTGACGCCAATTACATTTAAGAAATGTAAAAAAAAACTTGTAAAGCCAAGCTTCTTAACGTTAAACAGTAGCCAACTAGTTCCCTACTGAGCTACTCACCCGACAATTGTTTTTTTACACGACAAGGAAAATAAAAGTATCACCGTCGAATTAATTTGTACGGTCAGAAAAAGAGATGACTAGCGAGATACGAAACCGGTGACCGAGCGGCAGGCGGCGGCGCTCCGAGCTATCGGTTGTTGTTTTCCGCGTTCATTTAACAATTTTACCATTAACAAAAAGTTGTTAATAAAGGCAACGGTAAAGAAAAGGTTAACTCAGTATTACGGTATTTGTAATAAGCGTAACGTCATTTAGGTGATAAAACCTTTTTTTCTTTTTAAAGTTTCCATTCAAATCCTAGTGCAATAGTGCCCTTTATTGTCGACTTTGGCCTAAAAGGAAGGATTACAGATCATATTTTAAATACAAAATGGTCAAAACTAGTCAATGCCCCGGGTTTTGGACGAATTTATTAAAAAACTAGCTGTGCCCGCGACTTCGTACGCGTGGAAAAGTGATTTAGGGCAGCAGTTCAAATACATTTTTAGTTTATGAACACTGTCGTTTTGATATTTAAAATCACTAATTTATAGTAATGCTTCTTTATACACGGTATTAGACGTGCATAGGCAAAAGAAGTAGGCCGATGGAGTAATAATAATAGTTTACTGTCAAATAATGGCCGTTTTTGTCGTAAATGTTTTGAGGTATTTTTTCTATGAAAATGCTAACAATTCCTACTACCAGCTCGAAAAATGACCGTGTATTATTAACCGACTTCAAAAAAAGGAGGAGGTTCTCAATTCGTCTGTATGTATAATATTTTTTTTTCTTTTATGCGAACGGGACTACTTGATAGTACGCTCATATACGCGAAGAAGATCTCTGTACTGAGATTTGTATGGACTTTACGCCGCAGCGACTGCAGACGATGATCGTTTTCACACCGACGCTGCGCTGCTGGCGCCGAGCGCCAAATTTTTTAAAAGTCTACTCTCGGTGCGCAATTCCAACTCGGACTTGCCGGTTTTTTATTTATTAATTACCTACGCTAACAAACATGTAGCCTACTTAGGGACTTTACGGTTAAAGTACTAACTTCCTTTAGACGACAAAATAACAAAAGTCCAAAAGAAAGAAAAAACCCAAGCCGTACCTAGCATGAAAACTAATAAATAAAAATATCATGAAAAACATAAATCTTACTTATATTGACATAACTTTTCTAATTTAAATGTACCTATGACATCTCATTCATATCTTGAAAACAAACTATCCTACGCCTATACTTTATTAATCGTATTTGCAAAACCTAAGTATAATAATAAATTACTTCGCACAAAGTAATAATTATTTTCACTTGTACTGGAAAATAAGTATTACTTTGTGCGAAGTAAATTTAATTGTTCCTTTTAGTTTACCTTTTGAAGTCGTTTTTTTTTTGTTTAAACTTGTTTATCAGATCAGACGACGATTATTTGAGGACGGAAAATGAAAAACAAAAACGATTAGATAAAAAAATATAGTAGAAAGAGAAAAAGTCTACCTAGCCTAGCCTGGCGTAAGCCAGTGCGGCGCAATTTTTTTAAATATATATAATTACTAGCTGACCCTTGCCCACTTCGTTGAGCATAAAAAGAGTTTAAGATGAAATTCAACTAAAAAAAACAACGTGGAACCCGTAACGCGGGAACCCGAAACGCGGGAACCCGAAACGCGGGAACCCGCAACGCGGGAACCCGGACCCGCAACGCGGGAACCCGGAACCCGCAACGCGGGAACCCGGACCCGCAACGCGGGAACCCGAAACCCGAAACGCGGGAACCCGCAACGCGGGAACCCGGACCCGCAACGCGGGAACCCGGAACCCGCAACGCGGGAACCCGAAACCCGCAACGCGGAACCCGCAACGCGGGAACCCGGAACCCGCAACGCGGAACCCGGAACCCGCAACGCGGGAACCCGGAACCCGCAACGCGGGAACCCGGAACCCGCAACGCGGGAACCCGGAACCCGTAACGTGGAACCCGGAACCCGCAACGCGGGAACCCGGACCCGCAACGCGGGAACCCGGACCCGCAACGCGGGAACCCGGAACCCGCAACGCGGGAACCCGGACCCGCAACGCGGGAACCCGAAACCCGCAACGCGGAACCCGCAACGCGGAACCCGCAACGCGGAACCCGCAACGCGGGAACCCGAAACCCGCAACGCGGAACCCGGAACCCGCAACGCGGGAACCCGGAACCCGCAACGCGGAACCCGGAACCCGCAACGCGGGAACCCGGAACCCGCAACGCGGGAACCCGGAACCAGTAACGTGGAACCCGGAACCCGCAACGCGGGAACCCGGACCCGCAACGCGGGAACCCGGACCCGCAACGCGGGAACCCGGAACCCGCAACGCGGGAACCCGGAACCCGCAACGCGGGAACCCGGAACCCGCAACGCGGGAACCCGGAACCCGCAACGCGGGAACCCAGAACCCACAACGCGGGAACCCGGAACCCGCAACGCTGGAACCCGCAACGCGGGAACCCGGAACCCGCAACGCGGAAACCCGGAACCCGCAACGCGGGAACCCGGAACCCGCAACGCGGGAACCCTGAACCCGCAACGCGGGAACCCGAAACCCGCAACGCGGAACCCGCAACGCAGAACCCGGAACCCGCAACGCGGAACCCGGAACCCGCAACGCGGGAACCCGGAACCCGCAACGCGGGAACCCACAACGCCAAACCCTTCCGTGAACGTTGCTGGTTCTGTCAAATGGAATAAATAGTATCCTATGTCCGTCTACTGGCTCTAAGTTACTTCCTCACCAATTTTGAGCCATATCGATAAAGCCGTTCTTGAGTTATAAATAATTTAAGTAACACGACTTACTTTAATACAAATAGCTGATGTATAGATTACTCCTACTAACATAAGATAACACCCGGTGAATGCTCCCGTCACAGTTGGTCCAGCCGATTCGGTGATCATTAGTTAGATAACGAAGATGATGATGATGATGATGATGATGAAAAGCCTAAATTAATCCTTATAACTTTAGCTATCTACCAGTGAAAGTCTCGTTAAAATCGGTCCAGCCGTTCCAGAGATTAGCCGGAGCAAAGAGACACGCTAACAGACAGACAGACATTTTTTTTTATTGCATTTTCGTTTTCAGTAGCAAGAAAAAAAAAGACAGAACAGACAGACGTTAACTTCGCACAAAGAAAAATGACGACAAAAGACATAGTGGCGTCATAACGTGACGTATTCGATTATTTTTTTTAATTGTTCGTGAATTATGACCATGGATCTAACTCCTTCGATCTGATTTTTAAATTAACATTTATAATATTATTATTATTATTACAACTTATAAGTTAAGTACTTTTTTAATAGGTATATTTATAGTTGTTAAAAGATTCATCGATTTTTTGAGTAAGTCCCTAGTGTTTAATAAGAAAAAGTGTTAACTGATGTAACATTATCACGACGTTTATTTCATTAAATCATAATTTGTATATTATATTTAAGATCGTTTATCAGTGAAAGCAAATCGTAAAAAAACTCATATTGGTTATGTTGACAATAAATATCTAATAATTATTAAATAAAGTTTAGTAAATTCTGCAGTTTTGACAAAAAGAAAATATTTATTTTATTATGTCGTCGTTACAACGTTACGTCGCTCATTTTTGATAAACTGCCAAATGTTACCTATTAAAATGACCCGACTATTTATTAGTGGTGGACAAATAGTTTAATGAATCCAAATAGTTTAAGTTTATGTTAATACGTTATTTATAGCATTTCATAATTTTTATTTTCCATTTGTAAACAATTTCGTTACCATGACACCCGTGTCATATAAACTGGCAACGACGTGAATCGATTGAGCCCAGGTTCAAACCCCGCGTGACCTTCACATATTTTCTTCTTTTTTCTAATTTTCTGCTTATTTTTTTCAACATTTTCTTTCATAATAACCTTTTCGTGACAATAACGAACATACCGTAAAAAAAATTGCGAAATTGGTCAAGCCGTTGTCGAAGCGCACACGACGTAAGAAATTTTGGAGGTCGTTTTTTTACACTTTGGGCTACACTTTTGGGGTTTTAGTAAGGAACCCTACTTTTTTTAAACATATAATATAGCCTATGTTCAGCGCTAGGAATGTAGCTTTCCAACGGTGAAAGAATTTTTCATATAGGTTCAGTGGTTTCAGAGCCTATTCCATTCAAACAAACAAACAAACAAACAAACAATCAAACATTACCTCTTTATAATATTAGTATAGATTATGTATATTGTATATAAAGCTTACCGCTGCTAAGCCAGAGCAACGCGAAATTTTTCAATATATATATATATATATATATATGTATATATATATATATATATATATTGAAAAATTTCGCGTTGCTCTGGCTATATATATATATATATATATATTTACCCCCCAAACAATTGGGCTTTCATTCATTTCCTCCTTCACATCGACATCCGCGCTCATTCCTGTCCGTTTCGGTCCTCTTACTAATAAACGCGCTGTGAGTTCAACCTAGGTTCAACTTTATTTTTGTCTCCGTCGGATCTGTGTATTCTGGCAGATACAGAAATACGAGTAAAGTTGAACTTACCTACATCGCATTTATTAGTAAGGGGGTTGAAGTTACAGTTACATAAACTTTTATTACCGGGCAGACATAAAAAGATTCTGTTAATTTTACTATAGTCTGACCACTACCTCTGTACCGCGCGTTAGGTCGGCTACCACGGTACAGCGGTAGTAGTTAGACTATATTATCAGAAATCCTGTTATTTTTGTGGCGTCCGTATATTGCTTTCGGACGTCCGTATATTGCTTTTGGGCGTCCGTATATTGCTTTTAGACGTCCGTATATCCTAACTTTTATTTCATTTTCTTGTAAGTAGGTAGGTATAAGTCACGTAAAAAGAACGCTGGTTTGGAGGTATGGAGGCTCATACAACCAGCGTTATTTTTACGTGACGCAACCTCTATTAAATTTAACTTCCTTGATTACTATCAGAAATCCTTTTTTATTTTATGGCGTCGTTATCTTGCTTCACGGCGTCCGTATATTGTCTTACGGCGTCCGTTTATCACTGTTTAACGTACGTATATTGCTTTCTGACGTCCGTATATTGGTTTCTGACGTCCGTATATTATATTCATTTATTTTTAGGTTTAACTTCATTCATTTCCTCACCTAGATGCCTAATGACTTACTCCCTTATATCGGTTACGGACTACATCATTTCTATTCTGGAAGATACAGAAATAAAGTTGAACTTACCTACATCGCATTTATTAGTAAGGGGGTTGAAGTTACAGTTACATAAACTCTTATTACCAGGCAGAAATAAAAAGATTCTGTCAATTTTACTATAGTCTGACCACTACCTCTGTGCCGCGCGTTAGGTCGGCTGCCACGGTACAGCGGTAGTAGTCAGACTATAACAGAAATCCTGTTTTTTTGTGGCGTCCATATATTGCTTTCGGACGTCCGTATATTGCTTTTGGACGTCCGTATATTGCTTTCAGACGTCCGTATATTATATTCATTTATTTTTAGGTTTAACTTCATTCATTTCCTCACCTAGATGCCTAATGACTTACTCCCTTAACATCGGTTACGGAATACATCATTTCTATTCTGGAAGATACAGAAATAAAGTTGAGCTTACCTACATCGCATTTATTAGTAAGAGGGTTGAAGTTACAGTTACATAAACTCTTATTACCAGGCAGAAATAAAAAGATTCTGTCAATTTTACTATAGTCTGACCACTACCTCTGTGCCGCGCGTTAGTTCGGCTGCCACGGTACAGCGGTAGTAGTCAGACTATAACAGAAATCCTGTTTTTTTTTGTGGCGTCCGTATATTGCTTTCGGACGTCCGTATATTGCTTTTGGACGTCCATATATTGCTTTCAGACGTCCGTATATCATAACTTTTATTTCATTTTCTTGTAAGTAGGTAGGTATAAGTTACATAAAAAGAACGCTGGTTTGTATGGGGGCTCATACAACCAGCGTTATTTTTACGTGACGCAACCTCTATTGAATTTAACTTCTTTCATTACTATCAGAAATCCTTTTTTATTTTATGGCGTCGTTATCTTGCTTCACGGCGTCCGTATATTGTCTTACGGCGTCCGTTTATCACTGTTTAACGTACGTATATTGCTTTCTGACGTCCGTATATTGGTTTCTGACGTCCGTATATTATATTCATTTATTTTTAGGTTTAACTTCATTCATTTCCTCACCTAGATGCCTAATGACTTACTCCCTTATATCGGTTACGGACTACATCATTTCTATTCTGGAAGATACAGAAATAAAGTTGAACTTACCTACATCGCATTTATTAGTAAGGGGGTTGAAGTTACAGTTACATAAACTCTTATTACCAGACAGAAATAAAAAGATTCTGTCAATTTTACTATAGTCTGACCACTACCTCTGTGCCGCGCGTTAGGTCGGCTGCCACGGTACAGCGGTAGTAGTCAGACTATAACAGAAATCCTGTTTTTTTGTGGCGTCCATATATTGCTTTCGGACGTCCGTATATTGCTTTTGGACGTCCGTATATTGCTTTCAGACGTCCGTATATTATATTCATTTATTTTTAGGTTTAACTTCATTCATTTCCTCACCTAGATGCCTAATGACTTACTCCCTTAACATCGGTTACGGAATACATCATTTCTATTCTGGAAGATACAGAAATAAAGTTGAGCTTACCTACATCGCATTTATTAGTAAGAGGGTTGAAGTTACAGTTACATAAACTCTTATTACCAGGCAGAAATAAAAAGATTCTGTCAATTTTACTATAGTCTGACCACTACCTCTGTGCCGCGCGTTAGTTCGGCTGCCACGGTACAGCGGTAGTAGTCAGACTATAACAGAAATCCTGTTTTTTTGTGGCGTCCATATATTGCTTTCGGACGTCCGTATATTGCTTTTGGACGTCCGTATATTGCTTTCAGACGTCCGTATATTATATTCATTTATTTTTAGGTTTAACTTCATTCATTTCCTCACCTAGATGCCTAATGACTTACTCCCTTAACATCGGTTACGGACTACATCATTTCTAACCCGGTGCGATCGTAGAACTATTTCTATGATAAGATACAACCAATTATAATTTTACATAATTTCTGTTCTGAGTTTTCTAGAGTCTTATTATAAGGCATTCGAATCGGGTTAAAATATTTAGTGCGGAACAATTGATACTCTGGTCTGGCGCTGGTCAATACAAAGACGCAACCCTAAGAAAGAGATAGATAATAAAACTGAAAATTGGCAACGTCGCATTTCTTTGGCATAAGTCGCCGGACGCAAAAACATCGGCTCTTTAGTCAAAAATCACAAGTATATCCAGGACTTCAGAAAGTCACCCAGGTGGTTCGGGGTTCAAAAGTGTTTGGGCATGACTGCAAGAAGAATATCGTAGAAAATAAAGTTAGCGGAAAACAAAATACGTCACAGTGCTGGAAATGATTTAGTTAAGAAACATTCATAGAAATAATTAAAAAAATATAAGCAGAAGTAGGGGACGTCGTAATAACGCACGACCACCGTGACGCCAAAACGCTTCCTGGATGTATATATATATATATATATATATATATATATATATATATATATATATATAGATCCCACTACCTATGCTGCGTCGAACATGGCGGCTTTTACCGACCATCATGCGTCTACCCGATTTACTGCGTCCTGTATACGGACGCAAGATTGACGAGCCCTGATTTTTTTTCTGTAGCCGTCATATTACTGTACCAGTGTCTGGTAAAAATTTTGGCATGGACGTATTTTTGCTTCGGGAATAAAATCCGGCGCATAATTTAGTTCAGCGACTTGCCGCACGCACCGCGAGGTCGCTTTGTGCGGCGTATATTGTATACGCGATTTTGTCACTGTTCAATTCTCCGCGTTTGATGATACCGAATATCAGTTTTTTTTTTTAATTTTAATCAATTTAAATGATGGATTTAATTGCATCCGCCAAATAAACAAATCGGCAGAGATGTGAGGCCTCTCAAGGTTAGGTACCGTATATATCACAAATATTTTATGTTTTAATCAATATAAAGGATGGATTTAATTGCGTCCGCCAAAAGAAACAAATCGGCATCGATGAGAGGCCGCTCAAGGTTAGGTACCGTATATATCACAAATATTTTATGTTTTAATCAATATAAAGGATGGATTTAATTGCGTCCGCCAAAAGAAACAAATCGGTATCGATGAGAGGCCGCTCAAGGTTAGGTACCGTATATATCACAAATATTTTATGTTTTAATCAATATAAAGGATGGATTTAATTGCGTCCGCCAAAAGAAACAAATCGGCATCGATGAGAGGCCGCTCAAGGTTAGGTACCGTATATATCACAAATATTTTATGTTTTAATCAATATAAAGGATGGATTTAATTGCGTCCGCCAAAAGAAACAAATCGTCAGAGATCAGAGGCCGCTCAAGGTTAGGTACCGTATATATCACAAATATTTTATGTTTTAATCAATATAAAGGATGGATTTAATTGCGTCCGCCAAAAGAAACAAATCGGCATCGATGAGAGGCCGCTCAAGGTTAGGTACCGTATATATCACAAATATTTTATGTTTTAATCAATATAAAGGATGGATTTAATTGCGTCCGCCAAAAGAAACAAATCGTCAGAGATCAGAGGCCGCTCAAGGTTAGGTACCGTATATATCACAAATATTTTATGTTTTAATCAATATAAAGGATGGATTTAATTGCGTCCGCCAAAAGAAACAAATCGTCAGAGATCAGAGGCCGCTCAAGGTTAGGTACCGTATATATCACAAATATTTTATGTTTTAATCAATATAAAGGATGGATTTAATTGCGTCCGCCAAAAGAAACAAATCGTCAGAGATCAGAGGCCGCTCAAGGTTAGGTACCGTATATATCACAAATATTTTATGTTTTAATCAATATAAAGGATGAATTTAATTGCGTCCGCCAAAAGAAACAAATCGTCAGAGATCAGAGGCCGCTCAAGGTTAGGTACCGTATATATCACAAATATTTTATGTTTTAATCAATATAAAGGATGGATTTAATTGCGTCCGCCAAAAGAAACAAATCGTCAGAGATCAGAGGCCGCTCAAGGTTAGGTACCGTATATATCACAAATATTTTATGTTTTAATCAATATAAAGGATGGATTTAATTGCGTCCGCCAAAAGAAACAAATCGTCAGAGATCAGAGGCCGCTCAAGGTTAGGTACCGTATATATCACAAATATTTTATGTTTTAATCAATATAAAGGATGAATTTAATTGCGTCCGCCAAAAGAAACAAATCGTCAGAGATCAGAGGCCGCTCAAGGTTAGGTACCGTATATATCACAAATATTTTATGTTTTAATCAATATAAAGGATGGATTTAATTGCGTCCGCCAAAAGAAACAAATCAGCATCGATGAGAGGCCGCTCAAGGTGCGGGGTGAGAGTTGTGTGGTAATGTTTTGTTTTCAGTATCTCGACAGTTATTAGCCGGCCGGGCGCCGTGACGACGCTGCAGTGTATGCAATTTTATAAGACTGATTATTATTTTCTAAGTTTTTTTTTTTTTGTCGTTTTGCTCAATTAGAAAAAAAACTGTTATTATATGTTAAACCAGCGGTGCTCAAATTTTTTTTGGTGGCGGAACACTTTTGGAAAGCAAAATACTTGACGGAACCCTACAATAAAATAATAGTTTTTAAAAGTGTATTCTTTATTAATAAAGATAATAAAAGTATGTATAATGTAACAGTTACTAATTATTACTTACTTTAACATGCCACATGGCAAGTACATTATTACAAGATATTAAAAAAGAAAAAATCTAACTAATGGGAGGTATGAAACTGTTTTTTATTTTTCATTAATTGGTTGATGTCAGGTTTGATAAAAGACAGTTGCAGTCTCATATCAGGTTCGGCGTCCAGTCTATTGCGATATTTTGTTTTCGTTACTGCATACGTTGAGAATCCTGTTTCGCACAAATATGTTGTTGGGAACGGGAGAAGAATATTCAGAGCCATTTTGCCAAGCATTGGATATTCATTACGAATTCTGCACAAAAATCTTTGAGAGGCATCGTTTTGAACAGTGACTCCATACTTATGTCTGATGACATTTCTAAAAGAGATTCATATATCTCGTTTGAAATACTTTCGGGCTTTTGCAAGTTGGGTAAAAAAGGATTATGAATCCATGAATTCAGTTTTATTTTTGTATTCTGTTCTTCGGGAAAATACTTTTCAAAAGATGCGCGCATCGAAGTGAGATATTGGACCAATTCTTTAAACATATCATCTTGAAACATTTCTGAGTCGTTATCGCTAACAAACTCACTGAGTAACGTAAAGCTTTCTATTTCTCTCTTATCAACGCAAACAATCCAAAAATCTAATTTTCTTTTGAAGGCAGATATTTTGTTATAGGCCTGGAACACTGTTGTCTGTTTACCTTGCAATGATAAATTCAATTCGTTTAGTTTTTGAAAGATATCCGCCATAAAAGACAATCGGAACAACCAAGTTCTATCATACAAACGGTCTTTCAAATTAAAAGAAGTATCAGCTGAAAGGAACATTCGTAACTCCGCTCTAAGTTCAAATAGCCTTGTTAAAGTTTTACCCCGAGACAGCCCCGACACAGAAGTGCGAACTTCTGTATGGAGCAGCAGTGTTTTATGTTTGCTGCCATAATCTTCACACAATAATGAGAACAATCGGGATTGTAGTGGTCGTGATTTAATAAAATTAATTATTTTTACCGCTTCATCCATAATTAATTTTAGATTTTACGGCATTTGCTTCATCGCAAGTGCTTGTCTATGCAGAATACAGTGGCTGGAACTACAATAAGGCGCTTTATTTTTTATGCGTGACACTGCTCCTGCTGTTTTACCTGTCATCGCCTTGGCCCCATCTGTACAAATGTCAATGCAATCGTTCCAACTGAGATTATTTTCTTCAAAAAATATGTTTATTTTATTAAAAATTTCTTCCCCGGTAGTGTTTGTGGGTAGCGGTGAACACATAAGCATATCTTCTTCAAAAGAACTTTCATATGGATATCTCACAAGATATGAGAGGCTTACCCTACCCTAGGGTTCCGCGAAACCCCTGTAGGGGTTTCGTAAGAATTTAGAAAAAAAAATGAAAATACCTCTATCTGGTCGAACGTTTTGACTCCGCCCGCCGCGCCGCCGCCACGCGCATACCTACTAATAATTGTGAGCGCGCGTCCTTTGATAAAAGCTGCCTCTGAATTAGACATTATAGTTGTGAACAAGCGACTTTCGGCTCTAACTTCAAAACATAAAGTCGAGATTGTTTTGTATTTTTATTTCCGCTTTTTGTTTATCAAAGGCGCCTACTCGAGTATTTTTGAGAATGTTCGAGATTGCGTCTAGGACTAAGTATAAAAGCGGCGATCGCGCGTCGCGCCTCGTCAGTCAGTTGAAGCGTTCGGAGCGATAAGTTCCTACCTTGTGAATTATTTTGACCCCACCATCCTGACGATGTAACATTATTAATAAAGAAGAATGGAACGTTGGCTTAAAGGCGTTAAACGTGTTGCAACATCATCTTCTAATGACGCTGAATGTTCAAAAGCAGTACGCGCGGAGCATGCAGCAATTACCGATCCAGACGATGATGCCACGACGTCAAGTTCCACGGTTTCAAAGACGAAAAAAAGGAAATATGATGAATCATTTATCTCACAAGATATGAGAGGCTTACCCTACCCTAGGGTTCCGCGAAACCCCTGTAGGGGTTTCGTAAGAATTTAGAAAAAAAAATGAAAATACCTCTATCTGGTCGAACGTTTTGACTCCGCCCGCCGCGCCGCCGCCACGCGCATACCTACTAATAATTGTGAGCGCGCGTCCTTTGATAAAAGCTGCCTCTGAATTAGACATTATAGTTGCGAACAAGCGACTTTCGGCTCTAACTTCAAAACATAAAGTCGAGATTGTTTACAACGCATTTTTGTATTTTTATTTCCGCTTTTTGTTTATCAAAGGCGCCGACTCGAGTATTTTTGAGAATGTTCGAGATTGCGTCTAGGACTAAGTATAAAAGCGGCGATCGCGCGTCGCGCCTCGTCAGTCAGTTGAAGCGTTCGGAGCGATAAGTTCCTACCTTGTGAATTATTTTGAC
Source organism: Celastrina argiolus (assembly GCA_905187575.2). NCBI lineage: Eukaryota > Metazoa > Arthropoda > Insecta > Lepidoptera > Lycaenidae > Celastrina > Celastrina argiolus. The sequence goes on from LR994581.1 coordinate 11,387,730, forward strand.
CCCACCATCCTGACGATGTAACATTATTAATAAAGAAGAATGGAACGTTGGCTTAAAGGCGTTAAACGTGTTGCAACATCATCTTCTAATGACGCTGAATGTTCAAAAGCAGTACGCGCGGAGCATGCAGCAATTACCGATCCAGACGATGATGCCACGACGTCAAGTTCGTCAAGTGGTTTCAAAGACGAAAAAAAGGAAATATGATGAATCATTTATCAGTTTCGGATTTGTTGATTCCAACGGCTCACCTCTCTGCATGCTATATAGTAAACTGCTTCCTAATAGTTCCATAGCACCTGCCAAATTGCCGATATTTAGAAACTGTACACCCCGAGTCTAGAGACAAGAATAAAGAATTTTTTGTTCGCAGAAAAGAACAGTTATTGGAAATTAAAAAAAAAATGATGCATGTAACACAAACTATCAATGAAAAGGCCACGGAGGCATCATATTTAGTTAGCTATCGTATTGCACAAGCAGGTGAAGCGCACACTATCGCTTCATGTCTTGCCGCTCCGCCTAGTACCTGTACAAAAGCAATCTCTAGATACTACAGCTACCTACATGTACTTACTCTCATCTCTTGCCGCTCGGCCTAGTACCTGTACGAAAGCAATCTCTAGATACTACAGCTACCTACATGTACTTACTCTCATCTCTTGCCGCTCGGCCGTACCTGTACGAAAGCAATCTCTAGATACTACAGCTACCTACATGTACTTACTCTCATCTCTTGCCGCTCGGCCTAGTACCTGTACGAAAGCAATCTCTAGATACTACAGCTACCTACATGTACTTACTCTCATCTCTTGCCGCTCGGCCGTACCTGTACGAAAACAATCTCTAGATACTACAGCTACCTACATGTGCTTACTGTCATGTCCTGATCTGCGACCTAGACTTCTAGCTCTTGCTCTAAAATCTTGTTTACGGGGCACGCGGTTAAATGTTGTTTCGCAGTCTATGAATGCTAGGTTAAGATAGAAAATAAATTGCGTGCAGAACGGCATACAGCTGATCTAACAGACTAACCAAATATTAAATAAAAATAACACGCAATGGTCTACAGTAATGTTGTGGTTTTTAAGTTAATTTAGCTGACAGAAAGGAAGAATCGGTGGGATATATCAATGAAAATATATAATGTGCCATATGATTACGGTTAAAAAAGGACGTAGCAAGAAAGCACAATGCACAAGGCATATATGATAATATACGCACACCACTTGATTACCACGCTGAATGGTCGTACTAAGAATAGTACTATGCACGAGTTATATACGATAATATACTGTGTGCTACATAAGTACCAGTATGAGTGGACCTCAAAAGTGACGAGTTATATACGATAATATACGATAATATACAGTGTGCTACATAAGTACCAGTATGAGTGGACCTCAAAAGTGACGAGTTATATACGATAATATACGATAATATACAGTGTGCTACATAAGTACCAGTATGAGTGGACGTCAAAAAAGACGAGTTATATACGATAATATACGATAATATACAGTGTGCTACATAAGTACCAGTATGAGTGGACGTCAAAAAAGACGAGTTATATACGATAATATACGATAATATACAGTGTGCTACATAAGTACCAATAAGAGAGGTCGTCAAAAGTGACCGAGAATTATTTGAAATCGAATATCAGCATACCGTGTTTAAATGTAATATAATTACGACCAAGTTCATATTAAGCAAATAAAATAACAATATTCACTCGCAGACACTTTTAAATCGTACTAGAAGTGGGAGATGCAATAAGTATCGAGTTTGAAAAGACGCACGAAGCCGTCTGAGATTTAAATATATATATATATATATAGTTTACTGAAACGCGAAATTTTTTGATATTATAGATCCAGGATATGGTGCTAAACCTTACTGTTTGGTAACATATGCTTAGACTACTTCAGAAAAAATCAAAATCAATATATTATTCCACATAAATTTTGAGGATTTCCTTCGATTATTCACGGATCCCATCATCAGGTCACCATTTTGGTGACAATGGGACCAAATTTAAATTATACCCTACACAACATAAAAAAAATTTAAATCGTTTCAGAAACGATGAAGATATCCGCGAAGAAACATAAAAAACAAACATATATTTACGAATTGAGAAATCTCCTCCTTTTTTGTAAGTCGGTTAAAAATATTATGTTGGTTATTTCATGTTACAATCTACCTTTGTGCCAAGTTTCATTTAAATACGTTGAGTAGTTTGGCTGAAATACCGTCAAATAGGTAGCTACAATTTTTTGAAGATCCCACGGGAACCCTTAAGTTTTTCGGGATAACAATTTCCAATAATGCTCTCCAGGTCATAAGCTACCTGCCTGCCGAATTTCATTTAAATACGTTGAGTAGTTTGGCTGAAATACCGTCAAATAGGTAGCTACAATTTTTTGAAGATCCCACGGGAACCCTTACGTTTTTCGGGATAACAATTTTCAATAATACTCTTCAAGTCATAAGCTACCTGCCTGCCGAATTTCATTTAAATACGTTGAGTAGTTTGGCTGAAATACCGTCAAATAGGTAGCTACAATTTTTTGAAGATCCCACGTGAACCCTTTCGTTTTTCGGGATAACAATTTCCAATAATGCTCTTCAGATTATAAGCTACCTGCCTGCCAAATTGCATTTAAATACGTTGAGTAGTATGGCTGAAATACCGTCAAATAGGTAGCTACAATTTTTTGAAGATCCTACGGGAACCCTTTCGTTTTTCGGGATAACAATTTCCAATAATGCTCTTCAGATCATAAGCTACCTGCCTGCCAAATTTCATTTAAATACGTTGAGTAGTTTGGCTGAAATACCGTCAAATAGGTAGCTACAATTTTTTGAAGATCCCACGGGAACCCTTAAGTTTTTCGGGATAACAATTTCCAATAATGCTCTCCAGGTCATAAGCTACCTGCCTGCCGAATTTCATTTAAATACGTTGAGTAGTTTGGCTGAAATACCGTCAAATAGGTAGCTACAATTTTTTGAAGATCCCACGAGAACCCTTACGTTTTTCGGGATAACAATTTTCAATAATACTCTTCAAGTCATAAGCTACCTGCCTGCCGAATTTCATTTAAATACGTTGAGTAGTTTGGCTGAAATACCGTCAAATAGGTAGCTACAATTTTTTGAAGATCCCACGTGAACCCTTTCGTTTTTCGGGATAACAATTTCCAATAATGCTCTTCAGATTATAAGCTACCTGCCTGCCAAATTGCATTTAAATACGTTGAGTAGTATGGCTGAAATACCGTCAAATAGGTAGCTACAATTTTTTGAAGATCCTACGGGAACCCTTTCGTTTTTCGGGATAACAATTTCCAATAATGCTCTTCAGATCATAAGCTACCTGCCTGCCAAATTTCATTTAAATACGTTGAGTAGTTTGGCTGAAATACCGTCAAATAGGTAGCTACAATTTTTTGAAGATCCCACGGGAACCCTTTCGTTTTTCAGGATAATAATTTCCAATAATGCTCTTCAGGTCGTAAGCTACCTGCCTGCCAAATTTCATTTCATTCCATACAGACAGACAGAATTTTTTTTCAAAAATGTTATTTTTAGGTTCTGTGGCTTATATAGACCCCCTTTTTTTAATTTTCACTTAAATATTCTTAATGTACAGACATGACCCCTCTACAGATTTATTATATGTATAGATATTATGTCCAGTATAATAAAATACTTAGCAATGAGGAATGTGTATATTATAAAATCATCCATTATAATATATTTAAATTTTCTTCGAACTCAGGAAATAGTGTTTCTTGTAATAAACCTAGGTTATATAAAAACATACGTGCGTCATTGCATAAAATTAAGCCTTAGTAATTAAATTTTTTAATACCCGAAGGCAGTTTTGGCTGTACGAATATCATGCTCTCGGTTTGAAATGGCCATATTCAATTTAACGCTTCGTACTTTAGTACTATGTACATGTCCTAGAGAGTTACTATAGGCAGCAGTGCCGGATTAACCTACGTGGTTAATCCGGTACGTGGCAAGAGTAGCATTTGATACGCACATCTTTGCCTGAGCGTTTTTTTTTTACGTGAAATTTATTAATATATGTTACAAAATCGTGAAACGTTACTACTTTTCATTGAGCCAATCCACGCCGGACACTCGGTACCCGTCTATTTCCTTGGAGTAAATAATTTCATACCGTAAACGCATAAGTTCTACGAAAAGTTGTTTGTATAAACGCGTAGAAATTCAGTCGGCCTGATTATAAGCTCTACAAAATATCTGCCGTATATGCAGGTCAGAGAATTTGCTACGGGCCCCGCGCTTGCTTAATCCGGCACTGATAGGCAGTACTTTGCTTCTTTACCCAAACCTATAGGCCATAAATCAGACTGAGGAGGTCATTATGGGCCACATGACCACCATGCCCTCTCGTGCCCGGCCCACGCGACGGCAACACGGGGAATCCACGTGTTCTATTGTCTCGGAGGATGCAATTAAACCTATAATTTATTTACATCATCTTTATTATTCATGTGTTATATGGCTTTATATTTTATTGTTATTATAAAGACCTAAGGTATTACGGTATAAGGATAAATGTTGCTAGGTAATTATTGTTTAATTAGGTAGGCAATAAATAGTATTATTTTTATAATTCTGAAATAGACGCCCGATTCTTAGGTTCAACTCAAATTGGCGCAGACCTATAGGTTGAGTTTTGAGATTTTAAAGAGAGAATTTCTCATAAAAAAAAATATTTGCATAAAATTAAAATAAATATTTTTCATCATAACTGTCTATCTGTCACTTTTCCGAAAATTTTACAAACAATTCAAATGAAATATACACACTCCTCGCCTATTTTTCGGCAAACTGATTTATTGAATCATTTATAGCTGATGACGGCTTTAAAAATATATACCTAGTCCTGCCATAAATAATGATATAATGATACACTTGTGCCGACGTTTTGATACCTTTTTCACAAAAGTATGGCTCAGTCACTCCTTCATAGCTAATACCCCACCAAACCATCACTGACGTCGGATAGTGCCCACGTTGCACTCTCTCAACCAATTGGGAAGCTTCCTTAGAGCTTTGAGCATAAATACGGTCATTTTGATTGTTAAAAAGTTGTTCAATTGTAAAAAATTTCTCATCAGTAAACAAAATTTTTCTGTGACCTCCCTTTGCGTACCGCCTCAGTAATTGTTTTGATTTTAGCACCCTATTGTTTTTTAAATTATCAGTTAGAAAATGACCAGTACGTCTCTTATAGGCTGAAAGTCTTAAGCCGTCTTTTAAAATACGCGACATGGTTCTAGGGGCTATCTTCATCTCCCGAGATAAAATCTTTTGTTTTCGAACCGGATTTCTTCGAATTCTTTCTCTTACTGCCTTAACCACCTTTTCCGTACGAACACAGCGTGGACAGCCAGATCTTTTTCTGTCACAAACAGAGGAGGTCTCATTGTACCTATTAATAAGCCGGTACACAAATATTTTGCTTATACCAAGCGTATGGAGAGTTTTAAAAATTGCATTGGGCTCCATACCTACATTGTGTAACGCAATCACAGCGATTCTGTTCTCTTTATCACCCCACTTCATTTCAATATCGCAAAATAATAAACAATGTAATGGTAACATGAGAAAAAACAATGAAAAATGACAGATTCCAAATTCAAATCGAATATTTTATTTATTTTTAATGAGCGGTTTTTATTTTGACAGTTCTACTAGTTTAAGAAAAATGCTGATAGATGGCATTAAGCCTAAGTAATATGTCAAGTCCTGTGTAAAATGTCAATTTCCGCTTTGTTTTTTGTTTGTTTACCTTTCAACTTTCTTTCTTTCACTTGCAATAGTTCATTAAATATTAATTGTGCCCTGAGAACTAAACTAAACATGGCTAGTCCATGCGTAGTACAATTTTGTAAAAATATAGGTAACCACCGCTTTCCCCAAGATGAAACTCGGAGATCAAGATGGATAGAGGCTATCAAACATGTAAAAACAGGACTAACTATAAGAAAAAATTTCTTCATATTATGTTTAACTCACTTTACGCCAGCAGATTTCATCTCTTCGTCATCACATTTGGCAAGAGCCCCAAGAGGTAAAATATTTATCATAATGTGCAATAAGAAATAATAATAAAGTTTATTGACATTAGACTTAAATTAGTTACATTTTTTTAATTTCTTAACCTAAATATATGTATATCTTTATGTTTGTTACCTATATTGGGTATCATAACTTAATGGAAACATACTACAGTAAGTACCTACCTTAGGAGTTCATACCTAAAAAACCAAACTTTTGTTTGCAGCTCATCGCCTAAAAATACTTAAAAGAAAAGCTGTTCCTTCTATATTCCCATGGAATGAAGCTTGTCAGCAATCTAACCAGCTCCAGCAGCAGTCAGAGCCAATGTTTAATTCAACTGCAGTTCAGGCTACCTAATCTCAATATATATTTTTTTGACATATTACATTATGCAAGCGCCATCTTACGGTAGTCACTGTACCTAAAAGTGACACTTCGAAAAGCCCTCATTGTAACAGTATTTATGGCCAGACTAGGTATAAGTCTTTATTAATATTTGTTTACGCACGTCGGCGGCCCCGTATAATTGAAACGGGGTAGCTACGCCCCTGCCAGTATTGAACTAAACGCACGCTTTCTACTGCGGCGAGTAAATTATAATTTTGGGCATTTATAAATTAAGGGTAACACTAAGATAGTAATATCCACACGCATAGTAACCTAACCACCTAATTAAGTTATCAAAATTACACAAGTCGATAAACATCTTAAAGTGAATGCATGCAATCAGTTTAGCTTAATACACCGCAACGACAAACGTAGCCATTAGCTGGACGTATAATTCGTATCCTCTTAACTGCTGGACTGGCTTTGGCCATTTTGTGCCAATTAACCGTGTCCGCCATTAAACAGCACCTGAAGCCCGCGCCACATATGAATCGAGTTAGCGACGAAACTTCCAACGAATAACACAGGCTTTAATTTTAATGAGGAATATGTGCTCTGCATAATGACGATTTAACCGTATCATTGTAACGCTTTTGTTTTTTTATTAAATCGAGGTTTTATAATTTTTAGGGTTAAGACATTATACCGTACCCAAAATAGACAACGGGACTTTATTACTAAGACTTCGCAGTTGTCCGTCAGTCTGTATGTCTGTCTCAAGGACCGTGACAGGTGGACAGTTGAAATTGCTAGTGATGTATTTCGCTTGGCGCTATTAAGCGCTAACTAAAAAACGCAACAAATACTAAAAAAACTACATTAAATATTAAAGGGGGCTCCCATACAACACGCGTGATTATTTTTGCATTTTACACGGAACCCTACGAGTCCAGCTCGCACTTGGCTGGTTTTGCCTACATTTTTCTACTCAATCTAAAAAAAGTCTATATGAAACACAAGCTTTAAGTTCTTTTTTAGTTATAGAAAATATAACAAATAGTTTACCAAGAAATATATAATATTATATCACATGACGTGAAGGTTAATTTAAAATTGTATGTGAGATACTTAAAGTCTTTAAAATAATATGAACATTTTGTTTAAATTATCATATTTAACTACTTACTTCTACTTGAAATTATTATAATTAATCAAGTTAATAGACAAAGTGTAATTACTAAAAAAATTAAAAATATACCTCGATTAAATTATGCCTTCAAATTAAACGTTTTATCGTGTGAATCTCCTCGCTGGTTATAACAACGTGCATGTGCTCGAATAATCATAAATTAACCGTTAAAAGTTATTTTATAAAAAGAAAAATAATTCAAATAGCGCAGAGGCAAATAAATTATAACATTAACATTGTCACATAATATATTCTCGGCCTGGCTCTACTTTTATATTCTAGGGCATAAAAGAATTCGAATGCAAATCTACCTACATCATTTATTAACTTCAAAATTATTAAAAGCATCAATGATCACTTTACACATTTAGCATTACAAGCCTACTAGTAGTATGCTACTACTACTTCTAGAAACGATCACCTGTTTCACTTATGGCAGAAGAATCTTTTTTTTTTCTTTTTTTTTTGGCCTGCACGGTTTGCGCGTCAGCCATGCAAAAATATAAGAATGTTTTGTCAAAGATACTATGGATAGAGTGGCTTTAAATTCAATGCTTTAACTTGCCCAAATGAGAGAAATAAAATACTTTAACTTTTTAAAACATTGAAAGTATTATAATAAATATTATATTATTTCCTTAATATGGTATATATTTATGGTATAATTACCATAAATTTCAAATTTTTATTTTATTTTATCTAATTCATTGTATATCAATATTTTTAAAAGAAAAAATTTGGCGACCCTTTTTTTAAAAGGTGGCACTCGTGTGATTTTCTTACGCCGGTTCTTCTCGGCGGGTTAGGGTTCCGAACCGGTGGTAATTCATTTTCAAAATTGACTTTCAAAAAACAAACTTTATGTTTTTATTTTTAATAAAAACCTTTTTATTTAGATATCTTTCTGTATATTTTTTTTATTTACAGTAATCGAAACACAACAGTACAGAAAGACTGGGTCGACAAGTCAGCGGCTTTTTGTGGCTAAATCAAATCGCGCTGGCCGTCTCTCGTGAAGTACGGCACGGCTAGACTTAAAAGATGAATAAAAACCTACCTACCTACAGCTATATACTAACTAGTGTCTATATAGTGACTAGACTAGACTATCCAGCCATTCGCCAACAAGTACCGAGAATTCGACGCCTTCGTGGTCTAGTGGTTCATAGCTTGGTTCTTGAGGTCGAGGTCGAATCCCGCCGAGGGAATAAAAAGCTTTAAATGTTCCTGAGTCCTGGATGTGTGTTAAATTTGTGTATATATGTTTATAGTGTAAAAGTATTAAATATATTTCCGTTCTCTGGTTCCTGTAACACAAGTTCTTCGGATACTTAGCTCGGCCAGATTGACGTGGTGTGAAGCGTTGAAAAAATAATTGATTAGATATGTATCTACAGAACCCTGTGCTTAGAATCACTTCGCACTTGGCCACGCTATATTTAAACATTTGAATCTAGAAATCTAGAAAAAGAAATTATTTATCAGAATAAAGTGTGTAGCTACATAATTATGATCAAATTACATGTGTATGTATATAATTTGTTTCTAACTCCTTTAACGAAAAAACCCTTTTTCTTAAACTACTTTACGTATCTGGAAAAGACAAAAATCCTTAATTATTATAATTTGTCCTTACATGATATCTTAAAACTAGTTTCATCTCTCTCTTACTTGTAACTAGCGATGTTATTAAAAATGTAATCCGCGGTCTATATTTAAAAACGTACATGTTAAAAAGGTTTCACAGTAATCCATCATTGGATAATGAGCGGCGAACTTTTAGAATATATTCGATAACGCGATAATTAAGAACCCCGTAAAAAACGAAATAAAAAGATCACCACAGACAGAGACATTATTAGATACGAACAAATAGATCATGAGTATTATTATGTTGTCACTTGGCGATGGGAGTTGGAAATAAAGTAAGCGGCCAATCAGTATGATAGTTTTTTTGATAGAAGATACAGATAAGTTAACACTTTACACTTGGCATTTAGGAAAGTTATGTACAACAATTACCACACATGCAAGAAAATTTATAAGGAATTCTTCAACCCGTTATATTATAGCCTTTAATTAGCAGAGCAATTCATAAGTTAAGTAAACATTACTTTTGTTTACTAATTACACGAATAATACACGAATGTGGGTTTGAAGTGGAGTTGAAGAAAATGTAAAAGGAAAACTTTTTAAACCTTTTTAAAAATGAATGTAAACAGATGAGTATGAAATTTTGCGAAAAATTTTATCTGGAGCACCGTTATCCATACAATTTTTTTTTTAAATAATGTCGAAACTATCAACAACATACACTATCTCAGATTATTACTCACAACCATACAATTCTGTTCTACGTTGGCGTTTGTCAATCTAACACAAATAATAAAAACTATGATAAACTATGACACCATCATAAAAATTATGATAAAATCCTTCTCTAACTTAACGTAGATCTATGACCGACATCACCGACACTCTATAAAGTAACCATTGTAATTCTGTTAAGATTGCGATCGGCGGTGCACGTAGAGGGTAATTGTTTAACTAATTAAAATGTCACAATAACGTATGCTCCATATTTTAATCCGTCGAGGAGGCAAGTACTTACTAATAAAGATGCAGGTGTCGGCCACCTGCTGCATAGAGTAGGTGTACCTACTTAGTGCTAGCTCAAACACTACCGCACTAGCTAACACTCGATATATGTAGTAGATAAGATATTATAATTAACGAATTTATTTAAGGCTTTCCCTGATAAAGTATACCAACATTAAGGGGCACCACAGACAGCAAAGTTACTATATTTAATGTTAAGATAAAATATAACTGGCTATTTTGTATGAACTATCAGAGGCGACTAAAATATTATATTATAATTTATATTACAATACATCTAATGTGCTTGTTTCTTATGATAATATAAGGTGTGTAACTTAGCTTCCTTCTAGTAAGCTTAGTTACTTTTTAATATAGCTGAGATGTCAATATATTGATCGCTAAATTGCATGTTAGTTGTTTTAAATTAAGCGTTACTGCCAGAACCTGTGACTATGATTGACTGGTGTGGTTGCATCCAGCGGCATCTTAATATATTGTCATTTTTTTAATTCCCGACAAAAACATAGGATGTTAACGTAACGTGTGTGTATGTGTGTGTATCTGTCTGTGGTATCGTAGCTTGTGACCGCAAATGTTCTTAGCTGTGATTATCAGCATCAGTTCGCACACTGTTTGGAAAATCTTTGGTTACATAAACTTTTTATAAGCCTGGAAGAATAATTATAGATTATTTCACATTATTATATCACTGATTAAAGCTAAGTACATATTTAATGAATAAAATTTTCCAAAGAAAAATATAGCAACTTTAACAATAGAGACATTTAGTACGCGTTCTTTGTGTGCACAAATCGAATTAAATCAGTTAGTGAGTAGAATCGCTTCTTAGCACGAATGGCCAACACCGGGTATTATTAAAAGCAATGATGATAAAGAACGTGTAATTTATCCGTAATTAATACGAGACTGTGACGGGCGTGAGGAAAGCTTTCGATTCGCATGCGGGGGCATTTACTAATACGGCTTTAAGGCTCCACTCACATTGGCGCAGAGTCGAAGTGAAGACACACAGCATAATATTTAACTCTATGTTAGTATTGTTAAGGTACAAATTTGTAAAACAGAAATGTTTAAATGAAACGGAAATAGTGACAAACGTAGACGCGCGTGATAAACGAAGACGCGTCTACACTATTGTATTTCTATACACCAAATTTGGACCTTAATAATATGTACTGTAATAATATATATATATATGAAAATTATACTACAACTAGTTGTCCCGTCTGGAGTCTCGCCACAAGGACAACTTCAGTTCCTTTGTGGTGAAAGTACCGGTGGATCTTCAGTCGACCTTCGAGGCGGAGGAGTTCTGGCCGACGGTTGTGGTCTACCGAAGGTTACGGGGCAGACTCCGGAATGAAGCGCGCTACATGTCGCCGACAACACGTGTAGTGTAGTTAGTTGTTAAGTAACTTAAATATTTTTGTTAGTCTTTAAGGTTAATATGGGTCTATGAAGCCCGAAATAAATGGTATTTAATTTAATTAAAACCTTCCGCGAGAACCATAGGTGAGAACAGCATGAAGATCGATGCAGTACGAGTAAGTAGGTACTATTTTGGTTTATCGCGAACAGAGAGACAGACTACAAACGCGGCGAAGGACTATCTTTGAACGAATTGAAAGATTACTCTGCGCTAATGTCTATACATTACACGGTGACTATAAGTCATTAATTTTATGTAAAAAGGTACATTTTAATCGCAAGTCAAAACACGGGTACGTTAGGATTCGTTGGGACGAAATTCAAAAGTCCAATATGACATGTGGATTCGAAATAAGTGTGACCAAGAAATCGAAAAAAACGTCGCAGGAACTCCATTTGGGAAGCGGTCGCAGGTTGACATGTAAATTGAATTGCATTGTCAGTCGTGCTTTTGGATGTCGCTTGGCTCGTGTGGTTTTTTCCCATGTTACAGGGACCAGGGTACACTTGACAGTTTTGTACGTACTACTCTAAATAGGTGATAGAAATAATCTAATGTTTGTGTTGTGTCTTTATGTATACCATACAAACTTGACGCCTACCACTAGGTACTACCCAAAATAGGTGGTATAACATATGAGGGGTATAATACCAAAATCCGCTATAGTGCTTCCGGACCAAATTTGAGTTAGTAGCACCGTTGGAAACCTCGTAAAAAATGCTTTAAAATGCTTGGCTAGTTTCGTACCAAAACCCGCTAAAACATACAGAAATCTGCCCACCAAAAATAGATTCAAAATTAAAAGCCCCTATAACAGTGCATACCAGTATAAAAATCCGAGTAAGCTTAAACGTTTTTTGTATCCTGTGATATTTTTGAAAATTACGTTTTAGTGGGTTCTGATACTATACTCCTTATATCTGTGTGCTGTTCTGCTATAATAATAGTATCTATGGAGGCTATCACATCACGTCAATCCCGTGCTTAATTCTGGAAGAACTACAAGACCAGGCAGTGGATATATATCGGAGTGATACATATATTAAAATTTTGTATTATAATTTATGGTATTATGATACCTATAATATATGTTACGGTAAATCTGATTAATTGAAAATTATTAATATTTTTACAAAATTATTAATAATAACCACATGTTTAGGGAAATGTGAATAAACGATCGAAATTTATTACTTTTAGTAGTAATTATTAATAATTCACGACACATATTGGTAAAAGTTATTCTGTATATTTAAAATTCGTATTTTTGTATGAAGATTCGACCAATTTTGAGGTAATTTTGAGGTAGTTTTTTTTTACTAATAGGCCTTTAAAGTCATGCCATAACTACTAGTCAAATAATATACGATTTTGAGAAGTTTTTATTTTAGTTCAATTACTTATTTTCTCTGAAAAAGAGTTAAACGGGCAGAGTTCGCTTCTGGCACTCGCCGGCCGCTGCCGCGGTACGCTTCGCTCGGCTCGTGCGCATGTCTCACCTTACCTAACCTAGCCATTTTTATTCTAGTTCAATCACCTATTTTCCGTAACTAGAGTGAATCGGGCAGAATTCGCTTCTGGCAATGAATTAAATAGAATATTTTTGCATTTCAGCAACAACAAATAACGCGCGCGCTTTTAAAACAATAACACCGAGCCACTGCACCCCCCCCCCCCCGCACTTCTCGCACGTCGCACACACCGCCCCGCCCCGCAACCCTTGGCCACTTATTACATTTATCACTACTCGGGTTAAATTATTAATAAAAACCGACAAATGTGATTAATTTATCACTATAACCTCGACTTTCGGTAATTATTAATAATAATAGATAATTATTAATAATCTTCAATTATTCACTCTTACCGTAACATATACATCCATGACCCAGGAATATAAAAATTTTTGCTTCTTCCGCGATATTAAAATTCGCGATCTTGATGCGCTTACCACTAAACCACAGAGGCCGTAAAATATATCTCAATTTAATTATTTTTGAGTACTGAATGCTTCGATCAACAATACACTAGAATCTAGATATATTGTCAGCACAAGAAAGCCGTGTCGGCGAATATCAGCTAACTTTTCATGTTATTTTATTAAGTCCGTTTCGTTTCGTTACATCAGCACATGTGACAATGCCGCGAAGGTATAAATTTAGATTTTAAAAAAATTCAAATAATTAGCGATTTCCAATCACCAAATCTACTTTGAAATGTTTTAAAACTTTTGTATCATTCCGTTATTTCCGTTATTAATCGAATGTATTGGCATAACCCACGCGGACAGATTTTAGCCTCATTTTTGTAGGGGACGTTATATACTTATATATTGTTGATCGAATATATTAGTATATTGTTGATCGAAGAGTAAATGCTATAAATTCTCAACTCCGATAATTAACATAAAAATTGTTTTATGTTAATTATCGGTTATCCAATAATGTCGAAAGATGTGGTATCTCCTGTCGATGAAAATGCAAAACTTTTTTTTTCATAATATTTAATATTGATTAAATAAGAAGTAATATTTAATATTAATTACATATTACATTTGAAACATTTCGTAAAGCATTTTTACCGACAGGAGGTGGTATAGCTTTCGACATCATTACGCACGCACAACCCTCACATGTCCCGCATTAGTAGCGGCGCACGCGGCGACGTTCCAATACCGTTTGAGCAGCGCCGCTGATGTTGTCTCGCTATCAACCATCGCCTATGAATGGAAGACGCTTGTTATTGAAAAAACCTTCACACGTCAAAGATATGTCTGACGATTGTAAGAACTCTCTCGAACCATTACGGTTGCATTCGGAATCGGGATGCAAATATTTTTAATCGTTTTGGAATTTAAGAATTGTTCGATATATTTGTATTAATATACTTTCGTAATGATTTACGTATATTGTTTATACTTTTTAGATATTTTGATATTTGCCTGAGTATTTCTATGACGTTAATAGGTAGACACTTTTGCATCGAATTATTTAAATGCACTCGATTGGTTGACAATTTTATCGACTGTGCGCAAAAGCTACGTAAACCAATACATACTACATGTTGTTCGCTTAGACGTAATGACGTAAACAGTCACACAAGTTGTAAATTACATCCACATTATTTGATTAGTCAGCAGATTAGCGTTAGTCCACACCGAGACGCAAACGGTGCGGAATTGTGTGGTTAATAAATTCAAATATTTAATGTATAAAACAAACTTTATTTACTTGTTGCTTGCATGTTATAATAATTTTTAGGTTACACGATGCTGCGCCGCGAAGCCTCGTCGCGAGTATAAACTCAGTATAAATTGGTTCTTATACATGGTCCATATTAAGCCGAATATAGTGTGAAGAGAATTACGCGTAAAGCATTTTTTGTTTTGGCACCTCATATAAATTATTTACCATAACGCGACAAACCACGATTAAAGATCTCCAGAAAAATCACAAAACAGATGAGTTTCAATCCTGGTCTGGTCTTAGGTCAATGACCAGTGCGTTCGTGTGTATAGACTAGGAGCCCGCGAGCCCCAGCATAGTAAGATTCACTCCTTGTGCTCATTTTAGACCTTTGAATTATTATTTTTTTGTTATATTAATAGTCAGGGTTCCCCCATACATTGTTTTCACTTGATTAGTATCAGGCAATTTTTTCTTGAGTGGCTTCATTTTGTATGTAATTTATATGAGGTGCCAAAACAAAACATGCTCTTCACACTATATTCGGCTTATTATATGAACCATGAATCATTCTGTATTTAATAGATTTTGTTTCTGCAAAGCTAATTAAAGTGTCATTTTAGAACTACGCCGAAGAACTTTAGCTTTTGATCACCTACGGCCGGTTTCATTTATCTTATCTAAAAAACCAAACAATATAATAGAAATCCCATTTATCTTTTAGCTATAGAAATATAGGTTATTAAAACCGGCCGTTAGAGGTTAGTCAAATAATGCATAAAGCATTAATATGCTTGTGTTAATACACGCCTATAAAAGTGAAAAGAAATGAGTGATTTGCACAAAAGCACTTTCAGATTTCATAATGTTGTTTGATATGGTTACCTAAGAAAAACATGTCTCAAATGTTGAATAAGTGTGGAGAACCACGAGAGAACTTTGCACGTACAGTGTACAGAACACAGCCCGAGCCGCGTCCTGATTTAATAAAGACGAAGCGCATAGATATTAGGACGCTGTTGCCCGACCAATTCTTCTACTATTTTATTCCTGCGCTATACATCGCTGTATTTTTGCCTTCTAACTAATACGTTTTTATTTAATTTGAATATTTACACTACTGATCAGCGTGTAGGTATACGAGTATAATGCTGTCTTTGTTAAAACGAATGTTCCAACGAATCAGAAATAGATAGCAATATTTATTTATTGTAAGTCTTTTGCCTCTTGAACCGGTGGTAGCCTTTTTGTTGACTTTCCGAAAATAGCTTGTTAAGTTTCATTTGGAAATAAAATATTTAGAATTTTGAATTTTGAATTCTTAAAGATAGAAAAAAATATAGTAATACTAGTATAATAATACTTTAAGGGCTACACTAACCGTCCATCCTGAAAATCATATCAAATCCTATTTAGATCAAATGAGCAAGCCTTCCTTGACTTTATAAGTAC
Organism: Celastrina argiolus; assembly: GCA_905187575.2. Taxonomy (NCBI): domain Eukaryota; kingdom Metazoa; phylum Arthropoda; class Insecta; order Lepidoptera; family Lycaenidae; genus Celastrina; species Celastrina argiolus. Next base: position 11,404,045 of record LR994581.1, read on the forward strand.
ACTTACTCTTTTCTATGAACGATAAGTAGACTAACTTTTAACAATTGAAACTAATACAATATTCCTAGATCAAAATAAGTAATGTAGACTGCGGTGGTGAGGCGAGTGAGCCTGCTATACTAGCAGTGCCCGCGACTTTGTCCGCATTAAATATTTAAATATAACTTTTCATTTTGAAACATTCTTCATTGGTAATCTGCTTCTATTGGTCTTAGCGTGACTATATAAAGCATACAGTTTTATATAGTCACGCTAAACTTCCCTCGTTAAATGAGCTAGCTACAACACCGTAAGATTTTTTTGGGATTTTTTTTTATTCCAGCCCGCAGTTTTCAGATTAGCGCGTTTAAGCAAACATCTGAACTGAACAAACAAACAAAATCTTAAGCTTCGTAATATTAATATAGATTGTCTATTGGGTTCGCCCACGTATGCGCGGCGCGGCGCGGCGGTGCGGCGGTGTGCGGCGGTGTGCGGCGGCGTGCGCGGTCGTGCGCCGCTGTGGTCGTTTTGCGTCGCCGTCGTGACTCGCGACCGTGCGCGCGCGCTCGTCACGCCGCGCCCCGACCGCACTATTTTATCGCATTAATTATTTGGAAAACGATTCCCCTAGACCTAGCATTCTTGGGCCGACATGTTTGTGGGAAAAAAATGCCGCATTAACCGTTGTTTTTAATTAAGTTACGAACACTTCTTTTGTTTAAGCTAGCATAGCATAACTTTGTCTATAGTGGATTTAGAGTCTGGATTCTCTACTTTATTGATATTATCTAATTTGTGATCTTATTCATGAAAACAAAATATATGAGAGTTCAATAAGAATACAAAAAATATTTACCTTATAAATATTTAAATGAAATAAATGCGAGGCAAGTTCAGCATTGGTTATTTATAAAACAAGCGCCGCCCGTCACTACAAGGTGTAGTACTACCGCCGCGTGCAGGCTTGCAGATGTTATCAACACAAACATTAAGTAAGAGATGCCTTTTACGCTATCGCTATCAAATCATTAATTAAGTTCACAACTAAAATGTAATAATACTAGCTGACCCGTGCCCACTTCGTTGAGCATACAAACAGTTTGTGATGAAAATCCAATTAGGTACATCGCGGAACCCACACCGCATAACCCGCAACTCGGAACCCGCAACTCGGAACCCGCAACGCGGAACGAACAACCCTTTTCACTTAGGAGTATGGAAAATAGATAGTAGCCGATTCTCAGACCTACTGAATACCCATTTAAAATTTGGTAAAAATCGGTAAAGCCGTTTCGGAGGACTAACATTGTGACATGGAAATTTTATATGTAAGATAATAACTTCACATTGGATTCTTCGTTAAAATTGTATACATAACAGTAACGTTCGTCGCCTCTGTACTTATACATGTATTGATCCTTTAAACTAGACGTAGATTTAACATGTCTAGGCAGTAGTAAAAACAAACTGACCAAAGTACAACTCACGTGGAAGTAGGTACAACATATAGCCTTAAACTCGAATACCAGGCATTGACAGCTATATGGTGATCAAAATTTTAACATGTAGATAATAATAAATTCCCGGTACTAAATAGTACAACTAAGCATTAAAAACAAATAACTGTTGAGCGTGCGTGCATTACCTTTGTTGTTCATTGCAAGAAAACTAAAGGCGACTTCATAATAAAATGTTATCGACCTGAAATGTATGTAATAGTATTCAAAATAAAATGATGCTTTAATGTAACAATTCAAAACAGGTTTTAAATAATTAGTTTAAATCAGAATTAATAAAAAAAAACACTCAGAAAATTTACTACATTTAAATAAAATTATTTAATAAACATTTTGTAAAATAAACAATGATGATATATACTTTCAGTTTCCTCGTTATAAAACATTGCAAAACCCTACCAAAACGCAGCCAACAAAACTTGTTTATTTGTTTTAATTATCTCTTGCGAGCACAGCCTTACGTATGATTACTCGAGGCGCATGCAAAAACGAGGAACTTTGTACGCTCGCGCTAGTAAAATGGCCACAAAGTGGAAGCTAGCATACAATACAAATAGCTCAGAGCAGTTCGCGACTAACGCTATATTTATATGAAATATCTCCTGAGCCTTCCCATGGCGAAATTGACTAAGGTTACGAGCGCGCCGTTATCCTGCAGGGATCCTAAACCTTTCGTGAGAGCCCGTAATAAAATGCTCCAACAAGTAACTATAATATTTTTGTAACTATTATATTATTACCTAAATAGTTGGGTCTCGCAATAGCTTGTGTTTACTTGAACAGATTTACTGTTTGTATTTAGAATAGATTAATTATTGTTGAATCATAATTCAATAAATAAATAAATGAGACAAATAACGCAAGAATGTGGTAAAATCTCGTAATTTTAAATTACAAAATTTACGTTTATAGGTTGATACCTGTGAGAACACATCTACTAATTTACAGAGGGTTTACCTTAAATTTAAGTAGATTCTACAAGTGAAGGATTATTTAAGATCTCATATTATGTAGGTGCATAAGCAGTATATAAATACTCACTGTTACCGATGTAAAATAATCCGTCACTCATAGAATCTACCTAAATTTTAAATAAACCCTCTGTAACATAGTAGATATGTTCTGATTGCTCACCGAGCTGTCCCGTTACTGAGCAGACTGGATAATCTTCTCTCCCGAGTCCGGTAAGAAAAATGCAGTGGAAAAGTAAAGTTGCAAAAGAAGATAATGTGTGAGTAATAAAAATGCAGTTTGATAATTAGTTTCAAATAAAGTAAATGCTGTAACTTCTTTGCTTGAGTGGAAGAATGGGATATAATCTCCTTATATTTTAAAATAATAATTTATATACATTATTGTAGACTTTCTGTATCAAAATACAGAAAGTCTACAATCATGTATATATAAATCAAACCAAAAACGATGCACATGTCTACTACATTAATAGTAGTAGACGAAATTATATTTTAGCCAAATTCCTATCGCTAAGTGCGACGACGATGTTCTATTATAAAAATTAGACATACACATCGTTTTTGGTTTAAGTATGCAAGTTCCAATTTTATTCCCAACCTACAAGGTGTAAAATAAATTAGTGATAATACGGGTGTGTAATGTGTATGTACCTCCTATGTAGAGTGTACTGTGTAAGGACCAGCTCTGAAAGACTTACTTTTGACTTTCATGTTTATATAAGAAACGCCCCAACATCATAAATTTTTCCATACAATAATTTTAAAAAAGTGCCTCTTTCAGCACAGTAAACACTATATATAAGACCCATACACACCCTAAATTATTATCACTCATTAATAGTATAGCCTGTGTAATATATAACTCTCAAATTATTATTATTATATTAAAGAATCTATGTAAAACAAAGAATTTCTACATGATTAAATATAAGCACAATATTATAGTAAGCGGAGGCTAACAGCGAAGCCTGAAGCAATACGAGATACAGAGCCCAGGGAAAGGCAGTCCCCCGTTATCTAACCTGGCAAGAGAGGTTGGCACTTCTTTTATCTCCCCTGCCCTGCCCAATTGGATGTTACACTGAGGAGTTTATGTTACCAACGCAAATGCTGACAAACAGTATTTACTGTAGACTAAAATACAGCTATACCATTTTAATTTAAATGTTCGTATTTAACTAACGAATATTTTGCTTTATAGTAGTGTTAAATCAACCTCGCATGCATTAAACATTGATAATTTTAATGAAACCATTTTCATGGAATTGTTTCAGGAATGTATTACGATAAATGTAACTGCTGAAAATCACGATTAATATAAAATAATCAAGATGGCTCCATTTTCATGAATAACTCCGAGCGTATCTCACGAACGTCGCCAAGTTATATAAATGTCGATGCACTTTATTTATTAAATTATTCATATTCATAAAAGTTTCTAGACTAGAAGTAAATATACATTATTTATGTCTGCGTAATGCAATTCATAGTGTGCTCGTTATATTACGTCAAGACATATCAGAATCATCTTAGAAGTCCGTTGAACTCTTTTATATGATTTAATATAAACGCTACATAACATTTCTGTTCGTGTATTTTAAGTTTAAATAACTTCAAATTCTGTATATTCTTTAAAAGTACGATTGCATTTTCAATGCGAACGACTAATGTCGTTATACTAATGTGTAAAGTAATACGAGACGTCTACGGCGTAGCTGCGTAGCGCGTAGGTCTACGGCCGGCTGTTGAACCCGGCCGCGCCGAATTTGCGCCCGCCTGCACCCACCCGCACCCCCCGCGCCCGTCTGCACCTACACCCTGTCAGTTCAACGGAACGCACCCACATCTAATGCTCACCTAAACATTAATTAAAACCAAACTTCCAAATCGCATCGTTCATATAATATGCTATGTGCATACTCGTTTAGGTAGATATTTTAATTAATGTTCCTGTTATTCGTTTCGTTCATTGACGTAAGAAGATTTCAATTTTCTTATTTGTGTATGAATAACATTTTGGACCTATGCAACACTCTGTCGCGCTGGTCCAGATGCAACAAAAAGCTTAAGTCTTATACACTATATTTTCTAAGACTTGAGTTTGTTTATTATGTTTTCCCTTAAACCTTTTAAAGGTTTTAAGTTACTTACGGATTTAGCACTAGCAATAATAGATGAGTCGAAGTATGTCTTAATATATTCTGAAACTAAATTTAATGTTTAATGTGACACAAGCTCCAGCTAAAATATCTAAGTGGCTTGAACAATCTACCCCCGTAATCCAGTAATCAATTAGTCGGGATTCTAGCTGAGACGCCTTTGTTCGAAATTAAGCGTTACGTAACAGGTAAATTGTGAGACTCTACTAAGTGACTAATTTAAGTGTTTGAAATACGAACGACCTACATCGCTGCTACGTGCACATACGAGAATGTACAGTCGGTCTCAATAGAAACTTTAATCATTCTGACAATACAAATTTAGCCAATGTAATTTTCTTTATACAAATTACTAAGACTTTAGACGACGCATAGAGTCGAGCGTCGTATATTTTCGCGTCCATCCCATTAGCATATTCTTCTCAATTTTCTAATTAACCGACTTCCAAAAAAGGTGGCGGTTTTCAATTCGTCCTGTTTTTATGTATACACCTATTACTCTGACGTTCATGATGCAATTTGCGTGACTCTTTTTTTATTAGGATACAAATGATGATTATGCATATAGTATGTAGCGAGCGACTGATGGCGCTCGTTATGTCTTTCCTAGTAAATGTATAGAAAAGTGACGTGTCGTGACCCTTTAACTCCATGCGAAGAGTTTGAGACATGATCTGCCAAATAGCATTATCTTAATGAAGGGTAAGGTCATCAATTTCGGCATAGAAGTCAATATCACTTGACCAATATTTGTTTATATTACTTTTGGCCATTGGAAATTTGGAACAGACTGTTCGATAGAATCATTGATGAAATGGATATGAAATTTCGGATACGGATATGGATATTAAATTATTTCGGATTGTCCGTATGTTTCGGATAATTTCGGTTACGGATATTACATTTTTACATAGCAAAACTTTAATTTCGGATTCGGTTATGGATATTCGGTTACGGTTATGGATATTTTTTTAATATCGGATATCCGATAGTTTCTGTTACGGTTACGGATCTCCCTAACATCCCTGGTTCGAATATAAATATCCAGCTTAAGATTAGCTATCGTTTGTATCGGGCGATGAGTCGTGGCGTGATAGATTATCGCATTTCTTCCTCGGGCAGGGATCGTCGACCGTCGGCTCGGGGGCGGGCGGCGGGCGGCGGGCGTCATTGCCCTGTCAACTGAACAATACTCGGCAGACGACGTTGCACCGATACGAAATGGCTCCGAATTAGAGAGTTCGCCGAACTGAGACACTCGCAAGTAACGAGTCTAAACCAATTATTGTTACGCTCTCGTAATAGTTTGTTTATTTTGTTACATATATTATTAAAGCTATGCAGCTACTTAGGTAGTTAAAATGGTCAATCTGAAATTTTGGTTTTTCAGAAGTTACAAATGAAATTATTAAAGGTACCATGGAACTTTATCTGTTAGAGACTTAGAAGATCAATCGTTTGTCTTGACGAGTGAGTATTTTTCTTTAGGTACGGGGTATTATGCTGCAGCTAGAATTTCTAAAAAAGAATTGCGTATTACTTTTTTGATAAGAAATATCTATATACAGGCTGTAAAATTAATGAGTAATAATAATTAAGGGCATGTATGGGTCCCGTATAATAGAGTTTACTGTGAAAGTACCAGCGTTGAAAGAGGTCTTTTTTTTTAATTATTATGATGTTGGTTATTTCTCATACCAACATGAAAGGCAAAAATAAGTCATTCAGCCCTGGTACCTTCACAGTAAACTCTACATAGGAGGCACATTGTATACAGTCAGCTTGGTCTTTACCCAACTACGACAGAAGGAGGGTTGTTTTTGAGTGTATGTAATGTATGTATGTATCGTTGTTTGGCATGCTCTGCAGCATGAATGGCTTGATGGATGTTAACTTAAGAGGTCTCGTTAAAAGTGTTAACTGTGAGTGTAACACTGGGTATATCAAAATATATTAAAAACAAAATGGCGGATTTTGGCGCCTAATTAAAATGTAAGTTTAGTATTTTTTTTAATTAGGTACACAGAAACGCAAGCGAATGTTTTAGTTACTTAATTACCGTCTGTTCAAGTTTATTTAACCATAATTTATGTATTCGATCATAATATTTAATCGAACGTTATGAGCTTACAACTCCTACATATTATTATCATTACATTATAATTTGTATTAAATTCTAGTGATTTAAAGCAACACAAGTTATGGCCATACACCACGGTTCCATGGTTAGTACAGCGAAGTGGAACTAAACTATAAAATTTTTTTAAACGAACTTGAATAGTCTGAAGATATAATTACTTTGTATTTACACATTTCAATTAGAGCCGTATTTCTTATCTATACATATAATAAATCTGTAGAGGGGTCATGTCTGTACATTAAGAATATTTAAGTGAAAATTAAAAAAAAGGGGGTCTGTAAAAGCCACAGAACCTAAAAATAACATTTTTGAAAAAAATGTCTGTCTGTCTGTCTGTCTGTCTGTCTGTCTGTCCGTATGGGAATGTTTGTCGTCGCATCACGCAAAAACCACTGTATGGAATGAAATGAAATTTGGCAGGCAGGTAGCTTACAACCCGAAGAGCATTATTGGAAATTATTATCCCGAAAAACGAAAGGGTTCCCGTGGGATCTTCAAAAAATTGTAGGTACCTATTTGACGGTATTTCAGCCAAACTACTCAACGTATTTAAATGAAATTTAGCATGCAGATAGTTTATGACCTGAAGAGCATTATTGGAAATTATAATCCCGAAAAATGAAAGAGTTCCCGTGGGATCTTCAAAAAATTATAGCTACCTATTTGACGGTATTTCAGCCAAACTACTCAACATATTTAAATGAAATTTGGCAGGCAGGTAGCTTACGACCTGAAGAGCACTATCGGAAATTATTACCCCGAAAAACGAAAGGGTTCCCGTGGGATCTTCAAAAAATTGTAGCTACCTATTTGACGGTATTTCAGCCAAACTACTCAACGTATTTAAATGAAATTTGGCAGGCAGGTAGCTTATGATCTGAAAAGCATTACTAGAAATTATTATCCCGAAAAACGAAAGGGTTCCCGTGGGATCTTAAAAAAATTGTAGCTACCTATTTGACGGTATTTCAGCCAAACTACTCAACGTATTTAAATAAAATTTGGCAGGCAGGTAGCTTATGTCTTGAAGAGCATTATTGGAAATTATTATCCCGAAAAACGAAAGTGTTCCCGTGGGATCTTCAAAAAATTGTAGCTACCTATTTGACGGTATTTCAGCGAAACTACTCAATGTATTTAAATGAAATTTGGCAGCCAGGTAGCTTATGATATGAAAAGCATTACTGAAAATTATTATCCCGAGAAACGAAAGGGTTCCCGTGGGATCTTCAAAAAATTGTAGCTACCTATTTGACGGAATTTCAGCGAAACTACTCAACATATTTGAATGAAACTTGGCACAAAGGTAGATTGTAACATGAAATAACCTGCATGAAGTCTGATGATGGTGTCGTGAGGAATCGAGGGAACACCTTGAAATTTATAGGGACACTCATAGTTAATTTTGTATTTGTTTCGAGTAACATAAGCATATCCGACTAAAAACATTATTTTGAGTCTTTGAAGATATACGTTTGGAAATTATGCAGTGGCATATGTTTACAGTATAAGCGATGTCAAAATTTCCATCGCTATAGATATAGTGTTAACAATTACAATATGATGAAATAGGCTATATTATAGAACTCATAATATTGAGTTTGGCTGGTACCGAGTTTAATATTCTGAAAATTTGTATCTCATTTTATAGTCAATCTACTTGATATAATATAATTAGATAAACTTTTCTTCTTATATATATGTATATATTTATTAAAAAATTTCGCGCTGCTCTGGCTTACGCCAGAGCAGCGGTCGACTTTTTCTTTTCCTCTATTAATTTTATCTAATCGTTTTTGTTTTTCATTTTCCGTCTCAAGTAACCGTCGTCTGATCATTCGAGAATTATCCCTACTCAGTATACCCATCACTAAAAATCTTAAAATTAAACACTTTTAAACAAGGAAAAAACTACTTCAAAAGGTAAACTAAAAGGAACAATTAAATTTACTTCGCACAAAGTAATACTATAATTAATAATTATTAATAGTAATAAGTATAATTACTTAGGTTTTGCAAATACGATAAATAAAGTATAGGCGTAGGATAGTTGGCTTTCAAGATATGAGATATCATAGTTACATTTAAATTAGAAAATTTATGTCAATATAAGTAAGATTTATGTTTTTCATGATATTTTTATTTATTAGTTTTCAAGCTAGGGTACGACTTGGGTTTTTTCTTTCTTTTGGACTTTTGTTATTTTGTCGTCTAAAGGAAGTTAGTACTTTAACCGTCAAGTCCCAAAGTAGACTACATGTTTGTTAGCGTAGGTAATTAATATATAATAAGTTTTAATTGAATACTTCAAAACATTCATGACAAAAACGGCCAATATTTGGCAGTAAACTATTATTATTACTCCATCAGCGTACTTCTTTTGCCTGTGGACGTCTAATATATACAAAGAAGCATTACTATAAATTTGTGATTTTAAATATCCAAACGACAGTGTTCATAAACTAAAATTGTATTTAAGACGAATGGTCAAGCAAATGACCTTGAGTGTTTGGACGTGGAGCTAACGCCATCTATTTATGAATAGTAGTTCAATGTAGCGTGCATTAGGATGTCAAATTATATTTTCACTAGATGGCGCATTTAGCATATTTCTCTGAGTTGAGCAGAGTAATAATAAACAGAGGCTACATTTTATATACTAAATAATATATACTTAGATTATTTTTTTTATTTTATCCCCGTTTAACCCTTATTATTTGTATTAGTCGAGCCATTTTAGTAAGTTCAACTCAAATTCGAGATACCCAATTATAAGAAAAGTATAACAAAGAAATATGACCTTTGACCCTTGAAATTTAATAGTAGCGTACACCCTACCATATATATAGATTAATTTATGACTGCTAATTTATATACAGGGTGTCCCAAAAATCAACGATAAACCGAAAACGGGTGATAGGCCAAGTCATGACAGTTATGAGAAAAATGTGAAAAAAAATCTTTGTCATGTATTTTTCACATTATAAGGACTTTTAAAAATATCGGAAAAACTGACACCCTGTGATGGTCTTTCATGTCCTAAGACTACAAATATTACTTTTTTGTGATTTTTTTTTCGGTATTGTAGTCATGACTAACCCTTCTGTAAATCACAATTCATAATTTAAACATACCTGCCTCAGTTTTCAATAAAATGGTGTGTTTTGCCCAAGATTAAATTCAAAATAATTACTACACCCAACTTTAATCGTCTGTACTGTAAAAAAAAATTACTACAGTATTTTGGCAAGTAACTTTAAAAGATGGCGCATCTAATCTGGATTCCAAAATGGTATGATACTTGCTGGATTACTTCTTTGTTGAGGAAAAAAAATTTTTTTTAACGGAACCGGATGTTAGGCCAACTCTGTTTAAATTTTTAAAATGTTGGTATTAAGTTGTTATGTGACGACGATGAGTGACGTCATCTTGTCTAGAGTGAGCGAGACAGACAGTGACGCTCAGTGCGAGTGAGATAGATAGTGACGCCAACCCGACAACACAGTGATGAACGTGCAAAACTGCAGTACGTTACGATCTTTCGTTCATTGCGCATCTTTCTGTATCCGTATTGACTTCGTACTTACAACTGTGCTTCTGTTTATTGGACTTGATTTGCTTTGTGATTTGGTTTTATCTGCCCCGTTTCTGACGACCCTGGACTTGTTTTATTGTCGTATCTTCGGTTGTAGTGTGTGATTCCATTGTAGTGTGTTATCATGCCATCTCGATACACCGCACAAGAATACACCAATATGCATCTCATCTATGGAGAATGCTTATGCAACGCTAATGCTGCAGCTAGAATGTATCGTGAGAGATACCCAAACGCTGAGCGTCATCCTGATTATCGGGTATTTATTAACGTGCATCGGTCACTCTTAGAGGGTCGATTCCCTAATCAAAATACCAGCGAGGGAAGGCCTTTCATACCCTACGAGGACGAAGTGCTCGAGGCGGTCGAACAAGACCCGAGTATCTCAGTACGTGGGATTGAAGAGAACATCGGAGTGCCCAAAAGTACTGCACATCGTATTTTGCAAAAGAACCAGTTTCATCCTTACCATGTACAACGAGTACAAAGCCTGTTACCCCGAGACTACCCAGAGAGATTGCAATTTTGTCAAACGATGTTGCAGAGATACAGAGATGATCCGCGATTCTTTGAAAAAATTCTGTGGTCTGACGAATCCACGTTTAAAAAAGATGGTTACATGAACCTCCATAATTTGCACGAATGGCACGTGGATAATCCACATTTGATGCGGGAAGACAGATCGCAGTACCGGTTTAAGGTGAACATGTGGACGGGTATTTTGAATGGTACTGTTATTGGTCCATTTGAGCTACCGGAGAACTTAACTGCCGAGGTTTATTTGGACTTCTTACAGAACCAATTACCAGATTTGTTGGAAGAAGTGCCACTAAACATTTACGGCAGCATGTGGTACCAACAAGATGGCTGCCCAGCACATTACGCTCGCACAGTACGAGAGTTTCTCGACCGAGAATACCCCGATAGGTGGATTGGGCGGGGTGGTACAATTTCGTGGCCTGCCCGTTCACCTGATTTAAATCCCATTGATTTCTTTTATTGGGGAACAATAAAAGAAAAAGTGTACTCTAAACCAATTCGAGATTTAGCCGAGCTGCGCCAAAAAATTACAGAAGCTGCTGAACACATTAATTCAAGAAGATACGCCCGTCTTATTACGCGATCATTTTTAAGAAGATGTAGGGCTTGCATTAGAGCTGAAGGCAAACAGTTCGAACATTTGCTGTAAATCTTTGTAAATTAAAGTAATAACTGAAGAAATCCATTGACTGACTTTTATTTCGAACTTGCACCTAAAACTAACTAATTACATACTTGATAACAAGGTGGCGTCTGTTCTGTATCTCAACCACTCACATTTTCAAAAGAGCGTTGTATTCATACCTGAAAATTGAAGTCTTAAAAATGCCTACACTGCAATACAATTTTTTTTTAATAAAAAAGCACCCGCACTTAGCGTCACTGTCTGTCTCGCTCACTCTAGACAAGATGACGTCACTCATCGTCGTCACATAACAACTTAATACCAACATTTTAAAAATTTAAACAGAGTTGGCCTAACATCCGGTTCCGTTAAAAAAAATTTTTTTTCCTCAACAAAGAAGTAATCCAGCAAGTATCATACCATTTTGGAATCCAGATTAAATGCGCCATCTTTTAAAGTTACTTGCCAAAATACTGTAGTAATTTTTTTTTACAGTACAGACGATTAAACTTGGGTGTAGTAATTATTTTGAATTTAATCTTGGGCAAAACACACCATTTTATTGAAAACTGAGGCAGGTATGTTTAAATTATGAATTGTGATTTACAGAAGGGTTAGTCATGACTACAATACCGAAAAAAAAATCACAAAAAAGTAATATTTGTAGTCTTAGGACATGAAAGACCATCACAGGGTGTCAGTTTTTCCGATATTTTTAAAAGTCCTTATAATGTGAAAAATACATGACAAAGATTTTTTTTCACATTTTTCTCATAACTGTCATGACTTGGCCTATCCCCCGTTTTCGGTTTATCGTTGATTTTTGGGACACCTTGTATATATACAGCGTGTAAAAAGAGCAGTCACTATAACTTTCAGATACGATTATACTACCTTTCCTCATTTCGGAAATGTATTTTTTTTTATATATTTTTTTGTCAAAAACAAAAAAAAAATATTTTTTTACCATTTCTTAATTTAAAAAAAAAATACATTTCTAGAATGAGAAAAGGTAATATAATCATATCCCACAGTTATAGTGACTGCTCTTTTTATACTCTTTATATAATATATACAGGCTGTAAAAAGAGCAGTCACTACAACTTCGTGGGGGAATTACCAGGCAAGAGATATATGCATTGCTACTAGTCATTTGCTTTTAATCCACTGTTTTAAAAACTTTCAATAGGCAATCTACAATGTGCACAACACAGCGATCAGCTGATTACGCTGAGAGGTCTATAGCACGCGTAAGACGTTCATTACGTACTAGGGCAAAAATTATAAAATTTAATTATTTAATGCAGAACGTTGTTCCAAACAGTTTAGCCTTGCGACTAAAATAAATAGCAAAAAAAAAATTTTTTTTACAAAAAATAAAGTTTCTAGAATCAGTCGAGGTCCTATCTGGGGGCACGGGAGTGCCCCCGTCAAGACGAGCCAAGCGAAGCGCAAGGGCACTACCTACCTTTTCTCGAAAGGTTTCGTCGTTTTTTTGAACCCTCATAACTTTGCTTTGGATGATAATCATATCCCAAAGTTATAGTGACTGCTCTTTTTTTATACCCGTTATATTATATACATTTTGTTTAATTTTTTACAGTTTACTTCTTACACAGGAAACTTTTGTCTATCGATGATTCATACAGGATGTTACAAAAAAAAAATATTCATTTAAATAAACTTGTTTATTATTTTTGAAGTTAATTTTTTTCCTTGTTGGCAATGGGACTTGTTGGCTTGAATGGTAGGGGGCTAATTTTCTTTTTTTAGACTTTTTTTAATTTTTTTGTTGACAGCCTCTGTTATGTACTGTGGGTCTCTAATGGGTATATTTCTCAGATATCTAGGATCCACTAATTCTGGTAGTATGCAATCCATATAGAAGTCTTTCAGCTTTTTTTTCTGTCTTTCCTCGGCGTTTCTCTCTAAATGCTGGAGAATTCAAAAAATACTCTTTTTGAATTCTCCAGCATAATATCTTCAGCCATATCCGGTTTTGAGCAATTTTCCCCATAGTTTGTTCCATCTTGGGTCAATCTCCTCTAAATATTTCAGAGTCAGTTTCCGACTCTTCATTCGTTTTTCTTCGTTCCGTTTAATTTCGTTGCGTGGACTTTTTCCAACAATTGATTTATCCAGAACGGATAAAGGTTTTTGAGTATTGAATGATACTTTTCTGGTACCTAATATTCTTCATTTTGTTATGTTTTTCTGTATTTCAAAGAATACTCTGTATCTGTACTTAATGCTAAAAATCTATTACAAAAATTTGTAAGTAAATGATTCCGGCATTCTACTTTTTCAACGGTATAATTTTCATAAGGTCTAGATTGGATTATTTTTGAATACGTGCTGGCGTCCCCGTCCGATATTTAACGCGCATTTCTATACTTTTTTTAAACCCTTGCACCAAGATCTCAGACTACATTCCTGTAGACGGTCCTAAAAGAAAAAACTAAATTTAGTTTTGATTTATTATTAATTATGAAATAGTATAACTATTAGTTATACCTCAGTCAGAGTAATATAATAGTACCTAATACACGTAGAAAACAGGGAAATAAAGGGTACTACGAGTCAAAAAAAAGCTAGTAAGTTACCAGAATAATTTTTGTAGCATGTGTGATCTTTTGCCTCTTTACCCTTGTTCTGAGCTAGGACACAAATACAGCAATATTTATTTTTAATGCCATTTTTTATTTTTTAACAACAAAAAAACCCAAGTCAATGAACTGTAAAGGCAAAATCACGAATCACTTTACACGCAGTAGGAGCCAATATTTTGTTGACTAAAGACATGGTCTTTTTAATATTTTTTACGGCTTCCTTTATTGATAATTAACTCAGGTTCATAGCTTCAGAGCTATGGCATATTTCCATGGCAAGCAATTTTTTTAACATTATGTATAACTGTAGGTTTAACTGTATAATAGTGTAGCAGTAAAGAGTAATTGTTTGATGTCTCTGTGATAAGTATTCTGTATGATAAACATTTACATTACAATGACACTGTCTGTACCTAGACTATAATTGTAAATAATTATGCATCTGATGATCATCATAATTTTTATCTTTTCTGTACAGGCGGAATCTTGGGATCTTTTGGGGACTTTCCGCGGTTCCATAGACTTAAAAGTAGGTACCTATTAACTCAATAGCGACCAACTCCTAATAGAACCTATCGTCACCAGGAATACAGCTTCATATCTAATTTTAAGTCTATGGGACCGCGGGAAATTCTTTACATTATAGGTACAATATCAAAAAATATGTCTATTTTATAATTAGATAGATACCTACTTACTTTTTAATTTTGCTTTTGTCTGATTTGCAACACGAGTTCTTCTTTTATATAGCAACTTCAATAATCGTTTGTTACTTTGTTTCGGAATACTTTTATTACCTATGTTTGTTTCAAAGTCGAACCGTAATCACACAACATGTGCAAACTATAATATAAAATATATACAAGCCGGTAATGTCAATTGTCATTTGTCAAATCAAAACAAGACCACGCGAGATTGTATTACTCTTATCTGCTTATTTACTGTGCGCGCCGTGCGGAACGGCAACGCTGCATTGTACATGGGTTGCATCGAACTGGCAACGTTGCATTCCATAACTAAACGCCTGATTAAATGTTGTGAGCAAATACTTTACTAGTGGTGTTTGATTTACAGTAGGCACCAAAGACCTTTTATGATATAACTTCTATTTTGCAATACTATTTGTTACAAATCGACAATGAACACCAAGATACAAAGTAAAGAAGCATGCATGCAAAGATTCATTATAAACGGATAAGCCAAACCAAAAATAAATCCATCCTAAAATATTCATTTTACGCGCGTCATAGCATTTTCTAAAATGTATTTCTGATTACTGAGTAAAGATCGTCAAAATTATCGACAACAACAATATACTTCAAGATACACTTTATAATTACACAAAATTTCTTTATTTCCCCAGTCTGTAATTTAGCTGAAAAACATAGCCTAAAAGTCGTGAAAAACGCATTTTGCTTGACCATTCGCCTTAAACTGCTGCTCTAAATCAGTTTTCCACGCGTACGAAGTCGCGGGCACAGCTAGTAATCGATAATATTGTTGTGTTTTATGTGTATAAGTAAATCATTTTCAATCCCTGTCTTTCTCTCTTTCTACTTCTCTTAATTTCTCTCCCTCTCTTTCTCTCTCTCTTTCTCTCCGTTAGGTTAATTGCTGTAAAAATACAGATAGAAATAAACCTTTTTGTTACATATGTGAAAACGTAGAATGAAAGTCAACGTGTCGTACAATACAATAACAGTATTTGTCGTGAGCACAACGCTCAAACATGAGGTCGCGGGTTCGAATCCCGCTGAGAGCAGAAAGTTATTAATGTTCTTGGGATGTATATTGTGTGGATCATAATTAATATAGATTACCCGCGCATTATTAATATTGTTTTTTTTTAGAACTTTGTAGATAACATCTCGAGTCGTCATTATTATTTACTGATAAATATTATGACCAGTATTCCTTTATGGTTAGTAATTTTAGCGGTGTTCGCACTGTTAAAATTATCCGTTAGTAATAAAGGTATCTAGTGCTAACTTAACTATACAGTATAAATTATAGACTTAACAAAAGATCCACAGATAATATTTTAGTTGGATGTCCATCCATTAGTTAAGGATAAAAATAACACGTAAAAAGCTCTACAACACTTGTATGTTGTAATGGCCTTTCGAACTCATAAAACATGTCCTCATAAAGTTGAACGCGGCTGGTGCAAAAACCGCAACCTTTACTTGTAATACGATAATAATCAGTGGAAGATCACTAATTTAAACCGACAAACAATTACGTAGTGCAATTAATGAAGGCTTTATGTTAATGTGGTTACTGAGTAACAGCTGCGGGGAACGGCGGCGGCGCGGCGCTAGCGTGCGGCAGCCACACG
The DNA here is from genome assembly GCA_905187575.2 of Celastrina argiolus. Taxonomy (NCBI): domain Eukaryota; kingdom Metazoa; phylum Arthropoda; class Insecta; order Lepidoptera; family Lycaenidae; genus Celastrina; species Celastrina argiolus. The sequence continues at coordinate 11,420,524 of LR994581.1, forward strand.
CGACTCGTAACCGCCCGCCGCCGACGCCGCGCCGTCGACCTAGACGTGTACACAGACAAACTCAATACCCGTCTAGATGTACCATTTCTCAATTAAACGTAAGACTCAGTAAACTCTATACAAGGTGTAATAATAATAATAATAATAATAATAAGAACATTTATTTGACACATTACAAACATTACACTACACAAGAAACTGTGTAAAATAAATGAGTAATAATACTTTAGGGTGTGCATGTGCCTCCTATATAGAGTATGATGTGAAAGTACCAGCGCTTAAAGACTTACTTTTGACTTTCATGTTTGTATGGGAAATGCGCCAACATCATACATTTTCCTATAAAATATTTTTTTTAAAAATTCAGCGCTGGTACTTTCACAATAAACTCTGTATACGGACCCATACACTTCCTAAAGTATTATCACTCATTATTATTACAGCCTGTACGCTCTACTCACATTGGCGCTGAGTCCAATATAAGTTTTTCATCTTTATGGCGTGTTTCACCAAGCAATGTTAAAGTTAACGCCATGTTAAATATCATGTTATCCCTCTCGTTATATTCCTGTCAATGAATGATATGGCATGGTATTTTAACACGGCCTTAGTATATTATTCATTTCTACCGTTACATTGCTAAAGTACAAATTTGTATAAGTCGCGTCGGCGCGTCTTTGTTCATAACGATATTTTAATAATAAAAATTTATACTACAGGTGAAAAACTTGAGACGTCAACTGCCCTAATGTGAGTTAAGCCTTGCAAGGCAGAATTAAGAGAGTTAGACATCAGTTTTACTTATAAAAGTAAAGCTAATGTCTAATGTCTAAGTAATCGAATAATACGGAGCTGTTTCATGTTAGTTAGTTTCATGTTATAAAATAACTTTACTTATTTGGTCGGTAATTACGTTTTTTCTTGAAACAGGCAATACTGAATTTTTACAAAAAATGTCAGTTACATAAAGCGAACAGTGTTCTCTCTATGTTCATAGAGTATAGCAATATCCTAATTGCAATTACCTTTTACAATCAGATATTTTATGGTTTGTAATTGTCACGTAATCGTAGCGATATGTGCGGCCATCGACAAGGTCCATTATAGTCGGCATTTACTAATTACTGCCCGTCTGACATTTACTGCCAAGTGCGTGTTCCGCCCGTGCGGTGGAGTTCCGTATTTGCCTCATTATTTCTTATTAACATTAAGGCAGCTTTAACTTAAATTCTTTCCACTATTATGCCTTTTTAAAATATTTTACATAGTTTAATAAATGTTTACAGTTTACAACTTACAAGAATACTTGAACAAAAATATCGGAAAAAGATAGTGCAGTCGGAACCCTAAAATTGTCTCTACTCTAAGTAATTGATGATACCGTAAAGTAAATAAATAGTGCAGTTATACCGATCACACTAGGTTTATAATGTCGTTGAATTGCACTTATTAAATAATATATTAAAGTAATTGCCGCACATGTTGTTTTTGTAGGAAAACGTAATTATTCGCCATAATAATATTATTCGTACCTAACACAAACGTTTCTGCACAACTGTCGTCATAGACTTTTTTTTTATATTATATAAATTGCTAAAGTCTAGCTAATAATATAAGAAAACTCGCCACGTCAGGTTATGATAAAATCATTTAATTAAATAACATCAAATATTCAACAGGCACATCGTAGTTTTAAATATAATTAGTAGTTTGATTTTGAAAATAAATAAATGAAAAAAATGTGGTTTCTTTAGTGCTGCAATACAAATAGAAATGTTAGCCTGTAATAAATAACTTGATGAAAAGTATAGATAACTAAACCAGCCTTAAGTAAAAATAATTTGGTGGTAGGTGTGACTCCTACTTATTACATACTAATTATAATACAGTCTACTTAACCCTTCCAATGCATGCAAAGGGTGCGATGTTCGCGGGTTTTCACCGGCGCTGGACGCAGGGTTTTTCTGCGAGAAGGGAGCTTTGAATATGTAAAGCTTAACAAGCGCATTTTGATGAGCCGCTGTTGACAATACGACGATCGCATGCTAATCTAGCTTTAAATTTTAAGCTTAAACGAAAAAACTCACAAGTAACGGCATCGGAAAAAGATCTGTCGCAAATCTGAATAAAAATTCTAACGAAAAGTTACGACAGATGGTCAAACGCTTTGTTGATATTCTTAATAAACTTAGAAGATACAATATGATCGATATAACAATTTATTTGTATACTTTTTACTGTCTACTTAAATGTACGTAATTGTATATTTTAATAGCGGATTTCTAATCTGAACAGTTAATATTTGTTTACATAATCATACCTAATTAGGTGACAACATCCATGCATTTACAGTAACATTTTCTTATATTTAGCAAATGACAGCTTAAGAGTGGCCATTGTATTTGCACGAAACTGCAGACAAAACCCAGTGCGTCATAACAAATTTCTGAAGCCCGGGCCACCCTGGGTGGGCGCCCACCACCCCCTGTTCCCACGCAACGACCTTTGTGCCTTGGCGATGCACTCTGACAGACTTTACTAATTCAATAGATGGACGCTGTGCTTAGCCTCGCCTTTGTTAAATTTGTTTTAATTAAAACACGCTCCTCGAGTAACTAATTATAAGCCAGGAGACGTCGCACAAAGATACGTAATTAATATTTTATAATTTCAAATTAACTACGGATACTATTAATGCAACTTGCCTTTCATGCTGAAATTCAGTCGTGCGGAAGATTTTATATATTTCTTAAAAAATGTGTATTTAATTGTGAATATTTCGCCATCCATATTATTGGTTCGGGTACCTACATCACGACCACGGCTACATGTCTTTCGGCAACCGTCGTTTTTAACACAATTTCTCTGAAAAACGAAGATCGCCGCGGGCCATTAGCAATACTTCTATTCACAACTTGAAATGCAGCAACCTGAAAAGGAAATCCAAAAATCGCCCATTTGTATCACGTAGGTAGACGTAAGTAAAATAGAAATTTCGTCACCGCAGTGCAAAATTTGAAAGCATCGGGGCACTAAACCATAAATGAAGGCTTGAACGACAGGCGCCCGGCGTGGGCGGTGGGGGCAGGGTGGCAGCTTGTTTTGGTCTGTTTGGCCCTACGACGGCTTCACAAAGACGTCGACCGATCCGCACACTAATTCAACAGAGATCGATAGTGCACCCGACCAGCTCGCCCTTTCACGCCCACCTTATAATCGGGACATAATTAAATTGCTTTGTTATGTTTTGCTAATAATATAAAGTGGAAAAGTCTGCGTGCGCCTTTCTGAAACATTGAATATGTTTAATTAAGGTAGTATTAGGGGGTTGAGTTGGTAAAGTAAGTACGAGTACTTGTCTAACACAATATCATGGGTATTAAATTTAAGACTTTTTAACCCTCGACGAAAACAGATGTTATAAATTTTGACATATGTGTCTGTTTTTGCATGTTCCGTTTTTTTAAATCAAATTTGATCTAATTTTTTGGCTGATGTGATCGATACTATTCTTAGCTATAATTCACCGCTCACCGCTTGACATCTCGGGGTTATTTTAAATTGTATAAATGCATTTTCTTTTCAGAACAATAACTTTATTAAAATACGTTAAAAATATAGTAACTAAGCACATTGTGAATAAACACAAAATGCTAATGAAAGTGTTTTAACTACAGGATTCACTTCAGCGGGAAACTTTAACGCGACCTTCGACAGTTATTACCCACTTCGCGCTCCCGCTTCACAAATAACTTGTTACAATTAAGAACTATCATTGAGAAGCTGCTATTCAAAATTTGGTGTTTTGAATCATTAAATGATTTAAAACCCTAAAATGCCTTTGACGGGTTTGATTTTTGATTTTTGACCATATTGACGTGGTGAGAAAACGTCCTTAGATATATAATGTAGAGCTCGACAGTTCTCCTAGACTCCCAAACCCTCAGACATCACAATAACAGATCCATTACGTAATCATAATAACGATGGTCAAGTAAAATGGCCGAATACGATTAAATAAAATAATGAACACATTTTCGAAAAATACTCAGCGATTTTTAATTAAAGTCTGCATTTAAAATGTGTATTTCTCTCAAATCCCTTTGCAGTATTCCGGAACAGTTGAGACAGTCCTGATTAGCCGCTATCATTCTGGAGCTGATGGGATAGCGCAAACTTCCGAAATTGGAGCCCCACAACAAAGGAACGTCAAAGAAACTAGCAAGTGCACGCGTGAAGCCCGGCATAAAGAGCGACGGTGCACAGCGCCGCCGTATCGTGCGTCCATTACCCCACAACCACCCCAACCCCCCATGCGCCCACAGGGGGAGGGGGGGGGGGGGCTGCCGAAAGCGAGGAGGTCGACTCACACCCGAAAAGATGCATCGGGTTTCTGGACGAAACCGCACCGCCTCTTGTAATGAGTTTGCACCTTTATGTATTTTGCCATTTAAGTGCATATCCGTTTAACATTGTTAAATGTACGCAATTAGTTAGTACCATTTTTGCTACGGTTAAACTTTCACATGGGCTACTTTTTCTTACTTCTCAAAAATTTCAGGATTTTATTCTGGGGCATTTGTCTTCTAAATTGCTAATTCTCTTAACGCTGCTGATTAAAATACGTAACTATTATTTTTTAATCTAATCGACCTTGAAATAGCTAATTTGGATACCAATATAGCGTGTAAACTCAATTCGGAAAATTTGGGCACAAGTCAAAACTCTAAGAAATAGGTAGTTATTATGTTTTTAGTTTAAGAATATATATCTGAAATCATAATGTAATCCCAAATTTTCTGTAATTGGTTTTATAAAGTGAATTTTCTATAAAGAGTCGGACGTATCTTTTTAATATTATTATGTACCTATCGATGTAGCAGCAAAACTATAACTAGGTATTAAATACCTATTAAGCTAAGTAAGTAGGTTCCGTACATGAAATGTACTCTAATGAAAGGGTTTCATGTACAAAATGAAATTTGAGAAATCAAATTCAATAGGTAATTCCGACTGTACAGGCTCATAAAACCCATGATGTATACGGAGACTCGGGGTGTATACACGTAGGTACAATGTACTACATACAATACAGGGGCACACCCGTGCACCGATAAATCGCATTAGGGCCCACGTGCGAGGAATACATTTTTAATCTTGTTTCCTTTATTTTGCCCCGTTCAGTAAAATACAAAGAACGTCCAATATTATTTGATATTTATGCCCGATAATTAGAAACCTCCAACTTTGCAGGCCATATAAATAAAGCTTTAAATCGTAGAGTTAATAAATACATCGATAAAAACGTAAAAAGCATTAATTAAAACAAGCTAGCGACGCGACATTAGTATAAATAAATAGGTACAGGATAATACTATATTATCTACATAGTCGAATTCAAAAGATTTTGAGAGACGATTCACGAATTTACAGAATAAAAAATATAAACAAAGATTTAGGGGTTCATAACCTTCGGGTCAAAAGGAAAAGTTAGTCCCTTCGCAAATCTGTCAAATTTAGTTAAAAATAGCTCCGAGCACCGCATTGTTTTATTAAAATTTGAACAAGTAAAATTACTTATTGGCTTGGAATGATATTATGTAGCCACTGTAGTAGAAAGTGGATAATAAACTTCTAGGTTACTTACTTTTGGTTTATTGCACTTAGAATTGCATAATTTCATTCTGACATGATGATAATATTCGAGATAAGAGAAAGAATGATTATTGTAAATAATAAGATTATAAGATTATAAGATTACTTTATCTAATAAGATTATTTACATTAATCATTCCCTCTCTTCTGGTTATCAGTAAACCTACAGGAGACTGTAAAATTATTACGTATGTCATATCTGCATAAACTAAAAATAGAGGAAATTTTGCATAAAGCGCATTAACCTTGAAAAATACACATTTCAAATGCAAACTTATTTACAAAACTGTACGCACACACCATTTAAATCTGTAAAATTAAAACAATGTAAACATTTAAATCTATAAAAACAGCGGATGTATTAAATAAAATTACAATGGTTACAATTAATAATATTATAAATTATAGTATTGAATTTACCTGCACTTAATATTTCATATTAGATGACGTAGTATGACGTACCTACGTACAAAAAAAGAATAACTGAACTCATTAAAATATCTAGTACAGCTATATTTAAATATAACTATGTCAATATTTTAGAATAGAATTGGTTGTATTTATTTAAATACGGAACCCTCAAGACAATACAGTGAAAAACAAAGAAGAGCAGTGGCGTTATTAACAGCGACGTAGGTACAGGTACTAGGTACGTCCTTTCAGGCGCGGGCCGTGCATGCTGTGTCAAAGCACGTAATTAGTATTTAGGAAGGTGGTAAGAAAGGCGAGGTCGTGGGCCAGACGTCGGGTATCGATCGCCGACCTGCCCCACGCCGCGCCGGCCGGGGGAGGGGGCACGCACATCGACCCACCAATTGACACACTTAAGGTAATACTTGGCACTTACGACGTTGCCTTCTCCGGGGGCCGAAATGGCTAGTTGTGACTCCGCTGTCCCGGAACTCATTTTACGTAACTCTCGAAAACAAGGCTCTTGGCTCGGCCTCAGCAGGCACAAATGATGACTACGAATTGGGAACGTTATCGAATGTCAATTGTAGACTTTTAGGCGCTGTCATAGCTTTCATACATTTCTCTTTCGACGACGTTACTAGTACGCAGTTGTCAATTGTTCCCGCTCGGGCCTCTGTGCGAGTAAGCGTGTATGTGCATTTCCATAGGGCAGGTACGGAGCTGGCAGTGGCGGCAGAAAGTTACAGAGAGTTCGACCCAGTTGGCCGGGAGCCCGCCTTGAGGTCGCAAATGCAATGTATAAATAAATGTATTACTTAACCTTGGCTCCGAGCTGTATCTTTTCCACACAATGTAATAGCTTAGGATGTTATGAAGTGAATCTTATTGCCCGATCACAGCAAAATAAATTAAGCGACTTATAATACAAATTAAAAAATAATAATAATGTATGCCTGCATTTCCGTAAAGGTGTTAGGAACCTAAATGCAGTCTTTGAGTTGGAAGAATATAGATGCATGGAAGAAACTCTAAAATCTTTTCTCACTCATAAGAAGAATATTAAGTAAGTATAAAATTATGGGTACTTAAAAAAGTGTCTTCTAAAGGATAAAAAAAACTATTAAGTAGTTAAGTAAGTTAACATTAAGCTATGTAAATATGCTAGCCATAAGCTGCACGCAATAACGTCGCTGAAATGCGAGAATTATTGAGAGTTAATTAATATGTGAATATTCTCTAAGTGGATTTAGTTTTCGTATGTTATAAAGACAATTTCCGGCGAAGGAATAGAGGGGGGAGGGAGGTGAAAATAAGCAGAACACGCAGATGGTCCGAGGCGACGCGACGTAGCGATGCACCAGGGAGGCGGGTGTTCTGGAATTATCAGGCGGGTGGGTGGTGTAAAATCACCCGCAATCATTTATAGCCAAACTGCCTGCGGAATAACTAGCTGTCACTAAATACGCGATAAGCTCCAACAAGCGCGGCGCATTGCCGCTTTTACGCTCCACTTGGAAAATTTCGCCCTAGCTAAGCCGCAATGACGGTACTTTCCTTTAAAGACACCTATAAAACTTATCTCGGTAGAAGTGTGTACTTTGCTGGTTTTGTTGTCTACAAAATGTTAGGGCCTCGTGAGGTCTTTCGAACTTAATGGCGAAAATAAAAGAGTTTTCTCCGTACGTCCTCTAAATTGTAATAGCTACTAAGTCACATGCTGACGACTTAAGTGACATTTAATTTAACTGTCGTTTCACTTTCTGACTGTTGTTGTTTATAGGAAAGAAATAATAGATAGAGAGGGCACAGCAGTGCCCCCGCCAAGTTGAGCACGGCTGTAGGTACCATCTTTTTCTCGAAACCATTCAGGCAATTTTCTACCCCTTATAACTTCGTTGTTGGTAAAACTATAAGCATGCCTTTTAGTTACTAATTAGGCATTGTATAAACACGGTATATTTTAAATTTCGTTTATTTTTAAACAGAAGTTCAAGAATTTTAACTTTTTGTCACTGCCTCACTCACTCACTCACTGACCGATCATCAAAAGTAGCAGATATACAAGCTCAAATTTGGAATACAAGTAGTGTTTAGTGTATAAATAAGGGAAAAACTTAAACAATTTGGAATTTCTGTCTAGTTATCTAGATATGCCAACTGCATAAATAAACTTTGCAAAAAAAAATTACTTGGCAACCGCACTAAACCATCCGATTTAATTTGATATACTTTATTTACATGGACTAAGCTGCGGGCAAAAGCTAGTTTACGAATATACCTAATTGGTTTTCCTACATCATTATTTTAATAAGTAGTACAGGTTTTTGCGTGCATCGAATTGTTAATCGATATATAAATGCCAGTAATGCATAATGCGATAGTTCAGTACAAACATGCAGGCTTCTACGTCAACGTTTTGGGACTGTTATCACAAAGTTATATAGTAGGTAACTACTCGCGTTTGCTCTAGGTTTTGCGAGTTGTTTTGTAGCCAAAGCATTACAGAAATGAAAAGCGCCGTGCATTCTAGGCAAACGTTCTTAAAACAGGTCACATAGAAATTTTAGAAATCGTGTTAACCTTTTTATGATAGTTGCAATTAACGGAATTAGAACGTTAAATAAGTAAGAATCTTTATGTATGCAATTTGAAAATGCAACGCAATTAACGAAATTACTAAGAATACTTACTTATACTAAAATCCTAGATCGATCGAGATAATGAGTGGGATTTTGGACTTATAAATACCGAAAAAATTTGTACAACATTTTCTGTAAAAAACTTTCTTTCTTTAAAAACCCTTTTTGTAAGATATTATAAAATTAGGTACATGTAATTATTTGTTTTTTTTTAAATAGGCTACTTACTACTTACTTAGGTTTTAATATATATTTTTTTAAGAATTAAAATTTTCATGTAACGAAAATAACGCGGTTTCATTTCTCCAGTAGGATGCAAGTACCCCCCTGCGTGGGGTACGGGGGCGTACAATACGTAGATAGTTTGTCTTATCTTTTGATTTATATCAAAAGATAAGACTTTTAAAAAAAGAATTATAAATAATTTAAAAAAAATGAAAAAAAAAAAGCAAATTTTCGTGTGCAAAAAAATAACGCGGGTCTCAAATATGATGCAAGTACCCCCCTGCCGGGGCGCGGGCGGGGCTGGGGATGCGGGGGTGCGGCCACGTGGCGAGATGCGACGCTATTTGTGTCAGGAGCCCGCAGCCATGAGTCGTGACCCAGTTCGCGCCCGCCCGGGGTACTGCCGTATATTTTGGTCTAGGTTATGGCCCCAAATGGAATTGGATTTCCTGATTATTTAATATGGCCTGATGCTCAAATAGCTGATACTCGTGTAAACTAAAAACCTACTTTATAACAAACTGTAAGTTTATACTAGGTGTAAAATTAGTGTTATTATTAGTGATAATACTTAAGGGTGTGTATGTGCCTCCTATGTAGAGTATGCTGTGAAAGTACCATCGCTGAAAGACTTTCATCTTTGTATGAGATTTTTTTTAACGGGCATTGGCCCACCTCACATTCCCATCACTGCAACTCCTGTGAGCCAGGATCGAGATATGTGTGAGAAATGTCCCAAAATAAATTTTCCCATACAATAATTAAAAAAGTACTTCTTTCAGCGGCGGTACTATCTCAGTAAACTCTATATACGGAACCGACACACACTCTAAATTATTATCACTCATTAATATTATAGCCTGTATATACTACCTGCTAGTTATGTACTTAACCTTATCTACCTACGGGGATCGAACTCGTAACCTCCTGAGTTGAGACACAAGTTAGACCTTGCTGAAGCAACCACTGGTCCACGGAGGCATCCAATAGTTCTATACTACAGGTAAATAAAACAAAACGTCTGTCATCTTCATAGAAACCAATCATTGCCGCGGTGAGTTGATACTATCTTTGACCAATATCAAAGATATAAAAATGTAGAGATGAAATGTAAGTAATGGCTGTATTACAATTTACAAAGCTTTAACCTGAAAAGTAGAAGACAATTTACTTATCCAAGTGTAAGAAAATATAAGTCAGTGACTGAAATAAATACCTAAATATAATCATGTATATAATACTATAATCAGTTACTTAGCTTAGTCATGTGGTTAGAAACCACATGACTAAGCTATTTAACTGATTTATAAAAAAGTTGGTAGCTTTTTACTTATATTCAGTAAGTATAACCTAACATTAATAAATTAAGGAAATATTATAACAAATATTTGATGAAGAGATGACTCACGCTTTACGTGAAAAACAACACTGGTTGACTCTGCGCCAATGTCAGTTGAGCCTTACAGCGGACCTGACCTCACTAGCGCAAGAAAATATTGGTATAGGTCAACATTAACGATCCCTTACACAGTATTACGACTGTGTTAGACAGCGTAAAAGTAGAAGACCCGTGTGTTAAAAATCTTTAGATAAGAAATGAAACCTGTAATCTTATAAGCATTACTACGCTTATCGGCTTCATTAAATCTTGTAGGAATAACGTTAATTCTGGGTATCAGTGCCTACATAATAGGTTCTCCTCACGTAGTACGTATGGTAGGTGTTTTCTGAAATCGCATTAAAACGAGATATTTTTATAAGATTAGCGACGTGCGGTGCTCGAATTAACATGAGTAATGAACGGTTCGCGCCGTCGGTGTCGCGATAACCTCTAATTGCGTCTAATTAAACGGAATACCATAACAATCGCATGCCTGCTGCCATCGAATTAGTTTCGCTCGTTTTCTAAATAATTTTAATGAGAAAAGCTACGGCGCTGTGACTCCCACACTTTATTCAGCGCCCTCGCACGAACGGTGTGGTGTGCGTGAAGCGACACTACACATTTTGGGTACCTATACCTCAGCACGTATATACCGTTTATTAAAAAAAGGGTCGTATCGCAAGGCGAAGTTAGCTGTTATACATACCAGCGGGCTTACTCCCGACACAATCGAGTACCGAATCCGTTCGATATCAGTGGTTTTTCGTATTTTATTTGGTGAATTTCTTTGAAACTAATCAGGACAAAGAAAATTGTTAGATCGTAACTTTTTGTACTCCCGTCCATATCAATCGACTGAGAATCAAAATAAACAAATGTCAATTTATTAGGAAGTACGCAGCATGATCGTATCTGAATCAAAATCAAATCAGTTTGTAGAGTAAGGCCCCTGGTTCGAGCTTTATCGCCTTTTTTTTTCGCCGAGAAATGCTGCTTGCCGCATCCCGTGCAGGATGGGGATTCCTACCACGGGTATGTGGGGCTCGCTGCGTCCGTTAAGATGGTAAGTGGACGCAGCCATACCCACTAAAACTCGGCGGTACTCCGACAGAACTACCGCCCACGGAGCCACGGGAAATATAATACAACCGCGACCGAGCTTTATCGCCTAGGTCATAAACTACAAACTAACAACAATCATTCAACCGCATGGTTAGATAATATAATTGGTAATAATGTATAAAAAGTACGATGTGTTTGTAGTATAAGCGCTGAAGCTCATTTTAACAAGCTTTCATTTACTTTCACCTGTCCCCGTGTGTGTAATAAAAGATTTTGTTAAAGCACGATACGTTTTATCCACTTCCTTTAGTCCGATTGAACTGAAATTTAGCATGCATATACGTTGTATGACAGTGTAATGTTACCAGACAGTAGCTGATCAGGAGCTGGAAGGTGGCCATAGGAACTTCGCAATAAAACGACACAACTCGTTCGTTCGGCTCGTTTTATTTGTATTGACGAGTAGGTACTTAGTCTATAGGTAGGTATAGTATAATATTCAGCCTCAGATAATAAAGCTTTTTTTAATCATTATTATTATACTTATTTACGTATACGGCCTTAGTGGAATTACAGGGGGTCTATTTAAGATACCATCACGGTTGTAGCTTTCGAAGTATGCTAATCAAAAATGCATGGAATTGACTTTTGCGTACGAGTAATGACATCCGTTAATCGTCATCGATATTAGTAGTGCAAACAAAATTTTTTATCGAATACGCTAACAAAAACGATTACGTTTTCGACTTGAAATATATATGTCGCAGTCATCTAATTGAAATCGCCATTTCATTGGGTGACTAGCGTTTTTATCGATTGACGACATTAAATTGAAAGACTAGGCCGAACATTGATTGAACAATCTTCACTCAACGTCCAATTAGATAGCGGATCAAAATCAGTCAGGTTATTGAAACTTTTACTTACTGCGGCGCTAGTAGTCACCAAAACAAATATGGCGTCAAACAGCTCGCACATATAGCACTGTGTTGATATTTTTTTCATTAAATCTAAATTAAAGTGCGATACTAGTTATAAAATAGTGTGACAGCATGGATGAATTTATGTTATATTATTTATCTGTGAATTATTTATAGTAGAATTTGCAAAGTTATATTTATCGATAGTATGAGCGCAATTTAGATAAAAATGTCACCTAAGTAGGTGTTCCATAGCTAAATGACGTTCAGTCAAGACGTTGGACGTTACAATAAACAATATAACGAGTTGTCCTTTAGTCTTTCAATATAATGTCGTCATTCGGTAAAAATGCTAGTCAGTCAATTAAATGGCGATTTCAATTAGATGACTGCGACATATATATGAAATGGCTAATCAAGTGGTACATTATGACATTAGGCCAAGCGCGATTGTGATTGATATCGTTTTCGAGTTGTCGAAGCCTACGGGGGCTTTTAACTTCGATAACGAACAATATGGCGAAATTTTTTTTATCAGCTGATAGTCTTGTGGGTGGTCTTGTTTAGAGTACATTAGAGTTTAGGTGCTTTGCGATTATTGTTGGCCGCACAACACGAATAAATTTCATATCTTTGCTCTTGCTACATTAACGATACTTTGGTGCGTTATTAAACTATAATTTCTATTTTACAGCTGGCCACTTTTTAACTTGTCTACTATCATGGTCGACTAAATAATAAAAGACAATAGTCTTGTTTTAAATTGTTATTGAGTATAAAAACTTTGGAACACTGTTAGGTAAGTACAAAATTTTAACAACATTTGTAACGACTACCTAGTTAGGTATTTAAACTCTGAAAGTCCAAACACAATTTTAAAGGATAGGACATTTTCATTTTTTTCAGATACGTAAGAACTGTAAGCATTACATACATATTTATAACAAATATTTTCAACTCAAGAATGAATACTTACGGTCTACTTTCGATTTTTTTAATTCAGTTTTCGAAGGTAAGTATTTTTTTTAATACATCAGTATTTTGTAGTTTATATTGTTTGGTATATTTATATATGTTGTCACAATAACATTGTAATTAATCATAAATTTCGTGTCTCACACATTACAAAATGTAGCATTAATAATAGATATAAATTAAATCTCCAGCGCTAACATAGCTATAAATTATACAGAATGTAAATTTGTGTCTATGTATAGAGGTGGATCAACAGATCTTAATGTACTGTAGACTTTGGGGCAGTTCACACCGAAACGAACGGGGGTTAAATTTTAAGATATCGAGTAAAGTTAAATTTCGCCATCTTAAAACCACTGAAGCACATCTCGTATCGTTGAGCATTACCCTAAGTTTTACGATTATCTAAGGTTTAAGTTTTCGATTTTTTGTAAAAATTAAAGCGAACGTCATAAGCCTAATTTGGTGGTTAGGTATCAAGAATACCTATAAGATAAAATAAAGTATGTATAATAATACATAATATTATAAATAAAAGATACGAGCATGCGTGCAACCGTGCGTCAGCCTGCGCTGATACTCGAACGCAACTGTTAGTTTCACAAAAATAAAAATTTATATGTGAATTTAGTTTGTTTAGACTTGTGATACAAAAATGTTTCAAGAAGTCCCCTACGTGCCTTGTGGATGACCGTGCCTTGACCAGGGATGTTATAGATAAGAAATTTCGGATACGGATTGAATACGGATATGAAATTATTTCGGATTATATCCATTAGTTTCGGATACTTTCGGTTACGGATATTGTTTTTTTAAGGAATATCAAAGATAAAATACAAATCACTTAGAAGTCATTTTGTACCAATACATATTTAATCGTAAAGTATTACGGAATGTAACAACACATTTGGTTTTAATTTGTTGAACTACCTACTCGTAATTGTAAAATTAGTCACAAGTCAGTTACTGTATGAGGCAGCTGCCGACCGATCAATACTTATCATAACATGTCTCAATTAGGCTCCGCCCCTATTTAAGGTCCTATTTAGTACTATCCGAAACTATTATTTTGGAATCGGTTACGGTTATTTTTTTATATTGGATATCCGATAGTTACGGATACGGAGGTCCCTTTTATCCCTGGTCGGCTTGTAGAGGACTTCGCTCCTTAAGCAACGTCTCAAGTTACACCATGTAGCTCCAAATTTTCATGAAACAAAAAGCTAAATATTATAATTTAACTTTAACTTTTATTTGAATATTTATGAATATATTTATGTTAGCGCTCGTCGCTGCCATATTTGGTCAATAGTATCCGGATACGGATTCTTTTACCTAATATAAAATGTGTAAAACAATCACTGAAGCACTAACTGACATGACAAATATTTTAAGGGATTTAATAGCCCAAGCGGAATAGGCTTAAATTATATAAGAAATAATAACGAAGCCATAAATTAATTTTGAACAGCCATATTAAGTAATTATAAATAATAGCTCTTTCAGTCTATTTTAACCTTGGTTTCAACAAACAAAATATCCTGGTTTTTTATAAGCGTCATAGTCACATTTACTTTTGATAGTGTAATAATGTTTTGTTTCTTGTTTCACAATCTTTTATTTTTATTCAGAAGTCCAATGCATGTAATACATGTTTGATAATATCTCGTTTCGGTCGGCACACTGATGCGATTGAATCAGAAGAAGAAGTAGAGCTGCCCACCGAAACGAGATATCAATCGCGCGCCAATCATGCGCGTGCACGAGGGACAGTTAATCAAACTGTGGTGACATCATACAAAGAGTATTTAAAGAAAATACGTGCTAGCACTCTGTATATATACGCATCGTCCCTCTGTCCCTCTCACTCATCTCTCTCAACTTACCTATATCTCACTCTGACATGTTCCCTCTTAATTTTTAACTCTTTTCTTGTTTATTGTGTTTTATCTCCATTTTAAAAATATTTATTTCACGGTAGGGACGATGCACAGTGTGCTAGCACGTATTTTCTTTAGATACTCTTTACCAGTATAATGTCACCAAAATCCAAACTAGAATTTACCGAAAATAATTACGTTATTTGCCTCCCAGGTCTACTGGTTTTAATGACAAAAATCATTCCATCATATTAATGAATACAAGTTTAACACACAAACATATTAAATTAAATATATTATTTACAGTGATATCAACAGAAACAAGTTATATTTTACATATTAACAATACGCTTATAAATATTATAATGTACACATTATAGTTACTATAATAACATAAATTCATATTCTAAGGTCCGTGAAGCTTACTTAACACTGATTCGATATCTATATTCTGGATATTTGCAGACTTAAGCAACTCCTGCGTTTCAGACTTAAGTTTTTTAGCATGTCCAGATTCATTGGTAACATTGATACTCCTCTTTCTCTTTTTAGCGTCCGTTTTATCTTTGCACTGTATGCTTTCGATTTCCAAAACAATTTCTGTCACTTGCATGTCGGGCTCTCTTTCCGGTTCTTTGGCATCATCTTTTTTAAGAGGTGTATCTAAGCTCGTTAAAGTTGAGTCAAATATGTCAATACATTGGCTGCGAACACTTTTCATTGGAGTGTACAATTTTTCAATATTTGATATTGAACTTATTGCCGTCGCCGTCTCTCTGACGTACGATTCGTCAACAATAAAATCTCCAGGATCATTTTCAAACACTGTACTTAAAGCTGTTGCATTTAACCTAATTGAAATATCATCTTCGATACATAACTCCATACAAAATTTATCTTTTAATTTACACAAACTATTGTTTTGTACAAAGCTAGATTCATTGTAAACATATGAAAAATAATTTTGGCTTTCTTCATCACAATTGTTCACTGATAGCTCTACTTCTTCTTCTTCAAGGTCCTCGCATGAGTTTTTCATATCAGAACCACTGTCATCTTTAGTGTTATTACTTACAGAAATTACAGTAATTTCCGGCTTATTTGATTCATTTAGAGTAATATCTATAGTTTGCAGTTGTGCAACTCGTGGTGGAGTATCGAGCAAATCTCGTTCTATGATTTTCGCGGTCTCTACATCGAAATGTCCTTTTGTCTCCACCTTACAACTATTAAGATGGTTTTTTCTACCCTCCTCTTTAGTACAAGTTTCTATGTACTTTTTTATATTATCAATATCGTCGTCCTCGTTTTGACAGCTAGAGGATTGTAAAGCTTCTTTTGATTTAGCATCTTGAGACCCATCATCTGACCATCTTAAAGGTGGCTGTTCACTATCAGAATCCTGGACACCTAATACTTTCGACTCTTTCACTTTATCTTCATTATTTTTGGACAAGTCAGATAAATTTAGTTCGCTACTATCGGAATTAAATGATTTGGTGCAGTGAAGTTTTCTAGGTGTCGCAGACTTTCTTCGTGATTTAGTTGGAGCTGCGACGGTTACCATGGGAGCGTTTATCTTATCTTTACTTATCTTCTTTTTTGTTTGATTTTCAGTAACAACGAGCTGCTTACAATCGATGCTAAGTTTTCGAGTTCTTTTAGAAACCAAATCTTTCACTGTTTTTTTGGAAATAATTTTCTTTTTCTTTTGACTTTCCGATATTACTGGTGATTCTTTTTTGTCTTTCAAAATTGTAGATCGAACCTCAGGTTTAATTTTTCTTGAAGGTGTAGCTTTTGAGGATTTTTTATTCTGTCTTCTGTCGGTATCAGTGTGAATGTCTTTTGGTGATGGAACATCGTCTTTTGTTTTCGCACTACTACTTTTACGATATGATACATTCTTCGTGCACTTTCTAACGGGCCTTCGAGATTTCTCGTGAAACATTTCTGGGTCATTTTCTTTATTAGCCGGTTTCTCATGAGCATCTTCAGTACAAACAGTTATGGCACACTCTAAAACTTCAGAAATTGGAATGTAATCCTGATCGTCTGGTTTATAATATGATCCACCACTCGAATAGTCTGTTGGTCGAGAACAATATGACGAAGGTGTAGCCTGCATTATCTTTGGAGTATCAAAAAAGCGTGGAGTGGGAATGTTCATTATCTTTATATCTGACATAGGTTCATCAGGCAAATCAGGACCTAAAAATCGAGGTGTTTCCATTTGTATGTCATACAGTGCTTGTTTATAAGGGGTTTCCAATAACTCTGATATATTCAATTTTGCACCAATCACATTTTGCAACGCTTGTCTTTCTGCTTCAGGTGTATCTGACTGTTCAATCTGATTATTAATTTGCGAATGATTATTTGGATCGTCCTGTGTAGGTGTTTCGTTACTAGCGCAATGCGGTTCAACATTTGTAGCTACTTTAATTGGGTTTTGTAATGAATTAGACTCGAAAGATTTTTCTAATTTTTCTTTTAATTTTTTTTTACCTTTTTTTGATGACAATATTCCTTTAGTTTTGGAGGAATCCTTTGATTTTTTAGAACTAGATTTTACTGAAGCTTTACTTTCATCGACTTTATTCTCTTTACACATTACTTTATTGTCTTTGCTTTTTTCAAATCTTTCTATTAAATTTTCATCACTTTGCGCTATTAGAGCACGAAGTTCTGCATCCCAATTAGGTTTCTTCGTTGGTTTAACTTTTTTGTCTACAGTAATCTTAGTTTGACTTAACATGTTTTCGTCCATGATTTTTTTACTTTTATCTTGATCAGGTACATATTTAGAAGATATATTGCAATGTGGAATATGAGTTGCAATGGCGTTTTGTTGAGGTTGATTGACATTTTCATTAGTATTTATTTCAGTACTATTCTCGTTCAAAATTCGCCTTGGCGTTGTGAAGTCTAAAACTCTAATATGAGAGGTGCGACGAGGCGTCGATGACGCCTTTTTCATGGGGGGTGCTGAATTTGGTGTGCTGGTCTTATGTAGAACAGTTCCCAACGGTTCTTTAGGTAACGATGCAGAAATAGTATCTACAGCTTTTACTAAGCCAACGCTATTCGTATTATCAATGGATTCGAGGTTTAATGCTTTAGTAACTTTATCTGCCACCGAACTTTGAGATTTAATTTCTATACTCAAAGGTTTGATTGTATTTATTTTTTTGGAAATTTCTTTTTTTGCTGTCTCTGAACTTTGTTCAATGGAAGTACTTTCTTCTGAAGCAGTCACTGTTCCAGGGTCCAACTTTTGCATAATTACTGCACCTCGAGTCTTTACATGGGTGGTTTTCTTTTTTGGTTCTAAATTATGTATATTGACAGCTGGTACAGGAAGTATATGAGGAGATACTTTGTTTGCTGTTTCAGAATGTACTATATTTACAATTTCTGTAGATTTTGGGGTCACTATGTGCGGGTTATTTGATGGACCTGAAAAATAAAATACAGTTTTGTTTAATAAATATTTTTCAATAAATAATACATAAACAATTTATTTCAATAGTTTTCGAGTAAGCATTTTATTTTATAAAATATTTTATGTTATATTACAAAAATCTTATTACCTGATGAAGGAACTAATATAATTGTTGGCATGGCCATAATTTCATCTTTTGTATAGTTGAAGTTTGTTCCAGTGTGCAACTTATTCTTGTATGCACATGTCCCATTTATGTAAAGAGTTTGCATCTGTACTAATGGAGTATTCGATTTTATGATTGGTGGCATTTTGGCATAAGTGTTATTGTTCACTTTGATATCGGATATTATTTTAATTTTTTGTTCGCAGCTTTTATCATCTGTCATGCCCAACACAGGACTCCCTTTGCTATTGGAATTGTCAGAAGCAGAAGGCGGACCAATTTCATGAGATAGCCCAACATTAGTTGGGTTCAATTTTTCATTTTTGTGATACCTTCTGGAAGTAAGTTTTTTAGATGATTAATGAAATTTTATTATGAAATAAAGGTTTATTAGAGAATTAGGAAAACCCTTACCTTAATTTTTTTTTATTCTAATATGATATTGTACTACCTACATATATGTATTTGTATTATGATATAATACACTGACCGGCATGGAAATTTGGCTACCCTGTTATTTTTGTCTTAGCATCTCATATTTATTTTGTATTTTAACAAAATTAATGTCAGACAATAGAAAATACATTTCTTCGTGTTTTCTAATCAATTTAACAGCCACTGAGTTGGTATTTAATTTAAAATAAGTTTTAAACAAAATCTGTATATTTCTAAGCATATAGTATTATTTTTCAAAACACTACGAATTCAAAAATAATAACAGTTTTCGATTATTTTTTTCATTTTAATATGCGGAATTTCCTCCTCTTGCTCTGATAACCATCTCCATGCGGTCTGGCATGCTTCGGATAATGTTTTTGACTTCGATTTAGGATAGGTTCTCCCAAGCGTTAATCGCAGCGCTACGAAGCTCGCCGACAGGGACCGATTAATCCGCTATACGGCTGTAGCGGTATCAATACAAACCGTTTTATTTTAAATACCCATATTAAGGGTTTTTAACTATGCGCTTGTCTTAAACGGTATTAAACCGTTTAATACAGCCGCGCCAATAACCGAAAGAGACAAAAAATTTGTGGTACACGCCGTGGCTGGGATCAAATCTATGAAAAGCGGTTTTTTTCATCACTGACTTGAGGTTTCAATAGCCTTGCTGTGCATTGTGCAACATTGATTTGGTCACTTTAAACATTAGTTTAAAGTGACCAAATCAATGTTGCACAATGCACAGCACTTATATTTTATACTAATATTATACTTATATTTTAACATACTTATATTTTATAGTAATTTGAATTACCTAAATTACAATTCCGTATAATTAGAAAAAAAATAAGATGGGAATTAACTTTTCGCTCTTTACCAAATCAATATCAAGGAAAGACTAAGAATGGAAAAAAAACAATAATAAACAAAAATGGACGAGAACTTGCATTAAATAACATCATCTTATAACTTATGTCATACGCAATTATGATCATTTTTGGTATGCATCACGATTGCTTCGTCACGGTAGAAATATGATGAAAATGTTCGCCCAAAATTTAGGCGAAATTTGACAAAATCGATGGGTCCAAACCAAAAATTTGTCGAAGTAGAAACAAAGAAATTATAAGGGTTTTAAGTTGGCCGTGCCAACGTAACGTCCACGATGGCGCGGCCATGGAAATCTCAGGAACTACGTGGGTTAGAGATCTAATTCTTTTTCTAGTATGAAGATTGAATTTGGCGAAAATTGTCGAAAAAGAAATTATAAACTAGAAATCGATATTTTAAGAGATATTTACCTCAGAAGCCGTGGCGGTGCAGACGTGCACTTCGTGTTTCTTTAATGTTGATTATTTCTTTATATCATAATACTTAGTACAAAAATATGATGCAGGAAGTAAGGGCTTAATTTGTCGAAACTAATCAAAGCAATAAATACAACGAAATGTTATTTAAACAGACAAATCGGACCGAAACAAAAAATAGCATGGCCGCGCTGATATCTCATTATCTGTAATTGCTAGGATTTCGGTTTTTATATCCATTTATTCGACACATTAACCTGATTAGAATAGCATATCGTTTTACCCTCAGAATGGTTTTCAACGCGTGTAATCTCCAAAAATGTGCTCTCTCGTACAATGTTTGAGTAGGGTAACCATAATTTCGATTTTATTTGGGAATACCTTTTACTCTACTAGACGAAAATGTATCTATTTCCTTAATAATGCCAACAAACGGAACAATTATTATTAATCATTATTTCACACTTAAACGTAAGTATGTAGTACCTATGCCCGTAAGCGATCAGTTGTAGATAGGATAATAATATTATGTTAGGTAAGTATACTGTACCTAGGAAGGTTACTTAATATTATGCATTTCTTGTCCTTGATCCGTTTTTGCGAAGACGGGTTATAATTCTTTTATACACTCATCTATATTTTTTGTCTCTATATCTGTCTGTATGTGCAACATCAAAAACCACGGAAGGGATTTTAACCAAACTTATTACGATTGTAGACCATATTCCTAGGCAGGTTATAGGATATATAACATAACGCTACGGTACATAGGAGCCGAGCAGTGACGATAACTTTGAAGCAAGTCGATGAATTTCGTGCGCGACTGCGGACGAACGGTTCGGGCGGGGCGCGCGGGGGGATCGCTTACACAGTGACGCGAAGCTATAGAACGTGGCACTAAAGTAGATTAGAACATTAAATAAGTAACTAACATGATTTTATTAAAAAGACAAGTGTTTCCACAGTGTCAATAATATAAAAACTGTATTTTTGAACTTGCTTCACAAACTGAAATAAATTATCATTTATTGTATAAAATCAACTTTTGGAATTATTAAAAGAAAGCCTTTCGGGATAAACATAAAGAAACAGACAATTTAGCGGTTTTGAGAAGCTATAACGGGTGTAAAAAGAGCAGTCACTATAACTTTGGGATATGATTATACTATCTTTTCTCTTTTTTTTTTAACAATTTATTGTACACAAGAAACACTTAACAATAGTACAAATTACAGAGAAAGACGACAAAAAGGTACTGCTTATTTCTGAAAGAAATTTCTTCCAGCAGCCCTACGGAAGAGATATGGGATACAAGATATCAAATAGAGCGTGCACAATAACATACAAATACATTACATCTAAATTATATTAAAATCAGAATAGATACATGTACAAAAATAAATACAATAATGAATATAAATTATAATACATATATAATTCATACAATAAAATAAATAAATATATAAATAACTACTAAATACATAAATAAATACGTATAAAATAAAAATATAATATACATAATACCGTTTAGTTATGATATGGATTGGGATTCAAAATAGTACTTCTTCAAACGTCTTTTAAATATGGCAATGGTGGGACTATCACGGACGGTGTGAGGAAGCGAGTTCCACAATCTGACCGCATGAACGGTGAAGGAGTAGGAGTAGAAATTAGAGCGATGTGATGGGAGGTAAAGGTTTGTTCTGAATTTGGACCTACAAGTGATATCAATGGGCCGGGAAAAGTTAAATCGATCAATAAGATAGGAAGGAGAGAGGGTTATACAGGATATTGTAAAGTAAACAGAGGATATGGGAGTTGCGACGGAGACGGATAGGAAGCCACTTGAGTTTTATCCGAAAGGCTGATATGTGATCAAACTTTTTTAGACCAAAAATGAAACGGATACAGAGATTCTGCAAGCGTTCCAGTTTAGTTAGCAGCACTTCGGTAACGTCTAAGTAGCAGGAGTCGGCATAGTCGAGGATAGGAAAAATGAGAGTTTTGACGAGGAAAATTTTGGTTTGCAAAGGCAAAAAGTTTTGAAGGCGCCTCAGCATATGTAACGAGTGGTGTACCTTTCTGCTGACTTCACTAACCTGCGGATTCCAGCAGAGATTGCTGTCCAAAGTTAACCCTAAATTCTTAGCTGTGTCTCTGAATTCGATAATAGTACCATCATATTTGACCACAGGCACATTGTGTAAACGTTGCGTTATATACTTACTAGTATATCCCAAAAAATCGCAGGCTATGATAATAGGCAGTAGCCTATTATCATAGCCTGCGATTTTTTGGGATTTACCAACAGACCAAAAGATTTAGCCCAATTTGATATGCTCTGCAGATCATAGTTAATACCAGCAACTGTATTAGAAATATCATCAATATTAGAATGACGATAGAGTTGCAGGTCGTCTGCGTAAAGATGGAAATTTGAGTTGATTAATGAGGAAATAATATTAATAAATATAGAAAACCGGAGGTGAGAGAGTACGCCACCCTGGGGAACACCCGCTCATTCTAGAAATGTATTTTTTTTCATTTTTTTTTACAAAAATTAAAAAATAAATTATTTTTGCCTTTATTATTATTTTTTTTATTATTACAAAAAAAATAAGAAATGGTAAAAAGAAAAAAAAAACATTTTTTTTTAGTTTCTGACAAAATAAATACATTTCCGAAATGAGGAAAGGTAGTATAATCGTATCTCAAAGTTATAATGACTGCTCTTTTTACACACTATATATATAAATATGTCATTCGATAAAAACGATAGTCACTCAATGAAATGGCGATTTGAATTAGATGAATGCCATCTACCATCACGGTATTAATCCTTATCATTTAAAATACGTTATTCTGCTTAAGCATTTCTGAAGACTACATATTTTGCCCTTTAGACCATGCAAATATAATGAATACTTTAGGATATAGCAAAATTAAAATCGTTTCTCCGTGATTCGACCGGGCGCTGCGTGACGTGTCTTACGTCCGAGCCGGGCTGGAGTACTGTTACGTCTATTGGGGTTAATCCTATGTCTTAATATGGCATATCTGAGCCATTATTTGAAACTATTATTATTACTTCATCGGCCTCCGTGTGACCATGTATAAAGAAGCATAATACCCAAACGATAGTCTTCATAAACTAAAAATATATTTAAAAATACTAAAGTGCCCTAAATCACTTTTACACGCGTACGAAGTCGCGGTCACAGCTAGTACTTTTATAAACATCATGGATACAGAAATAAAATCTAGGTCTAACAAGGCTCAAACAAGAAAGTTAATATTAGGCAGATGACTAAAAATGCATAAGTACAAGGTCGGACTCGCTAATAAAATCTAAGCGTCACTTCATACCGAAATACGGTAACAAAGTGCCTTCTTGAAAAAGCATATTATTCGTCTGCCGTTGGAATAATATTAATTCCAATAGCGAGTCTTAACCACGGCCATGGGTCTCTATGAAAACCGGCGCTACGCCGGCTTGCTTTGCTGCAGGGAATGAGGATACTTGTCGTAGATAAGTATGTACTTAATTTCAAGGGCAAGAAACCCATAATATTAAGTAGCCTGCCTAGGTACAGTATACTTACCTAACATAATATTATTATCATATCTACAACTGACCACATACGGGCATAGGTACTAACTACATACTTACGTTTATGTGTGAAATATTTAATAGTAATAATCCCATTTGTTGGCATTATTTAAGAAATAGACACATTTTCGTCTAGTAGAGTAAAAAGTATTCTCAAATAAAATCGAAATTATGGTTACCCTACTCAAACATTGTACGAGAGAGCACATTTTTGGACATTACACGCGTTAAAAACTATTCTGAGGGTAAAACGATATGCCATTCTAATCAGGTTAATGTGCCGAATAAATGGATATTAAAACTGAAATCCCAGCAATTACATATAATGAGATATCAGCGTACAAAGAAGCGTTACGTTGGCGCGGCCATGCTATTTTTTGTTTCGGTCCGATTTGTCTGTTTAAATAACATTTCGTTGTATTTATTGCTTTCATTAGTTTCGACAAATTAAGCCCTTACTTCCTGTATCAGTTTTTTGTACTAAGTCTTATGATATAAATAAATAATCAACATCAAAGAAACACGAAGTGCACGTCTGCGCCACCACGGCTTCTGAGGTAAATATCTCTTAAAATATCGATTTCTACTTTATAATTTCTTTTTCGACAATTTTCGCCAAATTCAATCTTCATACTAGAAAAAGAATTAGATCTCTAATCCACGTAGTTCCTGAGATTTCCATGGCCGCGCCATCGTGGACGTTACGTTGGCGCGGCCAACTTAAAACCCTTATAACTTCTTTGTTTCTACTTCGACAAATTTTTGGTTTGGACCCATCGATTTTGTCAAATTTCGCCTAAATTTTGGGCGAACATTTTCATCATATTTCTACCGTGGCGGAGCAGTTTTAACGCACACTCATTTTTGCGTAAAATGGTGCGCCAGTCTAGTTGTGACATGATGGAACAAATTCAGCCAATAGCGTTCCGCGGTACTTACTTATCACGCATCCTTTTTTAACACAGAAAAACGAACGAAAATGAACCTTATTCATAAACGGTTTATTTATACCGTTGATTCAGCCGTATATACGGCTGAAGCGCATGTTAGGGTTTTTCAGAGAATCGTATAAATTAAACAGTTTAAAACACCAAAATGGGTAACCTTTTCGGTCCCTGCTCGCCGAGGGTTTCTGGCGGGTTAGGAGATGATTTTATTGTTCTTTTGAGATGTGTTCTTTAGGATTCAGTTACGGACTGCGGGCAGGCCTTTGCAATTTTTGTATACCGACACTTTGAAGGTACTTATTTAAACAACAAGCAACGTGTGGCATTATCGTGCATTAAACGAAACTGGTAATACCCTATAAACCCCGAATAGGGCATAACGTGTTACTGTATAACCTCTTCGATGTCGCAGTTAATCGATTGTCAACGACAACCAACTCTGTACGAGCGGTGGAACGCTCCCCACACCATTATAGAGCCTCCACCGTAACGGTATTGGGCAAATATCGTTGTCGTGCAAAAGGTAGTCGAGCAACTCAATGTTTTCTGAGCAATTCAGGTCCTCGTGCCTTACGTGCCTTAAAATTTGATTCCTGCATACGTCTTCTTATTGTACGCTCGCCAATACCCACATCTGTCGTAATTTGGAACCGCTGACGAATCCCGACCGCAGTTACCGATTGCGTAAAATCTCTAAGACAATAAAACGGTAATTCTGTGCCCTAGTCCATCTGACGCTCCCACTACCTGGTCTTCGTGAGAAGCTACCAGTTTCTTGGTATTGTTTTAAGGCATATTGCGTTGATGAACGAGGTATATTGAGCGCAATAGCTATTTCGCTCTGTGTCAGCCCTTGGTTAATTAAGGCTACAGCTTGTGCTACTATTTTAGGATATAAAGGCATTATTTTAATTTTTAGGTACTGTTGAAAAGTTAAATAAACCCAATTATGTCAAAACAATTAGAAGGACAAAAATGCACTTCACATAAAACTAAATTAAAATTACGAACTTAATCAGTTGAAAGACGCATTTTGACTAAAATTCTAAATTTTAAACGCATATGTTTTAAAATATAATCAACTACCCTCTAAAAATAAACATAATTATTTTTTCATAGTGCCCTCATAAGAAAAAATTGTTTAAAAATATTAACATTTAAGTAATCGCCTGAAAAGTGCTTGGACGGGATTCCATGCCGCTCAGTGTATATTGACTTACTGGCAAATTTAAACACTTACTTTGAATCTAGTGCAAGTTCTGCATTCCAATTAATATGTGTACTTTCTTTTATAGAGCCTGAAAACAATAAATGATTTTTAAGATATAATATAACATATTATAACATAATAAAGACATATTGGATATTATGAATTTGTCTTCAGCATACCTTCAACACCATCAGCAAGGTTTTTACATGTGCCTTTATTAAGTATTGTTGAACCAGGCAGAGGTATAGTGTTATTGCTTTCTTTAGTTACTTTGCTCAGTATTGTATCAAATTCCTCTATATTCTGTCTTGGTGTATCTGTACCAGTCTGCTAGAAAAATATGATTATATTTCAGTAATATCAAAAAATTTATTAAAATAAATAAATACTTTTAAACACTGAAAAAAATAATTTGACAAAATATAAAAAACTCATAAAAGGAAAACATTCACAATGTATCAGTGGATAAAATGTATTACTACTCATAGTTTTACATGGATAGATCTAATGCTCTTTATAATTTAAAAAACAAAATGTATATTGACTTTTATATGGTGTATTAGCACCATTCCTGTAACTATGATAATACCCGGGTATAGGGGACGAACCCATTAACACATGCGTCTATTGTGTGTGAGCAAGTGAGACAGCATATGGGCTGAATCTAGATCATGATATTAAAATAATTACGTTTATGTATATCCAGGCAAAGGGCTCCAGATAATGCAATCCATAATCTTATATTACGACCTCCGTAGCGCAGTTGGTTGAGCGCGTAGGTGCTCGAACGAAAGGTCGCGGGTTCGAATCCCGCCGAGGGAACAAAAAGTTTTCAATGTTCCTGGGTCATGGATGTGTATTAAATTTGTGTATAATATAATAAAAATCTTAAATATATATATAGTATAAAAGTATTAAATATATTTCCGTTGTCTGGTACCTGTAACACAAGTTCTTCGGATACTTAGCACAGGGCCAGATTGACGTGGTGTGAAGCGTCCATAGATATTATTATTATTATTATAAATAAAATCAAAGAGAAGTGCATGACTTCTTTATTACAACAATAATTACACATTACTAGAGTAAGTGAACATAAATTAGCATGTTAAAGGAATACTTGCTCGCCTTTACAATATATATAAAACTGTGCCAGCCTTTATGTGCAAAGTGTTTAGTGCAAAAAGGCACTACGGCAATGGGCGCCGCCACCAAAAACATGCATGAAGATTCGTAAAAATAAGATACACTTAAGGTGTTTCTCTCACAGAAGCTGCTGGGGGTCAGAATAATCCAGAATATATCAAATCATTTATAGAAAAAATTACCATAAACAAAGCTGAATGTGGCAGGCAGACATTGGCATTACTTTCTGGTGTACTACTTGTAACACTGTTTATGTGCAAATCAGCATTATTGTTTGGCTCCGTCCTCTGAATCACGCTGGATTCACTAGAATTCAACTCACTCTTCTTTAAACTATTAACAGCTGTAGAAACTTCTTTTTGGATATCTTCTTTAACCACTGCATTTCCTGCAATTTTTTTTCATATACCATTTATATTATATAATATAATTGTTAGAAATGTAACATTATAATCCTAATAGCACTTCAATTTTGCAGATATCTGTTTGGCAGAACTCACTTATTTTCTTATAAGTTTGCATATGGTACTAATACCACATAGTTACTCTCTGAGAGGTTGGCCAACCATGAGATGGGAAGACAAGATAAAACTCAAACTGCTGGTCCCTTTTGTACAAGAGTAGCAAGGGACAGAAATTACCCAAAAGAGCTGGACGAGGCCTTAGCCGACATGCACACAGAATTAAGAATTAATTATAATATAAAACAGAAAAACATCAAAAAAATCTGAAAAACACATAATATTGATAGTACTAATTACTATTACTCTGTTGGTTCTCCGTAGGTGCACTCCTATGGTCCATACAGGAATAGTCGCCAGCTAGTGTCACATTACATTTTAATTAAATTTGTGTAACAGGGCCTCCTAGCCCCATGCATGCCTTCCAAGGACTTAATTGCCCATGAGATAGGAATGCTCTACACATACATAATAATAGTACTAATAAATTTAAAATGTTTTACAAACATACCTGGTAAGTCAGATAGAGAAGTGGCCTCTACTGAACTCTCTAATGTGTCAGCATCACAAGATTCCTGGATATTGGTATGCACAGTATTACATACACAGGTAACCAAGTCTGTGGACCCACATGTGTTACAGCTTGGGTGCACCTTCAATAGATTTTGTTTGAATAACCTATAAAAGATTTGATCACAAAATTATTATTTGTATTTTTTTGTTTTTATTTAACTCTTTTGTGTGAGATTGACAAAGAGCAAACAAACATATGCACATGCACATATGCAAAGATGGCGCGTAAAATTCTTCTTTGTACAAATAATGTAATAACTTTACAACCACACCATATTTTATGGTTCTGTAAAAAACATTTTAATAGCTGTTATATTTTCTATCTATCAAGCCATCAAACTATAGTATTTAGTCTGATTTCATATCCGTTTCACAAGTATAAACTTTGGAAACTGTGTTGCTGACTGTTTCACAAGAAATAAATAAATGCTATATTATAATCTAAAGAACAGGGACCTATTCTTTCTAATTATGTAAATAAATCGACGAAAGAACTTGAGATGCTTACAAAAAAAGTACTTGAGTTGTGACACTACGACTTACTACATTACGAGTTCACAGGCAAACTTCGTCCTTAGTGTAGTACAAATAGAGTTCATAATGGCCGCGGCCGGCAGGAGACCGTTATTAATGCATTCAAAACGCCCTTTTTTTTGTCAAATTCTTTTGTTTATTTTACTAAAATTAGGCATAATCCGACGATAAATCGTTTTGTACACTAGTTATATTTACTTCCTTAGGCTTATTACGTCATTTATTTACAAACATAGTAAGAAAATCATATCTAAATCAGTCTATATATATACGTATAGAAACCAATTTTTTCAAGTGAAAAATATAAATTATTACGGTGTATTTCTTTCAAATGATTATCTAATAATACTTATAATGAGTAAAATAAACCATTTATATATACAAAATACTACTTACATTCGTGAAAACCAGCAAAATCTTGAAAAAACTACACATTTTAGAGCACTCGCACCCACCACACTGCACTGACATGCACAAACTGGTCGGCGACAAAGTTAGTATTATTTTTCATTCGAATTGAGGCCTATTTAGCAAAGGTTCTAACTAATCAAACTTCTTCATACAAAAGTAGTCTGTAAGTCAGGGGAATACGATGCTTAATAGAATAAAAGAGCGCGGTTTCATTAAACCGTTTGGGTCTTAAGTGAGTGCAAATGGCGCGACTCTTTGAAACCGCTTGGGACGCAAGAGGTTAAGTAAAAAGCTTAAAGGCTACAGGTCTTATTTTTTTTATATAGAAACATACCTTGGTTTATCTTGAAAATTTGCCTTTTGCACATCAACCAAAGAAACTAGCAGTTTAACAACCTCTAACAAGTTTGTACATTGCATCAATTTTCTCCTCACAGCAATTGGTTTACATGACTCAACTAAAATCCAAATGTATTGATTAACATTTAAACATAAAATTAACAATTAATAATATTTATAAAAAAATATATTCACAAATCAATCCTTGCTTTTATATTTATGAAGTAAGAATGGATTGTGTTTAGATATTATACAAATAAATATTCTAGATGTACATAACAACAATTGTAATTAAATATATCATCAATCACTATTAACAATTTCTTCCAGTACCATAAATCTTGATAGCCATATATTCTGCAAGGATATTTTTCAACGATGTCATAAACACCCTCCCATATTCATTGCTGAAGGCATCTAAATAAGGGCTAGCTTGAAGAAACTCGTCATAAGCAGTCATCAAATCCTCTTCTGCCAAGTATCCTATAATCAAATTATTTAATGAAGATCACGAAATGCCAGTAAAATAAACGTTTATTGACTCCCGCCAAACACCATACCAAGAACAAGTTTAGCCACTTCTTGAGAAGGGAATGGTGGTATAGCCATATTTATAAATTGATGTCCTTTGCGTATATCAAACGATTTCACTAAGTATAAACTATTAGCAGGGCCATTACAAACTTTAATTTCTCTATTTAAATACAAACAAAGTGCCAAAAATCAAAAACGAAGATTGAAAATCATGTAAAGACGCGCAAAACCGACGTCCGACATTTATATTTTTTAATTTTTGTAGATAAGTCAGGCATAAGCATTACTACAAATATTATTTATGTTTTAGGACTTCATGAGAAAAGTATAAAATTATCATAGTAAATTTTGTATATTTTGTAATTTTCCTAGGTACATTTCATGGTTTTAAGTAGAAATAATTGTTTAACTTTTAATTTAATTTTTTTATAAGTTCGTGTAGACAAAATAATATTATACTGTTCGCTACAAAATTTAATAGTTTTATACAACAATATTATTCGTCAAAACTTACTTATTAAGGTTACACATGCTTAGTTAGTAAAATAATGTTTAATTATCTTGTTATTTCAAGCTGATGCTTAGTTTAATTTCACAAATCTTGTCATCATTGCAACTTCTTTAGTTTTAAGTTTTATTTTTCGTTTATCTTTTTAAAACAGTCAAGTCAATAATTTGAGTGGAATTCAAAGTGTTATTATATTTATTTTCATTTCAATAAAACTCCCTTTTAATGTCATTTTATAGCTTTTTTGCAGTATATAATAGCGAAATTGAATTGTAAATTCTAAAAAAGGTTGTTGGCACTTAAATAAATTATTTATTAAACATTTTAGAAGGTTTTAAGGTGACTATACATTTATAATTTTAAGAAAAATCACCATAATATAAAGGTATGACAGTGAGATCATCAATTTATTATCAATTTCACGTCATTTTAATCACTTGCTTTAAATAATACTTAATATTTTTTTTATTTATAAAATAATATGACTTTACTTTCCCTTGTTTTTATATAAAGTTTACCTAAGTGTGTACTATTCTTAATAGTTACTTTAAGTTTCGTCACATGTCCGTCTAGCTAGTTTCTCACTGTTTTTTCCTTAAAACCGCGTATTTACAAAACTAGCAAAATCGAGATTTCGCGGGCTTAGCTTCGTTGTAGTGATTAGCTGCGATCTGTGAAGATGGCTAGGCCTATTATTCAATAGGAAGCCGTGAAATCGAATCTCTTTTAATCCGCGTAACGTCAGTTGATTGTTTATTGTGCCCAAACCGCGTATCTGCGCATCATAACATGAAAGGTGTGTTTGTTTAACGAAGCGTGCGGGAAACAGTGTGATTTTAAATATAAATGCTGCATGAACTGGCAACTTACACATCCCTCAAACATTAATTGAACCGTCTCCAGTGCCATGCTGCCATGTTTCCTTTTTTTTTCGGGTGTATCCCACTACAAAAAACACTGAAAAAGTTCATGATAGCATTGCATACTGTGAAACTCTGACAATAGTTTCTGAGCCTTCTCCTGGCCCTAGAGCATCATCTTTGATGATTTTAAATGTTCCAGAGGCTTTCGATTTTTCTACGGATGATGTGCATAATGATGTACGCAGTCAACCTATATTTTGAGTGTGACCTTCATCTAGATACTTTTGTGTAATTGTTGTATTTTTGTCTACTGCTAATCTTAGAAGGGCATTAGAAACTCTTGTATTTCTGTTCTGTGCAGTGCAGCCATCCGTCCAGAAGACAACATCCCTGCAATCTTCTTCTAATAACTTAGTTAACTTCAGGCTACCTATATCAGGCTATACCATTCAACGTTTTCATTATAAATAGACTCAGATGGAGTAGCAATATGCTGTAAATCATTTTATTGGTATTGTTTTAAGCCCGATTACGTTTTATTATCCGAAATAACAAATTTACAGCATATTGCTACTCCATCTGAGTCTATTTATAATGAAAACGTTGAATGGTATGTGGAGAGAGAAATTGAGCCTGAAGTTATTAGAAGAAGATGGATTGCAGGGATGTTGTCATCTGTACGGATGGCTGCACTGAACAGAACAGAAATACAATAGTTTCTAATGCCCTTCTAAGATTAGCATTAGACAAAAATACAATAATTACACAAAAGTATCAGGAAAAAGGTCACATTCAAAATGGAGGTTGACTCCGTACACTCCGTAGTGGAAAGAAAGCTGAAAAATGTTGAAATTTTTCTTCCTTCTCAGTATGCCTCAATTACAAAAGAAGCCAGGAAGCATCCTTGAAAAACCTGGTATAGACAAGGTTTTTCAACCTGATTACACCTTAAAAAGACTACAGTCTAAAAGAATACCAAATACCAAACAGATGATTCCATTGGTCCTGGGCGTTTTGCTGGAGATGATTGCGTAGTGGATTTGAGGATTTTAAAGTATAATCTAATCTAACGGCACAATAGAGTTTAAAAAACACTTTAAAGATGATTTCAGCCCAGTTCCTCGGAGACCAAAACCTATTTAAGCTGTAGTTAATAATGTACCTCTCCTGTATTCATCTAGGCTGCCTATATATGACAGTAAGTATCATCAGCACTTACAGCAATTGTGATACCTGCAGATTGTCACTAAACTTATTATACCATATTATCTATAAGTTATGTTCTATAGATCTCATTTTTAACAAAGACCTCAATGTGAAATTATTATTCTACTTAGAAGTAATATTTTTAATACGTTTTATTCTTCATTTTTAGTTTTAACTGTTAATTAGTAAGTACCCAGGTGACAAGGTATGATTAACATACTAAGCTAGAAAGAGCTATTTTTTAAATTATGGGAATTTATGGTGTTAATTTCCTGTATATTGTTGATTACCTAATGTAACGGTAGTAAATATGTGCCAAAAATTAAACTCTGAAGTTGACTGAATAAATAATTATAAGATGTGTTGATTGTATTCTTTTGTTTTATTTTGGCGGACAATTCCGCGTAAGTGACATAAAAAAAACTCATTTTGATTTAATTTGTGATAATGAAACCGCGAAAGTCGATTTACTAATTAATTAATACATTTTTAACATAACTAATGCCTACAATATCAAGAAGAATATTATAATTTGACAATTTAAAAGTTTAAACAATAGAAAGTCATGTGGTTTAGTAATTATTATGTTTTTCCTCGTTCCTGTAAAATTCACTGCACCTACCTTACGCGGTTTTAAACACTGTTAGTTCCGCGGTTTCAGAATATCACCGACGATATGTACCTAATGCCAATTAATTTATTTAATTTTTTATAGTCGCAACCCTAAGTATTACTCTAGTCTATGGTCGCAACTAGAGGCGGGTTAAATAACAAGTCAATCTCAATATCTGTTATAACTGTTACTGTTATATTCTTTGTTATATTAAGTTTATAAACTTAGGTATTTCTTTTTTAACAGGTAGTCACAAACATGCGTTTTAATATAACAGTAACAGTTATAGAGTCTGGCTAATGAAAGTAGACATTGAAAAAGCGCGGCAAATTCAAAAAAATTTAGCACAGCAACCCAAGATGAACATAGACTAACACGACTTGATATTTGTAATATTTTTATTTTATGCGACTTTTATGTGTTATGAATTAGGCTCCAGCTAATGATTATATTTAATACATTATTAAAAGACTTGAGATTTCCATGTTAGTTTCTGTTTCAACCTTTGGTAAATTTCTTCGATTATATAGACAATTATACATAAGTATTTATATAATTATTAAATGAAATAAAAAAAACATTTTAGTACAAAAATTTATTCTAACAAATCAAAGTCCAAGAATTCTTCAAAGTACTGGTTTTGTGTTATTATCCTGTCTTTCTGCTCTAAATCAGAGAGTTTTTGAATCGTGTTCATTATTTCACCAACTTCTGCTACATCCTCCAGATTTTCTAAACCAAAAGATAAATAATTTATTAAAATATAATACAAATACACGAAATTCTTTTTTAAAGAAATTTAATTCTTTTTTAAAGAAATTTATTGATCTAAAATCACAATGTCTTGTATTGTACCAAAAATATATCTAAAAAATCAAGTATCAAAATTAGTAAACCCTACTTACCTAAGAATTCCTTCACCACACGTAAACAATCCTGTTTTTGGTTGAATTCTACTTCTTTCTGTTCTTGTTTTTCTTTTTATTTAGAAATCATAGAAAATAATAGTCTGCGAGTTTCACTTATAATCGTTTTATTCATATTTAGGGCACTAAAAATTGAAAAATACGAACCAAACAATGACACCTTATTTCTGACAAACGCCGTCTTCAGCATTTGACATTGATTATAGTGTTGCTATTTCTAAGATTGCAATAAATACGATTGTCTACTTTCATTGGCCAGACTCTAACAGATATTGAGATTGACTTGTTATTTAACCCGCCTCTAGTTGCGACCATAGACTAGAGTAATACTTAGGTTTATACCGACCTTCAAAAAAGGAGGATGTTCTCAATTCAGCCAGTCACATTAACGGTCTTCCGGAATTAAGGGCCTTTAGGTCATTTTAATTAACCATTCACTTACTATAACCATTATTAAGGCCACTGAGTGGCTATGTAAACAATTAGTAGGGTACCCGCATAGAAAATGTAAATTTTTTGACGTTTACTTGGATTTGACAGATTTAACTGATCTCGATGATATTTTTAAGATAACGTGGAGGAAATTTACTAGGGATTCTTTTCTAATGTTCTAGAAATTGATAATTTTAAATATATTAAGAATTTTTAACGAGAAGTGTCCAAATTTAACATCTGCCAGTCGTAAATTTCTAAATTGTCAATATTGTGCTAAAGAAACTACAGTGTGCGTTATGAATGATCTGAGCGTTTAGAGTAAAAGAACACACAAGATGTAGATGTCTTGATAATTTAATAACAGTTATCGATTGTTATGTGTTATTTTTAAATAACTGTTAGTAATACCTGTTAAGATAAATACGCACCACCTCAGACCCTTTAACAGGGTACACTTCATCCTAGAATAGCAACACTTATTTATTCGTCGCTCGTCAATCGTCATCTAATTTCTTTAATTTCTAAAATTATAAAATCCTTCATTTTACACTTTGTTTTCGGGTTTAGTTTTTCAATTTTCTATTATTATTGTCTCTTTTTGAGTTCATGTCGAATCGTTCATCGTTGTTAAATCTAATATTTCTTTAAAAAATGAGTTCCGCTGCATCTGTAGCACTATTTGCTTGTTCTCGCTGTTTTTCGAGACATCCTTTCGAAGAACTCTCACCTGGAGAACAGCTTTGTAAGGTAATGTAGCGATGTCAATAAGTTCTTCATATTTATTGAAATATTTTTAACAATTTTTGTTGTGTTTGTAACTTTTACTGTTATTGTGACGTCAATTGTGACACTATGCTATTCATGGGTGTTTCAGGAATGCCGTGGATCTTTCCCTGTTGTGAAATGCACGTATTGTCGTTCCGAGTTTCAACAGACAAGGTCAGTATCAATTACTGCCAAATCATGTGACCAGCTTTCTTCATGCAACTTGTTAAATTCTGTACTACAATAACTATCCTCTCTAGGAATATTTTATAGTACACTACAAGGAAAATTATAAGACAATAGCTAATATCTTGCTTTATAGATATCTATTATTATAAAATCATATTTTATGATACTTTATATCATCAGTATAAATATGTTACAGTAGTGGATTCAGAGGTTGGTAGGTTATATATGGGTATAGATGCACTCTCTACACTAACATTATCCTATATTCCACCTTCTTTTATACCTAGTTCCCGAACTGGTGGTAGGCATCATACAGAAACGACGTTCGGAAAACATTTTTGTAAAATTTATTCTGAACAAAAATTTTTGACTTTGACTTTGACCAATCACTCATAGAACACTAACCAATCTCTGGTATGTACTTTATCCAAACCATAGAAAGTTGTATATACAAGTTGTATAATAATATCTATGGACGCTTCACATCACGTCAATCCAGCCCCATGCTAAGTATCTGAAGAATGTGCGTTACAGGAACCAGAAAACGGATATATATTTAATACTTTTATACTATAAACATATTTAAGATTTTTATTACACATCCATGACACAGGAAGACAGAACACTTTTCATTCCTAAACCTGCGACCTCCCATTCGCAAACCAACTCAACCACTGCACTACAGAGGTTAAATATCTATATCAACAATCTCATCGTATAATACACAATCTTAATTTTATTGTAGAGAACAAAATAGTATGGTAGATATAATTACCTACGAGGGATTGGCTTTCAGAAAGACGTTGTATTATGATAACTGGCAATATAATTGGTAACACCAAAAAAATATATATATAATTTCTAAAACTACTAGAACTAAATACTGGCAACAGGAAAAGTATGGAAAACATAGACCCCTAATAAGTACCTACTAACTGAAATAGTAGTCAAGCAGTTTCTGAGGAGTTTGATAACAAAATATTAATGGTGTTAGTTTCAATTCTCATCTACAAAACATGAACTACATACACTGTATATCTGTAAAATAATTAATTAGTTAAGTTATTTTGACTACATTGGTTAAAACTACTTATGACTGCAAGATATCTACAACCTACAGCTACTACCTACACCTACCGGCAAAAATAAACGAGAACACACATTAGAAGAATTATAAAGATATTTTTAGAATTGAAGACAAGAATGGATGAAGTTAATATGTCGCAAATTATTTTTTACCAAAAAATTTAGTTCAAACTATCACTTAAACATTTTAGGATAAGTAGTATAACTACTATTACTAAGTGCACTCATTCCATCTTTAGATTAATGTTCTTAATACATTACGATATATTCTAAAATGTTTAAGTGACAGTTTTAACTAAATTTTTATGGAAATCAGAATCGGAAATATCACCTTCATTCATTCATATATTCAATTATAATATATTTTTACTAATATATTACTATTGAATATGTTGGTTGATGTGAGAAGGCAGCAATTTGGGGGCCAGATTAGGTTATTACATAATAATATAGACAGTATTTCTGGCCAACCCATAAAAAATTATAAACCAATTTCCCAAAAGATTGTAACATTATTTAAAATTAAAATGTATTTTCCTTCAGTTTGCTGCATTAATTTTTAGGATTTGTTTTTAAAAGACATAATGAAACTATAGTTTCAAATTTCACCAACAATACAATTACCTTTAAAAATAACCACTGTCTATAAGAACAATATTAAATAAAGAATAATACACTAAAATTATTTTTTGCAACAATCAATATTTCAGACAAGCAGAGTCCCAAGTCAAGTTACATATAAGTTGAGATATGTAACATAATATTAATCATTATAGGATAAAAAGTACTACGGTATTCATATTAAATTATTTCTCTAATGTTGTTTATTTATCTTAATAATAGATTATATATAAGGTATAAGTAACCATTTTTTTCTATATTTACGCTATTTTTCTTTACAGTAAATCTAATACCTCATCAATCTGCAAAAAATGTGAAGCAAATGTTAAGGCTTATGGAAAGCCTACAGCTTGTGAATACTGCAACATTATAGCAGCTTTTATTGGTAATATTGTTATGCTATAAATACATTGTATTATTAAATTACAGTACTATTAGTAAGGTACACACTACACAACCACATGCAAAGCTATAAATATATAACTCTTTTCTAATTATTTTACTAAAAGTTGCTTATAATTTGTAGGTAACAAATGTCAACGCTGTACTAATTCTGAGCGTAAGTTTGGCCCTGCAGTTACGTGTGAACAATGCAAGCAGCGGTGTGCATTTGATCGACATGATGAAAAGAAGGTTAGTGTTTTTATATTATGTTTCATTATAGGTATAAGATTTTGTTACCAAAAAGTTTTAAATGTAACATTTAGATGTTATTAATAAAATTATATTAATACCTCACACTGATTTTAGTGACGGTGGCTGGTTTCATTGAAAACAGGCCATTACGCAGGAATTATGTTATAGTGCCGAAGTGTGTGCGCAATACACAGAAGTACTCTTTCTTTCTTCAATTTCGTAGCCCAGTGGGACGGATAACCGATACGACTGGCGGGAGATCAGGTCCAGGACCGACTTTTTACCTGCCCATCTGACGTATTGATTTTCTTTCTTGTCAGACAGTCATGTGATAAGCCTGCATTGTCCTAACCAAACTTGAGAACAACAGTTTTTGTGGTTCCGACGCGGGAATCGAACCCACGACCCGGGTCGAGAGCGAAGCTCTTAACCACTAGACCATGGAGGCGTTAATCTTGTTATTAATCAAAATGTTACATCTACCTACTGTACTATTAAATAATTGTTATATAATAGATAATATTAATATGAATAGAACTTATTTGAATTACTAATAATACAACAACAATAAAAACTTAGGTGGATGGAAAGCTGCTTTGCTGGCTATGTACTCAGTCCCTTAAGAGAGCTCTGGCTAGGACCAAGCAGCACCTATCATCGGTGGATAAACACAAGCATAGGAGCCACAAGTCAGTAGTTTAATAAGTTACTAATTACATTTGTGTTCCATATATCCTTGAATAAAATAATCAATGCAAACAGGTCAAAAAGCAGCCATAAAGACAAACGCAAATCTGATATGATGAAATCTATGAACTCAACTGATCACAATGATTCACAACCTCTTGAAAAGAAGTCAAAATTGAATCCACTTCAAGGTAAGTTTGATTTTTTAAACACAACTAATTCTTATATATACCTTATAAAAGAATAAACAAAATATTAGAATATTCTTGATTGGGAAAAAAATACAATAACAATACATTATAAATAACAAAACTCCAAAAAAGAAAAATGTTTAAATTGATGATGTTTGCTGAAATCAGTTTCTTACAGGCAACCATTTAATAATTTCTATTAGAGTACAACTTACAACAATCTATATGCCATTAAATGCAATTTATTTGAAATAGAAAACATGTAAAAAGATATGCTATGTGAAAGCAATAATATTAAAATGCTCTAAAAAAGTGTTAAATAATTTTTCTACATGGTTTTCCTTTTCAATTCGGCTAGAATTTAACTTCTAGTCGGTCCACAAACTGCAGTTGATTGAGTAATCGTACTGAACATACCAAAAAAAAACATTACAATATTTAAATAGTCCATGACTTTGTAAGAAACAGCTTTTTTAAAGTCCAAATTATTTTGCTATGTGCACGTGATGCGCTTTTATTTGAGACCCCACCCGAGTATATTTGCAGACATTTGTTCAGTTCTTCCCCACTTTTACCCCCCTTACTTTTTAAACAAAATTAAAAAAAAAATTGAAATCCCTTCGTCTAACACTAACTAATATAAATAACACCTCTCTTTTTGCGTCGGGGGCTAAAACGTAAATGTATTAAAAGTACAAGTAATTCAAATACTGTTGTGACTACAGCAAATTTGGATAAATTTATTTGGCGTTCATTTCATAAAGTTGTCTACTTTTACAGGTGAGCTGATAGACCCAAATAGTTCAGATCATGTGGTGGCAATGACTCAGCTGAAGGAGACTATTGCAAGTCTGACGAAGAAAGTTACGCAGAAAGATATGGAACTACTATCTAAAGACAAGCTGGTATGGTTGTCTAATTAAAATTTTTACACTATACACTATGTATATGTCGCAGTCATCTGATTGAATCAGCTATTTGATAAAATGTCTAGCGCGTTTATTGACTGACTACATTTAATTTATTGACTAGGCCAAACATTGATTGAACAAGCGTCACTCAACGTCCATCTAGTTAGCGGACTGTAACAAAGCCCTTTATACAGAGCGGACGTAAAATCAGTCAGGGGGCTGATTCAAGATGCCATCGCTAATTATCGCTTACAAAGTTCGATAACAAAATATATGGGATTTGACATAAGGTACGCTAAATGACATACCAAATCGCGATCATTTAGCGTAGCTTATGTCAAATCCCATACATTTTATTATCGAGCTTTGTAAGCGATAATTAGCGATGACATCTTGAATCAGCCCCTCGGGCCCTAATTCTCAGGCCTCGAACTTAGTTTCGAATATTAGTATATCCCGCTCGCACGCGAGCGAAAACTCATTTGCATGAGCGGGACAGACAGAGAGTTCGGGGCCCGAGTATTAGGGCCCTGGGCCCTAATTCTCAGTCCTCGAACTAAGTTTTTACTATCGGTCTGTCCCGCTCATGCAAATGAGATTTACCGCGCGTGCGAGCGGGATATACTAATATTCGAGCTTTTTTCCACTGCCCGAGAATCGTGCTCCAGGTGATTGAAATTTAGTTCATCACCCAGTGGCGCTAGTAGTCACCAAAACAAATATGGCGGCAAATAGCTCACACATATTTTATATTACCTACATAGTTGATATTTTCATTTTGTGTGACATGTCATGTCCTCATTCTTGAGGACCTTTTAAGTTGCGAACTTATGGTCAAACCTACCCCAATCAAACATTCAACGACTATGCCAAGGGATGTTCAGACAAGACGTTGAAAGTTACATTAAACAACTTGACGAGTTGTCCTTTAGTCAATCAATTATTAAATGTCGTCATTTCATAAACGCGCTAGTCTTTCAATTAAACTGCTGATTCAATCAGATGACTGCGACATATTATACAAGTTGATTTTTTCCGAGTTACGAAAAATGATCTAAATCTTAAATTTAAAATATCCAGAGTACATTTGGTAATATTTTTAATCTAAAGGTATTTTATAATTCCAGATTACTGAATTAAAAGCCAAACATCATAATGAAACAACGGATCTAAGAAACGAAATGAAGAATAAGGATCGTCTAAATGAAACTAAGTTTAACCTCATGAATACGAAGATTCAAAATTTGCTAAAAGAAGTGGCTACTCTTAGCAAATCCGCTAAAAAGAACAATAAAATAACCAAATCTGCTCTGGCCAATACGGAGAACAGTGGCAGCGGCACCGATAGCCCTAGCACCAATTAGAACAATATTAAACGAATTGCTTATGTTGTAAGTGATACTGTGGAATATATTTCCCTATTATTTTTTTATTCTACAAATGATTTCATTTGTAGCTTTTATATTCGTAAGTAGTATTCAATTTAGTAATTTTTAATCTTTATTTGAGTAAGTTTTGATCAATTGATTTAACGATCCAGTATTCGTAGTTACGGGTTGGACACAAGTCCCAACTAGGACATCTGTAATGATGAACTTTCGGTATTCCATTCTTCGGCATCGTCTAGAATCTTGTAGTCTGTGAGTATGTGATCTTTATTTATTTTATTATTACTGACATTGTGTAACTGTGACTGCTCGCGTGTGTGCGTTAGAGATTATTAATTTATTCGAATCAATGGATGAGACTTGTAAAATTTAAAGATCATATCAAATTTTGTTTTAGTAGTTTTAGTTTCTCGTTGTGAGAATTTTGGTATTGTGATCGTGAAGACATTCTTTTTGACCATAAGAATCTTATTTTCGTTTTAGTAAACGTTTATATTACCATTATTTTTATACTCTTTATTATACTTTTGTTCTGTATGGTTAATACATGTTCAACAAAATAAATCGTTTTCATCAATTACATTGGTATTATGTACCTAATTTGTTTGACGGCGTACAGTTTTGTCAAAAATAAATTTGGCCCCCTAGGATTTTATAAAAAATGAACAAAAACGTAAAGAAATAAAAAATCATGAATA
This sequence comes from Celastrina argiolus, assembly GCA_905187575.2. Lineage (NCBI taxonomy): Eukaryota > Metazoa > Arthropoda > Insecta > Lepidoptera > Lycaenidae > Celastrina > Celastrina argiolus. The sequence continues at coordinate 11,462,528 of LR994581.1, forward strand.
AAAGTTGTGTATTTATTGCATAGTTCCCGTGGACAAAACATTATAAACACTGTTTTGTTACCTTGTTATTCCTATAGTCACTCATAATTTTAAACCTTTTAGTTAGTACTACCTACTTTCTGTCAGTCTGTTTATTATCAATGAGAAAATACTTATTTAATAATTAACTGAATTTTGCAAAAAATATTGATTAAAATAGGCATAATAACCAAGTACTTAACAACTATTACACATACATTATTGGACACCTTCGTCATCAATTAAAAGCACCGATCTTGCCGGTATATAAAATAATGTTAAATTCTCATTTTATACATAGCCATAATAACCGATATCTCAGAAAAACTTTATTTAAAAACGTTTAATTGTTATTAATTAGCCAAGTATCTTTTAAGCTTAGTAGGACGGTAATCCCAAATTTTAATACAGATTTTTTTTATTATTAATCCCCTTATTATTAGGACTCGGAATGTTGCCACCATAATATGATCTGTGTGTTGGTCTCCCAGTATTTTTTTTTAAATAAGATGATAGATAGGCCCGGGAAAAGAAATGATAGGACATTGCAACGTTCTTTTATGAGAGAGAAAAAAGCTTCATAAAAATCCTAATTTTGAGGGAAATCAAAAGTTTCAGTAAACATTAAAGAAAAGATCTAAAATATATAAAAAACGAAACGACGAAACGTTTCAAGAAAAGGTAGGTAGTGCTAGTGCCCTTGCGCTCCGCTTGGCTCGTCTTGGCGGGAGCACTCCCGTGCCCCCAGATACGTATCTTCCATATTATGTGTAAGACCCACTTGTGTAATTTGAGTTAAATAATAAACCAGAGTTAGCCCCAGATAATAAATAAAATAATAAGATTTTATTTCGGTCTAGCTAGAACATAGGTAGTGTTGTAACAATTTTAACTTTAGAAGTATGTTAGTTTATTCATGTAATTGGTCAATGGTTTATTAAATTACTCACGAACTAACTCACTATTAAGTACTTAGTAGAATAATATAATATTTTTTGTTGTTAAATCCACTAAGTAGATTATTTTCGTACCGACCTCCTAAAAACCTACTATATTATTTAGTAACATAATATATTAGAAACACTTTATTGTTAACATGTTACGTGTTTAACCACGTTTAACGCACGTTTTAGTAAATCGATTGAGCACGCTGTCTATCTCTTGTTTATATTATTTGCGCTCATCACAAAGATATCCTCAATGGATGGTGATGTTTTGACACTTAAAGAACAACAGAATTCGCAAGTAACGGCTAATTACCACTTGAAACACTTTCTATTCTATTACTTGCGTATTGTACCTACCTACGTAGATAGTAGTGTTTTGCTAGTGGGTACTGGCGCGACTTCGTCCGCGTGGAATAGTGACAAAACTTCAGATTTCGAAACATTGTTCATTAGTGTTTTGCTATTATAACCTATAGATAGCCTTCATCGATAAATGGGCTATCCAATACTGAAAGACTTTTTCAAATCGTTCTAGTTCTGTTCTAGTTTCTGAGATTAGCGTGTCTAAACAAACTCTTTGGTTTTGTAATATTTTTTTTCCCTAGACGAATCAACTATAGTCCGGGTTCCCCATACATTGTTTTCACTTGATTATTATCAAGCAAATTTTTCTTTAGTACCTTCAATTTGATGAGACGTCCGATAATTTCTTGGACGGAACTCTTGTTTGTGGTAGCTAACAGAGATATCAAGAATAAAGTTTGTGGTTTTGGTGATTCCAAAATATTTATTATTTTTTAACTTGATTAGCAAGTGAAAACAATGTATGGGGGAACCCTGACTACTAAGTAGGTACTGTTTATGTCGAATAATTGTAATAATATTAACCCTGGGACACACTGTTTTAATTAAAACATAGTACTTATCCCTAATCGGTAAGGAGGTGAATAAAAAAACCTTGGCTATAATATACAACACAGTAGGTAGGTACTTACAATTATAATAATATGCAAGACAATGATTGCGATTTGTGCATTATTTTGTAATTGTTTCTCATTATTAATTAATCATTGTTCAGTTGGTTGATGGTTCCTTGTCAGTAGTTTTGTAATCAATCATCTACTTTTGGATTAAGTTAGAACTCGCAATGAGTTCTATTTTAGCGACGTTTACTGCCTTATGGAGGAGTTTAACCGAATAAATGAGGTGAAGAATGTAACTGAAAACTGTAATACTATGTGTATGAGATACCTACTACAAATACCTACCTGTACAAATAAAGATAGGTAAGGAAAAATACCGGTCAAGTACGAGTTCGACTCCTTCACAAGGGGTTCCAAATAAAACGGCAAAAACTTATTCTCTTTTTACCCAACTAGGGCGAAGCCAAAAGGAAGGGTAATTAATTCTGTACGTATGTATGTTTGTTTCATCGTAGCGCCTAAAGACCGATTTTAATGAAAGAAGTTTTAAAAGTCGTAAATCGTAATAATAGGCCTGGTAACTTAGCTTTAATAATTTAGATAGTCGGTAATCTATAAGTTAATATTATAAAGCGGAAGAGTTTGTTTGTTTGTTTAAACGCGCAAATCTCAGGAACTACTGGTCCGATTTTAAAAAATCTTTTTTTGTTGGATAGTCCATTTATAGAGGAAGGCTATAAGTATAACATTACGCTGCGACCAATAGGAGCGAAGCTTCAGTGAGAAATGTTGCAAAAACGGGGAAAATTATTCACATTTGGGGACTTTCATTGCGTGCGCTGCATAAACGGCTTCAGACACTCAAAAACCACGCGAACGAAGTCGCGGGAACAGCTAGTATTTTATAAAAGTTGTGGTTAAAATTGAAATATACTTACCATGTGGATTTTTTTTACTGTCTAGCTCTCACGGTTCACGAGACGCAGCCTGGGGCCTTACTCTCCAAACTGATTCGATTTTGATTCAGATTCCATCGCGTCGCGTACCCCCGAATAAGTTGATTTTAGTCGATCGATATGGTCGGGAGTACAAAAAGTTACGATCTAACGATTTTCTTTATCCTGGTTAGTTTTAAAGTAATCCACCAAATAAAACACCAAAAGCCGATGAGATTTGATTTCGATTGTGTCGGGAGTAAGCCTGCTGGTGACAGACGAACGGATAGTTAAGACTGTATTGGGGCACGGAACCCTAAGTGTGTGTTGTTAGAACAGTGTAATGAACAAATAATGAGTTATCTACTCTGTCGTGTCATCAAATTCGTCACTGATTTGGCGTTGAAAAGTGTATACTTCCATGTTGAAAACAATAATATGTAAGGCATTGTAAGGTGATGTTTAGCTAGCTACGTCTTCTACTCAGCTATAAAACGTGCTTAACTAGTGCGACCGCGTCGACTGTTCCGCAGTTCGCTAGCACTCCCCTGGTAGTAAACATAGTAGTATTAGCCAAAATGGATCTTCGTGTTTTGATTATTTTCTCTGTGCTAGGTTTTATTCATTCCAAAGGTAACCGAACTGAGTAATCTAAAATAATTTTAGTTGAATGAAGATTGAAGGAAGAAAAAGAACTTACTGTTGGTTTTTTTAAGTGAATATCGTCCAATAAAGCAACAGTATGTTTGTTTGGTAGTAAGCTCATAGATATACTCAACACCAGAGTCATAAGCGCGTTCTGGGTAATCTCATTTGGGAAAACTCTGCGCAAGAGTAACTAAGCCGCTGCTCCGCCGCTATTCTGCCAGGTCGAGCATGCCGGTTCATGATTTATATCAAGTTGTAACATTTTCCAGTGATAGACTTGTCGTGCGCTCAGGTCGGAAAGTTTGTGGACGGGCATAACGCGCGGCGGCTGCGCCTGGCGCGGGGCGAAGTGCCCGGGCAACCCGCGGCGGATGACATGCAATACATCGTGAGTATTTTCCAGCGATAGACTTGCTGTGGAAATGGTAGATATTACCTTTGATCTATGGCCAAGATCGAAAAGTGTGTGGTTGTAGGTGCAATATAATTTTCATATGTGGTAGGTACCTACCTCAATATTTAGTTAGGTACTTAGTTTTTTTTAATTTCTAGTATTAAAAAAAACTAATTTTATACATGTTGTGAAATATCCAATTCCTAATTATATTATTGGTTATTTCTAATTATTTTATTACTTACTATCTAACATAATATATTTTTAGGTTTGGGATGAAGAGTTAGCAGCCAAAGCGGCGAAATGGGCTTCAAACAATAAATTTCAGCACAACCCGGACAGGACTATCCGTAGGTTTACAATTTTGTATAAAATATAAATTGTGAAAAGTTATATAGGTACGGTCTACCTTAAATTTTATCGGTACCGCATTATGACGCCTTAACTTTTTATTATTTATCAACGAAGGCTTTCGGTGGACGTCTAGCAAGTGAAAGTTGGTACCCTCAAATAAAAGAAGATAATTAATTTATATCAACTTCTATCATAAGCTATGCTAATATTGAAAAGCTAAAGAATTTGTTTGCATGCTTGTAATCTCAGAAACAACTGATTTGATAAATTATTTTAGTGTTGATTAGCCTATGGAAAGCTATTATAGGCCATTCAGCCATCAAGGTAATATAAATAGGGGCAAAACACCAATGAGCGATTCGCATATTGTAAAAGTCTCGGACACAGCTAGTACTCCATATTTTGAATAAGAAAAAATGTTGGATCTTCTTTGCGCCACAATGAAATATAAATTTCAGCATCCAATAGATTTGGAACAGGGGAGAACATCTTCTGGAGCGCGTCCAATAACCAGGCCTACGAGGTTGACCTGAACTCGGTAATGGACAGCTGGTTCAACGAGTACAAGGACTACACTTATGGCCCACTCAAAATAAGCGACTTCGCAAACGGGAAGAAGCAAATTGGACACTACACGCAGGTAACTTAAAAAAAAATTACAATGTGTATAATTATTTCAAACTAGCTGTGCCCATTACTTGAACGCATAAGCAGTTGAACCCGCGTCGCGGAACCCTAAACATGGAACCCGAACGCGGAACCCGCGAACTCTGTTGGTTGACAATATCAAAATCCATAGAACGAAGGCAGTCAAGTGACAAATTGATTACAGTGAACTTTTAATATGGCAAAATTAAATTGTTGCTTTTTGTCGCACGTATCTAATAATAATAATATCGATAGACGCTTCACACCACGTCAATCTGGCCCTGTGCTAAGTATCCGAAGAACTTGTGTTACATGTACCAGACAACGGAAATATATTTAATACTTTTTACATTATACACAAATTTAATACACATCCAAGACCCAGGAACATTGAAAACTTTTTGTTCCCTCGGCGGGATTCGAACCCCCGACCTCTCGTCTATACACGGTGTAATAAGAGCAGTCACTATAACTTTGGGATAGGATTATAGGACCTTGACTGATTCTAGAATTTTTTTTTTTCACTATTTATTTTTTGAAAAAAAAATTTTTTTTCGCAATTTATTATTTTAGTCGCAAGGCTGAACTGTTTGGAACAACGTTCTGCATTAAATTCGTTAAATTTTATAATTTTTGCCCTAGAACGTAATGAACGTCTTACGCGTGCTATTGACCTCTCAGCGTAATCAGCTGATCGCCGTGTTGTGCACGTTGTACATTGGTTATTGAAAATTTTTAAATTTTTAAAACAGTGGATTAAAAGCAAATGACTAGTACCAATGGATACACTCGTATCTCTTGCCTGGTTATTACCCCACGAAGTTATAGTGACTGCTCTTTTTACACCCTGTATACGCATTAATATTACAACCTGTATAGGCGACGTAGCATTTAAGAATATAGTACAGTAGATACCTATCTACCTGCTCTATTTATGAATGAGTACTAAAATAAATTGCACCTTTCAGATGGCCTGGGCCAACACCATATACTTGGGCTGTGGAATTTCTGTGTACAATACGGACAATGGTTTCAAAAACTTCTTGGTTGTGTGTAACTACGGTCCTACGTGAGTTTAACAATTATTATGTTACTGTCTTAGTCCTTACAAGAAAGTGTTTAAGAAGAGACATTTGACTAGCGTCAGCTTTGTCGAGTATTTTCTCTAATATGCAAAAAAAATCGTCTCATTACACTGCTAAAATCCGTTTCGATTCAGTGTAAATAAATAAATAAAAAAAATTTTATTCAAAATTAAAACACACTTAAAGCTTTAAATACTAAATTTACAAAATAAATTACAATCACCATTTACCACCGGTTAGGAACCCTGGCCCGGAGCGAAGAATCGGCGTAAGAAACTCGCACTGAACGTTACGAAATGTAAACAAAAAATGAATTCGACTAAGTAAATTAATATTTTGCTTTATAGCGCGGTGAATACAAGTTACTTTTAAATTGGAAGCATTATAGACATACGTTTACATTTAGTTTACATTGAATCGAAACGAAGTAGAATTATAAAGCCGGCTTTAGCCGAATCTCTTTTTGGAGGTCAGTCAGAAATATTTTCCGTCGGGTAAAGATAATATGCATATCATTACATTGGGTTTAAGTCTACACGCGCTTATATTCTTGTGGCAATGAGTGGCCTAGCGATGTGGTATGCTCGGTCAGTCTTCCGCGAGCCACGTAGCGGCGGAAGCCCACTGTAGTAGCATTCAGGGGGCCTACTCAAGATGCCATCGCTAATTATCGCTTACAAAGTTCGATAACAAAATGTATGGGATTTGACATAAGGTACGCTAAATGACATACCAAATCGCGATCATTTAGCATAGCTTATGTTAAATCCCATACATTTTGTTATCGAACTTTGTAAGCGACAATTAGCGATGGCATCTTGAGTAGGCCCCCAGATCTGTAGCGACGAACTTCGATAGCGCGATGCAGAATTGTGATGCTAAGTGTACCGCCACAGCATTGTGAATTAAAATTAATTTGAGTATTTACTTTTCCAGTGGCAACTACCTGGGCCAGACTCCATATAAACGAAGTGACAAAGGGAGAAATACACTCACGTGTAGCGCGAGCATGAAGAACTGTTTGTCCCAAATGTACCCGGGACACTGTCCGGCCACATAAATTAAGAGTATGATTTAAATGGCCTGAAAAATTAATAACATTATTATTCCTTAGATTTAGATTTTAGATGTTTAGTTTTATAGGTTCCTAGTTCCTAATATGATAAATTAAAATATAATGTTAATCAAAGTGTTTATTATATTTGCCTTATCATGTTAAACATCTGCCTACCAAGCCAATTATACCAGACACATTTTCTCAAGCTTTTCTTCGATTTCGCTTATTTTTGGTACTACATTGGTCCATGGTACTACCTATATATTATCTATAACAACAAAAACAATCCGAAATCGGTCCAGCCGTTGTCGCAGCGCACGAAATTTTGAAAGTAATTTTTACACCTTGGGTTACATTATTGTAGTAAGGATACCTATTTTTTATGAAAATAATTATAATATTATATAGCATATATTCACCGCTGATAGTGTAGCTTTCCAACGAAAGAATTTGAATGAAAGAATTTTTCTTATTGGTTCAGTGGTTTCAGAGTCTAATCAATACAAACAAACAAACAAACTAAAAATCTACTGTTTAGTTTTTTATTGTTAGTATAGATGGATGAAACATTTTGAAAATATTCTTCTTTTTCTGCTCAGAAATGCGGTATGGCACAGGAGTCCGGTTTCATTTTGAATTTCGAACGCAGATATTGCGTAAGTAAGTTTCTACCTGATATACCCTGAAAATAATATCAAGTGGTTTTACTCGCTAAAAAAATAGTATCTGCCAAAATATGGTAACTATTTGTCTATTTTATCCTCCAGATAAGTTCGAAGACTGACGACGAAGGCAGACCTCGCGCTCGAAATAAATTTTTAGTTCAACAAAATAACTTTTTAGTTCAAAGAGATCTTATTACATCGGTTTTGTGATTTGTCTATTTTATTTGTTTTGAGTAGGATAAAGAATATAACATTCCAATTGTTTTATTTCAGAAGAAATAAAAATAACACAGTTCATTACTTTTATACAAAAAATAATGATATTTCTGTTTGTGAAGCAAGTAGGCGTTTAGTCTTCTATAGTGCTTGAAAAGAACATACATACATAGTCACTGTTAAAAACATTACCCATCAAATAAACTTGATCCTAGCTATTACCCCTCTATTGCATCGCGCTGTCGTGTAAAAACTCTCGTTCTGTAGATAGGCAGGTATATTTTTAAAACCTGTGGTCTTAGAGAATTGTTTCCTCAGTAAAAATATTCAGTTTGACTTCATCTACCAAGCAAATTTTTTACGTTGGCTGGCTACTAGAATTTGTGGCCCATACTCGTATACAGCGTGATGAATGTCCTTCGAACACTATGAAAAATGAATGCGACCGGATTATAATAATACGTAACCTACATTATCAACAAATATTTCTAATCAAATTATGTTATCAATTATCTAAACGATAGTAAAGCATTCGGTCTTGTAATTATAGAGTAGTTAGGTATTAGTGTGTGCCTTTAGGCTGTCATGATTAAAATGGTACGTACTTAATAAATTCAGCTCTACTTAATGTATTGACATTATGCAATAGCTTTCATAAATCCTGCAAAATATTAGCTTAAAGAATGTGTTGGTTTCATAAACATGCCGTGAAAAATAGTTAATTTGTGCACAGATATTGTTCCTAGAGCCTAAAATCTAGAAAGAGCACTTGTAACAATACTTGGCCAGAAAGTTAATCAGTTCCACCGACAATAATTAAAAGAGAGAGTCTCACGGATAGTGGAGATATTGTAGAAATATTCTCGTACTGAATATAATCATGTCCTATTGGTGGTGTTTGTCAGAGATATAATAACGCTATCGTAGAAACTGATTATTATTAGGTGGAGTGGCAATAGGTACACTTTCCTCAGAGATAAACATTAATTGTATAAGAGGTAGAGGGAATGATTGTTTGTCGTCTCAGGCGGGGACAGTGAAAAGGGCCTATGACATATGACATGGGGTCACTCTACATGGAGAAAATTATTAAGAGTCCCGTCCGGTAGGTGCTACAAGCACCTACTGGGCGCAAAAAACTTGCTTTTAGGTAGACAACCCGCGACAGACCGTCGCATATTTATATAGATTCAACAACATAATTTAGATATTAGGTATGTACTTAATACAAAATGAAATAAGATACATTATACCTATATCCCGCTCGCACACGCGTGAGATTATATAAAATCGGCCAAATAAGTAGGTAAGAGTCGGATTCGCGCATGAAAGGTTACGAACAAAACGCAAAAACGCAGGTTTGTTGTGCCTTTCTTAAATATTTATTTGTCTATTATTATATTTTGTTTTTAATATTTGTTGTTATAGAGGCGAGAGAAGTACCTATCTACATAATTTGTGAAAATTTCAACTGTCTAAAGTTATCTAGAGATACAGCCTGGACACTGATTCAAGATGCCGTCGCTAATATGACTTAAAACAAAAATGTATGGGATTTGGCATATCCTTCGCTTAGTGACATAAGAATTCGCTTGATATTTAGCCAAACTTGTGCCAAATCCCATACTTTTTTTTTCGGGACCCCACGGATATTTTATGGTTTACTAGCTGTGCCCGCAACTTCATTCGCGTGGTTTTTGAGTGACTTAGTTCCGGGTAAATCCCCGAACCGGTGGTAGGTCATCATGTAGGACAATTCTAAAAGTGTTAGTATAACCATGGCCTACCATCCCATACAATCTATCTTTAATACAAAAAAAATGCAATAGATGTCACTACTATTAACGTTTGTAAATTATAAAATGTAGGTAAATATGCCGAATTAAGTACAAATATTGACATTAAAATAAAGATAAGCATATTTTTTTATCATAACATCACATTAAGCTAAATTCAACTCCTTAATTATGAAGAAGATACGAAACGAAATTAGTATTTTCCAATAGTGGCGCTAGATGGCGGTTTCTAGAATATGCCTGGAAATCGAAGAAAACAAAAATAGGCAGTCGAATTGCCAGTATTACGGTGATACCATTTTCTAGTACTAGGTCGTGTCTCTGTTATATATCTACTTTGTGGTATAACCTATTTGGAAATATTTTTTTTTTCATTTAATTTTCATTTTTCATTTAACCGTTTATGCAGCGCACGCAAGACGCTTCGCTCCTATTGGTCGCAACGTAATATTATATAGCCTAAAGCCTTCCTCTATAAATGGACTATCTATCAAAAAAATTTTTTTTCAAATCGTTAGGCTTATTATGCACCTTGCAAGAGCAATTCGACAGGCGTAATTTGTACAATTGTTTACAATATCGCTGTCAAACGTATACACTTGAGAGCGATATTGTACACAATTGTACAATTTACGCCTGTCGAATTGCTGTTGCGAGATACATAATCAGCCTGCCGACCAGTAGTTCCTGAGATTAGCGCGTTTAGGGCGTGTTTCACTAAACAATGTTAGTTGTTATGTTAAAATACGATGCCTTCTCATTCATTGACAGGAAATACGAGAGGGATAACTTGATTTAACAAAAGATTAACTTTAACATTGCTTGGTGAAACACGCCCTTAGACAAAGAAACAAACAAACTTTCGTTTTATAATATTAGTATAGATTTATGTCTGATTACTTTTCAGATAGGGTTGTTTCTGCTTCTCGCTGTCGCCTCCTGCCATGCGGAGCGACGCACGCTGGAGTCCTCCATACGAGTGGAGCTTCCACCGCCTGACGCGCCCAGCTCCCCGGCCAGGACTGTGTACGAGAGCTTCGTCACCATGCCAGTAGACCACTTCGATCCGCAGAACACGGATACTTATCGAATGGTTTGTATCTGTCCCAGTCATCTAATTGAAATAGATAAAAACGCTAGTCACTCAATGAAATGGCGATTTCAATTAGATGACTCCGGCCCTTAGTTGAGATGCCAACGCTATTATTACTTACGTACGAGGTACGAAGTTCGAAAAAAAATTGTATTTGACATAAATTTCGCTATGCGACACACGAATTCCTAATGCATGCATTAACGCCTGTTTTCAGGAAGGCTGAAACCGGAGGTTAGAAACATAGTTAAGTTTATGTCACTTAACGATGTTCATGGCAAACTTATACATTTTTGTTCTGGAACTTTATCATCGTAATTATTTACTACTACCTACTATATATTACTGCAATTGTTTTTTTTTTAATATATTATTAGCCAGGGCTGGACTTAATTCCTGCCGCCCTTGGGAATTGATAAAAATGCCGCCCCATCACTGAAACCTCACTGAAATTCACTTAAAAAATATTAGTGTATTTACAAATAATTTATAAGCTGAATTTCACGAATTATTGCTGTAATAATTAATAGTTAATTAAAGGTATAATAAATATGATTGGGAACTTGATAGCAATAAAAAAAATTATACTTTTCGAATTTTGCCGCCCTACAAAATTTGCCGCCCTCTGCCCTGGGGGCTTATTCAAGATGCCATCGCTAATTATCGCTTAAGGATCATTTAGCGTACCTCATACCTCATGTCAAATCCCATACATTTTTTTATCGAACTTTGTAAGCGATTATTAGCGATGACATCTTGAATCAGCCCCCTGGGCATTGGCTCCGACTGCCCTAGTTTAAACCCTCTACTGATTACAGCGTTACATGTTCAATGCGGAGTTCTTCGGCGGTCCCGGCTCGCCGATATTTATCCTGGTGGGCGGCGAGTGGGACATCGTGCCCGGCTGGCTGCAGGGCGGCAACATGTACCTCATGGCGCAGGAGAATCAGGGGTACCAGGTGTACACCGAACACCGCTACTACGGCAGGAGTTTGCCGTATGAGTGAGTTCAATATGTATAATGCACATTAATATAAACTGGAACTATTTACATTATTTTTAAGGCCAAATGGCACACATTTACATCCCAGCAATTGCTCTTTAGTAGTATAAGGACAGTGGTAACCAACCACAAAATCATTACTCTTCCTTTTGGCCCTCAAAAGGAGTCAAAATGGCTGAAACAAGAAAATAATACAGATAAAAATCCAAAAATGGTCATGGTAAAGCCGTGGTCGCACTGAGTTTTAGTGTGTGTGTAGTGACTAGTGAGTGCTAAGAAGTTTTAAAAAAATCGATATATCTTTTAATTCCTTCCTAGCTTGTGCTAGAAAAGGGAATGCCAAGTCTTCAAAGTAATTTAGGCCCTCTGTGCACACCTACGTAGACAACTGATAATTATTGTAGTTAAGCAATAGCACCAATTAATTCCTAAAAGAAGTGGCTTACCTAAAACTCGGCGAAAGTCTATAAAATTACAATCCAAGTTCTCGCCAATGTGGTCGTGAGTAGTAGAAACGGAATCCATTAAATCCAATATAACATTACGCTGCGCCCAATAGAAACGAAGCGTCAGTGACAAATGTTGAAAAACAGAAAAAAATATTTACATTTGCGTGCGCTGCATAAACGGTTGAAGTTACTCAAAAAATATGTATCAAAGAATTATTTCTTTTGAATAATCATAATAACAAAAATCAACGTAAGCAATCAAAAGATAATCGCGATGGTGTTTCCGACCACCGCACAGGTATAGGTATAGTACGTCCGAGATAAATTTAACCTAAACGTAAACAAACCCGTCTATGACACAACCAAAGACTCGTAAGTGATGCCAATTGGCCATTATTAATAGAATGATTTTTGTTTGCTATGAATCCATAGACTATAGGCTTTTATTCTACAATCGGCAGTGTCAAAATGGCGTATTTTTTCTGTGAAAGATTTTCATTTGATGTTTAAACATATTAATTACTAGCTGTGCCCGCGACTCCGTACGCGTGGAAAAGTAATTTAGGGCAGTGTTATAATAAATCTGTTTTAAAAATATTTTTAGTTATAAAAACTGTCGTCGAGGTATTTAAAAAACTACTTTATGTTGACAATTCCTACTACCAGCTTGACAAACGACCGTGTATAATTACTATAATGCGAACGGGACTACTTGATAGTACGCTCACATACACGACGAACATCTAGTACTAAGATTTGTATGGATTTTGCGCCGCAGCGACTGCAGACGATGATCGTTTTCACGCCGACGCTGCTGGTGTGGCGACAATGATATTAAGACAGCGCGCCGCAAAATTTTGCGGTATTTTAGCCTTTAGGTGCGTAAGTCCGACTCGCACTTGCCCGGTTTTTTATTTATTAATAACCAAACATGTAGGTACTGATTATAAATCACTTCACTGTTAAAGTACTGATTTTATACAGAAAAGTAGCAAAATATAGAAAGTACCAAAAGAAAGAAAACAAACCTAAGTTGTACCTACCTAACATAAAAACCATTCGGTCCATAATAAAAACTAAGAAATAAAAATATCAAGAAAAACATAAATCTAACTTATATTGACATAACTTTTTTAGTTTAACTGTAAACACAATACTTATGTTAATCAAAATTCTATGTATTATGCAGTTATCGAATACATAATTTGGACAAAGAAGACTATAAAATGTACAGTAATAGTAGGCTTTATTATGAATTTTAACGGACGGAATGAGAACTATAATATACAATGCAAAATAATATTATACATTGCTAATGATGTACGCTGAGTTTAACTCTCGGATAACAGTATTGTATAAATGTAGGTACCTACTCAACTTTGCTATAATTGTATTAAAAGTACGGCATTTGGCGTATAGATGTCGCTATTATGGTCTGCTCTGCATCGCGCTATCGCTTGTAAGATAGATTTGTATATGAGAATACTCTATCAATATTATGATATTTGGCAAAAAAACCCATAATAATCTGTTAACACATATCCAGGACAGGCCGCAAAAGGCTAGAATTTCAAAAGGTATCTCGATTGGAATCGAGTTGTATCAACAGTTTTCCCCTGTAACACAGTTTAGTAACTATCAAGATGTTTTTTAACGTATGTATATATTATAAAACTAGCTGACCCTTGCCCACTTCGTTGAGCATAAAAACAGTTTATGATGAAATTCAACTAAAAAAAACAACCCCTAACTCGGGAACGCGGAACCCGCAACGCGGGAACCCGGAACCCGCAGCATGGGAACCCGAAACCCGCAACCCGCAACGCGGGAACGCGGAACCCGCAGCATGGGAACCCGAAACCCGCAACGCGGGAACCCGGAACCCGCAACGCGGGAACCCGGAACCCGCAACGCGGGAACCCGGAACCCGCAACGCGGGAACCCGGAACCCGCAACGCGGGAACCCGGAACCCGCAACGCGGGAACGCGGAACCCGCAACGCGGGAACCCGGAAACCGCAGCATGGGAACCCAAAACCCGCAACGCGGGAACCCGGAACCCGCAACGCGGGAACCCGGAACCCGCAGCATGGGAACCCAAAACCCGCAACGCGGGAACCCGGAACCCGCAACGCGGGAACCAGGAACCCGCAACGCGGGAACCCGGAACCCGCAACGCGGGAACCCGGAACCCGCAACGCGGGAACCCGGAACCCGCAACGCGGGAACCCGGAACCCGCAACGCGGGAACCCGGAACCCGCAACGCGGGAACCCGGAACCTGCAACGCGGGGACGCGGAACCCGCAACGCGGGAACGCGGAACCTGCAACGCGGAACCCGCAACGCGGGAACGCGGAACCCGCAACGCGGGAACCCGGAACCCGCAACGCGGGAACGCGGAACCCGCAACGCGGGAACCCGGAATCCGCACCATGGGAACCCGAAACCCGCAACGCGGAACCCGCTACGCGGGAACCCGGATCCCACAACGCGGGGACCCGGAACCCGCAACGCGGGAACCCGGAACCCGCAACGCGGAACCCGCAGCATGGAAACCCGAAACCCGCAACGCGGGAACCCGGAACCCGCAACGCGGGAACCCGCAACCCGCAACGCGGGAACCCGGAACCCGCAACGCGGAAACCCGGAACCCGCAACGCGGGAACGCGGAACCCGCAACGCGGAACCCGCAGCATGGGAACCCGCAACGCGGAACCCGCTACGCGGGAACCCGGAACCCACAACGCGGGGACCCGGAACCCGCAACGCGGGAACCCGGAACCCGCGACGCGGAACCCGGAACCCGCAACACGGGAACCCGGAACCCGCAACGCGGAACCCACAACGCCAAACCCTTCCGTGAACGTTGCTGGTTCTGCGCTGTCAAATGGAATAAATAGTATCCTATGTCCGTCTACTGGCTCTAAGTTACTTCCTCACCAATTTTCAACCATATCGATAAAGCCGTTCTTGAGTTATAAATTATTTAACTAACACGACTTACTTTAATACAAATAGCTGATGTATAGATGGAACTAACATAAGCTAACGCCCGGTGAATGCTCCCGTCACAGTCGGTCCAGCCGATTCGGTGATCATTAGTTAGATAACGATGATGATGATGAAAAGAAAGCTAAATTAATCCTTATAACTTTAGCTATCTACCAGTGAAAGTCTCGTTAAAATCGGTCCAGCCGTTCCAGATATAGCCGGAGCAAAGAGACACGCTAACAGACAGACAGACATTTTTTTTAAATTGCATTTTAGTTTTCAGTAGCAAGAAAAAAAAAAGACAGAACAGACAGACGTTAACTTCGCACAAAGACAAATGACGACAAAAGACATAGTGGCGTCTTATCATGACGTTTTCGATTTTTTTTTAATTGTTCGTGAATTATGACCATGGATCTAACTCCTTCGATCTGATTTTTAAATTAACATTTATAATATATTCTTATTACAACTTATAAGTTAAGTACTTTTTTTTAAATAGGTATATTTATAGTTGTTAAAAGATTAATCGATTTTTTGAGTAAGTCTCTAGTGTTTAATAAGAAAAAGTGTTAACTGACGTAACATTATCACGACGTTTATTTCATTAAATCATAATTTGTATATTATATTTAAGATCGTTTATCAGTGAAAGCAAATCGTAAAAAAACTCATATTGGTTATGTTGACAATAAATATCTAATAATTATTAAATAAAGTTTAGTAAATTCTGCAGTTTTAACAAAAAGAAAATATTTATTTTATTATGTCGTCGTTACAACGTTACGTCGCTCATTTTTGATAAACTGTCAAATGTTACCTATTAAAATGACCCGACTATTTATTAGTGGTGGACAAATAGTTTAATGAATCCAAATAGTTTAAGTTTATGTTAATACGTTATTTATAGCATTTCATAATTTTTATTTTCCATTTGTAAACAATGTCGTTACCATGACACCCGTGTCATATAAACTGGCAACGACGTGAATCGATTGAGCCCAGGTTCAAACCCCGCGTGACCATCACGTATTTTCTTCTTTTTTCTAATTTTCTGCTTATTTTTTTCAACATTTTCTTTCATAATAACCTTTTCGTGACAATAACGAACATACCGTAAAAAAAAATTGCGAAATTGGTCAAGCCGTTGTCGAAGCGCACACCACGTAAGAAATTTTGGAGGTCGTTTTTTACACTTTGGGCTACATTTTTGGGGTTTTAGTAAGGAAACCTACTTTTTTTAAACATATAATATAGCCTATGTTCAGCGCTAGGAATGTAGCTTTCCAACGGTGAAAGAATTTTTCATATTGGTTCAGTGGTTTCAGAGCCTATTCCATTCAAACAAACAAACAAACAAACAAACAATCAAACGTTACCTCTTTATAATATTAGTATAGATAGAAAAAACAAAATAAAGAGCAATATATTTATGAAAATCTTAAAACTGTTTTTAAAATTCCGTACCCCAAAAGGAAAAAACGAAACACATATTATAAGATCATTTCCATGTCCGTCTGTCTGTCAAGACCCTTTTACTCAGAAACGCGTGTAGGTATCAAGATGAAAATTATATAAAATACTGTTCCTTGAAGCAGTGAAAAAATCAGACCTCTTAGCCAATGCAACCAAAAGCAGTTGCTTAGGTATGTCGCTAAATTTCGTCATTTTCGACACTCGTAAGGGAATCAAAACCTAAAGGGTACTTCCCGTGAACTCAAAATCATAAAATTTGAAACCAAGCAACGTCTAAAACCATACGTTTTTAGTAACATTGTATAGATAGTAAAAATATTTTGATTTTTTTTAAACTTAGTACCGTTTGTCATGAATGTGTATAATTGAAACTTATAACAAATACTTAGGTCTCTAATATATCCAAGCTGTAACCAAATCAAAATTCTATGTCAATCAGGTTTGTATGGAGCTCTCGGTGCGCAAGTCCAACTCGCACTTGGCCGGTTTTTATTTATTTACTTATCACAAAGGACTTTACAGTAAAAGTACTAACTGATTTTATACAAATAACTTTCGTAATAAACTCAAGAAAACAAATCTTAGATTGTCCCTACCTAGCAAGCCTAAAACTAACAAATAAAAGTCACCCCCGCGGCCCCGGTGCGTTTGCTGCGAATACAATTTGAAGCGGCGCGGCGCGGCGGCGCGCGGCTCCCGGGCCCGCCGCGCGCTTCCTACAAACGTTTTTGCTGGAAAAACGACATGATCTTTTAAAATGGTCATAACTTTTTTATTTATGAACTGATTTACATAAAACAAACACTAAATGTTAAGTGAAGCTTGCCGCAATATATTAGTGAAAAGTACATCTTAATAGGATAAGCCGTTTCTGAGATTAGCGTGCACAAACCCACAGACAAACAGACAAAAATTTCAAAAATCATAGTTTTGGGTACTAAAGGTCCCCTATCATATATTTTTTCAAATATCTTCAATGTACAGACACGACTCCTCTACAGATTTATTATATGTATAGATATAGATTGTATAATTGTTATAAAATGTATTGGATAATGAAGTGTTTGCCTTTAATATACCTGTGAAAGTGTTGATAAGTGTGCACAATAAGTGAATATGTGAAAATTTCGGTGCTTTTGGTTTGTTTACGTTAAGGTTTAATTTATCAGGGACGAACTATAGATAATAATATAACAATTTGTATTTCAGAGAATTCACAACGGAGAACCTCAGATTTCTCAACGTGGACCAGGCGCTGGCCGACCTCGCGTACTTCATCCGCGACATGAAGTCGTCGCCGATGTTCGCGGACAGTGACGTCATCCTGTACGGCGGCTCGTACGCCGCCAACATGGTGCTGTGGTTCAAGCAGCGGTACCCGAACCTCGTGCTCGGGACGGTGGCTTCTAGCGGCCCTATATTGGGAAAAGTTGATTTTACTGGTAAGGGATCTGCTTTATTGAACGAAATTGTTTTTCTAAGTGATCTCGGAATTGTTAAGCAGCGAGAGAACTGATTATGATAAATAATAGTTTAGAGCACTCTAGATGACGTCGGTATCCTTAATGGAGAATGTTACTATATGCGAAATTGGTTGTAACTTTATCACAGTAAAGCCTATATGAATATAAATACACTACTTTTTGTTTCATGCCAAAATATCAATTAGTTTAGATTTTATAGACATTTAAAAATCTCGATAATTTAAAAATGTCGCGCGTTGGTGCAGTGTTAGTGTGACGTCACAGGTCGTACAGCTCCTGCCGCCCGCGCGCTCCGTATATACGTCCGGAGACATAACTTGTAACGCTTCGCAGTAAATTGTTGCTTTATTTCATTTGTTATTTTATTTCAACATGGATAAATGATATGAAAAAGGGCAATCAGATAATTTACCCAAAATAGATGGACTAACGGTTGCCATCTATTATGCAAAAAATAGTGATTTTGTTAGTAAGTAAGCATATTTTTTGCCACATACAACAACTATTTCGAAAATAGTATGCGATAAGATAACAGAACTCATATTATGTTTGCTTACAAAGTAACAAGGTACCCAGGTACCCAATATAACCTCACAGCCGCAGTGCAACCCCTACTTCCCAAAGCATTTTATCTATTTAAGGCGAGGAATAACCGCAACTAGCGCCATAGTTGCGGTTATTTCTCGCCTTAAATAATAAATTTACTAACTCTTTTTAATGATTTAATGAAAATTTTACAATGAGACAAAGATCTTATTAAAAAAAGTAATCGGTTCAAACTTTTAGTAAATAGTTAAACTAATATTATGTAATATATATCGTAATTAAAAGGGTTTTAACTATTTACTTAAAGTTTGAACCAATTACTTTTTTTAATAAGATCTTTGTGTCATTGTAAAATTTATTTTAAAAAGAGTGGCGCTAGTTGCGGTTATTCCTCAATTAAATATATATCTATATAATTTGAGGGTACATGCAAAAAAAACAAATTTGAGGGTAGACGCAAAAAAAAACAAATTTTAAGGTAGATGCAAAAAAAAACAATATTGAGGGTTGATGCAAAAAAAAAAAACAAATTTGAGGGTAGATGCAAAAAAAACAAATTTGAGGGTAGACGAAAAAAAAACAAATTTGAGGGTAGACGCAAAAAAAACAAATTTGAGGGTAAGACGCAAAAAAAAAACAAATTTGAGGGTAGATGCAAAAAAACTATTTTGAGGGTAGATGCAAAAGATAAAATTTGAGGGTACATGCAAAAAAAAACAAATTTGAGGGTACATGCAAAAAAAAACAAATTTGATGGTAGACTGACAGATGGTAAAGCCAATGAAGGGGGCGTTGATAAAAAGAGTGTAGATACTTATTTCTTACTTAAAACTCTTGTTGTAAGAAAGAGACAAGTAGCCTATTATTATTGCCGTGTGAAATTGAACTATTAGTACAGTTCCATATGATCTTTGTTCTGAGATCTATGCGCCCTTACTTCACCTGCTGCTGCTGCTGCAGGCCTATCGCGCTATTGTACAGCGTTTCATTTCAGGTTCAACATAGTTTCGTTTGTGTTTCAGCTGCGTTTCGTTTCCAATCCAGCTGAACATTTTTTGTCCTTTACACAATTTAGATTCAAAAACTTTACTTATATACGATCACTTTGTTCCAAACGTTCGAGCTGCGTGCGAGGTAAACTACCTCCATATGAACTTTTTGTTTGACAGCGTTTGAGTTACAACTACGGTCCAGCTTCGTCTCACCTAGCTGTCAAAAGGATAGCGCGATACAGAATACGTCATAAAGTCGAGTAACGTTCACGTTTCGGTTGCGTTTCAGCTAAAGTTTTTTAGCGCGATTGCCCCGCTGGCTTAACTTCACTTACGCTACATTGCAGTTAAAACGTGATGCTACCTTCTGCTACCTGCTACCCTCAAATCTAGCCGCAGACTTGTTTTTTCGAATCTACCCTCAAATTTGTTTTTTTTGCATCTACCCTCAAATTGGTTTTCTTTAGCATCTACCCTCAAATTTGTTTTTTTTTTCATCTACCCTCAAATTTGTTTTTTTGCATCTACCCTCAAATTTGTTTTCTTAAGCATCTACCCTCAAATTTGATTTTTTTTCATCTACCCTCAAATTTGATCTTTTGCATCTACCCTCAAATTTGTTTTTTTGCATCTACCCTCAAATTTGTTTTTTTTTTGCATCTACCCTCAAAATTTTTTTGCATGTACCCTCAAATTTGTTTTTTTTGCATCTACCCTCAAATTTGTTTTTTTACATCTACCCTCAAATTTGTTTTTTTGCGTCTACCCTCAAATTTGGTTTTTTTTTGCATGTACCCTCAAATTTGATCTTTTGCATCTACCCTCAAAATAGTTTTTTTGCATCTACCCTCAAATTTTTTTTTGCATCTACCCTAAAATTTGTTTTTTTTTGTGTCTACCCTCAAATTTGTTTTTTTTTTTGCGTCTTACCCTCAAATTTGTTTTTTTTGCATCTACCCTAAAATTTGTTTTTTTGCGTCTACCCTCAAATTTGTTTTTTTTTCATCTACCCTCAAATTTGTTTTTTTGCATCTACCCTCAAATTTGTTTTCTTTAGCATCTTTTATTTTTTCTTATATTTATAAATAAAAATTTGAGGGTAGATGCAAAAAAACTATTTTGAGGGTAGATGCAAAAGATCAAATTTGAGGGTACATGCAAAAAAAACCAAATTTGAGGGTAGACGCAAAAAAACAAATTTGAGGGTAGATGCAAAAAAAAAAATTTGAGGGTAGATGCAAAAAAAAACAAATTTGAGGGTACATGCAAAAAAATTTTGAGGGTAGATGCAAAAAAAAACAAATTTGAGGGTAGATGCAAAAAAAAACAAATTTGAGGGTAGATGCAAAAGATCAAATTTGAGGGTAGATGAAAAAAAAAAACAAATTTGAGGGTAGATGCTAAAGAAAACAAATTTGAGGGTAGATGCAAAAAAACAAATTTGAGGGTAGATGAAAAAAAAACAAATTTGAGGGTAGATACTAAAGAAAACCAATTTGAGGGTAGATGCAAAAAAAACAAATTTGAGGGTAGATTCGAAAAAACAAGTCTGCGGCTAGATTTGAGGGTAGCAGGTAGCAGAAGGTAGCATCACGTTTTAACTGCAATGTAGCGTAAGTGAAGTTAAGCCAGCGGGGCAATCGCGCTAAAAAACTTTATCTGAAACGCAACCGAAACGTGAACGTTACTCGACTTTATGACGTATTCGGTATCGCGCTATCCTTTTGACAGCTAGGTGAGACGAAGCTGGACCGTAGTTGTAACTCAAACGCTGTCAAACAAAAAGTTCATATGGAGCTAGTTTACCTCGCACGCAGCTCGAACGTTTGGAACAAAGTGATCGTATATAAGTAAAGTTTTTGAATCTAAATTGTGTAAAGGACAAAAAATGTTCAGCTGGATTGGAAACGAAACGCAGCTGAAACACAAACGAAACTATGTTGAACCTGAAATGAAACGCTGTACAATAGCGCGATAGGCCTGCAGCAGCAGCAGCAGGTGAAGTAAGGGCGCATAGATCTCAGAACAAAGATCATATGGAACTGTACTAATAGTTCAATTTCACACGGCAATAATAATAGGCTACCTGTCTCTTTCTTACAACAAGAGTTTTAAGTAAGAAATAAGTATCTACACTCTTTTTATCAACGCCCCCTTCATTGGCTTTGATATACTTCTGCTGTCACGGACGCCATTTTACATGTCACTTTGTTTACATGTCAAACGTTGTTATTGTGAGATTTTTAGGGTTTTTGAGTGATTTTCGATTTAATTACTGCGCAAAACTAAAATAATTCTGAATTCATTATATTAGGTAACACGAAGTCCTCTGTAGTAAGTTGTGGCCTATGCAAAATCACCGATAAATATCTAACATTTATTTAAATTGTTGTATATTGTTTAGTTTATTTGATATAAAGTGTTTAAAAACCAATTTCTTTGAGTTAGCTCAGTTGTGGGGTATAAAATCCGCAATATTCTTAAAAAAAAGAAAGTGGGCAACCCTAATCCGCCATGTTTGTAGTCAGTTTTGTTTATTTAGGTATGCAGGCAAAGTACATGCTTATGCCAGTTCCATATGATTCTTTATTCTGAGGCATAGATCAAGAATTTTGGTTCTACATGAGATCTGACCACTTTTTGATAGATTTTGATTAAGGTGTAGTGTAGAGCTTGGCTTTATACGATATCTGATAACTTTTTCACAGGGTAAGCCGTGTAGACTCATCTTGACAACATTTTACATGAAAATGTTTTTGGTGGGATTATATTATCTACTTGTACAAATACTCGTAATGAGATACATAGACAGTGGTAGATGAATTTATTAGTTCATAATAGTTAATAAAAAATATGATGAATTTTGTTCGGACAGGTGTACAAAACCTTTTTCGCGATAACGCACATAATACAAAAATTATGTATGCACATACACTTTATGACATTTTGTAAATTTTTCCTATTTCAGATCGCTTTTAGCCATCTCTGACGTATTTTAATATATATTGGAACCAAAAAAAAATACTTTTCCGGTGCTATGGTGGTAGTACTTTCACATTTTGGCACAACACATGATTTTCTTCTAATTTAATTCGACATTTCGAATAATATTAGCGTTATTTCGTAGTACACCGTACTGGAGCGCGCAACGTACTGCGTGAGCGTATGACTCGTGACGTCACCGTGCCGAGCGCCGGCCGACCGTCACTCGCACCCTTTAAAGTTCAATATCTCGGGAACTAAGCGACATATCGAAATAATTTTTACACACACTTTTTTTATTTCATATGTACTATATGAAACGTAAAAAAACAAAACTAGTGAACATTCTCTATTACGTACCTATTATATTGACGACCTCCGTAACGCAGTGGTTGAGAGCGTTGGCGCTCGAGCGAGAGGTCTTGGATTCGAATCCCGCCGAGGGAACAAAACTTAACAATGTTCCTGGCTCATGGACGTGTATTAAATTTGTGTGTACTTAATATAATAAAAATCTTAAATATGTGTGTAGAATAAAAAGTATTAATATATTTCCGTTGTCTGGTACCTGTAACACAAGTTCTTCGAATACTTAGCGCGGGCCCACATTAACGTTGTGTGAAGCGTCAATACATATTACATTATTATTAAAATACTCAAACTAACTCTATTTACTTGTTCTTTATTCCATCTGATTACCTTCATTAACAGCTTTTGAAAAATCTGCTTTTCAAATTTTGATGATTCAATGCATAAATGAACTTTTTTTTTTAACTTTATTTTTTTGGCCCCTTATACTAAAATGTTTTAGTGACAGCTTGAACTTAATTTTCCCGAAATCAGAATTTTGCGACATAACACCTTTATCCATTCATTGTTATTTTAGTTTTTTACCATCTATTTTATTTATTTACAATATTACAGGTTATTTAGAAGTTGTACACGAAGCTTTCCACTCCGAGGGCGGGGACCAGTGCATATCGATCATTCGCCAGGGCATAGCGGACACCGTGGCCGCGATACAGACTGAGATCGGCCGCGAGTCCGTACAGGAAGCGTACAGGTGTGCTGTTGTTTTTTCTTCTTTTTTTTCAATCTTAATTTAAAGGCTTACATCTTATATATTTAGTCAGCCTAAGTTTGGACTTAACATTATTTTTCGAAGTCTAGTTCCCATAAGTGCAAAGAATGAATTACATAACTTATAAATCTTGCACTACAATCGGTTTTAAAATTTGAATACAGAATATGATGAATAAAAAAGTACAAATCGGTTTACACTTTGTAAACTAAACAAATGAAGGTGATATGGAGCAAATTAAGTTTTTGAGAAAATTGAGTTCGAACTGTCACTTAAACATTTTAGAATACGTCGTAACGTATTCAGTACATTAATCTAAAGATCTGTCTCTACAATAATGTACTTGATACGTCATTACACATTCTAAAATGTTTAAGTGACTTTTTAAAGAAAATTTTCTGGGTAATTTTTATTGCGACATATTATCACTTTCATCCATTCGTGTCTTCAATTATTACCAGGGCAATTTTACAAACCTGTCAAATGTTCCTGCTTGGCTTACTGTAAAAAGGTAATATGAAAACATCAAAGGCATTGCACGGCGATTCACTGAAGATTCTTACACCGCGATAATAATAACAACCAATATTCCAGACTGTGCGAACCCCTGAAATACGATAGCGTGTACGACATGGGCTACTTCTCCGGGCTGATCAGCTGGACGTTTTCCTCGTCGACGCAGCAGGCGCGCCCCGGCACGATCAGGCAGATCTGCCACAACTTCAATACCAACGTCTACGGTGAGATTACATAATAATAATTTAAGACATAGATGGATGAAGTTTATATGTAGCAAAATTCTGATTTAGAGAAAGTTGAGTTCAAACTGTCACTTAATAATACGTCGTAACGTATCTAAACTGTACGTTTATCTAAAGATCCGTCCGTATCTGTACGTTTATCTAAAGATCCGTCTCTAGAATCAATGTACGTAAAATGTTTAAGTGACAATTTAAATTCAATTTTCTGGGTAAAAAAGTGACATCTCACCTTCATCCATTCATGTCTTCAATTAGCTGTCCGTATTTCGTACCGCCTTAACAAACATACTCTTTAGACCGTTTACGCGGCGCACGCAGCGGTAGCTCCTAAAAGGAAAACACCCGGTGTTGGTCTGAGCGTGATGCTATATAGCCTATAGCCTTCCTCCATAAATGGGCTATTTAACACTGAAATATGTAGTTTATTAATCAGACTAATAGTTACATAGATTAGCGCGTCGTAAACAAACAAACGAACTCTTCAGCTATATTACCTATATTAAGAAGATAAATGACGATTCGCCCCACGACAAATCTATCCCTTTGTTTAGTACGTTATTAAAATTGCTTTAACAGTTAAAAAAGCTTTTATTACAGAACACTAGATAACAATCACATTGTCTGTTTTACCGATGCCATGAGTCATGACTTCCATTCGAGTCGCTCGAAAGTGAAGTTTGCCAACATTACACACTCAACTGGGGTTACCATAATATATAAATAGAGGGATGCCTGTACATAGTACCTAATGTGCCTGATTTTTCAGAAAAATGCCTGTCTAAAGCAAAACTCTAAGTAATAACTAACAAGTAAAAGACATCGCGTAGTTTGAAAATGCATGTCTAATACCAATGCGGCAGGCTGATTATGTATCTCGCAACAGTAATTCGACAGGCGTAAATTGTACAATTGTGTACAATATCGCTCTCAAGTGTATACGTTTGACAGCGATATTGTAAACAATTGTACAAAT
Organism: Celastrina argiolus; assembly: GCA_905187575.2. Classification (NCBI taxonomy): domain Eukaryota; kingdom Metazoa; phylum Arthropoda; class Insecta; order Lepidoptera; family Lycaenidae; genus Celastrina; species Celastrina argiolus. The sequence goes on from LR994581.1 coordinate 11,488,045, forward strand.
TACGCCTAAACTTTAAAATGCCTATCAAATGCGGCATACGCCTGTCATATGGTAACCCTACACTCATCCCTCTTTGCTCGTATTTTATTTTTTCCAAAATGTATTCCAGGTATAACCCCCATGCAGAAGATCGGCGGTTACATCGCGACCGTCCAAGGCTTGAGCGCCGACGGTTGCTGGGGCGTCGCGTACGAGTCGCTCGTGGCGCTGTACAGTCAGCGGTCTAACTGTGAGTTTCTATTCGGTTTTACTATCTACTTTGTGACTCGGTTAAGATTTAATGTGACATAATATTTGTTATGTAAACTAAGCTCAATAGGGGCAGATCAATACTGAGCTTTAGGAATGTACCTACTTGGATCTTCGGACTTTCTTGATGTATTACGGTATACCACTTTTCAAACTTATCACGTAGATACCAATAAGGTTCAAAAGTAGTAAAACGGCGATATCGATATCTGGATCTGTCGGCGACTATACATAGCAGACCATAGAACCAATTCTGCGCACACCAATGTACTTATTATGGATATTGGTGTGCGCATATACATTTACGTGTTAAGCATCTTAAGAATTAGTTATGACTTATGCCACATGCTGACTAGTTATGTCATTGACATAACTAGTCAGCATGTGGCGTCATAAGTATGATTATAACGCGTAACTTACGTGGGCAAAAAAGAGTCGAAAAAGTAAAAAAAAATCCTACAGCCTGACTAGTACAGTATAAAATAACCTCGCCACTTTTAACCGATGTTGCAACTTGTTGCAATAAGTAAAAAGTTAACACGGTTGAGGAAAATTTTATTTAATTATCAGGGGTTAGGTACATATCGTACGTCGTTGATATACTTACTAAGCTACAATTTCTCCAAACTTTTTTAACCGTACTTTATCGTTAAACCCGGATGCGATCTCCCTTACGAGTTTGTCAAGTTCCACTTGTGTGTTTACAATAATACAATACATAACAAATCGAACAATATCTACAATAATAAATAAAGTATGTCATCGAATTAGTTACCATACTTTGCCACTAGAGGCGCTGTTTTGATGACAAACTGTATACAGTTAACTTCCTCACGGTGATCAAAAATTCGCACTAACCACACTGAACAGTGTTGTAACAACTTGCAGCCCGCGCGTGGTACTACCAGACGTGCACGGAGTACGGGTACTACCAGACGGCGCCACGCATCGGCACCGTGTTCGACCCGCTCACGTGGCTCAGCGTCGACTTCTACGTCGACATCTGTAAACGCGCCTTCACTGAGAGGTTAGTTAAGAAATTATGTATATAATATTTAGGATCAAGTGATTATAATATAATTGAAGACTTGAATGGATGAAGGTGTTATGTAGCAAAATTCTAATTTCGAGAAAATTTAGTTTATATTGTCGCTTAAATATTTTAAAATACGTCGTAGCGTGTTAAATAAATTAATCTAAAGATCCCTTCTCTAGAATCCAATGTACTTAAGACGTTACTACATATCCAAAAATGTTTAAGTGGCAGTTTAAAGTAAATTTTCTGGGTATTTTTTGCGACATATCACCTTCATCCATTCACGCCTTCCGGTTGCTCTCCGGGAGACGCGGCAGAAGTGAAAAGTGAAACAGCAGGTTTGCTTCCTCTTCGACGCTGCGCCGGCGGTCTATTTTTCCTCGCATCTTACAAATTTTTGTTTTTGTTGGCGATTAATTTCAATGTGCTAATTTGTATATAGATTCACGGAATCCTTCGTTTACGACGCGGTGGAGCGAGTGAACGCAATGTTCGGTGGACTGCAGCCGCAGGTCAACAACACTATCAACATCCACGGACACATCGACCCGTGGCGCGCGCTCGGCGTGTACGACAGCGACCTAGCGCACACCTCGCCAACGTACAACGTACCACGGTAAGACAACAATTTTTTTTTTCCGTTTACTCGACTATATTACCCCACTTTAGGAGTAGGGGTGTAGGGTCCTCGAGAGGACCGTGATGCGCAAGATGCTCCTGCGCATCTCGACAAGGCAAGCCCCCTGTTAGCCCTGAGAGGCGTCTGAACGTCCCTAATTAAAAGGACCCCACAATGCAGGCGCCCTCGGCGGAGTCGCGTATATTTCCCGAGGCTCCGTGGGAGACGGTTCTGTCGGAGTACCGCCGAGTTTTAGTGGGTATGGCTGCGTCCACTTACCATCTTAACGGACACATCGAGCCCCACATACCCGTGGTAGGAATCCCCATCCTTCACGGGATGCGGCAAAAAACATTTCTCGGCGAAAAAGGGGGTGTTAGGACCTTTAAAAAAATGTATAATATTTAAATACGGAGAGTATATAATATATATGATAGTATAACACGAACAATACTTGTATATTTCAATAATAATTAATGACATAATATTTACTTTTATTCCAGAGCATCGCATTGTTTTGACATGGGCAGTTGGCGCGACACAGACACTATCCAAATGACGAACGTGCAGCAAATAGCAAGAAGGCTAGTGAAACAGTGGTTGGCCCAGGCCTAGGCTCAGTTTTTTACGAGTACCTACCTATTTAAAATTTTATAACAAAAGGTGAAAGTGAAATATATAATATTATGTTAATGCCTAGGATTTCTCTAAACCACTTTTTCTCTAACTTGTGACGAAAGTCGCAGAAGAGTATCAGAAAATAGAATATGCGTAAAAGTAAATTTGTAGGTAACGGATTTATCTAACTGATGTATCAATATTCAGTTCAGTCACCAGTTAGTAAAATGATTTTAGGGATTTTAAATATGAATATTTCATTTAGCGTAAAGTAAGGACAGGAGATAAATAAAATTCTTTCTTTTTGTTCCCGATAATGTGCCGGGAAAACACAATTTAATATTAGTTTAAAACTTCACATTCTGACAAAATTGAAAATTCACATTATTATTCATTTCAATCTTCAACGAATAGAAATATTTTAGGTATCCATCCTACCGAAGTTACAATTCTAAGTGAACTTACTTCGACGAATCTATGTCTCTAATATAGTCGATCGTTTTTATTTAAATGCACAGCATACCACTGCTTTGGACGTGTCGGTGTGTTTTCAAAATGGCTCTTTTCCACATTATATCCTTTTCGGAAACACAACACAAATTGTACTGTAGTGAGACAACAACCCAATAACGACGAGATGCGACGTCGGGTCCTCACAAAGAGTATATCGTCACATTTATCTCAACAGTACTATATTTGCAGCTTCCCGGGAAAGTAAAGACGGTAAACGTCTTGACTCACTCGTTCCACTGTGACATGTCCAAAGGAGCAGAAACCCATGTCTATATTATAAGCGCTTATATTTCACTAAGCTTATAAAAACATTGAGATTGTTGGCAGTTTAGTAATAAAACATAAGGAATTATATATTATAAATTAAATAAGTTCATCTTATTTCATTCCGGCAACTGAATATGAATTATTATAAATCACAGTACAATATAAATAAATTGAAATATTAATAAATACATAATGAGTTTCGAAATTTCATCAATACACTGGGAAAAATGAACTAACTCAAATTCAGATATGACGGCACCCGTTACACCTAATAATCTAATGAATACTTAAAAGATAGAAATAATTTTCGCATCGTGTTTAACACTCGCCTAGTTGCGAAATCGTACTAACATAAGTTAACCTATAGAGAGACTACAGCAATATCTCTGCGCTCCCGCTACATAGACACACATAGATAAGTGTTCGAAATATGACTATTTACAATATGCTAAGTGCTCACACTTCAAGTCAATCTACGTTAAGGGGCTTCGGGCTCTCCCACGGGAATCCCTCCCGACCGAAGTGACCGTAAGTGCTGGTTCTCTGATAGATGGGTGCTCGGAGGTTCAACTCTCTGAAACAAATAAAATCGAACTATTACCCATACAAAAGTTACATTACAAATATAAGATTTTTAATAATAAATAATCTAAGTTTTTCTGGATAAGACAACACATTATAATACTTTACTTTTAAATTAACATGTATTTTATAATTGCTCGAAATAGTTTGGAAACTGATTAAAACCTTAGTAATGTAAGATTTCGATGAATATAATTTTTAAATCGCCAGTTTTTACTTACTTGACAATTTTTCCAGGCCTCAGATCAAAGTTTTTCTGAATAATTGCCAAAAGCTGCTGTTGTGTCTTGTGTGAAGTGCCATAGTCGAAAACTGTGATTGAAAGTGGTTCTGCTACACCAATAGCATATGCAACCTGAAAACCGTAACATTTTTAAGTTCTATAACAGGCAACAAAGATATCTTAATGAATAATTATGAATAGTTAACAAAAAGTATAGTTTAATCCAAATATAGTTTAAAACAACAAAAACAATGTTGATAATATACACAGTTCTATTCGTGATCGTATAAATTTAACAATCTTAACAACATGTCATTTAATACCACGTGTGAGCTTTGGATTGATACTACATATTATTTTAATTTAGTTAAAATTCAAAAAGTCGCTGGCGGAAAGTTTTTGATCATTTTGATACAAATGAGGATCAATGTAACGCGATGGTAAGTTGAAAAACTCGTAGGGGTAATTTGTCTCAGATCAGAAACTCAAATACTGTCTGCCACATGATCTCTCTATTAAATCCCAAATACATCCGATTTCTACTAACTTGCATATAATAAAGCGATGTATAATAACTCCTGAGGGTTAAATATAAAAGATAATATTTTTACCGCAAATATCATTAAGTTGTAATTACAAAACGTAACACGCGACTGTATTTAATGCAGTAGGTAATGTAATGGACGCCATTTAAAAATTCGCAAACGTTCCAATCGTTTTCCGTCCCTTTCCGATGCGAGTTATCGTGGAATAGCCATCTCATTTTAAATCTTTTCACTATCCGTGCGCTTTAAAATTAACCATAGTGATAAAGATGTATTTGGAGCAGGGATGAAGTGGATATGAAATATGGGATACGGATATTTATATTATTAATTATCCGTTCGTTTCGGATAATTTCGATTATGGATATTAAATTTTGGTTTCCTTTTAGCGGTAGCAAAACTTTCATTTCGGTTACGGTTATGGATATTTTTTATATTGGATATCCGATAGTTTCGGTTACGGTTACGGGGCTCCCTAAAGCCTTGTATCCACTTGAGCATGCTCGGACGAATGAGCCGCTCATTCGCCCGAGCATGCTCAGAGGAACAAAATGAATGTTTTGGTCGAACGAGCCTCAACATTGAAAAAGCTGTGCTCAGGCTGCTCAGTATAATATGCTTGGCTCCGTCATGTCTTCACGTGTCCGTGTTGCTGCTGCTGTCTTTATAATCATTCACAATCGACGCGCCAGCCTCAAACACAACCGTCCACACTTAGCGCCGAGCGAATACTGAGCGCCTTTGATCACGGACAAAAACCGACAGATGCCGGCTCGCCCTGAGCGCGCTCGGATTTGCTCGGGCCCGAGTGTGCTCAGGCGTCTCCACTTGAGCGGCTCGGCCAAATGAGCCGCTCATTCGCCAGAGTATGCTCAAGTGGATACAAGGCTTAATATCCCTGATTTGGAGCAGTACATATTGTATGGATATAAATGTATCACTCAGGAGTTACACAACTCTGCCATCTATTATGTGTAAGTATGGACACACTTAGGATCTATAAAAAATACCGACCGTCCTGGTTTCAATAAAAACGACCACCAAAATCAAAATCGGTGTAAGCTCCTAATTATTATGTACAACATGTTTCCCATTACTTCGGTTGGATCGTACATTTTACTGTAAAAAGTAGGCTATTAGTTAATCCAGCATGTAAACTACTAGCAAATTTATATTGTTACTTGTATAAACATACAACTTTCGCATTTATATTAGTGGGATAGTAGGGAAGTACGTACCTGCACCATGCAGCGCCGGCAGAGCCCCGCGCGCACGAGCGACTTGGCGACCCAGCGCGCGGCGTACGCGGCCGAGCGGTCCACCTTGGTGAAGTCCTTGCCGGAGAAGGCGCCGCCGCCGTGCGCGCCCCACCCGCCGTACGTGTCCACTATGATCTTACGTCCCGTCAGTCCGGCGTCGGACTGAAACATTTTAATAGGGATGACTACATCATACACAAAAACATTAATTATATGTATTAAGTACAAGAACATAAACCCACAAATTTCCGAAAAATAGACAGGCGTGACGTCATAGTTAAAAGACACTTTTGTATAGAGCGTTTTCACGAGACCAGCGATAATGCTAGAAATTATTGAGAATTTGAAGTTACGAAATTATTTTTATTTAAACGTTTTAATAATGCTCAATGGTACGCGTTATTTATCGTCTATTGATGAAAATTAAAATTTCATGTGACGTCACATACTTTAGGACCCCACCCCCTAGTCATAATTCGTCAACCCCCCTAGCCATTGATATGCGATGTAATTTATAGATTGCCCCATTAGTATTGTAGTGTGCACTAAATTATACGAAAGGCGGGTTCCGTGTACCGTCAACAATCTCTAGTACGTCTCACTCTTAGTATGTTTGTCTTAATACTGATTGAGTGGGGCAGCCCCCCACCAATTATAGTACTTATATTGTCCACGATAAAGAGATCATTATTTAGACAAACACTACAAGTATCAAATTCTATTATGTTGGAAAAAAATCTTTATAAATCCAGTTTGGTTCAGATGTGTGTATGCTCATAATATATGTGGCTGCAAGACATTAAAATTTATGCAAATATATTATTAAATACTATTTACCTGAGGTCCTCCTATGATGAAGTTTCCACAGGGGTTGATGTGTACAACAGTTTTTTCGTCAAGGTACTGAGCTGGAATAACTTCTTTTATGACCTTCTCTCTGATTTCATCCCTCAATGTTTCCAGTGTGATCTATAAAGGTAAATTAAGTTACTAAATAGTGCTTCATGCCAACTTGTATTAACAATTATAGATATAATTTTCATTCAAACAATAGTTTGATAAAGTTAAAGTAAAAAAAAAATGAATGCTACTTTGTTATGCATAAAATTTTAATGTTTCCGACATGTTTTTTATTAAAAAATTTGCTGTTTTGCTAAATTAGTATCACGAAAATATATTATTCTCTTTTTTACATTACATATACAGTAGATTATAAAACACGACAATGCCATAATTAATTTCTTAAGGGGAAACAAGATAATTAAAAATAAAAACATTTGAATTGCGAGTTATTTTGTTCCATGTAGAATAATAATTAACTAAAAATAATAAAAATAACTCTTGTCTTATAATGTTAATTACTCTGACCAAATTTATCTGTATTTTGTAAATTCTTGTGACAGTGTTTGTAACAAAACCTTTAAAATGGCTTGACCTTGATCATTTTTTTATGTATTAAAAATATGCAATATACTCTCAATTTTCACTAACAGCCTTTGTTACCCGACTACATCAAGGCCAAAATGAAGGGTAATGATTTTGGTAGTCTTATTTACTATGCATGTTTGTTCCACCATAACCTCAACAGCTGGTTCTCAACTAAGTTATCAGACTACGGCGGAGCAAAAAGGAGAGTTATAATTTTGACCTGTTATATATGTAGGAGTGATACATAAAAATTTCAGGGGAGACTATTTTCTTGTTTCGTATTTTTTATAGGAGTGGTAGTTGGGTTTTCGTTTAAAAATTATTTTTATAAAGTTTAAATAGTAGGTATAATATATTTTTATGTAGGTAGTCTAGTTATAGTTTTTATTTACAAACATTGTAGTTATTTAAATGTGATATCAGTACTGTAATAATCTTACTTCAACGATTGATAACTCTTTGAATGTCTGTAATCTTTCACACTCTGCATATAGTTCATAGTATAAAACTATGCCTGCCGAATTAGCTAATAAATATAAAACTAGACGTTTCCTGCTACTTCGTGTGTTCAAAATGAAATCCGCGGGAACCTAATCCTGAACCATTTTACTCTGATAAAAAGTTACCATAACAAATTCAAAATCTGTTCAGTTATAATTTTTACATGAGGTAACAAACATTAATCCCTCAATTCATATTAAGTTTCACGTTTATAATATTAGTTTTTATCCAAATAAACTTGAATATGTCTAGAAAAAATACGACTTTACCTGATACGGGGGAGTTAACTTGAATTTAAACTTACCTTCTCAGAGTGCTGAAGAGATACAACAACAGTGTGTACCCGTTGGGGAACAGTTGCACCTCCCGCAAACACATACTCGCAGGTCACCTAAAACATAATTCTAGATATTCATCACAAATTTAACATAAATGATGTTACTGATAAGATGTGTTACACCAATAACTGAACTAGCAACACATGATGCACATAAACAAACATTTTCTATTGGCAGTATTAATATTTTTAGTTGGCTATTTAAGTAATTCAGTATGATTTGTTGTCAGTTACCTGTGTCTTTGAGTCAGGTCTGGCCCACCAAAATTCACCATTGCGTCTGAGATCAGCTATTTTCTGGTTAAGCTTGTGGGCAAGCACAACTGTCAGTGGCATACATTCTTCAGTTTCGTCGGTTGCATATCCAAACATCAAACCCTAAGTAAATTGAAATATAATTTTAATACATACTAAAATATGTTGAGCAAATTCATTACCATACCAATATTTATACATGCACTAAAAGCTTTGCACTAAAAAAAATATTGTTATCCTAAACAAGTTCCAGATGTAAATCTTATTCAAATTTAATACTGTCTATAGTAAAAATATTAATGATATTAATTTTCTAAACAGGCTCAACATAATCTAGTTAATTCAATGTTAATAATGCTTGTTAAAATATGTGGTTACTACAAAAGTATTTAATAATAATTGTTATCATACATAATATGATAACATTTCATAAATAAATCTATAAGATGATTAAATGCGTTGCATGCATGTTTCACAATATTTTTAAGTCATTAGGTTAACAGTTCTCTAGAGCTGTAAACATTAGTCATGCAATGATACAGCTTTACCATACAGATAATATGATTGAGTTTATTCATGCAAGTAAAGAAAAACCTGCCTTGTAACATTAGACAAAGAATTTTTGACAATTCAAATGTTATTCATGTACACTTGAAAATGCTCCAGGTGGAGGTTGTGCGATGAAGTTTTATAATGCATTAATAATAATGGAGATTTCATAATATTGTGTCAAATGATGATTTTTATTATTGACTTCACACAATTCTTCTTCCTTAATATATAATTTATATGATATAAATATTTGAAAATTTGCAAGTTATTACCTGATCTCCTGCACCAACTTCTTCATCATTCCTGTTCTCATGCACACCAGCGGCAATATCGGGTGATTGTTGATCCAACGCAAGCATTACACTGCATGTCTTGTAATCAAATCCTGTTCCCAACATGCATGGTTTATGATAAGAGAAATAAAGTAAATGACCATTTTTATACACTAATTGTATAGGATGATGAAATGCCTATGTTGCCCATGCATTGTATAACCCAGATTTTGATGTTCAAGTGTAGTCTGCAGTACCTGATCTCCAGCCCCTATATCATTTTCCTCTCTGTCCACATAAACCCCATCAGCTATGTTTGGGCTTTGCTGCTCAATAGCCACCAATAAATTGAGTGTACGCCAATCAAAACCTAGTGTATATAAAATAACCGGGTTCATTTCAGGGTATTGGTTAATTGAGACCTGGCTAAAGGCCAAACCAATTTAAAATTACCACCAGGTACATTGGTATATAAGATTACAACTAAGACCTGAAGTAATTTGTAGTATTAATAAAACCCTAAATAATAATATAAATAATATTTACCTTTGGAAGAGTCATCATATCCAATGTGCTTCACTGTATCTCTTACAACCTTTTGGTAGTCAACATTTGCCTTTGAAGTTATTTCACCACATAATAAAATCATACCAGTCTTTGTTACAGTTTCTGTAAACATTTCACAATATAAAAATAATGTTAGTAACACTGTTTCTATTTTTATTTTATAATTATTACTTAAAATAACTTACCGCATGCAACCTTTGCGTTGGGATCTTGCATTAAATGCGCATCAAGGATAGCATCACTTATTTGATCACACATTTTGTCTGAAATCAAATATTTATAAATTAAAATTATTTCCCCCACGTTATTTACATTTTGAATCAGTCACCACGTGTTTTTATTTTTCTTAATTTCCTATTTAACACATTAGGTTGCAAACAATGATGTAATAAATTAAATCATAAATCACGATACAGGCTACATTTATTTTCGTATTGTTTAAAAAACGTAAAAAAATCAAACTAATATTAAATTTCGTAATGAAAACAAATGTTATTAAAATGTTGATGTAATATTTGCGCACATGTTGAGGCAGCCATATTACATTTAAGCTAAATCTTGGAAACTAACCTGGATGTCCTTCGCCGACAGATTCTGATGTGAATAAAAACAATGATCCATCTTCCATATCATAGCTGTGACCATTAGTTTTAGCATATCCATTCATTTTTGAGGTTTCCGGCATCCTGAATTTCGAGTTAGCTCACTAAAATAACACGACAAAGTTCCTCTATAATAATACTGTGGAAAAGAGACCCGGCGTGCGCTCGCACTGTTATTTATAAGGTCGGGGTGCGCTGAAGTGACGTTTAAATTAACCAGTCACAGAAAAGATATTGACTTTGCATGCAGTGGTAGCTGTGACGTGATTGGTTAAAATTTTTTGTTTTGATTTATCTGAAACAAATTATTGGAATATTTCAAAATATCTAATGTGTATTGATATCTATGTAAGGGACAAGAGGGACACTTGATCCGTAATAGTTGTATCAGTAAGTTTTTAAAGTGGTTAAATAAGGAGAGAATATAATAAAATTGTATTAAAAATATGCAATTATAATTTACATATTATCAAAAATTATATAATAGTATAACCTCCGTCTCCGTTGTATGTTGGTAAAAAAATATTTACGGGTGAATACTCTGAGGTCGTGAGGTGAAAAGGGGTGCATTTTTGTGTAAAAAACGGTTTATCACGATTTTCGATAAAACTACAAGCTCTATGTTAGAAACAGTGACAAAGCGTCCCTTGGCGGGGCTCCGTATAAAAATTTGTTTATGGGCCCTTATATAATATTATGTCGCAGTCATCCGATTGAATCCGCTATTTAATTGAATGACTAGCGCGTTCATTGAATTCTATTTTCACCAACAAATTCAATGAATCAATCAATTTCCGAATGTGTACTATTATAACGCACATTAAAGTAAATTAATAAAAATAATCAACGCATTGCTATCTGTACGAGCTGTTTGACGCCATTATATTATAACCGCTCTAGTCATTCAATTAAATAAGCAGATTCAATCAGATGACTGCGACATATATAGGTAAATACGATTTCTCACAAAAAGAAAAGAAGGTTTGCTTAAAAGAAAAATTTATACATCATAATAATTATTAATGATCTATTTGTCACTTTTTTCAAAACTTAACAATTTAACAATTTAAATTAAATATAAAATGCCTATTTTTCAGTAAACATGATTTATTAACTCGTTATTAATTATTAATTTTTATATTACCTATTATAGGTACGGCAGCTACTGAGCGGCGGTAGCTACGCCTCTGCTTAGAAAGTTAAATAAAAAAGGTGTAGGTAGGTAATAATCTTGTCTTCAACTTTTGTATATTAAAATTTTTTTCACACCACAAAATGTACGTACCTATGTGAAAATTTCAAATACCTAAGTTAATGTTTTTGTACCTACCTATATTATAATTAACTGTAGATAAGTATAAACTGTTCTACATTGGGAGATCTGGTACACTTAATAATTAAATTATCAGTGGCTAATGGCTATTGTCGCTAGTGGGCATTTTTCAAATCTTTTGACCCGTTACTAACCTGAATGACATTTTTTTTTGTGTTAATTATGGCATTTTTTTTCCATATTGTTGAATAGCCCCTTTAATAAGCTTTTCATTAATACCACATATTCTATATTTGAACGAGCAATTAAATGGAAAAATGTGTTTTTCTAGACCCCTTAGGACAAAAGTCGTTCCAATTAGCAACTCATTTAAAATGTGTTTTTGAATAAAAGAAACAATAAAATATATTTTTTTTGTAATTCTCGTATCAATCTTATCAGTTTCATTGACTTTATACGCAACTTCGTATAACTTTCATCTCAAAACAATTATTTTGACCTATTAAATATCACTCTACTAACTGGAAGACGTTTTCGTGGACACGTTGCTCGACGACTAAAGTAACGAATTTTACTAATGACGGAGGCTCAAAATAGAAACAGTTATGATGTTAACTGACAAAAAATTGTTGCTACATCACAAATAATACTTAAATTGCTATGATTTCTTTTTGGAAGTCGATAAAAAACGACGTTACTTACCGGGAATTCCGGTTTTCTCGAAATCCGGGACAAAACAAAATTTTATTTATTTTCATATTTTTATATTACAACAAATAAACAAAAGATAAAATTGACAAAATTATATATTGTGTTACTAAAAAATATAAGATTTTAATATAAGTTTCTAAGAATATTTCAAGATATGACATTCCAAAGTTAGGAAGGTATACAGGGGACATGGTGAAATTAGCACACCTGTAGTAACATTTTGTTATTTTATTTAAATTATAATTTCAGTTTCAATTATTTTTCTATTTTATATTACTTTTAATGAAATTTGCTATCGATTGCCATCTACGGCGACTTTTTTACTAGTTCTCATTAAAAAATATAATAGCACAAAGTCTGGGGACATCTTGTTTTTGGCGTGGTCAAAAGATTTGAAAAATGCCCTAGTACGTTTTTGCATTTTTTTTATTGGTGAAAAATAAAAGATTTTATTACAATTTAACCATAGGCAGAGGAAGGCACTGTTCTAACTATACTAACTATGAAACCCTAGAAATCCTGAAATATATATAAGAACTTCATCAAATAAACACATTACATTTAAAATTATGTAGATAAAATGGTCATTAGTAATTAGTAGGTAACGTAGATGCGACGATACATTATACATAGCGCTCATCGGAGTCATTTCTTCTCACATTTTTAGCATAAAATATTATAGTATATTTGTAAGATTAGAATATTATCACTTATAATAGGTGTGCATATAAGTACATACATAAGAACGTAATAAAATTTAAATAGGTATCTTTCGTTTAAAAAAGCTTTCTTTTTACCATAAAATAATACATATACCTACAATATTATAATATGCTAATAATAATTATTATGTATGATAATATTAATGATAATAAGATGAATGTATTAAAATTTATTAGTAATTATTGTTTTAAATATATTTTTACGTACATAGGGAAACTGGGGACACTTGGTTCCCCCTTTTGTTTTTTAACCCAATCTGGGGGCACGGTCGTGCCCCGCCAAGATGAGCCAAGCGGAGCGCAAGGGCACTACCCCTACCTTTTCTCGAAACGTTTCGTCGTTTTTTTATATACTTGTTTCATAACTTTGCTTTGGATGATGCTAAATATGTAGTTCAAAATGTCAAGATATAATGACACCAGTAAAAACATGAAACCTACAATTTTTTTTATGTCGTAGCTATTATACTTTAGATTTTATCAATGTCGAAAAACCACCAATTTCGTCACTAACTCACTTATAGATCATCAAAATTCATAAGGTACTTCTTGAAGTCCTAGAAAGCTGAAATTTTGTATGTAAGCTGTAAATACTACAAAAACAACAAAAAATTATAAATGCCGCCATTTGGAATCCAACATGGTGGACGGTACCTACATAAGAGAGACTTATCGTTTTCATAACAACCCCTACAATATGGGTATTAAATGATGAGAGTTGAGAAGAGAAATATACGATTTGTACTAGTTTTCATGAATGCCGCCATTTTGAATCCAAAATAGCTATTTATCGTTTTCACAGGTAGTCCCACAATATGGGTATCAAATGAAAGAGAATTTTAAACTCAAGAAAGTCCATTTACCAAACTAACTTACAAAAATAAATTAAATCCCACCAAAAACATTTTCATGTAAAAAAGTTGCCAAGACGAGTCTACATAGCTTACAATGTGAAAAAGTTATCAGATCTCATGTAAAACTAAGATTCTTGATGTATGCACCCTTACTTTACCAGACCTAACTTCACATATACTTTACATTTCAGTCAAGATGTAATGCTTGGCCGTTTTTTTTTCACACACGATGAATGAATACTTATGTACTTATGAAATCTTTCACTGGCTGTTTTACTAACGGTAGTAACGTAAGTATTACGTTTTGACTGAAATGTAGAGTGTGTGAATTTAGGCCTGGTAAAGATTGGAATAATAATAAATATAATATCAATAGAATAATCATAATAATATAGATTTCATCAAGCTTTAATAGTTTGTGCTAACTTACAGAGTATAATATAAATATCAGTGAATAAAAATACTAATATACCTCCTTAAACTAAGTAAGGTACCTACAGAATTGAGTTCACTGTAAAATTTTTAGAAATGTAGGTATGTAGTATCTACCCGCCCGAAATTAGTTACTTGTCATACACATTTTTTTTAACTTAGTTGAAATCAGCGCTTTTAGTACCTAGTATAGTACCTACCTATTAGCGACAAAGCCATTGTAAAACTAAACACTCTAAAGAAACTTTAGTTGTTGAATGCTTAAAATGTTCCATAAACAGGCTGTATAAATGGATAATACCAAGTCAAGACGTACGACTCTTCTCCCCTATGTTCAACCTATGTTGGTTACGTTTAAATATACATATTATTATGTTACGCTGCAACAACTCTTTAGTAACGGGTCCCTATCCAAATGTTTAATAATTTTAAAAAGGTTAAAAATTGCCACAGATTGTCAAATATAAATTATTTGTAATCTTGCCATCTATCTATAATAATAATTCACAACAATCCTTAATAGTATAACTTCATAATAATCCTGGGCCAGGATTCCTGGTAAAACGTGGTTACCTCAGTAAACTTGTACGAATGTTGTAAAGATGTCACTGCACTATCGAACCAAACTTTAAATACGCGAATATCTGAGCTGACCCGAGCAACTGGCAAGCCCAAACCGAAGACTGAGAGTGAGTCCACGGAGACTGTTTACTTAATACGAATAGAGTGTCTATAATAAAGTTGGATTTTATTATTGTTTTCAATCTGAGTCTAAGCGGTGGCAACCATTTTTCGAGTATTAGTATTTTATTTTATTATGAAGATATCTCAAAATTGATTATTTTTCAAAAAATCTGAACTAGGATCTCCCCTTCCGGAGAAATTTCAGAGTGGTGAAAATAGAACTGCGCTAAAAATTAATGTAATATGCTCCCACGCCAATGTCGGTTACGGTGGCTGGTTTCATTAAAACCAGGGTAGCTACGCAGGAGTCACCCACAAATGTTCTTTTTTGGTTGTTTATTCTTGTGACTAAAAACATAAATTGTAAAAACTAAAAACCTTTTTTAGTTTTGACGAAAAAAAAAACATTTCCTAGTAAGTAGTACCTATAACCATATCCCAAAGTTACTAGTAACTATTCTTTTTACACTCTGTATTATTATAAATTATAATTGCGTTACGAGTTGGTATATAATACTAAATATGATCTGAGCTAATAAATAAATCTATAAATCAGTCCATGGTTATAATATGTCTGAAATGAAACGAGTACGGGAATGGAGAAGGTTGACCTTCGATACTCTCATTGAAGACGCCGCAACGTGCAGTTGCTCTGTTTAAAGAGTGGGTTATAGGGTTGAACCGGTGGTAACCTATTTTTCTTCATGAAGTTTGCTAAGTTTCATTTGAAAAAAAAATGATTTGCTTTGATTTATGTATAATATCAACTTGAATGTCAAGTTTTACAAAATATAGTAGATAGTCAATTCAAAGTTGAGTCAACTGGCATACAACTCTTCATTTATGTTAACTTTACTATTTGCTATACCCTTTGTGATACATGTCCATAAAGACTTTTTGCCCAATTTTTATTAAAAAAAAAATAATAACTTTATAAATTTACCGCCTATGTAACTCGGGCTATTATTACGAAATACGAATCTACATTGAAACCTCTTTTATTAAAATCGGACCAGTAGTTATCAGTAGTTACTACGCTTATATTTCGGGTTAAGAGGAAACACCACGGTTGAGAGAAATACAAAATAGGTATTTATAAAATCTATTTCTGTCTCGCAGTGCCTTAGCTAGCCAGCACTAGCGCGATAGAGACAACTGCAACTTGGACTGAAATTACCTATTAAAAGTACCAGTAATCGACGTTTAGGGGATTCCTGTTTCCTCCTCCAAAACTTAACCGATTTAAATATTTTTTTCTGTATTAGCTAAAAAAAGAATTGAGCTAGGTTCCTATTTTTTGATTTTGTTGTTTATTGTCGCCAAATCTGTTTCCTAGATATTTAAACATAGCGGACAGTATGGCCATTTTTTTTAGGTTTTTAAACGTCCATATCTCTTTAAGTAATTAATTTATTAAAAAAAGGAAAAAATAGGGACGTACAAACAATATCTATAAATATTCAGGAAAAAAATAGTTACTCTAGAGGTATTTATCCAGGGAGGAAATAGAAATCCCCTAGACTTCTATTTTTGTATGGAAAAAAATTCGTGGTGTTTCCTCTTAAAAGTAGCCTGTGGTAATCCAGAGCCGACCTATAACGTAAACACATTAAATTACGTGTGTTTAATTACCTATATCCTTAAGGACATCTAGAAGCCCAAACTTCATGAAGCTAGCTTAAACGAATATAAAGATATGAAGGTCAAAAGTCGTACATTTTAGCACTGACTGATATAGGTATAATACCTAAACTACTTCAAGATGACCTAGAAGGATGAAATTTGACCTAGAAAGATGAAAAAAAATAACAACAATTGTTGTAGATACGAGTAGCTATACTAGCTATGTCCAATAAAGCAAATAAATAGAGTTTTATAGTTGTTTATAATGATATTTTGTTCTAAATATGTATAATAGTCAGGGTTCCCCCATACATGGTTTTCACTTGTTTAGTATCAAGCTAATTTTTCGTGAGTAGCTTCATTTTGATGAGTCGCCCAAAAAATTCTTGGACGGAACTCTTGTTTGTGGTAGCTAACAGAGATATCAAGAATAGAGTATGTCGATTTGGGGAGTCCAAAATATTTATTAGTAACCGAATATTTTTTAGTTAAGTCTTAAGATTGTCATCTAAATGATCCGAAAAAATATTTGTCCGACAAAATCCATGGTTTGATTAAAGAGTTCTCCCATCTCCAACATGTATGGATAACGAGGTCATCATACATTATTAGTAACAAGCTGATTTTCATTTTACTGCTTAATTAATATTAATGTAATTTAACAGACATATTGTCCTACAAATTGTGTGGTACGTTATCCCGGTCCTACACTCAGAAAATGTTAAAACCAGGAGACCATTTTTCTCATTAGTAACTGTAGGACAAAAATATTATATAATAGGTTGGTGTGTTCTCTGCCCAAATTAAACAACGTCCTACAAGAAAACAGGTAGGTATAGTCCGACAAAAACCGTATTTTTTCGTTTTCCTATTTGGAACATACGTTACAATAAAATTTGTGTACCTATTTATAATATGTATACACGTTAACGACAGTGTGTAAAATTCTGGAATTCCACATAACACCTAGGCAATCTATCTATACTTATAATAAAACTGTAGAGAGGTCAATTCTGTACATTGAATATTTTTTCAAAATACATATTGGAGGATGATTGGCGATCGATACTGATGCCAAAAATGCAATTAGTAAAATTTTTGTCTGTCTGTCTGTCTGTCTGTCTGTCTGTCTGTCTGTCTGTCTGTATGTGCGCGATAGGAACAAAAACTACTGAAGGGATTTTAACCAAACTTGGTACGATTGTAGCCCATATTCCTGGGCAGGTTATAGGCTATATAACATAACGCTACGATACATAGGAGCCGAGCAGTGACGATAAATTGGAAGTGCGCGCGGGCTGCGGACGAACGGTTCATGCGGGGGGCGCGGGGGGATCGCTTACACAGTGACGCGAAGCAATATTGAAATAAGTACCTAACTAACAGATTTTTTTTTCTGAGATGAGTGTTTCCACAGTGTCATAATAATATAAAAATTGTATTTTTGAACTTGCTTCACAAATTGAAATAAATTATTATTTATTGTATAAATCAACTTAATTAACTGTATTATTAAAAGAAAGCCTTTCGCGATAATCTAAAAAAACGGGCAATTAAGCGGTTTTTGGTAAACTATTTATACCATCACGGTATTAATCCTTATCATTTTTAATACGTTAGTTGGCTTAATAACTTCATGAAGACTATATTTGCCCTTTATACCTAGCAAGTATAATTAATAGTTTAGGAGATAATATAGCAAAATTAAAATCGATTCGCCGTGATTCGACCGCCGCATCGCGGCGCCGCGCGATACAGGCTGATGCGTGACGTCTCACATCCGAGTCGGGGTGTAGTGTAGATATCAGATGCTGGTAGGTAGGAATTTTGGCGAAGGTCAACCAAAGGAACTCCACCCCACTGCTGGGTAAAAAATACTATTAAAATGTGCTAACAGGCAGTACCGGTAGTAGTATGAATTTAACCACGCACAGCCGCTAACTGTGCCCCCAGTAATAATCGTGTTAAAAGTACGGCGTATGGCGTATAGATGTCGCTTTGATTTGAAGATATATGACAATAAAAAAAATACTGGACGTTTGTATGAAGCGCGGCGGGACCATGCTGCTTCAAACATTCAAATTTATTCTTTTTTTATTTTATATTTTGTTTAAAACAAAATTTCATTTATTTATATTATTATTATTAATCTTAGGGTAGGTTATAAAAAACGCTACTAAAGCCGATCGGCGCGGCGCGCCGAGCTGGGGCCTAACTCTCCAAACTGATTCGATTTTAATTCGATCGTGCCGCATACTCCCGAAGAAATTGACGTTTGTTTATTTTTATTCTCTGTCGATTGATATGGTCTGGTGTACAAAAAGTTACGTTCTAACGGTTTTCTTTAACCTAATTAATTTCAAAGTAATCTACCAAATAAAACACCAAAAACCGTTAAGATCGAACTGATTCGATTCTCAGTTGTGTCGAGAGTAAGCCTGCTGGATCCTCGGCGGGGCGTGCCGCTGCGCCCATGTCTAACCGAGAGTTCCGTTTTAAAGACCTTAGTAATTGCAATATAAGTTTAAATTTAATAATACTTCAAAACATTAATGACAAAAACGGTAATAAGTTGAAAAAATTGAAAATATTTTTATGGTTTCGCAATTTATCCTATGTCGTTTAAATTCGATATGAAGCAACATTTTAATAGTGCATTAAGATGTTGCTTCATATCAAATTTCTATTCCCGGGAAGTACCCTTTAGGTTTTGGTTCCCTTTGGCGTGTCGAAAATTGCGAAAATTAGCGATATAAACGGCTGAATCTTTGGGTAGATGTGGCCAAGATGCCTGTTTCTTTTCACAGCCAGAAGGGACAGTAGAGCTGAGTTTTTAATATGATTTTTAGCTTGATACCTACACGTGTTAAAGTTTTGACACCCAGACAGACAGACGGACATCGAAGTTACTAAAAAGTTAAAGTTAGTTACTTTACTAAATTAACGTGAAAAATTGTCTGGGTCTATACGGTGCATTCGAATAATATTATCCTAACTTCGAATACCTTTGCTGACTTCTACATATTGTTCGAAGGCCTACTTCTTTTGCCGAGCTCCGAAAGGATAGTAATATATTATTATTATACCCTGCATACCAAGAGGTTTGCCGGGTACGTGTCTTGCTGGATCGGGATCAACACTGGGATGCACTGGGAAGTACCTATTAGCGAAAGTTCTCAGCGGTTGCGCCAATAAACTAAAAATATATTTAAAAATACTAAAGTGCCCTAAATCACTTTTCCACGCGTATGAAGTCGCGGGCACAGCTAGTGTATAATATACCTGGGGCGTTCTGGAAATGAAATATTATGAATAGTAGTGTCGGTTACACACTTTACCTAGGTAATGTATACAATTCCTAGGAATAACAAATATTGGTCTATATTTTCATTGTTATTGGATTAACAATGAACTGATCCGCATTTATTCTATTACTTAAAAATTTGGGGTGCTCCTTAAAAATATTAAAAAAAAAATGGCTTTCGGAACTCAAAACTTTTCATCTATCACTTCGACAGCAAAACGAGGGTTATTAGAACTCAGTCATTAAATTGTATCAACTAGGTACCTATATTCATGAAAAGAATTTCGAAAACAAAATTCTTAATTTCTTTCGACAAAAAGGTGATAAAGACGACGAATGCACAAAGCGATTTTATATGGGTTACGTTATTTCCTTTCGAGGTACGGAATCCTAAGAATGACGATATCTGAATACTTTAATAAGAATACTTACATTAATAACGCAGTTTTACTTTAGGTATTGCATTTATATTTTTTAAATTATAAGTATAATAAGCATAAGAAACAAAACAATTCTGTAAGAATCATAAATTCCTTGTAGTAAAAAACTAATTAACTAGGTAAGTACCTTCCTACTTTATTCAAAATATTATTCCTATTCCCTTTTTCTCATCTCAATACATACTCTACTTATAAGCTGAGCATTCGGTATAGAATATCAAAGTATAAAATTAATAATTTTTCGTACATCTCCTGGGGTTTTGGGCATTCTAGACATTACTTAGGTATTGTATAGAATACCCAAAATATACTAATCGGGCCAATAAATTGTTTTCATTAGATTAGTATCAAGCTAAATGGTCTTGTGGTATTTACATTTTCTGAGCGTAGGATCGGGATACCACACAATTTGAAGGACACTATGTCTGTTAAAATACATTAATATTAATTAAGTAAAAAGAAAATCAGCTGGTTACTAATAATTTATAACCTCGTTATCCATTCATTTTGGAAGATGAGGGAACTCTTTGATCAAACCATGGAATTTGTAGGACAAATATTTTGTCGGATAATTTAGATGATTACCTTGAGACTTAACTAAAAAATATTCGGTTACTAATATAAATATTTTGGAATCGCCAAATCGACATACTCTATCCTTGATATCTCTGTTAGTTACCACAAACAAGAGTTCCGTCCAAGAAATTTTTGGGCGACTCATCAAAATGAAGCTACTCACGAAAAATTAGCTTGATACTAATCAAGTGAAAACCATGTATGGGGGAACCCTGACTATAAATACATACCTAATATTTAGATTTTGTACAGAATTTGGCGCTCATTTGGATCATGGATGCCCATTCTTTTTGCGGCGAAGCCAAGCATAATTTTTGTAATGAACTTTGCTCCCCCTTTTTCATTTATGTTTTTGGTGGGTACCTACTCTTGACTCTAGAGTCAAGAGTAGGTATTATAAGTAAATTTTCAAACAATTAGTGGATTTTTTATATAGGCGTTGTTACTTGAAAGTTGCTATTGTATAATTATAAAAAAATGTTTTTAACCATACGGATTTAAGTATGTAACATGAGTTGTAAAAATATATTTGTTTTGGCACTTTTTGCTAACGCATCATAGCCTGTAGGTAGGGCCATACATAATACATAGGTAAATAATATTTAATTTCACCGACAAGGAGAAAAATAAACTATAGGTGCTCACTGCTCAGCAGAGTACCTAGAGACACGTAGGTACATAATAATATTATGCTGATGCTTCATGCTGCTTCTAAATAAGTAGGTAATCATTATTTTTATGCGCTTAAGAAATAATAAGTATTTTTTTCATATTCTATTTATGAATGCAAATGGTTGTTTGTAAAAAACCTGCAAAATATCTTCAAGGGATTTCAAGTTATGCCCCTGGTCTTACCGGTAATAATGACCATACTACTCTACTTAAGGCCGCCTTTACACCTGTAAGTTACTTACGTAATATTTACAAAAGTTTCTTACGGTTGCATTTACATTTGCAGTAAATGCTTACGTAAATAATGCTTACGAAAGTTGTGTAAGTTTAAACTTGCATAAGTTATTACATCCCCATTTACATTAGCTTCCCAAATCTGTAATTAAAATGCCTTCTCACAGTCGCCATGTTCAAGCAGCTGCTGCATACATAATTTTATCCAATAATTGAAAACAAAAATAAAAGTTAAAAAGACTATAACCCGACTTCGCAAAAAGGGGTCTAAAAAGGCTAAAACAAGACGGGTACGACCACGGCTCTACTTTGACCATATCTGTACCTATGCATATCTGGATTTCAAATTGATTTTTTTTCTTGTTTCAGCCTTTTTAGACCCCTTTTTTGCGAAGTCGGGTTAAAGTATTAATAAACTTTTATTTTATTTTACATTTTTCTTTTTCCAAATATTTATATTTTCACTAAACTAACGGTAAATTAACACATAGAAAGTAACTAAACAACTCCTAGATACTATATTTTGTACGACCGCATTTTAAACGTTCATTTTGAATTTAACAATAAAATTAAAAAATTAATTAAAAATTAAAATACATATTTGTAATGTGCTTACTAAGACCTATCTTTTAATACTAAACACAATACAAATATCTTAATTTAAATTTTTTTGGTGCTAGCTTTTGAGGTATCATTTTGAAAATCCAAAATTTTTCGAAAAATTATACAGCCTTTGTTACTCGCGCGACCACTACGAATCGATTGACACCTTATTTATTTAAATACGGAACCTTTAATTAAACTACTGGTTTACACTGGGTACCGCTACGAGGGAACATACATACATACATACATAGACTGCCAAAATCATTACCCTTCCTTTTGACTTCGCTGAAGTCGGGTAAAAATGCCTTCTCACAGCCGCCATGTTCAAGCAGCTGCTGCATACATCATTTTATCCAATAATCGAAAACAAAAGAAAAGAAAATGCTGGATAAAACCATGGCTAGAAAGAAGAATGGCTGAAGGTGCGTTTCAAAATCTTTTGAATGAGAAGACCGAGATCAGTTTTTCAATTTTATAAGAATGAGTTCTACGACTTTTAAATGTCTTTTGAAAAAGTTGCACCAATCATAAAAAAAATTTTTTGCAGTCCCATCGTATGAGGCGTGCCTCAAAGGCAGTTATCAAGGTTTCTACCTCGTTCGGTGACCAGCTTTTAATTTGTTTTTGTTTTAGACCGGACATTGTTGACACGCGTAATTTCTCAAATTATCAATTTAGTTTGATAAGCTGTGAGTCGCTTCCGTAAGCAAACTCGAACCTGTTTAGACCTGTAATTTTCCAATTTACGTAAGCTGTGAGAAATTACAATAAGTCACTTACAATTAGTGTTTACACTTGAAAATTTATCATAAGTCGCATATGGAAGTGACTTACGTAAGTAAAACTTACAGGTGTAAAGGCGGCCTTAGACCGGACATTGTTGACACGCGTAATTTCTCAAATTATCAATTTAGTTTGATAAGCTGTGAGTCGCTTCCGTAAGCAAACTCGAACCTGTTTAGACCTGTAATTTTCCAATTTACGTAAGCTGTGAGAAATTACAATAAGTCACTTACAATTAGTGTTTACACTTGAAAATTTATCATAAGTCGCATATGGAAGTGACTTACGTAAGTAAAACTTACAGGTGTAAAGGCGGCCTAAGAATATCTATTATTATAAAGCGGAAGAGTTTGTTTATTTGTTTGTTGGATAGTCTATTTATAGAGGAAGGCTTTAGGCTATACCTACATATTATAACATATAAATAGGAGCGAAGCATCAGTTAGAAATGTTTCAAAAACGGGGAAAATTATTTACATTTGACGACTTTCGTTGCGTGCGCTGCATTTAACAACGGTTTAAGTTACAAAAAAAAATGTATGAAATGAATTATTTCTTTTTAATAATCTTATGTATTAACCATTTTTTTTTTGATTTCGCAAGGGAAATGCATTACGCATCCCCCCGAGGGGTATGTGGGACTCCCGGCTCGCTACGGCCGGTTTACCCACTAAAACCACTTGCGGATTGCCATCAGCCGTTATGTTGGGTGGAGTGCCTGGATCTGTCTAAACACAGGCTACTCCTCCCTCGACCGGCCGGTTCACCTCTATAGGGACCGGACTTCCATCAAATTAAGAGAGCGCTCCGGCAAACTGAAGCGCTCTCCTCGGCGCCGAGACTGACAAAGCCGGGGAGTTTACCCATCCCTCTACCCGGAGCCCCGTACTAGACGTGAGATGGGAGGGCCGCAAAGCGACGCCTCCGCACCCCCGTCCTGCGCCGGCGAAGCGGAACAGAGGATGGGTCAATCTCTCTGTCCCGCTCCGAGGCCTCCTTCTGCGAAATGACGTATTCGCAAAAGGAGGCCGCCGCCTGCCATGCCTCATCGCTCTCGAGCATGCAGCGATTAAGTATTAACCATGACCAACGTGAGAAATCAAAAGATAATCGCGATAATGTTTCCGACAACAATCCTAACGAAGTCGCGAAGAAAAAAAAACTTAGACTGCTATTGACTTTTTATAATTACTTTCGTACTTGGAGAATGGATGCAATTGGTATTTTATCAAAATCTGTTCTGTAGTTTTTGCGTGAAAGAGTAACATACATCCATCCATCCATCCATCACATCGCATTTCGCCTTTATATTATGAGTAGCATAGGATTCCAGGCAAACTTCAATTTCCAAATTTCGAACGAAAATCGACGTTTCCCAAAATACCATCAGTGGAAAAATAATTTCAGTTTCACTGTAATAAAGTTATTTCCTTTACTGTGCTAAGATATTATGGTGACCGAGTGAAAGTTAACCCGATTGGGTGTCGAATAATTACTAAGGTCCGACCGATAATTAATCAATTGAAAAATTTGATCTATCTTGACCATTTTTGTATAATTACTAGTACCTACTAGGGAATGCAATCTCGAGATTGCAAATTCGAGATCCCGTCTAGTTTTAAAAATAATGTTAAATTCGTATGACTGAAAAAGCTATTAAATGCTTGTTTGTGATAGTGAGGTTAACTAAAATAACATACCTACCTATTACTCGAAAGAAAATAAAGACAAAGAGATTTATTCTTGAATCTTACCAACTCAATAATTACCAGGTTTTAAGAAAATAAAGTCAATAATAACTATCAGGTTTTACTTACATAGGTAAATTTAATTAGGTAATCAAAACAGCTGTTAGTATATTTCAAGGGAATTAGGACGTGTGTAGTATCGCTGACCACTGCCGCCCAATCTCGTCAATCTCGAACGGAATATCGTCATATGATGTGTCGTGATTGATCCCGAAAAATTACACGAGATCTCGCTTGATCGGGATCCCGCGGGATCGGGATTGCATTCCCTAAACTTTTATAAACTTTTTTTTTAGTTTTTATTATTATGTATCTAAGAAGATTGGCTCACTTTTTACGCATTTGATGTACAGACAGTACCCCTCTTCAGTTTTTCTACCTATACAGGGTGTAAAAAGAGCAGTCACTATAACTTCGTGGGGTAACAACCAGGCAAGAGACATATCCATTGGTACTAGTCATTTGCTTTTAATCCACTGTTTTAAAAATTTTAAAATTTTCAATAGGCAATGTACAACGTGCACAATACAGCGATCAGCTGATTACGCTGAGAGGTCAATAGCACGCGTATGACGTTCATTACGTACTAGGACAAAAATTATAAAATTTAAGTATTTAATGCAGGTTGTTGTTCCAAACAGTTTCAGCCTTGCGACTAAAATGATAAATTGCAAAAAAATTTTTTTTTTTTTTAAATAATGAAAAAAAATCATTTCTAGAATCAGTCAATGTCCTATAATCCTATTCCAAAGTTATAGTGACTGCTCTTTTTACCCCCTGTATAATATTATGTACAGATATTGCAAACAATCACCTCCTAAACTATAAAATAATAATAATAATTATAATGGTAAGGTCAACGCGTAATTATTATCACAAGAGATAGACGTTTTTTAGCAAAAACAGCGATAACTCTACATAATATGTTAAGCAAAATATTATTATTTTATTTGAAATTTAGGTTTATCAAACGATACAATATTTAAGTACTTTACTTTAGCACATAGGTACATTTTTAATATCATTCACAATACACAGTGATTTTATAATATCAAGTAAGTAGGTACACAAAATATTTAAAGTAATATCGATGATACCTACTCGTAAATTCAGTGCAAGTTAATTATGAATTTCACAATTTTCAACATCATAAGAAACTATTTTCAACAGCTACTAGTGCTACGACGCAACATTGAGGATTTAAAAAATCTTATTTAAAAGATTTTTTTTAACAAAATGAAAGCGTAAGTACTAAGTATGTAGGTAACTAGTTGATGTTATTACTATAGTTACTATAAAAAATTTTATTTTACCACAATTGAATCTAACCAACCCTTTATAAAAACCAAACTAAATCGTATCTAATGTTTTCTGGTTAAAATCTCGCCAAAGGAAAAAAACATTTTCTACGTTCCTGGGTCATGGATGTAGATCTCAGATCAAATAAATAAGTGCTAAATATAAAACAAACTTTTATCTTCAAAAACTTTATAAGCATAACATCCAGACAACTTAGTACAGGCGCTTGCGAAAATTAAATTGTTACATTATTAAAGTAGGTAAAGTACCTATATTATTCGTGTATACTTTATAAGTAGTTTATTAGGTCTGTGTTCACAATAATCACCATCTGAAACATTGTTATTTTATCAAAAAAATACTACGTTATGGTTAGAATAATTAGATACAACTTATTACTTAGAGAAGGTAGAACATAAATTTTATTGTTCCTTACTAACAACACTACAGGTGTTATAATTAATATTAATTTACCAACTTTAATTTAATGGTTTAGATGTATTTTTTAAATCATTTGCGTTAGATGCGACAGCGAAGAAAACAAAGCCAGTTTTCCACAGGCTTATTTTTCTTATTCATAATCACTTACTTATTTAAAACGTGCAATATAATCGGCACATTTCGTGTCATGCTCTTTATATAATTAACTTGATAATTGAGTTTCGTAGCAGGAAGATGTCATATCTTTTTGTAAATAGCATGATGAGTGTTACTGATATGTTATGAGGTTTGATAAACTTTAAACTTCTGTAACATGTCACCGAATCATGGCTACTAATTAAGACGGCATTTTAACAATAATCTGAATTCTGACGCAATATTTGGACTTTAATGAGATTACGGATTTTATAATATTTTTATTAATGCACGACCTACTCTTAATTAAACAAAGCTATGCAAGTTACTTATTTATCATGACTATGCAGTTAGGAAAACGGGGATTAAGAAATACAATTTTTGGGTAAGATAATGTGGGCTATGTCTAGTATTGTCGATAATAATTAACAAATCAGTGGGAAAAACACCATCAGTTTTTTTTAAGTTTTAGAATTTCTGTTCAGGGCTGGTAGGTAAACACCTACCGCACCTATGTCCTAACTAGCAGAGTGGTGCAGGATACATATAACTCCATTGCCATCGGCTTCACTTACCTGCTCCTTACCTTTCGAAGACCCTCATCTAAATGCCTACTACACATAAAGGCTAGGGCTTCCCTCAGAAGGCGTACCTACATTATCCTATCTTACCTTAATTATTTTGCACGACATTTAAAAAGCGCCAAAAACTAAATTGTTCTCATTTTTGTGGAATAGTAATATTTTAGGTATTTTCTATAGTTTATTACTTATACTACACATCATAATATAATTAAGTAGGTTGGTATTTTTTATAGAATATTAAAGTAGGTAAATCTTTGTTTTTGAAAAACATCAATCCTATACATAATAGAGCACGCGTTATATTTTGTGTAAAAAATAAAAACGCCCTAGCGTGTAATTTTTTTTATTATCTGTGAATTGATTTTACAGTCGAATTTGTAAAGGTATGCTGCAAAATAATAATATATTCGATAGTAAGTAGTTAATGATAGATTTAATTTTTTAGATAGTGATTATTAATTATTATTATTGGTACAGGGTCTTTGTAAACGAATACGGCATACCGAAACAACCGAGACAAATTATAATTTGTGTGAGGTAGTAATGAGGTAGTATCAAATAAATTAGGTAAACGTCGATTATACCCAAGAGACGTTTACCTAATTTATTTGATAAGAAAGGTAAGGTCTACCTGAATAAGGTTTAATGATTTCGGTAAACAGCCTCAAGCGCCCGGAATTTCAGTGCCAGTAACAGATCATAATGCATTATCTCATGATCCATGATAGTCAAATAGTTGAAATTTTCACAGATTATGTACTTCTGTTCTCGCTGTAACAAACAACAGCAACAACACTAAAATCAAAATAATATTTAAGGGGGGTTCCATACAACAAACGTGCATTTGTACGGAACCCTTCGTGCGTGAGACCTACTCACACTTGGCCGGTTTTTTATTTAGTACGAAAAACATTATAATTTGTACCTTAACAATTAGTAAGTAGAGATGAATATGCTATGGGGATAAACACGAAAAAACTATACTATAGTTGAACCCTATAGAATAGATACTATAGATAGTCTATGTATCCGTAAATAGAAGTAGTTATATCTACATAACTATTCACTAATTTCGGGCCAAAATGTTGAATAATGATGTAATAACAAACGAATAGCCGTAGTATAACCAAAATGTACCAGTTATCTAGAAGTTATTATTGAAGTGAAATTAAACTAACGATAACCGCGTGTTTGTTATTCACAGATTATTGTATCAAAGCAAAATAGTGTTGCATCAGACCAAATCACCCCTTTAATAATGTTCCTACTACCGCACCGTACGTAAATGGAAATTGGTTAGGAATTTGTCGTAACGATTTTACTGGGTAGAGTCGTAGAGTCGACAAAAAGCGTGAAAGATGTCCCGCGGCAATTGAGAAACTAAATCTTATCTATAGCGATATATTGGAGGTCAGTATTTAACTAATATACGAAAAAGTTGTAAAGACAAATGGCCGCGTCTAGGGGACATATTTTATGGAAAGGACTAGTTTTCTGCTTCTGGTCAGGATAGAGTGATGCAAGTGTTAATGTTCAACATTAAAATCATTATCAGTTATCAGTTTTACTGAATATAATCAGAAAACAGCAAAGTAAGTTCAGCCCAGGTCAATCGGTCATCCAGCATATGGATTTCATATCAGAATGAGCCGTCATTATCGACGTTACTTGGTATTATTTAATATTTATTATTTACTGCGATACTTCGACCACGGGACACGTCAAACTATTATCTTACTTAATTTCCCCTCATTAATTACTTATTAGTATTAAATATAATTAATTCTACCATTCCAAGAATTCTTTCTGGAAAGAAACAGGCTCTAAGAAGTTAGAAGATGACGTAGTTCAATCGTCATGACTCATGGATATGCTGTAACTCTGTAGGTACATTATGTAATACCAAGGCTCTACCATAGTACCTAGTTACATATCTACGTATCTAGCAACCTACGTGTTCGTTAATTTAAGCCCACTTGTGCCGGTCTGGGTTAAATTAACAATCAATAGTTAGCCCGCGTTCTGTAGCTTACTACTTGTACTTAGACTACGATTAAGATATTTATATTTAATAAAATCCAGATCTAAGAATAATGGGTTATTAATTTAACCCAGGACCAGTGGCCAGTGGGCCTTAATCATGGAGAATGTTTTTCTGTTACTCATACATAACAATACATTAAAGTATTTTATCGTTAAAAGAAAGACTCAAGCTTTAAAATGGGATATTTTAAAGCTTGAGGTCTCTCCTCTTTTTTTTATTTATTTAATCATATTAGATTCAACAGCTAAAATTTAAAATTAGTTCAAAGTCATATCATTAGACAGCCAATTACACAATCTCACATAAAGGAAACGGCTTTTTTATGTAAGTGTATATTATTCTAAAAATAAAAATTAGAACACGCTTTATCAGGGACACATTTCTCTACCTAATAAGTTTACCGACTTTCTGATAAAATTAAATACACGACTTGACACGTGTTGTTTATCATTTCTAATACTGGTGTAATAACTGAGATATAAGTGCACTCTCATCCACGATAGCGTGACTGCGGCCCGGTCAAAGTTTGATATTGTAATTTGTAGAGAAAGTATTTTTCCTTCTTTTTATTTCACTTGATTTGCCCCATACAAAATACACTGCGGTTGTGACTTGTGACGTCATATTCCTCGTAGCCGCTATGAATTATGCAAAATATAAAGGTATAAATATTTTAGTATTTCTTGAGTTTGTCTGTTTATATTCGTGTTTCATACTATACTTTACGTGGGTAAAACCGTATTTTTAAAACTCGTATATAGTTTTTAATGTAAGAATTTCAATTGCAATATTTTTTACTTACTTTAAAATGTAGGTAGTAGGTGTGTAATTTCAATTAAATAAATTTAATCGATTTCTAAGAATGGAGGTGGTTATTTATCAATTGCCTTTATCAAAATGTGAACCTAATGCCTGATTATTTCTGAATTTATTATGAAACTTTAAGTCCTGATTTAACCAACGCTTGTTATAGTTAATGGTTTGTTACATGTTTGGCCTTCTCATTCATTGACAGGAAATACGAGAGGGATATCACATATACTCGTGGCGCGAAACGCTAGTGTAGATAGGTATAGACCTGGTATAATCTTAACACTCTACATCTCATTTTAATCTCGCGATTCCAAATCGTATAACTATAATTTGCGGAACATCTCCACTCGGAGGAAATTCACAGTCGAATCGAACTTCAGCCACACCACACTAACAAGGAACTTACAAAGTTTAGATGTAGATCAGCCGCAACGGGAATCGGGACGTAGCTGGATGTGGTTATAAATAAGTATTTATCTCGATTGAAAATGCAAACGATATGGCGTAAGTCAGTACGCAAGAGAGATCGTGATAAAATATATGTATCTACTCGTATATCTGTCATCTATATCTGCTTATTTCTTAAACGCTTCCTTTTCCATTTCTATAGGCTATTGTAGGGGTAGGTTATCTTGTAGATCAAAATACAAAGTTGCTCTCAAATTAACGATGTGTTATACCTACTAACACATTGCTCGTGTATTCTACATACCCACTAACCACTAATCACTAATACTAACAAGGTAAATTAACAGTAAACATTAATGCAGGCTTCAAACATAATGCACAGTTTGTATCCATGCAATAAATATGCATACATACGAGTATAAGTAGATAATAATATTAACAACAAACTTTTAAGTAGATAACTGGCAATTGCAAGAAAAAAAAAATGCTGATTTACGTGTGATCTTTTATACATGGACCATAGCCCATAGGGGTTTCTTATGTCACGGGTATTGGCTTGATGCATCATACAAGAGATGTTTGTAAATTCTACTGAACATTCCCGAACCGAAGACTCTACGTCTTCAGTCTACTCATATCAAGTAAGTATCTATATTTGTTGTTAATAGTTCTCTTGGGTTACTGCCCTCTACCAGTCTACTAAATTGGTAGTGCCAATGAAATTGTTATACTTAGTCGCAATATCACTAACGCATGTAAGTGTCAACGGCTTGTTAAAATACCATGCCTTCTCATTCATTGATAGGAATTACGAGAGGAACAACATGATACTTAATGAAGGATTAACTTTAACATTGCTTGGTGAAACACGCCCTAAATATTGTAACGTATCACCTTCTCATTTTACTCTATCTAGGTATATGATCTAAGATCCATATACACACTAGACATCCTTGCGTAGCCTCTCCACGGGTAGAATATTAAGCATATTACATTACTACTACTCACACAACCCGTTATAGCAACATTACATTCTTCAGAAAGCCTCAAGCGTTCTTCCTGAAGCATCTAGATTCTAGATTAAATTGAGTCTCATTGGATCATTAGAAACATCGAACATCTCATTCAGCGACCATCGACACAATCAACGTTATAAATATTTTCTTTATCTTGCATTTATCGAAATTGAAATTATTAAATAGATAATCGCTGATAGGATGTTCGAATCACGGCGTGTCTGATTTTTTTTTTAAACGATAATACTTGTTTGTATTACCCAGTTATTTAGTAAACACTGTGCCACAGCACGCGAGGAGCATCATGTCCTGAGACACAAAGGCTGTTATGATTAGCTCTGAAGCTGGAATGTGCCAAGAAGTTTTCGTCAAATTGTTATTATTGTTTATTACAAACTGTAGTGATGCTCTGTAAGTGGTACGCGGACTGTATTCCAGAATGTGCACTTTCTATAAGATCCTTATCTTTTGTATATGGATTGTCTGTATGCAGGTATGTTACAAAGAATTGATAATTTAGTGACAATAATTGTGATATGGCTAAACAGCCTGGTTGTCTTTCAAAAAGGAACCCTAGACTGTATACCTACAATATACATAGGTAGGAATTGGGATGTGAGTCTTCAAAATATAAGAGCCAAGTGAAGTCCATAGAAAACCCACTCCACTACAATTTAGAGCTAAGATTTTGTATTTTTAATTACTTATGTCATATTATAAAACCCTTTTAACACT
Source organism: Celastrina argiolus (assembly GCA_905187575.2). Classification (NCBI taxonomy): domain Eukaryota; kingdom Metazoa; phylum Arthropoda; class Insecta; order Lepidoptera; family Lycaenidae; genus Celastrina; species Celastrina argiolus. The sequence goes on from LR994581.1 coordinate 11,520,607, forward strand.
GTCACACTAATGAGGGGTTTTCGAAGTGTCACATTTAGGTACAGAGACTACCGTAAGATGGCGCTTGCATAATGTAATATGTCAAAAAAAGCTGTGATCTTTGTTGGGTGGTTAATAGGGTTGCCAGATTATAGCTATTATCCATTTTCTGGTAGTGAAATTATTCATAAAGTGGTTAAGTCGCTGTAGGTATGCTGTTTCATGCACAAAAATAATCCTTTCAAATTCCTTTCTTAGTGATCTCCTACACTTCCGAGGAAACCTACATACATTATAGCTCGCTGGCTTCAATATCTTTGACTTTTCAAACAAATAATTAATCACACTTTTCTCCCGTTTCCGTAGGGATTTCGGGAAGTTCTTGTTTAGTACTCCCCTATACTTACATTTTAAGAAATATACATGCCAAATTTCAGCCTGCTGCCGAGTATTTTCGACTCATAGGTGGTTGGTATATATAGGTATATTGAGAATATGTAGCCTGAACTGCAGTTGGATTAAACATTGGCTCTGACTGCTGCTGGAGCTGGTTAGCTTGCTGACACTTGCTTCATTCCATGGGAATATAGAAGGAACAGCTTTTCTTTTAAGTATTTTTAGGCGATGAGCTGCAAACAAAAGTTTGGTTTTTTATGTATGAACTCCTAAGATAGGTACCTAATGTAGTATGTTTCCATTAAGTTATGATACCCAAGATAGGTAACAAACATAAAGATATACTTAATATTTAGGTTAAGAAATTAAAAAAATGTAACTAATTTAAGTCTAATGTCAATAAACTTTATTATTATGTATTTCTTATTGCACGTTAGGATTACATCTTTAGGCATCTGTAGTTACATCTTGGGGCTCTTGCCAAATGTGATGACGGAGAGATGAAATCTGCTGGCGTAAAGTGAGTTGAACATATGAAGGAATTTTTTCTTATAGTTAATCCTGTTTTTTTATGTTTGATAGCCTCTATCCATCTTGATATCCGAGTTTCATCTTGGGGAAAGCGGTGGTTACCTATATTTTTACAAAATTGTACTACGCATGGACTAGCCATGTTTAGTTTAGTTCTCAGGGCACAATTAATAAATAATAAACTATTGCAAGTGAAAGAAAGAAAGTTGAAAGGTAAACAAACAAAAAACAAAGCGGAAATTGACATTTTACACAGGACTTGACATATTACTTAGGTTTAATGCCATCTATCAGCATTTTTCTTAAACTAGTAGAACTGTCAAAATAAAAACCGCTCATTATGATTTAACATATGAGAGTGACATAATATATTATATGCATGTTTTACACGTTCAAGTTGTACCAAATAGGCAAAATATCAAACAAAGGTACCTATCAAATTATTGCCTTGTAAAGTTGTAATCAGAACGAGCGAACTAAGGCTCTATCCTGTCGCGCAATCTATGCATTTCTATGGTATCCAGTATCCATATTACGTCATACAGTATCTACGTCAATCTTAGATCATATATTATTACGTCAATTAATGTCCTGTAAACTTATTATGTACCTACGATAGAAAAATACGTTATGGTTTTACAACAGTCTACCATGGGTCAAGAGATACAGCTCATCCAGCCTGGGGACTGGTGACTGGCGAGCTTCTTAGTAATTGATGACAGCGAGATAATAGTCTATACTCTATAGTTTAAAGTTGATGATAGACTTCTGTTTGACCCTTTGGATATAGAACACTATACACTACACATGTTTTGATAACTAGCCCAGCTAACCTCCACAATATTTAAGTCTTAACAGTTAGATGTATTAAAAATCGGCCCAGGCGTTTGGTCTGTATAGTTCTTCAAAGGCTACATAGGCTGTCAAATACTAAACTACTCTTTTTCATCGCGCAGTCGGGTAAATACACATGAGATGGGATCGTATTGAGTAATAAACTAATAACCTAAGCAAGATCATCAAGCATGTCAGGGTTCAGGGAATGTCAATAAATATGGGTAAAATTAGGAAGTAATATTGTCGTGTTCCTTGATATTTGACTTATAGAGGTTCTACTATAGGTATCTACATAAGTGGGTACAAATGACAGACGCTTTGAATTCATCACATTTACATAGGGCTGCCTTTGTTTCAGCTTCTACATTGTTTTCAAATTTGCGGACCGTAAACCGTAGAAAATAATATAAATACATTTGTTATGTAGTACTTATTATCTTTTCCTAATTGTATTACCCATATCTGTCACTTGGATTTATGTTTAATTAGCATTTTAAATAAAAATTATTTATCTGACGTAGGTACGTAAATATTTTAATTAGGTATTTATCTTGAATTTGCATGAAAAAATATTACTTACGCTTATTATTCCATTACTTGTAGGTACCTAATAATTTTCAATTTTGAAATATGTAATACCTTCATAATATTATAATTTGGGTAATTGAAAAAAAATCGATCATGTCCGAGTGATACTCGCGCACAAAAGAGATCCGTACAACATGGAAATGTATATATTTTTTAAATTTTATCTAGATATAAGTATTGGAGGACAGAATTTACCAAAGAATGACCAGTTAATTATCCTTATTGGATAACTTTGTTGTCCGTCTGTATGTCTGTATAGGTGTCAAGACAGCCACACATACAGACTGCGTAGACACATAATGTGCAGAGGTATCAAGCAATCAAAAGTCATATCAAAAAGGTACTCAGGGCTACTAAGTACCATTCCTTGAAGCTGTGAAAAAACAGGCTACCCAAGCCAACGCAATCAATATATCCAGCCTTTAGGTAGGTAATCGACATTTTCGACACTTGCAAGGGAATCAAAACTGAGAATCTTGAAATTCGGAACGAAGGAAGGTCTTATACAGAGTGATTCATGGTCCATATTCAATATATCAAGCCGAATATAGTGTGAGTTCTCCTCACTATATAATATGCTCTACACGTCATTCTCTTCACTCTATATTCGGGTTGAAATATGAACCATGAATCAACCTGTAGTGCAGATAAAGGAAAATTCTGAAAACCGTATTTTTTAAATTTTAATCATATAAATAAAATGTTTCAAACTTGCAACCGTTTTTCTTATAAATAAATGCTTAGAGGTACTTACTAACTTGAAACTCGTATCAAATACTCAGCTCGATAATTTACCTTTAGGGCTTAGACAATATAGGTACCTACATATTATCTTAGCTGTAACCAAATCTAAATTCTATGTTAACAGCAGTGCAATTCTCTAAGCGCACGCAACAATGGTTATTACAGCCAAGATTCCAACGGCTGTAATAGCGATGATGGCCGAATTGGTGTCCCCCAAGATTACTTTTTATGCTATTAACATCCGACCATGTAACGGCGGTGACATGCCGTCGCCTTTAGTAGAGAATTGCACTGGTCGTACGGAATCCTTGGTGCGCGAGTCCGTAATTAATATACTGACTGATAGTAATTACAAATTATAATTTTATAAATTAATAGCTACTCAATTACAGAAACCAGTTAAGAAAACTACAGGAATTTTTCATCGTGTAATAAAATATTTAATATTTCATAATTGACTATTCCATATTAATTAAATAGTTATAAGATATTATGTATAATTATGTAGGTATGTATAATATACAATATTATTTATTATTTTTACACACATGGAACACACACATCAATAATAACTATACTACCTAAGAAACTTAAAAGAATTATGGTCTCGCCTTTATTTAAAAAATGTATTGGGATGATGACTAGATGTACCTACCTATAGAAATAATAATGGAAATAATCCCCCTCACAGTAGGTACTCGGTACCCCTACATATACCTAGTAAAAAAATTATAATCATTAATTACTAATGCTAAAAACAAAATCTATATCCGTTACACAACGATCTATAAGTTATTAAGTATACAAAGAACACAAAACACAAAACAACAAAAATATGTAACATATTATAATTTATAACATACTACCTTTACTTTGGCCTTGTAGCCCACAAGGCCACAACCTGGCTTTTTAAAAGCGTGACATCGATAAATATAATATCGTTTGATATGTACTATTATAATAATATATACGTTTATTATAGGTATACTACGTTCGTTTACCAATCAATACAATGTGAAATCCCCAGATAGAAGCTCAAGTAGTGGAGGAGCTCTATCATGCGAATACTGAAGTGGAGATGTGGCAGCGCGAGTCCCGAGCCGCAGTGACTTCTGAGCTGGGGTGTGAGAGACCCAGCGTCTACACCTGTGAGGTTAGCAGAAGACCAGAGCGCAGACATACTTAGCTTGCATATTCAGCATAATTTGAATGAAGCGAAAAAAAATTAAGAGTCCATAGATAAATCCATAGATAATTTGAACTTAAATGTGATAGCCAAAGATGTGGTGAAATCATATGATTCGTTACTCGTACCACAAAAGTTATGAACTAAAATAAAATATTTAATCATGCAATATAATATACTTCCAGTATGTAAAAATATTTTTATTCAATTTATATATTTAGTTGCAAAATTTTAAATATCTACTTACGTAAATGCTATTGGTGTAAGTATAATATATTAAATAATCTATAGTTCAACATAGAAAGTAAGCCGACTATATGCCAATGAGAAGACGCCATTAAAGTTTTATTCTACCCTAAGAGACAAAGGGTAGAGAGAGACTGTCCTTTATTAAGTTGTATTAATTTACAATTATTCTAGGAACCACCAGACATTGCTTCCGAGTTTTCGAACAAATTGTGCAACTTTCGTAACGTGCAGTACCACGAGCAAGTATACAAATGGGTGGCGGGACGAGGGTGCCTTCTGTACACACCGGACTTCCTCTACGTCGACAGCAGCAATCCTATCAATTTGAATGCGTTTTGTGTCTACGGAGACTTATTGGCACCCTGCCTTGAAATAGTGAGTTTAAAACAAATAATGTGTATATTAATGGTATAGTGTTCATATAACAGTGAGAGCGGCCGGGAGCTAGTGGGTAGACCGTTGATAAGCACTCGAAAGGATTCGATTCCCAAGTGGCGGCGGCATGTACCAATGAGACTTTGTCAGATCTCAAGTACATTAGCATAATCTATAGTTGTCATGCTCATGCATGCGTCCTGGCGAGACCAGAGCTTGAACAATGGCGAAGTATTTAAGTAGTCAGTAATTAAATTCATTACATTTCTTTCATGATTAACGCGATTCAACATCGTAAATGTAGACTTACTGGAAACAAATCTCTATTACATACTATATTGTTCTCATAATCTCATTGTAGAGTTTATATTTACAGCGCCTTGTGTACAAGTCACCGCAATGTTATGAAACAGTTTGTTGCGTTCGTGGCCTTATTTCACGAAGTGAGCAGCATTTTGTATAATAGAATTACCAACGCTTAGATTTATCATATATTATACTCATAATCCCAAAAAATTACCATAATTTTCTACCCTTAAGATAATAATCCCGTTTTGGCTCACACGTTCACTCATTTCCGTACGCAGCAATAAGTGTGCATGCAAGCGGGACAGCCGGAAAGTCCGAACGGGATTTGACCAAGAATTGCTCTCCAGGTCAAAGAAGACGGTACATGCGGTTGTTTCCCCTTCGACCCAGGGTTCGAGGAGGTAGCGTGGGTGGTCCGCAATGCCACGCTGCAATCCGCACACGGCCGCTGGGAGAAGTGCTTCTACGAGGCAAGCGACTGCTGTCACCACCACATGTCAGATTCTACAACGTTGACTACAAGTACGTATACGGGAATAGTCAATTCTCTTAAGTTTATTTATATTGTCACTACGAAATTTAAGCCCTAGTCTTTACTTATATTTTAAAAGTAATGTATCAAAGCTTTCAAATAGTTACAACGATTTGAAAACAATTAATATCCTTAATAGTAACATAGTACAGGCAGCACCTCTTTTGTGGCTCAAATTCATCAGCACTAATAAAATTAATGTTGTTTGTGCGTGGTATAGGCGGGGAAGAGCATTGCCGCACTACATTCGATGGCTGGACGTGTTGGCACGCTGCAGCGCCAGGGACGGTCGCGTCTGCCGTCTGCTCCGAGTTCGCCTACTCGAACACAGGACCAACATGTCATCGTGAGTATTGCTTCACACTCAGCACTACTTCCAACATCGAATATACCGACGTGGTTACACGCTCTCCATACGTAAAATAGCCTATAAGTCTACTCGTCACTAGACGCGGTGCATTCCTTTCGGTTCACGTAGGTCGCTCTCCCAGAAGAAAAGTCGTCGACAGGATGCTGCGCAGGTTCTGCAGCTGAAAGCAGAAGCCGCTAACTGGGTCGCTACTGTTATCGCCTAGGCGGATCCGGTGGCCCAGCGCCTAGCGGAGGAGATGGCAACTTGCGGTTTTAATGCGGTTTCTCCGAGTGCGTTCGTTAGCACTCGGTAGAGTTCCACATATCCCGGCCGACATCCCCAATCAGTCGGAAATCCCTAAAGGATTTCCCCAAGTAAAAAAAAAAAGGTTCACGTAGGTATTTTTATTTCAACCAGTAGGGCAAGCAGGAACATTTGATTGCCGGTAAAAGTAACTGGTACCGATATTTTTGAATCTACTAATTCTAGTATCTCTTGTTGCCTATGAATAATTTCTATTTCAGACTACAGTACAAAGGAATGTTACGGGAACGGTACTTGGGAGGTGGTGACGGACTACAGCACTTGCAGCGTCACCACGCGTCTGCTGCGTCGCTACTGGCTCTACATCGGGGTGCTGGCTGGTTCAACCGCAGCCTGTATACCCGCCGTCTTCATATTCTTCTTCTACAGAAGACTGCGCATCACTAGAGTCGCTTTACATAGGAATTTATTAATTGCCATTATTATTAGGAATATCCTGGTCATTGCGAGTAGAGTTTGGGTATGAATTCTAAATATTTTGTAGGTAAATAATCGTTATGGTAATTATGCTCACGATCAATATTAGTGATCCAGACTTGACCTTATCTTATTTGGTGCTATGTACCGGCGATCTTCGTACACACGCTGACAGCAGCGCTACTTACCGTCCTTCCTCGATAACCACTCTATTCATTCATACAGATCCGTGGTCTTTGAAATTATCTCAAACAGACTGGTAGACAGACGTGGATGAGATGTTTGTTATATAGGTATAATTTGTAAGGATGCTAGGTATAAGTATGAAATTAAAATATACTTTCTACCTATTTTAATACCTTCATATGTTTTAGATATACGTGGACGAGTTGACATCAGTTGAGGACACAGTAATGTCGATCAACGGAGTGTGGTGTCGCTTGCTAGCGGTGCTGGAGCGGGCCGCGGCCAGCACGGTGTTCGTGTGCATGCTAGTGGAAGGGATATATCTACATCGACTGATTGTCGCCACTTTCCGTACTCAGATCAAGGTCAAATGGCTGTATGGTTTAGGAGCACGTAAGTCCCTCAACACGGAATTGGTATGGTATCCACTGCCACAAGAGCTGCAGCGTATCACTGCCGGCGCAAAAAATATTGTAGAGCTACGACACGTGCGTGTAAGGCGCTAGCCATTTTAATCGATCTAACATCTAACAGCTGTTATACAGCGTATGGAAGACTGCACACTAGGCAACCACTAATTTTAACATATTATTTCATATAAGCAACAGGAGTCTGCTTGCCTAGTGCTTACTTAATAAAGCACGATAATCTTAATGATGCTGAAAATTGTATATTTATATGTTTTACTTTTATTCTCGATGGGGTGAGATAGTACCTATATTATGATGAAAGAAGCCTACTGAGTAATAGTATATTAACAAATAATTTTTTATCTCTATTATTATAAAGCTGACTATTTATATTTTACGTAAAAGTATATTAAAATACGATAATTTTGCAGTTATAGTGGTACTGCCAGTAACGGTATGGTCCATAATGATGAGCATCTACAACGACCACTCGTGCTGGATGGTCTACACCATCGCCCATATCCAATGGATCCTGGATGCTCCCAGAATAATTATACTGGTCGTAAACATGATACTTTTCATCGACGTATTACGAGTTCTTCTCACAAAAATCAGGAATACGGATAATGCAAATCAGTTGTATGTATCAACACTCTTTTGTACTCCTTATTAGGTCTATTAGTATGACATATTATAAGTTAAGTTTCTATTTAATCGTTTTAGGAGCACAGCAAAGGCTACATTATTTTTGATGCCGCTTTTCGGAATCCAATTCATATTTACTGCTGTGCGACCAAGTACTACCAACTGTGTCGTGGAACAAGCGTACTATTACATCGCCTACACTGTGGAAGGAATACAAGGGTTTCTAGTGGCAACATTATACTGCTATGTGAATAAGGAGGTGAGAAAAATAATTTAAAAATATAAGTATATTTCCATAGATTAAATATTTTAAAATTGAACAAACAATTCTGATTCATTTTCTTTGATTTTAATCTGTGTTCAATTTCAGGTTCGGTCACTCATAAAAGCAACGTACAAAAAAACTGAATTGGCTGTTACATCGCGCATTAGAGGCTCTCTGTCCGCAGGAGGGAATAATGCCGACCCAGATCCCCCAGACGACAGAAGACTTACGTACAGCAGCAATTTACCCGCCAACCAAGATGGTAATAAGAAAGAAGACATAACACCCAAATACGTCGCAGAAATCATTTCCATACAAGCCAGTGAACGGTTGGCCGAAATACTCGACCCGCTCTATGAGACTATACAGTCTGGTCTAGCGAATGAAGGATACAACACCTTGGAGATATCCGATTTAGACAGTGATTCTGGATACATACCGAATAGAAATTCCAAAACGGATGACTACTATGGATTCACGAATGCTTCCAGCGTGTCAATTGGTTGTAGATATTGGCTGAAAGATTCGACCGATGGGGGTAGTGAAAACACGCCAGGATACGTAGAATGCACCAAATTGGACAATAGCAAAGAAGAAATTAACAATGTTAATGAAGACGATAATGTAGAGTATGTCGACATGAAAGTTAGGAATATGGAAAACGGTGCTAAGGACATAGATATTGACTTGGTAGACGGAGTAGAAGAAACAGACTTGTGCCCGCCTCGCTTAGACTGTGATAACATGCTAGATGAAATAATGCAATGTATCCAAACTAAAGGTTCTGGCACCCAACAGACCGGAAGGTGACAAAATAGTTTTTGTGGACAAATAAATTAATTTCCAAATCTACAGCTCTCAATATTAATTATTTTTTACTTTTTTATACACAACATAATTTATAAACAAATAAAGCATTTGTATAAATTGTAGCGCAATTGATTCAAACTTCAAACCAAAAGCTCTTATATGGTAAAGCAGCGTGAAACCGTTATGTATCTTATTGATAGCCTATAAGTGGAGGTAACACACATTTGCGCAATGGTGACATGCAACATACTTAATTCATCATTAAACTTGCTTCAAATCTAGATCCTTTCAAATACGAAGTACAAAAGTGAACGCGGTATTGCGTACTACGCAGTTCACTTTGGACCTTTATCGGATACGCGTTTTTTTCCAAATACAAATTAAATAAATAAAAAATTATGTTTCCTAAACTGCTGGTGGTCGGGTTGTTATGCATAAGTGCGTCCTGCTTCCCGGACGGAGCGCCGATTGACGCGTGCGTGAAGAGCCGCGCGAACCAACCGAATCATGGCCAACACAGGACCAAGCCGCTGGCCACCTCCCCTTACAGGGTCACAGCGTCTGCTGTCAACTACTCGCCGGATGATCGAATCACAGGTACCAAAATCATATTTAAGAATATGACAAGTATGGCATAAACTCAACGTTAAGAAGCTTTACCTGTAGTCCTACTATTGAATACAATTTAATGGATCGACAATGGGATTGAATTGAATTTAACATTTGTCTAATGCGGGGATGGAACTAAAACTAGGGATAAAAAAATATCCGTAACCGTAACCGAATCCGAAATGAAAGTTTTGCTACTGTATAAAGGAAACCAACATTTAATATCCGTAACCGAAATTATCCGAAACGAACGGATAATCCGAAATAATTTAATATCCGAATCTGAAATTTCATCCCTGGGCCCTAATTCTCAGGCCTCTAACTTAGTTTTTACTATCGGTCTGTCCCGCTCATGCAAATGAGATTTACCGCGCGTGCGAGCGGGATATACTAATATTTGGAACTAAGTTCGGGGCCTGAGAATCGCCGCCCTGGAGCACGATTCTCGGGCAGTGGAAAAAAGCTCCTTGCCAATCCATTTCCGAAATCTAAATATTGTATGACACACGTCATACAATATTTAGATTGATGAGAAAACAACCTCATTTTAGATTAATTACTTAAAGTTGAAACAATATTCTATGTGTAGGTACATAACAAAAAATATTTATTAAATAATATGATTAAGTACTCTAATATCACTATTATATTTGTAAACAAAACTACTTTTTTTCGGTTGCTATCGCCGTTTATTTTGATTAACACAATATCTATAAAACGTGCACGTTTTCGCATAAAATATGTTTTTACTAATATACAGATAAATTCTAGTAGGTAGATAATTTTGTCGATTGCCCTTGACACATAATAACTGAAACGGTGCTCTGTAGGTACCTACATTATAAAGCTAAGGATCATAATTAATAGCTCCACCACACACCGATTTGTATTTTATGTTGCCCAAGTATGTTCGATATACATAAGAGCGTCCTCTCTTCCTTTACTATCGTAAACCTTTTTATAAGATATATGATCCATACGCCCATCCGACGTAATGGATCATATTTCTTGTCAGACAATCAGGTGTTCAGCCTGTACTGTCTTAACCAGACTTGAAAACAACATTTTTAGTTGTTTCAACGAATCGTTAATGGAAACCTTTCGGAGTACTCTGTACGTGTACCGACTAGCCGATCAGCCAGATCAATTATGATCGGGGATTTCCGTAACGCTTCCTAAAGACTTTATGGCGAGCGACTACAGTATGAATAGAAGACCGTAAAAAGATTGCGTTAACAATATAATAAGAAGGTGCGCGCGCACACTTGAAACAAGTCATCTCTAACATGAAACTGTCTCTGAAAAGAATTGCAAGGCGACACTCCTGACTACCGATTGTTAGTTTTTCTTTTGTTTTTATGCGGTATCAAGTCAAAGGTGAATTTTTCAACTGGGCATAGTCGGTGAAATCCGAAATTAGGGATAATACTTTAGAGTGTGTATGGGTCCCGTATATAGTGTTTACTGTTAAAGTACCAGCGCTGAAAGTGGTACCTACTTTTTTTTAGATTATTGTAGGAGAAAATTTATGATGTTGGGACATTTCTCATACAGGCATTAAAGTGAAAAGTAAGACGCCTTTTCAGCACTGGTACCTTCACACTACAGTACCTATACTCTACATAGGAGGCACATACACGTCCTGAAGTATTATCACTAATTTATTTTACACTTTGTATAATAACCATGATAATACTTAGCGAAAGGTTCTAAAATTAGTTACGAGCCCGATTTTTATAACACTCTGTGATTAGAATTGAGATGTATAAAATGAAGACAGACAAAAAAATAGCGATTAGTAGGCACATCTCTATCTATATATTTATACTAGCTGTCCCGGCAAACTTCGTATTGCCTTATTAATTAATTGCTTGACATACTGACTGCAGCGCCACCTATCGGTTACAAATATAAATCTAAACCATTCTCGAATCTCCACGAACACACACAAAAAATTTCATCAAAATTGGTCCAGTCGTTTAGGAGGAGTTCAGTCACATACACACGCACACAAGAAATATATTTTTATTATTAAGATAACAATAATAATTATTAGCAGTGGTTAGTGATATGATGTAGTATATATGTAGTGCTGTATTTTCGATGATGATGATTGTGATGGAAATTGGTAAATAAAAATAGATTGTCTGGTCTGTTATAATTTACAATGTTGCAATAATAACAAATTGCTGTAAATAAATTATGAAATAAAACGAATGCATCACGATGAGTGCAAGGTCAAATAAAAAAATACCAAGTACCGAAAGTACGAGTTATAATATTATAAGTTAGGATTCCATGATCATCGGGAGCTCGGGGTGACGGCACGGGGAAGCCGTCGCCCATTGCATCGAGTCCCCGAGAGGGTCGTGACTCGTGATGCACACCGTACACCCGCGCATCGCACGCGTGACACGAGTCGGTAGGCCCATGCAAGCCCTTAGAGGCCTCTATTCGGCCTGAGGGGCGCATTTGCGCCCCCGCAGAGACGGGCCTGCAGGTTCCACAACGCAGGCAACCGTCGCATCGGCGGAGTCGCGGAAGTCCCACGATGTCCCTGTGGCTCCGTACACGGCGATACTGTAGTAAAGTACCGCCGAGTTTTAGTTGGTAGGGCTGCGTCCATTCACCATCTTTTCAGACGCAGCGAGCCCCACATATCCGCGGGTGGAATCCTGAATCCCCCGCGGAATGCGGCAACAGCATTTCTCAGCGTAGAAAAAAAAAAGGATTCCATGATCATAAGCAAGGTTTTACTTCTCCGCGCTTTATAGACGGATACCTATGGCGTATGTAGTCCATTTTCCGGGAGAGAAGCTTGTAGTCCGAAAAACTTTGCGACTTCGGGATACAATATTGGATCTAGCGCTTCCCTACATCTAAATTGAAAATATCTGTTTTGTTTTATTTAGTTAAACCTGTGACCTGTGTAACGACCTAAAGCTATGACGATCAGGTGCTTTCTCTCCAAAATTCGATTTTTATTCAGATTCGTCGTGCCGCGTACTTTCCAATAAATTGACGTTTGTTTATTTTGATTTTCAGTCGATTGATATGGTCGTGAGTACAAAAAGTTACGATCTAACTATTTTCTTTATTCTGGTTAGTTTCAAAGCAATCCACCAAATAAAGTACCAAAAGCCGTTGAGATCGAACTGATTCGTTTTTCGATTGTGCAGGTCATCATGCTACACCTGCAGGCCGTAGGTATTGATTTGTCGTAGTGACTTTAATTGACCGAGTTTGAAACGAATAGAAGAAAATAAATAATAATTTTAGTCCTGAGCTTTCTTATAATTTGGTCTTCGCATTTGGTGTGGAAACTAGTGTTTTAGCACGCTTGATGAAAAACAGAATATTATAACCTGGCAAATTATATGAAATATTATGTTCTTTGGCAATCTGTCATTTTGTCTGTTCTTCCGAAGAAATACCATTTATATGGTATTATATAACCTATATAACCTACACTACGCGAGAGGTGAACAAAACACTAGTAAGTATAATTCACTTTACCTTCTCAACCTCGTATCTAAAAAATCAATGTTTTCTCAATATCTAGCTTGTATTAACATAAAATATAATAACTACTTTAGGTTAATACGATCTAGATACATGGATGAAGTATACTTCATCCTAGATCTAGACATTAAAAATATAAAACTTAATTTTAATTTTTTATATACTTTAGGTTAATACAAGCTAGACATAATACTTAACTGAACCTCATTTACCTAAATAAAAATCCATATCATAATAAAATCTAAAATTATTAAGTTTTTTACCCAACTGAAAAGTTGTAGTTTTTAGCCAACTTCCAAAACAGGAGGAGGTTTCTCAATTCGACTGTATATATATGTTTTTTTTTATAGAGACGAGGTTGTGAAGGTATAGCGACGCTTTACTATACCTTTCTATATGGAGAGATTTTTCTAGAGCCTTCTAGGCTCCATTAAGATATGTGTTGTGTGTAAATGACTAACACGTTACAAATATTAGCACATGGACTAGTTCGTGTCGATGACGAAAACATAGAGTGCATTGTAGGCCACATGCGTTATTTGGTACTTGCTGCTGAGTTGATTAAACCGGTCTATGTGATCCATACACCGTATGTGGCAAATCAACTAAATTTAACCTTTTGAGTCAAGAGTGAACAGTCTTATTTGATATTTATGTTATAGACCAAGTAATAAATTAAGCATTATACATAATGCACGGTTATTATGAAATATTTCACTAGTGATGCAATTTAACAATATACAATGACTAAATTTATATCACACATTATTATACCTTTTGGGTAGAGTAACAAAACTTTTTTTTTATATAACCATTCTTATTTTACTTAAAATTAGCCCGACAGGCATATATAATATTATTCATATTCCCCCCATTAATCACCTGGTCTATAACATTTATACTTTAATTGAGACAGTTTCTAAGGTAATTACTTATTCTGATTTCAAAATTATATAAAGAGATAATACTTTATTCTTTCATGAACTTTAAAACTATAATATATAACCATTTTATGCAATAATATTATGTAGTGGAATATAATTCTGACAAATAATTAAAAGCTACTGCTCCGTTTGAAACGGCTTATAAATAATACACAAGTACAAAATTACCATACCATTTTTAACTTTCCAGTATCGATATCGGGCGCAGTTCCCTTCAAGGGTTTCTTCATCCAAGCTCGCTCGGTGGAGTCAGACGAGTGGCTGGGAGGGTGGGAGGAAACCCCTAACACCACCATACACCCAGAGTGCGCAGCCATCACACACGCGGACCCACGGAACAAGACCAGAGCCACCTTCCTGTGGCGAGCGCCGAGCGACCACGGACGAGTTTATTTCACGTAAGGGGCCATTCACTTGTTACGTGAGACGTTTTTTGCCAGTTTTTGATATCCTTAATAATAGAAAACATCATGGTCTTAATGAGACAATGTTGATACATTTTGGACTTTTTTTGGTTCTGTACCTAAAGGGTGAAACAACATCACAGAGACTTCACTGTCCGTTCGTCTGCTATCAGCATAGATAAGAGTGCTATCAGGCTGTATCTCAAGAACGGTGTTAGCTAGACAGTTGATTTTTTTCACAGATAATGTATTTCTTTTGCCGCTATAACAACAAATAATAAAAATAAAATAAAACAAATATTCAAGGGATGAATATTTGTTATCTTTACAACAAACGAGATTTTTTTTGCTCGTTTTGTACGGAATCTTTTATGCGCGAGTCTGTTTGACGAGTCTGGATAGGACACAGGTAGATGTTTCCTGTGTCTCATCCACCTATAGCATAGTTTTTTATCAACTCGCTCAATGTAACAATTATTCATGAGTTAGTAATTTTTTTTTTGGTTTTAACTTGTGTGATAAATAAATAATTTCTCATACCTGCAGGCTTACTCCCGACACAATCGAGAATCGAATCAATTCGATCGCAACGGATTTTAATATTTTATTTGGTGGATTTCTTTGAAACCAGGATAAAGAAAATCGATAGATCATAACTTTTATACATATCAATCGACTGAGAATCAAAATAAACAACCGTCTATTTATTCGGGAGTACGCACCATGATCGAATCTGAATCAAAATCGAATCAGTGTGGAGAGTTAGCCCCAGTACTAGGAGAGGACGGGAGATAAGCTTGCATAATTATAACTTAGACTTGAACAAGTATGCTAAAAGGGTTTATCTATACAAATAAATAAAATTGAAGTGTCTGTTTGTAACTTTCAATTAGCAACGTTTTTCTAAATGCATAATATGACATTTTAAAGGATACTGAAAACGAAAATACAACTTTAAAAAATAACTGTCTGTCAGCATGTCTGTTTGTTCCGGCTAATCTCTGGAACTGATGGACCGATTTTGACGAGACTTTCATTGGGTAGATAGCTAAAGTTATAAGGAGTAACTAAGGCTACTTTTCATCATCATCATCATATTCATCAGTGAATCCAAATCTTGTTCGACGGACCAGAGTTATCCGCGAGTGAAGCCGCGGGCAAAAGCTAGTATTTATTATAAATTAATTTATTTGCACCGTTAAATACCAACACATTAACATCATCAGGAAAAAACGTACAAAACGGCAGTCAAGTTTTATATTGTTTAATCTTACGATACACTTCATAATGAGTTTCTAGAACATTTGTGCGTAAATGGGCAATAAAACATGACTGTGTCCATCAGCAAATATTATGTAAATACTTTTATCTTGCGAACTTTAACTTTGACCTTGATCATTTTCGATAATGAATGTGGAACATTAATTCTCCATTAGTTTCATGATGTTGCTGTTTATTATCAACAAATTAAATAAATGACTGTAGTAATTTAAGGTCACGGATTCAATTGATAACAAAGCACGACTCATTAGAAGCATTCAAAAGATTTTGCTACATCGCAAAATGTTGTTTTGCAACAGCCGTCAAACATACATACGGCGTAAATTAAGTGACTTGCAGGAACTAAAAAAACTATGAATTAATTCTGTATCTACATACAAATTGCTAATACTCTTATGCATATTAACAGTAACTAATAACCACACGGTCTGATAAATTACATAGCCTGTTACTTTTGACACCTCTTTCACCGAAATCGTGTCAATAGTTTAGTCACTTCGGTGGAACAACAACACAATATACACTACATACATACATATACTGCGAACATCAAACCTTTCTTTCTGAATTTGTCATAGTTAAGTAAAAAGAACTCTATGCAATAATAACCATTTTTTTTTGTTATTTCAGGGGAACCGTTCTGAAGAACTACGACACTTTTTGGGCTAATTTAATAGCTGAGGCGCCTTTGGACCCATCGGCTTTGCAAAGACTTGGCTGATTATATTTTGTATCTGTCTTGTAAATTAGGTAGTAACTATGAATTTGGTAGTATACCTACAATTTAATCGTCGCTTGATATGACACTACTTGCGTCCGAATAAGTTGTAAATAAAATTAGTAAGTTTTTGATTAGGATATTGTACTTCTTCTTCTAACTTAAGAGCTGAGAAGCTCTTAAGTTAGAAGAAGAAGTACAATATCAAGAGAAGGGCGGAGTGCAGAGAGGAATGGAGAGCTCCACCGACAAGAGAGATCTTGTCGGTGGAGCTCTCCATTCCTCTCTGCACTCCGCCCTTCTCTTGACCTCCTGATACGACACGACCATCACTTTCTCCTTCACCTGGTTCATAAAAGTTCTCGGCCTTCCACGTTTTCTTCTACCTTTCCTTCGATTATTCCTCTAATAAAGTTGTCGTGCCGTACCGAGAGTCCTAACATATTTCCTCTTCTGTTCTCGATGGTTTTTATATTGTACTTATAAGGTTTAAATTGGTACGCAATTATTTGAATATATGCCTATTGGTTAAACTTTTATTATAAAAATAAAAAACACGCATATATTTTATTACAAAATTTATTATTTTAATTGAAGCGTATGTTAGATATATTAATAATGTTTAATAATTAGTTCGGTAAGATCTTATCACGAATAATAGTGTTGTTTAAAATATCTCGAAACCACTAGATGGTACCCTAAAGCAATATAAATATACTTTCACTCCCGCAGTTCATACATCTATAGTACGTCCATTTTAAATTTAACCTAAACTTAAACAAACCAAAAATACCAAAATTATTACATTATTCACTTATTGTGCACATTTATCAACACTTTCACTGGAATATTTAAGAATTATCCAAAGACCCGATACATTTTATAATAATTAAACAATAATTAATATATTTAAGTATAAAATGAAAAACATTGACAGTAAAACTCTATTGTAGAATATAGTATGGATTCATAGTCGCAAACAATAATCAGTGTATTGTAATGGCCGATTGGCATCACTCACTAGTCTATTACGTTTAGGTTAAATTTAAACGGTCGTACTATACGACTTCAGCCTTTAATTTGAATAAAATTATATTTGTTATTTCATAAGCACTTTTATAATCACTAACTTTTACGAAAATAAATGTTCAATAAATATCTTAAGGGTGCAATCACATCATTTTATAAGAGAGACAAATATTAGGGTTAAAAACAATATGCAGAAAAGTAAATTTAATCAAATTTATACTTTTCCTATTATAAAGCCCGCCCGCATTATAAACACGTAACGTTTTATAGTAACGATGTATGTGTGTGTCAAGGACGAAAAATAATAATCGATAATATTACTATGATAAAATCAAATTGTTCCGTTTATTAGGTACTACAAAGCAAAGGAGTCAAAAATCACAATAAATCCAATTTGGTCGCAGTGACGTTAGGGCCTACTTATTTGAGAAGTGAAAAAAAAACATAACTTTACACGTGTAGCGAACTTATGCATTGATCATGCAATGATCTGACTGCAATGTGAATGCACATTTATAAGGCAGACTTTTATGATATAGAAGCTAATAAATATAAATATCATATACATTTAAACTCTACGGAGCTCTCGCCTTGGGCACCGGCCGCTTGATGTCCATGAGATCGCATATCTCGTTCCGGATCGGGCGCAGCTCATTCACGTCTTTCTCCCAGTCCGTGTCAGCCAGTATTGACATAACCTGATATAAAATTAATGTTTATTAATCTGTTTTTTTATTTTACTTTTTTCAAAAGTCTAAGTTGATAAATATAGAGATCGGACATTTTATAAAATGTTAGGGTTTTCATGTAATGTTCAAAAGTATAATTTATTATCTTAGTAAGTGATTAATTTAATATTATTTTACAAATATATAAATATTGTGCCTGCTATGTTTTCCTGGACTTACACAAAAAACAATTTTTGGATTTAAATGAATTTATCATACGGATAACTTTGGCAGAGAGATATAGCTATTTGGATTTAGCTTCTTATAATAAGGATGGAGTTATGTAACAATTAAACACGTAACTAAAATATGTTTTGGACTCAAATTTGCCCCTGTATGTTTTAGGGCGTTCGCAGCGTGTGCCGCGCCGGGCACACGCTCAACACAGCGAACGCCCTTATTAGTGGAATCAATTTCACTCTCGACTCCAAGCAATTTAATTTTAGCTTTTGCACTTTTTCAACAACATTCTGTATTATATACTATTACTCTGTGTTTTATACTATACTAACCTGGTCCAAGTTGTCTGGCGGCACGGAGCTGACGTCGCCGTACAGCGTGAGCGCCTCATATAGGCGCGCGGCGGCGCAGCGTCGCACGTAGCGGTCCGCGCAGCACAGCCGCACGCACAGCACCGACAGCGCGCGCGCCGACACCGACCCGCCCACCTGCATATTTTTATTTATTGATAACTGGGTAGAACCAATTTTTTCATATTTTTTTTCATTTATGAAAGGAAAGAGAATTCAAATTAAAAACTTTTCAAAACCCTGAAGCCGTATTCTCCTATTTTTATAGTGCAAGACGAACGAACGAAATTTACGAAGAATAGCCAGTGTAAGCAGTTTATTATGGTAGCCGTAGGTGATATCAAAAATGATGGAGTTTAAATTTTAATCGAAATCGATCGCGCAACTCCTTTCAGCATGTTTTCCTATAGTTTCGGATATTGCTTTGCCCTTTTTACAGAATCAATTTGTATATATTAGACAGTGGCGTGATATTCTATAACTCCATTCCTATTGGTTTCATTTAGCCTTCAACCTTTTGATGACCTCCTCCGAATACCTATTTTTATACAGGCTAGGGTATTCCTATTAAGGAAAACCAGACTTCGCCACTGGGGCCCTTCTCTCCATACTGATTCGATTTTGATTCAAATTCAATCGTGCCGCGTACTTCCTAATAAATTGACGTTTGTTTATTTTGATTATCAGTCAATTGATATGGCAGGGGGTACAAAATGTTACTATCTACCGAATTTCTTTATCCTGGTTAGTTTCAAAGTAATCCACCAAATAAAACACCAAAAGCCGTTGAGATCGAACTGATTCGATTCTGATTGTGTCGGGAGTAAGCCTGCTGTATCTTCACGGTCGGATGGTCACACTCTAGTAGAATTCGTAAACAATTTCACTGAGCCTACCTGGATAAGTTGACAGAGAACGTTGATGGAGTCCAACATCTTGTAAACACTGTTGCCGCCGCGCAACTCCAGCTGCAAGTACTTGAGCACGTCCAGCGCGAACGTCGACTCCGGGTCTTCTAGTATCGGCGAGATCGCGCCTGGAACATGGTGCCGAGTGCAATAAATATTTATTTGAAATGTTTTTAAAACGCCATGTATGATAATGTTAGCTCTAAAATAATAATAATAATATCTATGGACGCTTCACACGTTCCTAAGTATCCGAACAACTTGTGTTACAGGTTACACCGGAGATATATTTAATACTTTTATATTATACACATATTTAAGATTTTTATTATATTTTACACAAATTTAATACACATCCATGACCCAGGAACATTGAAAACTTTTTGTTCCCTCTGCGGGTTTCGGACCCGCGACCTCTCGTTCGAGCACCAACGCGCTCAACCACTGCGCTACTGAGGTCGTAAAAAAATGGTATATAATTATATACTATATCCTGATTGCAAGTTATTGTCACTGCTGTACGTGAGGATTCGATGCCGTACAAATTGTGAACTACTACAATTTGTAAGGCATCGAATTAGTTAGCATTGTTTGCCACTAAGGGCGTTATCACGATGCGCACAAGACCAGTTACAAAAACTTGCACTCAGCAAAATAACGAAGAAATACCTGAACTAAATAGCCTGTCTAGAAAATTGAACATTGGCGTCATTAGTCTCTTCACGTGTAGGTTGTCTCTGAACACGTCTATGATAGTGCCGCATATAGCTTTGAGAGTCTCCGTGTCGTCTTGCAGGGACCGTAAGTATGAAAACAGCGATTGCGTAGTGTGCTTTACCTGTAAAAATCAAACAAGTTTTTTTTATACGCCACATAGTCTCGTAGCTCTTTTTTAACAATAATAATTATTGTTTCGGATATTTGATTTTTAAGAAAAATATATTTAACGATTGTTTATAATCGTCTTGTGGTGTCATGTGGTGATATTATAGTATTCTGATTATGCACATTTGTACATTTCTTACGAATGTTGAACATTATATGAACATCTTGACAACGAAGGTTTAATGTAGAGCTAACGTAATACACTCATAAACAAACATCACACAACGAAACAGATTTTATCGGCCTATAAAGCTATATCCATCTCCATCGGCGTATCTTGCCTTTCACCTTTCGAAGGCTCCCTCAAACTTAATCTTTCTCCTTATTATACAGGGTAGGGCTCTAAAGGAGAAATAGCCTTCTCCAATAGATATACGTAAAAATATATCTATTTCTAAACCGGATAAGTATACAAGTACTTAACATCCGCCTCGAAGGACCACGAACAGAATTAACAATAATATCGACTTAGTAAAACCACTTTTTTACTAGTAAACGTATAGTACTGGTTTCCGATTCAACAACTATGTGCTTCTTTTTGTTCCTAACATATATATATATACGGTAGCTATCGGTTTTTATAGTGCGTTGCAGCCAATTAAGAAGAACAGAACATTCAAAAGACATGAACTTGATACATCACAAATTAAATATAAAATAGTAAAAGAGATTTTAACACTCACCAAGCTCTCAGTCAGTTCCCCAGCACTGACAACCAATCCTTTGACGATGTGGTATCTGTACGTATCGAACTTGAGCAGCTGCACGAATCTAGGCATGGTGTGTCCGGGGAACAGCCATAGCACTACATTGGAGTTCTCACTCGCTCTAGGCTTGTCGTCGCTCTCCTCAGTCTCTTTGTTGGGTCGGATCTCCACTTCCTCGGACGGGAATATACGCTTGAGAGATTCGTGATGTGGAATGTATGGAATTTCGGGGTCACTGAAATGTTTGTAGGCTTGAAATTATTAAGTAAATAAAAAAAAAACGTATTAACTCTAAATAGACTTTAGTCATCGATATTTAAAATGTAAAATGTGTCTACGAAGTTAAACCGATAATAAAAGTATGTTGACATAATGTCAACAGATGTTCTACGGTCTACCCAGCCAGATTGTACGTATACTAGAAAAAAAAAATCGGCATTGTTGAGCATCATTCTAGGAATGATCTATCGGTAAAGGAAAACATCTTAAGGACACCCACATGGCCTCAGACGTATTGTCCAGTCATTCCTCTAAAGTTGGCTGACTATGTCGTTATCATGCCGAATATGCTGGGCAACCATACAACATTTAAAACCGCCTGGCGCAGGCACTACCGTATTTAAGTTTAAGTCGTTACTTCGCTCGGAAAACACTATAAATCATCCAATAACGTACGAAAAGGCAAAAGTATTCACTTGTATATGAGCGAGATGAATATCCGGCCGGCGTGCGCGCGCGTGCGGTCTATCTTCTCGACCGCCTGCTGCGCCGCGCCGCACGCCGCGCCGCGCACCGCCGCCGCCGACAACAGCGACGGCGCCGACACCGCACACTGACGACAGATCGCCAGCAGACCTGCAGGTAAAAGATAAAAATAAATGTTTCAAAACGAGATAAAAAACATTCACCAAATATTTATTTATTTGCGCACATTTTGTACACCGGCATTTTTTATGCATCTATGCATTATATATCAATCAACCTTTTACGCGATTTAAAGAGAGAAACATACCTCTAATCGTAATTTTATTGCCTTGGCTTTACAATACGCATAATTTGCAACTTTTGACATAAGAAAATAAAATCAATATGTAACACTAATTGACAACAGATCTTAAGCCCGTATTGATAAAGAAGTCTCAAACCCAACCTCTTGAGAACCTATTTGACAGATATAAAAAACTTTTCGTTTCACTTTTATGAGGAAATGAGGAACTTTACGTATGTTACATACTTAATTTTTTTTTCTTTTTCAAAACGTTCAAATATAGGTTACACTTCTTTTAATGGTTTTCTGTAATCTATATGAATATTACAGTATAAAAAGAAAAGATATTAAAGTACTACGTAACATTAATAAAGTTGTTCACTTTTAAAAGTGAAATGAAAGTTGTTTTAACTGCCAAATAGGTTTTCAAGTAAGGTTGGGATTGAGACTTCTTTAGCAATACGGGTCTTAAACGAAGATCAATAGGAAATGTTCTAACTTATTTGAAATAAAAAAATAAAATTAAAGAGTACTTACCAGTCAAGCTGGCCTCTCTCACCCACGCGCCGATATCGCCGCGCAGGTCTATCGTGTACTCGCCCAAACTGGCCAGCAGTGCGTTGAGCACGCGCTCTACGTATGGTGCCATAGCTCCCTCTGGTCCTAGCGTACGGCAAATCTAATGTACAGAAACGATAACAATAATTAATTATACTATTAATCCGAAAGGATACTACGGATAATAATAACATAGAAAAATGCTATGAACTAACTTTTAAAAAAAAAATTAAACCGACTTCAAAAAAAAACACAAACGACAAAAACTTTAACCAAACAAAAACAGTACCTACATAACTAAAAAGCGATAAATAACCTGATTTATCTACTTAATGCATATTATATATCTACAATTATTTAAATATTTACAACTAAATACCTAATACTTTAACAAAGTCATCTTTAACTATTTAAATATTTACAGTTATCACTTAATTTTGAAGTCGGTGCCAGCCAAACAAATAAATGTAATTAAGAAAACTGACCGACACTAAAATTTTTCAATTTTTCCAGACAGAATTTTTTAAATTGGACCAGTGGTTCTTAAGATTAGCGCGTTTAAACAAACAAACAAACACTTCCGCATTATAATATTAGTATAGATTGTATTTTGCCGTGTGTGTGGCTTTGCGTTTGCCGGCCGCGCGCGTCAAACAACACAACAGACTACGTTACCAAGGCTGCAGGCTGGCACCGACTTCAAAATTAAGTGATAACTGTAAATATTTAAATAGTTAAAGATGACTTTGTTAAAGTATTAGGTATTTAGTTGTAAATATTTAAATAATTGTAGATATATAATATGCATTAAGTAGATAAATCAGGTTATTTATCGCTTTTTAGTTATGTAGGTACTGATTTTGTGTGGTTAAAGTTTTTGTCGTTTGTGTTCGTTTTAAGTCGGTTTTATTTTTTTTTTTAAAGTCATTTTATTTTTCGATTTTTAGTTGTGCTAATGCGTTGTGAACTTAAATAGATGCTAGTTCATTTACTCAAAGGTTTCAGTTTATTTAATATATACCTATAGTCACTAATTACAACGTCCGTTTGACGAATTGTTCATATTTTTAGGAAGCTATAATTATTATTAATAGGTACTTAGTTGAAAGAGTTTGATATTACTTACTAGGTATTTATATTTTTTATTATCATATGTAGACCCAACGACATTGACAAAGTTATAATATGCAATGGCACACAGAGCCAAACCTGCTGCAGTTTCAATTTCGTCAATGTCGTCCATACTGAATAGGAAACAGATCACAAATGAGAGTGTGGATAAATTGCTTGTTCTCGCGAGAAGGCCCGGCGAGACTTCTCGGTGAGATTTCTCGCCGTGAGTCTAGATGGTATATTACAAATATCACGTTAGCCCTACATATAATTAAGTCCATACATATGAAATTGGCGTTTTGTATTGGAGGAACATAAAGGCGATTTTTTCATATTAAAATATATTTTATTAATCAGAATATGTACTTATTGCAATCTATACATTTTTGCCATCTTATAGGTGGTTCATTGATCCCTTTACTAAAAAAACCATTCGGACGGGAATCAATGAAATCTTTGAAAGTGGTTTGGACTGCCTTATCGGAATTAAAATTTTTTCCTTGCAAGAAGATATCCAAATATAA
The DNA here is from genome assembly GCA_905187575.2 of Celastrina argiolus. Lineage (NCBI taxonomy): Eukaryota > Metazoa > Arthropoda > Insecta > Lepidoptera > Lycaenidae > Celastrina > Celastrina argiolus. The sequence goes on from LR994581.1 coordinate 11,545,190, forward strand.
ATCTTGATTTATTTCTGTGGTTCTGCAGGTCGAAATTTCGAGAACGAAAGCGTTGAAACAAAAAACGCATTAATTCTTCGAGCCGTTTCTGCAGCACTGGTGCCACGGTGCTCGTACTCGTAAATAATGCGATATTTTAAGTTATCCATTTTGTGAAATGAGTGACGTAGAAAAAAAAGCAAAAGAGAAAAAAACAAATGAATTACGGTTTTCAAAACACAAATGCATGAGTACCTAAATAGCTGTTTAAATTTGAATTTGGAATTCCTAACCAAACAGGATATATTTAAGATCAAATTAAGTACGACAAAACGCCAATTTCATATGTAAGGACCTAATACATTCGATCGCCCAATTGCAGTACTGCTCCCAACTCTTAACCGTTAAGGAGTACTGTAGCTTCATCATCAGCACAGCAGCATCAGATGTTGATTCAAGCATTTGAATCAACATCAGCAATTTGAATCAACATCTGATGCTGCTGTGCTGATGATGAAGCTACAGTACTCCTTAACGGTTAAGAGTTGAGTTCAAGCATTTGAATCAACATCTGATGCTGCTCTGCTGATGATGAAGCTACAGTACTCCTTAACGGTTAAGAGTTGGGAGCAGTACTGCAATTGGTCGATCGAATGTATTAGGTCCTTACCTCACAAGCAACATGTTAGCCCTACATACTACTAAATAGTTTACATCGACCAATTGCAGTACTGCCTTCCAACTCCTAACCCTTAAGGAGTACTGTAGCTTCATCATCAGCACAGCCGCATCAGATGTTGACACCCGTAAGCATATACCAGAGTAAGACATAATTACGTAACAAAAACACCATACGAGCATACAATTTTCGGTGGTTGCCCTCGATTTCTCATGGATCCCATCATCAGATCCTAACCTGGTGAAAATGGGACCACCCCAGAAGTGAACTCTATCCAACAAAAAAAAAATTTTTGAAATCCGTCTATAATTGACGAAAATATCGGTGAACATACATAAAAAAAAAAAAAAAAAAAAAAAATTATACATACAGACGAATTGAGAACCTCCTCCTTTTTTGAAGTCGGTTAAAAATCAAATATCTTCAATTTGAAAGTTTCAACAATAAATGTTTAAAAATAAATTGTGATAAAAAGAATTCAAGGCAAAGCACACTCGACCTTAATAGCAAAAGTTCCAAATAACCTATCAACATTTAGCATCAAGATAAAAACGTTTACCTATGACAGAAATCGTTAACACAAATGTTTTTACCTCAGTGAGGCCAAGCACCGCGTCTCGTCGGCCCTCCGCCCATTTTTGCGTGTTTTCAGTCACCTTCGTGCATGCTATCAATGCATCCACTATACATTCCAAATGCTCATTCAAAATGAATCCAGGTAAAGACCCTGTAGAAGGAAATATTTATTATCACCGACTAGTTTTATACTACTGCTTCACCCGCGTTAAATAGAATATAGCCTCTTAGGGGTTCATTTTGAAAAATCCTTCCTTAGTGGGTTTCCACTATAAGAGAAATATATGTACAAAATTTCTAGGGGTTTGGCCTCTGGGTTGATACATCAGTCAATCAGCATAACCTTTTATATCTAGATAGCTAAATTACGTTTAAAAGATGATAATTGCATACACATATATTTGCTATGTAGTAAATAAACTGTACCAATAGCTCTCGAAAATCCCATTCTCAGAACCAATCCATTGACTCCAGTGTTAGAGAGCTGTTCGAGGTAGTGGTCTATGAGCAGCCGTCGTTGCTCCTTGATCGAGGTTTCCGCGGATACCGTTTGTTCGTCTTCGTTCTTCAAATACTCCTCAATAACAAGCGGGAGAGCTTCTATAGCTTTCTCCCTCACAGCTTGAACCTCATGGGCGAGACACTCCTCTAGTAGCCTTAGCCAATCATCTGTAAATTTAAATATAAAAACACATTTTTATAAAAACGTCTATAGCCCGACTGCGTAAATTATATAGTCTATGTTACCCGCTATTACTACAAATTTATTGACACCTCTCTATCCTCTCACTCTACGGCAGGACAAAGTCAAACAACCTTAAATACATAAACCAAAACTATTAATTAAACTTTCTTTTGGCTTCGCAGTATTCGAGTAAAAAGACGACAATGGCCGTGTTCGGTGGCTTGTTTTTTGACGCTTGCGCTTGCAAAGCACCAATCAAAAACCTTTATTTTCTATTATCTGTCAATTTTAATTTAAATAAATTGACGGGTAACAACTGTCACTGTCGCACTATTCAAGTTCACCCATCTCTCTCGCACACACGCTGCGTCTCACCTGCGGTGTCGCGCCCGACGCTGTGGTGGGCGAGCGCCAGGCGGCCAACGGCGTGGCAGGCGGCCTGACGCAAGAGCTCGCCACCCAGCCCGCGCAGCTGCTGACGCGCCCGCAACCGCCCCACCAGCCCGCATACGCCGGCACGCACATCGTCCGAGATCAGCGACGAGGCCGAGGAACCTACATGTTATTGTTTCATTTAGATATAGCCATTACCGTGTTATCCGTGGGGTGATAGAGTAAGATTAACACTTCTCCCACAACCATCTTTCCCGTGGGTCTCCTGTTCCCGATAAAGGCGGTCCACGGACATTGTTATTGTCTTAAAACTGCGCTCGCCAAGCGTGGGGAGTATAGACAGCTAACCCCCTTCAAATATTTTATTCTGTTTATTAGATACCAAAAATATCGCAAGTTTTAAGGATACAAATCTGTTTGTAATAATAAATATTTTGCTTAATTAAATTAAAATATTACCGTCTTCTAATTTGCATAATGACAATGCGTGTATGACTTCACCAATAGCGAGAATGGCCCCGTGACGCACATTTAAATCGATGGACTCTATCTTCCTCATCAGTTTCGGTAATACTTCAGTTGCGACGTATTCCGGCATCTGAAACAAGAATGTACTCGCGTATCAGAGCGGAGTAAATTTAAATATTTTTCATCTCCCAAATTAGCGTTTGTAATCGATTGTTATTTTTCAAACAAAGTTCTTCGCCGCGTCTGTCTGTCTGTTCGCTTAACTACTGCACTAATCTTCATGCTGTTTTCACCAACAGAGTGGTTCTAGGTTCTTCTAGTGTATTACTTAGACCCGGTAGGTGGCGCTGTTGTCAGTGCGTCAAGGTACGATGTTCGCCGAGACAGTTGGTCGAAAATAAATGTATGGTATGGTATGCGTGTATACCTTGTCAGTGAGCTTGTGCAGGGCCTTTGCAGAGAGCTCACGTATGGCGCAGTCCCAATGTTCCACCTTCAGATCTACCAGATGATCTATGAGCGGGCGCGTATACTCGGGGTAGCAAGAGACCTGCGATGACATTATTTTTTGAGGGACAAACAGTAAGTTCAAATGAAAAAAATATATTGATTTTAATCATAACTTAAAATGTAAATAGCTTGGTTTAAACATAAAAGTAAAATCTAATATAATACAGCTTCAATACATACATTCTACTAACATAAAACAATGTTTTTGATTTTTTGCCTTGCAAAATGAAACAGAATGTTTCATTTTACTTTTACAAACAATGAAAAAGATATGTTTATGCAAATATATTTTTTTTAAATAATCATAGGGTAAATATAGTACGTCCCAGATAAATTTAACTCAAACGTAAACAAAACCGTCATACATACAACCATTACCGTACAACCATAGATTTGTCAGTGATGCCGATTGGCCAGTATTAATGATTACTGTTGGCTATATTGATGATGACTATATTCTACAGCTACAGCATTCGGCGGTGTCTACATAGGGTATTTTTACTGTGAAGGTTTTTCATCAATATGTTAATTATTGTTTAATTGTTATAAAATGTATTGGATAATAAAGTATAATCCTTTAATATACCTGTGAAAGTGTTGATAAGTGTGCACAACAAGTGAATATGTGAAAATTTCGATGTTTTCGGTTTGTTTATCTTTAGGTTAAATTTATGAGGGACGAACTGTATAATGTCCGCTACATTGTGGGATCACAGTACTTGAATACTAAAATAGGTACCTGCGGCGCGACGGTGAGGTAGGCGGCGGTGCGCGGGCCCACGGTCTGGAAGTCGGCGGTGGTGAGCACGTCGATGCCGTGCGGGAACATGCCGTGCCGCCCCACGTTCTCCTGGTACGCCGCCGACGCCGCGCGCCTGCAGTTTATCTAGACACAACATACCACTTAGTAAAAACCGACCAAGTGCGAGTAGGACTGGTGCTCGAAGGGTTCCGTACAAAACGGTAAAAAATCTGGTTGTATTCCCTTAAAACTTAAATATTATTTTTATTGTAGAAGTATTACGTCCTGTGTGACAATTTTACACGACAGAAGTCTAAGTAAGGGTACCTTTATTATCTATTTTGGGTGCAAACCCCTAAAAAATCGTTAATGCTATGATTCTTTGTAGTTATTGCAGGTTTATTCAACTAATAATTATGCGATAAGATTTTTATTTTATATACACAAAAAAACCTATAAATAACCATGACATTTATTACGTACTGGTATAAACTGTAATATACAAACCTCTCTATCGAAGCACGCAGTAGCGATGAGCGCGTTGGCGAGCGTGTGCGCGTGCGGCGCGAGCGCGTCCGCGTGGTAGGCTCGCGCCAGCGCCCATGCCACGTGACAGGCCGCGTCCCGCGCCGCGCGCCCCCCTCCACCGCCGCCCCCCGCGCGCGCCTCGTCGCGTGCGAGCGCGCGCACCGCACACCGCACGCACGCCCCTAGCTGCGCCGGCGACAGTAGACCGCGACGCCCTATGGTATTAATATATTCATTTACTTCTCATGCACACACACACCCTAAAGTATTATCACTCATTTATTTTACAACTTGTATGTATCACAATTTTTTAAATATCATATTATCATTAAACAATGTTGGTGGTGATAACATCATCATAGTAAATTAGTAAGACATATAGATTTACAAAGATCTCAAAGAATTTATGTTTTAATAGATTTTATTCGCGCTCAAAGATTTTCATTGCGCTAAAAGTCTATAATATGTTAATCCAGTGCTCTTACTTAATTCCTTTTTCAAGTAGTATGGATATAACTTACCAAGTTCTGCAAGGGCCATGCAAGCGCCATGCCAGGCGGTATCACGCTCGTGTTCAGCGAACAGAGCTAGCACGCTCTCACACACTTCGGCGGCCGCGAGCGCCGGCAGCCTCGCGCCGATTCGACCCACGCCTTTCGCCGCCGACCACCGCACTACCGTGTCGTCGTCACGCAGAGAACAGAGCAGCAGTTCCACTACATCTTCCACCTGTTTGGAATGAAATATATGAATCTTCGTTTCAGCTATGACGTCAACTGCTGGTTCAGTCAGGTGCTAGTCTTACTCCAGCACCTCACAGATGCATCTAGAACATCATCAATATCATCTAGAATCTAGATGACAATGATGATATTCTAGAATCTAGATGCAACTAGATTCTAGATCATCATAACTAAAGATATGAATAAATATAATATGTAATATAAAATAAATGCTTTTTCGAAAAAAAAGGTTTGTAACTAATTTATAGCTATGGCCGACTAATCAGGCGCACCACTTTTAGATTTTATTGCCTTAGCAATAAAATCAAAATATGGTATTATAATAATAAAACCCGTTTATAATACATTATAATTATAAAGAAATTACAATTCATATAAATGAGTATATTATAATATGTGACTTGAAATTTTTGTTACCTCTTGTGGTATATCCTGGTCATCGTCATCAGCAGGAGAGGTGATTGGTTCCGTGTCCCCTGCAGCGGCTCCTGCACTCAGGGTTACTGTCAAAGATCTGGAACCCCTAGTATAACGCCATGTAGCCACTCGAGGTTTCAAAAACGTAAGACCTACAAATATTAGTGTAAACATCAGATCTTCTAGCAATAACCAGAAAATATTCTTATAGTTTTTTAACTTAAAATTTGTATTAAAAGTAACTAACCAATTCTTTGTACGATTTTTACCCCATATTTTCGCACAAGCATTGCTTTGTGTTGTTGATAATTTTGCTTGGTAACCCATGTAAGAAGTTTTGAAGCATAAGGTAGTAAATCATCTCTTTTGCCATGCTTCAATACTGCGGCCACTGATGCTAGTACACCATAATGTATGGTGAATTCTTCTTGCAAATTGGAATGTAAATCACAAGCCCAATCAAAAAAAGGGCCCATATACAATTCTTTTACATCAGACCTGAAATTTAAAAGGCAAAAAGTATTATTTTCTTAGTAATCATCATCATTAGTTTTAGATATTATGCAAAGAAGACTATTTGAGTTAGATGAAATAGTAGTTTATCTATAAAAAAAATGTCTTAATATATTTTATGTTTTCACAGAAATTATGAATTTAAAAAGTTTTTGGATAAGTCTTAACCAAAATAATATGTAATAATTTATCACTATGTAGTTTATTCGTATTTGTATCTTTTGGATAATATAATATTATGGAATTGTAAGATCATAATTTACTTTGTACTTACCTAATAAGAAACTTAGAAGCCAAATAGGCACTTGCTTCAGCACATGAATCCTTAGATAATGCATACATCTTACAAATATTGTAAATTCTTTCCATAACTGTCAGCTTCTTTGAGGTACCAGCACCTAAAATTAAAACAGTGTACAATATTAAATCTACAGTTTATAAAAAAAATAAAACTCAAGCTTAGTTCCTTCTTGTCATATTATTTTATTTTAATCTTACCAGGTTGATCAGGGGCAAACCCATCAAGCCTGCTCATATGAAATGGAATGATAACAACTATGGATAGCCACAACAGCAGCACAAATCTGCTGCGCCATGTTTCTTTGTCATTTGGATCTTGTGCTTCAAGATATGTCAATACTGTAAGAAGATCTGAAACCTGAAAATAAAATTAAATCATAGTAATAATATAAGTAATCTTGAAGTATAGTTTGTTTTTGTAGTCTTGAAGTATAGTTTTTAGTTCTAGTGTTAAAAATAAAATTAAAAGATACCTCATGTGGCAGATGTCTCACAACAACTTTGTATCCCCGTACCCTTATGATCTGGTACATATAATTGAATGTTGCATGTTTCAGGTCAAAAGGAGATTCTTTGTCTTTCACAAGATTCATAAACTTGGCCAATATCTTCTCTAAGTGAGGATCAAGAAGGTGCGGCTGCTCATAGTATTGTTTTAATATAGTGTAGAGTTTGTCGTACTCTACTTCGAGTGAGGAGGAGTTATAGATATTTTTGACATTGTCAATCATGCCTAAGACCTCTTCGACTTCAGAAAAGTGTTCCAGGGCACATCCGAGCCCCGTATTGTCGCAGTCTTCGTCGCGGTTCATAACTGCATCTAGACCCACCATTCTGGGCAATTACCAGACAAAGGTCCGTTATCGGTACAAAATTCCACTAATGTTGTTCAAAAATATAAGAAAATACACAACGAAAGAAGTTTAAATTATATTTTTCTCCACTTTAATTCTCTATGTTTTTGTTTTGACAACTAGAAAATGAGGGTTCTAAAATTTGACATATTTTTTTTTATTCTTTTTCTTTTGTCACTAAGCAAAATTTACCCTGTGTTCCAGGAGCTGACAGTAAACGAAAATAACGTTTTTTTCGTTCAGATTCGCGTTTCTTTAGCACTTTAAAGAATCAATAAGATCGTTTTGAACTGTTCTTACTCGTGTTCCACAAGCAGGTGTCAGCTGTCAAAAACTGTTCAAAACGCTCAGAATGATCCCATCTTGTTTTTGACGTTTACTTAGATTTCACTGATCTCGATGTTATTTTTAAGTTATGGATCGAGCAAATTTATTATAGATTCTTATAAAATGTAGTTATTATTGTTAATTTAAAATATAAATAGAATTTATGAGCTAAAAAGGAAATGTTAAATTTTGACATCTGTCAGTCGTTCCACTAGCAGTAAAGTTTGTTGAAACGTTCAATCGAAAATTTCAATAAGTGCTAAAGAAACGACTGTGTGCGTTATGAATGATCTGAGCGTTCAATGTAAAAAGAGCGCCTAAAGGAACACGCCCATAGAGCGTTTCGTCTCTAGGGATTCCACATTATACTTACTCATAGTATAAATTATACAAACAAAGAACAGGTCATGAATTAAATTTTATCCGTGCAACCAAAATCTCTAATGCGTAGCCGCGTCTAATCCTTAGTTTTTTCATAATTATGTACCTATTTTGTTTCAAAATAGATAAAAATATTTTGAAGTTTACTCAACAAGAATAAAAAATTAGATACAAAAGGTTTACTTATTGTTAGAATCAACATCAATGGAATCAAAATAGAAGATTATACGACAAAATAAAAAAAAAGTGGTGCAACTTTGTGACAAACTAATCGTTAGAAAACAAAACGATTATATTTTCACATCCCTTGATGACAGATGTTTTTTTTTGTTTGCACTTTGCTCGGTGCGCTGCTTTGATGCGCTGATTCCGCTGATTTTGCGGCTTTGAATTTTCTAATTTTACCATAGTTTTGGGATAATATTAAACATATTTTAGTAAAGTGAATTTGACAAAGAAGCACAGCAATGAATAAATTGTAGTTTTAACATAAAATTTCAAACAATAATATTACAATGGCTAGTCGTAAGTTTTTGGTTCTGTATGCCTAGTCTTACACTTTATAATAGCTACAATGAATAAAAATTATTATAAATATTTATAGAAAATATTGCAGACAGTAGAGGACCTGCTAAGCGAAAAGTAAAGCCGGTCGAGCCCCAGTCACTTCTAGATTTCGATCTCGGAGAGGGTGAAAGCTCAGACGATTCAGATTTTCGTATAGAAGACCATCCCGAAGAAAGTGATGACTACTCTATTAATACAGATGATGATGACAAAAGTAAGATTGTATTTACTAACATAAACCTCGTACATTTGTAAAACATTCTATTTGTATACTACATATTATGTACTAAAATAAGTTTCAATTTAATACGTTAAAATACGAGTGTTCTTCTTTATTATTTGAAAAAAACGCTGATAACAATCTTGTAATTTAGTTATCTGCTGTGTTCTGTTTTTACGAAAATAAATAATATTTCCATTCTTTCTTGTTTTAAAATGTGTAATATTGTTAAAGTTGTTTAAGGTTTAGCACACACACAATAATTATTCTCTTTCTCCCACATTCACAAACACACAACTGACACCTTAGTTGTCATTAACAACTGATACCAAGACTTGTTGTAGGTCTACGGTGCCACAGACATAATCATTCTCGTTCTACCATGTTCACATACACACATAATATATACATATGTAATACATACATAATATATGTTATACCTATCAAGTGTAATTTTAACTTACTCCTATATGTGTGATTTTTATTTACCTATAAATCACTCTGTTGTCAGCAACTCCTTATGAGTAAAATCTCTAAAGAGATTATAGCATAAATTAAGCCAATCACTTTGTATTTATTTACATTGATGAAATAAAGGGTTGCTGGTAGAAAATGCCTTGAGGCATTAAGTACCGCCTGCGTGCATGATGTATAAATAAATAAATAAAAGAAACAGTTTTTTTTTATTTATAATAAAAGTGTAAGAATTTACTGTAATACATAAGTTACTTATAAATTGTAAACTGTTTCTACTAGCAATTTATAAAAGCATTTTTTTTAAGCTAAAAATTTAGCGTAATAATGTATTCTGTATTTATTTATATTGTTTAAATAAATAAAAAAACACATACACAAAACATATAAATTTATTTTGTAGAAAAAGGTGCAAATTCGGGCAGTTCAGACGATCAGTCAGGTTCAGATGATGAGAATGAATATAAAAATTCTACAAATAAACTGGGTGTGGATTTAAATGTTACAGACCTATTGGAAAAAGCTAAACAGCATGAATTCAAGGTAATAAAATAGCATTTCAATAAATTTTTGTTGCTATACAATAAACTTTAAAATCAAAATATCAAATATCCTAATTTGTGATTATATCCATGCAACAAGTTGCCTTTAAATAACCATATATCTTGAAGTAGAAAGTACAAACCCAATATCTATGGGTTGTCACTTTACTAAGTTGTTTTATAACCCTGGACGCTATCTATGTATACAGGGTGTGTATAATCTAAGTAATGAATGACTTTATGAAATATAATGTATGAGAAAATATTATATTTACAGTTTCCTGACTTGGCAAACTTTTTAATATGTGCTGGATGTCTGGGCTCAAGAAGTGATGATTTCAATGAAATTGTTGAATGTGATGGTTGTGGTGTTACAGTTCATGAAGGTAACTTTTAAACATAAAGTCTAGAATTCTAGGCTATGATGAGTTAGCATTAGAGTAAGAACACAGTGTAGTTTGGTTTGTACCAAAAGAAGTTGATGTGGTTTTCTTATGATATTATTGACATTCATAATAAATTGTTGTAATAAGTATGTTGTTGGTAATTAACATGATTTTTTAAATCTAGGTTGCTATGGAGTGTCAGATGTCACCAGTGAGTCCAGTACTGTGAGTTCTGCATCAACTGAACCATGGTTTTGTGAAGCTTGTAAGGCCGGTGTTACTGACCCCAGCTGTGAACTATGCCCAAACAAAGGTTTGAAGTTTTATAAAACACAAATTAAAATGTTGATCTCTGTTTATAGGTGTATAATTCATTATTCATATTAATATGTTTTTTGTGAGCTAAAACACTGGATACTAAGTTGAAATAGACTATAGTTAATCATCATTTCTTGAGTGTTATTTTTTATATTTTTCTAAATGTATAGAATTGCCAAGACACAAATAACATTTAAGTTTATTTAATAATAAAAAATTGTATTTTAGGAGGAATATTCAAAGAAACAGAAGTAGGGGCTTGGGTGCATCTAGTTTGTGCACTTTATGTACCTGGAGTTGCATTCTCAGAGGTATGCATGATAAACACATTGTTAATTCTTTTTTGGGTATTTTTAAGATGCCATATGTAAAACTGAAACTCTAATAAGATAACTTTGTTCTTTGCCCTGTCCTATCCATTTGTCAATAATAATAATAATAATATCTATGGACGCTTCACACCACGTCAATCTGGCCCTGTGCTAAGTATCCGAAGAACTTGTGTTACAGGTACCAGACAACGGAAATATATTTAATACTTTTATACTATACACATATTTAAGATTTTTATTATATTATACACAAATTTAGTACACATCCATGACCCAGGAACATTGAAAACTTTTTGTTCCCTCGGCGGGATTCGAACCCGCGACCTTTCGTTCGAGCGCCAAGGCGCTCAACCAACTGCGCTGCGGAGGTCGTCAATATAATACTCTTCTGGAGTTAAAACCACAGTTTAGTGATATATCTGAGGAACACTCGACGTCATACATATCGTGTGTAGTATTAGTGTAGTCACTGCAGTGTATCAGTGTAGTAGTTGCTATTAATAAGACAAATGGATGAAGGTGATATTATGTAGGAAAATTTTGATTTAGAGAAAAGAAAGTTCAAACTGTCACTTAAATATTTTAGAATGTGTTGTAAAGTATTAAGTACATTAATCTAAAGATCCGGCTCTAGAACCAATGTACTTAATATGTTACTAGATATCCTGAAATGTTTAAGTGACAGTTTAATCACAATTTTCTTGGTATTTCTTTTGCGACATATCACCTTCATCCATTCATGTCTTTAATTTGTATAGCAGGTACTACACTAATACACTGCAGTGAGTTCACTAATTCTTTAATGTGCTGTTGTAGCGTGGTGACTCACTGGTACGGCTATGTTTAGTATGTTTCTCCAAATGTGTTGCTGCACCAAGTATTTGCTCACTTCCATGGCTATGTGTAGGTGGAACGTCTGTCCGGCGTGACGCTGTTTGAGATGGCGTACTCGCGGTGGGGCGCGCGCAGCTGTGCGCTGTGCGACGACAACACAGTCGCTCGCGCCGGCGTGTGTGTTGGCTGCGACGCTGGCATGTGCAAGACTTTCTTCCATGTTACATGGTATGTGTTCTAAAGACTAATAAGGAAAATAAAAAGGCTACATCAGTGTAGGCCGACAAATTAAGCGTCGTTTTGACGTGAATAAATATTTTTAATTGCCTTACTATTACAGCATTTTTAAATATTATAGCAAAATCGAGGGATACACCTCAATGTTTCAGCTACACGTCTAGAATGCCCATCCAAATTTAAATTGCTGGATAGCTTACTGATCAACGAATTTATTACGCTACGTATGGGTTGCATTCGCGTACAATGAACGGAATTAACACTTAACGCAGCTACACTGTGCAAAGATGGGATGTTAAACCACGAAGATTTAGGGTGTGTTTCACCAAGCAATGTAGTCAAGGTTCCCCCATACATTGTTTTCACTTGATTAGCATCAAGCTAATTTTTTGTGGGTACTTTCATTTTGATGAGTATCCCAAGAATTTCTCGGACGGAACTCTTGTTTGTGATAGCTAACAGAGTTAGCAAGGACAAAAGAAATCTCATCTTTCGAGCGTAGGACTGGGATAACGTACCACGCAATTTGTAGGACAATTATGTCTGTTGAATTATTTTAATATTAACTAAGTAATAAAAACAAAATCAGCTGGTTACTAATAATGTAAGATGACCTCGTTATCGATACAAGTTGGCAAGAGGGAACTCTATGATCAAACCATAGATTTTGTAGGACAAATTGTTTTTCGGATAATTTAGATCATTATCTTGAGATTTATCAAAAAAAAAAAATATAAATATTTTGGAATCACCAAATCCACAAACTTTATTCTTGCTAGCTTTGTTAGCTACCACAAACAAGAGTTCCGTCTCAGAAATTCTTGGGCGACTCATCAAAATGAAGGTACTCACGAAAAATTAGCTTGATACTAATCAAGTGAAAACCATGTATGGGGGAACTCTGACTAATGTTAAAGTTAACGCCATGTTAAATATCATGTTATCCCTCTCGTATTTCCTGTCAATGAATGAGATGTCATGGTATTTTAACATGGTGTTAACTTTAACATTGCTTGGTGAAACACGGCCTTACCATGAATGATATTATATAAATTTCGTTTTGTAAATTTTAGACAGTATATCTAGGTTTTTTATATTTCTATGTCAGGTTATACAAAATATTTTTATGTTGTACGTAAAATATGTTAATGAGTAACGAACTCCTCCTGAACCTCAACCTCAAACGACGTAAAAAATCGTTTTTGTGTATTACTCCCTATTGAACTTTTGTTGTTTGTTACACATATAGAACAGCTCGACGGAACGTATTTTTTTCAACGAAACATACAATTTATTAGTACTTAATTAAAACAAAAACTTCGCCTATTTTTAACTTATCATATTTTACAGTGGACAACGTGAGGGCTTACTGGCCGAGGCTCATTCGGAGGAAGTGGAACAAGCGGACCCTTTCTATGCCCACTGTAGACTCCACTCCGACAAAGCATTCATCAAGAGACGGAAGAGAAATTGGTTGGCTCTCCAGTTGAGAACTGAAAAAAGGTATTATTGGTGTATATGTCGCAGTCATCTAATTGAAATCGCCATTTCATTGAGTGACTAGCGTTTTTATCGAATGACGGCATTATATTGAAAGACTAAAGGACAACTCGTCGAGTTGTTTATTGTAACGTCCAACGTCTTGACTGAACGTCATTTAGTCATTTAGCGTAGTCGACGAATTACCTACATATGGATTATCTAGATATGCGGCCTTTTTTTAAATTTCCGCTTATAATACCGATATTATCGATAAATGTAACTTTGCAAAGTCTACTATAAATAATATAATATAAATAAATCTATTTAGTGTAGTTTATAACGAGTATCGCACTTTAATGTAGATTTAATGAAAAAAATATTAACACAGTGCTGTTAGTGCCAGCTGTTTGACGCCATATTTGTTTTGGTGACTACTAGCGCCGCAGTGAGAACAATCCGCTAACTAATTGGACGTTGACTGACGATTGTTTAATGAATGTTCGGCCTAGTCTTTCAATTTAATGTCGTCATTCGATAAAAAACGCTAGTCACTCAATGAAATAGCGATTTCAATTAGATGACTGCGACATAATTATATAACATATTAACGGAATTAACAATAACTCCTATAAATATATATATATTTTTAATCCATAAATTTGCAGAAAAATGGAATTGCAAACTAATATCGGCACTGATGAGAAGAAAAGAATACAACGAAAACTTGTCAAGTATAGGAGGAAGTATGCCCAGCAGAAAGAAAATAGAAATCCTCCTTGGGGTAAGTAAATGTCAATAATAGATTGTTGGCTAATCCTGTGGCCCAATCGTAATGTTTTCAGTTTTCCTTTAATAGCGAGAATGTTTTTATAATTGAATACTTACATTAACGGATGAAGGTGATATTATGTCGAAAAAAAAACCCAGAAAATTGAGTTTAAACTGTCACTTAAAGATTTAAGGATATGTAGTAACATATGAAGTACATTGATTATTAGATAGGTTCTTTAGATTAATTTACTTAATACTTTACCACATATTTTAAAATGATTTAAGTGACAGTTTGAACTCATTTACATCGAAATCATAATATTGATACATATCACCTTCATCCATTTATGTCTTCAATTATTTATCAAAAGATTTGTATCATTGAAATGTTTGTACTATGAAAATATTTGTCTGTCGTCTTGTAATGAGAGTAATATATAAATATTTTAACCCCGACTACTGCCGTAAAGTGATTTCCGCTTTCTATATAATATTCACAATGCTAAGCATGCAGTGTTCTTTACAAATCAAGCAATACTTCATGACCTACTCTCGAAATTTGATTAATTGAATTCAATTATTAATAATTTAATTAATTATCCACTGTCAGTGCCGACCCAGAAGATGGCGCGTATGCTGTACAGCAGCGCCTCCGCCATGCGCAAGTTCCAGCAGAAGGCCGAGTGCATGGGCGTCGACACGCACGCTCTCGAGTTCCGGGATGCTCAGGTACCACCGTCTTAATCGTTGTTCCAAATCTTCTGACTAATTAATGTTGTATGGGAATTAAAAAATGTGTTTTTGTTTATTATTTTGGAATTACATAATTCTATTAGTTCTTTATTCAATACGAATAAATCTATAAAATTAAACAAAATGAAATTTTCAAATGAAGTGCCTACTACCGGTTTTAACCCTAACCCGCCGAGAAGAATTGGCTTAAGAAACTAGCATCCTATGACACTCAATAGGCACAATGCCGGAACGCTTATTAAACAGATTAAAGTTTTTTTTTGTAACCGAAGGCTGGTCTTGTCAGGCCCAGACGTCAGTGCGTCCCTTCTGGATCTGTTGTGACTCCTTCGCTTTGGAGTACCGTTCTCAGTCCTAACCGATTAAAGTAAGAAACTCTCCTTTTAACAGGCTGTCACTGTTTGGCAGAATGACAGTCTTTGTCGATCCGGGAACATTGTGATTTGAGTGCCACGTAAGTGTTAACGTAACCATCGTTATAGATGTCGGCGCTGCGCGATGTGTCACGCCGCTGGCACGTGCCGCCGGCGTTCTCCGTAGAGTTCGTGGGCTACTACCTGGAGCGCAACTCGCGCGTGGCGTCGCTGCGGGCCGCGCTGCAGCGACTCACCGCTGAGAACGAGCAGCTGCTCGCCGCTGACGACTCGCTGCGCACCGACTACGACCAGGTGCGACTGAAACAAATGTGTGTGAGGGATAGAGTTTGAGGGATGTCTGGTAGGTGCGACTGATACGAAACGTATGTGTGTGAGGAAGAGAGAGCTCGGGAGCTATCTGGTAGATGCGTCTCTGACAAAACGTATGTGTCGAAGAGAGATCGATACACAGAAATATATCAAGATAGAACGGTTACGATGTCGTATGCACTTACATTTCGCGCGTGTCATTTTTACGATAAGCCCCACCCACAGTGTGACGTCATTTTCTTAGTGTGCGTGTCGAATAGTGAGGGGATACCCACGTTAGATTATCGACAGGTCTCTGGTTACTGGGTGGTCAAAACTTGTTCTCAAAATATTTGGATCTAGTTTGCATCCTAAAATAGAAGCCTAGCTATGGCTTATATGATATGCTATGGCTATGGCTATTTATTCTATTCGACAGCGTTCCCGTGTGACTTGAAATAAAACATCAGTCACTATAAAACGTGGTAATAGTTGAATTTCATCAAATACTGTTTTTATGCTCAACGAAGTAGGCCAGGGGCAGCTAGTCGTCAAATAAAAGTATAAAAAAGACATGCAATATATATGTAGGCATATACGAACTAAAGTCTTTAAAACATTGCATACATTTATTTTTACTAATTATTACAATTAATTTCATTTTCGTACAAATAATAATTTATTTGTAGGAAAATTAAATTAATTTATCGATAAGTCCTAAATTAATCGATACACGGTAGTGTCAATCACTATCCCATTCGATGACCAATCACAGCACTTTATCTGACCTATGACCGCTACGATATTACCGATGCAGGTGATAATATTTTTTCGTACAGTTCGTTGTACACTGCGCGCGCATATTACGCTTTTGAATACGAGCATTGTATATGAACAGCAATGGATATTAATTTCAACGGAAGACAATATAATTTATGTTCCTATTTAATGATCATGGTATAAGTAGAACAATTATTTGGTTTCTCAATTAATATAATTTTTAATGAATTTCAATACTGACTGGTGAATAAGAAATGTTTCCTTTCTGCATATATTATTTCTTTCTGCATATATATATTGGAAACAGCACAATAAGGCATATTTTAGTATAATTTTTAATGTTTTTACGGCGCGAACGCAGGTGCACGAGTCCCGTTGCGTAATGAAGCAGTTTTTTGATAAGCATGCAATATAGTGCATAGTTTTGACACGGGTGCCACGCCTACTTCGCCGTTCTATCTTGATTTATTTCTGTGGATCGATAGCTATCTGGTAGGTGCAATTTTGACAAAGCGTATGCGTGTGTGAGGGAAAGAGCTCGAGGAGTATTTGGTACATGTGCGACTGTGATAAAACGTATGATAGTGCGAGAGGGAGAGTGAGGTCATGTGTCTATCTGATAAGTGCGACAGCGACAAAGTTTATGTACCTATCTGTAATTGCTCACAGACACATAAACTTTGTCACGCTAGAGAGGGGTCTAGAGCTATCTGGTGGGTATGATTGAGACGAAGCGTATTTGTGTGGAGGAGAGAGCTCGAGGGCTATCTGGTAGGTGTTTTTAGATGTTTCTGCCTTATTCTGTATCCCTGACGATCCTGAGGCCTGTTTCAATCCTACTAGGTTTAAAAAAGGGGATGTGGCTGTGTTATGGAGACGGCCGTTAGTTATACGTCAATTATTCCTCATTTCACTAAATAAATATTTGATTCATAAGCTATGTAGTGTAATTGTAAACTATATCCCTCGATTTGTTATATTTTATTTTAATTGCGTCATTTATAGCAGCAATATTACTACGTATAAACTTGTAGGCCTCAAAGGAAAACACGGATGCGCTAGCGGAGCTGGCCTCAACGAGGAAGGCGCTGCAGACGATGTATGACGTCATAGTGGCGATCCTACCTAAGAAGGCGGTACCGACCGTATTGGAGGAGAAACCGCTTCTGCCGCCGGCGCTGCCACGGTCCACGCCCAAGGTCACCCCGCAACAACTGCAGAAACGGTATGGTTTAGTCAAATACATATTATACTAGCATTTTGCCGCGGCTTGGCCCGTGTTGAATGAAAAGTATCTTATGTTACTTTCAATAATATGTATCTATAAAAAGTTTCATGATGATCGGTTGAGTAGTTTTCCAGTGAAAGCGTAACAAATAATCGGACATTCACATTAATAATAGATATTTATTTTAGACCTAAGTTTGAAATAGTGTAAGACTAACACTAACAATTTAACTTTTACTACTAACTATTAATAAAACAATCTCGGTCTCAAGAATTGCGATCGCAACCTCTATCTGAGAACCTATTTGACAGATAAAACAACGTGCCTACACTGTATAAGCTGTACAATGTAAGCTCCTTGTTTTATACAATGAAGACTTGACACACATAAACAAAACATTGTATAATATAGCTTCATAATGACATTTTGCAAGTAGTTTGAAAATGAGACTATGGTTTCTTAAACAAAATGAGTGTTTACATAGACGTATGCAGCGCACGCGCGCCGTATACGTCTATGTGACGGCGGTTGTATGATGGACCGACTAGCAGGTCGATGCCTGTACCCACCGCGGCTGCACTTAAGATGGGCGTTGGTTTTCCTCTTAGCGACAATCCGGACGCACGCCAAGGAAAAGTTCTGTCGACCTCCTTAGAGGGTGAGTGCTTCATTTATACACTGATATAAAAACGATTTATTCCTAATCTACCTTAAGTTCATAAAATATATTCTGCTTGCTATACGATATCGTGATAAATTACAAAGGTTACAATATACTAATAAGTAGGCTTTTTGTCATTAACCGTTAAATATGGACGGTCAGATACGGCGTTAACAATAGCTTTCCCCATTATTTTCTTTTGCCGACTATCAAACTTTATTATTATCGCAAAAAATAATTATTGATACACTATAACGTGTAAAAAGAATAGTCACTATAACTTTTGTATATGATTATATGTACTACCTTTTCTCATTCTAGAAATCTATTTATTTGTAATTTTTTTTGGTTTTTCATTATTCTTGCGACAAAAAAAATAAGAAATGGTAAAAAGTAAATAATATTTTTTTTAGTTTGTAACAAAAAAAATACATTTCCAAAATGAGGAAAGGTAGTATAATCGTATCTCAAAGTTAGTGACTGTTCTTTTTACACACTATATAATATGTAGTGGGATATGCAGAAATGTAAAATACTGACATCTCACTGTACCATATCTCTTGCGAATAATTGATTGATTGTTTGAATGTAGTCAGTTTTCTACGGCGAGAACAATAGTTCCTTCTCTTTTTTTCTTATATCAAACTTTTGCTATGAATAAAAACGTATTTAACTCGCGCATGCAGCCCGCGAGAGCGCGCTGTCGGCGCGGGAGTGCGCGGCGTGCGGGCGCAGCAGCGAGCGGCACCTGATGGCGGCCTGCGACACGTGCCGCAACCACTACCACCTCCACTGCCTGCGCCCGCCGCTGCAGCGCCCGCCCAAGAAGAGCAAGCTGTACGGCTGGTACGTGATGCTATGTAGAAGGTGTAAAAAAATTACTGATAATCTTTTAGGGTGTGTATGTGCCTCCTATTTAGAGTTTACTGTGAAAGTACCAGCGCTGAAAGATCTCAAGTTTGCTAAAATCGTTTACTTTTGACTTTCGTGTTTCTATGAGACATGCCCCAATCTCATAAATCTGTCATAATAATTTTTTTAAAAGTATCTTTGTCAGAGCAGGTACCTTCACAGTAAACTGTATATACGGGACCCATACACACCCTAAAGTATTATCACTCATCTATTTTACACCTTGTATATCAATATCTTTCACTATCTTAAAATTACAAGATCAGCGAATATATAAAAACTTTTAAACTAATAGATAAATTATCTTTTTATAATAAACACAGACTAACGTTTTCCGCCTTACTAATAACAATAGTTACACAACGCATAAGCAATTGAGGACATGAATGGATGAAGGTGATACGTAGCAAAACTATGATTTTGAGAAAATTGAGTTCAAACTGTCACTTAAACATATTATAATATGTCGTAAAGCATTAACTACATTAATCTAAAAATGAAAAATGTTTTAGTGACAGTTTAAAATCTATTTTCTGGGATTTTTTTTGCGACATATCACCTTCATCGATTCATGTCTTCAATTCAATGTTGCTATTTTTGTCTGTTCTTCTTCTTCCAACTAAAGCTAAAGATCGATAGCAACATATCACTGATTGGTTATTACTATTTATGGTTTATATTACATATAGGTAGGTATATGTTGCAAGAATTATTAGAGAATTTTAATTATTTTAATAATTTAAAATATATTTTAAAAGGCAATGCTCAGAATGTGATAAGACGTCGGATTCTGAGCCCGAAGTGCTGGAGAAGAAAGCGCCGCGGCGGTCCCGGATCCGGTACAGCAAGGACGGCGCCATCATCACCGAACCCGCCAGCCCGCCCTCTCCGCTGAAGGCTAAAGACAAGCCCAGGATCGAGGTCAAACCCCGGCCCGAGCCCAAGCTCGAGATCTCGCCCATCAAGGTCACCATCAAGCCCTTCGAGTTCACCACCGAGGACGGCGAGGTGAAGGCGCTCAAACGACTCAAATCCAAGCGGGAAATATCCGGTGGCAGCGATGACAAGAAAATCAGGCGGAGCTTCACGTCCCCCATATTGACGAATACGCCCCTAATGTCCATCACTCCCCTGGTCGCGGACAGCCCGTACGACTCGCAGAACGAGCACTCCAATGAATCAGGCATGCCGCCACCGAAAAAAGACGACTACACCCAAAATCTGTCCTTCTCGGCTCTCCTGAACGATTCGAAAGAGAGGGACAGCAAGGCCATCGAGAGCTCGATCGAGAACACTTTAGCAAACTTGTCGTCTGACATCGCAACGTACAAGGCCAACAGGAAGCGTAGGAAGGAGAAGCATCGTTCGCGGTATTCGCCGGACTTGCTGCGCTCGCCGTCCAAGTCACACAAGCACAAGAGGAAGAAGAAGACGCAGGATATGGAAAACCCCGAACCGCCGCACCCCAGAATTACTATCAAGGTACGTTAATCATTTTGTGATTATAATAAAAGACATGAATGAAGGATAAAGGTGATATGTAGCAAAATTCTGATTTCGAGTAAATTGAGTTCAAACTGTCACTTAAACTATTTAGACGTCGTAACATATTAAGCACATTAATCTAAAGACTCCGTCTCTTTAATATGTTACTAAATATCTTAAAACCTAATTTTCTGGGTAATTTTTTTACGACATATCACCTTCATCCATGCATGTCTTCAATTGGCAACTGTATCTTTGTATGTATAATGTATATAATTATACTATCACTTTTCTTTTTTTCTTCTTTTTCATACTTGAACCTCTGAAGTAATTAAATAAATTGTAGCACAAAAAATAGCTTACTGTATAGACAGTGAGCTATATTTGTGTAGCTGATTACTGTGAAACATGCTATAATTAGGTCTTATTAGTAATAACACCTATGGACGTTTCACCAACGTCCATTGGTGAAACGTCCATAGGTGTTATTACTAATAACACCTATGGACGTTTCACTGAATTTGATGAAATGGACGTTGGTAAAACGTCCATTTCACCAACACATTACAACCAAGGTAATTAATAATTGTTATCCCTCTCGTATTTCCTGTAAATGAATGAGAAAGCATGATTTTTTAAAACTAACGAGCGTCGGTGAAATCGGGACTAAAGACAGATTAATTATAGGTATGGTTGACAGACCTGAAACACAATAAACTTGTCAAGTTTATTAAAATCGTTTAACTCTTGACGAAGTTAGAATCAAGTCAGACCTACAAACCGAAGTGTCTGCGCCAGAATTTTCCATCGATAAAGTTGAGACTCGAGTAATATTCAACTCTTCTTAGAATCACTTGGAAGTTGGAATAACCTAGCTTCAGTTAGAGCGGAGCATTGTGTAAGTTGTCAATAGGATTTATTGTTACTGTGAAATGTTGGATCGCTCTATGGATCTATTCGAGCAAATTATCACGCCGCGCTTAACGAGCTCTAGGGGTTATCGTGGAGACGAACTAAACTAAAGTTTGGAGTCTTGTGTTTTAATTTTAATGTAGATAGATATTTTTAAAATATACCAAGAAAACTAATCATATTTTATATTATGAATATGTGTCTTTATTTCTATTACCTCTAATGTTTATGTAAGTTTAAGTTTATGTAAAAATAGGTATGTATAATAAAAATAAAGATAGTAGTGTCTCTCACACTGCCATGCGTTTATATTAAAAACATGAGCAGTACATATTTGTTAATTTCATCCACTCATCACATCACAACATTTAGAGCGACCTCTCGCTCTGCAGTTTTATTTTTAAGTTTCTACTTTCAAGTTTCTTCTTCTTTTTTTTTCAAAAATGGTTCCTTAGTGGTTTGCCAACGTCAGAGTGGGTACAAAAGTTTCTTCTTAAATACGCAATACATTTCTTGTAAATGTCGCATTGGATGAAATTGACAAATGTGTCAAACATGGCAGTGTGAGTGACACTACTGTGTGGGTATCTTTATTTTTATTATTATTATATGTACCTATACATAAACTGTACCAAATTTCATGCTACTCCTTACGCCCACTTCTAGCACAATTGTACCAAATGTTTTTGCTTCGCCTTTTAATATTATATAGATGATTAATGTGAGTGTGTGTGAACAGATCAAGCCGATCCCGAAGCCGGACGGGTCTCTGGACACGCAGATGTTCTACGTGCCGACGGACAGCAACGACGGCCCGCCGCCCGCGCTCGTCAACAAAATTGCCAAGGTAACATCCTTTTTTATTGTTACGAACTACTTATACACTCTCATGCCAGTCAGACACGTTTCAATTTACCAGTGAGAATATACGTAATTATTTCTGATAAATTGTATATTATTTTTAACCGACTTCCTGAAAAGGACGAGGTTTCTCAATTCGACCGTACATTATATGTTTTTGTTGTATTAGCGTGTATAATGAACACATGTATACTCGCTAGTTTGTGCCTGAAAATTGTACTCTGTCTTTATACCCAAAGGGTACTGGGGCAGAAAAGTTCTCGAGTGGAGACAAGCAAGCATCCAAAAGTAACGTTTTAACGAATGAAAAACTAATCACGATAATCCGACAAAAAAACATGAAATTCGCGCCTTTTTTTCCAAAATCACTGCTTGACATGACTATCAACATAAATATATAATTTGGCCACCAACTGTATGTCGTAGCAGTCGAATGGAGCCTAGTTAGTAAATATTATAATAATATCTATGGACGCTTCACACCACGTCAATCTGGCCCGTGCCAAGTATCCGAAGAACTTGTGTTACAGGTACCAGACAACGGAAATATATTTAATAATTTTATACTATACACATATTGTTTAAATTTTTTTTTACATTATATACAAATTTAATACACATCCATGACCCAGGAACTTTTTATTTGTTCCCTCTGCTGGATTCGAACCCGCGACCTCTCGCACGACACGCTGAGCGACAGCGCTACGGAGGTCGTCAATATTATTGACATTATAAAGCGAACACGTACATATTTTTTCAATATTAACGATTTTGGTATCGTTAATACCGAAAATATATACAAGGTGTCCCAAAACTCAACGATAACCTGGTACCGGTCGAGAAGCCAAGGTATCCCAGTTATGAAAAAAATAAGAAATTGAGCATCTGCTTTAGTTTTAGAAGGATAATAAAGTGTTACGATAATTTACCGTTTTATTTTGATTACATTTTCCATAAGTTCCTTTCGCAAAAAATACAAAATAGTAGTTTTATTGCCAAGAAAAGTGGCAAGTGTTGTACTATTTTGAAATCTAGACTAAATGGGCAATCTTTAAAAAAAACTTGCCATAGGTAGTGTAGTAAATTTTTTTTTCAACGTAGAGTGTCAAAGTTGACTGACATAAATTTTATAAACCATAACTCGTCAAAATTTAATTTATTTTACTTAGTTAACAACGATTATTACTTTCATTTGTGGTTACGATTAATAGCACTGTTATTTGAGATAACATTATTAAAAAAATCACTGTCAAAGTGTGAAAATTGCAATTACAGTACCTAAAAATGCGACCAAGGGTGTCAAATTTTTCGAAAAATGTCTATCATCGCTTGACTAAGTGACATAGATTTTTTTTCTTATTTTTTTCATAACTGGGATACCTTGGCCTCTCGCCCGGTACCAGGTTATCTTTGCTCTTTTTACACACTGTATACGTGTATACAGTGTGTAAAAAGAGCAGTCACTATAACTTTGAGATACGATTATACTACCTTTCCTCATAACGGAAATGTATTTTTTTTTTCAAAAACTAAATTTTTTTTAATCTTTTACAATTTCTTATTTTTTTGTCGCAATAATAATAATAAAGCCAAAAAAAAAATATTTTTTTTTTATTTTTGTAAAAAAAAAAAACATTTCTAGAATGAGGAAAGGTAGTATAATAATATCCCAAAGTTATAGTGACTGCTCTTTTTACACACTGTATAAGTGTAAATATAAAAATAACGAATTTGGGATTTAGGTATCCCTTCACCGAGAGGAATCTAATGATAGTTTTATTTCAGCAAGCGGAGCCGGAGCCGCCCGTCAGTGCACCACTAGCCGCGGCCGCGCCCCAGGACCCGCTGTCCACTCCTGTCGTAAGTTCAAACAATGGAGAACGTTACTAGGAATACAAAATTGCTTAAAAATGTTATCACGGTAGGGTTTGTATCAAACCCTACTAAAAACTAGTGAATACTATTGTTTGTTTCATTAAAAAACATCAAGTATTAATGAATTTACAGACATTTGAAATTCTTGTAAATTTCGCGGCCCGTAGGAGACATTGGAAAATGACCGCATCGAGAATTTGAAATTAAATATTTTGAAAACTACACAGCATATCATAATATTTTTTTCATCCATCTTTTTATTATATCTACACAAATACACTAGTTTTTATTTCATGGAAAAAGGTTCACAGAGAGATAACAATAAAAAAAATGTGAACATTCTCCATTATTAATTCTTAAAATAACTTTCTTATGTAATACAACATTTGATTATACAAACATTTACAAGTACGATAGACACTAGGGTATCGAGAACCGGTATATTTTTAGGAACCGGGATTTTCG
This sequence comes from Celastrina argiolus, assembly GCA_905187575.2. Lineage (NCBI taxonomy): Eukaryota > Metazoa > Arthropoda > Insecta > Lepidoptera > Lycaenidae > Celastrina > Celastrina argiolus. The sequence continues at coordinate 11,570,045 of LR994581.1, forward strand.
GTACCGGCACTAGTCAGAACCGGGAATTCCCGGGATTTCCCGGGATTTTCGGTATTTTCGTGATTTTATTCTTACTTGACTAAAAACAAATAGAATAGCTCCGAAAACTACTTTTTATAAATAAATCACATATTTTGGCATGTCAAGTTAAAGTAAGATACATTAATTTGCTATACAATGATTAAAATATCGTTATAAATTCGTAACAAAAAGTTCTTTATCTATAAAGAACTTTTTGTTACGAATACTATTCTACGCGCCCGAAGCCGCGGGACTACAGTAGCTATAGGGCTACAGTATAATTAAGATAATGTTATACCAATAATCATATGACTATCCACTATCCAGTTTCTGGCCAGATCATACTCACTACAATATTTTTTTGCCAGCCTATAAGGCACACTTAGCAGATTCCCTCCCGCTCTTGCAAAGTTATTACTTTTGAATAGGTAAATAAAACATTGCATATTATATCTACGATCTATCATGAGCCAAAAAATTATTTTACCGGTGTAAATCTATTAAAAATTATAATATTGTAAAATACTGTGTAGTACAAAAAACCCAACCAAAACTGAGGAGTTTTATAGGTTTAAGTATAAGTAATTATGTTTAGTCAGTAGGAATCAACGTCACGTTATATACGTGACGTTGAATCCTACTTTGCTCGGTAGTTTTGCATCGGCGTTGATAAGTCCTATTTATTATAATATCAAATCGGTAAAACGGTTCATGAGTCTTAAAGTAACTGACATAGTTAGTTTCACGTTTGAAATAATATTAAGTATGGAAATGTTAAAATTATTTTTCTGCTCAGCCAATCGCACGAAATGCGGTATTATGTTTGGACAGAAATTAAAATTTTAAAAGCAGATATTGTGAAAGGAAGTTTTTACCCTTTGAATGTAATATCGAAGTGAGTTTTACTGGCTAAAAAGATGGATCTTCCTAAAATGTTAACAACTTTATCCAACAGATAAATTGATTCAACAAAAAATCATAGTTTAAAGATATCTTATAAAATTGGTATTGCGATTTTTATTTATAAGTAGTAGCAAAAAGATTATATTATTTATTTTAATTGTTATATTTTAAAAGAAACCAGAATACAGATAAATACGATGATACAAAAAATCATAATTTATTTTTGTTTTATAAGCAAGCTTACAGCTTTTATAATTATGATCCCTTGGGACCCTTTTGTTTCCCAACAAAAAAAAATCCTGTTATTAATTTCATGGTCCAATCTACCTTTGTGCCGAGTTTCATTTAAATACATCGAGTAGTTTCACCGAAATACCATCAAATAAGTACCTACTGTTTTTTGAAAATCCAACGGGCACCCTTTCGTTTTTGGGATAATAATATCCTACATTACCCTTTAGGTTCGAAGCTATTGGCCTGCTAAATTTCATTTTATTCCATTCAGTACGGACTCATACGGACCAACAGACAGACAGTACTTTTTTTCATAATTATTATTTTTAGGTTCTATGGCCTTTATAGACCCCAAATCTTGATTTTGACTTAAATATATATTTAATGAGCAGACATTTCCCCAAGATTTATTTTAATATGTTGAGATAGTAAAATCAGTTAAGAATATTTTGAATAACATCGTAACTTAAGTTAAAATTTGAAAGCGTTTTTCGCCGTCGGAAAGTTACACCATCAACGGTGAACACAGGCTAGGTATATTATATTTAAAAAAAAAGGGATCCTTACTAAAACTCCAATAATGTAACCCAAGGTGTAAAAAGTATACAATTTATTAGGTTTTTACATGCATTGGTTAAAATATAATGATACTCATAATATGTTTATTACTATAACATTATCTAAACCACATTGCAGCTGTAGTGTTATTTGGTAACGAACTTTTTGCTACGAATACAATAATTCCACACGCCTGAAGCCGCGGGCCAAAGCTAGTAATATAATATTACTCACGTTTATAAAAATTGTTTATATCTATGTAAAACTTTAATGGAAGTGAACGATATTTTAATCATTGTATAGCAATAAATATATTATCCTTTAACTTTACATGCCACAATGTGTAATTTAAATACAATAGTACTTTTCTAAGCCCGTTGCGTTTATTTTTTGTTAAGGTAAAAAAAAATCCCGAAAATCCCGAAAATCCCGGTTCTTTTGCGTTGAGAACCGGTTCTATAACAGTAGTCGAAGAACCGGGAAATCCCGGGATTTTCGGTACCGGGATTTCCCGGTTCTGAACCCTAATAGACACGAAGACACTTGAAAGTACATATTTAAAGTATATATTATAATATATTTAAAACGATTTTTTATTCGTAACCTAATTATACTTACTAAAAACAGGAGAAAAAATATGGAAGCTACGATCATCGCTTAAAATGCTGTCAAAATAATTCTAAATTGATACACCTCAAAGTAAAATAATATTCGAATTGTAATTTTGATAGATTTGTTATTCAAGTCTTATTATAATATGTAGTCTCGAACAATTGCATGTTTACATTATTTTGTTTCCTGAACTCGATTTATAGTATACAAGATGTAAAATAAATATGTGATAGTACTTTAGGGTGTGTATGTGCCTCCTTTGTGGAGTATACTGTGAAAGTACCAGCGCTCAAAGACTTACATGTTTATATGAGAAATTCCCCAACATCATAAATTTTCCCATACAATAATTAAAAAAAAAATACCTCTTTCAGCGCGGGTACTTTCACAATAAACTATATACGGGATCCATACACTCCCTAAAGTATTATCACTCATAAATATTATAGCCTGTATACTTTTTTATTGTAATAAATTGTAAATTTATCACACAAGCTGCCAAGTGGCCAGGAGGAAAAGCCGCCCGAGACAGGATACGTTAAGCCAAAGGTACCGTATTATTAGACTCGCGTACGACATAACCATAATTAGTGAATTAAATAACAATAATAATAATACCTACAACACCGATATCGGTCGGTGACAGTGGCTGATTCCGTTGAAACCAGTCCGGCTATTGAGGTGTTTTTCTAGTGCCCAAGTGTATGTGTCGCAGTCATCTTATTGAATCTGGTTATTTCATTGAATCACTAGGCGGTTATATAATGGCGTCAAACAGCTCGTACAGATAGCAATGACGTGTTGATATATTTTTTGATTAATTTACTTTAATGTTCGTTTTATTAGTACTCATTCGGAAATATCGAAGCTTAAAACTAAAATATTATTATTCTAAAATTTGTTGGTAAAAACAGGATACAATGAAAGCGCTAGTCATTCAATTAAATAGCGGATTCAATCAGATGACTGCGACATATGCACAGTATACCATAGTACTTTCTCTTCCTTTAAGTCTTTCATAACAGTTACCCTTTGGGTACTTGAGAAAGAATAGCTCCTACCTGTTGTGATGCTACAGCATTTGGTTAGGATCCATTCACACGTCCAATTATACACTTGGGTTACTCTATTACTTTTATTAGGTAACACGTATTATATTATGATCACATAACTAGGTACATAGGTCCTACCTTCTTGCCAAGCGTGGCGAGTATAGGCTATTTTTATTTTATTACCTCCCCACCCATGAAATACCTTTAGGGAGGCCTATGTCCAGTAATGGACGTCGTAGCTAAAATGATGATGATGATACCAGTTAAACGGTTAACCGACACGACTGGCAAAAGATCAGGCGCAGGATCAACTTTCTTCATGCCCATCCGACGCATAGATCATTCTTGTCAGGCAATCAGATTTTGGATCAGGTGGCGCATAGCACATGCATTGTTTTAAATAAATAAACATTTTTTTTGTTCTAATCGAACCGACCTCGACGAGTCCAGCCTCGAGAGGTAAACCACTGAACCACAAGGAGTTGATGCTGTTTTATTATCACAATTTATCGCAGAATAGCACAGGCACACATGACACAACTTTTGCTGTGTCAACATAGAAACGATCGCAGTTTCAGCGAACAAACGACAAAACTTGTGCAACGACTGGCACACCCACGGGTGCATACTATTAGGGTCCAAATTGATAGTTATGTTATGGACTAATAAATTGAGCATTATACATAATGCCCGGTCATTATAAAGTATTTCCAATATGATAGTGCAAGTTAATAATACACAAAGGGTTTATTTGTAGCGGGCATTATACATAATATTGTCCTTCACCTTTTGGGCAGAGTAATATTTTTTTTTTTTATAATAATTCTCATTTTACTTAAAATCGCCGTAGGAATATAAAGATTTTTTTATATGTACACAAAAGAAAATACACAATCGTAAAACAATAACAAGAACTGTACAAAAACGGTCTTACTGTTTACTCTTCCAGACAACCTAAATATTTTTCAAAAGTCAACCTTTGAATTTTAATTAATTTTACGCGGGCAAAACCTCGGGCCAAAAGCTTGTATTTGATATGACTAACATCGCTTACACTGTAAAGTATAAACAGTCTTGTGTTGCGACGCTGCAGAACTCTTTAGCGAACAAAACATCATTTTTAGGCACGTTAATTACAACTTGTACTCAGCAGCGCCCCCCGTTGTATTTGAATGCGGGGAGTTGTCTTTTGTTTTTTGCATACTGTCGCTCATGCTAGGGCGAGTTAAGCGTTTAGGTTTTAACTTTTGCTTTGAGCGTGAGTGTATTAAAAATTGTTTTGGTTTTGGAAAAATAATTGTTTGACATTGTATCAGGTACATTGATATTGTAAGAGAGGTTAAAAATTTATGATAAAAATATATTTTCTTATTTTGTAACACATTTTGCACATATAAGGGCGAGGCCACAACATATGAATTGTAGCCACACCAGCTTTGCTCTGAAGCTGCGATAACGCAGCGCAATAGAATATGTACTCAGTCGCAGTTGCGTTTCAGTTCAGCCTTCGCAATGGATGGCACAAACGACTGTCCTCATGTCACCACCCTCCTTTTCGCTTCTTTTCCGTCGTTTTGTTCAAATGCAACGGTCTAATGGGGCATCTCATAAAAATATAATATGGTAAACGATGCAGCGTCGATGTTGCAACGACGCAACATTGACGCTGCGTCGTTTTCCATATTATTATCAACCAATAGAGCCTTGCCCTAACTTAGAGACTATGGTTAAAATTATTCATTTTGAATAATACCTCCTACGTCATTACAATCGCGTATGATACGCGCCATATTTACTACCTTAATAATTGAAGACATGAATCGATGATGGTGAAGGTGATATGCAGCAAAATGATGATTTCGAGAAAATTGAGTTTCAACTGTCACTTAAACATTTTAGGATGTTTAGATTAATGTACTTAATACTTTACGACCTATTCTAAAATATTTAAGTGACAGTTTAAACTCAATTTTCTCGAAATCATCATTTTGCTGCATATCACCTTCATCCATTCATGTCTTCAATTATATATGTTAAATAGTGAAAACGAGTCTTTGATGATTAATTGCTATCAATTAATCATCAAAGACTCGTTTTCACTTATAGGAATTAAAATAATCTTTAGTAATTTGCGTACGTAGCGCACACGTGACCGCGGCGCGGGGCGCGGGTCGGCGGGCGCGGCGGCCGTCACGAGCGCGCTGGCGCCGCTCAACGCCTGCGACGTGTGCAACGCGCCCGGCGACAACGCCAACCTCGTCAGGTCAGTCTACACTGCAGCTGTAACTTGCTGTGAAAGTCAAATAACTTGCACGGAATCAAGAGTTGCGCACCTAAAGGAAATACTCGTGATACGGGTGCTCTCCATTTCATACAATTTTATCGAGTTAAAAAATCATTCAAAAACCATACGATTTACTATAACAATTCCCAAAATACATTAAGAACATTTAAAATACAAATAGTGAGGCTAACCCCCAGCACTTGCAAGATTTGTTAAAATTCCACATATAGGGTTGATTCATCAAAGACACCGATTAGTTGACATACGATTCGAATTAGCGAACGAGCGTGATGTAATTATAATATATCTGTCCGTTCCTTTCTGTCTGATAATACTCCACCATCAGCATTCAATATGGCTTCTTGATTTGAATGCCATGTTAGTTGATCATTCATTTGAATAGCGTTCGGGAAACCGGGGGTTAGTCTTGATATCTTACGGGAATCGTGCCTTGTTTTGTATTGTATTCGCTTCTAATATTATACTTGCTTCAGTGGCCACACCGAGATTGTTCTGTGCTCACTGACTGCCTATATTATAATAATTGATCTCAACTAAATCGATGGTGATTGCCCGTGTGGTGTGCAGGTGCGACGAGTGCCTCAAGCGCTACCACTTCACGTGCCTGGAGCCGCCGCTCAACAAGAACCCCAAGAAGCGCGGGTACTCGTGGCACTGCGCCGACTGCGATCCTACTGTAAGTGCTCATAATCTATACTAATAATATTATATATCGGAAGAGTTTGTTTGTTTGTTTAAACGCGCTAATCTCAGAAACTACTGGTCCGATTTGAAAAAATATTTTTTTGATGGATAGTCCATTTAAAGAGGAAGGCTTTGAGCTAAATAACACTACGCTGCGACCAATAGGAGCGAAGCGTCAGTAAGAAATGTTGCAAAAACGGGGAAAATTTGTCACATTTGGGGACTTTCGTTGCGTGCGCTGCATAAACAGTTTAACTCACTCAAAAACCACGCAAACGAAGTCGCGGGCACAGCTAGTGTTGTACTAACGATAATGGGATATGATGAGGACAGGAGGCGTAGAAAAGACATAAAGGAACCGTGTGAAGATTTTTATTTATGGTTTTTGTACGTCCAAGTGTATATTGTTAAAGTCAGAAAAACGCAAAAGAAAATTTAATCAGACTTTTGTTTAGGAGCTACGATGTCACGGACACATAGACAGACAGACACACACCTGAGCTTAATAATATAATATTGTAGTAAATATCTATCTTATCAAAAACATAACTTGTTAAAAATGTCAAGTGTCGCTACTTAGCTCTTCTACCGTAAAAAGTTGTGAGATCCATCTTATGCCCATTTGGGGTTATAACTTATAACTGATTGAATGTACTGTTGGTTCTTGATGGAAATTCATGTTTACAATAATAACAAACAACTTTTATTGACACCTGATGACGATTTAATCGAAACCGATCGTGTTTTTGTAAAAACTTATTAAAAATTGGAAAAGTGTAATTAAAAGCTGTGTGTTTTGTGAATTGTGAATTTGGGGTTAGTCGGTCGGTGTAACGTCATCTTATAGTGATCATATCAACACAAAAATTAGGTTGTTCATAAATTACTATTTATGTGTAAGTGTGGCGGCATTTTTTAAATTACGACACGAAAAGGCCGCCTGAACTAGAGCGACGAGACAGTGATTGCACTGGCATATTATACGAGAAAGGCAATTTGTTAGGTCTGAATCCTGTTTTAGCCATCACTTCACTGACTGAAATTATAAATTAGAGTAGAGAGAGACCCGGGACTAGAGCGAAAATCTTTTCATATCTACTATTTATTAATAGTCGTTACAATCCCACTGCTGGGCGAAGGTCCCTCGCTTTTTCCATAAGTCACGATCATTTGCTACTACTGCTATTACTGTGTTTTTTGCTATGACTGGCCACTCTTTAAGAAACGCGTCTAGCTCGTCGCGTCACCTTTTCTTGGGCCGACATCTGTTGCGTCGACCAGTCGGTAGCCACTCCGTCAGTAAACCCGCCCATCTGTCCGGGTGCATGCGGGATACGTGCCCTGCATAACTCCCAGCTTTCCTGCTAACGTCAGTTAACTTGGTTTTAGAGCGCAGAGTTTCGGATACGGTCGATGCTTTTGTCACCTAAAATGCTCATCGCTCGGCAGACTAGGCGGTCAAAGACCAAGACTGGGCGCAGGTTAGGATAGGCAGGGTACACATGTCCACGACTTTACGTTTTAGGCATTGTGGAAGGGTTTATAAGTTGTTTCATTGACCAAAAGCTTTTCCAAGCTTTCGCTATTCGTTGGTCGACTTCCTTACTACTATTGCTTATTAAAATTTATTTTCAGGATTTGGAAGAAAACAACTAAGCGTGGATGGAATCTTCGCAACGAAAACGCTGTTAAGTTAAGACAAAGGTATTACGTACGACGTAGTTGATGCGCAAAGCAACTTAACTTCTAAACTTACTTTATGTATGTAGAATTTTTCACAAATCATCTCTTAGAATTAATGTTTAATTCTAATTTGGTACTACGAAATGTATGTTTTTTACAATGTTTAGCTGCTTTTTTTGCATTTTCTTATACTATTCCACTGGATTATGAGAGTAAAAGGAAGAGTGTCCTTGTGTATTGCGAACACATTTGGGCACCATAAAAATAACTCTTGTGTAGCTGTCCTGGTTCAACGAAATCGGTGTAGGGTGCTTTTATTAATCATTATTGGCTCTTTAAATCTGGCTACTACTCTACTAACTAGGCCGAGGAAATGCTTCGCGAAGCAATGTAAAATTAGGATAGTGTGACACGAAGCTAAGAGCGTGCCCACACTATCGCATTTTTCTTACCTCGGCCACTTCGCGAGTAGTCTAGTGCTTAACATAATTTATTTCATGTCACTTTACGTCGCGTCACAACCACGTATCTATAAATCTACAACTTTTCAGTAGAGCCAAAAAACTTAATAATTTTAGATTTTCTTATGACATTGATTTTGTTTTATATGAGGTTCAGTTATGTATACATCCAAAATCCATGTCATAATAAAATCTAATATTATTAAGTTTTTTGACTCTACTAAAAGTTGTAGTTTTATAGATGTGATTGTGAAGGTAAAGAGACATTTACATAATTTACAGTGTTCTTTTGTTTATACTAAACTGCCACCTAAACTTGGGGAGTGTAAAACAATCGTAGAAATGGTTTCCTATAGAAGAATAGACAAAATTACAGACCGATAAAGAAAGTCTGATATTTCGTCCTTAAAAACTATCAGTATTTATATTCCTGTGTAAAAACGCATTTCTACGGTGGTCATGCTAAGCGTGCATGACGATTTTATAATTTACTAGTCATCATCACAATCTAAACTAATCTGATTAACCTGAATATAATAATGGAAACTCTTGTAACCAGATTATTGTGTTTAGATAAGGAATCTAATTTTCATACAAAAACTGACTTTGTACAGAATTGTATTTTGGAGAAAACTAGAAAGAAAATTAAGTAAAATTATGTTTTTAAAACCTACTGTACCAGTACTTTATTTGTATACCTTAACTATACAAGGTGTAAAATAAATTAGTGATAATACTTTAGGGTGTGTATGTGCCTACTATGTAGAGTTTGCTGTGTAGTACCAGCGCTGAAAGACTAACTTTTGACATTCACGTTTCTATGAGAAATGCTACAACATCATAAAGACCTACAATAATTTAAAAAATAACTGTTTAAGCTCTGATACTTTTACAGTAAACTTGTACGGAATCCATACACACCCTAAAGTATTATCACTCATTAATATTACAGCCTGTAGATATAACTATGATATAATGTAAAATGTTGTCTCGAGTATTATAATAAAAAGCACAACCGCCGCGAACGGTCGTTGTGTGTATATAAATCAAACAAACTGTTGTTTTATTTTTCTTCCTTTTATATAGTACGTTCGAGATACATTTTACCTAAACGTAAACAAACCATAAACACCGAAATTTTCAAATATTTACTTATTGTGCTCACTTATCAACACTTTCACCGGAGTTTTAAATAATTACACTTCATCCAATATATAAAAATATAAAAATAATTAATATGTTTAAACATCAAATGAAAATGTTTCACATACGCCATTATGACACTGGCGATTGTAGAAAGCCTATGGATTCATAGCAAACAATAATAATCATTGTATTAATATTGGCCACTTGGCATCACTGACTTATTTATGGTTGTGTCAAAGACGGATTTGTTTACGTTTGGGTTAAATTTATCTCGGACGTTTTATAGTAAGTAGATAGTTAATTCTGGGTCCAGAAGCCCGTAGCGTAGGTTCGATCCCTGGCAGTGGCGTGTACTAAAATGACACTCAGATCTTAAGAGGAAACTCCACGGTTGAGAGAAATACAAAATAGGTATTTATAATTTTTTTTTCCTTTATTTACCAAAATAAAAAATATACAATCTACTTAAATTAAAAACAGCATTAAAAACCACTGAGGTTTGTCCAATACATACTTATTAATTATTTTTATATTTTTATGTAAACAGTCTTATTCGCAATAATGAACTAAATACACAATAGCTGTTAGTAGGTAGGTACTAGTAGGTACATTTCGTAAGATTTACAATAATAAGAGTAACAATTAAGTATTAGGTAGGTTACATAGGTACATTGGTAATTTAACATTGAATATAATTATTATGATTGATAAACGGTTAGGAACCAGAATCTATTGCTGTCTCGCAGCCAGCACTAGCGCGATAGAGACAACTGCAGCACGAACTGAAATTACCTATTAAAAGCACAAGTAATCGACGTTAAGGGATCCCTGTTTCCTCCTCCAAAACTTAACCGATTTAAATATTTTTTTCTTTATTAGCTAAAAAAAGAATTGAGCTAGGTTCCTATTTTTTGATTTTGTTGTTTATTGTAGTCAAATCTGTTTCCTAGATATTTAAACATAGCGGAGAGTCTGGCCATTTCTTTAGGTTTTTGAACGTCTATATCTCTTTAAATAATTAATTTATTAAAAAAGGAAAAAAATAGGGACGTACAAACAATATCCATAAATATTCAGGAAAAAAATAGTTACTCTAGCACCATTATCCAGGGAGGAAACAGGAATCCCGTAGACCCCTATTTCTGTATGGAAAAAAAATCGTAGTGTTTCCTCTTAAATACTTTATAAAGTATTTCCCTTCCCTTCCTGTCCTTCCCGTTAGAACGGGGAAAGAAAGCATAGTGAATAAAACACACACATTAGAAGTATTAATTTGTAATTCATCTTGACTGTATGCTGACTAGTTTGTGAGAATGCCATAAATGCCGGGCAACCTTATGACATTTCTAAGCGCCTGTTCCGGTACTACTGTATTAAAAAACTAAAGAATCACACTTAAATACTTATATTATATATAAAGGCAAAAGTTTCTGAGTGTGTGTTCTGGGTTTATACATAGACTACTTGTTATCTCAAAAAAGTACATTTCTAATGTTGGATATTGTTTTTAGGCGGGCGTAGCCGCGGGCAAAATCTATTTATTGTAAAGAATATAGATCACCCAATAACGAAAGGAAAAGCCTAAGTTTATTTTCCTTTTCCTTTAATTTCAGTTTCGAATTCGCTGAAATTAATACAATTGACTTTTAATTTCTTTTTACACATTAACCAAAAAATATTGTTTGTTTAGTCCCCAAGCCAACCTACCTTTTTTCGAACTTTTCGCAGGAGACTTTTGAAGGTAAATAATGTCCTCGATGGCGGCCAAAATAAATGAAAGAGTTTGTATACTTAGGTTATTTATTTTATGTTTTATTAAAGAACAAGGAATTTATATCCATTCGTTCGGCCAATAAGTAAATGTTGGCACAGTAAACGTGACCTTTCATCTTTCCTTGAGCATACGAAACACGAGATCTAGGTAAGAGGGAAATTAAGCATAATACGAGGTAAGTGCGGCCAAGTTAGACATTAAATCATGTCACCTGAAAGTTTGTTACGTGGCTCAGTTACAGCGCGCCCGGCGATGGCGAACAATTACTTGGCCAAGTTCGAGCGTTCATTGTTGCGAAATTTGCTACCCTATGCCGAGGGCACGTCTCGCAAATTGTTCTATTGCTGACATGAATAATGGAAGTTTTTTGAAGAGTCGCCGTAGTTCGTACGGAGTGATGCTCGAATATTTTTTATGTCTAAGCACGAAATACGAGGACGCAACAAAAACTTTAGTGTGAGTGTGCAAAAAATACCCTTCAACTCTAGTTTTTTTATTCAAACGTTGCGTATGTCCTGTACGAGTGATAAAATAATTATTTTAAATTGTTGCCTATATTTATTCAACGTTTAAATTCAGTAAAAGATCTTTGTAGTTATAATATTATATCCAATGATTGTTTGAGCGCCTGAAAAACTTGTCGAGAAAAGTGTTCCAATTCACATCACTTGGATCATTTAGTATTTCATTGAGTATATAATCTAAGGCCAATCAGTTATAGACGTAGTGATTATATTCTCTTTGGTTATAGACTAGGTACTAGTAAAATAAACTAGTTAGATAGACCGTAGTAAAATAAACTCGTTGAATATACAACAAGCTATTTCAATAGACTTGTGAACACGGCCAAGTTCGCGAACAAACCGCATGCCATATTCAAACCCGAGTTGTTACGTTTATTCTCAGAAACTTACTGTTCCGTCTTCATTATGTGGAAAATTTGTGAACTTTATTATGCAACTAATTTACTCCTCGCTCCACACGTAGACCATTACAGTCAACAAATTGGTGAAATGTTGCACGAAATTAATACAATAGGCTCATATGAATAGCGAATATGAAAAATTGCGTTTTGCCATAGCTTATTTATTATTTGCTATATATAGCTATTAGTATGCAACAAACATATTTTGTAAGTTTAAATGGTATCTAATTAAGTAATTAAATAATGCCTAACAGGTATCACGTAGGTAACTGCAAACGGTTATCGGAGCGCGTTACGTCAGTTATGTTATAGTACGTCCGAGATAAATTTAACCTAAACGTAAACAAACCCGTCTATGACACAACCAAAGACTAGTCAGTGATGCCAATTGGCCATTATTATTATAATGATTTTTGTTTGTTATGAATCCATAGACTATAGGCTTTTATTCTACAATCGGCAGTGTCAAAATAGCGTATTTTTTCTGTGAAAGATTTTCATTTCATGTTTAAACATATTATTATTTAATTGTTATAAAATGTATTGGATACTGAAGTATAATCCTTTAATATTCCTGTGAAAGTGTTGATAAGTGTGCACAATAAGTGAATAAGGGAAAATTTCGATGTTTTCGGTTTGTTTACCTTTAGGTAAAATTTATCAGGGACGAACTATACAATCTACGAATAACCATAGAAACATCTAACCGGCTACTGGGATTGTTTCTTTAATACACTGTTTCGTCATCAAGACCACGTGACAAGTTTTCGCTTACAGAATCAAACCTAGCTTAAGTAGCCACTGTGCCGCTGCTCCATAAATAATTCCAATGAAATTAATTAGTGAGCATTAATTATGTAAGGTTAATAGTATTTTAACCCCGTAAATATAATTTTTGCTGCTCGTTTCGTGTAATTCATTTTAATTCGCAATATTTCAGCTCGGCTGCTCCACAAAACATCAGTTATCGCCGGGCGCATTCGTTTGTGCTGCACTGAGCGCACAATATTAACAAGTTGAATTGTGTAACGGCTCTGTCTTCAGCTCGAATCGAAAATAAAATCTAACAAATATTAATAAATACAATTTTTATGAAAAACTACAAAGTACGAGTTCTTAAATTTTATAGCATACTAGCTGTGCCCGCGACTTCGTCCGCGTGGAAAAGTGATTTAGGGCAGCACTTTAAATACATTTTTAGTTTATGAACTGTCGTACTTTGGGACTTCACGGTTAAAGTACTAACTTCCTTTAGACGACAAAATAATATAGATAGTTCATATAAGAAGAAAAGTTTATATATAGATCAAGTAGATTGACTATAAAATGAGATACAAATTTTCAGAATGTTAAAGTCGATACCAGCCAAACTCGATATTATGAGTTCTATAATAGAACTCTTTTATTATTTTTAGTCGGTTTACATTCTTTTATTTGGCTTAAAACTATTTTTTCTCCTTTTTTAAAACTTGCCTATTTCATCATATTGTTATGATGGTATATATGGATACCTACTATCTGGTGAAGACAGGGGTGGTGAAGTGATGACTACTGTAATTGATAATATATATATATATTGTAAATGACATAATAATATGCTTGCAGTATAAGCGATGTCGAAATTTCCAAACGTATATCTTCAAAGACTAAGTAGTAGTGGTATTACATTGATAATAATTGATTCAAAATTATGTTTTTAGTCGGATATGCTTATGTTACTCGAAACAAATACAAAATTACTATGAGTGTCCCTATAAATTTCGAGATGTTCCCTCGATTCCTCACGACGCCATCATCAGGTCTCCACTTTGATAACTATGAGACCAAGTTCGAATGTAATTGACGTAGTGGCATATGCTTGCATTCCTTTAAACAACGCTGAAATCTTCAAACCTGTATCTCTAAGGACTCAGAAGTTCTGTTCAGTACTTTTAGATCAAGGATATGGTGCAAAACCTTACTGTTTGGTAACATATGCTTAGACTACTTCAGAAAAAATCAAAATCAATATATTATTCCATATAAATTTTGAGGATTTCCCTCGATTCCCCACGGATCCCATCATCAGGTCACCATTTTGGTGACAATGGGACCAAATTTAAATTATACCCTACACAATACAAAGAAAATAATTAAAATCGTTTCATAAACGATGAAGATACCCGCGAAGAAACATAAAAAAAAAACATATATTTACGAATTGAGAAACCTCCTCCTTTTTTGGAAGTCGATTAAAAATATTGTGTTGGTTATTTCGTGTTACAATCTACCTTTGTGCCAAGTTTCATTTAAATACGTTGAGTAGTTTGGCTAAAATACCGTCAAATAGGTAGCTACAATTTTTTGAAGATCCCGCGGGAACTCTTTCGTTTTTTGGGATAATTATTTCCAGTAATGCTCTTCAGATCATAAGCTACCTGCCTGCCAAATTTAATTAAAATACGTTGAGTAGTTTGGCCGAAATACCGTTAAATAGGTAGCTACAACTTTTTGAAGATCCCGAGGGAACCCTTTCGTTTTTTGGGATAATAATTTCCAGTAATGCTCTTCAGATCATAAGCTACCTGCCTGCCAAATTTCATTAAAATACGTTGAGTAGTTTGTCTGAAATACCGTCAAATAGGTAGCTACAATTTTTTGAAGATCCCGCGGGAACCCTTTCGTTTTTTGGGATAATAATTTCCAGTAATGCTCTTCAGATCATAAGCTACCTGACTGCCAAATTTAATTAAAATACGTTGAGTAGCTTGTCTGAAATACCGTCAAATAGGTAGCTACAATTTTTTGAAGATCCCTCGGGAACCCTTTCGTTTTTCGGAGTAACAATTTTCAATAATGCTCTTCAGGTCATTAGCTACCTGCCTGCCAAATTTCATTAAAAAACGTTGAGCAGTTTGGCTGAAATACCGTCAAATAGGTAGCTACAATTTTTTGAAGATCCCACGGGAACCCTTTCGTTTTTCGGGATAACAATTTTCAATAATGCTCTTCAGGTCATTAACTACCTGCCTGCCAAACTTAATTAAAATACGTTGAGTAGTTTGTCTGAAATACCGTCAAATAGGTAGCTACAATTTTTTGAAGATCCCACGGGAACCCTTTCGTTTTTCGGGACAATAATTTTCAATAATGCTTTTCAGGTAATAAGCTACCTGCTTGCCAAATTTCATTTAAATACGTTAAGTAGTTTGGCTGAAATACCGTCAAATAGTTAGCTACAATTTTTTGAAGATCCCACGGGAACCCTTTCGTTTTTCGGGATAATAATTTTCAATAATGCTCTTCAGGTCATTAGCTACCTGCCTGCCAAATTTAATTAAAATACGTTCAGTAATTTGTCTGAAATACCGTCAAATAGGTGGCTACAATTTTTTGAAGATCCCACGGGAACCCTTTCGTTTTTCGGGACAATAATTTTCAATAATGCTTTTCAGGTCATAAGCTACCTGCTTGCCAAATTTCATTTAAATACGTTAAGTAGTTTGGCTGAAATACCGTCAAATAGTTAGCTACAATTTTTTGAAGATCCCACGGGAACCCTTTCGTTTTTCGGGATAATAATTTCCTATAATGCTCTTCAGGTCGTAAGCTACCTGCCTGCCAAATTTCATTTCATTCCATACAGTGGTTTTAGCGTGATGCGATGACAAACATTCCCATACGGACAGACAGACAGACAGACAGACAGACAGACAGACATTTTTTTCAAAAATGTTATTTTTAGGTTCTGTGGCTTTTATAGACCCCCTTTTTTTTAATTTTCACTTAAATATTCTTAATGTACAGACATGACCCCTCTACAGATTTATTATATGTATAGATATAGATATTATTTTTTTATTTTACACACTTTACGCACAATGTACAATGGCGGACTTAATGCCAGAGGGAAGGACTTAATATTACTTTCGCTTATATTAGAAATCTATTGACACCTCATTTATCAATATAGGACTAGTAGTTTAGGCGCTATGTTGGGACCAGGGATGAGATGGATATGAAATTTCGGATACGGATACAGATATGGATATTAAATTATTATGGATTATCCGTATGTTTCGGATAATGTCGGTTACGGATATTACATTTTTACCGTAGCAATACCTACTTTAATTTCGGATTCGGTTACTGTTATGGATATTTTTTTAAATCGGATATTGGTTATGGTTACGGAGCTCCCTAACATCCCTGGAACATACATTTTTTCATAGTGTCTTTTTCTTGGTTCCACCATAGTAAAATCTCCGTACATTGTTATCAAACTCCATTTTAGAACTTTTTTACCGTAACTGACACGTCTTTCTTTTTGAGTTACGGTGTATGAAGTAGGTATTTAGCTATTTAGTAGGCCAAATTTGCTGGTTACATTCTCGTTGGTATAACCGAAATGGGATATATACCTTTTAGTTTTGTAGTAGGTACCTAGTTATGTGGAAGAAATAATTAGTAGTAATTCCTAGTAGAAGGAGCTAAGAAATATATAAAATACCTAATATACTTATAATAATTATCATTCCTGGTAATTTATCACAAGGGTCAGTTCACAACAAAACGAGACACGGCGCATTATTGATAAAGCGATACAATATTGAACTTTGTTTATTGCACAAGAAGCTACATGTTTAGTTACAAATTATTTATAATTGTTATCTTCGTAATTTATAATTTGGTAACCCTCGAATTGTCAAGCAATGAGCGAACTGAGTTGTAGCCAAGAACACAAGATCACGTCGTCAAAAAAAAAACTAGATCAAAATCGGTTCATTCGTTTGGGAGCTACATTATCACATACTTGCTCACAGACACGTCAAACTTATAAAATCCCTCTGTTTTCTTCAGGGGATAATAATGCAACGCCGCTAGCCGTTTTGGTGTGAACTGACCCTAACGTAAGAGGGACTATTCATATTTCAACAATCCTTACTGTATAGTACTTACTTAGGTTCTTGGTAGGTACGTCAAGACTCAGGTACGATACAGCACCTAACGTATTAATAACGATCCTAATCAATCCTTCGACAGGTGCTTCACTTTTCAATCCGCCCTTTTCAAAGCTAGAATTTTGACAGCGTAATTGGCGCCTTGGGTTCCGTGAAATAAACTGAACTTCTTTTAAAATTCTCCACTTGATACTTAGGAAATATATTCTAGTGTAAATCTAATCAATGGAAAGATATAAGTTTAATAGGTATGTATCATTCGTTCTACATTAGGTGAGATTTATATTTAGTCATAAAAACATTAGGTATGAACATTTTTAACCTTTAGTTTAGTTATGTTAAAAATATGTAATATGTTTAACATAAACATGTTGCACAAAGTTCTGGTATTGTTTCATATTTTCAAAAGAAGAATATTCTTTGTCCAGATTTTGTTCAAACTAGCTGGGTATTTTTATTATCTTTGTTGCGCGTAGTCGACACGTGAAGAAATATTAAATGCAGGCTCTCAGGCATGTGAGCGCATTGTTTCATTAAATATTTTATTAAGCGCGTTTTAAAACGCTGAAACTTTTATTTCGTGATTTTCACTACTCAGAGGCTAAGTAACACGCGTGGCGGACAATGTGTTCTATATTATTATGTTTTTTTAATCTATACTAATATTATAAAGAGGTAATGTTTGATTGTTTGTTTGTTTGAATGGAATAGGCTCTGAAACCACTGAACCAATATGAAAAATTCTTTCACCGTTGGAAAGCTACATTCCTAGCGCTGAACATAGGCTATATTATATGTTTAAAAAAAGTAGGGTTCCTTACTAAAACCCCAAAAATGTAGCCCAAAGTGTAAAAACACGACCTCCAAAATTTCTTACATCGTGTGCGCTTCGACAACGGCTTGACCAATTTCGCAAATTTTTTTTACGGTATGTTCGTTATTGTCACGAAAAGGTTATTATGAAAGAAAATGTTGAAAAAAATAAGCAGAAAATTAAAAAAAAGAAGAAAATACGTGATGGTCACGCGGGGTTTGAACCTGGGCTCGATCGATTCACGTCGTTGGCTGTTTATATGACACGGCTGTCATGGCAACATAAGTATTAACAAATGTAAAATAAAAATTATGAAATGCTATAAATACCGTTTTTATATCAGCTTAAACTATTTGGATTAATAAAATTATTAGGATTAACAAAAACATGAATCCAAATAGTTTAAGCTGATATAAATACGGTATGTATAGCATTTCATAATTTTTGTTTTCCATTTATAAACAACGTGGTTACCATGGCGACCTTTAGACGTTATAGACGTTTGGCTGCGTTTCCATTGACGCGGGGCGAGGCGGACAGGAGCTTGCGGTACCCGAATTGACCAATCACTATGCTCGAAATCTCTGCTCCACTTCGCTTGGAAACTCTAAGTTCCTATGCGCCCCGCTCCGCGTCAGTGAAAACGCCAATATTGGGGAAGTTTTCCAAATCTATACATCTATACAAATAAATAAAATTGAAGTGTCAGTTTGTAACTTTCAATTAGCAACGTCTTTTTGAATGCATATGACATTTTAAACGATATCTTCTGCTTTTTTTGCATTGGCAACGATATTTACTGAAAACGAAAATGTTATTAAAAAAAAAAGTCTGTCAGCGTGTCTCTTTGCTCCGGCTAATCTCTGGAACGGCTGGACCGATTTTAACGAGACTTTCACTGGTAGATAGCTAAAGTTATAAGGATTCATTTAGGCTACTTTTAATCATCATCATCGTCGTCATCTAACTAATGTTCACCGAATTGGCTGGACCGACTGTGACGGGAGCATTCACCGGGCTTAGCTTATGTTAGTAGGAGTAATCTATACATCTATATGTATAAAAGTAAGTCGTGTTAGTTAAATTATTTATAACTCAAGAACGGCTTTATCGATATGGCTGAAAATTGGTGAGGAAGTAGCTTAGAGCAAGTAGACGGACATAGGATACTATTTATTCCATATTTTGTCAGCGTTTCCGTGAACGTTGCGGGTTCTGCGTTTGGGTTTCGCGTTGTGGGTTCCGCGTTGTGGGTTCCGGGTTCCCGCGTTGCGGGTTCCGGGTTCCCGCGTTGCGGGTTCCGGGTTCCCGCGTTGCGGGTTCCGGGTTCCCGCGTTGCGGGTTCCGGGTTCCCGCGTTGCGGGTTCTGGGTTCCCGCGTTGCGGGTTCCGGGTTCCCGCGTTGCGGGTTCCGGGTTCCCGCGTTGCGGGTTCCGGGTTCCCGCGTTGTGGGTTCCGGGTTCCCGCGTTGCGGGTTCCGGGTTCCCGCGTTTCGGGTTTCGGGTTCCCGCGTTGCGGGTTCCCGCGTTTCGGGTTTCGGGTTCCCGCGTTGCGGGTTCCAGGTTCCCGCGTTGCGGGTTCCCGCGTTTCGGGTTTCGGGTTCCCGCGTTGCGGGTTCCGGGTCCGGGTTCCCGCGTTGCGGGTTCCGGGTTCCCGCGTTGCGGGTTCCGGGTTCCCGCGTTGCGGGTTCCGGGTTCCCGCGTTGCGGGTTCCGGGTTCCCGCGTTGCGGGTTCCGGGTTCCCGCGTTGCGGGTTCCGAGTTCCGCGTTGCGGGTTCAGGGTTCCCGCGTTGCGGGTTCAGGGTTCCCGCGTTGCGGGTTCCGGGTTCCCGCGTTGCGGGTTGCGGGTTCCGGGTTCCCGCGTTGCGGGTTCCCGCGTTTCGGGTTCAGGGTTCCCGCGTTGCGGGTTCAGGGTTCCCGCGTTGCGGGTTCCGGGTTCCCGCGTTGCGGGTTCAGGGTTCCCGCGTTGCGGGTTCCGGGTTCCCGCGTTGCGGGTTCCGGGTTCCCGCGTTGCGGGTTCCGAGTTCCGCGTTGCGGGTTCAGGGTTCCCGCGTTGCGGGTTCAGGGTTCCCGCGTTGCGGGTTCCGGGTTCCCGCGTTGCGGGTTGCGGGTTCCGGGTTCCCGCGTTGCGGGTTCCCGCGTTTCGGGTTTCGGGTTCCCGCGTTGCGGGTTCCCGCGTTTCGGGTTTCGGGTTCCCGCGTTGCGGGTTCCAGGTTCCCGCGTTGCGGGTTCCCGCGTTTCGGGTTTCGGGTTCCCGCGTTGCGGGTTCCGGGTCCGGGTTCCCGCGATGCGGGTTCCGGGTTCCCGCGTTGCGGGTTCCGGGTTCCCGCGTTGCGGGTTCCGGGTTCCGCGTTGCAGGTTCCGGGTTCCGCGTTGCGGGTTTCGGGTTCCACGTTGCGGTTTCCGGGTTCCCGCGTTGCGGGTTCCGGGTTCCCGCGTTGCGGGTTCCCGCGTTTCGGGTTTCGGGTTCCCGCGTTGCGGGTTCCGGGTCCGGGTTCCCGCGTTGCGGTTTCCGGGTTCCCGCGTTGCGGGTTACCGCGTTTCGGGTTTCGGGTTCCCGCGTTGCGGGTTACCGCGTTGTTTTTTTTTAGTTGAATTTCATCATAAACTCTTTTTATGCTCAACGAAGTGGGCAAGGGTCAGCTAGTATTATAATAATTATCAAGGGCATGTTGCACAATGCACAATCTAGTGATAAGTGTTATATAACTTGTTTGCAGCTTTTGTCTCTATTACTCGACATAAAGTACCTAAGCAGCGACAAAACTTTCGAGCTATCCGACGAAGCAAAATGTTTCAGCACTTCAGCAAAGAAGAAACAGGTACCACGGCCCATCTCCATTGGGCAGCGCGAAAAGTCCCACGGATTTGTATGGATTTTGTGCAGCAGTGCCGGCGGTGGAACACTCTTCTCAAGTCCATTAAAATACGGTTCCGCGGAAACTGCGGCGTGTATGTAAAAGCACTTGGTTTGTGCACAAGTTATAAGTTAATAGTTATAAGTAACCTACGACAAAACTTGACTCTACATTCTAGAACGTTATATTTTTAGAGGTATACTTATACTTTTTTTTTTTTTTTTTCGCAAGGGAAATGCATTACGCATCCCCCCGGGAGGGTCCCCGAGGGGTATGTGGGACTCCCGGCTCGCTACGGCCGGTTTACCCACTAAAACCACTTGCGGATTGCCATCAGCCGTTATGTTGGGTGGAGTGCCTGGATCTGTCTAAACACAGGCTACTCCTCCCTCGACCGGCCGGTTCACCTCTACAGGGACCGGACTTCCATCAAATTAAGAGAGCGCTCCGGCAAACTGAAGCGCTCTCCTCGGCGCCGAGACTGACAAAGCCGGGGAGGTTACCCATCCCTCTACCCGGAGCCCCGTACTAGACTTGAGATGACGCCTCCGCACCCCCGTCCTGCGCCGGCGAAGCGGAAGAGAGAGAGGATCAGTCTCTCTGTCCCGCTCCGAGGCCGTATTCTGCGACATGACGAATTCGCAAAAGGAGACCACCGCCTGCCAGGCCTCATCGCTCTCGAGCATGCAGCGAACCACACTCGAGAGTGAGAGGTCCCGCCCAATCACTGCCACTAGATCGTGGCGCTGCACGACCCATCGTTCGCACACCTCTAAGGTGTGCTGGGCCGTGTCCTCCGCAGCGCCACATTCGTGGCAGGCTGGCGTAGGCTCCCTCCTGGCAACCTTACACAGGTACGCACCGAACATCCGTGTCCGGTGAGTACCTGTGTAAGGCGGAAGGTGAGGGGCTTTTTCTTGCGGCGCATCCACGCCGCAAGGACTGGGCGCAGTGCAATGGCCGTATGTTTACCATACGGTGCCTGCGCCAGAACCTCACCCCACCTCCGCAGCAACCATTGTTGCCCCAGCCTCCGTAATTGTGAGAGCTCCTCCCAAGTCGGCGTCTCACCTTGCAACCTCTTTTCAGCGCGGAAGAGGTGCATTTCAGCGAGCACCGACGCCTCGAGCTCCCACGGCGGATCTCCAGCCAGAGCAGTGGCTGCCACCCAGGATACTGTACGGTAACCCCTGACTACCCTCACCGCTATGACCCGCTGCGCCTTTCGCAGCTGGGCCTTATTACGTGTGGTGAGGGTGTCCGCCCATATTGGGGCTCCGTACAGGGCCATACTCCGACAAACTCCGGAGTACAGCCGCCTGCAGGCTTCGCTAGGCCCCCCTATATTTGGTAGGAGCCGGCCCAGCGCTGATGCCGCCCTCACGATCTTCGGCCCCAACAGTTGGAAATGGGGCCCGAAGGTCCACCTCCCGTCCAGGGTGAGTCCCAAGCATTTAAGGGTTGGGCTCACCCTGACCTCCGTCTCTCCGATAAGGAGACGTGCACCCGGCGGGGGTCCTTTCCTCCCAGGCCCGCGGAAAAGCAGGGCTTCGGTCTTGTCGAGACGTACCCGAAGCCCTAATCGCTCGATGCGGCTGACAACGAGGGATACGCCCTCGTTGTCTGTTGTACCTCGGCCAGCCGCGCAGCCTCCTGGTGAGGTATACTTATACTACTTTGAAACATATTAAAACTGTTCATCTATTACTGTCGTAGCTTTTTAATAATTATTCATTTATTCAGTTCATTGGAATAATTTAAATCATTGTAAACAGTTGCACTGAAAACCGAGAAATATTGGTAAAATATATTCAAAAAGTGGATAAAATGTTTCACCGTAGCTGAGGCGGACTGTAAAAATTCCAGGAAGAATATTCCAATGGTTAAGTATTTCTAGTTATTCGACGCGGGCGTATTCGCTTTATTCCGAATTTTATTTTTAAAATTTCTGTTTAATCGTTCCTTGCATATTGTACTCACCTAATAGGTGTTAAAATTCTCCACAAAAGTGTGTGTGTATGAAAAGCGCATGTGTGAAATAATGGGTTTCGGCTAAGATGGTCTCAAATGTTTATTAATTTAATGATATCTGCATATTGCACGTTATAAGAAACTTTAAAATATTTATTTAGGATTAGCGTTCGTCAGTTTGTAGTTATTATAAATAGATGACTTTTTTTAATGTCTTGCTCATTATGTACACCGTCATTTGGTACTAAGTTCGCGTTAAGTTTTCAGTGAGTTGTCAGTCTAAAAATCTAAATGGCTTATTCTAATTGGTATTTTTTAACGGCAAATGGGTGTGTTTGATTTTGATATCTTTTTACCTGCGCAATTAGAGCTTTGGAGTCTCTAATTGAGCGTTATAATTTCGTAGTTTGCTTGATTGTAGTTTTCTTGAAAAACGCAACATACAAATTCGACGTTTCTTTAAATAATAATATTTTCAAGAAAATTTGATGCGGATAATTTGAGGCCCAACATACATTCTAATTGGTTCATGTGAATGTGATGCGTTTAGTAGTAGATACTTTGGTATATATAAACACATCACATCCGGACGAGAAGATGAGAGATACCGTGGGGTGCTGGGAAAGAATAGTACCATATACACCATTTTTCCCGTGGGTGTCGTGAAAATGGGCAGCGGCATTTCCACGGACACTGATATTATCTGAAAACTGCCTGGACAACCCGCCTACCAAGCGTCGCGAGTATAGGCTACTACCCCCTTTGAAATACTTTTGGCAGGCTTACGTCCAATAGTGGAGGTCATAGCTGAAATGATGATGATGATGACTCTGAGATGTGTTTTAGTGTATGTTGTTCAGGGTTCTTAGGATATATTATTCAGGGATGATAGGGAAACGTCAAGTCGATTCCGGGTCCAATTTATGATTGCCCAAAAATACATAAACATTTGCGCATATAGTACACAAAAGTTATAAAGGTACCCAAAATAGTATAAAGACACCTACTAACTATACGACATGAACACGGCTTAACGTCGTTGGTAAACTTTACATTTTAATTATAACAGCCAAAAATCGCAAAATGTTAAAACTAAACTAGATGAACAAGTTACAATGACACCGTGTCATTTTTATAAAACATACCAATTTGCAACAAAGTTTAGCAAAACTCGTTATAAATGCAGGAGCTCATTTGCCCCACAGGAAGTGGCTGGTCCAAGGGCGGATGTGGCGGGGCGGGGGTTGCACCCCTCCTACCCCCCGTGTCGGTGTTTGTCTACCACTTATCAATGTGTCGCTTCAATAAAGTTGGTAGCGTCTGTTTTATAGTTTCATTCAGGGCGTGAACAATGTTACCAAAATTTGAGATGAAAACTCATATGCCACGCTACAGTTTATTGAGATAACTGAATTTGATTTAGTGAGGTCGTTGTTTTGTTTATGAACCATATCGCTCTAAAGTACTACATATGTAACAAAACAGATGTGGTCAACATCGGTTTTGTTATGTACTTTGTGTATTGTGGGAATAACAAAATAATTAAAATAGTGTATCAATTAAAAACATTGCAACTAAAAAATTTTATTTTTAAAATTTCTGTTTAATCGTTCCTTGCATATTGTACTCACCTAATAGGTGTTAAAATTCTCCACAAAAGTGTGTGTGTATGAAAAGCGCATGTGTGAAATAATGGGTTTCGGCTAAGATGGTCTCAAATGTTTATTAATTTAATGATATCTGCATATTGCACGTTATAAGAAACTTTAAAATATTTATTTAGGATTAGCGTTCGTCAGTTTGTAGTTATTATAAATAGATGACTTTTTGTATACAGACATTAATGTCTTGCTCATTATGTACACCGTCATTTGGTACTAAGTTCGCGTTAAGTTTTCAGTGAGTTGTCAGTCTAAAAATCCAAATGGCTTATTCTAATTGATATTTTTTAACGGCAAATGGGTGTGTTTGATTTTGATATCCTTTTACCTGCGCAATTAGAGCTTTGGAGTCTCTAATTGAGCGTTATAATTTCGTAGTTTGCTTGATTGTAGTTTTCTTGAAAAACGCAACATACAAATTCGACGTTTCTTTAAATAATAATATTTTCAAGAAAATTTGTTGCGGATAATTTGAGGCCCAACATACATTCTAATTGGTTCATGTGAATGTGATGCGTTTAGTAGTAGATACTTTGGTATATATAAACTCTTCTGTGATATAAACACATCACATCCGGACGAGAAGATGAGAGATACCGTGGGGTGCTGGGAAAGAATAGTACCATATACACCATTTTTCCCGTGGGTGTCGTGAAAATGAAAGAAGATATTCGAGAATGGGCAGCGGCGTTTCCACGGACACTGATATTATCTGAAAACTGCCTGGACAACCCGCCTACCAAGCGCCGCGAGTATAGGCTACTACCCCCTTTGAAATACTTTTGGCAGGCTTACGTCCAATAGTGGAGGTCATAGCTGAAATGATAATGATGATGACTCTGAGATGTGTTTTAGTGTATGTTGTTCAGGGTTCTTAGGATATATTATTCAGGGATGATAGGGAAACGTCAAGTCGATTCCGGGTCCAATTTATGATTGCCCAAAAATACATAAACATTTGCGCATATAGTACACAAAAGTTATAAAGGTACCCAAAATAGTATAAAGACACCTACTAACTATACGACATGAACACGGCTTAACGTCGTTGGTAAACTTTACATTTTAATTATAACAGCCAAAAATCGCAAAATGTTAAAACTAAACTAGATGAACAAGTTACAATGACACCGTGTCATTTTTATAAAACATACCAATTTGCAACAAAGTTTAGCAAAACTCGTTATAAATGCAGGAGCTCATTTGCCCCACAGGAAGTGGCTGGTCCAAGGGCGGATGTGGCGGGGCGGGGGTTGCACCCCTCCTACCCCCCGTGTCGGTGTTTGTCTACCACTTATCAATGTGTCGCTTCAATAAAGTTGGTAGCGTCTGTTTTATAGTTTCATTCAGGGCGTGAACAATGTTACCAAAATTTGAGATGAAAACTCATATGCCACGCTACAGTTTATTGAGATAACTGAATTTGATTTAGTGAGGTCGTTGTTTTGTTTATGAACCATATCGCTCTAAAGTACTACATATGTAACAAAACAGATGTGGTCAACATCGGTTTTGTTATGTACTTTGTGTATTGTGGGAATAACAAAATAATTAAAATAGTGTATCAATTAAAAACATTGCAACTAAAAAATTTTATTTTTAAAATTTCTGTTTAATCGTTCCTTGCATATTGTACTCACCTAATAGGTGTTAAAATTCTCCACAAAAGTGTGTGTGTATGAAAAGCGCATGTGTGAAATAATGGGTTTCGGCTAAGATGGTCTCAAATGTTTATTAATTTAATGATATCTGCATATTGCACGTTATAAGAAACTTTAAAATATTTATTTAGGATTAGCGTTCGTCAGTTTGTAGTTATTATAAATAGATGACTTTTTGTATACAGACATTAATGTCTTGCTCATTATGTACACCGTCATTTGGTACTAAGTTCGCGTTAAGTTTTCAGTGAGTTGTCAGTCTAAAAATCCAAATGGCTTATTCTAATTGATATTTTTTAACGGCAAATGGGTGTGTTTGATTTTGATATCCTTTTACCTGCGCAATTAGAGCTTTGGAGTCTCTAATTGAGCGTTATAATTTCGTAGTTTGCTTGATTGTAGTTTTCTTGAAAAACGCAACATACAAATTCGACGTTTCTTTAAATAATAATATTTTCAAGAAAATTTGTTGCGGATAATTTGAGGCCCAACATACATTCTAATTGGTTCATGTGAATGTGATGCGTTTAGTAGTAGATACTTTGGTATATATAAACACATCACATCCGGACGAGAAGATGAGAGATACCGTGGGGTGCTGGGAAAGAATAGTACCATATACACCATTTTTCCCGTGGGTGTCGTGAAAATGAAAGAAGATATTCGAGAATGGGCAGCGGCGTTTCCACGGACACTGATATTATCTGAAAACTGCCTGGACAACCCGCCTACCAAGCGCCGCGAGTATAGGCTACTACCCCCTTTGAAATACTTTTGGCAGGCTTACGTCCAATAGTGGAGGTCATAGCTGAAATGATAATGATGATGACTCTGAGATGTGTTTTAGTGTATGTTGTTCAGGGTTCTTAGGATATATTATTCAGGGATGATAGGGAAACGTCAAGTCGATTCCGGGTCCAATTTATGATTGCCCAAAAATACATAAACATTTGCGCATATAGTACACAAAAGTTATAAAGGTACCTAAAATAGTATAAAGACACCTACTAACTATACGACATGAACACGGCTTAACGTCGTTGGTAAACTTTACATTTTAATTATAACTGCCAAAAATCGCAAAATGTTAAAACTAAACTAGATGAACAAGTTACAATGACACCGTGTCATTTTTATAAAACATACCAATTTGCAACAAAGTTTAGCAAAACTCGTTATAAATGCAGGAGCTCATTTGCCCCACAGGAAGTGGCTGGTCCAAGGGCGGATGTGGCGGGGCGGGGGTTGCACCCCTCCTACCCCCCGTGTCGGTGTTTGTCTACCACTTATCAATGTGTCGCTTCAATAAAGTTGGTAGCGTCTGTTTTATAGTTTCATTCAGGGCGTGAACAATGTTACCAAAATTTGAGATGAAAACTCATATGCCACGCTACAGTTTATTGAGATAACTGAATTTGATTTAGTGAGGTCGTTGTTTTGTTTATGAACCATATCGCTCTAAAGTACTACATATGTAACAAAACAGATGTGGTCAACATCGGTTTTGTTATGTACTTTGTGTATTGTGGGAATAACAAAATAATTAAAATAGTGTATCAATTAAAAACATTGCAACTAAAAAATAATTTTAATTGTGTAAAAAATTTTAAAAACTACAACTAGAAAAGAAGTTTAATTTGTGTAACAATATACGTATATGTAATATTTTTAAAATATTAAAAATATTATCGCGATGCATTTCCGAACGCCACCCTGTCAACATCCAAAACTATTTTTAACTTTATGTACACATTGGAAACAAAAATATAAGAAAGCGATGAATCTGTTATATAAAAATTGGTACTTTCGATTAAATGCTAAATTTATATGAAAAATTGTAAGGTATAGGTAATTATTATCATCGAATGTCATCCCCGATTTACGTATATAATATGTTCTAACTGAAAATACGATTCAGCGCGTGAAAAACTACAGTTCTAGCACACTTTCATCTACAAGATAATAACCGTACATATTAAAATCGTGTAGCGCGTGCCCTACGGCGTAGGCCGAGATTCTACGGGCTACGCGCTACGACTTTGGGGTTACTAATTATTGTATAATTTCAGTAGTATATTATACTGCATTCGTTGTATATAGACATTCCGTTCCGATTCAATGTGAATAAAATTCAACATGGGCGGCGCGAAATAAAGAAAAACAATGTTATTTTAATTTGGTAGAGTTACAATTTTTTGTTATATAGATTTTAAAAGCGATAACGACCTAAGAAATACCAACCGCCTCTTAACAAATTCCTTTTGCAATATTATGACTCCATAATCTTAAGCTCCTAAAATACATTTTTATCGGCAATAACTTGAGGCATTTTAAGATAATATTTTCTTATGGGTAATTTTTTAACACATATTTTTTGATCTCAATACATTGAAATGGCATTCCGCCAAGTACGATTGTAGTCAAACGAGGCGAGGTTGCTACGTGAGTTATTACGGTCATTCCCGAGAATGAGAAACAATAAAACTATCTTACTTGATAGCCACATTATTGCAGCGGATGCGAGCTAAAAGATTCCTTTGATTGTGGCAGTTATGAACTTATGAAGACGGAAAAACTATTTATTGCATCCTGTCTGCTGTATTTTCTGTGTTGTTTTAATTATTCGATATGACAAGATACCATTTATCGAGTAGGTAAGGCTTTATAGCCTATAACATATTATAGGCATGGGCTTTATAATAATATTGTCTCGCTAATTATAGGAGCAGAACACCATTAAATAATGTTTCATAATCCGGGATTGAAGTTTCTATTCTTCGAGAGCGAAGCCCTAATTTAAGGTACCATCGAAATTATTACTAACGAAGTTCGAAAACAAAATGTATGGGATTTGACATATAAGTGGCATACGAATTCGTATTATACACTTAGCGAAGCTTATATCAAATCCCATGAAACATTTTTGTTTTCGACCTCGTAGGTGATAATAGCGATAGCATCTTAAATAAGGGCCCAGCTATTTATTTATATCAGATGTCGCTGCATCTAACTTACATTTAAAGAAAATGTAAGAAGAATCTCTTCGCGATTTGCGAATCTCACGACGAATGTCGATATCAGTCAGTAGACGGTATATTTTTGTAATGTGATCGGTAAAACACGAGAACTCGAACTAGTCCTTTGACGGAGGAACAAACTAAGTTTGTGTCAACAACATTACAGGTAGTTTGCTCCTAGCAAACCTCGCACTGGAAGAAAGTACCGGTAGTAATATAGCGAGATATCTTTGTTTACTTTCTGTAAAACAAAGAAATGGCGCTAAATTACGACTGACTGGTACCGTTCTCTATAGAACAATTATTGTTCTAGTAATAGATTATTTCGACGTCTTCGAAAACTCTGCCCGAAGCAGCACATGATTTACCGCTTATGTTAAGTGAGAAAAATAATCATTTTGCATTTTATGGATGTTCCTACTATAAACGGAAACTCGCCTTTATAATATTATCTATGTTAAGAGGGTTTTTAAAGTACTAACCAATAAATATCCTGAATGTTTGGTTGTTCGCTTTTAGAGTCGTTATGCTAGTCTCTTCATCGCTCACCATATGAACGCAAATCGTATTTGGCTGCATCGCGCCTTGAATAATTTTCGTGTGAGTTTCATCCGTTATTCAGACGCAGAACTTGTATACTCCCCATGAATATTACAACACATTTGCGACTAGCTCGACTAATCTGCTTATACATGAAGTAAAATTTGGCTAATGTAGTTTAGTGTTTAATGGTAAACAGAGCACTAGGTTTCTACTAATGGCCTACCCATTAGTAGTAACCCCGTCCTGTATTTACTAGGCTTTAAGTATTATAAATGTTCCCTTAATATTCTTTAAGATGATTCCAATCCAATATCCTTAGTTCGATACAAATCAATAATCAACAAAATGTTTCAAATGGCAAAGAACTGAAGGCAGTTCTTTGCCATTTTTAATGATTTGCCATTAATTTTAATTTCCCAAAAAAATAATAAGGTCGTCGAATACAATATTGTACTTTAAAAGAAAATGTGTTATAAATTAATCTGCCTAAAACGAATTATTTGTAAAGTATTTTTATTCAATAAAAAAATATTCTCTGTCGGCAGTTGCTTACAAATGTTACCGAAAAGAGCTTATAAAGTGTTGTAAGCTTAACATTGAAGGTCGTAAATATTGGCCACCGCGAGGCAAAACCTCCGATGTTTATTACGATGAAGAATATTATGCAAATTCAACTATGAGTAACAGTAACGTTTACTGAGCGGTTAGACCCCACAGTTTTTAGAAATTAGGTACATAAAACTAAGAATACCACTAAAATGTTTTCTATTCTGTCTTCTGTTAATAGTCAAGCTTAATATTC
This sequence comes from Celastrina argiolus, assembly GCA_905187575.2. Classification (NCBI taxonomy): domain Eukaryota; kingdom Metazoa; phylum Arthropoda; class Insecta; order Lepidoptera; family Lycaenidae; genus Celastrina; species Celastrina argiolus. The sequence goes on from LR994581.1 coordinate 11,600,668, forward strand.
TAAAGCACAGGTAATTATAATTACCGATAATTATCGTTTGTGTGTTGGTGGCGAGTATAGGCTGTATAGGCAACTACCTACCTACTCCTATAAATGCTTTGGGGGAGGCTTATGCCTAGTAGTAAAATCATATAGCTGAAAAGGCTTATGTCTAGTAGTAAAATCATAAAGCTGAAAATGATGATGGTGATGACATACGGAAAATCCTTATTTGGAATTTGAAGAAAACGTTAAATGAAGAGGATCTCAAGTAAAATTATATTTAGCTACATTTTGTAATTCATAGAATTATTTCGGAATCACTAGTAGACATGTTATATCACTTTACGGTAGTGTAAATATTTTCATATGAATTTTCAACAAAATTTATCTAATAGATAATGTTTGCTAGCCGTATCATTAGATACTTTATCAAGAATCAGAAAACCATGCAAATAGTTAATATTGGATTAAAGACATGAGATAACAATATTATTCCACTTGGTGCTACAATTTAGGTCAGCGTGTGGTGTCCAAAGAGGTTATTGCTTCTGCATTCTGCAGAATTCTTAATGCTAAAACAATTTTAGAGCTGTTTGTTTTAATACAAAATAATTCCACAGATAGATGTTCATTCCAAAACGTAATGCACAAAATGTTAGATGGAGTAGTGAATAAAGCACAGCGCAGTTAGGAATTAAAATGGCTTACACGATTTTAATGAGATGCTGAGAAGGCACTACTTCAGACGTAAAGTAACAAGAACGAGCGGAGACTTTTTCTAATGAGACGACTAACAAGAAAAATTCATTAAAAACTTACCTAATTTAATATTTCTCATAGTAATATAGACTGGCTGGCCTAGTTAGGGAGCGCGTACCTAACCACTCACTTGTTTGGCATACTTTTTAACCGATTTTAAAAAAGGTGGTTCTTTGTTTGATCTGCTTATTCTCATGTTGATCTCATGTTGTAGAATGTTCGAAGAGTGTACATCCTGAGGATACTCCGGGGTCGGAGCGAAAGTTTTGTAACCTGCATGGTGGTGAGAGACTTTGCACGATCGTGTTAACATTGTTGTTTGTGTGGTGGTTGTGTTTTCACGTTATTGCTTGCGAGTGTACGCATAAGCAGTGTGGGAAGGATGCCGGGGCTTTGAACGCACGCCTATGCGTACGTTTAAAGTTATTGCAGGTTGTGGTAATAATTTTACGCGGGATATTGCTGAACATACTTAAATTTTAAAAAGCAGTCTCTCTGTTTGACATGTGTGTTTTCTCTACTACTATTTTCTCAAGAACGACTCACCCACGTTTTGGAAGGTGTATCGAGACGTTAAATATTTGTAAAGTATATCTTAGTTAAAAATGTCGTGGTACATTAAATATGTAACTCAATATAAAGCAAATGCACAGTACTCACTGTATAGTGATAGTGGCGGACGGCGGACGGGTAAACGAATCAAAGAGCTAGAGTCAGTTGGAGTACATTAGTACGATGTGTCACGTATGATCTTATCGCCGCTTACCCCAGCCCGCCTCGAGCACTCGCTGCTCCCGGATTACGTACGGATTTAATCTTCATCTAAGTACTTATTAGCAGCATAATTTTATTAGGATTCCGTAACCTAAGACTCTGCTGTCCAACCGTCCGTCTGTCTGTGAACCGTGGTAGATAGTTTCTTTCACGGTTTTTCACAGATGTATTTCAAGACTTTCCGCTCTTATCACAAGTACTAAAAACAAAATAAAAATATTTTTTGCGTTTTGTAAGGAATCCTTTTTGTTCATTAGGCGATATAACCTGTCTATCTTCTTGACTGTTAACCAATTCAATATAGCAAAATTGGTCCTAGGGCAGCATCTACAGCAGAGGAAATTAGCAACGTTAACCCCAGTCGTATCGTTTGGTTGATGAGTAGCATAGAGCTAGAGACGGTACTGTACGTGCACTGTCATATTTTCAAATTACAAATGTAAACTTTTCATAAAAAACATGACGTTTTGACTATGCGCCTGTCTTAGAGAAAATAGCCTTAGACCTCCTATGTGAGGGTATGTCACTAGTATTCGGCCGTAAGGCTCAAGTTGAAACACACATAGGCGAGAGTTGAAGCGTCGGGTCGCAGCGAATTATTTTCAACAAAAAAACGCGCGGTGACGCGCGTCAATATTTCGTCGCTAGGGCATTAGCCGGCGTCGGACGAGTCATAGCGTCCGAGTAACGCCCGTTGACGCCAGAAACCGCACTTCACCAGAAAATATTAAGTAATTATCGCGGGCATTGAGCGCGGCGACCGAATCAGAAAATTCCGTAACGAAAATAAAACCTAACACTGCCTACCATGTTGCTCGGCCGAGCGAAACGTGTATGTATATTATGGTACGTCGTCGCACCGCGTCGTATACTACCATATTTTCATGATTATGTGTACCTATTAAGATAATTAATTTTAATATACAAATAAATCAGCTAGAGCAGAATTTGCTATGGGCGAATAAACACGACGCATCAGGTCGCTTCGAGGGTCGGTGTGAGTTGAGCCTAGGAGTATTTTAAAATACAAAACTACTAAAACTAGCTTAGAAATAATGTTGATTTTTTGTTGACTTGCAGGTGGCTCTACATACAGTACAGTGTACACTCGTTCCCGTGGCCCGTGATTGATGAACAAAGTTAAATAGATTTCACGGAAAGTCACGTAACACATCACTTATTTCATTGTATTTTCACTGTGAATATATTTTTACGACAGTATGAGATATTAGAATAATATGTTTCATATTATTCTGGTTTTATTTTCTTTCCCTTTTTGATACGTAGTAGGGTAGCACATTGGTTGGGTATTTTAATATAATGAGAGGAACTAGGACCGAAATTTGGCCATAATTCAATTTTAAAATTTGTATAGCTCACTTTTTTATAAGTTTTATAAATGTCAAAAAATCAATGAAATACAGCAATATATCTTCTTATATATTTACTATTAACAATCAAAATTTAAAAACATATATTTTGTACTCGATAGTAGATATGAAGTAATCAAGCTCATTTCAGCTCATTGATCTTTACATCCTTTTCATCTTCTATATTTCCAGAGTGACAATTAACAAATTAATATAATATAATCTCACTTGTTTTAAAATTAAATTATAACCGGCCAGTGCGAACAGCTAAAAAAAGTTTTAATTACGTAGGTAAGTATATATAAAATATGCAAAATATTATGTAATACGATTAGCCGATTATTATCATCAATAACAATGACTGTTAACTGATATTGATTATTATAATAATAAAGTAACATAAATTATAAAAAATCATGACACAATATGTTTTATGTAAAATTGTTGATTAAAATCATTGATGAATTGATATTAAACTAACACCTACTTAACGATACGTATTAAGATGTTATCACATTATAATATTCAAATAGAATATCGATGGACATAGGCGAAAGTATAGTAGTACAAATTAAAAAAGGCAAAAAAGGGTTCTGCGAATCACACACTGAGGCCGTTAAACAGTACGCCTCGACGTGTACACAAATGTAACGAAACTACGCCTTTCAATTTAAGGCGACCTCCTGCTCGAGCACCAACGCGTTCAACCACTGCGCTACGGACGTCGTCAAATAAATAAATTGACGAAAGTATGACGCGCGGAGTCGTAACTACTAACTTGATTAACGATTCGAGCCAATAAATAATGAGACTGTAGAATAATTCCATTACTATGTATATATAACAGAAATCACGCCATATGGTCCATAATTATGTAGAGTTATATTAATAACTCTACATAATTATGGACCATATGGCGTGATTTCTGTTATGATTATTTTATTAATAGGGCATGAAAGTACTTCGCTACGTAGCTGTTAACCTTTTATCTCTGCTTTTGTATTATATCACATGCATGTTTTGCGCTTGGAGCTCCGCGTGTATTGGTCAGATAAGTTTTGCGAATTCTGTGTGTGTAAATGTAAATAGACTTGAAAAATTGTAATTTTGTAATGTAACAAACATATTATAAAAATATGAACGGGCCCTTAGAACAATCTTCGGATTTAGTTGCGACTGTGGCATACATATATTGTTATCATGAATTCCTATAAAACGGTCATTCTCTTAAGTTTGCCGTATGTTATTTTTAGCAACTTTATATTTTAGTAAAATTCTTATTAGTATCACTTACGAGTAGTGTAACAAAACTTGCAAACTGTTTTTATCATTAACTAGGCTGTCTGATTTCTGGCTATGAATATTATTTACCAAAAATCTGAAGATGAAGTTTAGTTTTTCATTGAGGCCGTTGATCTCGTTCCCGACAGCTGATCGACTTGTAGAATATCTTCAGTTTCCTAAACCAGCTGATTTTAACTCATCATATGAAAAGATGAGATCTTGAGAAGCCTCAGCGGCGACGATTCGTTTAATTACTAGTAACTAAATTTATTGCCTATACATGCCTATTTACGTAAGCAGTAACTGAACCTTAAATTATATTCTTACTTACGGAAGTCGTTTATGAAACGAGGAACTGTTCTTCTTGAACATACCTCGTTCCGTGGTGGTTACAAACAGACAAGTGTTTACTTATTATGATGAGATAGGACATTGATATTGACCTCCAGTGTCGCGCGATTTCTCTGCTCTATCTTTATTGGTCCCAGCCTATATATAAGTGATAAGTAATTTCTTACAAGTCCTTAGTGCTAACGGGACCGGGGGAGGAATAAAATTGACCACACTGCCATATGTGAGGACTGGAGCAAGCTGTTTATTGATCGAGGTAAGTGAAAATTAATTACGAATACTTTGAAGATTTGTGAAGTAATTCAAAAATAGATTCTATAGTAGGTGATTGGAACTCAAAAGTTATCAGTGAGAACGAAAAACAATTTAAGTCGGGTTTTCTGTCGTAGTTGCTATCCGAAAATATATCGCACTATTGTCACAAAAAAGAAAGTCAAAAAGTGAAATATATTTAAAAATAAGAACACTTGTTCTAAATATGAGTGCTTATATTTTTTGTCTCTTACAGGTGTAATGATGCATAAGAGGATGATAATATTGCCAATATTGGTTCTCTCGTCAGTATTATTTTGTATGGCCGCGGATATTATTGTGGATAACGCTGACGATAAATGTAGAAGTTTAACTTCGTGCTCGTCTTGTCTGGACAAGGCCGAGTGCACCTGGTGCGTCACCAAAAGTCTGTGCACCAAAAATATGTGCGGCAACGACAACATCATATTTCCCAAAAACATCGACGCACTCATGTCGGGAAAAAGCTTCTGCCCCCGACTCGTAAATCCGAAACAAGATTTAACCTACAAGAGCGGCAAAAAAGAAATAATAACGTTGAAGATAACTCAGATATACCTGTACATGGCTTTCACTCCGTGGAAATGTAAAATAAATTTAAACGGAAAAGAGACAATACATCCGGCCGTGCTGATAGCAGATACTGTGTATTGTGAATCGGTAGAATTGAGGAACGAATCGGAAAATCCTTTTACAGAAGGCAGCGTTACGGCGTTGTGGGATTACAATAAGGCTTTTGATGGATCGCAGCGGCTTAAAGTTTGCCGATGCGATCTGGAGCCCACATGTGTCGCTTGTAAATAATATGTTGACTAAATAAACAGGTATTTATTGTTGCTAATACGAGAACATTTTATTAATTTTATTACCTAATTACAATTAAATAACTCAATATTATAACGTATAATATATACAAATATATTACTTTAAACAAATTTACGTATCGAGTAAACCATAAAATTTGGTTATTTAGAATGCTTTATAACAATTTAACTTAAAAAATGTACAAAAGTGGAAAAACTTTTTCAATCTGCTTTATCCACCCATTTCATTTATGTACCAATGTTTAATAGCTCTGAATTTTAAATTTACCAATATAATATATACAAATATATTACTTTAAACAAATTTACGTATTGAGTAAACCATACAATTTGGTTATTTAGAATGCTTTATGACAACATTATTTACACGACCGAAATATGAAATATTTAACTTAAAAAATGTACAAAGTGGAAATTTTTTTTCAATCCGATTTATCCACCCATTTCATTTACAGTAGTACATAAAAGAGTAGAAATTAAATGAGGTCGCTAGCATCGCTTACATGGCGTTATTGATACTTTATACTTTTTATAAAATATATATAATATTTTATTAGATGAAAAAGCGATATGTTTAAAGCGAATATATTTATTAGCTTACACATTCTATGTAGATCAAAATCATTGAGTTTTTAGGAAAGCCTCATTTGCATACTGTTTTTAGGTCTACAATATGCCAATTTTGCAATACGGAAGAAAATGTAATTAGGAAAAAAACTTATTTGACTAGCGAAAAGTGTTGTAGAACCTAAAATAATTATATACTAATAATTATATATAAGTGTAGAATACTATAGACGTTGAACACATTTTTGTATAATAATGAGGAAAATTATTATGATAAAACACATTTGTAAATAAGTAAGATTTTTATTTTACATTGATCAAACAAAGTTAAATCCAAATATTCTTCCTCTTCGTTAGCTATCTTCATTTATTTCAATATTTTGGGCTGACGATGTACTGGCTCCCACATTTACGTCATCCAACATTAGCTCATCCTCGTATTCATCATCACTGCTACTGCTGTCTTCACCAATCTGGATAACAAAACTATCCATATCATCGTAAAGGGTTCTTCCACGCTTATAATATTCTTTTTCAATTTTTTGACGTGATTAGTGATTACAGCAATTCTTCCAGTCTTGGGATGTTTTTCATTGAATGCTGCAATAGTCAGCGCTTGAATGTCTTTTGCGCCAACATTTTGTGCGGCAACCTATAAATATATCAAAAGGTTAAGTACGCAAGATACGGAAAGTAAGAAAAGGGAAATGGTTTATATTTTAAGTTAAGTTATAAAATATATCACTATAATATTCATTTCGCTGTTTACCTACTTAGATTTTTTTAGAAAAAAAAATTTGAACACATTTTTTTTTCTACAACCATAATAATAACAAAATATGTACACCTTTTGTTTAGCTAGTGCCCATATCATTTGTATGGGATTCAGGTCACAGTGATATGGTGGAAGTCTTAATACTGTATGACCAAACTCCGCTAGAATTTCGTCGACTTCAAATATCGGTTCCGGTTTATATTTTCTTACTAATGTCAGTAGAGATGGCTTTCTCAAACTTGCATCATATGTAATATTGTTTTCAGTAAGCCATAGCTTAATTTCTCCTACTTTACTGGCAGATGTTGGAGCTTTATTTTTTACAATAATGTGGTAGGGTGCGTTATCCATCACAATTATTGATGGGTTCACAATATTTGGGATAAGTTTTTCAATAACCCATTTCGTAAAATTGGTTCGATTCATTTCAGAATGATAATCTTCTTGCTTATTTGTACCGCTAAATACTAAAAGAGCATTAGGCACAAAGCCTTTCTCGTTTCCTGCATTTACAATGATATATCTCTTGCCTTTGGAAATTTCAGTATATACACCTTCAGTTTGTATAGATTGGCAACACTTTTTAATCTTATAATTTGAATCCATATGTCATGAATAAATTAATAAAAAAAAAAATATATAATTTGAATGAATTTAACTTTCATCAATATATATTACATATTTTTGTAATTCTTCAGGCAAATTGCGGTTTTTCGTAATTTCATGTAGGTATCGTTCTTTTTTATGAGCTATTATAGGCTTTTCCATCAATAGCTGCCTGTTGGACTGGCACTTTTTAAAAGTAAATCCAATTTTTTTTAGTAGTTTACTCAAATTTTCTCTACTACCATTATAATCAATATCCTGTTTCAATTGCGCCAGTAGTTTGCCAACTGTAGGTGCCTCCTTTCTAACAGTGTAAAAAAACTGAATTTTTTGGCGAATCGCACATTATATCGACGGTCCCTACGTATAAAGCGACATGTCAAAAGTAGTGGTTTTCAGGAGAGCGTTTTAAAGATTCAAACATGATTCAAACTCTTCTGTAGAATTATCATAAAACATAAACACAATATTTTTTGTTGATCTGTAAAGCTTAATGTAGGCTGTTTTTAAATATGTAACACAATTTGAAATATTTACAATATTTTCGTCAAAATTGCAAGATGACCGTTTTTACGCTGACTATTTAAGGCTGCTCTTAACGTTTATGTCATACATGTCCGTTTTCACTTTGAAACAATAAAAACATTATATTAAGCCCTAAATTCATTCTGCTTTTTAAAAATGATTAGTATTGTCATAATTTATAAATTTATAAAATATAATAAATAAAAATTCTGGCTCTCTATAAAAAAAACCAAAAAACATGGGACATATCTTTTTATACGCTGTTAATATAAGTCGTTTTTTGTATGTTATAATGCAACGTATAAAAGGATATGTTATTTTTATAAGTATAGGTCCATAATGTACAATACTAATAAAACTTGATTATTAGCTGTATTAAACAGTTTAATCGTAAAAAGTCTACACATTTTTGTATATTTTTTTTAAATTAACATTGTAAATTTAAACAGAATCACTTTTATTTGTAGGTTTATGTTTATATAGTAAATATTAGTAATATAATAACAGTAATAATTCCATTTTCACTACAGGAAAAAAATATACAAATACTTCTAAATATAAAAAATAAAGTAACACTACTAAAGTTTTCAGTCTGAACTCTTCTACTAATTAATTATATTAATCATCGCAAATAACAGCCGTACGTTTTAACTAGGGTTTAATATTTACATAATTAATAAAACATTTGGGAGTTAGTAATTAGCATTAGTGTACAGTGGGAAGCTTGGCCTGTCTATGAATACCTAAAAGACCAAATTAATGACAAATGCAGACAAAATACCTATTATAGCAAATGACACATCGGTGGAGTATTTTAATGAATACACGTTTTTTTTATTAAAGTTAGATACAATTTAGTTTACGATAATTTTCTTCAAATAAATCGTATTTGAATTACACGTCTAGTTAATATGCAAAAAAAATTAACTCTCTTTTAAGGAAATATTATATGTAAATAACAACAAGTATGTGACATGTATGTGTTTGCGCGAAATGGCGCGCAATTTCAAATGCGGTACAAGATCGTAAGTCATACATCTACCACAGTAAAATATATAAAATTCTCAACTTGTCTTCATTTACATCTTTATTATCCATTAAACTACTTGTGATAGAAAAAAAATAATTATGTAGAAATATGCGTCTCAATAAATGGATTTATATGGTTCAATAAAAAAAAATTGCGATTTTGGACTTGACTTTTTATACGTAGGGACCGTCGATATATAGGTCGACCTTTTCTGTGTTTGGAAGGAGTTGATAACTTTCCGTTACTTTCAAAGCCTTCCATTGCAATTCTCCTTACTGTACCTTACTATATCAGTAAGATACACCTATAAAATAATAGATAATAAATTAGGTATAACTATACCGCATGACAACAATAAAAGGCTTGCATGTATTTGCCTTCTTTAATCACAAACAAAACACAAAAAAACACTTTAATGAAAAAAACACCATAACAATATTAACAATATTTATTATTATTGTCTTTTGAATTCGAATTATACATGAAAAAACAATAACAAACTACAAATTACCATTATGTATTTCAATTTTATGCACCGACAATATAATTATTATGTATTCATCAAAATTAATATGCTCAAGATTTTTAATTACGCTATATAATTTGCTGTCGTAAACATTTTGTTTACAAAAATTATAACCTGAAAAACTTTTAAATATTTGCCATAAAACTAAATTTTACTTAGAAGCGAACCTAAATTAATTTGTATATTACGTATTGTTACATTTTCTAATAAGTTATATACGTTCTTACCAGTATATTCAGCTGTACGTTTATAAATATCCTCTAAACTAGTAAATAGTCTTCCAGCTTCTTATTCGAGTAAGCACCGCTTAAATACTTTATAAATAATATTGCGCGCACCACTCCGAAGCGTCTTATTCATCATTAAGCCTGTGTTTGCAAAAAGAAAAGTACTAAACGTCTGGAAGCAACGAAAATTTTAACTTTTGTTGAAACAGAAAAGCAGATTGTAGAATTTTACTCGCATTTGACAACTTTGACAAGTTGAAAAATGTTGCCCGGTCGTGAAAAAATTTAGTTCCGATTTAATTAATTTCTACTCTTTTATGTCAGACTATAATATGTACCAATGTTTAATAGCTCTGAATTTTAAATTTACCAATCGCCAAATGTACTGAGAAATATACTCAACAAAATATTTTATTTTATGCAGCTTGAGCTACCACTTCCAAATATATATTAATTTATTTACCTACAAGATGTTGCCCGTTACTTCATGCACGGCAGGATCCAACAGAAACCGTGTATTTTTAAGCAATAAAAAGCTTTAGTAAGTATTAGGGCAATTTAGCCTTTCTTCATGGTCTATATTCACTCTATTATTTTCAGAGCCTATTCAATTTCCTCTTTATAATAATATTATCTACTTATACTAATAGTATAAAGAGGAAATATTTGATTATGGGAAACATAAATAGTAGGCAAATAAAATAATATAATGTTTATGTAAGCTTCAGCAATACAATAGTTATCAATTAACACTGGCTCACTAATCACTAAAGTTGTTTGCGACAAACAAAGGAGACAAAGTCGAAACTTTCCATGGTATGTAAAGAGGTAAAGGTAGTTTGGACAGCAAATACTCTAACAGCTCACGTACCTTTAGTGAAACTTAACATAAGTTTTACTTAAAGTTGTACCTTTAGTACAACTTTAAAGTTTAAGTGAGAGGAAATTATATAGTAAAGAAGCATAGGATTAATAGTTTTGCACGGACTTAATTATCAATTGGTGCCGCAAAGCTTCATTAAATCTGGGGGCACGGTCGTGCCCCCGTCAAGACGAGCCAAGCGAAGCGCAAGGGCACTACCTACCTTTTCTCGAAAGGTTTCGTAGTCTCGAAAGGTGGCGTCGGCAGGCGTCACGGCGCTGGGCGTCGGCAGGCGTCGGCAGGCGTCACGGCGCTGGGCGTCGTGGCGCTGGGCGTCGGCAGGCGTCACAGCGCTGGGCGTCGGCAGGCGTAGGGGCGCTTGGCGTCACGGCGCTGGGCGTCTGCAGGAGTCGCGGCGCTGGACGTCGGCAGGCGTCGCGGCGCTTGGCGTCGCGGCGCTGGGCGTCGCGGCGCTGGGCGTCGCGGGACTGGACGTCGGTAGGCGTCCCGGCGCTCGGCGTCGCGGCGCTGGGCGTCGGTAGGCGTCGCGGCGCTGGGCGTTGGCAGGCGTCGCGGCACTCGGCGTCGCGGCGCTGGGCGTCGGCAGGCGTCGCGACGTTAGGCGTCGGCAGGCGTCGTGGCGCTGGGCGTCGGCAGGCGTCGCGGCGCTTGGCGTCGCGGCGCTGGGCGTCGGTAGGCGTCCCGGCGCTCGGCGTCGCGGCGCTGGGCGTCGGTGGGCGTCGCAGCGCTTGGCATCGCGGCGCTGGGCGTCAGCAGGCGTCGCGGCGCTGGGCGTCGGCAGGCGTTTCGGCGCTCGGCGTCGCGGCGCTGGGCGTCGGCAGGCGTCGCGGCGCTGGGCGTCGGCAGGCGTCGCGGCGCTGGGCGTCGCGGCGCTGGGCGTCGGTAGGTGTCGGCAGGCGTCGCGGCGCTCGGCGTCGCGGTGCTCGGCGTCGCGGTGCTGGGCGTCAGCAGGCGTCGCGGCGGTAGGCGTCGTGGCGCTGGGCGTCGGTAGGCGTCGCGGCGCTGGGCGTCGGCAGGCGTCGCGGTGCTTGGCGTCGCGGCGCTGGGCGTCGGCAGGCATCGCGGCGCTGGGCGTTGGCAGGCGTCGCGGCACTTGGCGTCGCGGCGCTGGGCGTCGGTAGGCGTCCCGGCGCTCGGCGTCGCGGCACTGGGCGTCGGTAGGCGTCGCGGCGCTGGGCGTCGGCAGGCGTCGCGGCGCTGGGCGTCGGTAGGCGTCCCAGCGCTCGGCAGGCGTCACGGCGCTGGGCGTCGTGGCGCTGGGCGTCGTGGCGCTGGGCGTCGGTAGGCGTCGCGGCGCTCGGCGTCGCGGCTCTGAGTGTCGGCAGGCGTCGCGGCCTACAAAAAAGTCCGCGATGGTATATACGTTTATCTTTTAGGGATAACCCACATTAACCATTTTTATTGTTTACTTTTTACGTGAAAAAATGGCTTATTTACGAAGCTATTTTAAGCAATACGGCATTAATCCTTATCGAATTAAGTACCTTAAATACAGTGTGCAATTAATATAGATCAATTTTGTTCCTTACAGCATGTAAATTAAACAAATATCGGAGATATTACAAATTTAAAATTTGCGTTTGCGGCGGGCGGTACCGGCCGGACGGGGCAGTGCGGGGAGGCATGCCTATAAATAGCGCGTCGGAGGCCGCGGTTCTTACTGGCCAGCCACCACCTACCAGCAAGTCAACTCTCCTGCCCCGCCTACCTGAGCTCACCGCTCCTGTCGCTGGCAGCCTCCGCTAGGCCTTCCCCGGGGCTACCGGGGATCTCACCGGTGGACCGCCGGGGGCGGTACAGGGAAAGCGGAGCAGGATTAGAGACGCTCGCTATTGAGGACGACGCGCCCAACAAGAGCCCAGAAAAGGCTCGACCAAGATACCGTCTCATCTTAGTGAGACGCGGAAGATCCCTCGGTGAAGGGGCATAGCCCCGATACCGAAAAACCATACCCAGAAAGGGTTTGAGAGAATACTCCACGGACGGTTCTCCCTATCATATCGCAATCGGACGCGTTTATTATCGGAGCTCTCTGACATAGGCATATATATTTTATGCCCGTGCAAAGTCGGAGCGGGCCGCTATGTTTTTATATACAACGTTCATAGTTTTTCTGTAGTGTATTTAATTTAGTATCAGCATTGCACCCGTGCGAAGCCGGGGCGGGTCGCTAGTTAAAATATATTCCTGGTTGTATCGAAGGTTTCAATGTTATCGCTTGTATTACAAATGAAATTGGCAAATACTACAAAGAGTATCTAAATCAACATGAAACGTAAATACAGTACCCGGCTACTTACATTTAATAATTCAGCGAATATGAATCCAGGTACCTGAGCACTTCATTGTAGATTGTAGAGTTAACCGGATTGGGAGCGTGTAATATTTGAGAGTAAACAAGGGATGAGCCCGTAATATGGTTTACTGATGGTTGTGCTTGGGATATCAAGCGGGGCTTAAACCGCTGTTTGCTATATCTATCTTGTACGTGCTGAGAATTCTTTCTTTACTTTTTCCTTTAATAGTTGAGGAACTTTGTCGTTAATTTCACTGTGAATATGTAGAGGAGTGCCTCTTTTGTATACTGTCGGAGAGTATTAAGTATGTTTTATTTCCTCAGTTAGCTTGACTGGATTTTGTTACGCTTGCGACTAAAAAAATATACTGCCGAACTGCCTCCTCTTTTTTAAGTCGGTTAAAGAACAAAATATTTATTTATACATTTTACGATTAAAACGTTAGATAAGATTAAAACGTTTATAGTGTAGATACAAATGATAAAATGCTTTCTCCGAAATAATTAACGGATCAAAATCATTCAAAATCTAACCGATGGTCGTCTATACCTGTAGACCTGACTCTTGGAAGGTGTGTTCTATCTACACTAATATAACGACTTAACTCATAAAGTACTAGACCGATTTTAATTAAAAAATAACTTTTTTCATTAGAAAGCTACATTACTATCACTAAGTAACATAGGCTATATAAAAATCAATTGCTGTTCATTAGTCTCGCTAAAACTCGAGATCAGCTGAACCGATTCGGCTATTTTTGGTCTTGAAATATTCGTGGCAGTCCCGGGAAGGTTTACACAATTTCCATGCTCAACGAAGTGGGCACGGGTCAGCTTGTTTATGATAAAGACTAATTTACAAAATTCTACTCCTAATTAAAAATGTATCATGTTGGGGTTGAGATTTTTACATTTTGGTTACTGAGCCCTAAAACATTTAATATAGCTTACCTACAGAGAATTTGCAGTAGGTAGAGTTACTTTAAATGATTTATTAACGCATGAAAATCGCATTAACATTAAAATTGATTTGTTTTAGTACAAAACTGGTTGCAGTAAATGTTAGGAGATTTCCGTTCTAAAATAAATAGTTTTTGTAGGGCGGAGACCTGCTACTGACATTAAATAAATAACTCATAGTTTAATTACTCGCTTGTATGACGTCGAGCTTTTAACAAGAAATTAATTTATTTTTGTATGACAAGTAAAACAGTTGATGAAAAAAATTATATCGAATATTAAAACAACAGTAATGCCGCGGGAACCGTACCAACGCCTTAGGCGCCCATTAGACGCTCAGTCAATTCCATCAATAATAAATCATGTTTGATTGTTTGTGCCTGACCGAATAAAATATCGACTTTAAAGTTATTCCGACTGATGACGATCAGTCATGACAGTCAGATCATGACTGACGAGTCAAACCGTCATCGCATTATACTATAGGCTACTGACTGACCCTTGCCTAGAAAATGAAATTTCACTTACGTATAGTAATACGTATCAGTAGATAATATGATAATATTGGTACAAAGGCATGCACTTAGGCATGGACTAACAAGATTTTTCAAAATTTTGCCCCCAAAGGTTCACGTAGGTGAGGCCGTGGGCAAAATCTGGTTTATATTTATTATTATGTGCTATAGAGATTCCAAAGTTAAATTGTATTATAATAGGATTATATAGAGCAGATAGACATATAAATATATTTTATGAACAAATTATAAAAGTTCTTGATAGATTAAATGCAAAAAGCAATAATAAATACACAGTACTATTAGGAGGAGATTTTAACATAAACGTTTTAAATAAAAATAAACAAACAAAAGAGCTTATAAGCTTGATGGCTTCATATAATCTCAAACAAACCATTAAAGAACCCACAAGAGTTACTAATAATAGCTCTACTTGCATAGATTTATTATTTACTAACTATGAACCTATTATAAAAAAATCCTGCGTTAAAGATTATGGCCTCTCCGATCATAAAGCATTAAGTATAAAAATAAATAATATAGGATTAGAACAAAATAATAACAAGCCTTGGCGTATAAAAAAAAGGATTTTCACGATGAATAAAATGAATTCATTTAAAAATGCACTAAACGAAATAGAATGGGAAAATATAATAAATGAAAACCTAGATTTAGATCAAAATTACAATTCCTTTAGCTCAACTTTAAACCAAATACTAAATAAATATATACCAATAAAAGAAGTAAAAATAAAAATTAAACCTAACAAGACGTGGCTAACAAAAGGTTTAAAGAAGTCGTGCACACACAAAAGAATATTAAAAACTATAGTCAACGAAACAAAAAATGATGTCATAAATAAATATTATAAAAAATATAGTCAAACTCTAAAGCGAAGTATAAAACTTTCAAAAAAATTAAATTATATAAAACAAATGGAAAACTCTGACAATAAAACTAAAACTATGTGGCGCATCATCAACCAAAAAACGGGTAGAACTAAAATAAGAACAGATACACGTAAAAACATTTCACTAAAACTAAATAATGAAACTGTAGAATGTCCTGATACCATCGCAAACACTTTTAACGATTACTTCGCTACAGTCGGAATAAACTGTGGTGTAGTATGTATTAGATAGTATAATAAAGGATGTATTAGGTTAAATGAGTCAGTAATAAACGTAACTTCAATCGGGAATGTCTCTTTTAATGTCCCATCCTCATATGGCGACCCTGCAAGTCGAGCCGCGACGGTTCACTTTACAATAGCGCCGCGCCGCGAATTCCGCGTATAGAAAATGGACTTTGTTGTAAAATATATTGTGATAATATGTAAAATATATTTGTTTTAAAATGGGCAAACAACAATCGAAAGAAGAAGTCATAATAGCCCAAAATGCCGCGGGTGGTGTAAATTCTGCCGATGTAGAATTAATTCACAAAAACTTAAACGGTAACAACACCATTTTGACTGTGATATTGGTGATTCTGGTGTTGCTGGTAGCTGCTGGACTTTATGTGATATACAAGAAGTGCCACATCCAATGGATTAGACAAGAGCTGGCGAGGAGTGCATTTCGGAGGTCAGGAGCCAGGCGCCACGGCAGAGCGGACGAGCCCAAGGAGGTCGGAGTGTGACGAGGCTGCAGGCGCAGGGTGTCACCGAGCAGAGCCACCACAGAGGTCACAAGATTACGATGAAAAACTTTTGGACTACGTAACTCTAATTAGGGTATCATTTTTCGTAAACGTTTTTTTTTTTTTATTATTTTCTTTTTTAAAATGATTGTTCATATTAAGTTAAATTAAATATTAATATGTAATATTATAATATACCTATAGTTTATGCTTAGTTAAGAATATATCTCTAAAACATAATTTTTTTTTTGATAAATGGAAATCATTAACATATGTGATGAAATAAAAAGCATTAGAGTAAATTTGGTTAAGCTCAGTAAAGAAAAAAGAACAAAGGTATTGTTAAATAGTAAGTTGCGACAGGCTCAGGTTCTAT
This sequence comes from Celastrina argiolus, assembly GCA_905187575.2. NCBI lineage: Eukaryota > Metazoa > Arthropoda > Insecta > Lepidoptera > Lycaenidae > Celastrina > Celastrina argiolus. The sequence goes on from LR994581.1 coordinate 11,617,230, forward strand.
ATAATGAGTATATTTTAAAACGTAAAGAGTTAGATTTAAGTATTAGTAAAGGTGATATTGAACAGAATGAAATTTTAAAATTTTTAAACATTTGTGAGGAAATCGAGAGAAATTATAAACACATTGTTGGCTTTTGTACATCGAACATTAATACGGTAACCATGGCTGAGTTTGACGTGAAAACGGCCGCATCTCTTCTCCCTGCAATGACAGGAGATGAAGATGTCACCAAAAAATTAATTGATGCACTAGAATTTTATAGACAGACTTTAAATGATAATCAGGAGCAGTTATTAATTAATTTTATATTAAAAACACGATTATCCGAAAGCGCTAAATTGCGACTCAGTTCGAGTTATAAAACATGTTCTGAACTTATTTCGGACATGAAAAAACATCTTCTCACTAAACAGTCAGCGACTGCGCTACAGGTAGAGATGATGAAAACTCGTCAAGGTTATAATACTATCGAGGAATTCGGTAAAAAATTGGAAGATATTTTTGTTAAGTTGACAATTTCTCAAGCTGGAAGTGACGAGAAAGCTTATCAAATATTGCGTCCATTAAATGAAAAATTGGCGATAAAAAGATTTACCGAAGGCTTGAGAAACAGTCGACTTAGCACCATTTTAGCGGCCCGAGATTACACGCAGTTAAAGGATGTAATCGGAGCAGCAAAGGACGAGGAGTGCTCTCGAGCGGCCGAGCCCAGCGCCGTGGACCAGGGGGTTGGTTCTATCTGCATGAGCCAACACAATAGAGGTAAGTTTTTAAACTTCTATAGGCAGCGAGGTTCACACTACGCTCGAGGCCGGGGGCGAGCACGAAATATGACGCCACCGCGGGCAAATCAGTGGCAAGGGACAGTAAGGCCTCCTCGGCGAGGCTCTAGACCCATGTCTTCTCATAGAGGTCGAGGTTTTAATGTACAGGGCAAGGAGTATTATAAGCCAACCCAGTTTTTTCGAGGTTAATAATAATTATAGGGGTAGCTGTAGTAATAATATAATATTAGCTAATAATTTTGATAATTCTGTAGACTTAGTTGTAAAAGGTCATACATATAGATGGCTGGTTGACACCGGAGCATCGTTGTCAGCAGTAAAATTTGAAACTTTAAAATACTTGAACATTCCCATGCATAAAGAAAACATAAGCGTAAATGGAATCGGCGGACAATTGCAAAGCGAGGGATATGCTTACATTCCGCTTACAATATGTGGGAATGAAATATTACACAAGTTTTATGTTTTAAGGAATTTACCGTGTTTACAGAATGGCATTATCGGCCAAGACTTTTTAATTAAGTATAATTGTATTTTAAATTACGAATATAATACGTTATCATTAACTATATTGGGCAATCAATTGAGAGTTAATTTAAGAATGGGAAAACTAGGTTTTAATAACTTTATATCAGTGCCTGCTAGATGTGAAAAAATATTTAAAATAAGAGTGAGTCAGAATGATGAATGTGTGGTATTGCCAGAGGAATTATGCGAGGGAATATTTGTAGGAGGAAGTATCTGTAGGCCTAATCAAGGACATATTTTTGTCCAAATTTTAAATACACGGGACGAGTCGGTTAATCTCAGTTATTTTAAGCCAAACATTCACAATTTATCGGAATATGAAATATGCTCTTTCAATAAACAAAATAATTTAGACGAAAAAAGAGTTAAAGAATTATTATCGCTACTTAATTTAAATCATTTAAACCTAGAAGAAAGTAAATCAATTAAAAATATTTGTACAAAATTTTCAGACGTGTTTTTTATTCCTGGTGATAATTTAGGAACATGTAATCTGTACGAGCAAAATATTCAATTGAAACCAAACACTGAACCGATTTATACAAAACAATATAGATTACCGTATTCACAGCGAGATGAAATTGAAAATCAAGTCAAAAATATGTTAAAAAATAATATAATAGAGCCGGCAAGCTCTGAATGGAGTAGTCCGATTCTTTTAGTTCCTAAACAATCGGTAAATAACACGAATAAAAAGTGGCGGCTTGTCATTGATTTTCGTAATTTAAATAAATGCATTTTAAATGATAAATTTCCCCTACCAAATATTACGGATATACTTGATTCCCTATCCGGTTCCATATATTTCACACAGTTAGATTTGACACAAGGATATTTTCAGGCAAAATTAAATTCAAACAGTAGAAAATATACGGCCTTCACGACACCGTCGGGACAGTATCAAATGACTCGTATGCCGATGGGGCTAAAGACGAGTCCAAGTGCCTTTTCTCGAATGATGACTGTTGCCATGGCGGGTCTCAATTACGATAAATGTTTTATATATTTGGATAATTTAGTATGTTTTGGTCGTAGTTTAGACATTCATAACAAAAACTTAATTGATATTTTAACTAGATTACGCAAAGTAAACCTTAAATTAAACCCAGAAAAGTGTGATTTTTTGCGTAAAGAAATCTTATATCTTGGCCACATTGTGTCAGCAAATGGTATCAGTCCCGATCCAGACAAAATTAAGGTTCTTAAAGAATACCCCAAACCGAAAAATTCTGATGAAGTTAAGCGTTTTGTTGCGTTTGCAAATTACTATCGTAAATTTATTTCTCATTTTGCTAAAATTTGTTTACCATTGAATAATTTATGTCGTAAAAATATTACTTTTAAATGGGATAGTGATTGTCAAATTGCTTTTGATTCTTTAAAACATTCGCTTACACATCCGCCGTTATTACAATACCCAAATTTTAGTCCTAAAAATAAATTTGTTTTAAAAACGGATTCATCAGGTTATGCTGTTGGCAGTGTGCTATGTAATAGTGACCATAGACCAGTAGCGTACGCTAGCCGAAGCCTTAACAAGGCTGAACGTAACTATCCTACTATAGAGAAGGAGTTACTAGCTATCGTTTGGTCAATTAAATATTTTAGGCCCTATCTTTATGGTCGGCGTTTTATTATAGAGACCGATCACCGCCCCTTAGTGTATTTATATAATATGTCAGATCCTTCTAGCAGGTTAATGAAATTCAGGCTATTGTTGCATGAGTATGATTTTGAAGTAGTTTATGTGAAAGGCCGAGATAATGTGGCTGCAGACGCATTATCGAGGATACAGACGACGAGTGAGGAATTAAAGGAGATGAATGAACATGTGATGGCGGTGTTAACTAGAGCGCAGAGTAAGAGATTGAAGGACAGTGCAGTTGCTAGTCCTTCGGTGGTTAATGTGCCTATCGATGATTGGACTGATCAACCAAGAGTCGTAGAAATAATTAAGTTACCGAGGGTCTACACAGAGTTGATTTTTGTGAATGAAATAGAGTGGAAAAAGTTTAAAAATCATGATATTAGTGCTGAATGTAAAAACTTTGCGTACTCGTCATTAAATCGTATATTATTTGTGAAACTGTTTACCCAATCGCAGCGAACACGAGCTGTCTCTGTGAGGGAAATGGAAACATTTTGTTTACGTTTAAAAATAGACATTGTATATGTCATTAAAAACGATAAAAATGAATTAATGATAAAAGAGTTAGCTCAGTATATAAATAAAAAGCGTAAGTGGTCCGGACCCCGCTTATGTGTCATTAAAGGCATTAAAAAGATAACTGACGAGGATACAAAGAAAATTATTTTAAATGACTTTCATATTCTTCCCACGAGTGGGCATGCTGGGATTAGGCGCATGATGAATAATATTCGTAGAAAGTATTTTTGGAGTGGAATCGAAAAAGATGTGTCTGAATTTGTGAAAAGTTGTGACCAATGTAAAAGGTACAAATATTTGAAAACGGTAAAAGAGCCGATGGTTATCACGAATTGTGGATCATCAGCATTTGATAAGGTTTATTTAGATTTAGTTGGTCCATTAATTAGGGACAGTAGATATAAATATATTTTAACTCTTCAGTGTAGTTTAACGAAGTACGTGGAAGCGTATCCGCTAAAGTCAAAAGATGCCGTTAGTGTAGCCACGGCTTTAGTAAATAATTTTATATTGAGATACGGAATCCCGTCCGAATTTGTGACAGACAGAGGAACAGAATTTGTCAATTCAATACTAACAGAAATTTGTCAAATTCTCAACATTAATCATATACAATCGACGGCTTATCATCATCAAACGTTAGGTTCTATAGAAAATTCACATAAACATTTATTATTTTACCTAAGAATGCAAATTAATAACAATAACAGTCAGGAATGGAGTACTTGGCTACCGTATTGGTGTTTCTCGTATAACACAACAGTACATTCGGAGACACAATACACTCCGTTTGAACTTGTATTCGGTAAATTGTGTAATATACCGAGTAATCTCACTAACAATGTTGAGCCAGTTTATAATTTCGAAAGTTATCCAATAGAATTAAAATATCGCATACAAAAGTCGCAATTGGAAGCAAGAGAAAATTTATATAATAGTAAGGTTATAAGAAAAGACAGATATGATAGCTATGTGAATCCAGTTATGTATAAACCGGGAGATCTAATCCTTATAAAAAATGAAAATTGTAACAAACTAGATGCTTTGTATTTAGGACCTTTTAGAGTTGTTAAAGATGTATCACCTAACGTTGTTATATTAGTAGATAACAAAGAAAAAACAATACATAAAAATAGAAGTAGATTATATCAAAAATTTAGTATGTAATAAATAAGTAAAAAATAATAACATTTTTCTGTGTGACTGTACTTGTAGTAATAAGAGCTAAGTAATATGAGAGAACAATTAATATGGTGTAGTAGTTGTAATTAGAAATATAAGCAAGTTTTATTCTTAATTCAAGTTAAAATGTAATTTGAAAATTAAATATGATTTTGTTTTTTTTTTTTGTTTAAAATATATTTTACATTATTTGTATCGTAAGATTAAGTAATGTTTACAGCTAAGAATATTATTTTAATATATACTTACCTACTAAATAAAAATAAACTATGTGTTAATTTTTATTTTTATTTTGGTAGGGCATGTGGTGTAGTATGTATTAGATAGTATAATAAAGGATGTATTAGGTTAAATGAGTCAGTAATAAACGTAACTTCAATCGGGAATGTCTCTTTTAATGTCCCATCCTCATAAAACCCAAGCCAAAATAACGCAAAAGGTCGACCCGTAATAAACTCTCCAATGTGCTCGATGTACTTATATCCTGTAAACTCTAAAGAAACAATTAACATAATACGATCCATTAAAAACAAACACAGCTGTGGTGTAGACGACATTCCACCTATACTGCTAAAACACTGCGCCGAGAACCTCTCTAAACCACTAACTTACCTAATAAATCAAAGTTTTCTTGAAACTAAATTCCCTGATCCTTTAAAAATATCTTTAATAAAACCAATCCACAAAAAAGGCGACACCCAAATTCCCAGCAACTACAGACCCATAGCTCTATTACCAACATTTTCAAAAATATTCGAAAAGGCCATGTGTATAAGATTATATAACTTTGTCGAAAAAAATCATATTCTTGACGATAGCCAAAATGGCTTTCGAAAGGCTAGGTCCACGACATTAGCTGTATATAAATATGTTCAAAAGGCACTGCAATACATAAACGATCAGAAGCATGTGATAGGCGTCTTATTAGATATGACCAAAGCTTACTGACTATACATGATAAAGTACAATATAGCATACTCCTCGATAAATTACATGGTTCCGGAATACGTGGTCCTGCTCACAGTTGGTTTAAATCATACCTAGAAAATAGAGTACAAATTGTACAAGTAGAACATTATAATAAAATAACAAAAGAAATAACCCTAATAAGATCGCGAAAACAAAAAATTCATTGCTCAATCCCACAAGGAAGTGTTTTAGGGTGCATATTATTTTTATTATATATTAACGACTTACCAAAAGTTCTAAATAAAGAAATAGCATTACCTATATTATTTGCAGACGATATCTCTATACTAATAAAATATGAACATACTAACAAACCTAACACTATACTACAAGATACACTAAAAACAGTAACTGAATGGCTTCGAGATCATAATTTAGAAATAAACTATAGCAAAACTAAAACTATCCAATTTAGATCAAACAAAAAGCCCCCAATAGAAATAAACACCACCTTCCAAAACACCACATTAGAAACTGTAGAAACATTTAACTTGCTTGGAATAAACATTGACACACATATTAACTGGAAAACACACGTTGAAAATACAAAATTAAAGTTATCAAAATTTACTTATGCGCTCTATCATTTAAAATCTAGTACAGATACTAAAACAGCCCTCTCGGCGTATTATGCTTATGCATACTCTTGGCTGAGATACGGCGTCATACTGTGGGGAAATAGCGTAAATAATAATGAATTATTTATTTTACAAAAAAAATGCGTCAGAATAATAGCCCAAATAAGAAACAGAGACAGTTGCAGACCCTACTTTATAAAATATAACCTCTTAACACTCCCGTCAATTTATATTCATGATATTAGTTTGTTTGTTTTTAAATATATAGATTACTTTAGTAAAATGAAAGATACACATAATATTAATACAAGACATAAAGACAGATTACACTTACCCTACTCAAGAATAAAAATGCTAAATGAAAGTCCATACTACATGGCAGTAAAAATATATAACCAACTACCGGACACCATAAAAAACGAAACCCAACTAATAATATTTAACCGAAAACTAAAAACATATTTAATACTAGCTGTGCCCGCGACTTCGTACGCGTGGAAAAGTGATTTATTGCAGTGTTATAATAAATCTGTTTTAAAAATATTTTTAGTTATAAAAACTGTCGTTGAGGTATTTAAAAAACTACTTTATGTTGACAATTCCTACTACCAGCTTGACAAACGACCGTGTACAATTACTATAATGCGAACGGGACTACTTGATAGTACGCTCACATACACGACGAACATCTAGTACTAAGATTTGTATGGATTTTGCGCTGCAGCGACTACAGACGATGATCGTTTCCACGCCGACGCTGCTGGTGTGGCGACAATGATATTAAGTGAGCGCGCCCCGCTGTTTTTTAATTTTGCGGTCTTTTCGGTGCGTAAGTCCGACTCGCACTTGCCCGGTTTTTTTTATTTATTAATAACCAAACATGTAGGTACTGATTATAAATCACTTCACTGTTAAAGTACTAACTGATTTTATACAGAAAAGTAGCAAAATATAGAAAGTCCCAAAAGAAAGAAAACAAACCTAAGTTGTACCTAACATAAAAACCATTCGGTCCATGATAAAAACTAAGAAATAAAATATCAAGACAAATATAAATCTAACTTATATTGACATAACTTTTTTAGTTTAACTGTAAACACAATACTTATGTTAATCAAAATTCTTTATATTATGCAGTTATCGAATACATAATTTGGACAAAGAAAACTATAAAAATGTACAGTAATAGTAGGCTGTAGTATGAATTTAAACGGACGGAATGAGAACTATAATATAGATGCAAAATAATATTATACATTGCTAATGATGCACGCTGAGTATAACTCTCGGATAACGTATTGTATAAATGTAGGTACCTACTCAACCTTGCTGTAATTGTATTAAAAGTACGGCATTTGGCGTATAGATAGATTTGTATAAGAGAATACTCTATCAATATTATGACATATGATATTTGACAAAAAAACCCATAATATTCACACTGTTAACACATATCCAGGACAGGCCGCAAAAGGCTAGAATTTCAAAAGGTATCTCGATTGAAATCGAGTTGTATCAACACTCTTCCCCTGTAACACAGTTTAGTAACTATCGAGATGTTTTTAACGTCTATCTTATTAAATAGAAAAAACAAAAAAAGAGCAGTATATTTATGAAAATCTTAAAACTGTTTTTAAGATTCCGTACCTCAAAAGGAAAAAACGAAACACATATTATAAGATCATTTCCATGTCCGTCTGTCTGTCAAGACCCTTTTACTCAAAAACGCGTGTTGTGATGAAATTATATAAAATACTCAGGAACTACTGTTCCTTGAAGCAGTGAAAAAATCAGACTTCTTAGCCAATGCAATCAAGTCGCTTATGTCGCTAAATTTCGTCATTTTCGACACTCGTAAGGGAATCAAAACCTAAAGGGTACTTCCCGTGAACTCAAAATCATAAAATTTGAAACCAAGCAACGTCTAAAACCATACGTTTTTAGTAACATTATATAGATAAGTAGTAAAAATATTTTGATTTTTTTAAACTTCGTACCGTTTGTCATGAATGTGTTTAATTGAAACTTATAACAAATACTTAGGTCTCTAATATATTCAAGCTGTAACCAAATCAAAATTCTATGTCAATCAGGTTTGTATGGAACTCTCGGTGTGCAAGTCCAACTCGCACTTGGCCGGTTTTTATTTATTTACTTATTACTAACCTACGCTAACAAATATGTATACAGTACCTACTTATCACAAAGGACTGTACAGTAAAAGTACTAACTATTTTTATACAAATAACTTTCGTAATAAACTCAAGAAAAAAAATCTTAGATTGTTCCTACCTAGCAAGCCTAAAACTAACAAATAAAAGTCACCCCCGCGGCCCCGGTGCGTTTGCTGCTAATACAATTTGAAGCGGCACGCGCGCGCGGCGGCGTACGGCTCCCGGGACCGGCGCGCGCTTCCTACAAACGTCCAGCAAAAACGACATGATCTTTTAATATTGTCATAACTTTTTTATTTATGAACCGATTTACATAAAACAAACACTAAATGTTAAGTGAAGCTTGCCGCAATATATTAGTGAAAAGTACATCTTAATCGGATAAGCCGTTTCTGAGATTAGCGTGCACAAACCCACAGACAAACAGACAAACAGACAAAAATTTCAAAAATCATAGTTTTGGGTACTATTGCGTAAATAAAGGTCCCCCATCATATTTTTTTTCAAATATCTTCAATGTACAGACACGACTCCTCTACAGATTTATTATATGTATAGAAAAAAGTGTTTCTATTCATTAGACTTCACTTTTCAAAAGAACATAAATATTGTTCATAAAATATTTTTTCTTTATAGTAAGTATTTTAATGTAATTATCCATAATATTATGTAATACTTCATTTAAAATAAATAGATAGGTACATAGAGAAGTAAATGTACTATCATTTAGCAAACGCCCGAACAAGGCACTAAGTTTTTATATATTTTTCAATGTATTTTGATTTATTATGTATTGTACTTGGTTGCTAATAAAGAGTTTGAGTTTGAGTTTATGTTAAATCTAGTTTTTTTTTTGTTTCTATATTATGTATTAAATAATATAGTCGAAAGAAATGTCTGAAAGTGAACGCGTCGCGCGCGGTGATTCAGGGACAAAAGTTTGGGAACCTTGGGCAAACTGTTTTCGACAACATTATAATAATTAATTATTATATTCAATTCACTTTTCGTATAAGATTGTGAAAGAAAAGAAAGTGAAAGAAATCAACGTAAATATTCAAAATTCGGAGAGAATGTAGACAATAATGATTTCTATTATGTATAATGCTGTAAAAAATAATTTTAAACAATTTTATTTAAATATCTCATAGGTAAAATTAAAGTTCATATTATTATACTATTGCCTACGAAGATTATGATTATAATAAGAAAATCATGTAGACTGTTAAGTAGGTATTGACGTTTTTTCAAAGACAAAATAAATGATTTGCATTATTTGTATGGTAGATAATGAAGTAATAATCCGTTCCGATTATTGTATAATGATTATTTAAAAGATTAATACATTCGATATGTTATCAAAAAATAAAAATTTAGACATTTTAAATCCCAATCTGTAAAAATCCTAGTGAACTGTTGTACAAGAAGGAATATTTGAGAGGTCCGTAAAAGTGAAGTTAGAGAATAAATACCAAATGTATTAGCGCTTCACATACGGCCATACCATAATACCAAAAAATCCTTCCTCTGTATAAGTTAAACGTAATAGTCAAAAATAAACGCCCGTAGGGTTGAATTTTAAATTGTGAAATCTAATTAAAGCTAGCCAAGTAACGATCAAAAATATGGTTTAATATAATTGAAATGTCTGAAAGTGAACGCGTAGCTCGCGGTGAGTCGCGGGTAATAGTTTGGGAACCTTCGGCGAACTGTTTCTGACAACATAATATTATATTCACTTTTTGTATAAAATTATATAAAAATCAAGAAAAAAGGTAAATAGTTGAACGATAACGGTGGTTGGCTTCTTTTTGATGTGCTTAAAATGTTTTGAATAGATATTATTATTATATTTTCGGCTATGAGAGCTTATCTATACTCATATTATAAAGCGGAAGAGGTCTTTTGTTTGTTTGTTTGTTTGTTTAAACGCGCTCAGGAAGTACTGGTCTGATTTGAAAAATTCTATTTTTGTTATATTGACTATACTTGACTAGACTATATATGACTTTTTTTGTTTATTGTGGTAATCTCAGGAACTACTGGTCTGATTTGAAAAATTCGACCTGGCGTCAGCGTCGCGGCGTCGGGCGTCGGCGTCGTGCGTCGGCGTCGCGACGTCGGGCGTCGCGGCGTCGGGCGTCGGCGTCGCGGCGTCGGGCATCGGCGTCGCGGCGTCGGGCGTGTTTTCTATTGTTACCATTTGCAGTGAAACAAGGGCAGACTTTTTTTATACTACTTTAGTAGGTACTTTTATATTAATATAATTTAATTTGGTTAGTTGAAAAACTTAATAAACAATTTACGATCATATGATAATAATAGTTATGATTTGTATATTAAACCGACATGTAGTTATAACAAGTAAATGAAATATGAAAGTTGTGGATATCAATAAATATTCAATAATAATGCATATAATTAAATCGTAACTGCTCGTTGTCTGTTCATATATCGGAGAAACGTTGTCAAGTACACAGACTTCCTACTTAATATTTTTAAGATCAAACTTTAAATGTTCGAAGATTTTCGATTTCGTTAAAATATCAAGACAAAGAAATCGTTCCTTATTTAAAACGCAAAAGGCCCTCGAATAACACGAAGGCTACTTTTTATAGCATCAAAATACGGTTCTCGCGGGATTTTTTGTTGCGCGCATGAAGTCGCGGGAAACATGTGGTTGTAAATATAAACGACTCCAAGTATAAAGTAGCACAGAGCACGAGCCGCGGGCGCGCAGTATAACCGGTTGATAACATTAGTAATCCGGGGCTTGTGTTGTGAAAAAACATAAACATTTCCCCGATCGATGCTCGAGTGCGCACGTCTCTATGTTTCGATCAAAAATGTAAATTAATTAAGTGCGATAATATTTTAAATCGGTTTCCAGTGATAAAGTTGTAACCTCATTCATCTCGGCATAGTTCGATCTAAAAATGACTTCGCAAAATGTGCCCGGTTCCAGTGTTGTGGAAATCGTGAACGACAAAAAAGAAGTTCAACAGAGCTGCTGTTTGAATGATAACAAGAGTTTCGGCGCCGTGCTGGGGGAGTTTGTGTCTACTGCGCTCCTGTTGTTTCTGGGTTGCATGGCGTGCGTGCCGGTCACCGGTCTGGACGTTCACCCGCCGATGTACGCTCCGATCGCCTTCGGTCTCATCGTTCTTTTCAACATCGCAGCTTTCGGCCACATATCCGGTGCGCACATGAACCCATCGGTGACACTGTCGGCCGTGCTCTTCGGGAATATGTCTGTCCCTCTCGGGGTGTCGTACGTGATGGCGCAAATCGCAGGTGCGCTGGCGGGCTACGGGCTGCTGGTCGTCGTGTCGCCGATGGACCTGGTGCCGGGGTCCATATGCGTCACGCAGCCGCACCCAAACCACATGGCCTACCAGGCTCTAATAACGGAGGCGGTACTCTCCATGGGCCTCGGGTTTATAAACTGCGCCGTGTGGGATCCGGTGAACGCGGACAAGAACGACGCTATTCCGCTGAAGTTTGGCTTCACTATCTCTGCGTTGTCCCTGGCGGGCAGCGCCCTCACCGGCTCCAGTATGAACCCCGCGAGGTCTTTAGCCCCAGCTGTATTTACCGGTAACTGGAATACTCACTGGATATATTGGGCTGGACCATTCCTAGGCGGCGCCGTAGCGCCAATATTTTATAGATTAGTGTGGCTCAAATCCGGCAATAAGCATGTAGAATGAATTTCTGTTTTTTACTTAGGGGAAAATAACAGTGTAATTTATTGTTTTGGGTAATGTAAATATTATAGATGTTATTAATAAATACCTAATTAATTTTTAATTTAATCGATCCGAATTATTGTAAATAATACTATTAATTATTATATAAATAACAATGAAAAAGTATAATAAAATATTATATTATCAATATTTTTATTTTAATATTTTAAAGAATGACAGCGGGGTGCAGTAATTTATGATTCACGCATTTATTTTATAAGGTCAACAAACAAGATAAATGCATGTACAAACTTACAAAGTACGAACATTTAATAATTGTCAATACCTAATAATACATTGTGTTATTATTGTATTATTATAAATAATTATTGTATACTTAAAATTCAAATATCATAATGATTTACAAGTTAACTGCAAAATATTTAATGAAGCTGGTGCCTTACCAAGAAACTATTGAAAAATGTCCAAAAAACTAAGTGAAAATTGTCCTGCACAATCTTTTATCTTAGACACTTTATTTAAATTACGGCTATAGAGCAATTATATGACACTAAAATCTATACGTATAATACTCTTTTACTTGCTCTTACTTGCTCTTTTTGATTTTTTGCAACTAGCTCAAAAAATCATACCAAGTAATACCTAACTTAAAAAGTTCTTAGTTCTCGCAACTCATGAAAATAATTATTCATCAAAATAATTAATAATTATTATAACAGACACAGATCGTATCGTTTTGATATTATTGATAACTATGTAAAGGTCACGCATTTAAGGATTTTAACAAATAATTATCAAATACATCCGGAAACTGTAGGTAACTAGGTATTTGTTTACGATTTATATCGCATTGTGAATGATGAATTATGTCGCATTGTAAAAAACATTACAAATTATTCTAGGTCTTAGGTAGTAAACATCCGTAAGAACTTACCTCTGTCAGATATTTCTTCATGGATAATTGGTGCCAAATTTTCCATACAAAAAATTTATTTTCTTAACACGAGAAGGTACTACTGCATAACAAAAAAACATTGCACGTGGATTTAGATATATTACTATCATTTACAATACTTATCACAGTGTGCCTATATAAATACTGATAAGGAATATTCGTACGCAATTTTAACAACTTTCGCGTAATATTTGGCGTGTCTTTTGATATTTACCGGCGCGTCAGTTTGTTTTCGTTGGGATTCGAACCTAAGGCCTCAGCCTCAAATTTCGCGGGCAGCGGGGCGGGAGCGGCGGCGGCGCGGGAGCGGCGGGATCTTTTGCGTAAAATCAAATGGACCGGTTCTCGAAGACAGCGTCGCGGGAGCGGGTAACGAGTACCGCACCCGCGCCGCCGCCGCTCCCGTCCCGCTGCTCGCAAAATTCGAGGCTGAGGCTTGAAGGCTATTTATGGAAGTGCAAGCAAGGAAACAGTTTTGCTACCTTCTAGATTTCTTGGTATTCAAACTTGAGAAAAACTTTTAAATAAGGAAAATAGTATAGTTACCTAACGATATTGCCCCGATGACGTGCAGTTACACGATAATATGTTCTTCACTCGATTAAATAAACAAACATAACATGAAAGTCTAAATTTTTCTATTAAAGTAGGTATGATGGAAAAATGGTTGACGGGGAGGTGCTATTCTTATTCTGGTACTCCACGGACAGTACAGCAGGCTCACTCCCGACACAATCTAGAATCGAATCTGTTCGATCTCAACGTCTTTTAGTACTTTATTTGGTGGATTACTTTGAAACTAATCCGGATAGAGAAAATCGTTAGATCGTAACTCTTTGTACTTCCGACTATATCAATCGACTGGGAATCAAAATAAACAAACATCAATTTATTCGGGTTTGCGCGGCACTATCGAATCTGAATCAAAATCGAATCAGTTTGGAGAGTAAGGCCTCAGGATGCACGCAATGTATTTACTTAAGTAAACCATTTTTTCCCATATGAGTTACAATTGCAAATAAAAGAGAAAATGCAACCACAAAATATATGTTTTATTAAGGAAGAACATTAATAATAAATAGTATCTTTTTTTGACGACCTCCGTAGCGCAGTGGTTGAGCGCCTTGGTGTTCGAGCGGGAGGTCGCGAGTTCTAATCCCACCGAAGGAACAAAAAGTTTTCAATGTTCCTGGGTCATGGATGTGTATTAAATTTGTGTATAATATAATAAAAATCTTAAATACGTGTATAGTATAAAAGTATGAAATATATTTCCGTTGTCAGGTACCTGTAACACAAGTTCTTCGGATACTTAGCACAGGGCCAGATTGATGTGGTGTGGAGCGTCCATAGATATTATATTATTATATCTTAAATAAATAAAGTAATCATAATAATAAGTAAGATAATATCTATAGGTTCTTTTTTTAGCAAAGTCCAATTTACCTAATATTGCGTACTAAAAAACCACGTAGAGTTTAACAACAAGTGCTAGTTAAAAGTGTACATCATATTTAATGACTGTCCAATGTCCAACAATCAGGAAAACATCCATTATTCAACTTATGTACCTAATAGGTACAATACACAGTGAGTAAGAAAAGGTTATTTAAACTTAAAATCAATCATAATAATAATGATTATAATGACACCAGTAATTTACACAGTTTAACCCCCGGTTCCTAGAACGCTATTCAAATAAATGATCAACTAACATGGCATTCAAATCAACACTGTCCGTTCCTTTCTGTCTGATAATATTCCACCGATCAGCGTTCAATATGGGTTGTTGATTTGAATGTCATGTTAGTTGATCATTCATTTGAATAGCGTTCGGGAAACCGGGAGTGAGTGTTCGAAATGCTGGCTAACAGAAGAACTGAGAATTAATCTTATAATAATAGTATTATTGATAACGCGATCTTCGTTGGTATATTATATTTAAAATCGGAGCTTATTTAAGCCGTACACATTAGCACTTAGTATATAATCCATTAAAAAGAAACTTGCCACCAAAAATCCATTAAAAGTTTTTCGAGTTTACCTTCATTTTCCACGAAAACATTTCCTTTCTACTCAAATTTCGTGAGCCCTATCAACTGACAGTCACAAACGATGGCCTTGCTTTAAAAGACCCAAATGGCGTATACACGATAAACTTATTGTCTTAGGAATTCTTATTGTGCTTTAGTTAAATTAGGATACCAACAGCCTAGGCTCTAACCTATCTATTATAACATAAATCAGCAATAACGTCTCTTTAAATTTTTAATAATGATAGATTGTCTAATGTCTGTGATATTCAATTATCTCGATGAATCCGAAACTCGTGTCATAAAGTCTGAAGATTAGATATGAGATCCGTAACGTTTGGTTACTATGCCAATGTAGTAAATTATATAGTAATCCCTTCGCTTATCATATTGTTATTCTTTTTGCAGTATCGAAAAGTAACCTATTTAACGTTTCGAATTAGTGTAATATTTCCTAACTTGAATAAACAAAACATTCGCCTTAGCCATTTAACATTCTAAATTACATTACGAATCTGGACAGTAGTCAATTAATTACTTGTTATCGGCCATTTTAGTAATGAGTTGGCTTTTCTCGAAGATATCTATTAGCTTCCGTTTGGCGATATACTGGATTAAATCGCCATTAAGTTTTGGGCGCAGATGCTTCAGTATTAAAGACTGATATAGCGATCACGATTCTAGGATTCTGGACCGTTTTAGAATATAAACAGAACAGATTGAAAGCACTGTTCGGACTTTGTTTGCAGGCAAAACAGAAATGATCACGTAATTAGGACGTGTCCCTGAATACGGCAACTTGCTGAACTTAGTCACTATTTTAGTTCAGTCGATCAGTAAGGCCAGTTTATCGTTGCAATGAGTCGCGTTGCAAACATTTAACAATAAAAGAAAGAAAGAAAAGCACCTCCCCATCAAACATCTTTCCTGTAAGTATCGTTAAAGGCGACAAAGGCATTATACATCCGGAAATGCGGAGCAGCTTTTCCGCGAACATAACCTGAAAACTGCGCTCTTCAATCCGCCTGCCAAGAATGGCGAGTATATACACAACCCCTTATATTATATAATTTAGGGGAGGCTAATGACCAGTATGGAAATCACTGCTGAATGATGACTAACATCGGTGTGGTGGAAATATACGGATCCATAGATTAGAGTAATTTGTTGTACGGATCTACCTATCGATATCTTGGTGACTTCTTATTTGAGAAGCCAAAGGGATTTTTATTTCTTTTTATTTTGGCAACAAACAGTGATAAACTGAAATAAATACTTGCAGCATATATGATTTTTACAATAATCCTAAAGTGCCGAAAAGAAATTACAGAAACAATAATAAATTTAAACTCTTAAAAATATTGTTACAATTTTCAAAAGAAAATTAAAATAATATTTTTACCTCTAGGACCTAGATGTTAACTGTTGATTACCCATGGACCATTACACCTTCTAACTACTTACTCAATATTTAAATTTTTACAGAGGTCCTTACGGTATCGTTGGAAACTACACCAACTTTTAACTTTTAAACTTCTGGTAGGTAACAAATTTGTTGTTTAGTAAACGATGAACTCTATATTGCCAACTTAACGGCAAACAATACAAAACTCTTAACAAGACTTCGATAGATTCAGTTAAAGTACAAAAGTACGAGAGGATTAACAGATCGACTCGACGGGAAAACTCGGGTTTGATCCAATAACAAACACAATGATGTTCATCATAGCCTCATTGGATTAACTTTAGAAATTAAAGTTTATTTTCGTTAATATTCTCGATAGCATTTTATTATTAAAGGTTTAAGGCATTATTATAACAAGGCGAGAAACACAGGTTTACACAAAATAAGCATTACAATTATTATTAAAAAATAGGTACATACATACATTCAACGCCATCATTGACCTATACTTAATTATTATCCAATATATTAAACAATTATCATGAGTATTGATTTTATGTGCTCTGGGGACAGAGGAGCCGTTGGTTGATGGTTCCACTTTAGGTAACGTTACGTATGTAAATCAAATTAGTACTTCTTTTCTCGGGCCACGGTTCACGTTTGGTTATAGATGATAGAAATCAGAGAGAACGGTATTCATAACAGCGTTTGCGTTGCAAGCAGTAGACAGCAGTGCACAGCTTTATCCCAAACGCTATATTGTCGGTTATGTAGACATTTTTCACCATATTGTGTATAGTAGACTTCCCTATTTAATTCCGATCTAAGTTTTCATAATAAATGTAAAAAGCTTATCCACCGCGCAATAAACAAAACTAACGACACATTAATTTGGTTGATTTTTTTTGTTTGTTGACATACTCGATGACGTAATAGCATTAGCCTTTCCGTTATTCTGAATTATGTAATTAATAACTTAGTACAGGATATATAGGTACCTACCGGTATATTTTTATTATTATAATTAAGTATTTCTTTAGAATACGTATTTAACAGGTCAGAACGAAGTCAGATTTTAGTAAGATCCTTGTAAACTGAGATATTTGCTTTACTGTATATTTAAAATAAATAAAAACAAAGAACTCTAAAAACTTTGCACCCAAAACGTCACATGGAATATTAAACGGTTATTTGAATAAAAATATATTTCAGCTTTTTGGGAATTCGGTTCAGGGATTTCAAATCCGATTCGGTAATGGGAGCCAGTTCAGCGTGCCGGCGATTTATGTACGATACAGCGACTTGGGGACTTGGCCTGAGCCTGTGTAGCTAATGACGAAGTTATTATTTATTATGTAAAAACAAGATAAACGTAATAACATCATATTTTTCATAAGTATGTCGTCACACTATATTCTATAATCTATAATTTAATCGCCTCCGTGGTCTAGTGGTTCAGAGCTTCGCTCTCGACCCGGAGGTCGTGGGTTCGATTCCCGCGTTGGAACAACAAAAAAGGATGTTTTCAAGTTTGGTAAGGACAATGCAGGCTGATCACCTGATTGTCTGATAAGAAAGATGATCGATGCGTCGGATGGGCATGTAAAAAGTCGGTCCTGCGACTATTCTCTCGCCAGTCGTGTCGGTTTACCGTCCCACTGGGTTATGAGAGTAAAACGAAGAGAAAGTGCTTCTGTGTATTGCGCACACACTTGGGCACTATAAAATAACTCCTGCGTAGCTGGCCTGGTTTCAATGAAATCGGCTACCGACACCGAAATCGGTGAGGGGAGCTATTATTATATTATAATCTATATATTATACAAGGTAATTCATGGTTCATATATCATAGCCGAATATAGTGTAAAGAGAATGACGCGTAGAGCATTTTTTGTTTTGGCACCTCATATAAATTACTTACCGTAACGCGACAAACAACGATTAAAGATCTTCATAAGAGTCACAAAACATATGATTTTCAATCCTGGTCAGGATGTTGTTTTAAATGCGTATTTTTAGTAGCTTAAAATATTTAGATTAATATACCTAGGTATTGTGTGGCAAATCAAAAACAAAAATAAATCCTATCGAAATTCTGTCATACCCAGAAAAGCTTGCAATACCTCCATGAAAACTTACAAAAACTTCGACAGTTACAACAAAATAAGGAATACGTAATGCCAAAAAGAAACATTTGAAAGCTCCGTAAAAGTAACGTAGAGGGAAGGAAGGAAAAGTGAGCATAGAACGTAACCAATACATAACGAAAATTCAACTTGGACTACTGAATCCTAAAAACGAGTCGCTGTCGTAAAACCCAAGAATTTAATATGGCAGCACAATTGGCACTCATAAAAGTGTAAGCGGAATAATTATGAGCAAATCTCTGTAGACACAAAGATTTGTCGCGTGATAAAACGACACACGCCACCAAAAATATTGTGGGAGATCATAATATTTAGAGTTTAGGCCATACCCATATTATTTCATAATATATTCGACACTCATATTAAATTTTACAATAAGCTGAGTGGAGAGTTATTGTACGAATATTAGGAAAAAGGTTATTTCCTGTAAAGGATTTATTAACATCTGCTATGAAAAAAAAAAAAAAAAAAGAAACTACTGTTATTTATAAAGGCAATATTAGCAGTAAACAGCCTTGGGGGGTACAAGACCTAGCGGCCGCACACTTACAACAGAATGTTGTATTCATAGAAGCAATGAAATGAATGGAAGATTAGTAACTATATTATTATTATGATTCATGGCGGTTATACTCAATGAGTCCAATGCGTACCAATTGGGTAAAAATAATCTTTACAAATTTCTATATCAGTTGATCAGAAGAAAATACATAAAATGATGTAATAGTAAAAATTTATCTATGATTAGACGTGTTTCTATTCTCTATCTAATGTCCAAAGTCCATTGATATTTTTCATATATATTTAATAGGTAACTTGAACAATGGAAGACGCCTTACCAATGGATATTTAACTATTCAAATGTAGTCTGTTATCGGGCAGTCACTTTTTAAGTCTCAAAATTAAGGTTTATAATAAATTCTCCTGCTCTTTTTATAAAATGTCTGACTAGTGACTACTCTAGGAATAATGTCCTAGAGTAATCACTAGTCAGACATTTTATAATAAAAAAATCTTAAATATGTGTATAGTATAAAAGTATTAAATATATTTCCGTTGTCTAGTACCTGTAACACAAGTTCTTCGGATACTTAGCACGGGGCCAGATTTACGTGGTGTGAAGCGTCCATAGGGTGTGTATGTGCCTAATATGTAGAGTTTACTGTGAAAGTACCAGCGCTGAAAGACTTACTTTGTACTTCCATGTTTTATGAGAAATGCCATAAATTTCCCATACAAATCTTAAATTTGCCCATATAATAATTTTAAAAAAAGTTATTGTTTTAGCGCTGATACTTTCACAATAAACTCTATATACGGAACCCATTGACACTCTAAAGTATTGTTCATTAATATTACAGCTTATATAAATCACTTAATTTAAATTTATTATTTTTTAATAAAATTTGTAGCTGTATACATACGATTGGCATTGTTTATACGTTTTATCAAACTGATAAGAAAAAAATCAAGCGCATTCTGTCGAAGTGAATCGTTTCATTTACAGAGTGAATTGGGGTGTGAATAGCGAAATGTTCGCCAAAACCATTTCCAGATTTGGGTCGTGTTCGCGCCGCAGACGGCTCTCCTTTACCCGACTACTAAAATGTGAACTTTAATCCTATAGATTTTGTAAATCGGTATTAGGTGCGAGTTTAGCAATTTCGTCTAAAATTTATTTACTAGTGTGTGTTACATATTTTTTTGTCTATAACATAACACCTCCGTATACCAGTGGTTTAAATGTTGTTTGGTTAGGACAATGCACGCTGATCACCTGATTGTCTGACATGAATGATGTTTCATGTGTCGGACATGTAAACTGTCGGTCCTGCGCCTGTTCTTTCGCTAGTCGGGTCGGGTAGCCGACCCACTGGGTTGTGAGAGTAAAAGAAAGTGTCCTTGTGTATTGAGCACACTTAGGGCGTGTTTCACCAAGCAATGTTATAGTTAACGCCGTGTTAAAATACCATGCCTTCGCGATTGGCTAAAAAGTTCGGTCATCACCCGATAAGGACAATTGTCCGGTCTACAAAGAAATGAGGGATTACGATAAGAATATTAAATACACTCGGAAACAAATAAAGTCAAATATAATCCGATCCAATGCGAAACAAGGCTTCGGCGTCTTTCATACAACAAACTTAATTTTTTTCCCTTTTTGCTCGATATGCTCGATCGATATCGATAACGGCAACAGGTAGGCTCTAGTGCCTATATTTACAAAATACTTCCTTTTTTTTCATTTTTCTTTTTTTTTACTTAATAGTAAATAACATAATTAAATAATATGTAATTACAAACATATTGTCAACTAGCTGTGCCCGCGACTTCGTTCGCGTGGTGTTTAATTGCCTTAAACCGTTAATGCAGCGCATGCAACGAAAGTCCCCAAATGTGTTTATAGAGGAAGGCATAACATTACGCTGCGACCAAAACCAGTAGGGCATCGTCGTTGCCCGACGCCGCGATGCGATGCCGACGCTCGACACCGCGACGCCGACGCCGCGACGCCGACGCCCGACGTCGCGACGCCGACGCCAGACGCCGCGACGCCGACGCCCGACGTCGCGACGCCGACGCCCGACGTCCCGACGCCTACGCCAGACGCCGCGACGCCTACGCCCGACGCCGCGATGACGACGCCGACGCCAGACGCCGCGACGCCCGACGCCGCGACGCCGACGCCGCGACGCCGACGCCCGACGTCGCGATGCCGACGCCCGACGTCGCGATGCCGACGCTCGACGTCGCGATGCCGACGCTCGGCGCCACGACGCCGAAACCAGACGTCGCGACGCCGACGCCCCACGCCGCGACGCCGACGCCCGACGCCGCGACGCCGCGACGCCGCGACGCCGACGCCCGACGCCGCGACGCCGCGACGCCAACGCCCGACGCCGCGACGTCGACGCCCGACGCCGCGACGCCGACGCCAGATGTCGCGATGCCGACGCCCGACGGCGCGTCGACGACGGTGACGCCAGACGCCGCGTCGCCGAACCCGACGCCGCATTACGACTGTATTTAGTATCAGCATTGTACCCGTGCGAAGCCGGGGCGGGTCGCTAGTCTCATAAATATTTTTCAAATCGGAACAGTAGTTCCTGAGATTAGCGCGTTTACACAAACAAACAAACAAACTCTTCCGCTTTATAATAATATTAGTATAGATATAAGAAGAAAAGTTTTCTTACGTCCAGAGGAGCGGAAAAAAATTATTATATATTATACTATAGACTTCCAATAGTATATATATAAGCTCTCATAGCCGACAATATAAAATATTATATATAAAGTTGATTGACTTTTATAGTCAATCAACTGAGAATCAACAAAATGAGATACAAATTTTCATAATAACAAAGTCGGTACCATCCAAACTCAATATTATGAGTTCTATAAAATAACTCTTTTATTATTTTAAGTCGGTTTTCATTGTTTTATTTGGCTAAAAACTATTTTTTCCCCTTTTTTAATACTTGCCTATTTCATCATATTGTTATGATGGTATATATGGATACTTACTATCTGGTGAAGACAGGGGTGGTGATGACTACTGTAATTGATATAGTGACATATGCTTGCAGTACTTTAAGCGATGTCGAAATTTCCAAACGTATATCTTCAAAGACTAAGCAGTAGTGGTATTACCTTGATAGTTGCTTTAAAATTATGTTTTTAGTCGGATATGCTTATGTTACTCGAAACAAATACAGAATTACTATGAGTATAGTAATATTGTATTTGTAGTAATTTATGTCCCTATACATTTCGAGGAGTTCCCTCGATTTCTCACGACGCCATCATCAGGCATACACTTTGATAACTATGATTGACGTAGTGGCATAATATGCTTGCATTCCTTTAAACAACGCTGAAATCTTCAAACATGTATCTCTAAGGACTCAAAAGTTCTATTCAGTACTTTTAGGTCCAGGATATGGTGTACAACCTGTTACTGTTTGGTAACATATGCTTAGAATTCTTCAGAAAATATCAAAATCCATATCAGGTCACCATTTTAGTGACAACGGGACTAAATTTGAATTATACCCCAGACAACACAAAAACAATATTTAAAATCGGTTCATAAACGACGAAGGTATCCGCGAACAAACATAAAAAAAATATATATATACGGTTGAATTGAGAAACCTCCTCCTTTTTTGAAAGTCTGTTAAAAATACTGTTTTCTATTGCTTCGCGTCGCTGTGTAGGTAGATAAGCGATCACCCCGCGTCCCGCGCACCCCGCAGTCCACACGTAGTTTTTGTTCCATGCGTGCACATACATACAGACAGACAGACAGACAAAAAAAATATTGATTGCATTTTTGGCATCAGTGTCGATTACCAATCATCCTCCTATAAGAATTTTTTTAAAATATTCAATGTACAGAATTGACCTCTCTAGAGTTTTATTATAAGTATAGATATATATAGTTTACTGAAACGCGAAATTTTTTGATATTATAGATCCAGGATATGGTACAAAACCTTACTGTTTGGTAACATATGCTTAGACTACTTAAAAAAAAATCAAAATCAATATATTATTCCACATAAATTTTGAGGATTTCCTTCGATTCCTCACGGATCCCATCATCAGGTCACCATTTTGGTGACCTGATGATACCAAATTTAAATTATACCCTACACAACATTAAAATAAATTAAAATCGTTTCAGAAACGATGAAGATATCCGCGAAGAAACATAAAAAACAAACATATATTTACGAATTGAGAAACCTCCTCCTTTTTTGTAAGTCGGCTAAAAATATTATGTTGGTTATTTCATGTTACAATCTACCTTTGTGCCAAGTTTCATTTAAATACGTTGAGTGGTTTGGCTGAAATACCGTCAAATAGGTAGCTACAATTTTTTGAAGATCCCACGGGAACCCTTACGTTTTTCGGGATAACAATTTTCAGTAATGCTCTTCAAGTCATAAGCTACCTGCCTGCCGAATTTCATTTAAATACGTTGAGTAGTTTGGCTGAAATACCGTCAAATAGGTAGCTACAATTTTTTGAAGATCCCACGGGAACCCTTTCGTTTTTCGGGATAACAATTTCCAATAATGCTCTTCAGATTATAAGCTACCTGCTTGCCAAATTGCATTTAAATACGTTGAGTAGTATGGCTGAAATGCCGTCAAATAGGTAGTTACAATTTTTTGAAGATCCTACGGGAATCCTTTCGTTTTTCGGGATAACAATTTCCAATAATGCTCTTCAGATCATAAGCTACCTGCCTGCCAAATTTCATTTAAATACGTTGAGTAGTTTGGCGGAAATACCGTCAAATAGGTAGCTACAATTTTTTGAAGATCCCACGGGAACCCTTTCGTTTTTTGGGATAACAATTTCCAATAATGCTCTTCAGGTCATAAGCTACCTGCCTGCCAAATTTCATTTAAATACGTTGCGTAGTTTGGCTGAAATACCGTCAAATAGGTGGCTACAATTTTTTGATGATTCCACGGAAACCCTTTCGTTTTTCGGGATAATAATTTCCAGTAATCCTTTTCAGATCATAAGCTACCTGCCTGCCAAATTTTATTTAAATACGTTGAGTAGTTTGGCTGAAATACCTTCAAATAGGTAGCTAAAATTTTATGAAGATCCCACGGGAACCCTTTTGTTTTTCGGGATAATAATTTTCTATTAATGCTTTTCAGATCATAAGCTACCTGCCTGCCAAATTTCATTTAAATACGTTGAGTAGTTTGGCTGAAATACCGTCAAATAGGTAGCTACAATTTTTTGAAGATCCTACGGGAACCCTTTCGTTTTTCGGGATAACAATTTCCAATAATGCTCTTCAGATCATAAGCTACCTGCCTGCCAAACTTCATTTAAATACGTTGAGTAGTTTGGCTGAAATACCGTCAAATAGGTAGCTACAATTTTTTGAAGATCCCACGGGAACCTTTTCGTTTTTCGGGATAATAATTTCCAATAATGCTCTTCAGGTCGTAAGCTACCTGCCTGCTAAATTTCATTTCATTCCATACAGTGGTTTTAGCGTGATGCGACGACAAACATTCCCATATGGACAGACAGACAGACAGACAGACAGACAGACAGACAGACAGACAGACAGACAGACAGACAGACATTTTTTTCAAAAATGTTATTTTTAGGTTCTGTGGCTTATATAGACCCCCTTTTTTTAATTTTCACTTAAATATTCTTAATGTACAGACATGACCCCTCTACAGATTTATTATATGTATAGATAGATAATTCTACAAACTCTAATCTGTCTAAGTTTGCATAATTTATTAATACTAATTTATTTTTAAGGATCATATTCTAGATCATATTATATAAGGTTGTTGCGCTGTTTAAATGCTGTTTTATATGATGGTTTCAGCATTTAAAACTAAATATTCCTGTCATTTCATGCGTGAGATCCCTAGGGAAACAAACATCGGCGATCAAAAGTAGCCTACGTCCTTGCCAATGATTTTGATATTTGGCGCCTATACACATAGGCGCCAAATATTATCAAAATCAGTTCAATAGTTACAGAGCCTATTCAATGCAAACGAGACGTATGTTGGATTGGCTTTAACATGTTAGTATAACGATGACTGGAATTTGACTGTGCGAATTCAATAACTGGCCCGGGAATTTCAAGTTTCATACGATATCTGCCCGGTAAACTTTCAAGTCCCAGGAGGATACCGATTTCCAAAGATATCGCTAGTTTTCATACTTTAACTACAGCTGAAGCAAATCGTTTATATTTGTTGAGAACTTTTTAACGTTGCTACTGTAAAGAGTCTCTATCTGAAATATGGAAAAAACACTACAACATTTTCTGGTAGGTACTACCTTCTTACGTTAGAGAAGCTGTAACCTGTATACTAGGTAGAGATTTTGATGAGGGTAATCAAAAGTTAAGATAAGTAATATTAATGGAGTTATAATATGAACTATACGCCACCTATCTTCATTTGTTGTTCGATAATCTAAATAATAATAGTAATTAACCTAAACAATACCGCATTGTACTACTTACAACCACTAGCCGCTACCTTCAACCAAATTGTTGAAAATAAGTAGCACATTATACGGCAGCTGTGCAAACATGACACGGCGACTAATTATTCAACAAAGCTTTAGTTTCTAGATTTCCATAATGTACTATATGTACTTTCTAGATTATTATAATCAACCTAAATATAAATGTATGAATCTAGCTACAAGTGTAAATGCTCTCAGCAATAATTAGACTATTTAAACTTTTTAAATTATAGAGTTATTTATAATTATTGTAATTCTATAAGTGGATTTTCATTTGGTTAGTTATTAGCCATTATGATTCCGCACCAACCAGAAAAATAATTAATTAAAGGACTGATTGGTTCTTAGCATGGCATGGATTGGCCCACCGACATGCGTTAACAAAAGAAACCTCTCGAGCCTCAGTGTTGCTAGTTTAGCAGTGAACTCTTTAAATCATAATATATTATGTATGCTTAAAATATACAACTATCGCTTATTTATTTTACACCCTATGCCACCGTCTGCTATAAGTTAAATGATATGTTACTTTTTATATACATATTTATTTATAAAGCTATAAATATTATTTATACCTATTTATCTGCTACTTTAGTTAGTTGTAATAATACGATTATTAATAATCCCAGTTTCTTATGCCAGTTCTTCGCAGCGGGCTAGGTTTGAACTTTGAACCGGTGGTAACCTATTTTGTCGATTGTTCTAACAGAGCTTGTTAGGTTACATTTAATTAGGAAATAAAATATTTTGATTCTGATTATGTATTTGTAATCGCTTGTAAAATAAAAATTTATATGATAAAGTGAGCTAGATCTGCCAGCAAACTGCTATACAGTTTGGCAGACATTAGTTATATGTAATAGATGTTTTTGTTTCTGAATGAATACTTTTTCATTCATTCATTTTTTTTTTCATTTAAGGTTACCCTCGTATTACCTTCGAGTATAAAGAGATACCATGATACCATATATATAAAACCTACATCTGTGTGCGCCTACTGTCTCAAGGCTGAAGAGTTGGAATTCCTTCAGTCTTTAGAAAGTAGGCGCTACACTTGAGCCTCCTGAATACAACTTAACCCAGTTCAATCATCCCGCGTGTTCCTATTGGGAATAGCGCCCACCTACCTACGTCAATAAAACAATAAAACGAGAACTACGTAGGCGTAGAAGCTGTATGAATTCGGAAATAGAATATTATGCACACACAGTTAACAGAGAAAAATATTAGTTTTAGAGCCGATTTTTCAATCGTCAGATAACTTTTACTTGAGAAATAAATATGTTTCTTTGGCAGATGTATGAAACAAATGTCAAAGTCACTTGTTATTCGACAGATAAGAGTAATCTGGCGATTGAAAAATCAGCCCTTAATTAAACAACATAATATCATCACAGTATATTATTATAAAATGTACAATATTTTTTATATTGTAACTATAGTTATTGTAAGTTTTAGGCAAATTAGCTTAATCAATATCTAATAATTAAAATGTAGCGACATTAAAAAAAATTTAATTACTTACTATAGGTAACTGTAACTAACTATCCAATTTGTTTAAACACACTTGGAAGAAACATATCTTATTGGATTTTTAAATTCATAATAAAAGAAACCTACTTTTTCTCGAAACACTATAAAAGGGTTTGTAAGTCTTTGTATAGCCTAAATGCGATATCCAATACTATTTTTTATAATTAGTCCAGTAGTTCCTGAAATTAGCGCATTCAAGCAAACAAACAATCAAACTTTTCATTGTTGCATCATTTCAGTTAAGTCGTCCATTACTAGACATAAGCCTCCCCCAAAGTGTGGGGGTGGTTGTCTACACTCGCCACGTCTGGCAGGTAGGTTGGCGAACGCAGTTAAATAATAACAATATCCGCGAAAATGCTGCTGCCAATTTCCGGATATATATTCCCTCTTTCGCCTTTTACGACACCCATGAGGAAGATGGTGGATCAAATTAAATCAAATTATTTTATTTCCAAATGAAACTTAACAAGCTATTTTCGGAAAGTCAACAAAAAGGCTACAATAAAAAGGCTAAAGGTTGTGCAGGTACTATTCTGTTCCCGACACCTCACGGATATCAAAGTTCTGACTTAAGTTTTAGAATATTATTATAGTCTGATATACAGGGTGTTATAAGAACAGTCACTATAACTTTGAGGTACGATTATACTACCTTTCCTCATTTTGAAAATGTATTTCTTTGGTCAAAATCTAAAAAAATGTTTTTGTTTACTTTTTAACAAAACAATTAGGTATAATATAATTGTTTTTTTTATATATACATCAGTGTATATCAGTATTTTTTTTTGTAAAAAAATACATTTCTAGAATGAGAAAAGTTAGTATAATCAGTATTAATCATGTCCCAAAGTTATAGTGAATGATCTTTTTACACCCGTTATAAAATAAGATACCATCGAAGGGTTTCCTGATTGTAATACATACCACCCGGTACCGTCATTATGCTTTGTAAGCGGAATTTTACAGAAATCTTGCAACGATGTTACGCAGTAAAAGACGGAACTTTCAACTATAAACCTATTGTTCTGCCGAGGTCAAGTGAGTTTTCCGGTTAGCACGTTGTATTTACACTCCTACTGAGAATATTTTAAATATAACAAGTACTAGGAAAAAGGAAAAACTTTTAAGTGAAAAGTTTTTCTGGAAAATTTTAACATAATATTTTTTTATGATTGTGTGGTGTGCCTTATTGGTTTGACAATAACATACAATAACAAACAGCCCAAGAACTAATATATCGAAACGAAACGAAATTGAAACTAAAAGATTTTAATATGTTTAACGACCATACTATGTAAAAGAAGAAAATTAGTAAATAAAAAAAATTACAAGTAATGACTTTGCAGTAGCTAATAAATTGATTTTCGCGACTACTTCAATACATTACCTCCGCCCGCCCTGGCCAATTTGCACTGGGCGGGTGGCGGGGCGGGCGACTGCACTCCGGACGCAGTCGGCGGCGCATTTCCGCCGGCTTACTTCCGTTTCCTAGCGTTTCCGGAACTCAACATTTGTCTCCTGTACGTCCTACGCATGTCGCAGGACATAATATATTTACATATTTTATACTAAAATTGAGTGAGATATAGTATACCTATTCTTCAGATGTTTGCAAAGTGTGTAGACTTTTAAAAGTTTGCACAATATGGTGATATACATCTTGCACAAAAACAGCAAAACATACTTCATTTAAATTTGCTTTTATATCCCCTTAGCATTAGTAATAAAAATATTTATACGACGGAGACTCAAATCTATGAAATCTTTGTCTGAACAAATTTAAATGAATTATGTCGTTTGTTTATTGTTATGATAGATCATTTTCCTGTATTGTACAATAATAACATATTGTGGACAATGTTCTAATAGTTACAATGAACACACAAATACTTTTATACACCAACAACTAAGTAACTTTTATAATAACAGTAGTTGCAGCTCGATATGCCAGACATTGTTACAGATGAATAAACCCATTTGCATATCCATTGTTTGTTATGACATATCGTACGCTGAACATTGTACAGGTGGGATGGGATATATCCAGGTCTGGAGTTAGACGGCTAAGGCTTCCCTGAGGGCCGGCGGTCGTTATCTGCTTGTTCCTCCAGGCTTACCTTACACGGGATGACAACTAAAAGGAAACTTATAACGTAATTGGCTATTAAACAACATATAAATTTTTACATTAAAAAATAATGAGGTTTGGTGAAATTCAAAAATATGTAATGTGTAGTTTTGATATTACTTAAAATATACCTTAAAAAATATAAATAAACGGCGCAGAGACAAAATTTGTAATATTAGAAAGTATAATTTCGTACAATCTATGAGATTTAACTATTTCATTGCACCGTACCTGTATAACAAAATTAACAAACATATTCTTATATATCAACTTAACTTTGTAGCTTGTAAAAAAGCTGTCAATGATTGGCTCCTTGGCTTGACATATGAAGACACTGAAAAACTGATATGTCCTACACTGTAATCATCTATTCACAGGCAATCACTGCTATCACATCTCACATTCATTTCATCATTAAAATCAACACATTGGCTTCACTTCATGGTCTTAATTAATAACATACTACATATATATATACTATAATTAATACAATATTTTGTGTAGAAATAAACTTTTTTTTTATTTGTTTAAATTATTCCCGATTGGATTTATGTATTGTTTTTGTTTTAATGAACAAACGAATTTATTAATTGAATTTATATTTATATATTAAATAATTATCTTTACTCTTATTGATTCCAATATAAAATAATTTTAACAATTGTTCTTTAAAAATGCAAAGCTCTGGTTATCGCACGAATCATACCTATTGAAATGTGATAAATATCAATTTGTTTGATGTTGGGAAAGGGACCAGTAGCTTTAACACAGGTTACACTGTAACCTAGCTAAGCTGCTGGTTGCGATCCAACCATATGTGTATAATAAAACCATTGATATGTTAGTAATCATTGTATGCTCTAGATTAAGGTTTTATATTGTATGTGCTGAATAAAGATTATTATTATTATTATAATATAGGATATATGATATTATAGGATACTGAATATGAAAAATTTCCAAATAAAAACTTAACAAGTTATTCTCGGAATGTCAACACAAAAGCTACCACCGGTGAAGAACCGGGTAAGAAACTCACACGGGGCTATCATTTAGCGAAAAGATGGAAAATAACTTTATTACATAATGTAAAACCTACGTATTAATTTAAGTATTTTTTTTTATATTTATATTTATTATCTACTTTGTGTTCTAGTTATCTAATATTTAAAACATTCAAATGTACAATTTTAATCAAAGCAAATTACTGGGTATAAAGAAAATATATTGAAGTTTTTGCAAATGTTTGCTAATTGCTCCAGGCATCTGTTTTACTTTGTACAATGTAACGCTCGCCATTTTTTCACGATAGTTTCCTGAATGGAATTAAGATGAAAATGCTTTTGGACATTGTGGACGGAAAACACATTAATCTCGTTTGAATTGCAAATCTGCGAGTTGTTTCTCTTTTCAATTATATCATTTCGCTTCGAAACTACAGCGGAAATATCGAAAATTATTTCTTCCATCTTAAAAAAACAAGATATGTCTTTTTTTACATGTAATTTGAAGAACCTAAATAATTATAAAGTAGATAATATTATGAACTTAACTAAAATCCTCATAAGCACTTTGTTATTTGAAGAGCGATTAAGCACATTTGTTTACGTAAAGATAGCATTATTTTTATACAAGTAGGTAGGTACTTCAGAAAAAAATGTGCGGGACGGGCATTGTATCCGACATAAAATATGCTAATAAGGGTTTGGTCTCGAGGCTATCTAATTTATTGAACTTGTATTCTCACAATAATATGTAAATATTGCGTAAAGCTAGCCCAGCCGTATAGATATATGCGGACTATGTCACATTTAATAATATACTTTCCGAGAATAAATTAATTAGGAAATAAATAACGAACATTGTTTGCAGAGTCTACATCCTGAGGATGCTCCGGGGTCGGAGCGAAACGAGAGTCTAGTTTTACAACGTGCTACTGACATTATTGCTTTTGTGGTGGTGGTGTTTTCACGTTTTTGCTTGCGAGTGTATGTACTAGACCCGTCGGAATAGGTTTTTAGGTTTCAAAAATTCAAAAGGTTTTTATTTTTGGCATATAGTTTCGGGATCATTATAGTTGTATAGTATACGTATAGGTAAGCAGTGTGGGAAGAAGGGAGTTGTACACTCACTCATTTGCTTGCTGAATGTGGTTATCATTTCATTATCATAATATATTGGTAGATTAATTATATTATATATTTACAAAAATCAAAGTATACATTTTAAATTAATATACTATACTTTAATTTTTGACAATTTTTACCAGTCTACGTAGTGAAAATGTTGTAAACTGTAACAACACCTTACAATTTACACCCAGCATTCTAACTGAATAGTTAATTTTACCTTTCCTTTTTTATCACAAATTAATGTTATGAAACTTTTCTAAGAGGCAAAGATATAGTATCTATATTTTACGCAGCCAGAAATACGAGCTAATAGCATTATGTAGACAAGCGGGCAAATATTTGTTAATTTTTTATTATATTTTACGAGATATGAGTATCTGTATTTTTTCACGTTTCCTGGTAATAGGCTATAAAGGTGGTTAATATGAAATAATAAGAAAATACACTTTTAAATATTTTATTTGAAAACCACATACATTGCGTTTATTCACCAAACTCGCCGCGCCGGCATCGTCCACATGCCGTATGCCGTACATCGAACATCCTATATAGTACCGTTTGGTCAAACAATATTGTCACGGGCTGTAACCCCACGTAAATCGATAGTGGACGTTGGTCCAATAAATAAAAAGTTTCAACATATTTCAGTATTCAAACAGCAATATAGTATCTTATATTACCCGATATTTTAAGTCAAAGTATGAAACCGTCTTCTATCTTAGCTTTAACACTACACCTACTGGAACGAAAGCAGTTAATATCATAAGTATGTATACGAGTAACGTAAGCCACAAAATTATTTGTTCACATCACTTATTATATCATTTGCTCATGCGAATGCTATTTGCTTTAATGAAATGATACGTATCATGGACAGTTTATTGCTAACATTAATAATGCTGTGAAATAATTTCATAGCTTTTGTTTTCTGTCTGCAAATAGACATCTATTTTTAAAGCTCACATCTATCAAAAGGTAAAATTAGGTAATAATTTTATGTAAAATGAGTTTCAGAATGAGGTTGAGAAATTAAAATTATAGCCACGTTTAAATAGGTACCTTTTCTAACTTATTTTTAGAATACTGATTCTGTTAGATTATGCATATAGATAATTAAGTTTTAAAATAAACTAAACTTAGCAAATTATTTACAGTAAATTAATTATCTATAAATATTGTTTAATAGTCACAAGATGGTCTCGCACTGTGGTCAACAAGCGCACTCAAACTAAATTATTATATACATTACAATACGTAACTCGATTATTTTATTACTTTTATATATTTTGCATAAATATACAATCTACCATAATTCATTAAAATTTAACTGCAATGAAAAGATGATTCAAATCGCGATAGTTTTAAAGTAACTTAATTATAAGAATTAATTTATATACAGCTAAACATATACATTTCATATTATTTCCGAGCTCTATATATTTTTTAGTATAGAAGGTACAAATTACAATGACCAAAATTTGGGAAGGTCCTGCAGAGATATAGTATTTAATTATATTATATAATGCTCTCATCTTAAATAAAATATCTGCTAATATTTTCTTTAAAAGAATTTGATATATTAATTAATTTAAAATATTTTTAAACTACAAAATCATGTAGGTATTTATTTCATAACAGAATTAACACTCCGTAAGAAGATAAAATGTTGACGTATATTTAAATAATTATTTGTAAGTGCATTTTCGTGAAAACTAATTCAATACATATTGTCTTTTAAGTATTTCTAAATTTTGGGGAAATCATAGGTAGGTTAGGTTAGGTTAGACATAGAGAATATTTGAGTATAAGATCTGTTAGATTTCGAAACGTCCCAACTTGGTCACTGCTACATAGAAAGCTACAGTTGTACAAAAAAAGATTTCTTTGGTAGAGACATTGGGTAGAGCGGTAACATTAACTCTTCCATCCGAACATTGAAACAACTGTTACAAAAATTGCAGTAAATAATTGACAATTTATAAAAATTTAACAGTCCTACGAAAGACCAGAGTCCTTCACGTACAAAATTCCAAGCGTTACTTCTATTCGTAGAATGTAGGTTCAGAAACTTCCGGCAGTGGTTATACACTACCTTCACAAGATATAATATTCAAAATCTAAAATGCGATACAAAATTGTATAATCGATGTCTTACTGGTAACTATTTCATTACATTTTAAATATTACACAAAACATTCTGTATTTGATATATAAGTCTGGCTCGTTACAAATTTAACAACGATTTGTCTTAAACTACATAGTCCATTCTAGGTTACATACATCGATATAATTTGCTTACAGTGACTGGAAGTAAACTCTATCACCTATGAAAGACTCTTACTATGACTTGCGCGTTTGCAGTAAGTAGGTACTCAGAAAGCGTGTATTTACTGCATACGCGCAAGTCTAGGTAATCCCAATACATTTTTTTTTTTTCATTTTCATAATTTACGCGCCTTTTATTAAAGCTCTATTTTCCTAGACTATTAGGATAGTCTTCATAGTAGCAGTAACAGAGCGATGAATGACGATTTTTATATACAAAATAGTGGCAATTGCCATTGCATATACTGCTGTAAATCGTTTTGTTTATTTTTAAAAATTCACCTCTCTTTATTACGGTTGATACACATTTCTAGGAAAACAGGTCTTAATGCACATATCATATTACGCTGCCATTGTAATTACGCACGTATTTCGCCGTTCTGGTCAAGGTCTCAGTCACGACAAGGGGTATTTAGCTAGAATGAACTACTGAGTGTATCGCTGATACCTTAATCTTCTAGAATTCTCGCGAACACGAACGAGACGAGTAGCGCGAAGGAGAGCGCGAGGCTGGTCTTCTCGGCGCCGCCCGTGGCTCGGATGTCGCTCTCCAGCACAAAGGGCTCGTCTATGACGTGAATTATTCCATTAGTGCACTCCACGTCGGGGCGGAACACGTGGATCCAGCGGCCGTTCCATTCCACGTAGTAATCTGTGGAGAACCTTCATTTTAGAGGAGCACGATCGAAGATTTTCCTCACACTTGTCACCAGGCGGTACCTGCAGATTACTCCCGACACAATCGAGAATCAAATCAGTTCAATCTCAGCGGCTTTTGTTATTTTATTTGGTGGATAGCTTTGAAACTAACCAGGATAAAGAATATAGTTAGATGGTAACTTTTTGTACTCCTGACCATATCAATCGAGTGAGAATCAAAATAAACAAACGTTAATTTATTGGGAAATACGCGGCACTATCGAATCTGAATCAAAATCGAATCAGTTTGGAGAGTAAGGTTCTTATAATTACGATTAATTTAAGCATCAAATATTTTCTAATACTTTTATTTGCAGGATTTTTTTGCAAAACGTACCTGTAAAGGTAATTTTAATAATAAAAAAAGTCGATTTAATTATTCTTTACTAATAATAATAATTTATAATATAGAGGAACATTGAATAGGTTCCGAAAGTACTGGACCGTTAAGATGACCGTAAATTTGGCGGATTAAAAAGTAGACTACGGGGCCTTATTATGCATCTTTAAAAACCTTCGTTTGTCGCGCACGCCAAGTCTATTGTTACAATATTTATGAATCATGAAATAAAATGTTACCAGTAGTTAAATAATGAAATCATTAATTAACATAAATATATTCATCAAGCGGTGAGCTGATGCCATTTATTGTAAAATTAATTGTCGTGATTTGTGAACAATTGTTGTATGCCAGCAACAGTCATTTGATTGTTTGTACAGTCGCCGACAAAACCGGTTTTCCACCTTTAAACCTTATTGCTACGTGATAAGGTCGAAAAGTTGCAAACCGAATCTATTGCCGACCGTATCTACACATAGTTAACTTTCAACTAAACGGTATGTTTTGCATTATGTCAGTTAATGAGGCAAAAATTAGGCGCAAATAATATTATATCAACAAATTTGTTAACTTATTTAATAGGTTTACACATTCAATAGTTTGTAATACAACTTAGGCTAGATGCACCAAAATCACTCTGGGTTAAAATTATTTTTTAGGTTTTTGATGCAAGTCTTTAGTATATATTATGATAAATATAGGTATAGTGTATTTAACCGACATGTAGGAGGTTCTCAATTCCGCATGTTTCTTTTGTACACCGATTACTTTGAGGTTAATAATCAGGTTTGCGTGATTTTTATTCGACGTAGAATAGCTGCCATATTTTGGTCCTCTAAAAATTTTACATAGTTTGGCGCTGTAGTTTTTATTTTATGAACATATTTCACCCATTTCCAGGAGACTATCATAATATATATGTACGGACGCTTTTACATTGACGTTTTTACCTAGATTAGCCGTAATGAAGGTATATACATATATACCTTCATTACGGCTAATCTAGGAGTTTTTCACTTTCACGTTTATAATTGAATCTCGACACAAAAAGGAGGTGGAAATTATAAATATGGAGTGTGCTAAAGAGTATGCCAAACGGATTTATCCTACTATAGTTTACTTTGACTGAGAGAAAATAATAAAAAGGAAACTACGTTTAAAAAGACCGACGTCAACAAGTTGTCAACCTCAAATAAGTAAATGGAGGGCCACGGTTATATGACTGAAGTACTAGCAGTCAGCGTTCACCCATATATTGTTTTCACTTGATTAGTATCAAGCTAATTTTTCTTGAGTAGCTTTATTTTGATAAGACGTCCAATAATTTTTTGAACGGAACTCTCGATTGTAACAACTTTTTTAACATTTTGCATTAGGAATGGAGATTCTTAGGAAAAAGTGGATAAACAATTTTTATAGGTAATTGCATGATGAATATTTTTATCTTACCTATTTTTACGATAAAACTTACCGTTTAGCTGGAAAACTCAAAAAACCGATTTTTGCAACATTAGACCTTGAATATTTTTTTTTCTCACACTTGGGATTGATGTGGATAGTTAACAAACTGTGTGTGTGTGGGTTCCCAACATTCGTGGCAATTTTTAGCCTTGTGCGAAATAATTTTATAACCCATATTTTTGAAGGTAATTTGACCGAAATAAAATATTTTTTCAGATAATTTAGATCATTATCTTGAGATTTATCGAAAAAAATAATAATTTTGGAATCACCAAATCCAAAAACTTAATTCTTGCTATCTCTGTTAGCTACCACAAACAAGAGTTCCGTCAAGAAATTCTTGGGCGACTCATCAAAATGAAGGTACTCACGAAAAATGTTCTTGATACAACATACATACATACAAAAAATGTACTAATCAAGTTAAAACAATGTATGGGGGAACCCTGACTATAGGCCACAACATTTCTTAAAAAATACCTAAACAGTTGGATATTGGATTGTACGTTATTTATGGTCTAGTCGATAAAACACAATTTGCCACGAATATTACAGGTGCTTGATGTTCGCGCGCCTCTTCTAACTAACCCCAATCTACCTACGAAAAGCAATCAGTGGTTAAAGGTTTGCGGAAGTTAAGTGAATCCGAGGTACTAAATCCTATCGACCGAAAACCGATGGCTTCCCCAAGTTTTCTTAACAGGTCCTTAGTTTAAGGAGATTCACTTACAAGTCCCAATGAAGAAGCTTTGTTTGTCTACTATGACTTATGTAGGTTCTAGAGACAAGTAATTTTAAGTTACATAAGTCAGAATAACAACGATTTAATTTTAAGACTTATAATTTACACAAGCAAATACGTTTATTAAGTAGATATGCTACCTTTACGTTTTGTATTTCAGGTTTGTTTTTTTCAATCAGACAGCGATAAATAAGGCTTATGACCCGCCTGATGGTAATCGATTACCTATGCTTTCCCATCCTCAAAACCTTTGAACTGCCCGTATTGGACCCTACGATACTGGATGGCCTTCCTTGTGGTTTAATTTATATCGGTGCCAAATCTTATTTTTACTTTTTTATCTTACTTGATGTATTTGATATGCAATATCGTTGTCAAACGTATACACTTGACAGCGACATTGTACACAATTGTTCAATTTACACCTGTCGAATTGGTGTTGCGAGATACATAATTAGGCAGATGCGTAGATAATTGCAC
Organism: Celastrina argiolus; assembly: GCA_905187575.2. Classification (NCBI taxonomy): domain Eukaryota; kingdom Metazoa; phylum Arthropoda; class Insecta; order Lepidoptera; family Lycaenidae; genus Celastrina; species Celastrina argiolus. The sequence goes on from LR994581.1 coordinate 11,654,744, forward strand.
TGCTATACTTACTCTTGTCGGACTCCTTGACGCGCAGCCGGAGCGGGTCCCGCGAGGTGGGCAGCACGAAGGGGTGCGTCTCGTTGGCCAGCAGCTTGAGGTCGGACACGGTGTACGCGCGCCCCGCGCGGATCACGTGTCTCTCTAGGATCTGCTTTGTCTGTAAAAAAAAAATATGTTACAGCTCTGTTTTCCTTGAAAACCGTCGCCCACACGTAGATGCCGTAATATAAAGGCGAATGAACATTTAAATAATATTATTAAGACACTTATTTAAGTGTTGTGTGTATGTTATGGACTAGGCTTAAATAAATGCGGCCTTTAATTATATTGCGCGGGCATTATGACTAATGTCTAGCTCTAACGGGTGAAGTCATTAATTACTATCTAAGCTTCAATATTTATCTTATTCATTCCGTCGTTATTATAATGGAACTTGACAATTGGACAATTTGATAAAAAAGCTAAAATACAAGATTTTCTTAAAGTATTGAACACAAAATCTGAGTCATAATGTAAAAGTCCTTGCATATTAATGAAATAAAGAGACCGATTATTATTTAAATTTAAGCAATTTAGTTAATTTAAAGTAAATTTAATATGTTTTATTACTCTGCCCAAAATGTTATTGATACTGATAATGCCCGGGCAATTTGAATCTTTGAATAGTTATCATCAAATTGCACTCTCATTATGGACATTTTTCATAATGACCCGACATTATAAATAATTTATAATTTGGTCCATAACATTATACACTAGAGTTACATACGACAAAAATTACGGATACACAATATAAGAGTTAACATTTAAAAGTAGATTTTTAATCGCTTGTCGTTATGTACATAATAGCATATTATGTCTTTTGGTTTTTTTAATTAGCAAGTAGCAAACTGACTGTAGGCTAAAGATATTTTTTATAGATATTTCTGAAGCACAGGCAGGTACATTTGAAAGTTAAGTCGTAAAGTCGATTACTTTAATCGATTGTCAATTGTTAAGGCGCGCTGTTATGCTTTCCATACAATCATTACTATTCGTTACTTTACGGAGCTTTCAGCTGATCCTGCTTGACCTACTGTTCTTTTTGGAAAATATACGCCATTGTTGATTTTAAATAAATGCATATTCTATTGCTTTCAGTCTTGTAAAAAAACATTTCTTTACAAAATCCCTAGGTTTGTTACACTTTAACAGTCCTGGTCAACATTAATAAGGATGCGTCATTTCTAGTTCAAACTGCCAACCGGGTATTATTATTACAGACTATCGCCCTGGCGGGTTTACCTAGCGTCGTAAAATCTGGCTTACGACGGTTTACTTTAATGCCTTTGACGCATTAACTTAACGACTCGAAAAGTCTGGGTATCATCAGTTCAACTTGAACTGATACAAACGCGCAATAATATTTCAAATTATTAGAAGTTCATCGTTAACGTCTAGCAGCTACTAGTTCTTACAAGTTTAGAAGTAGGGCTAGATTTTTCTTTAACTTCTCAAAACATGTACAAGTTTTCAATGCTTTGGAGATTGAGTAAGTATATTTTGCAAACTATCGCCAACAAGTCAGATTATATTTGAAGTGTTTTGTTTTTATTTTCGTATTTAAATAATAATAACTGTTACATACCTTTGTGTCGTCTTTCTTTGTAAAGTGTATTATTGTAAAATTTTCTTGTGTGAAATAAATTGTTAAAAAAAAAAAGCTCTACCCACGACTCTACACGACTAAACAATGGAAAATGTCACTACTCACTAGGTAGTAGGTATACAAAATTGCTTAAAACTGTTGTCCCAGTAGAGCTTGTATCTGTACAAACACACTAGTTTTTGTTTCATGAAAAACACCAAGTATTTACAGACATTTAAAATTCAATTGAATTTAAAGACATTTAAAATTCTTGCAAAATCAAAGTATTGGAAAATGACGTCTACGCATCGGAAATTTGAAAGAAGTATTATATATATTAGTTAACCCTCTCCATTATACATTATAAACCAATTCTATTTAGTTTAAATTTAATCAAAATTTAAACAAATCGATATAGTTCAACCAAACTAAAATGTGTCATTGTAATTTTTTATTACGCGGTAACGGTATTATTGTTTACGTTTGGATTAAAATTAATTTGAACGAGTGAATACGAGGAACGAGAAATAATCGACAGCAACAATTTATTTAATATATTATACAGGGTGTAAAAATACCAGTTAATAATACTTTGGGATATGATTATAGGTGCTACCTTTCTCATTTTGGATTTTCTTGCCAAAAAGTTAAAAAAAATATATTTCAAAAAATAAAATAAATGTTTACATTAAAATAAATGAGTCATTATATTTAACGGCGTATTCAAAAAGTAACTACGCTGAAAAATTTCTTTAGTTTACGCATGCATAGGAACATCCGGAGTCAAAGTCAGAGAGATGCCGCCAAACAACCATACCATTACATATTTTCCTTTTATTAGAAATCTTCTAGGTAAATAAAAGGCTTCGATACAGGTAAATGAAGTCCACGACCCACGTCGTGTTGTAAATTTCTATCACTCTTGTCTGTCGCACGTTGTATATTATTATCAATACATAGTATAAAACAAAGTCGCTTTCGCTGTATGTCTGTCCGTATGTATGCTTAGATCTTTAAAACTACGCAACGGATTTTGATGCTAACCTAACCTAACCTAACTTTTAACGTTGCAGGATTAGACTTGAGCGTTGAGTGTTTTTCACATGGCCAATTATATGTCGCGCTGTCACGGCTAAGCAAAATATGTTTGTATTGGCTAATGACAAAAAAGCTGTGAACGTTGTGTATAAGGACATTCTGTAGTAGGTATATTTTGCATTGCACCCGTGCGAAGCCGGGGCGGGTCGCTAGTCTTATATATAAAAATGAATCGCTGTTCGTTCGACTCGCTAAAACTCGAGAACGGCTGAACCGATTCGGCTATTTTTAGTCTTGTAATATTCGTGGAAGTCCAGGGAAGGTTTAAACGGTTTGTATGCTCAACGGAGTGGGCACGGGTCAGCAAGTCACTTATTTATTTATTTATTTATTTAGCCTCATTTATTCCTTAATACAATAGTGCTTACAATTAATTTTTAACCTATTTACATTAACCTATATCTTTAAATACATATTATTGTTTTATTTTGACTATAATTATAGATATCTTGAATGATATACATTATTCACAATTTTTATTTTATTTTATTTTACATTGTATCTTTTAAATAAAAAAGTAGTATAATATTTGTTTTTAATTTTAGTTAATAAATTATTATTATTATTATTATATATATATATATATATTTTTATATGTGACATAATATCTCAGTATAATCAAATTATTTTAATATACTATATTAATTGTGGGTTTATATTAAGCTGTTATATTACTAGTACTAACACATAAAATTATAAACAATTGATTTAATAAACTATTAATTTTTATATATATCTATATATTTTTTATATTAAATTTTATAAATCATAAATATTTTTATAAGTACAATTTTAATGATTATATTCTAATATTTAGATTTTGAGTAATAATTATTTACTTATATAATTTCCAATTTTATGAAATCACTGTATACTATACTTATCATGTTATTATATTATATAATATTATAGTTAATTAATAGTTATTTAATAGTTATTATTAAGCATCACTATTAAGGACCTCTCTACGAGTGAAGGCCTCCTCCATATTTTGCCATGTATCTCTATCATTTGCTTTGTTCATCCAGTCTTTTCCGGCAAGTTTAGTTATTTCGTCAATCCATCTTATTCTTGGTCTTCCTCTTTTCCGTTTATTTTGTGGTCCTGTCCAGGTAGTAACTTTATATGTCCATCTTTGTTTGTTCATCCGCGCTATATGTCCTGCCCATTTCCATTTAAGTTTTTGACAATATTCTAAAGCATCAATTACGTTTGTTATTTTTCTGATGTCTGAGTTTCGCTTTCTGTCTCTTTTTTTAATATTTAAAATACTACGCTCCATGGCTCTTTGGCATACTTGTATTTTGTTTTTTATGTTTTTGTTGTAAACCCAGGTTTGACTACCGTATGAAAGACATGGAAGTAAGCAGGAGTCTAAAACTTTTTTCTTTAATTTTATAGGAATGTTAGATTTTAATACTTCCTTATAATTCCAAAACTTATTCCATGTCATGTTGATCCTTCTGTTAGTTTCGTCTTGTTGTCTGGATTTACTAAATGATATTTGTTTTCCAAGGTAAATGTATTCTTGTACATATTCGAGAATGGTATTGTTGACTTTAATTGGTATAGTTGTAGAGTTGGTCATTATTTTAGTCTTGATAGCATTGAGCTCTAAGCCAATTTTTTTACTCACTGTGTGTAGTTCGCAAACCATTTTCTCTAGTTGGATGGCTGTTTCTGAGAAAAGAATGATGTCATCTGCAAACCTTAGGTTGCTTAGAAAATCATCATTTATTTTAATGCCTTTTTCTCTCCAGTTAAGTTTTTTCATTATGCTTTCTAAAACAGTGATGAATATTCGTGACGAGAGCGGGTCGCCCTGTCTAACTCCTCTGCAGATTTTTATTTCTGAGCCTTTTGTTTCCATTTTTACACAGGATATACTTTTGTTGTAAATATCTTTTATAAGGTCAATGGTTTCTGTCGGTACGTCACATTCATATAGAGCTGTCCACATACTATTATGAGATATTGAGTCGAACGCTTTTGTATAATCAATGAAAGCCAAATAGAGCGGACGCTGGTGTTCTTCATATTTCTCTATTATTTGCTCTAGTGTGTGAATATGGTCAGTAGTGGAAAAGGTTTTTCTGAAACCTGCTTGTTCTGGTGGTTGGTATTTTTCTGTATATTTTTCTATACGTTCTTCGAGGCAAGATGCAAACAGTTTATATATATTGGGTTGTAAGCTAATTGGTCTGTAATTATTGATATCTGATGGGTCTCCCTTTTTATATAATAATATTATATCAGATCTTGCCCATTCTATGGGAATTTTTCTTATATCTAAAATCTTGTTAAATAAGTGTGTTAATAGTGGTGCTAGCATGTTTTTACCTGTTTTTATTGCCTCGTTGGGGATACCGTCTGGCCCATTACTTTTGTCTTGTTTAAGCTTGTTTATTTTCTTCATAATTTCAATGCCTGAAAATCTGTCAAGAGTATGAGAGTTATTGGTGAGCGATTCAGAATCAAGTTGGTCGTCAGTTTGTAGTGAATAAAGATTTTTATAAAATAATGTTGCATTCTCTATAATTTTTGATCTTGAAAAAGTCTTCTTATCACTATTATTTTCTTTTAAACTGGCTATCCATTGTTTAGTATTCATCATTGATTTGTATCCTTTCTTTAAGCTTCCGGTTGACTTTAGATGGTGTTCTAGTACTTTGATTTTGTATTCTTGATGTTCTTTTTTTATAAGTTTATGTATATTTTTGTATAAATAACTACGCTCTTCCTTTTCTACATTGGTCAATTTTTTCTTGGTTGTCAGCTCGTGTCTTCTTTGTATAAGTCTTTTTATATCGTCCGTAATAATGTTGTATCTCTTGGGAGTGTCATTTTTAATGTTGTTAAGGCTTTCTAGTATACATTTTTTTATTTCGTTATATAAATATTCTATGTCATCACAATTGTACCAGTTTTTAGTGTTGATTTTATCTTTCAAAATTTCCTGAAAGTGTTTTTGATTTTCTGGTGTGATAATTTTTTTTGTTATATTTTTGTAATTGGCTCTACTTTTCTTTGTTTTTGATATAGTAACAGTGCTTCGGATAAGTCTATGGTCGCTGGGAAATTGTAGGTTATTAAGTATTTCAATATTCATTATATTTTCTTTATGATTTGTTAAAATGTAGTCAATTTGACTCCGTGTATTTCTAGGGGACAACCATGTCCACATGTTTTTTGTATTCTTTTTGAAAATACTATTTGTGATGATCAGGTTATTTTCCCAACAGAATTGTAAAAGGTATTCGCCTCTATTATCTCTTTTTCCATAGCAGTATTTCCCTATTATTCTTTCTTCCCCAGCTAGACGTTGTCCGATCCGTGCGTTGAAATCTCCCATTATTATTTGGTGTTGATGACACTGGTGCCGAGCATTTTGGAGTTGGTTGTAAAAACTGTGTATTTCTTGTTCTTTAGCTTCAATGGTGGGAGCATGGGCCTGTATTAATGATACTGTTTTGTTGTCAAATTTTAGGTTTAATATGCATATGCGTTCGGATATTGCAATGAAGCTCTCTATGTTCAACTTGAATTTTTTCTTAATAAGAAATCCTACTCCATATTGCCCTTTAGTCTCGCCATAATAACAGAATATATGTTCATTATCTTCTTCAATGCTGTAATTGCTTCTTCTAATTTCTGCTAAGCCAATGATGTCATAATTGATTTTTGAAATTGCTAGTTTGAAGTCTAATAATCTTTCATTAGATAAGAGAGATCTGGCATTGTAAGTGCAAATGTAGAGATGATATGGAGGGTTCTGGTCATTTACCCCCGCGGTGACCGGCCGTGGTGGGGGTTTGTGTGGAGAGGTCGCTGCGCGTCAATTTTGCTTATTTTGATGTAGTTTTAACGGCGTAGTGGAGGGGTTGACTATTATAGGGGTAGCAGTTCTTGTTTCTTTGTCGTTTAGGTTTTTTACCATATATTGTTGGATATTTGAGTTGTGTCTCTTTGGAGGGTGTTTTATTGTAAGATTTTCGTTGGTATTTTCTGGCGATTTAGATAAGTTTCTTTTGTTAGACTTTTGGTTATGTTTTGTATTATAATTTTTTTGGGTTTGTATCTCAGGAAGAACAATAAGTTTGTTATATTTTAAGAATGCTTTATGTCCTTTATTTCTTTCTTCTTGTAGTTGAGCGCTCAGTTTTTTACGCTCTTCTAATATTTCTGGTGGAAAATCTTCATTAATATAATATGGTGTGTTTAGGAGCATTTTCTTTTTTTTTAATATGTTGATTTTTAAGCCCAGTGTGCTAAGAGTTACAACAATAGGTCTAATTTTTCCATTGTCTAGTTTTTTCCCCAAGCGCCTCACTTCTTCTATATTTGTATCACAATAGCTTAATTTCATTTGGTTTTTTAAAATATTTAATACACTCTGTTGCAGTTCAAAATAGTTTCTTTCATTCTCTTCAATTCCAAAGAAAATGAGGTTCTTTTTCCTGATTTTTCTTTCTATTACTTGTATACGGTGATTCTGTTCTATCACAGATTTTTCAAGTTCATTCTGTTTATGTTCCAAAATTGAGAATTTGGCATCAATATTTTGGTTTATAGTCTGTGGGATACTTTGTTTCATATCACGTATTTCTTGAGTTTGCTCGTTTAGTTTTATTTGTATATTTTTCATTAGATTTGTGAGTTCTTCCATAGTTGTATTTTCATTGTTTCCCATTTCTTTGGTTGTAGCAACGCCCTCTCGTGGTAAGTGGTGAGTGCGTATATAGGGGAGCAACTTATGATTGGTTTTGTAGTTCTGTCGATCTTCGCTAGATGGTGTTGATTAGGTTTTAGGTACGATGATATGCTGATTTTTTGTTTAGTGTAAATTTTAGGTTATCCCAAATTCAAATTTATGAAATGGTATCACACACTCTTCACAAGTTTATATAAGTTTTTATTACGTACGTGTATGTTCAAAAAACACTTTATTATTGTATTTTTTAAGCACTGTAACGTAAAATAAACGTTACAATCTCTGCACTATTTTTGTAGTTTTTAGCACAAAATACGTCGTTTTCGTCCAAGATTTTACACTTTGTCTTTGAAATTCACTGTTATGCACATTATTAATCACTATTTATAACTGATTTCGCAGGGTTTTTATTTTTAATAGGTACTATAAATAATACAGAGTCGATGTGTACACAGCTGACGCTAGCGCCACCTCGAAAACATCAAAAGTCACTTATACATTCATCTAATTAAGTACTCACATAATAGCCGAAATCTTCGTTAAACAGCGCCTTGTAGGCGGAGGGGTGTTTAACCTGGAACTTCTGCCAGGCGTGGTCCCGGGGCACGAAGTAGGTGTAGCGGTGCTCCATGTCGCTCAGCTGGTGGTTGAACATCTGCCGCTTGCCCAGGTTGTAGGTGATGCTGGAACAATTAGCCTTTGTCAGCAAAATAATGATAGTAGGATGAAAATGATAAAAAAATTCAAATGAAACGTAAGTTATTCTTGGAATGTCAATATATAAAACTACCACCGGTTCAACACTAACCCGCCGAAAAGAACCCGCACAAAAAAAAGGCAATTTTAGCAAAAACATGGAAAATTGATATCTCTTATCATCAAAGAGAAAACGTTAACGTTTTTTCTTTGATGATGAGATTCACAAGGAAAGTCAGAAAAACTTATTAGACTTCTCTGTCTGTCCGTCCGTCTGTCTATAACCAGGTTGTATCTCAAGAACCACGCTAACTGAACCTATAGAATTTTCACAAGTTATGTATTTCTGTTGCCGATATAGCAACAAATATATTTGTAAGTAATAGTAGTATTCGAATTTATAGTAGTAGTATATGATTCAATATAAATAAATAAATGTCAATAACAAATAGTTGTTACGTAAAAATATTGTAATATATAAATTTGTATTGTAAATATTATATATGTGTAAATATTTTAAGTGTAAAATGTTGTAAGTTATGAGTAAGTGAACTTGTTGAGTATACTCATAGATATTAACGATCCAGAAATGTATCGTACAAACCTAATAACAAATTGTATATTGTACATATTGTAGAACACGAGCAACTAGCAAGGGTCGAAGGAAAAACTAATGTCGTTTATAGAAAATGCCTGTTGGGTCCTCAAAGATTTATATCGCTCTTGATTAGATAAGATCAAAAGGGAAAATGGGATCGGTTCTTACCAATACTTAAACTTGACTGTATTTTATTATTTAACTTAACAAAATGAAATTCAGTAACATATTTTTTTTCTTCGGACAGTTTATTCATCTATTACTGTAGATATTTTTGTCTATCGTTAGTTTTCCTCTCCCTATTTGTCATTATAGCGTGTCCTACTCGAACTAATCGTGTCGGAACTAAGAGCGAAGCATGTCATGTGTCATTGTGTAGAAGCTTTTACTCGCAGGATCCTTAAAGTTCGTGAAAGGGCGCAAAGGGCTTATTCTTCCAGAACACGAGCTTATTAATGTAAGACGTGGGGTGCACATCACATTAATATTTCCTTTGATCTGACTTTGTACTAGCCAGTTATGTAGCGTATTTTATTAAGAAGAATACACACCCCCATCACTACATTTTAAGGAAAATAAAGTCCAATTATCATGAAATTTGCACAAAAATGCCTACAAACTGCTCAAGCACTTTAGCATATTACATAATTTTGTATAAATAAAGTTTTTATAAAAAATACTGATTATACCAAAAAGTAGGACGTCTTTTTATAGCCATTGCATGTGCCTTATCCACAACCGCCTCAGGCTAACTTGTCAATCAATATCCTAAGTGACGGCGATTTATCCTGAGCAATTTACCTTCGACGTGGTCCATCAAATCAACAGTACTTACCCTACTCAGCTCTGATGGACGTCACGCCAGAATCGCCGTGACGGATTACACTAGATGGGTCTAAAACACTCGCATTGCAAAATCCACAGTAAAGTGGACAAAGTTTGACGTAGGTCCTATTATGAAATTCGTCATCACTATCATCGAATTGTACAAATAAGTTTTAAAATTTAGAAAATATAAATACCGAAATCCAAAATTTTCAAAATTCTGTCTACCTTCTTGAATCTAATTGCCATGGATCTATATTGGAATTGTATTGATAATGGAAATATTAAATATTACGCTAGTGCTAAATTCTTCGATCTTTGACAATATTAAAATACTACGCTAGTGCTAAATTCTTCGATCTTTGACAATATTAAAATATTACGCTAGTGCTAAATGCTTCGATCAACAATACACTAGTTAATGTGTACCATGCAAAAACTGGTATGTTCCAATACAGTTTTCAACAACATTTGTTTGATAACGAATGGTGGCAAATGTTCTAAAATGTTTTAAAGATGATGACTTAAAATTTAAACATGTGTGATAATTTTTAGATAAAAAAAATATTTAACATAATTATCGATTTTAAATCAAGCACTGTGAAACGTGTGGACGTTGGCAATGTTCAAAGCAAACTAAATTAATTAACAGCTCACTTGTCAAGTGAGCTGTTATTTCGCCACGATCGATTTCTTGTTTTGATACGTTATCTAGTGTATTGTTGACCGAAGGCTAAATGGGTTTGAAATATCAATCCATTGAAATTAGATTCAGGAGTATCCGTGGCTAAATGTGATTATTCTCAAACAACGCTGCTTTCATTCATTATCCATAAATCCGTATTCGATCGGATTCAATATGTTTTGCGTTTTTATTCTCGCTCTCGGAAAATGTGAATCGAGGTCATGGTTTGTTCAGTGTTTGCCCTAAACAAATATTGGCAGGTCACTCGATATCACTTTGGTGTATCTAATTAAAAATTGATTGACAGGCGACTTACTTCAGCATGGGGTCCGTTTTCAGCTTCTCGAACACGGTGGTGTAGGGGACGCCGAGCACCCTGTCGATTATGTGGACGAAACCGTTGGTCGCCGCGATGTTCGTCTGCGTGACGGACGCGTTCACGCCGCCGCCCTCCACCGTCAACGTCAAATTGTCCTTAGTGTTCACCACGTTGAAGTACAAATACTTCCTTGCCAGAGCCGTGGGCGCTTGGTAGATCTAAAACATACAATTTATGTGAGACAATGGTATATAATGTATATCTAAACATACAATTTGTGTGGTTTTCTACATTCTAAGATGTCGCGTTGTCAAAAGCTACGTTTTACAAAACTAAGTTCAGAAGTTTAGCAACATGTCGAGCTTGCTAAAGTTCAGCGCTAAAAAGTGAACAAAATCATAGAGCTCGGCGGTAGATCAAAGTCTCTAAATCCCCGTTTCCTCGCGAGAATGTAGAGCAGCTTTCATAACGTAATAATTCTTCGGCAAGTTATTGCTTATTACCTCTATACTGTAGTTTGTAACATTTGCCTGCTACGAATTATTACACACTGACATAATTAAATCCTGTAGTTTTTTTTGATGTAATACAATAATTATTATAATAATTATTTGCTTAATTAGTCTAAGATCTACGCATCTACATCTAGACTACACAGCTAACATTTTGTCATGAAATGATTTGTGTGAAATTGGGTAGGGAGTTAATCTTCTCTATTTGTTTATGAATTTAAAAATATATATTTTAAGATATAAGTTGTTTCTAAATGTTCGATATATTTTAACTATATTTATATTTATCTTTGACTTTGTCGTGAAATAAAAATGTGAATTTTATTGATACATATTTTATTTTGTGTCCGTTTATGAATTATTCCCAATTTGTCATCATATCAATTTTCGCGGAAATATTACGAATTCCAGTTTCATCAAATGCTTTTTAATCAAATTCTTTTTATATTTATTTTTTAGGTTTCATTTAGGTATGTTATAAATATTATGTGTTGTGGGTTATTACAATTCGCTTTTTTAACAAGACCGAAAAAGAAGCCGAGATAAGAAAGTTTTATAATCAATTGGATATTTAACTGTATTTTTATTACATGAATCTCAAAAATAAGAAAATTTATAAAAGGTATAGTATACAATCAATCAATAGATTGATTGTAACTGTTGATTATATGAAGCATTTCCGTGAATGAATTGAAAATGCGCTATACGAAAATGCTTCAAATAATCAGGGTAATTTTCTTATTTTTTAAAGCATTATCAATTTATGTATTAAATAATACAGTCATGTAATAATAATAAGTAATCGGTGTAAAGGGGTGTAGTATGTCATGACTCATGAACAGTACAATGAGGGTGTACACTCAACATATACACAAGTATAACATAAGTATAACGGGTACGACGTACGGTGCCGGGGTGCTGTTCCTACGGCAGCAAAAAGTAAATAAAATAAAAATATGAAACATCATATTTAAAGTACCGCCAAAACTGTGAAACATTTATTTTATAACACTAACCCCCAGTTTCCCGAACGCTATTCAAATGAATGATCAACTAACATGGCAATTAAATCAACAACCCATATTGAACACTGAGTTTAGATGGAATATTGTCAGACAGAAAGAAACGGACAGATATTTTATAATTACATCACACTCGCTCGCTGATTCAAATCGTATGTCAACTAATCGGTGTCTTTGGTGAATTAACCTTATCTGTGGAATTTTAACAAATTTTGCAAGTGCGAGCGTGATGTAATAATGAAATATCTGTCCGTTCCTTTCTGTCTCATATTGTTCTACCAATCAGCGTTCAATATGAGTTGTTGATTTGAATGCCATGTTAGTTGATCATTCATTTGAATAGCGTTCGGAAAACCGGGGGTAAAACTAAGTTTAAAAGTAAGATGTAAACAAAGAAACGAACTAAACATTCTGAATGTTTTCCTTGTTACCTATCCGTCAAGTAAGTTGTGTTAAAAATAAAATAATTTTTTGGGACTAAAGTCAGTAAGTCTCCTGACTCCTGAACTCCAGGTCGAGGTTTCATATCTGAACTTTCAATACAATAAGAGACCAGCTCTTTTAAACAACTGCTATTAGACGTATCCGCCTGCAGTTAGCACAATCTATAACAGATGTATGTTCCTGTTACAAACTCTAATGATACGGACGTGTGCAATATAAGTGTTGAAGTAATATCGGACATATGATTTAAGATAACCGTTCCAACGCGCTGGGAACATCTCTACTACATAGTATTATTTGTATCGGAAATAGATCGCTTGGAATTGTATTAAGTTATAACGGAAATATTCCTTTGTAATTTTATTATATTTTTGTAGAAGTATAAAAGATACCGACTGATACCTACTCAAATAGACGTACAAAATTTTAGTATCTAAAATGTTGGAATTTGTTTGTGAAATACTATAATTGACCATATCTAATCGCAGAACGACTGTGTTACGCAAACGATGTGTAAAATATGGACCAATAACAATATTAGCAACAGAATGCCATTAAAAAGTTAATATGTTATCAATGCCGCTAATGATCGCTGGATTTCATTTGTTAATTTTAAAAAAACTAAACAATTTGTAAATAGTAATGATATTAATCGCTCTCCATAATATTGTTTGCCATCAGGAATTCATTTCATTTCATGTAAAAGTAATTTAATTTGATGGCTGTAAAAATATTTTTCATGGAATAGTTTCAAACATATTATTTATGAATATCATATTATAATACGATAATTTCATAATGAATACGCAATAGAATAAATAAGAATATTCACTGACCTGGTTCATGTTGTTGTGAATGATGGCGTCCAGAGGCAGCCTCTCCCTTACCAGATGCAAATTGAGGATCTCCATGAGCTTCTGGTGATTCCTACGGAAATTTAATACATTAATTTTACATACATACATTTATTACATGTAATGTGTGTCATATGACACGCATTTCTGAATAAATATATTTTTCAAATAGGGTAAAAGTCACAGTATATGTGTCCGTAAGATTATTGGCGTATCACAAATGACTTTTACTCGAAATTGAATTCGGTTTTCACGATTGTGAGACTGGAGGTCCAATTTAAAATTTGCTTTATTTTTTATCTTGGTTCGCCGCGTGAAACCTGAGTTTTTAATAAAAGTTGCAGGAGGCCTGGAATGTGTGAAATGTTAGAGGGAAAAATTGAAAAATATCAAACGGCATCGAAGGAGGGGTGTTTGATGTTATACTTATAATAGGCGATACACATTAGGGTAGGCAAAATATTAGTAATCTGGGCATAGTTACTATAATTGGAGGTCCTAGACATTGTATAGTTTTTTAAGGTGTAAATATTTTTTATTTTTAAATCAGGAAAACTAATTCATGTGTAGGTACAGTGTTCTAATAATTTATTTGTATTATAATGAATAATTGCAGTAGCAAAAAATAATTGTTAATGACATGTAAGTTTGAATCATCATCATTATTATAACACGAACAAATTATGACAACAGTAAACCTGCTTATGAATTAGATTCCCTGATTACATTGTACTCTTGTACAGTAAAATAGTAAAGGTTATCTAATAGGCGGGAGCATGGGTGTAAAAACAACAAAGAATTTTCGTAATCTGGAAATGAAGAGGGTTGGGTCTTATCACGATTCAGTTTATAAAGTGAAAACAATTTGGCTTCACTATCTCTATACCCTCCACATCAAACAATTTCCCCAAAAGTAATTATTCAAAGTTAAAATAATTACCTATTATTTTATGATTATAATTATAAATTACTAGCTGACCCTTGCCCACTTCGTTGAGCATAAAAACAGTTTATGATGAAATTCAACTAAAAAAAACAACCCCTAACTCGGGAACGCGGAACCCGCAACGCGGGAACCCGGAACCCGCAGCATGGGAACCCGAAACCCGCAACCCGCAACGCGGGAACGCGGAACCCGCAGCATGGGAACCCGAAACCCGCAACGCGGGAACCCGGTACCCGCAACGCGGGAACCCGGAACCCGCAACGCGGGAACCCGGAACCCGCAACGCGGGAACCCGGAACCCGCAACGCGGGAACCCGCAACCCGCAACGCGGGAACCCGCAACCCGCAACGTGGGAACCCGGAACCCGCAACGCGGGAACCCGGAACCCGCGACGCGGGAACCCGGAACCCGCAACGCGGGAACCCGGAACCCGCAACGCGGGAACCCGGAACCCGCAACGCGGGAACGCGGAACCCGCAACGCGGAACCCGAAACCCGCAACGCGGAACCCGAAACCCGCAACGCGGAACCCGGAACTTGCAACACGGGAACCCTGAACCCGCGACGCGGAAGCCGGAACCCGGAACCCGCAACGCGGAACCTACAACGCCAAACCCTTCCGTGAACGTTGCTGGTTCTGCGCTGTCAAATGGAATAAATAGTATCCTATGTCCGTCTACTGGCTCTAAGTTACTTCCTCACCAATTTTCAACCATATCGATAAAGCCGTTCTTGAGTTATAAATAATTTAACTAACACGACTTACTTTAATACAAATAGCTGATGTATAGATGGAACTAACATAAGCTAACGCCCGGTGAATGCTCCCGTCACAGTCGGTCCAGCCGATTCGGTGATCATTAGTTGACAACATGTTATCTACTTAATTTTTTACAAATTTTGATGATTATTGCACCAAAAATTACGCTTTAGATCAGTGGTTAGCGCGGCGGCGCTCACGCTTACATCGCAGGTTCGAATGTCGATCTGAGAGAATGGATATGTTTTAAATATATTAAAAATCTTAAATAAATATATACATATGTACATAACATGCCATTAAAATAATAAAATATATTTCCGTTGTCTGGTACGCATGACACAAGTTCTGCGACTACTTTAGGGGGCTACATTGACGAAGTGTTAAGGCATTCCCTATTTATTATATTATTATCAACAAAATTCCTGGAATAAAATGCATCATTTGCAAATCAGCAGAGAAAAAACAGTAGTAACATCTAAATTATAGATGATACGTTCTATTTTTTTGCTATGTATTTAATTGTATTCTTTCTATCAGCGGGCGCAATTCGACTCCTACTCAAAGCTTTGTGCTACGTTTATAACGTGTGATAATTGCCATTGCTTCAGCACGTTTAAATAAAGAACTAAGTCAAATAGACATTGGAGACAAGGCGATACTGATTTAATAATATAACATTAATAATATTCATCACGTGGTGTGGAAGCGCCACATCACGTCTTATTGTGTATTAAACTATATTTAACTATCTAATAAATATCAAAAAATCAGGAATACAAACCCTTTTTCATCCTCAAGCTAATGCGCCAACGCGCCACTGATTCACAAAGGTCGCCATTAATTAATGTGAACTCCGTTTGTCTCAGTCTACCATTAATGAGTTAAAGCTTACCACAAGCTTACCTTATTAAGCTTCAATCATATAAATAATATAATAAAATCTTGTTTATTACATGTAATCTTTAAATTATTAAATCTACAGACATTTATGGAAAGTTCCACCAATGGTTCGCCAACCACACAAACCGAGAAGTACCTTCTCTCTCACTCTCTTCAGCTTACCTGATAATGTTCTGCACGCTGATCTCGTTCCACGCGTCGTTGGAGGGCGCGAAGAGAGTGATGTCCTTGGCCATGATCAACTCGTTGAGGAACTGGTTGTTCTCTCCCAGGTCCATGATCACTTCGTAAAACTTGCAGAGAGGACCATCCTCTTTTTCCTGGTGAAAAAGAATTAAAGTTAATAAAGAGACTTCTTTAAAATTAAAAAAAATCTACTATAAATAATTTGGAATAATAAAAATTTGGAATTGCTTGCGGCAAGTTAGAATACTTTCGTAAAAAGCATCGATATCTACAAATCGTCATTTATTAAAAATATTAAATAAAGAATTTGAACCAATGTTAAAACAAAAACCAAGTTTGAAACATGCACAAAATTACTTACAATTCCCTAAAGTTGTTAATTTCATGCAGAATCCATCAAAGAATGCATTAAAATAACATTGTAAATATGAAAATATGATTAGCATAAGAGAGTACATAAATGAACAATATACAATATTAGATAGGTACCTACAGAACTTATAAGTGTATCAATATAATAAATAGTTCATTTTAGAAAATCAACGGTTATTAAACGGTGAAAAAACGCTACGCTTTGACCCAACGGCAATGTGAGTTACACCTAAGGTCCCGTCCACATGCCCACGGTAGTCGACGTGAAACGTCGGTAGCACGTTACATTGTCGCATCGAGAAATGGGTTCGCAGCAGAATGTTGGAGAATGTACCGGAATTTTACAAGGTATGGCGTCGATTTGGTAATGTTAACGCAACGTTGACGATGCTACGTTGTGACGTGGACATGTGGATAGGCCGTAAGTCTTATTATTCTTGTTCATACATTATAATAACTTAAATTATGAATTATAATTATAATATAGACGCTATAGTAAATTATTATGAATTATATAATAAACGTAATAAACGCATGGAAAACCTTGATTGGATACACACCTGCTGCTGATATTGTTTGTACAAAAGAGTTTGGGCTTTTATTTTTATTACTTTTATTAATTGAATTAAATTATAAACAAAATCAATTTGATATTATAACTCGACGTTCATAGTATCTCAATAATCAACGTTAAAATAACATAATATACGTGAGTCACGAGAACAATATCAACAATAAATTTAAAAAATTAAATCCTAAAAAATCCAAGAATAATTTTATTGAATATTTCGATAGTTTTATATGACTGAACAATAAAAAAGCTTTTAGCGAGAATTGAAAACGATTGGCTTTATGAGCAGTTTTTGCTGCGATCAAAAGCCCGTAAGGTCGGACGTAACTCGTAAGAGTCTTAAATGAAAAGTTTTTATTCAAACTGACCATTGTTTCCCTTTCGGGAAATAAGTTACATATGGGAAGGTTTTCTAAAAAACAGAAAGTTGAATGTTAAAATGAATAGTTGTAGTAGAAAATGATAGGATTTATCTATTTATTAGATTGTATTTTCGGACATAAGTCTCTACTTGAAATATAAAAGTAAAAAACACTATTCTTATATCAATATATTTCTCCTTCAAAAATTACAAATAATAAAAAAACGTTTTCAAATATTTATTGTACGTAGGTTGTAACATTATTAAATAATTATATTAAATACATTATTACTAGTTTTTATGGCGAAACACGCGCCTACATTACATAATAGATCGTGGGTCACTTTATCCTGTAAGAATCTGTCCATCAAAAATGTCAAGTTCACACAAAAATGCTACCGCAGTCCGCAATACAAGGTTTACACGCGCGTGAAATAAACGCTCGACCTCCATATATCATGAGACTATAATAATCAACTACATTTCAAACTAAATGTACTAGCGTTATTATTTTGATAAGTAATTTAGGATATATGCATATAAAGGTAATATACGCTTTTAATCTTAATATTATTATATCTCATTCACACCGCGAAGACATTGAGATACGAGTAGATAGATATATGTATGTGCTAATGAAGATATGTTTTGATATTTGATGTACAGGCTTACGGAGGCTTCAGAGGTGGGATTAACAATCTATCCCAATATGAAATGAACATAATAATACATCAGGATTTAGGTAGTAAAATATCGTTATATTCTGGGAACATACGAGTATGAAATTTGGTACTATTGAAGTTTCTGTGTAGGAAGGTAAGCTAATATTTTCAAGTAATATCTATGGACGCTTCACACCACGTCAATCTAGCCCTGTGCTAAGTATCCGAAGAACTTGTGTTACAGGTACCAGACAACGGAAATATATTTATTACTTTTATACTATACACATATTTAAGATTTTTATTATATTATACACAAATTTAATACACATCCATTGAAAACTTTTTGTTCCCTCGGCGGGATTCGAACCCGCGACCTTTCGTTCGAGCGCCAACGCGCTCAACCAACTGCGCTACGGAGGTCGTCGAATATATTACTCACACCAGCATGCTTTACGTATAATTTTACACGATGTTGTTAATCTGTGATTTAATTGATGTCAGTAACCTAACCTAAAACTTTAGGTATAAATAGGATAAACTAAATAGAGATTAGAAAAGTCGTCCTGTCATTTATCTCTTTAAGTCTTCTTTTGTTAAGTCCTAGGAAATCTAGGCATCTGCTCCGTGATCCGTCCACTTTATCTGAGACTTCAGAATGAATAAAACTTTTTATTTGCACGTAAACTTGAGTATTTTTTATGACAAGTTCTAGTTTAAAAAATAGAGTGATAATACTTTTTTACGCTAATGTTCGTTTTAAAGTAAAAAAACAGACGTGAAATGCTTAGAGTAGTAAGAATTTAGTATTCAGCAAACAGCAACAGAATCGAAGATAATACATCGCCTTTAACACCAGAGAATTAATAATTAGCTACGGTTAAGTTTGCTATTCAGTAGTCAGAACCCGGTGCTCAGTACACTTACGAGAACTATGAATAGAGGGTATAAATTTGTAATTAACGCATTTGGTAGCTAAACGACTAGAGGGCTCTACAAAGTTTGTCCTTGTCCAGTGGTGTTAGCATCAATTTAATACTAGTATTCGTAATGTCTGCCAATTGTATAGGCGATGTCATAATTTTCATACAATTTTCTATCAATAAAGTTACGAATACGACATTGTCAATTGTTCCTGTTTATCAACAGAAATGCGAATTATATGCAAAAACTTACGGGCGTATAGCTTCGACGCTTACTATGTATAATGAAAGACTAGTACGATGTTGATTGACTAGTAGTACTAGACACAAGTTGAGGTACCAGGGCCCTGATTCAAGATGCCATCGCTATATATCTCTTATGAAGTTCCAAAACAAAATGTATGGATTTTGAAATAAGCTTCTTTAAATGACATACCTACGAATTAGCTGTTCATTCGCTTACGAAGTTTGAAAACAACATTTTTCAACAAATAGAGATGAAATTTGGAATCAGGGCCCTGGAGCACGATTCTCGGGCAGTGGAAAAGAGTTCGAATTTTAGTATACCCCGCTCGCACGCGCGCTAAATCACATTTGCATGAGCGGGACAGACCGATAGTAAAAACTAAGTTCGAGGCCTGAGAATTAGGGCCCTGGTACCTCAACTTGTGCGTATGCATTAAGTGCGCCTTTCGGGCTGATAGAGTTCTATCACCAAACATTTGTATCAAAGTGAAATGCATCCCACTTATATCCGGAACCAATCGAGCACACACAGAACCTAACGAGCAGAAATGTCTGTACACTCTACACCGGCCGCTTATATAAATTGCCTAATTCGAGCCATCCCGTTCTTGACCACTAGTGATATCCACTAACAATATATACTAACCACTAACTACGTTTAATTAGCCAGGACTGATCAGCGTACCGCACAACATCACTAAATCATGATAGCTCGCTGCACTGTTGTACTAATATTGCTAATGAATTGAACAGTACAAACAACACAATATTAACTAGGAACTAATTTCAATGTATTCTTACCTCGTCCTAAGTTATGCAAAACAAATCTACATATTATCACACAAGTACAAAACATTTGTTCGCATATAAATCTTATCCACTATTACCGGTTCTACTTAACTAAAAGAGATAAAGGTTAGAAAGGTATGTATCGTGCGTACTAAATATAAAAATATAGGAAAAGTATTTTAATAGGATAAAAAAGATGGGCATGACAATGACGAATACTTTCAGATTTACCTTCATTGCCTTGTTTCCATTAAAATGAAGCAAAAATTAACAACACAAAGAAAATTAAACGCACTCTTAAAAATTCAATACGAAACAATAAAAGTTAGTTAGATACCAACAGAATACAAATGAGCTAATTAAATTGAAAAATTTTATAACAGAGTTAAAAAAGTTCTGTCTAACTCGACGCCCGTCATATTTTACATGCATTGCGAAAGTTTTTCATTTGGTGCTTTATTATTTTCGGTGTATGTTCGCATGTTGGAACAATAGGTGCGTTTGTGCTTCAGGTGTAACATTTGATTCTAAAGCGACATGTACACTATAACAAAAAGATACCTTGAGGAAGTCGACGACTGTGGTGTCGACCACCATGAGCGGTCGCTGGATGAGATGTACTACGCCGTTCTTCACGGGGATGTTGGCTCGCACGATGTCGGCGAGAACAACCCCGCGGCTGTGTTTGGCGTCCCCGGCAACCGTATTCGATTTTACGTAAGCTGTTTACGAACAACAAAGTTAAATAGATTAAGTAACTTCGCCTCGGTCTTTCTACCTGAGCAGTCTGAGTTTAGAAGTTAGATAATTCCGACGAACATCAGTATTAAAGCGAGCGTTTAAGCTTTTGTAGTTAATTGTTAGATCAAACAGCGCTCCAGTGATGTATGCTGCTGGAGGTAAAATAATATCCATGAGCGCTTCCCACTCCGTCTATCTGGCACAGCGTTAAGTATCCGTAAAGGGGACCAGACAACGGAAATATAAGTAACATATTTAATAATTTAAAACTAAGATTTTGACCATATTAGATACCGAGGATACAAGAAAACTATTCCTTTGGTGGGATTCGAACCCCTGACCGGCTTGAGCACAGTGCTACAGAGACCGGTAAAAAATATTTTTCATAAAGTTTATATATGTCGTCTACTATTTAATACGTGATACCACAGACAAATACTGAAATAGATGGTTCCCGAGAATAATTGCTCGGAGCAAACATTTTGTCTCAATATCGGGATCTAGGATTTAACGGAGCGTGAAATATGTGTCGCAATTCTAAATGCGGACCGCTCTGTTGGCGCTTTGTACGACCGTCACAAGGAACAGAATATGTTGGGGAAAACAAATAACACCCATCCGCCCCGTCTCGGATAACTTTGTACACACTAGGAAAATTATTAGGATTTCTGCGACGTCTTCATCGCATATAGAAAAATTAAGCAATAAATGTGTTGCTTAAAGTAGAGATGAATTGATCGGCTTAAATAAAATATTTATTTTCGGTTACCGATATATAATATTTCTATCAAAACCATTACCTAAATGTTTACCGTGTACACTATTTTCTAACAAAAATATTCTTTATGAAATGAAAGTCAAAGGTTAAAATTGTTCAAAATAAAAAGTTTAATTTACTACAACACTTTTACACAAATCACGAGAGTAATATTTGGATAAACTTTAGCTTGGAGTGTACTACAATTTTAACGCTTAATTAACTTCAAATTCGCCAATATTTACAGTTCACTGAATTCACACAGACTGAGTTTCAAACGATGATTAATAAACTAAAGTATACGAAGGGATAATAAACCTTTTAGCGAGAACACAGTGAAAGCCGGCTATAACGACTCTAAACGGACCGATAGATTACGGTTGTAGTAGCCGATAGTCACTAAAACCAACGTTACATGGTTCAAATTTTAATATGACGTACGGTTTTTTTTTATTCTAAATAAATTTAGGGATTCTAGCACACATTGTGACTAGCCACATTTTAACAAAATAGACTTATTACTATTTACTAATTATAAAACTATATAATCATTTTGCTGCTGTTGAATTAGGTTCAGCCAATATTACATTAAAAATACCTATATTCATTGAAGATAGTTTAAGAGAGTTAAGTAACTTATTTCTTTTGTCAGTATTCGTAGTTCGTACGTCATCGTAATATGCGGTTTGACAATATAAAATATGACGTGGATATAAAAGGATTAACTTACTCAAAGACTCTTTGCCGTTGACGGAGGTGCTGAAGGAAATGATGACCTTGACGTTGTCGCTGAAGGCCATGCTCTCGTACTCCTGGCTGTCCGAGGTGGCCTGGGTGAACAGCACCTGGTGCGGGATCACGTGGCCGTCCACCACTTTGCCGTCGATCAGGTCCGATCTGGTGGTCGGCTGGAAGATAAACTTTGTTAGTGTGTGTGGATTTGGAATTTTACAATTAAGGTTTACAGGAAAAATCCGCAACTGGAAAGTGAACTGCAGATTAGTGACGGCGCGTTAAGTGGATTAGGTTCGTGCAATCAAACCTACACTGGCGCGGGGTGAATTTGTTATGTTTTTCACCTATATCATTAAATTCGTCTCTATTTTCAACTCCCGAGAAAAACAGAGAGGCGTTACATTTGACGTGTTGTCTAAAAGCTAACGTGGTCGCGAGTGTTCTATTCATCATCAGTTTCCCTCTGCTTAAGAATTCAGGCGTTACTTTTGTGTTTGATTTTGTTTATTTTTCGTTCGTTGTTGTCATTATTATGGTCGCAAAGTAGATATATAACAGAGACACGACCTAGAAAATGGTATCACCGTAATACTGGCAATTCAACTGGCTATTTTGGTTTTCTTCGATTTCTAGCCACTTTTCGGAAACCGATATCTAGCGCCACTATTGGAAAATTCTAATTACTAATTTCGTTTCGTATCTTCTTCTTAATTAAGGAGTTGAATTTAGCTTAATGTGATGTTATGCTTAAAAACATGCTTATCTTTATTTCAATTTCAATATTTGTACTTAATCCGGCATATTTACATTTTATAATTTACAAACGTTAATAGTAGTGACATCTATTGCAAGTTTTTGTTCTTAAAGATAGATTGTATGGGATGGTAGGCCATGTTTTGGTGAAAATTTATATTGGGGCGCCTGCGCTCGCTATGACGCTTCGACTGCACCAATGTGAGATGAGCCGAGTTTGGCGTTTAATATTATTATCATGAAGCAAAATACTTATAGAACAAGATAATAAAAATATAATCCACTTTTGACAGGAAAACTACTTAGGTAGGTAGGAAATAGGAAAGTAGGTAGTTTAAAAAAATATTTTATAATACCTTAAATCCTTCATCCACTGGAATAAAGAAGGTGTTTCGACCGTCAGCATTAAATACTTGCTTCTTTTGCAGTTGGTTCACTTTCTGGCGGAATGATCTAAAATAAAAATAAAAAAAAATTTTACGTCCCATAAAGTCTTTCTTAGCTTTCTATTATAAGATACATAAAGAAGATATAAATTATTTTCCTCAATAATTCTAAGTAATATTCAATACAATACAACGCATCTACAGCCACGTCCTTGTTACAGGAAACTTCATAATATAAACTATGACGTCACATCATTAATAACCATAAACTCGGACTGAAAAGCCGAAAATATAGCAGGCTGTTTATAAAAAGGCGGGCCGATTGAAAGTGATGAGTCTGCACATTTATATCGCACGAGCCATCGCCTACTCGATTGAATATTACGAAACCATCAAAGTAACACGAACACATAAGAAATATTTTTCGGCGATTTAAGTAAAAATGTGCTGGGTATTCAACCAAATAATAATATTAATGATAAAATATTTTCGGCAAAAAATGCAAGATATTTAAATAAATTAAAAAAACCATTTATTTGACACATTAAAACATTGCCGTACAAAAAAAATACTCTTCTCTCTCTGTCTCTGCTCTACTATACGAAGTACCTACGTACATTTAATAAATTACACACAAAATGCAATTTTTTACTGTACATTCCGAACTGATAAAAATATTTTTCAGACCACAATAGCAAATATAGAGGAATAGTGCAAATATATATTTGCAGTAGTACAAACAGTAACAATGTTCGATTCCTAAAACACGATGAATTGACTAACGAAGCTTAAACTTTAAGCTCGGCGGCGTGAACTAACAACCTATTCCTAGAGGCACTGTTCTAATAAACCTGTGTGTATCAATATTAAGTATTTGTTGTCTGTTGTCTAGTTCTACAACATAATAATATTATGCATTGGTGTACAGAAACATCGGAACCACAATTAATTTTACTATAAACTGATGTTATAGTCTGATTAAGAGTATGGACCAATCAAAACGCGCTATACAAATAAAACTATTTTGCTATTTTGACGTATCGGGACTTTGCTGCATTAATGTTGTATTATTTTATTTTAATATTGTATTATATAAATAACGGAAGAGACCTTTGCTGTTCATTAACCTTCTTTGGTTTTTATTTGTACTCGTACACATAAGATCACTCGAATAACTAATAAAATAATTAATGACATAGGATTCTAATATAATTCGTTTCATTTTAACATTTTTGTTCATAAACTAATCTTAGAGAAGCTGTTAAATAAAAATGTTGTGTTTCAGTTAAACGAAGCCCAAAAGCTCTAATAAATATTTCCGAAGCCAAGTTATAAGCGAGTTATGTTTTATTTTCTAGTTAAATAAACAAACAAACTGGCAAAGCTCCTACTTCCGGTGGAGTTGATTCATGGGTATATACTTTAAACTTATGTACAAGTATTTACCCCAGACCAGGTCCTTCTGCCAAGTTAAGCTCAGTTATGTGTTGTGAAAAATAACAAAATACTGTCAAACACTTGGGTAAGGACCATTAGAGTTCGTTATAGAAGAAAATTGTAACTAAATATTGAGTTTTAGTAAACAGCTGATTGTTCATATTAATATTCCAACCATATTAACCAGACATTGATTTATAACAAAATATAATATAGCTTAGGGCCCATTCGTACCAGCCGAGTCTGGGTTTGTTTATAAACACAGTTAGCTTATAAGCCTGCTTTTTACTAACTCTGGGTTTACTATTTTGGAGAATGCAATGAAAATTACCAATACTTTGCTTCGAAAAAGAGATGGAAAGAAAAGTCTCGAAATGAATGTACTTATTCAAATATTTACCGGTTAGAGTCAGGTAGTGAGAGCAAGAACTAATTATGTTTAACATCGCAGATTAAAACGTTATTTGACTTGCATTTCCTCTCCGGCGTCGAGGCGAGAGAAAAATTCAATTTCTTTTGAATTTAACGATATTCTACAGTCGAATCTTCGAGAACGTCACTTAACCACGTTAGGAGTTTTTATAGTCAAAAGACACTTACTGGTATTATTAAAATATTGGCTGCTTTATTGATATGATTTTATTTAATAGGTACCATTTTCGTGTGGGTTTACTAATAACCTCAATTTCCTTTGAATTTAACGATGTTCTACAGTCGAATCTTCGAAAACGTCACATATTCACGTTTAAATTACCTTTTATAATCAAAAGACACTAATTACTGGCATTATTAAAATATTACGTTCTTTAGCGTTTTGTTTTTAATAAAAACCATTTCTCGTAATAAATAATGAAGATTAACTATTTTTTTTTAATAATTACTAGTTTACATTTTTCTAAATTGTTATAATTTTTGAAAATAAATAAGCACTTGGCTGGTTTGGACAACAACTGGATGTGACAATTTAATATACATACTTAGATTTTTCGATCGTCAGATATATTTTATCTAAGGAATAAATATGTGACTTTGGCAGATTTTGTATAAAACAAATGTCAATGTCACATGTTTATTCAACAGATAAAAGTTATCTGACGATTGAAAAATCGGCCCTTATTAAAATACCCTATTTTAACGTAAATAATTTATTCGTTACATTTATTACGCAATACAATAATTTGTGTGTAATTGTGGACCTATGTAACGCACTTTTACATAATTTTTAAACAAAATCTTGTATACCTCGTATGCTTAATTCAAAAGGGATAAAAAGGTCGCGTGTTATGCTAATAAAATAAAGCTAAAATATTTAAATAAACCACGTGAGGGACCTGTATTAAAGGATTTATTTACTAGGACTGTAAAGTGTAGAGCCAGTTAGAGAGTTGCTTATCAGTGAAAATCTAAGGGCATAAGTAAATGAAAATTAAATTAATTTAATACTATTTATTTCAGGATGCCTATGCCCATATTATGAATACCTGACAGATTAACTCGGCGACGTGATGCGGTTCATTACGGAGTCTCCTCCGGACCATAGGTAGACCAAAACTCCTCCGCCTCGAAAGTCGAAAGAAGATGAGTCGGTACTCTCAACCCGAAGGAACTAAAGTTTTTTTTAATGCATACACGACACACATGCTGGTTCGACTTCCCTGGGTAGCCCTGGCCTTAGTATAGGTGTGGTATAGGTAATACATTAGGATTTGGATAAGGGCATTCGAAAGGCAAGAATTAAATATGACACCGATAGGAATGGGGAATGGAGTTATAGGACCCACGCTACTCACCTCAAGCGATGTTGGCCGATGTTGAATACATCGGAATGTTCCAGAAACTGGTAGGCGTTGGGATTGTAGACGGGCGAGCCGATGGAGGTGGACCCGTGCGGCAGCAGCGGCTGCAACACTTGGTCGATCACGTGCAACACCTACAAGACCAGGGGGTTAGCATATGAAAAAAAAAATCAAGAGGACTGGCATAACATTATAACCAACATTTATAAAAAGGTCAAATGTACACAGGTATTATTAACAATTCATTTCTGAACCGTGACATAATACTAGATACACCATTGATTTTACATTATGGTAAAAAGTGACTAAATACAGAATTCGTATAATTTTGTTTTCGGTTATACGGTAGCCGTATTATTATTATCTAGCAGTTATTTAAAAGCAGCTTTTTTACTTATACAACGATTAAGATTAAAAATAAAAGTAAAGTTCCTATCTTAATGTTTACTAAGTAAATGTCCAAACAATTAATTTCTAAAAGTCCTGAAATATAAATTTAAACAGAAGCTAATCGGAGCGGCTTACGAAAGACTTTTTATTAAAATGTAAAAACCCGGTGAATTGAAATGACAAAACGGAAATAGCGGTTAAGCTGCTTAAAGGTACGCGGACATTTTGCACATTGCACCAGGCCGCAAAGCAAAAATACGCTCTATATTTTACAATTACAAACTATCGCATATTTTGCCAGGGTGCAGCATCATCAACCCTACCCTTTGCGGCACAACGAAGTGCAAATAGTCATAGCATACAGTTGTCAAATTTGACATTGACAGACACATTTCAACCAACGCTCATGTGTTCGATTTTCAACTCTTTTGTATTAGTTTATAAATAGTTCTATTTTAAGTAGGTAGTCATCTCCATTCTGAACTCCGCCCAAAACGCATCCTCTCGCATGGGAATGCGGTCCGATATAATATGTAATGTGCGCGTATTTTCAGGCGCGTCGTAAATATTTGGTGACAAACAAGCCATTTATTTTCATTCGTTTAATGTTTTATTCATGAAATCATGAACCGACACGTACTCTAGTACGGGTATTAATGGAAGTAAAGTTTTTATTAGAGCAAAATATTGTATCCAATTATCACTATTGGGAATTGGTGTCAAACAGTAAGTTGCAGAATAATTATTAGAAATTTATGTCTCATTGAAACATATTAGTTATATTATTCAATAAGGCATGTGTAGCGAAAAGTAAACTGCGAAAAAGAGAACTATGGATTCATACATCTCAATTCTAACTCAACACTATTTGTTGGTAAACGATGGGATTTTGACAACATTTATTTCATTATGTTATATTTCCTATCGTTGAGCTTAAAAAAGCTTTTGCAATTAAGTAATAGAAATATTTTCAGTTGACAATCAACTTCGCTATGCATAAAAAAATTTACTATGAAAGAACATATATACGGTCGAATTGAGAAACCTCCTCCTTTTTTGGAAGTCGGTTAAAAAACTCCATTAAATCCTAGCAATCCTAGAAACCGACAAGACAAATTGAATGTAAAACGTAAACACAAAGTCCCGTGTAAATAATCTTTCGACTGTTGTTTAATAACCGTTTTAAATTGTTTCTTTTATTTGTTCGCGTTTTGTATTAAATTCGAGGGAGCGAGAAAGTTTCGGCGAACGTCGCGTATTTGAAAATATGAAGCTTGTTATTTAAATGCGGGTAACAGCTGTAACAGTGATTGATCCGCATTGTACGCCACACGGATTCCCGCCCGAAGTTTTCTTTTAAAGAGACATGGCGCCCGAGCATTTCATCTAATTAGTTCTCCCTTCAACTCAATAACTACCATTAAAAGTTGCTCGTATCCCATTTTACCCGACATTTAAACGTGATAATATGTTAGGGAAATGTCTAAGCAACAACTTTATATACGCATTTTGCAACAATAGGTTATAAAATTAATGAGTGATAATACTTTAGGATACATACTAAAGTAATTATCACTTCATCAGTCCGGAATATAGAGTTAACTGTGAAAGTACCAGCACTGAAAGAGTTCTTTTTATTATTGTATGGCCAATTTTATGATATTTGGGCATTTTTCATAGAAACATGAAAGTCAAAAGTATGTCTTTCGACGCTGGTGCTTTTACAGTATACTTCAACGTAGTAGTAAGTAGGCACATACACGCCCTAAAGTATTATCACTCATTTATTTTATTAGTATTTATTGTATTAGTATTATGAGAGAAAAGACTAAGTTATCTAGTAAAACTTTACATGCCTCGAAGAATGTTTGTTATTCTTTAGCGCATTGCGCGAACCCATATTATAATTCGTTCCGACGAAGTGTATTTTATGTGTATTAAGATAATATTATTGTACTTTAATTGAGTAA
Source organism: Celastrina argiolus (assembly GCA_905187575.2). Classification (NCBI taxonomy): domain Eukaryota; kingdom Metazoa; phylum Arthropoda; class Insecta; order Lepidoptera; family Lycaenidae; genus Celastrina; species Celastrina argiolus. The sequence continues at coordinate 11,683,823 of LR994581.1, forward strand.
CATGAGTTAGTTCTATCGCTACACGTCAGTGTTTGCTTTTAATTTGGAATCGCTAAATGGGTTTTTGTAGGGGTAACATTGAATTGCAAAACGTGTTGATTTATCTACGTTGATGTAAATGCAACAATGTTAAAATATGCTAATAACAAATTCATTCGCGGAGCTTATTTTTTATAGGATAAGCTGTATTCGGAAACAAACTTCCGGTGCGCTTTAATCCTGCGGGTATTTTCATGATGTTGTGAAATAAAGGCTTAATGGCACCTGCTAACTGCTTTATAAACTTTGAACTACTGATATCAGTCCTCGACTACTGCGTGTCAATGTAGAGGTAAAATTAGTAGTGTATTTTAATTTCGGTTCTTCGAGAATTATCACAGAAGAATATAAATCATGGAATCAGTTTTGACAAGGTTTAAACTTACTTGCAGTTTGCCATTCCTATTTGTGGCCTGGTAGGACCTGGAGATGAGGACTTTGGCGTTGTTGACGTAAATGTCGTCGTGCATGGTGTCCCGGCGCCGCGTCACCCACAGGGGCGGGTTGCCGTCCAGCTCCGAGGATATGGAATAGTCCAGGTTCTTCAGCGTGGTTGCTAAATTAGCTGTAAATAAAATCATTATTGCAATTCATCGTTCATCCCAAGTGGTTGATCTAAATTCTATGATAACTAAATTAGGTAATTATTTATTAGGCTTATGAAATCTTTTGAGTTTCAAGTAACACTGTCCACATCTTAGCTGTCTTTTCTCTATATTAAGATAAAGTTCAAATCATTATTTTTATTCCGCCTCCTCGTTGATGGGCGCGAACAGCGTCATCTGCCGGTACTACAGACTAATGTTGACCACAACGTTGCGTTCCAGCAGTTACTGACATATGTGGCAGAGCACGAGTGAGACGTTGAGCAGGAGTACCCCTGGAAGGCCTGATTGGTGGGTGTGAACAGCGTCATCTGACGGTACTGGGGCTCATGTTGGCTACCTCATTGCAGTCCAACTGAGCCAGGAACCGGGGACAGAATACTTACATATGTGGTAGAGCACGAGCGAGTCGTCGAGCTCCTGCTTGTACCCCTGGAAGGCCTGGTTGGTGGGTGCGAACAGCGTCATCTGACGGTACTGCAGGCTCATGTTGGCCACAACGTTGCGTTCCAACAGAGCCAGGAACTGGGGAAAGAGAAAGTTCATGTTAGTTTTCCAGGGCAGAGTAGGTACGGTTAAGTTGTCAAAGATATAATTGAAGATATGAATTGATGAAGGTATTGAGGAAGGTATATGTAGCAAAATTATGATTCCAAGAAAATTCAGTTAAAATGGTCAATTAAAACATTTCAGAAAAGGTTAATAGTAAATTTTCTGATTAAAATATTTTTGCGACATATCACCTTTTTCTATTCATGTCTTCAATTATTTGACGTATTAGTTCAGTGGCTAGAGCCTTAGCTCACGACTCCGGTAGGCGTGGATTTGATCCGTTGAAACTATAAAAAAAAGGTTAAGGTATGGTTAGGATATTCCAGGCTGATCAGATTGTCTAACAACAAGGTTACGAGACTAAAGGAAAATAGTCACAAGAGCACTCTCGCTCTTCTTTATAAGGCATAATAAATGAGTCCTGCGTAGTTGGATTGGTTTCAAAGAAACCAGTATGCTCCCGGCATACTGGTTTCTTTAAAAGCTTCCGGCTTTTCTAGGTAATCTAAATCTATTCATAAATACAAAATGTATACATAGTCTTATAAAATATATAGGACAACTTTAAAGAATATGGAGGTATTATACCGATATCGCTGATAAATAAAGTCGGTAAACGCCCAGCTACAAATTACCAACTTTTACAATTTGTCAAGTTAATATTATTGCTTTATTATATTCGCCATAAATCTCTGTTTAACAACTTCATTACAATGGGACCGATAAATCTGATGTTGACAAAAATAACGAACAAGTACCCCACAATTCCAGGTGAAGATAGCTTTCATTGTGATCTGATAAATCTATATTTGCATTAGGTATTAAACCCAATTTTGTATAAAATATTAAGAAGGTACTTTTTATTTGAGTAGTTTAGTAGTAGTAGATCCATGCTGATTGATATAGTAATATGAGCCTGGAAGCAGCATCATCTATCTATACTTATAATAAAACTGTAGAGAGGTCAATTCTGTACATTGAATATTTTTTCAAAATACATATTGGAGGATGATTGGCGATCGATACTGATGCCAAAAATGCAATTAGTAAAATTTTTGTCTGTCTGTCTGTCTGTATGTGCGCGATAGGAACAAAAACTACTGAAGGGATTTTAACCAAACTTGGTACGATTGTAGCCCATATTCCTGGGCAGGTTATAGGCTATATAACATAACGCTACGATACATAGGAGCCGAGCAGTGACGATAAATTGGAAGCAAGTCGGAGGAATTTCGCGCGCGTGGGCTGCGGACGAACGGTTCATGCGGGGGGCGCGGGGGGATCGCTTACACAGTGACGCGAAGCAATAGAATGTGGCACTAAAGTAGATTAGAACTTGAAATAAGTACCTAACAGATTTTTTTTTCTGAGAAGAGTGTTTCCACAGTGTCATAATAATATAAAAATTGTATTTTTGAACTTGCTTCACAAATTGAAATAAATTATCATTTATTGTATAAATCAACTTAATTAACTGTATTATTAAAAGAAAGCCTTTCGCGATAATCTAAAAAAACGGGCAGTTAAGCGGTTTTTGGTAAACTATTTATACCATCACGGTATTAATCCTCATCATTTTTAATACGTTAGTTGGCTTAAGAATTTCATGAAGACTATATTTGCCCTTTATACCTAGCAAGTATCATTAATAGTTTAGGAGATAATATAGCAAAATTAAAATCGTTTCGCCGTGATTCGACCGCCGCGCCGCGCGATACAGGCTGATGCGTGACGTCTTACATCCGAGTCGGGGTGTAGTGTAGGTATCAGATGCTGGTAGGTAGGAATTTTGGCGAAGGTCAACCAAAGGAACTCCACCCCACTGCTGGGTAAAAAATACTATTAAAATGTGCTAACAGGCAGTACCGGTAGTATGAATTTAACCACGCACAGCCGCTAACTGTGCCCCCAGTAATAATCGTGTTAAAAGTACGGCGTATGGCGTATATAATTATGTCGCTTTGATTTGAAGATATATGACAATAAAAAAAATACTGGACGTTTGTATGAAGCGCGGTGGGAACCGCGCTGCTTCAAACATTCAAATTTATTCTTTTTTTATTTTATACTAGCTGTGCCCGCGACTTCGTACGCGTGGAAAAGTGATTTAGGGCACTTTAGTATTTTTAAATATATTTTTAGTTTATTGGCGCAACCGCTGAGAACTTTCGCTAATAGGTACTTCCCAGTGCATCCCAGTGTTGATCCCGATCCAGCAAGACACGTACCCGGCAAGCCTCTTGGTATGCAGGGTATAATAATAATATATTACTATCCTTTCGGAGCTCGGCAAAAGAAGTAGGCCTTCGAACAATATATAGAAGTCAGCAAAGGTATTCGAAGTTAGGATAATATTATTCGAATGCACCGTATAGACCCAGACAATTTTTCACGTTAATTTAGTAAAGTATTTAACTTCGATGTCCGTCTGTCTGTCTGGGTGTCAAAACTTTAACACGTGTAGGTATCAAGCTAAAAATCATATTAAAAACTCAGCTCTACTGTCCCTTCTGGCTGTGAAAAGAAACAGGCATCTTGGCCACATCTACCCAAAGATTCAGCCGTTTATATCGCTAATTTTCGCAATTTTCGACACGCCAAAGGGAACCAAAACCTAAAGGGTACTTCCCGGGAATAGAAATTTGATATGAAGCAACATCTTAATGCACTATTAAAATGTTGCTTCATATCAAATTTAAACGACATAGGATAAATTGCGAAACCATAAAAATATTTTCAATTTTTTCAACTTATTACCGTTTTTGTCATTAATGTTTTGAAGTATTATTAAATTTAAACTTATATTGCAATTACTAAGGTCTTTAAAACGGAACTCTCGGTTAGACATGGGCACAGCGGCACGCCCCGCCGAGGATCCAGCAGGCTTACTCTCGACACAACTGAGAATCGAATCAGTTCGATCTTAACGGTTTTTGGTGTTTTATTTGGTAGATTACTTTGAAATTAATTAGGTTAAAGAAAACCGTTAGAACGTAACTTTTTGTACACCAGACCATATCAATCGACAGAGAATAAAAATAAACAAACGTCAATTTCTTCGGGAGTATGCGGCACGATCGACTCTGAATTAAAATCGAATCAGTTTGGAGAGTTAGGCCCCAGCTCGGCGCGCCGCGCCGATCGGCTTTAGTAGCGTTTTTTATAACCTACCCTAAGATTAAAAATAATAATAATATAAATAAATGAAATTTTGTTTTAAACAAAATATAAAATAAAAAAAAAAAAATTTGAATGCTTGAAGCAGCGCGGTTCCCGCCGCGCTTCATACAAACGTCCAGTATTTTTTTTATTGTCATATATCTTCAAATCAAAGCGACATCTATATAAATTCATACTACCGGTACTGCCTGTTAGCACATTTTAATAGAATTTTTTACCCAACAGTGGGGTGGAGTTCCTTTGGTTGACCTTCGCCAAAATTCCTACCTACCAGCATCTGATACCTACACTACACCCCGACTCGGATGTAAGACGTCACGCATCAGCCTGTATCGCGCGGCGCCGCGGCCCGCGATGCGGCGCGGCGGTCGAATCACGGCGAAACGATTTTAATTTTGCTATATTATCTCCTAAACTATTAATTATACTTGCTAGGTATAAAGGGCAAATATAGTCTTCATGAAATTCTTAAGCCAACTAACGTATTAAAAATGATGAGGATTAATACCGTGATGGTATAAATAGTTTACCAAAAACCGCTTAACTGCCCGTTTTTTTAGATTATCGCGAAAGGCTTTCTTTTAATAATACAGTTAATTAAGTTGATTTATACAATAAATGATAATTTATTTCAATTTGTGAAGCAAGTTCAAAAATACAATTTTTATATTATTATGACACTGTGGAAACACTCTTCTCAGAAAAAAAAATCTGTTAGGTACTTATTTCAAGTTCTAATCTACTTTAGTGCCACATCCTATTGCTTCGCGTCACTGTGTAAGCGATCCCCCCGCGCCCCCCGCATGAACCGTTCGTCCGCAGCCCGCGCGCGCGAAATTCCTCCGACTTGCTTCCAATTTATCGTCACTGCTCGGCTCCTATGTATCGTAGCGTTATGTTATATAGCCTATAACCTGCCCAGGAATATGGGCTACAATCGTACCAAGTTTGGTTAAAATCCCTTCAGTAGTTTTTGTTCCTATCGCGCACATACAGACAGACAGACAGACAGACAGACAGACAAAAATTTTACTAATTGCATTTTTGGCATCAGTATCGATCGCCAATCATCCTCCAATATGTATTTTGAAAAAATATTCAATGTACAAGAATTGACCTCTCTACAGTTTTATTATAAGTATAGATTTTGTTTAAAACAAAATTTCATTTATTTATATTATTATTATTATACTTAGGGTAGGTTATAAAAAACGCTACTAAAGCCGATCGGCGCGGCGCGCCGAGCTGGGGCCTAACTCTCCAAACTGATTTGATTTTAATTCAGATTCGATCGTGCCGCATACTCCCGAAGAAATTGACGTTTGTTTATTTTTATTCTCTGTCGATTGATATGGTCTGGTGTACAAAAAGTTACGTTCTAACGGTTTTCTTTATCCTAATTAATTTCAAAGTAATCTACCAAATAAAACACCAAAAACCGTTAAGATCGAACTGATTCGATTCTCAGTTGTGTCGAGAGTAAGCCTGCTGGATCCTCGGCGGGGCGTGCCGCTGCGCCCATGTCTAACCGAGAGTTCCGTTTTAAAGACCTTAGTAATTGCAATATAAGTTTAAAATTAATAATACTTCAAAACATTAATGACAAAAACGGTAATAAGTTGAAAAAATTGAAAATATTTTGATGGTTTCGCAATTTATCCTATGTCGTTTAAATTTGATATGAAGCAACATCTTAATAGTGCATTAAGATGTTGCTTCATATCAAATTTCTATTCCCGGGAAGTACCCTTTAGGTTTTGGTTCCCTTTGGCGATATAAACGGCTGAATCTTTGGGTAGATGTGGCCAAGATGCCTGTTTCTTTTCACAGCCAGAAGGGACAGTAGAGCTGAGTTTTTAATATGATTTTTAGCTTGATACCTACACGTGTTAAAGTTTTGACACCCAGACAGACAGACGGACATCGAAGTTAAATACTTTACTAAATTAACGTGAAAAATTGGCTGGGTCTATACGGTGCATTCGAATAACATTATCCTAACTTCGAATACCTTTGCTGACTTCTACATATTGTTCGAAGGCCTACTTCTTTTGCCGAGCTCCGAAAGGATAGTAATATATTATTATTATTATACCCTGCATACCAAGAGGCTTGCCGGGTACGTGACTTGCTGGATCGGGATCAACACTGGGATGCACTGGGAAGTACCTATTAGCGAAAGTTCTCACCGGTTGCGCCAATAAACTAAAGTTTTTCCGAGTTTCTTACGCCGGTTCTTCTCGGCGGGCTAGGGTTGAACCGGTGGTAGTATTTTTGTTGACTTTCCGAAAATAGCTTGTTAAGTTTAACTTGGAAATAAAATTTTTTGAATTTTGAATTTTGAATTTTTAAAAATATATTTAAAAATACTAAAGTGCCCTAAATCACTGTTCCACGCGTACGAAGTCGCGGGCACAGCTAGTACTTAATAACTTAGTTGGTACTTATTAATCTAGTCTAGCATCTCAAGAATATTTAAGCAAATTAGTAAAGCTAATCCATAACTTATACACCTTTACGGAAACTAAGTATTGAACAATATATAAATTTAAACAACTTCATCTCTACCTACGTGTTGCCGACGCCGCTCGCTATCATATTACGCTGTTATAATTACTCTAGTTAATTATGTAGTAGTACAGGTGAATATTATGCTATAGGCGCAAATCTTCACGTTTTAACTCTGTGCCAATGTACATTGAAACATTAACATTAAAAAATTGTGTCTATCACGAAAAAGCCAATCAAAAAGCAACCTGTGCTTGTTGTCTGGATCAGCCGCCTGACTATTCACCTCTCGCCTTATAAGGATATAAATAGAAATCACATTCTATACTGCTATCGGCATACGGACAAACAATAGGTTCCCACAAGGTGCATACTGTCTGGCACTTCATCAGCATACTAATACTATCGCCAAATGCAGTCTTTAGCTTTGTTTGTGCCAAGTATGCAATACCTTCCTTTGTATTGCACTTGCAAAACTTAGCAACTAACTTTTTCTTTATCTTTCCTGCTCGTTTCATTAAAAAAACGCTAAGCAGAGAAAAGGAACGCCAAAAGAAAAAAAAACATGTTAAGTAAAATTGTGCGCAATGTGTGACTGTGAGATTATATTAGAGCGGAAACTAATCTAACTTTAGACATGCCCGCCTGATAATGATTCTAAACAATATTAGTAATGAAATAGTAACACAATATGCTCTTACACCTAATTATAAATTATTGGAATATAACACCGAAGCGCTTGGTTGAAATAGTTATAAACAGTCCAAAATTGTACATTACATACACAAAGTTTTACATCGTAAATTGTAGATTAAAATAAGTATCCATACTAACTACTAATTTCTATTTTAATTATTAAGAGCGAATTTATACCACAGAACGGCATCTATTAAAGTATTAAATCATCCTTGTCGATCCTCTGCCATAATGTAAGGTATGACTTAAGAGTAGGTTTTGTCATAATTAATGATACACTACCTTTTGCTGAATAACACAACATTATTAATAACAGGATTAGTTAATTCAATTTGTAAAAAATACTATATGAAAGTTATCCACTGGTATCTATATAAACGCACTTTACTTATGACTATCAATGTAAACAAAATAAAAATATCATTACCTATAACTATAATTTTAAAATGTACACAATTTAATTCCTGACTTTTTAAATTCGCTGTTTCAAAATCCTCATATCTACTACACCAAAGCCTTAGTTTTTGCATTATCCTAATTGGATTAAAGTCAGCTAGTAATTGAACACTCGATATAGGCACAGAACATACAAAGTAACCTTTGCTTTACCCTCATTATGTTACCGCTGGTCACGTGACCCCGACACGTATATAACTTGTTGGCTAATTCTCTGCACTGCGGTCACAGGATTTAACTAAATAATTCATCTATTATAAACTTCACTTGCTAGTGTTTTATTAAAAGTTTTAATCCTCCGGCATAAGATAAAGCGACTGGAACATCGAAGTAATAAGCGGGTAAAATATTAAGAAGCGAAAATAGGGCGCCATATTTTGTTTTAATAATTTTCACTTGGCATACAAGATAAAGTTTAAAAAACTAAGACTCGACTACTTAAAACACGCTCCAATAAATACATGCAATTATTATCAGGTGATTGCAAGCATAGCTGTGAGCAGCAGCAGTTAATAATATTTACATATTTCAATGTGCTTGTACTTGGTTGCTAATAAAGAGTTTGAGTTTTTGAGTTTGCTAACAAAGTTGTTTCATTTGGTACACGCAACCCCCCACGATTTCGTCAAGAAATCATTTTTTTTTCTTTACTTTATATTCCTTAGAGGGCAATGTAGCCGTCATGTAGCCAGCGGACGATCCTTTGGAGGCTTCCAACAATACCTCATTTGTCAATAATCTCAACTAGTTCAGAAGTTATGAGGGCGATGACGACACACATGCAGGTCAATGTGCACCTTTCTACTGTTTGCAAAATATTATGTGAAACGGCTTGTATGGACTGACATTTATTTGGAATAAACCAATCAATATAAAAATAAAATAAATTAGTGTACAACTACAATGATACGTGAAAGTTTTACGGATCCTTTTTTCCAAATAAATTCAGAATACAATATTTGTGTTATTTCCAATGATTTTAAGGTAGTTTTATCTGCTTTCGTGGAGAATATTTGATCCAACAAAACATGCTACATTAGAGCAGAAGAATGATCCTAAACACGACCTCTTTATGGGTGAATAACCTCTGGAAAATTGTTTTTGCTATATGAATAATCATAATTTTATGACGATTTTATGCTGATTCAACAGCGCATATTTTTAGATACATATGAATTAGTGACAATTTTTAGCTTTATAGGACTTGGATTCATTTGGTCGAAAATTGAAATAGTCCGAAAAAGCAGGCAATTTATTTAAAGTTTTTTTATAAAGACTACTGAACGTATTGCGTTTCCACTTGCGATTTTCTTAATGGCGTATTTATTTATTAATCTTCACAATAAAACCAAACCGCACGACACAAAACCACCTGTGTTCAGAAAGCAAACCACTAAATTTAATAAACGAATTTCTGGTACAAGGTAACCGTTTTTCCCGTTAAATTAATAACAGCTTCCGGCGATCTATAAAGCTCTCGGGGCGTTTAATCACGGCGCAATATCTATAAATCAACTTCAAATAATACACGAATATTAAATTTTGTCGAACTCCGATGGACCACGGATCTATCATAGTATCAACATTTCTTTTGTAGTGCACTTCTTCCTTTTATCGTATTATAAATACATTACAAAGCTACCGTTGATTTTAAGTTTTAATTTGAATAAAAAAGAAACTACGTACGAAACTACTTTTTAATTGTTCAAGTCGGTTTTTTTAAACAAAGTACTTTCTTTTTTATTTTTTCTCTTTAGTGTCTCTAAGTCAAAGTACATTAGGATAAATTCGTTTGGTAGCTACATACAGACTGATAGGACACCACACATTCCATATTTGTCATTTCCATTTCCTTTTTTTAGTCGAAAGTCAATTATAAATGCGAAAGTTAAGCACTCTTAAATAAGTCGTACTGAATACATGATCCACGTATAAAATAAATATTCGTACATACCTGGTACTCTCGAAATTGGTGGAAAAATGTTCATATAATAAAAACTACAGTGGCAAACTATGTACATTTTTAGGGGACCAAATGGCAGCTATTCTGCGTCGAATAAAAAAATAATTACGTAAATCAGATCATTAGCCTCAGAGTAATCGGTGTACATACAAAAAGCAGGCGGAATTGAGAACATTCACTTTTTTTGAAGGCGGTTAAAAATCACTACTGCATTATAATATGTTAAATTCCTTTTGTAGAGCCACTTCATTCGTTCATATTTTAGAAATCATTAAGCTACAGTTTAAGTTTTAAATAAAAATCTTACCACCATTGCACTTTTTGTTTTCGTTCTGACACAAAGAGAGTTTTTGTCTGAATATGTATGAATGTTTTAAAGTGTAAGCCGTTTATTGTGATATATAAATTAAATATTTATATTAAAAGGGTCATATGTAATATTCAAGTACTATCACGTTTCAGCGGGGCGGAGAGCCGGTATGATATTCATGAGTAGAGTCAGGACTACACGTATTGTATACTCCAAAGTATACATTTTTCATAAAGATTTGATGACGGGTTTGGTGATAAGCATTTCTGTTTCATATTCAGCCAAACCAAACGTTATAAAAGTGAAGAGTTAAATTGAATAAGTAGTAAGTAAGTAGACTCAAATTAGGCAAGTCATGGATGGTCTCCAACCATGATAGTCGTTCTAATATTGAAACCAATTTCAATGTGCACAAATATATAAATAAATAATATTAAAATCAATTAATATTAATTAATTTTGCGATACATTGTACCTGTAATAAAATAACAACATAATAAAGTAAGTGGTAGCGATTCTATAATTTTGGTTTTGTAAATTCATTACCGATACGACATGGTAGATGGAAAACTAAGTTAAGCGTCTAACATTCCTATAACACCTAGCACCAAACATAGCTAAGAACACTCTTGACTGATATGCCTTTCAAACAAAACCGCATTAAAATCGGATCATCCGTTTGGGAGCTACGATGCCACCCACATACACATTTTGTGTAAATGACACGTCAAACTTATAAAACCCCGTCGTTTTTGCGTCAGGAGTTAAAAATAGTTAGGACGAGCGCTTAAGAGGAAACACCACGGTTGAGAGAAATACAAAATAGGTATTTATAAAATTTAATGCTGTCTGTCTTAATGATAGAGACAACTGCAACTTGGACTGAAATTACCTATTAAAAGTACCAGAAATCGACGTTTAGGGGATTCCTGTTTCCTCCTCCAAAACTTAACCGATTTAAATATTTTTTTCTGTATTAGCTAAAAAAAAATTGAGCTAGGTTCCTATTTTTTGATTTTTTTGTTTACTATAGTCAAATCTGTTTCCTAGATATTTAAACATAGCGGAGAGTCTGGCCATTTTTTTTAGGTTTTTAAACGTCCATATCTCTTTAAATAATTAATTTATTAAAAAAGGAAAAAATAGGGACGTACAAACAATATCCATAAATATTCAGGAAAAAAATTGTTACTCTAGAGGTGTTATCCAGGGAGGAAATAGAAATCCCCTAGACCCCTATTTTTGTAAGGAAGAAATTTCGTGGTGTTTCCTCTTAATTGAGATACCTCAGTCTTAACACAGTTTAATCTCAACTCTAGACCTATTTTGAAGCCTTTCTTAAGCTGTCGACGTACGACTAAAATTTCCACAGTTTTAACACATTTATATCGCTGCTTGACAAGTCGACTGAGTTGTAGAGATCCAGTCAAGCCCCGAGTCACAGTGAAGACAAGCAACAGAATAGGTATGATATTCAAATACGTAACCAAAAGTAGGAAGTACAAATATTTCTGTTTTATAATATACGTAAAATAAATATAATTAAAATATACGTTACAGAACGGCTAAATCAACAATTCTTATATATCACTTTGGCTAACGTTGTTATTTTAAGTTATGGGCCCATTACCGCGATGTTCGCCGTGATTTGTTGATGGCACTTTGTTCGCAAAAAAATCATCCAAACTTATTCGGGGATGAAAATGGGCGAAACATTTGTCGCGTTATTGAATAGATATCGACAGTTATTCGTGCAAGACCACACTTGAAATGCAAATATCGCCGTTTACCATGCACACCTCGAAGGCAATTCACTTAGCGTCGCGCCCCGGCGCTGACACGTCTACTTGTTTGAGAACATAGCCGCTGACATAAATTAAAGTTTGTTGTATTGAAAATTAAAAGGAAGGTGTATTCATACTTAAATATAGTAACTTTTCAAAAACTTGCGATGATCAAGATAGCTATTGAAACAATATATTGTGCAGGATTGATGTAATAATATTAATGAGTGATAATACTTTAGGGTGTGTATGGTTCCCGCATAGAGTTTAATGTGAAAGTACCAGCTCTGAAAGAGCTGCTTTATTTACTTATTGTATGGGCAAATTTATGATGTGGAGGCATTTCTCATAAAAACATGAAAGTATTTCAGCGCTGGTACTGCCACAGTAAACTCTACATAAGAGGTACATACACACCCTAAAGTATTATCACTCATTTATATTACAACTCGTAGAGCCTACGAGTAGCAAGATTAAAAATATAAGTTCGCTCTGTAAATAACAGCACTACTTTGTATTATGTAGCCGGAGTAAACTTCAACTGCAATAAATATAGGTATATATTTTTAGTTTCTGAATTGACTTTTTTTGATGTGGGGGGAATTTCCATTATAGTATTTTTGGCATTAAAACAAACGATTCAGCAAAGAGCAGCCGCCTTTACAATTTCGAACAATTATTGGCTAAAAGCTTAATAGGAAACGCGTGCTCTACAAAATATTAACAACCGAAAACAGGTAGGCTCTAATTAATACTAATTTAATTCATTTTGTTAATTCGCAGTAGATTACAATTTAATATATCATGTTACTGAAATCCATAATAAAGTAGTTTTGTAGTGAAGTTACAGTCGGACTGGGTAACTTTGTCTTTCATTATAACTTTGGCCCTCAACTTCATTATTGAATAATATATTTTTTTAAGTTTCTGAATGCATGCAATCTAACTAAATTAGGCATCGTTTGTTTTTTTAAAAGTTTTTGAAGGTATTCTGAGTTGTTAGTCTAAGCTGTAGCTGTTAGTTTATTTTCTTTTGACGTTTGAAATTTGCGCTAAAATAAGTGTATTGAAAAAGTGGTTTTAAAGTTATTGTACTATACATAAACAACAACCCCAAAATAGACATGATTGGCTAATTCGAATGATTTGTTAGTCATGATATTTAGTAATCAGACAGATGTAAAATGTAAAAAAATGAAGCCTATGTTAGATTTAGCCTTAAATTGTTGAAAAAGTGCAAATTTTCTTCTATAGAGCCAAAGTTACCCCACTATCCATGTAACTTTGGCCCTTGATACTTAGGCGGTTTTTTCGTTATTTTTATTATAATTTAATGAATCCTATATATATTTATTGAAAAAGCAACCTTGGATGCCACTAAGAACGCATATAACTTCAAATTCTTTTCATAAGTAGGGAATTTATAGGCAATTAACAGTGAATTAAGGGCCAAAGTTACCCCAGTCTGACTGTAACGGTGCGTATAAAAATAAACATGGATTTAAAATTATGACAAAATTTTGGCAACAGACGAGATATAGGGCAATGTCGTAACGGGAATATAGGCTTTGGTGGCGCCAGTGCGGCTGCATTTGGCTGTGTTGGCGCGGGCTATTGCCTACTACGATAGACTTGAATAGCAATTTACCTTTTATGACGGTCTGGAAGACATTCGTTACTTTGTAGTCAATCAATATTTGTTGCCGTCGTTAAGTTAACTTGCTTTTAATTAAAGGCACATTATACCCGTACTAAATGTAGCTTGCGACTTTAAAATAAAATCGCGGCAACCATACAATTGGCTAGGAAAAAAGGTATTGGATATTAGAATAATTAAAGAACCCTCTGTCTATTCTTATATTCTACACTATAATCTAGTCCAGTAGCGTATTTAATGCAAATAAACAGCTCTTTATAATATTAGTATATATAACCGGTGTAAAAAGAACAGTCACTATAACTTTGGGATATGATTATACCTACTACCTTTTCTTATTGTATAAATGTATTTTTTATTAATTTTTGTTATAAAAATATATTTTTTTTAGTTTTGACAAAAAAACATCCAAAAGTGAGGAATGGAAGTATCTTATATTATCTCAAACTTTTAGTGACTGTTCTTTTTACACTGTATATTATTACCTACCTAAGTAAATTTATCTTGATGATGATGGTAATGCAGGCGATTGTAATTATATTTTATTGCGGTTTATGTTTTTTATTTGAACAATAAACGATACTAATTTATTCCTTACACGTAATAAGAGATAAGACGCGCATTTGTTTATTAAAATTTAAATTCCATTATAAAATATATGACTCATGTGTATCTTTATCCATTACCAGATACACTACTTCAAACGACCAGCTACTCCATAAAATTGCAAAGAATTTAATCTCATCAAGTGCAAAGGAGAATGGACAAAAGGTAAAAATAATAAGTAAGAAAGGGTAATAGCACTTAGGACTTACGTATTTCAAATTATACTTCAATGCACTTTTAATCCATTGTGCTATTATTGAGTACGAGAGAACTAACAGATTTAATATCGGAGGCGACAAACCACTGGAATGTTTCGAAGTATTTCAATGAAAGCTTAACTAACTCCAACGCTTTGGTTTGCGTTTCGGACAGGGGGGGTGCTTGATAGTTGATAGCTGATTACACCCCGTCGAGTAAAGCGAGGGGCAATTTATTATGTAACAATTTTTACTGCATGTTAAATTAAAAAGATAAGTGAGCAATAAAATACTTTTAAAAAGTATAATCACAGCTGAACAGTCAAACACTAGATAATGTTAGCTAAATATTTAGTCTAAGTTTTCTTTGAATGGATCAACTTTATAATTGCTACAATAAAGTATGATATTTTACTAATTATTATCAAGACAGTAGCGTGACTTACTTTGCGTGTTCTATTCATCAATCGTCTTTATCAATACTGTAATTGTCATGAAGAGTAATAAAGCTACTAGGTACGTATTACGGCTTTGTAAAATAAACATATTTTAAATATTTTTGCCCTTAAAAAGCTACAAATTTGGATTGGGATTCTGTTGAGTAATTGAGAACTTGTCCTTCTCCATAATCCGTCGCTAGTAAACATTATTGTAATCAGTACAATCCTATATTCGGATGCAGACCATAGGATTATCCGGCATGAAATAATGTTACTGTGACAATATGGGAAACACGCCGGCAATACCAAACGAGAGAGCCTTTATCGTAGTACATTCTGTTGATCTTTCATAAATATTAAATAAGCGACGTAATGCATACACGATGTGGAACACTAAGCATTTTTAGGAGCCAATATATTCAAGATATTCGTGTTTTACAGTTTTTAATATTGTAATGCAATGCTTTTTATATGTCTGAGACAGAAAATTCTGCAGGTTGTACTTGCTTTACATAAAACCGAAACAGTAACACATTTTATTTTTTATTTTATAATGTATTGTTTATAACACAAGAAACAATTACATTAATACAATTTACAAAGAAAGACGACACAAAGGTGTCCTGACCTTAATATATCACAAAAAATATGGAAATAGTTATGGATTTTTAAGGAAATTTATGACAAAAGCTTAAAAGACTATCCCATTCTGAGTTTGACTAAAATGACCCTGCAAACTGTTCTTAAAAGCAAAATGTTTCAAATAAACGTTTAACAATCGGTTATTTTTCAGGAACGAATGTGTGACTAAGCATAACGTTTGCAGTCACGTCATTCCATCTATCGTTAGACTTAGACTTTCATTTCCGTGACATCGTACAGACACTATTACACCTAAGGGTCAGCTCACACATGGACGCGAGGCGGAGGGGCTAATTCATACTCTTGTAATGCAACAAGTATCTTCTCGTATAGTAAATAAAAGTAAATCATTTAAAATATTATCTAACAGCTAATTACCAAGCCTGGTCTCAGTTGAACTGATGCCAATTGCTAAGCTACATAAAAGACGCACCATACCGAAAGGCAGTAATAGATATCACGGTTGATAGAGTAGAGACCCAATGTAGAGACAGAAATGTCTTCAAAATCAGACAAAAGATTGGGTCTAAGAGAAAGCAAAAAATCACCACACGTATTATTAAACGTATAGTGCGTTTAAAATGTTTAATGGAAGCGGATTACAAAAAGTTATTGTAAATAAAGGGTCCCTTTGACTGGGCGAAATGTCGCACTTATCTCCCGCGGGTGCACAATGACTGAAATCAGATTAACACTTAGTTGTTAAAATCGGTCGCTTTGTTCAATTCCGTTATCAAGATTGGGGAGTAACGATGTAATTTTTAACGTTAGGTGACAAAGGGAGACGAGGTGTAAGTTTGGGGGACTCTCATTACGCGGACAGCTGTTAGGGGTCCGAACAAGGGCGATACTTGCATTTAAAAAATGTTTTGACATTTTAAAATGTTTCGCCCATCAACGCGTTTCTTTATTCTCTCGCTTGTGAACTATTCGGTACTAAAATCGAAGGGTATTTAGAAAGCTTTAAAAGGTGTGTGTGTTATAACCATAAACAGGTGCATCAAGTAAAATAAACCTGTAGATTTTAAAGAAATTCTTACCAATTGTTTTTCCTACAATGGCAAACACGAATTTGTGTGTGGTTTCACTATCTGAAAAAAATGCTAAATGTAAAACTTTGACCGTACTCAAGCGTAAAAAAAATTACTTAAGCGAAAACGTAAACATGAAAATATTAAAACCGCATTCATCATAAGTATTACGACTTTTTTAAATTTCATACACTTTTATAACAACCATAAAATGTTTCTGAGGCAAAGAGTATTTAGGGGAGTAAGGGTGACGTCTCGAGTTCCCGGGTATCGTAATAAGTGGCTAAGAGCCATCAAACTCACTGCCGCCATGTCAAAAGAAACAAATTAATCTCCAACCATTTTTATATAATTCTTTTCAGCTCTTTCTTCTCAGAAAACATCTGCGTCAAATATTCGAATGGCGAAAATATCGTTAAAATTTAATCACTGAATATTTTTCACTTATTTCATATACTACTGAAATCATTATTAATAAAAATACCAGGTCATTTCATTATTTTATATAATGATGTTCCACAAATAGGATTGTGAATATTATACTGAAATCCAATATATTATACAAAATGTTGAACTAATTTACGGGCGATATTATTTATCTCTGTTTTCATAGCGGATCTTTATTCTATTAATTAGTAACTAAATTGACCTGTTGCAAAACAGAATATATTTCTATATTATTTGTATTTGTAATGTACTCATCATATTTCCATCGTAGGGGTATATTTTCTCTATGATTCCCTAGACAAATCTTTCGCCTAATGTAATAGAATAATATAAGCGTTTATTTCAAGAGTAGAGGAAGAATAAGTCTTGGTATATAATAATACTGTAATGATTAGAGACGTATCCTAACATTACTATGAACAAAAATTTAAAAATTAAATAAGCGAGCGACTTTAAGATGACGAAAAACCTATTTGGGAACATTCTCGATCACGTCGGATATTATACATAAAAAACTAGCTCAAAATTTGCTCATTCGTATGGAATGATGCCACACACACACACACAGCCACGTCAAACTTAAGACACCCCTCAGTTCTCGTCGGAGGTTAATAAATAGGTTATAACTAATGTGTTACACTTGTATCAGTTAAGTTATTTATCTAGGCCTGTGTTGTCAAAACGTAATTGACTTAGCTCTAATTAAGTGAAATATTGATCTTTTCAGTGAAGCGAGGGCTAATCTAGTTACCGAAATTAGTTCCCAAGCCACGAAATCCCATTCCGTAGTTAACCTTTGTCGTTACGTATCGAGCATTACTCATATCGAGAATTGAATTTACGCAGAACGATCGTCGGACACGCGATACAATATCTGCGAAACGGTTTGCGAAATTAGATTGTTGAAATATGTACCGGTCAAACGTGATTGGTGTACTCTAGTTATGTTGTAGGTAAATAGATCTGGAAGAGAAACAAAGAAATGACGAAAATAGTTAAATATTCGAGTATTATAATCCCCGACGTTATTATAAAAAAACGACGGGGTGTTATAAGTTTGACGTGTCTGTATAAATGTGTTTGTGTCCGCCTGTGTCATCGTAGTCACAAACGGATGATCCGATTTTAATGCGGTTTTTTTTGTTTGGAAGGTATATTAGTTGAGTGTTCTTAGCTATGTTTGGTAGAAATCGGTTCAGGTCTTCAAGGTCATCAGGTCGTTTGTTAGGTTAGATGGGAATGTTACACGCTAAGTCAGGGTTTTTTTAATTTAGTTTTTTGTTTTGAGTATTTCCTCTCTACGCATTTTGTCTTCACGCGTATTTTTTAATTTAACCTACTTACTCTTATGTATGTTTAGTCCGAGCTGTGTGAAGTGGGACTAAAGTTTATTAACCTAGCGGCAAGGTCTATAAAGTTTCATGTCTCGTTTCACGGCTTAGAATTGACTTGTAAATCAATTTTTGTTCGAAATTGGACGATGAATAAGAAGCTAACTGGGATTGAGAGCAAGAGGGCTCTCTCTGCAAGGTTCATAAAGCTATTCCCCACTTCCGCACACAGTATGTGAGTGTGTATGCAATTTCTGGCTTTCTCGTTTAATTAGTTTTCCGACGAGGCTTCTCAAAAACTCTCGCTGAAAGTCGTTGATAATATTTTGAGAGTTCACCGAAATGTTAAGTTTTGAACGAAGCTTATTAAATAAAAACTTAATGAAGCTTTAAAGCTTCAAAAGTATAAAAATATATTGATGATGTACTTTGCACAATTTTACCGTCGTCGTCCTCCTTATCCCCTTGGCGCTGGTGGTTAAATCAAATGTGTGTAGCGAACATAAATTATTTATTAAGATACGCCAAGGGTCAAAAGGACCCCAATAAACCCGTATGTTTATACCACTTACATTAAAAATAAAGACGGTTCTGTTTCCTGAGTATTTTTTGTCCCAAAAAAGGAGCACCTACCTAATTTATCTGAATATTAATGCGCACTTTTACCACACTAATATTAGCTTCTACCTTTCATTTTTACTTTGAATACTTCAATGTACACTTTATACCTACAACTACGATATCAATGTATTTCGAGAATCGTTTTGTATGCAATATTTCCGTAGAAAACCGCTACTTCCCGAGTTGGTACCATTATAATAAATAGCTCACCGATTTCGGCGTCGGTAGCCGATTTCATTGAAACCAGGCCAGCTACGCAGGATTTATTTTATAGTGTCCAAGTGTGTGCGCAATACACAGAAGTACTCTCTCTTCCTTTTTCTCTCATAACCCAGTGGGACGGTAAACCGACTCGACTGGCGAGAAAACAGGCACAGGCCCGACTTTTTAGTTTTTACATTCCCATCCGACGCATGGATCATCTTTTTTGTCAGACAATCAGGTGATCAGCCTGCATTGTCCTAACCAAACTTGAAAACAACATTTAGGTACCATTAATACCTAATTTAGTTTAACTGTAAAATATTAAAAACTAGATAATACAAATATCGAGTAGTATAATATTCTTAAAATATGCTAGAGCTTAAACCTTTTAGTGCAATAGCAATATAATTAAACAGCAAGTGAGAATTAAGCTTTAATTTTAAGCTTTAATGGCGCGGCTCGCGAATTTGCATAGTCGTCAAAGAGATACCGCCAGCAGTGTAAGCGCATCCCACCCTCCTTTTTATACAAAATGGGGTGAACTTGCGTTTATTTTTTTCTATTTTCTTCTTAACGTTTATTTCTTTCTATTTTAATAAGACTGAAGGTCGCCCTGTGATTGAAATTAGCTTATTGTAATTAATATAATTTTAAGGTTCAATTAGTATATACAATTGGCAAAAGTATTTGCCATATTCGTGTCGCAAACAACCTCAGTATTGTGTTGTTATTGTTTTTATCAATATTATATATTTCTCAGCATAAGTAAAAGAATGCTTTAGCACACTTTCCTTTTTCCACCAAAACTTTAACTGTATCAAACAAATTTCATGCTCCTCCTTCGCAAAATTCTCGTGAAACTGTTCTTAGATATTTAATAATTTGACGGGACACTTATTATTATTTATTATTGACGGGTGGCGTTTGAAATGATACATTTTTCTACTAGATAAAATAGGTATAATATACGTCACACATGCTTCTTAGAAGGCATACAGGAATCACCATGGTTCAATATTCAGACTCCTTCAAGTCCAACCACTTAAGTTCTCATTATCAGCTTATATCGGCACATTTTCTAAGCGAGCTCAAATTTAATAAAGCCTCACATGCGAGTCATACGACGCGCGACGCTAAATCGTGTTTCGAAGATATTCTGTCACAAACTAAATTTCGGTTGACGGCATTCAATTTCAAAGGTATATAGCGCTTAAGTGATCTTATTTGAATATGATAAGTATTCAAATAATCTTCATAGAAGAGACTCTAGAGTCTAGACTATTTTTATTAGTGATAACTTTTATTAGTCTGAAAATCTGAAAACTAAGATTGTAGAGATTAATCTAATCTCTCTTTGACGGGTAAGCTTCTAATTTAATATACTTAAATTAAAAGAACAATATTTTTAGTTCTTAGTTTCTTAGCTCGACAGCAAAAAATATACCTAAGACGTAGAGAAACCAATAAGTAAGCTTTATTATATCACGTCGAGTTCTTCTGGAACAGCATTGCTGCTGTCTTGGGAAGACACGCTCCGGGCGTAAAACATTTTAATTAGACAATCAACAAAACGCGTTTAATCTCCATTGCGTAACTAATTCGTTGTTTTCGTAGCCATGTGGGTTGTATTCCAGCGAAGTATTCGCAAAACCCCAATAAAGTGGAGCGGGTGTCGGCGCCGGGGCGGCGCGACGCTTCGCGAGTCTTGCCGGCGCCAGAGACTGACAAAGAGTCGACTGTACAGGACACTGACCTTTGCTCTTACCTATGAAACCTAAATAACCCACCCGGCAGTCGGTAACCCCCAAATACGACCTTTGACATTTTATTACCCAACATGGCGGATTGTACGTGTGTCAGATTGTTGTTTCGATTTAGCTGGCATTGAGAATCTAGTAAGTTATCAGATTCAAAATATTGATACTTTCAAACTTATTGTCACTCTTAGGATCCTCTTAACTTTAATAAGAGATTATATTATGGCTGTTACATTTAGAATAATAAATTTAGCATGTGACTTGCGCGTCACATTTTGAACAGCGTCAGAAGGAAAATCTTTCACATCGAGACTTACAAGATTCTAAGTGAGCTATAGAGCTCATCAAAGGGATGCGCCGGACCTTCAAGAACTTTATACCCTTAATACAAATAAACATTTGCGAGAGCGTATCTTAAAATTATGCCAAAATCCATGCACGAAAATACCCCGGAAACAACTTTTACCTAATATTATAGTGGAGAGGGCCTGAAACATACTAACTACCTGAAAATGTTGTCATGCCACCATCAGTAAATTGTTTTAAGAACAGACTGGACAAAATAGATAATATCAACTTCAAAACTATTTGATTTTGATACACACGCATCAGCTCAATAGCTGCTAGAGTGAACACACAACACAAATATTGAATGAAAGATAAATTGCAGTTTTCGAGTTATGACGTATAAAAAGAACTACTTATTCAATCCCATTTTCGGTGGAAGGTTGCATGTTAATGTACGTCATATTATGTTTTTTTAGTTTTATTTTCTTATTTTATAAGTTACAGGGGGGGCATACATTTTACCACTTTGAAAGGTCTTTCGCGCAAACTTTTCCGTTTAGAATAAATCATATAAGATTTATATATTATATATATTTTTAAGACCTATTTATAGATTTTGTTGTTCACCAAGACAATACGTGTAACAACTTACAACGGAACCCTAAAAAGGAAAAACGTTTGGTTTATGAATAAATTAATTGGTAAAAGAAAAATCTCTTTTGAGACTTTTAATAATTCTCCATGTTTACTTATTCACAAAAGGATCCTCGAAAAATTCATTCCGCTATTATTCTAAGAATTGAAATAGATTCGAAATCTAAAGAGAGTTTCGAGATGGAACGGGTTGCATACGGCTCCCAGGAGATACAATAACGATATCGACATGAATGACGGGAAAATGCGAGCGATAACGTTAAAAGAATACTTTTACTCGAAAAAAGGTTCAGGTTGAATAACAAAGAGATGCCCGACAAGAATGTTCATCGATATATGATCTGAGGTTTTTGAGCTACCAAAATTTGAAGAAATATTGTACACATAAATATTATATTAGGATTAGTAAATAATTATGACTACACCGGAAAAAAGAATTTGGTAACCAAAACATAAAAGTGACCTTTACTGTAATTACTTTCCATTCAAAATTTAAAGTCGATAACAAGAACTTCAGTCTGCGACCCATCTGTGACATTAAAGCGGTAGGTCATTAATGAATGCCAAAGTACCAAAGTACAAGGTCAAAGGGTAATTATTCAATATGGGTATTATGATTCCGGGGAGATTACCCGAAATTAGAAAGGTAAATGAGTTATTAATGTGTGCACCCCGCACCGCCAGGCCGCCACATGCTACGAATCTGGAGCAACAAAGCGAAGCAATTATGATCGGGCCCTCTGTTTTACTACCAGGGTCTCAGATAACAAAGGGTTACTGATATGAGATAAAAGTTTTTGTTTTGTTCGAAATTTGATATTACGTAATGTGTATGGGAATAGTAAGATTGCGGAAAAACTGTTTATAGTCCCAATATTTATAAAAATAATGTATGTTTACAGCATTGATATATATTATTATTATAAATTTAGTATTTATATATAATAGAGTAATTATTAGGTAATATTTTAACTAATATCCGCAACAGTATAGAAAACTATGTAATAGTATAGAAATAATCAAAAGTTCTTGTACAACGAAAATAGATTTTAAACAATTCCGGTCTACCGCTGAGACTCAGATACTTTATGAATCAGCCACAAACTAGTTTGAAACTAATACGCAGAAGTACTCAGTATGAACACAATGCAACAATTTAGGGTTCCAAACGAGAAGCGGTAACCCTGCAGCGCCAGTGATTAATTTTTCAAGAGCAATCCTCCGGATTCCGTTGATCGGGCTGCACCGGTCCACCTCCTGTCCGCAATGAAATATAAAACGATTGACTCCCCGCAGATATTCCCTTTGCGTTTGGACCCACAATAAACGCGAAGGACGCTCGCCGGTTACGATCTTATCCCTACGGCAATAAGGTTCAAAAGTTACGGATTTGATGGTTGTACGTTCACCTTTTACTACAAATGACGTATCCGGACAGTATAAAATGTTTAGGACTTAGGTATCCAATTTAGTGACTCCATTACGGACTTCGTCTACTTTTGAGGGTTTGAATATCAATCGGAGGTCGACGTCGACATTAACCTATTTGCCTTTTTTTCTACATTTTGTTACGAACAATTACTAAGCAGTCACGAAAGATTCGAAATATACTATTACACCGAAAAGGCAAGTTTCAAAATTCAAAATTAGCTGCAACTTTTAAAAAATTTTGTCTATACAAAAAACTAAGATTTTTAACAAAAATTGTCCAATTGTAGTCAAATTTCCATCAAGGCAATCCATTTGTGTTTCCCAAAACAATAAAGGAGCTAGTAAATTAGGTACACAAAGTAATCAAAAAGTTATTTGTTCATAATCACAGTGTGGCCGGGTTGATTAATTTTGTACAATATGTAGATTGTAGGTACAAATTTTGATTAGGACAAGACCAATTTTGTCAAATAATGGGATACATTTAATGACCCTTGTAACTTTTTATAACAA
Organism: Celastrina argiolus; assembly: GCA_905187575.2. Classification (NCBI taxonomy): domain Eukaryota; kingdom Metazoa; phylum Arthropoda; class Insecta; order Lepidoptera; family Lycaenidae; genus Celastrina; species Celastrina argiolus. The sequence goes on from LR994581.1 coordinate 11,707,735, forward strand.
ATTTATGTGGTTATCAGTTTTATTCCGTATTTTTTTTACCATTACTGACTTCTTTTTAACAAGTTTTTATAAGTTTGGGTTGTATGTATCTACGTATGTATGTAATTTAACGGAATCTTTGAGCATCATTTTCATCAACTTCCAGAAGTCTGATTAATTGAAATCTAGCATACGTGTCAAGCACCAACGATATTGCAATTAAGCGTGTTTTTAGTTTTCTTTATTTGATGTCAGTTTAAAATAGTTTTAATAAAAACAGACTACATATCTATATTAATAACCATGTATACCTAGTCTATGATATTACTTAACATTACTATCTTTGTTTAAACGAAATTCAAAAGTAATATTACTGTAGTGTATGTCACTATGACAGTTGACACTACAACTGTCTGTGTCTCGAGCGTATGGCCAATATGGCTACCAGTCGTGTGATGGAGGTCATGGACATCTAGCGTTAGGTGTTAGTGATACGTTGGCTAGCCATAAATATATATAACAGTAATTATAGTATTCGTGTATTATATACACGAATACTACAATTACTATAGAACCTGGTGGTAAGACTCAATTATTTTGTATGTCAATTACTGACATTTGTCAAAAGTACACTGTACTAATTCAGTGACCATTAAAAGTAACCGAAAATGATGAAAAACGTCCCTAGTTCCTATGTAGACTCTGTCCCCGCGCTCTTTCCGCCCATCACTCACTAGTCACTACATCACACTTCCGTTTCTGTCAATTCCATCATTATTTTCCTTGTGATCTTCGTTCGCCTTTTTTACTTAAATGCTTATGGAATATATTGCTTGACAAAAGTGTTTTCATATTAACAACTTAGGCCTTTTATATCCATTATCCGAAGTATTTTAAAACTGTAGTGCCTGGGCGCAGGCGGTTTTAGATATCGTATGGTTGCACAGTGGATTAGGCATTCTCAGAACATTGCGAGTCCAGAGGAATGACAAGTCCAAAAGTCAACAATGTTTCTTTACAACGTTTTTCTTCACCACCACGCTCTAAAGCGTCCGTGTAGAAACCACTACCTGGTAATCGAACCTGCACTCTCGGTTACAAATCAACTTTCCACCACTAGGCCACGGACGCACTAGCGGTATATTAATATCAACGTAAAAAATTCGTTAGAAACAAGATACATATAAATACTTATAATTAAAAACGCAAGGGTTTCGTGTACAAAGGCGTGTAGAGGGGGGACTTACAACGCTCCCTGTTGTCTCCTACTGACGCATATATGCACACGTCATGCACGGCCGTCACAAGCCATTTGGAACGGTCTCGGTGGTCTGCTAAATATTATCATCTTTATAAACATAAATGTTAGTTTTAACTTTCAGGTTACTGTAGGGCTCAGTCGAAACCGGTCGTGTAATTTCACAAATAATTAATGTAAAGCAAGTAATAAAGTGGAAAAAAGGGTGTTTTATTACTACACTACATGATTTTCCACCAATAACCCATAGTTCATTCAATAACATAATGTTATGTTACTGCAGTAGACCAAGCGGAAACAATTATTGACAGCTATGTATTTGTAACTTCATCAAAGAGAATTGTATGAAAATTATTACAGCGTCCAAACATTTAACATTCAATACGAATACGTAGGTTGCTTATGCAACTGTTATTTATTTCTAAAAACATATATACGGTCGCCTTGAGAAACCTCCTTCTTTTTTGGAAGTCGGTTAAAAACAATTTTATATGTTTAGAATCAATAGGTTAAGGTAATCGTTTTAAAAATCAAATATCTACAAACGCTTATAATGGGGGGAATATATTCTAGTTTGTTGCTGTGTTTAAATCATTATGTGGCTTAGTTTAAGTCGGTTAGGTGAAGCCGTATCGGCGCCGGAACACGCCCTTACTGGGCTTCCGTCGAATTGTCTCCACTCTCCGCTCTCGGCTCCGAGCCTCCGAGCCTCCGAGCCTCCGATACACCGACACAGATAATACCATCTTATTCCAACCTCAACAAAGGGCTAGTGATAATGACGACCCATATCATTAAGCTCTTTGTATGGTAAGCAGATTATAATTTAGTATAAAAACTATGTGTCCCGCTACTTTGTACGCACAATAAAAATCCCATACATTTTGCTGTGGTAAATAGTATCCTGTGAAAAGCATGTAGTAGTATACTAGTTACTACCATACCAAATTTTATCAGTCAATCCGTTTAGTAGTTGTTGTGTACATTTTTACAAAACTTTCGCGTTTATAATATTGGACGGATTTTAAATATCAGTTCATCGTGCCTAAATAAACATCGACAAAGTTAAATAACGGCCTTCTATTGCAATATGATTCGCAATTGAAATAGCTGCACCAATAATCAAAGGTAGAAACTTAAACCCGACTACCCAAATGAAATTATCTGATTACACAGGCTAAATGGCATGTGTAACCAGAGCCATTATGACGAATGTACTGACAAATCCTCCCTTAAACCGGATCAGTAGTTTAAGCGCTGCGATGGCCCATGCATAATAGACTCCCAAAATCATTACCCTTCTTTTTGGCTTCGTAGTCAGGTAAAATTAAAAACATGGACAACAAAAAAGGAGTCAGAAGCCGAGCGTCCCCGCTGCAGCATCCTGGGTAATTGGGCAGTCGTTTTTGAATATAAACATAAATACACGTCACGTTATTAACTGTGATTATTGATTATGCCCGCATAATCCTAATGCGCGGGTCGGGATTTATGAGGAATTTCACGCTGGTGCGCCCGCGGTGACAATAGACCTTCCACCCTAAACAACGCAAAACACGACGAACAAGTCGCCGTTTTGACAAATAGGATAGATTATAAGCTTACAACAGATAAAGTCGATGAACATACGGAGCTAATATATTTAATTGTTGCAGTTCAAACATTGCATTTGGGCGAGTTAAGCGTAATGTTTTGTTGTAGCCATTTTACTATTCATATTATAATAGCAATATTACAAAACTATATAATATCAGTTGGCACGACAAATCTGATTAAATTCTAAACGTTCGAAATTGGCAAATGCCTACTTTGGTGAAGTTTGGTTTGGCATCCGCGTGAGTAATTAACGCTGCCAGCTCTCTGGCAGGGTTTTTAATCTAATGTTTAGAATATTAAAACATCATACAACTTCAAAGGGGAGTGTGACAAAAAAATAATCTTAATTAGCTGCTTTTCGTCTGCAAAAAATGTTCCATTACATATAATAAGAAGACCTTTGAATACTGGTTGTGTGCGAGTCGGACTTTTGCTCGATGAAGGGTTTCGTTCCATACATAGGTAAAACTACTTTGTTCTATGGATACATTTTTTCATACTGTTACAGATGCAATAAATCTGTGATAGATCAAGGTTCATGAGATTGGATTGATAGTTGGTACATCTTTGTAACGGACAGACTGCGAAGTCTTGTCTATTGCTACCTATTGGTTCCCGTTTTCCCCTTTGAATACGGAACCCTAAAAATAATAACATTCTCGATCCTGCTATACATGTATACTGTATAGCAGCAGCTACATTTTAATTACTGAATCCGAAATAACCACAGAATACATCCGAAGCTACCACGTTTCATCATTTGCGAAACTGTGAAAATATTATTCTTTGCATTTGTGGATACTCCATACATATAAACGACAATGGCAGAACATTTTCGCCGATATAACGATTTGCAATAAATATTAACCACATTTCGTACAGCAACATTTACAAAAAATATGGTCGCACAAAAGAATGTCTACAATCGGTAAATCGACTTGACAATAACGAATAATGTACGATTTGTTCTGTGTGTTTGATGTGTCCCAATATTTTTATGCGCAGATGAGATCCAAAAACAAACAAATATGAAAACGTTCGATATGTAATCGTCATAACTTACACAAAGAATTAGTGATAGAGTGCACTAATGAAATCCACTTTTAACATTTATGGTATTTGATTATGCCTAATTTTGATACAGCGCTGGTATATGATCAACGAACAAATTATTTGTCAGTAATAGGACGTGCAGCTCGCAGCTGACGGATTATTAAATTTTAATTGAATACGCAGCACTGGTGTGCGAGGCTCGTCAGGACTCAATTACTGTCCCAATACATATTTGCAACCACTGGTTAGGACTTCGATAAATCATGTACTTGTATTCAACATAAATGATAATGGAACAATATTTTAAAAGAAAAGTCCAAATGGAAAAGCAGAAAAGTAGAGTTTATAATATCTTTCAATCGGTTGATTTAATAGCGATAGCGATTGATGTAATTCTTCGTAGAAAAACAAATTTAATAAAGGAAAAGAAAAGGATACGGTACATTAATAAATATTTCGATAATTTTAAGTTTAACTACAATATTCCTTTAATACTGCTCTCAAATACACGTTATTCTGGTAATAGAAGTGCATGATTTCAACTTGGATAAGGCTTTTTTGCAAAACGTTCAACGCTCCATTACATTCAACTTTAGCTTTTCACAAGAGTCTAGTATTTGTTCGAGGTAAGAAAACGTAGATAGTCGGTACATTAAACGCTCGTCAAGAGAATAGAACCTTAAATCTAAGTCGTCTAGTGGACCTTGCGCGAGGAAGTTTGTCACAAAAATTCAATGTAAAACTTCGACCCGAGAATTTTCTCGAGTATTCAGTCAAATGCACTCTCATTATAAGCACGTGCCAAATTTTCAAAGAATAAAGTCAAGAATACTTTGTCTTTAACATTTTTATATTAATTTTATAAAGCTAGCTTCATACCACCATAGAATTGTCTTGATGCATTGCCAGCAGCGCTACCTACCGGGTCCAATTGTAAATCTTCACCATTCTCGAATCCAGGTGGATTTTCTGGGCGTCTTCAGGTACACAAAACAGGATACACAAATATCATTTAAATCAGTTCAGCCATTTATGAGGATGGGTTATATATTTTGTTATACTTGCGGGCCGGCTAAAAAAGAATAAATTGTAAAAAGTTTTAAAAAAATAGAGTGAGAAAATGTAGTATCACAAAGTTATAGTGACTGGTATTTAATATTTATACACCCTATATTTATATGAACATAAAGATTTAATTTAAAACAATCATACATTATCGTATTAGCTACGTTATGACGTCCCCAATTCCGATATGAAATTGAAATAGAACATTTGCTGCACCGATCACGGCTCATCTAGCTCGGCAGTCGGCACACAGCGAGGGTGAAGGAACCTCACATAAATTAGACGATGACACATTTAATGGCGCGCATGCAAGTTTTAAATTCACTTACTAACGACCGAGTATCCCTGCTACCACCTATTACAACGTTGAGGATAATTTAACCTATGATTTATTCTTTTGTGTACAAATTAAGAATTTATTTGGTAAATTAAGATTACTTATCAAACAATTGTTTAAAAAAAGAAAAAATGCGTATCGAACATCTATGTAAAGCCACAAAATCTTAGTGTACATGAATGTACATTCAAAAGCGTGAAAGAATATTTAAAATAGAAAACAGTAAAAGAAGATGTAAGAAATTCATTACGTTTTTCGAGAATCTTCATTTTTATTTTTTGTTTTTTGTTTTTTTTTCGCTTTTGATTTTGTATTCGCATTAATAGCTCCATTTAGATGTTCAGTACGCTCTATCTGCCTGTTGCTTTATAATTTAAGGTTAATTGTATAAATTTTAAATTTAAAACGATTGTTTCGATAGCACACGGACGGCTAGAGAAAAAAAATTGTTATATTTGCAGCTGTAATGTTTATCGAAAATTATGTTCAAAATCTCTTTGAAAATTTTCTCTACTTATTGCAAATTGAAAATTTTCAAGCCGAAAATGGGATTTTATCACACGAGCTTCGTAATTCATATTTTAAATGCCAAGGAAATTGTTTCCAAAGATGAGCACGGCTTGGGAACATAAATTTTTGTGAACAAGCTTTAACTACACGTGTTTCAAGCACTTATAATTATTGTTAGTTAAATATTTAAAATCGTTTAGCTTAACTCGTAAATTTAAGAAAATCATATTTCAACCATCACATCATTTATTTTTATTTTGAATATGTAGGTACAAGGTTATTAAATTATATACTTAGGTGATAGTGATAAATTAAAATTTTGCTGTTATTAAAATCTCTTAGCTCGAGACAACACACTGTATATATTACGATAAATTATTTATTATTATTATCATATATAATAATAAAATAAAATAAAGCTGCAATTACTTTAATCGCACATGTTTGTTTCAAGCAAGTTTAAAAAAGAAAAAGTCTGTTAATCGTGCACTATTACGAGTACACAAGCGGGCATGTTCTCTGTTTGAATCTAATTTCATACGGCGCACTCTCGTAAAGTGATTACGTAGCATTGCGTATTTTTCAAGGGCTGCCTGCACCCGTACAACTCGCAGGGAGGGGGCGATAAGCTAGCGGATGTTCAGCAGACAATGGCATTATGGCCGCGACATCACGTACGATCCTTCAGACAATTATTACTTCACAGAGACTTTGAGGCGTATCAGCGAGATACGCAGATCGTTCTCAAGTTTTAAGCACTCAGAGATTGTGAGTCCGATACTGATAAGCATTGTTGTTACCGGCCCCGCGAACTTGATAACTACTTAATGAAAGAAAATCGGAGTAATGACAACACATTTTGTTCATACGATGGATACATATTCCCCACCAAAACATCATAAATTTAGACCACCCGCAACCGCAACTGATGACGTCACGCCACAGATACATGAAGGTAGGCAGTAAGGCACAGTTTAGGCTGGGATGATCCCGAATTTCACCTTTCGGAAAAAAATTGAGCACTCAAAACTGTGCTTGTCCAAAGACCCGACACTCGTGTGTTAAATTTTCTACTTTATGTAAAACCCCAGAGATTCTCAGTGCTCCGAATTTTCGTCGGACTTTCGTATTCCGGATCTTGTAGCCCCAGCCTAATAGTTACTAAATCTCAATCCACGTCCATCTAAAATACATGCACGTATCTATTATTAATTTAGCACTCCCCTTATATATTGCCTCAGTAAATAATATTGGCGGATGTCGACAGGTTCGGCAGCGGTAAATTGACCCCTTGATATAACGTCGAGTCCCAAAGGATATGCTAAGCAGCCTCGGGAGCCCTAATGAATTTAATCGGGAAAATATACGAGCAATAGGAAGTGATCCCGTTACAGTTTACACAGTCTAAAATCTAAATCAGTTTTACTTTCTCGCCTGAAGGCGAGGTCAACTTCTGTGTATAATAATTAAATGTCGAATACTTTTGTAAGTTATACAGTATATGTTTTCTGCTTACAGAAAACATAATATACAAACAATCTGCATGTCGCAATGAGAGTCTCTACATAATATTTGCCTGATACACGCTTTAGCATCGTAATAATTATTAGGATTTCGGAGGATAAATTATTATTATTTGCCAACCCTATTCAGTTTCCGAAAACGCACATAAGTACAATCGCCCAATCATCGAAATAAAATAAAGTGTTGTTATTGTACGTTTCCACCACACAATGAAAAAATATTGACGTTTCGAACATTCGTGCGTGGCCAGCATTATCCCGTAGCTTCAACACATTCAACCGAAAGCCGAAAGGAGGGCGGGATAATTGTCATTTGTATGCAGATTTCGATTACGAGGCACCTGCTGGTAACATCTGACGCCGCAGCGACACGGTTCGTCAGATGCGACATTTATTGTACGTTTGCCGCCGAAATTTGCCATGCCGTGCCTTAAATTTGCCTACCGTTTTCATTACGATCACTTTTACTTTTGCGACATATTGGCATAGATTTAATAACACCTTGTTGTGAGAAACTTGAAATGTCTGTGTCTTCATAAAAACACATTACAGTTTGAACCAACATAACCGATGTAGACGTACGTTATTAGACGTTTACGTACGTATTATTTATGATATTACATTTTCCGCTGACGAGTTGTTCAAACAAACTAGGACAAAATGTCTTAGTTTGATTTGCGTCAATTTCTCACGCGTACCCGGCTTCTGGGCATTACTATTCTATGTATATTGGCTTTTAATTTCATAAAGATTTTGAATTGTTTGCTTTATGAGAGTGTCGGTTTTTTGTTAAAACTTAAACTTATCTATGCAACAACCAGTCATAAAATATTGCTGATAATGCGACAAGTAGAAAAACTATAAATAGCTTCTGTATTACATAAATAAGGTTGGAAGCCATGATAGTTATAGCCTTAATAGCATGTGACATGCGAGCTTTAAGTAATGATTTCTTCGAAGGTAATTGTTAAGACATATTTTTAAAAATATTAAGACTACCTTTTGAATTTTACAGTACTTACTAGTTACAATAAATGGACACTAACAGCACATTGGTAAAATTAATAAGTGAGTTTTTTTGCCTTCTTTTTCTTCATTGAATATAGCTTTTATTAGCCTCCTACGTAGAGTATACAATGAAAGTACCAGCGATGAAAGACTTACTTTTGACTTTCATATTTGTATCAGAAATGCTCCTATAATAATTCTATGCTATTATAATAGTTATTATATTATTATAATGCTATTATAATAATTCAAAAAAAGTATCTCTTTTAGCGCTGGTACTTTTACAGTAAACTAGACCCATACACACCTTAAAGTATTATCACTCATTAATATTACAGCCTGTATATATACCATTGTAGAACCATTAAATTAAAAATAAACCTTTTTTCACATAATATTATATACATTATAACGCCCTTTCCATAAAATTACATAATAGTAATGCGTGTGCAAAAGACCAAATAAATAGTGTGTTAAACCAATACCACTGACTATAGTCTATAGCATCAAGCATGACAACCGACATGAGCTGAATGTGAATCGTGTGAGATGTGTCACCACATTCACACTACCCGCATACCTATTATTGAATTCCTTAGCGGCGGTTATTAGCTCCTAGCACCCGGGTGTGACGTGGCCTGTCAACGTGCAAGATGTCGACAGGATATTATGTCATATTTTAATACCAATAGATGTCTCGTATGGGAGATCGGGGTTAGTTGACTCACTTTTGCCTATAGCTCATATATCTTGATATTTTAGTGAAATATAAGTAATGATTATTATTAAAACTGAAATACATAAACCAACTCCAAAAAAAGGTAAAGGTACATTTCGCGCTCAACGCGCTTATAATAAGATAACGGAAAACTCATGACAGTAACGAGTAATTATTATCGCTTATGGTGGAATTTCAATAACCGCAATATCCTTTCTTAGATAGATCGGTTACTGAAATGCGCCATTGTTCTACCTATCTATAGTCAACTACCCCGGTCTGCCCCCTACCGTCATGCAATAGTAAATAAAACTTACATTTCCAGATTACTTTTTTATATTATGTGTTTCATATACCTATTATCTTGCTAGTTTCGATTGACGCAGCGCACTGTGCAGCAATTAAATTATTTAAATGACAAGAGGACACTCAGTAAGCATTCATCAATGTAAGGGACAACTTATAGTCCAATTTTAAATTACCATTTTTATCGAAAAAAGGATATTATGATATAATTATATTATTACTCGTATTTACTTTGTAATTATAACTTCAATTGCCAATATACTTAATAATCCCTCAGATTATTAAACAACAGACAGATAGAGCGCACTAAAGATTTACAATAGAATAATATTATTAATGCCTCCCACACCGGTGACGGTGACGGTGGCCGGTTTCATTGAAACCAGGCCAGCTGTTTATTGTACCCTAGTGTGTGCGCAATACACAGAGGCACTCTCTCTTCCTTCATTCTCGTAGCCCAGTGGGATGGATAATCGACACGACTGGCGGGAGATCAGGCGCAGGACCGACTTTTTACATGCTCATCCGACGCATGGATCATCTTTCTTGTCAGACAATCAGGTGATCAGAGCTAGACTCTAAACCACTACACCACGAAGGCGTTACAATGGAATAGTTTTAATACTACTCCTAGGAAGATATTAAAAACGCTTAATGTCTTTCGGGAATAGTCGTTACAGCTTTTTTATTATATTGAAATTGTATTCATTACTTTAGTGCCTTCACCATAATGTTCAGTGCGCTCTAACTGCTTTTTTTTCAACCTTCAAAATAAGGAGGTGGTTTTTCAATTCGACCGTATGTTTTATAATATGAAATAATATCTAAAGAGTATGTACCAAAAACTATAAAACCTAAAGGATGTTTATAATTTTAAGAACAAAGGGCATGTGTTTTAATAAGCATTACTCTGCGAGGTATCTAAGACGGATGCAGCCGTTTGAGACGACGGCTGTCCAATTAAGTACAATACATTGGAACAATATCAATGTACGAGTGAGTTTAAGGATATTGGAGTTTGTTTATCGCCGAACAGGGTATAAAAACTTTGTTAATGGACAGTTTAGTCTGGTGCAGCACGAATCGAGCATCCGTGCTGCACCAGACTAAACAGACAAATTATGATTGACTGAGCAAAAAGCAAACAGGGCAAAAATGAAATTACTTATAAAGGTGCACATGCTCCTGCATATTTAAGACTAGATGCTACCTGTAGATTTTGCTGCGATAGAAAGTAGCTGATGTTAATCCCCATGAAAAGACATAAGCCACTATGTCTGATCATTTTTTTCTCAAAATCGGTCTCGTACCCCGATCGGGCTTCGGAGTCCACTCAGAGGCGTAGATACCGCCGTAGGTATCTGCCGTATCAATTATACGGGGCCTCCTACGTGACGTACTTTTTTTTCTATTGGGAGAAATCTATATCCTTCATAAGAGCCCCCAAACAAAAAAATGGGGCCCCGGCAAGGCACGTTACGCTACTGAGTCCACTACACGAGTCAATCAAGAGGAATGATTACATTCATTTTAGTACATTTTTATAAAAAGTAACTTATAGACATTAATAATAATTATTTATTATATTATAATATTATACAATATTGATTATACCCATGTATCTATACTATAATATTATAAAGCGGAAGAGTCTGTTTGTTTGTTTGTTTAAACGCGCTAATCTCAGGAACTACTGATCCAATTTGAAAAATTCTTTTTTTGTTGGATAGTCCATTTATAGAGGAAGGCTTTAGGCTATATAACATTACGCTGAGACCAATAAGAGCGAAGCGTCAGTGAGAAATGTTGCAAAAACGGGGAGACTTTCGTTGCGTGCGCTGCATATTTATGGTTTAAGTCGCTCAAGAACCACGCGAACGAAGTCGCGGGAACAGCTAGTAGTATAATATACATATAATATAATATACACACCTAACTTGAGACATCCTTATACTCGTTGCATGATTAGTCGTAGCATGCTCAGTATAATTATTGGCAAAATTAACGTTTAATCATAAGACAATATCGAACGATAATTATTGAAATTAATATTTGCTCACAGGTTCGTCAATACATGTTTGCTTTGCAAAACAGTTTGTGTACATTCCCCCTGTTCCACACACTCGCTAAATCCTAAATTTTCGTTATTTTCGTTTACTGATTTTAGCCAAGATGCGAAGATCACTAACGAAGAAGATCGTCATTGTAATTAACGAAAGCATGTAGGCTAATTCCTTCTTTAATGCCACTGTGGTCAGATTCACACAAAGAAGAATATCAAAAAATGTTACAAACGCTAAGAATGATCACACCCTTTTACCCATTTTTACCCTACTTTTGTGGTTAAAGGGCAAAATGTACAGTGCCTGGGACATACCTATTTTTCATTATCTTAATATATATATTTCTTGTGTGCGTGTGTATGTGACTGAACTCCTCCTAAACGACTGGACCAATTTTGATGAAATTTTTTGTGTGTGTTCGTGGAGATTCGAGAATGGTTTAGATTTACAATTGGAACCGATAGGTGGCGCTGCAGTCAGTATGTCAAGCAATTAATTAATAAGGCAATACGAAGTTTGCCGGGACAGCTAGTCTACTTATAGAAATATGAGACGAGTGTAACCTACGAATAATGAAAAGCAAAGTTCCTTCATCTATCGAGGAAAAACACGCATCAGTCAGATGTTCTAAATAATTTAAACTGTACGCGAGTGAAGTGATCATGTTCGTTAAAATTTAAAAAACTATCAAATGAAATTGCTACGAAGAATGTATGAAAACGAATCTCAATTCAAATCCCAAGCACGTTTATTCGGTGCGGAGTTGAAAGCCTGAAGTAATTTAGAAAAAGATTGCTCTGGTACACATGAGTTTTCTGCGGAAATAGCGTGCTATTATACAACGGTATCGCTGCAACTCATCACATAACCACCAGCTAGACCGATTCCCGCACACAGCAAAAACTTAAAAGTAGTATTATTGGTTTATGTGATTTTACTTACTTACGGCACGCGACGTCGCGATATTTAACAAATGAAAAGAAAAAGTTACGAAAAATCTTAATAACAAACTTTCGAACCATTGTTTGGACGTAAAAAGTTCAAACTACATAAAAAATATCATGTACGTAATATTATTCATTATATGATAAAGTTAATACTCAAGGGGCAATTTGAAGTATAAATGAAAATATTCAAATAGCAATTTGAAGTCATCGCAATATTTGGGCAAAACACCAAATTGCTTAATCCGTTGCCAGAGATTACAAATCACAAACGGATAATATAAAAATTTCGTTAAATATATAATTTATAGATGAAAATTTGACTACATACAATAAGTTAAATATCTTTCTTTCAGCAGAAAAAAATACAAGAGGCCTACGCCTAGTAGGCGACTACTACCTAAGTAAAAAATTTTTTTATTATCGAAGTGTCTGTTAAGCTTGACATGCAAAAAAGTTATTTGAGAGTAAAGCTTATTTCTATTTTGTTTAATTTAAATAAAATCGAATGCGTCAATGTTAAATATGAAACTTGCTAAACTAAATGATACGTGAACATTAAACAGCTTTTTGTATTTTTTATTTCTGTAACTACTAACTTACTATGTAAACTAGGCTATAGAGTAGTAGATCATTTACCAAAAATATATTACGAAGAACGAGGAAAGGTAATTTCCCGCTCCGGGTTAAAGGGGATACAAAAATAAAGGAGAGTAAACAACAGTTCAATAACCATTCTCGTCTAAAAGCGAGGTCATCACTTAATATGGATGCAAAATACAAACTGAGGGCGTGTTTCACCAAGCAATGTTAAAGTTAACGCCATGTTAAAATACCATGCCATCTCATTCATTGACAGGAAATACCTACGAGAGGGATAACATGATATTTAACGAAGGATGAACTTTAACATTTCTTGGTGAAACACGCCCTTAGTCATGTAATCTTGTAAATATTAATATCAACCCTGATAAACCTCATAATTCCATTATTATAAAAAACCGACTTCAGCAATAAAAAAATATAAATAAAAAGTATAAAATATTTGTTTATAATGTAGTTACAATTAATGTTGTTTCTGAAGTTAGTGTCAGGCGTCAGCAAAGGTGAGTTTGTAATAGTCTTACTTATAGGTCAGCACTCAACAACGATGTTGTTTTTAGCTGACACCGACTCTTTAATTATTGTAATTAATGTACATTATAAAAAATATTGTTATAGTTCATGAAGTAGATTTTTTACGTGTCTCTAATGTATAATATAGTAGGATAAATCATTATATTCGTTTGGTAGTTACGATGCTACAGACAGACGGACCAACTCCTTTTTGAAGTCTGGTAATAAAACGGATTTATACGTAAAATAATGATCAATAGTCATATAGTTTAAGCTTAACCGACTACTCAAGCACCCGGTGTATTAATAACTGTTCTTGAAAAGAGGATCTATCGTGTAGGTGTTACGATTGAACTAACACACAGATATATATAGACTGCCAAAGTTTTTTACATTTTAGTTATTTTTTACTTTCACCCTACCTTTTGGTTTTGCTGTAGTCGGGTTGAATATTTTGTGATTCGGGTAAAAAAGCACAATGAAATATTTCAGCGAGTTTGTTCTAAGGCGAACTGCGCATTCTAACAAACTTAAAAATGTTTCTGAAAAGAACACCTAAACTCTAAAGTCGTAAGAAATGATAATTTGAAGTTTAAAAGAAAAGGAGGTGGAACGAACTCCGTCAATGAAATTCTTTGATAAAATTTTACTCAAAGCAAAAGTTAGTACAATCATAATAATATTTTCTATTCGCTTTAAGAATATTTTTGAAACATATTACTGTACAATACCGACAAAAGCTTTACTTTTACATTTTTAACGCTTTTCTTCCGTCCCATTTTAGTGAAAATGTTTCGCCGCCGACTGCAAGCTTAATTTAAAGCTTCATAAGTATTTTACTCTTAAATTTTAATAATAATTAGTGTTAATGCAGCCCAGTATTTTAGCAAAATAATATTCTATTTCGGATCTTTATAGCTTTAACGTTATGGTTTTTTAACAAGCAATACGTACACCAAAGTGCATATATTTTTGATTAATATACGATTCCTAAGTTATGACTTATGAGGTAACTATAAACTTGTTTATTAGTATAGGACAATGCTTATAAGGTATAAGCAATCATAAACTATTAGGGTAATAACATATTCGGACTGTTTGAAGTAAACGTAAGGGACCAAAAGTATATTTTCATACAACATTTTTCCATTAACCTAGTTTATTTTGTTGTTGTGTGTTTCGCTGCAGGAGTTTTTAAGAGAGGTCTAATTAATTGTACACACAACGTGCTCTCTTCCTTTACACCTAAACATTTATTTTCACTAATTATAATGAGCGTATTTTTAGCCTCCGAAAGTTATATCTTACGGATGCAAGAGTAGTCAGGGTTCCCTTATACATTGTTTTCATTTGATTAGTATCAAGCTAATTTTTTGTGAGTACCTGCATTTTGATGAGTCGCCCAAGAATTTCTTGGACGAAACTCTTGTTTATGGTAGCTAACAGAGTTATCAAGGATAAAAAAAAATCTCAACTTTCGAGCGTAGGACCGGGATAACGTACCACGCAATTTGTAGGACAATTATGCCTGTTGAATTACATTATTATTAAGTAAGTAATAAAAACAAAATCGGCTGGTTACTAATAATTTAAGATGACCGATACAAGTTGGCATGAGGGAACTCTTTGATCAAACCATAGATTTTGTAGGACAAATATTTTTTTGGATAATTTAGATCATTGTCTTGAGATTTATCAAAACAATAATATTTTGGAATCACCAAATCCACAAACTTTATTCTTGATATCTCTGTTAGCTACCATAAACAAGAGTTCCGTCCAAGAAATTCTTGGGCGACTCATCAAAATTCAGATACTCACAAAAAATTTGCTTGATACTAATCAAGTGAAAACAATGTATGGGGGAACCCTGACTAGAGTTGGTAGAAAAATGTTCCCATAAGGATTGTCTGTTCGGGATAAATGACGGTTTGCGTTATTTAGTCGTCGGTGCCAGTAAAAAAAAATAAAACACTCGTGCGTCTCCCCTGTACATCGTAAAAGTCAACAACTGGGTTAGCAATATGAACATTTTTGGCACAAGTAAACCGTAAGCCTAATAGGTTAGCCAACAGTTGCTATAGAGTATGGACATGGTATTGTAACGTATGAACATTGTTCGGTGTTCGTTATATAAAAAGTGTAAAAAACTA
This sequence comes from Celastrina argiolus, assembly GCA_905187575.2. Lineage (NCBI taxonomy): Eukaryota > Metazoa > Arthropoda > Insecta > Lepidoptera > Lycaenidae > Celastrina > Celastrina argiolus. The sequence goes on from LR994581.1 coordinate 11,723,364, forward strand.
AGATAAACTGAAGATGAGTTTCGATATTATGATATTAAACAATAAAGGAAAAATATGACCAGAGCTAAATAATAAACGATAATTAAATTACGATAAAGCCATATAATACGACTCCGCGAGGTATTTTTATCGACATTATTGTAATCTTATTATGCGAGACTCGTCCTCGTCTTAAGATCTAGATTCTAGACTAACTATTGTCAACTTTAAATGTGTTACAGCTTTCTATTCTAAAAATAGGCATAATTACTAGGTACTTGTGCTTCTTCGAGCAGGTGCCTGAATGCGCATGAGTCATGTCAAGCAATATGTACTCTGAAGCGCCTGCATGGTCTAGTGGTTCTGAGCTTCGCTCTCGACCCAGAGGTCGTGGGTTCGATTCCCGCGTTGGAACAACAAAAAATGTTGTTTTCAAGTTTGGTTAGGACAATACAGGCTGATCCATGCGGATGGGCATGTAAAAAGTCGGTCCCGCGCCTGTTCTCTTGCCAGTCGTGTCTGTTTACCGTGCCACTGGGTTATGAGAGAAAAAGGAAGAGTCTTTGTGTATTGCGCACACACTTGGGCACTATAAAATAACTCCTGCATAGCTGGCCTGGTTTCAATGAAATCGTCTGCCGACACCGAAATCGGTGAGGGAAGCTATTATTACGTTTTTAATATGTACTCTACCTAAACCCATAGGCCTACTTTTTGTAGAACCGATCATCGGGTTTTTTTCTCGATATTATTTCTGACCGACATTTTCTATAACTCTTTATGTCTAGTAAAGTTTTATTTTTCATCTAAAAAAAGTTGGTTATCGATTATTTATCTCACGTGAGTGTGGAGCCTAGTATTTCCTATACTTATTGTACTGAAGTAGCCGGTAACCGAATTTCCCTTAATCCAACTGATCCAAGTACTTAATTGATTGTTATACGCAGTTGGACTATTTCCAACGAGGCTTCTATTGGGTAACAGATAACGGTTATCTCTAGCGGCCACAGGAGACCATATTTCCCGAGCCTAAACTTATAGAGAATACTTTATATAGACTCTGGACCTCTTTGATAGGAACAAAGAGATCTACATAAATTTATTAAAAAAATACCTACGCTCGAATTTAAAAACCTCCTTTTTTAAGTTGGTCAAAAATTAAGAATATAAAATCAACAATACACTTACTTATTGGACATAAAGGTTAAAAAAAATGTGCACTATCTAATTAATTGATGGGATGGGTCGAATGAAGAAATTAGCATTAAAGTTCTCAAACTTCAATATTGGTACTATGCTTATTTTTTAGTGATTAAATATAAAAATATCAACGTTCAGAAACGTATCACAAGAATAATAATATTTAAAATAAAGCCTGTTGTAAACTATAGTCCTAGAACGATAACATAATTTGCATAACGAGATCGCGTTTAAGTCTAAAACTAGTCGCGATAAAACTTATTCGTGTAAATAAAACTGACACCGTAAGTCAAAAACTAAATATAAACATAGAGAAATAATTAATATTTTAACCTAAAGGGTGAAATAAATTAAGTACAAAACAAAAAACAAAAGTTTGTACACTTAAACTTGTTCGAAAGTTACCTGGGAAAGATCTCCATCCTCTTTGAGTTTCTCCGCGATCGTCAGTTTTCTGTCTCCAACGACCCCGCCAATTAGAACCACAAACAATAACACACAGGGTCCACCCATTTTAGCAATCTTTATCACCGTGATTCACTTTACACTTACGATATTCATCTAGAGGTCGAGACTATAGGCGGCCGGAGCGACTCGACTGACGCGACTAAATGCCGGAGGCAGCGACGCGTCGACGCACGTATCCCTGTCCCACTCACGCACGCGCTGAGGTCAAAAAGCCTGGTGGTCATCGCGACTGTATCGGACCATTCAAAATAACGACCAATGCGTAACGAACTCGATTGTTTCGGAAATGCCAGGATCAGTCATACTTGTCTTACGAATTAATATTGGGCAAGGAAAAAAATATAATCGCTAGATAACAATAAACAACAAAAAATATTACTTCGAGATGATTTCCATCAAACATTGCAACGGAAAAGAAATAACGAGTGGATTTGGTGGAGTAAAATTAAGTTCAAAAATATAATTATCGTTGATGTTACTAGAGAAATAGTTATAAATGCGTCTAAAATAATTGAATAAGCAAGAGCTTTATTTCAACAAGAACTGTATTATCTTCATATTGATATCCCTATTGTCAAATATCAAAAGCTCGCAAAGGCTCTACCTAACGTTTTCCGAAGCTTTTAATTAAGTTTTGCTGTTTGTATAGGCTGCTGATGAATAAATTAATAGCCACCTTCGTTTGCTCTAAATTTTCCGTGAGCTGAGCTAAACTTGATAATGTTGATAATGTTTACTAATTATATAAATTGTACACGAAATAATTCCATTCATTATCATATTCATAATTTTTTAAATGGAATAAACTGATCATAAATATTATTGTAGACAATGTTTTATATTATAATTTATCAATGCATAATAATCTATAGTCTATACGTACTGAAGTAGCCGGTAACTATATTATAAATAAATAAAAAAACTATAATATTATAAAGCGGAAGAGTTTGTTTGTTTGTTTGTTTAAACGCGCTAATCTCAGGAACTACTGGTCCTATTTAAAAAATCTTTTTTTTTATAGTCCATTTATAGAGGAAGGCTTTAGGCTATATAACATTCACTGCGACCAATAGGAGCGAAGCGTCAGTGAGAAATGTTGCCAAAACGGGAAAAATTATTCACATTTGAGGACTTTCGTTGCGTGCACTGCATAAACGGTTTAAGTTACTCAAAAAATATGTATGAAAGAATTATTTCTTTTTAATAAACAAAAAAAAGTCCGTGTCAGTATATGTCTATCTATCTCTTAAGATTAGTTATTTAGTAAAATAACTAATGGGCAATAAAGCGGTTTTTGAAAATATATTTTTCAAAAACCGCTAAGCGAAAAATACGTTAGTTAGCTAAAGCATTCCATGAAGACTATATTTGCCCTGTAAATCATGCAAATGCAATAAATACTTTAGGAGATATAGCAAAATTAAGATTGTTTCGCCGTGATTCGACCGGGCGCCGCGTGTGACGTGACTCGCGTCTGAGCCGGGGCCGCAAATGCTGGTAGGTAAGAATTAGGAACCCCACGCATATTTTATGACAAGAAATTAGGTATTATTTTTCATTAAATAATTAACTACAAATAATTAGTACTGAAATTACAATTACGCACACAAAACATTACGCATGAACAAAACAATGAAATGCAGTGCATTTATAGATTTTTTCGATCCACGTGATAATTTTCAACCAATGAGTGACATTAAAATCCCGTGAAAGCCGAGTTATCGATTACATAGCTTGGGTAAAAATACTATTAAAATGTGCCAACAGAGAGTAGCGGTAATTTGAATTCAACCACAGCGACGGGCGTCGGCATCGCGACGTCGGGAGTTGGCGTCGGGTGTTTGGCGTCGGCGTCACGGCGTTGGGCGTCGGCGTCGCGGCGTCGCGGCGTAGGGCGTCGGGCTTCGGCATCGCGGCGTCGGTGTCGGCGTCACGGCGTTGGGCGTCGGCGTCGTGGCGTCGGGCGTCGGCGTCGCAACGTCGGCGTCGCGGCGTATTGCGTCGGCGTCGCGGCGTATTGCGTCGGCGTCGGGCTTCGGCGTCGCGGCATCGGCGTCGGCGTCGCGGCGTATTGCGTCGGCGTCGCGGCGTCGGGCGTCGGCGTCGCGGCATCGGCGTAGGCGTCACGGCGTTGGACGTCGGCGTCGCGGCGTCGGGCGTCAGCGTCGCGGCGTCGTGACGTCGGGAGTCAGAGTCGCGGTGTCGGCGTCGGCGTCGCGGCGTTGGGCGTCGGCGTCGCGGCGTCGGGCGTCAACGCCGCGACGTCGGGAGTCAGCGTCGCGGTGGCAGGTGTCGGCGTCACGGCGTCGGCGTCGCGGCGTCGGGCGTCTGCAATTCACATTTGGGGACTTTCGTTGCATGCGCTGCATAAACGGTTTAAGTCAATAAAACACCACGCGAACGAAGTCACAGGCACAGCTAGTTATATAATATAGTACAATATTACAGTACTTTGAATCCCTATTAGGGATTCAAATTTCAAATTGTAAACTTAGATTCTACTTAAAATTTTCACTTAAGCTTATTACAAACTTAGATACTATTTAAAATTTTAAAATTTTTAACCCCAGAGGCCTCTAGTAAGTACTAACCTCTTAGACCTAGATCCCAGAGCAATCAGACATAACTTATTTTCACACGAATGAAACCTGAAGTTTTCAGTAGCGTCTCGTGTGCCTTGAATACCTACGCACTTTGTGTAACTTGCCGAGTGACACGGGCAGGTACCAGATGAGAAAGGTAACTAAAAATAAGAGTTATTTAACTTAAATTCACATGGCTAATTTTTATATATTATGTTATGTAAAATATTATTTTAAAGTAATATTATAAGTGTCAGACACTTTTGATTGACCAGAGCTTTAGTCAGACGTTTTTAAATTACCCAAAAAATAAAATATGAACTTTACTTATTTTTACACGTCTGATTTTTTAATATGTTTTTGAAGTATTTATTTAAAAGTTATATTCAATCAGTCAGACAAATTAGAGTGACCAAACATCACCTAAGACAAAAATTATTCAGCCAGTTAAAGTTAATTTTGTTGAAATATAGATGCAAAAATCAGTAAGTATTCTTAGTACTTACATTATTTTTTTTTTACTTTGAGACACATGCGCATAGTGCTCTCGCCCTCATACTTCTGGCTGAATAATTTTTGTCTTAGGTGATGTTTGGTCACTCTAATTTGTCTGACTGATTGAATATAACTTTTAAATAAATACTTCAATAACATATAAAAAAATCAGACGTGTAAAAATAAGTAAAGTTCATATTTTATTTTTTGGATAGTTTAAAAGCGTCTGACTAAAGCTCTGGTCAATCAAAAGTGTCTGACACTTATAATATTACTTTAAAATAATATTCTACATAACATATATAAAAATCAGCCATGTGAAAATAAGTTAAATAACTCTTATTTTTAGTTACCTTTCTCATCTGGTACCTGCCCAGGTGTCACTCGGCAAGTTACACAAAGCGCGTAGGTATTCAAGGCACACGAGACGCTACTGAAAACTTCAGGTTTCATTCGTGTGAAAATAAGTTATGTCTGATTGCTCTGGGATCTTAGTCCATCTACTAAAAAGTAAAAACACTAATTTGTGTCAAGATATTAATTAACTTAACATAAATTTGTGTTTTTACTGTTGTAAAATTAAAAAAACGACCTGCAGCTAATGCAGTAGGTACCTGTAGTGATTAATTTAAATAATAACTAAGTAAGTTCGCATGAATATTTACCAGTAAAGAAGTGTCTCGTGAACACGTCAGCAAAATTGGGAAATTTCGGCCACGCCAGTTGCAGAGGATTTAAAAACATTTTATTCTGTATACGGCAAAGTTAACAAACACAATAAGAGCACTGCTTTAAAAAATATATCAATTCAGATGATGCGACTGATTAATCTAATAACTGTTGCCGACAAAATTAAATTACTTACACCGTGCAAAATATTCGTGTAAAGCCATTAACCTCTTTAATCTTGTACAATCCCGAAACGCGGCTTAATCCTCATCCTCAGGTACAAAGGTATTGTGCGGGTCTGTTACCTGCTCCACCGCGGCCCCACCGCGGCTCTACCGGGCGAGACGTGACAGGAACCAATTATAGGCCTTTGTTTACTCTTCCGTAATAACATATTTTTGACTATTTAACGTTCCTACCAACGTCTACACGCGTCCCGTTTCCGAGAAACGAGGAAGAATATCCAACACCTTGATGATATCATGCCACGCGTTTCTGAAATTACAATCACGTAAGGGCTTCCTGTTCTATATCGTGAGTTTTATGTATATTTATTTTATTTATAAACTATACCATTAGATATAATTAGATTGCGGCACAGGTCTTGTTCATTTCATTCTATAGTAGGCTCTACAAGTTTTCGAGCTTTTGTAGTGTTTTATAACTTTTAGCTACATGGAAATTTACTGACGAATATTTTACTGCAAGGTTCTATAAAATCTATTATCTATATACTCGTAAGACGAATCAACACTATTCATCACGATTTGTCAGCTAGATTAATTTCGGTAGAAATAATATTTTTATTAAAACTTACACAAATCTAGAGACCGGCGCCTCGTTAAAGATTTCCTTACAAACTTTCCTAAAGTAGATACAATTATATTAGTATAACTCCTTTCGTAACAAGGCAAAGTTAGGCTAGCTTTAAATGATATAATTCGATTATATGCTGCTTTTTCATTGTTATATTTTATTTTAATACCACACTAAATATTATTTTGTTCTATTTAGATATACTCCGTTTAATGTGATCAAAATATGAAATAAAGTAAGCAATAACACAATTATTATATCACGATCAATAGGAACGTAGTTTTACATGAAATTATAAAACATAAGTTACTTACGTTTAATATCGTTAAAAGTAGGTAACTTATGTTTTATAAATTATGATAAACGTATAACGATTTTTATGATGTCACTAAAATAATCCACAATAGAAAAGTTAAAAATAGTCAATTGTAATAGCGAAGAAGTACGTTTCTTAACAGCGCTCTACTGTCATTACTTCGAGTGTTTAGTTCCACTTTCTAATCTCAATGTTGATGTGCATCCAGGCACAGATAAAGGACGTAGGAGTATTTGTTGCCGTGAACAATCAGCCTGCGTTTTGTAACGAACACTACCCACACCGGGGCCCCGATTCTCGTAACTCGAACTTCGATTCGATCGTCAGACATTTTTTTGATGTCTGACGATCACCTACATAAATATTACTATAACCCGCATATTAGCGCGGTGGAGCTGTAGCTCCCACCACACCGATTTCATTGTCGGCGGACGGTTTCGTTGAAACCAGTTCAGATACGAGTGTCAGGGAGTGGAAAACTGCCTAATCTATACATATAATAAATCTGTAGAGGGGTCATGTCTGTACATTAAGAATATTTCAGTGAAAATTAAAAAAAGGGGGTCTATAAAAGCCACAGAACCTAAAAATAACATTTTTGAAAAAAATGTCTGTCTCTCTGTCTGTCTGTCTGTCTGTCCATATGGGAATGTTTGTCGTCGCATCACGCTAAAACCACTGTATGGAATGAAATTAAATTTGGCAGGCAGGTAGCTTATGATCTGAAGAGCATTATTGGAAATTGTTATCCCGAAAAACGAAAGGGTTCCCGTGGGATCTTCAAAAAATTGTAGCTACCTATTTGACGGTATTTCAGCCAAACTACTCAACGTATTTGAATGAAATTCGGCAGGCAGGTAGCTTATGATCTGAAAAGCATTACTGGAAATTATTATCCCGAAAAACAAAAGGGTTCCCGTGGGATCTTCAAAAAATTGTAGCTACCTATTTGACGGTATTTCAGCCAAACTACTCAACGTATTTAAATGAAATTTAGCAGGCAGGTAGCTTATGACCTGAAGAGCATTATTGGAAATTATTATCCCGAAAAACGAAAGGGTTCCCGTGGGATCTTCAAAAAATTGTAGCTAAATATTTGACGGTATTTCAGCCAAACTACTCAACGTATTTAAATGAAATACGGCAGGCAGGTAGCTTATGACCTGAAGAGCATTATTGGAAATTATTATCCCGAAAAACGAAAGGGTTCCCGTGGGATCTTCAAAAAATTGTAGCTACCTATTTGACGGTATTTAGCCAAACTACTCAACGTATTTGAATGAAATTCGGCAGGCAGGTAGCTTATGATCTGAAAAGCATTACTGGAAATTATTATCCCGAAAAACGAAAGGGTTCCCGTGGGATCTTCAAAAAATTGTAGCTACCTATTCGACGGTATTTCAGCCAAACTACTCAACTTATTTGAATGAAATTCGGCAGCCATGTAGCTTATGACCTGAAGAGCATTATTGGAAATTATTATCCCGAAAAACGAAAGGGTTCCCGTGGGATCTTCAAAAAATTGTAGCTACCTATTTGACGGTATTTCAGCCAAACTACTCAACGTATTTGAATGAAATTCGGCAGGCAGGTAGCTTATGATCTGAAAAGCATTACTGGAAATTATTATCCCGAAAAACGAAAGGGTTCCCGTGGGATCTTCAAAAAATTGTAGCTACCTATTCGACGGTATTTCAGCCAAACTACTCAACTTATTTGAATGAAATTCGGCAGCCATGTAGCTTATGACCTGAAGAGCATTATTGGAAATTATTATCCCGAAAAACGAAAGGGTTCCCGTGGGATCTTCAAAAAATTGTAGCTACCTATTCGACGGTATTTCAGCCAAACTACTCAACGTATTTAAATGAAATTTAGCAGGCAGATAGCTTATGACCTGAAGAGCATTATTGGAAATTGTTATCCCGAAAAACGAAAGGGTTCCCGTGGGATCTTCAAAAAATTGTAGCTACCTATTTGACGGTATTTCAGCCAAACTACTCAACGTATATAAATGAAATTCGGCAGGCAGGTAGCTTATGACCTGAAGAGCATTATTGGAAATTATTATCCCGAAAAACGAAAGGGTTCCCGTGGGATCTTCAAAAAATTGTAGCTACCTATTTGACGGTATTTAGCCAAACTACTCAACGTATTTGAATGAAATTCGGCAGGCAGGTAGCTTATGATCTGAAAAGCATTACTGGAAATTGTTATCCCGAAAAACGAAAGGGTTCCCGTGGGATCTTCAAAAAATTGTAGCTACCTATTTGACGGTATTTCAGCCAAACTACTCAACGTATTTAAATGAAATTTGGCAGGCAGGTAGCTTATGACCTGAAGAGCATTATTGGAAATTATTATCCCGAAAAACGAAAGGGTTCCCGTGGGATCTTCAAAAAATTGTAGCTACCTATTTGACGGTATTTCAGCCAAACTACTCAACGTATTTGAATGAAATTCGGCAGGCAGGTAGCTTATGATCTGAAAAGCATTACTGGAAATTATTATCCCGAAAAACAAAAGGGTTCCCGTGGGATCTTCAAAAAATTGTAGCTACCTATTTGACGGTATTTCAGCCAAACTACTCAACGTATTTAAATGAAATACGGCAGGCAGGTAGCTTATGACCTGAAGAGCATTATTGGAAATTATTATCCCGAAAAACGAAAGGGTTCCCGTGGGATCTTCAAAAAATTGTAGCTACCTATTTGACGGTATTTAGCCAAACTACTCAACGTATTTGAATGAAATTCGGCAGGCAGGTAGCTTATGATCTGAAAAGCATTACTGGAAATTATTATCCCGAAAAACGAAAGGGTTCCCGTGGGATCTTCAAAAAATTGTAGCTACCTATTCGACGGTATTTCAGCCAAACTACTCAACTTATTTGAATGAAATTCGGCAGCCATGTAGCTTATGACCTGAAGAGCATTATTGGAAATTATTATCCCGAAAAACGAAAGGGTTCCCGTGGGATCTTCAAAAAATTGTAGCTACCTATTTGACGGTATTTCAGCCAAACTACTCAACGTATTTGAATGAAATTCGGCAGGCAGGTAGCTTATGATCTGAAAAGCATTACTGGAAATTATTATCCCGAAAAACGAAAGGGTTCCCGTGGGATCTTCAAAAAATTGTAGCTACCTATTCGACGGTATTTCAGCCAAACTACTCAACGTATTTAAATGAAATTTAGCAGGCAGATAGCTTATGACCTGAAGAGCATTATTGGAAATTGTTATCCCGAAAAACGAAAGGGTTCCCGTGGGATCTTCAAAAAATTGTAGCTACCTATTTGACGGTATTTCAGCCAAACTACTCAACGTATATAAATGAAATTCGGCAGGCAGGTAGCTTATGACCTGAAGAGCATTATTGGAAATTATTATCCCGAAAAACGAAAGGGTTCCCGTGGGATCTTCAAAAAATTGTAGCTACCTATTTGACGGTATTTAGCCAAACTACTCAACGTATTTGAATGAAATTCGGCAGGCAGGTAGCTTATGATCTGAAAAGCATTACTGGAAATTGTTATCCCGAAAAACGAAAGGGTTCCCGTGGGATCTTCAAAAAATTGTAGCTACCTATTTGACGGTATTTCAGCCAAACTACTCAACGTATTTAAATGAAATTTGGCAGGCAGGTAGCTTATGACCTGAAGAGCATTATTGGAAATTATTATCCCGAAAAACGAAAGGGTTCCCGTGGGATCTTCAAAAAATTGTAGCTAAATATTTGACGGTATTTCAGCCAAACTACTCAACGTATTTAAATGAAATTCGGCAGGCAGGTAGCTTATGACCTGAAGAGCATTATTGGAAATTATTATCCCGAAAAACGAAAGGGTTCCCGTGGGATCTTCAAAAAATTGTAGCTACCTATTTGACGGTATTTAGCCAAACTACTCAACGTATTTGAATGAAATTCGGCAGGCAGGTAGCTTATGATCTGAAAAGCATTACTGGAAATTGTTATCCCGAAAAACGAAAGGGTTTCCGTGGGATCTTCAAAAAATTGTAGCTACCTATTTGACGGTATTTCAGCCAAAATACTCAACGTATTTAAATGAAATTTGGCAGACAGGTAGATTGTAACATGAAATAACCAACATAATATTTTTAACCGACTTACAAAAAAGGAAGAGGTTTCTCAATTCGTAAATATATGTTTGTTTTTTTTGTTTCTTCACGGATATCTTCATCGTTTCTGAAACGATTTTAATTTTTTTTTATGTTGTGTAGGGTATAATTTAAATTTGATCCCATTGTCACTAAATGGTGACCTGATGATGGAATCCGTGAGGAATCGAAGGAAATCCTCAAAACTTATGTGGAATAATATATTCATTTTGATTTTTTCTGAAGTAGTCTAAGCATATGTTACCAAACAGTTAGGTTTTGCACCATATCCTGGATCTATAATATCAAAAAATTTCGCGTTTCAGTAAACTATATATATATACATATATATATTAAAAAATTTCGCGCTGCTCTGGCTTACGCCAGAGCAGCGGTAGACTTTTTCTCTTTCTACTATTTTTTTTTTATCTAATTGTTTTTGTTTTTCATTTTCCGTCCTCAAATAATCGTCGTCTGATCATTCGAGAATTATCCCTACTCAGCCTATACCCATCACTAAAAATCTGAAAATTAAATAATTTTAAACAAAAAAAAACGACTTCAAAAGGAACGCACAAAGTAATACTTATTTTCCAGTACAAGTGAAAATAATTATTACTTTGTGCGAAGTAATTTATTATTATACATAGGTTTTGCAAATATGATTAATAAAGTATAGGCGTAGGATAGTTTGTTTTCAAGATATGAATGAGATGTCATAGGTACATTAATTAATTAGAAAATTTATGTCAATATAAGTAAGATTTATGTTTTTCATGATATTTTTATTTATTAGTTTTTATGCTAGGTACGGCTTGGGTTTTTTCTTTCTTTTGGACTTTTGTTATTTTGTCGTCTAAAGGAAGTTAGTACTTTAACCGTAAAGTCCCAAAGTAGGCTACATGTTTGTTAGCGTAGGTAATTAATAAATAAAAAACCGGGCATGTCCGAGTTGGAATTGCGCACCGAGAGTAGACTTTAAAAAAATTTGGCGCTCGGCGCCAGCAGCGCAGCGTCGGTGTGAAAACGATCATCGTCTGCAGTCGCTGCGGCGTAAAGTCCATACAAATCTCAGTACAGAGATTTTCGTCGCGTATAATATGAGCGTACTATCAAGTAGTCCCGTTCGCATAAAAGAAAAAAAAAATTATACATACAGACGAATTGAGAACCTCCTCCTTTTTTTGAAGTCGGTTAATAATACACGGTCATTTTTCGAGCTGGTAGTAGGAATTGTTAGCATTTTCATAGAAAAAATACCTCAAAACATTCACGACAAAAACGGCCATTATTTGACAGTAAACTATTATTATTACTCCATCGGTCTACTTCTTTTGCCTATGCACGTCTAATACCGTGTATAAAGAAGCATTACTATAAATTAGTGATTTGAAATATCCAAACGACAGTGTTCATAAACTAAAAATGTATTTGAACTGCTGCCCTAAATCACTTTTCCACGCGTACGAAGTCGCGGGCACAGCTAGTCCTTAAATAAGACCGAGCCCCAGAAGTGCGGACTTCACCGTACGTGATATTGATGAATATTAATATTATTAAAGAAATAGATAACATGAACTGTAAGTACAGAACTACAGAGACGTTTATATTATTATATTTTATCTCTTTTGAAATATATAGCACAGAGTTCCTATGGGAGTTCCTGTTTCACGCGAAAGAATAATTTATTTTTACGCAATCCAAACAGTTTCTATAAATTGCTAACCACTTTTTTATCCTTTTACTAACTGGCGACTAATTTGATTATATATATCGAATGCATGTGTCAAAAGGGGAATGAAAATATAATAAAATTAAAGAAAGCTAAAATATGATTAAGTAGAATGGCCAAAAGTTAACTGTAAAAAATATATTAAAGTGTAGATTTACTAAAATCAAAATTCAAAGTAAAACGCTAAACCAATGTATTTATAAGTTTTATTGTATCACACTACTTATATTTTAATTACAAGAAATTAAGACAATTAGCAACACACCATTTTATATACTACACTTTCTTTTATCAATAAATAAATGTAAATGGAATGGTTACTTCCAATATCTTAAACAGCTTTGTAATATTTTTACTGTACTAGGAATAGAATTTAAACAATAAATTAATAAACTATGGAATAAAATAAAATGTATTTAACAACCTGGTAATTTACTTTTTATTTAAAAGTACCAATCACATGATACTTTAGCAAATTAGACTATTTTTACAATATACCAATAATTTATCATCAAAATATATTTCTAAGTATTAAATATTAATAAATTATTTACTACTAAAACACTATAATAAAACGAGACATAATAATATTACTTAGCTACAACATAATATATAGGCTTTCAGAAAATATGGTACTTATCTTAAATTTGTTCACTTAATACCAGATATTAAGTGAACAAATTTAAGATAAGCATATTTTCTGAAAGAATGTGTCCGCTATATTGGCTTCAGTTCTGAACCAGATTCAGAACTGAAGCCAATATAGCGGACACATTCTTTTATAAGTATAATTTGGCGCCATTTACACCGGAAGATATAACACAATGACAATATTATTTTAAAGCGGAAGTTCGTAGAATAATTTACAATATTATGAAATACTGAAATTGACATACAAAAATGTTTACAATGAATGTTCAATTATTTTCACATTATTTCAGAATTTAACCTTAATAATTACATTTTTTTAAACATCTCAAATTATCAAATTCTAGAACCGGAAATAATATTAACACTGACATAAATGTCAAAGTGACTTAAAAACTACTTTGTTAAGAATGACATAATTATTTGTGTTTATTATAATATTATTCACAAAATAATAAATTCATAGTTAGTTTTGTTACAAATTGCCATATTAATAATCAAATCTGACACATGCTTTCTGTCATGTCTGTGAGGCACGCAAAAGGAAACTAAAATAATATACCTACCAAATTATTATTTATCATCCAAAAAAGAAATCTGACTTCCAAATTAAAAAAGAGACTAAACGGGAATTTGTCTACAGCTTTCAAATAAAAAATATAGCTTCAAAATCGGTTGACCCTGGTAGAAAACATAAAACTGTTGAATTCAGAACGTCCACTTTTTTAAATTCAGTTAAAAAAAATGTTAGAGAGTTTCTTGAAATAAATTGTTACTTAAACTTCTATTTCATATCTAAAATTTACTTAAGAAAACACACACGCTGGTATGTGATATATTGAAGCCTTTGGTATGTAACACTTGGTATACCTTTTATAACATAAAAAAGAAAAGAGTATCCATATAATCCAGTCAGCATTTTTAAACATCTTTTTATAATATAACAAACAAACAAACAAATATCTAATTATTGTGTACAAAATCCTTACAGAGTAACATATAAATATACTAAGAAAAACATAAAATCAGACATGCACACAAGGGCGGCCTTATTACTTTAAAGCAATTTCTTCCAGGCAACCCTATGGTTTTTGACATAGGAAAGAATCATAGACTGAAAGATAGGTTGTGTGTAAAAGTATATAATATACTTAATATAATATAATATATATAATATATATATACATATAATATAATAATATGTATATATATATTTAAAAAACAACATAAATATAACGTAAGCGAAACATTGAATAATGTAATTAAACAGGAACCGTTTCGTTTCTATCCTGTTTAATAATGAAAGTCTGGCAGTGGATGAGCGCACATTTTTTGTAAAAGCTCTCATCCGTATATTACAAATTAAAACTACAATATACGTTTTCAGTAATATTTTTGTTTTTATTTATTTGAAAATATCATGTATCTTACCTTTTAATTAATAACAGCGAAAAATATTCCTTGAAGCAAAGCTACTTTTTGCCACAGCACAATTCCAGTAAACTTTATCAACTGTTCTCAATATTTTTCTGAAAACAATTATTATCATCATCGTACCCTACTTAACAGTACCCCTTTCAAAATTGACTCAAAAAGACTTGTAAAGTTTTAACTAAAAAGTTTTCGTGCAATGTAGATTTGTACACCGGTGTTATTGGGCACCTTTTATTGTTTGGAGCTTCATAAATGAAAGAGGACAAGGTTGGTTACCGTCTAGGACAATGGTTTCCAACCAGTGGTCCGCAAACAGCAAAATATGGTGCGCGAATGATTCGTTGAAATCTGTACTTTCCGATTGTGTAAAAGATCATTACTACTGGTTTTGAGCTAGGCCAGATCCTCCTAGCCCATTCCACACTTCTCAATAAAATTATGATGGACTATTTTTTTTTCTAGGTAACTATATTTTTTTTAATAAAATTTTCTAAATTATATGCGTATCAGCATCTACGCATATAATTTAGAAAATTTGATTTGATTTGAAAAATTGAAGATGATTCTACAACTTTAACAAAATTTTGTAGATGTCTTATTAAACTGGTATTAAAGTGGTCCTTGACCAAGAGAAGGTTGAGAACCCCTGATCAAGGAGGATAGCTTCGGCACCAGGTATGTGATTTTTGAGTCCATTGTTGTACGCACGTTGGCCTGGCGCCAGTTCTGGCCTCGTACTAACAAGTTTATTATGCATTAGCCAATGTCGAGATAACCTAAACAAGCTCTCCCGTGCCAAGTTTTGCCTTTACATTTTCATTAGATTATGGCGTTGTCATCACGTGAGCCCAAATTAAGCGCCGTAACGAGTGAGAAAATTTTTAATTAGCTCCAAGTTAGTACAGTAAAAAATTAAATGTTTTTTTATACTTTTGCTCCTAGACTATAAAATAATAGATATTACTATACTATACTATACTATACTATATACTATATATATATATATATTTCTTGTGTGCGTGTGTATGTGACTGAACTCCTTCTAAACGACTGGACCAATTTTGATGAAATTTTTTGTGTGTGTTCGTGGAGATTCGAGAATGGTTTAGATTTACAATTGGAACCGATAGGTGGCGCTGCAGTCAGTATGTCAAGCAATTAATTAATAAGGCAATACGAAGTTTGCCGGGACAGCTAGTTACTATATAATAATAGATATAGGCGGCCCGAACTAAAAAAGTATATAATCAAAAGCGAGTAGATATAAATTTAAAACGACGATATTCCAGAGAAAAATAATACCGTAGAAATAGAAATAAATTATATTGCACATTTCTTCACCTATTGAAATTTCTACACTCTATCTATTTATTGTTTTATTTATCTAATCTAAGCTTTTGTTTATACGTCATACTTTTTCATCGGGCTTATTCCGGGCATCGTGTCCGTAAACAGTAGGTATAAATGACAGGGTAACTGTCCTGTTCACAGTGTTGTAACAAAAGTTACAAAACAATTTTTTTCGTAAGTTTTTCCGTTTCGTAACCATCAAACATCAAAACAAGTTTTCAACTTCAATGGATATTATGCAATAATGCACAAAACATATAAGAGAAAACTTTGACTGAAAAATATATTACAGCAAAAACACAAAATGTTTATCCCGTTTATAAAGCCCAAGTTTCAAGTTCCAATACAAATACGACTTTTGATATTTTATTGGAAAACTTTGCAATTACCTGAGATATTCTTTGAGTTTCCTAAACGTCTAATATGTTACATTTTCAAATAAATATAACTTTGAATAAAACACAATCTATCAGTTTGTTTAACATTTAAAAAACATAATTTAGTATTGAACTGAATTACATATTTTAGAAATGAACATATATTATCTATATAAATTGTCTACAAAATTGTAATATAAATTGTAAAAAAGACAAAATAATTTGTTAAATAAAAAATGTGAGGTATTTTTTCTTTTTAAAAGGTCTTAAAGAAGCTTACGCTCTAAGACAACGCGACGCGGCGCCATTCTGACAGAACTCATTATGTTTGTGTTGTTAAAGAAAAAACTTCCTCAGAAATCTGTTTCCATCATAAATACAAATATTATGAGTATATAATATTGTTTTGGTAATTGTTTAAAAATAGGTATATAATATTATTCAGAATATAAACTAAAATGCTTATTAATTAATTATAATGTATATCGAGGACATTAGATAATCATATTGGTGGGCCATTGTTGGTAAAGTAAATTGTATGTATAATACGACCTCTGTTATAGAGCAGTGGTTGAGCGTGTCGGTGCTCAAGCTGGAGTTCGCGGGTTGAAATCCGGTCGAAGGAACAAATAGATTTCTGTGTTCCGCGGTCATGAATGTGTAATACATTTGAGTAATTACACAATAAAAAAACATCTCATATGATAAATATAATGTGTAAAATAAATATATTTCCGTAACACAATTACTTCGGATACTTATTATGGGACCAGTCCTGGTGTGAGACGACCATAGATATTATAATTATTATAATAAATACATACAATACCTATTTAGAGTAATGTACATAATATGACTATTGTAAAGAAAATCAGAGATTGATTCCTAACAAATTTGGAATTTGGCATTAGCCAAGCCATGCTACGATGAGCTACGCAATAAAAAACATAAAATTTATTTTTTTACAACTTGTGGTAGCTATGGTGCATACATAAATACTAAAACAGTCAATGTAAAACCCCACTCAAACGTGTACCTTTCTCCGCTAAAATTCTATTCTACCGGTACATTCTTTGAAAAGTATCTGCAAAACGGTTCGACGTAATTAGTGCGGGAGTAGTATGTCCAAAGTATTTTAATTTCGTTATCTAATTCGGGCAACGCCAACACTTGAACACCCTACTCACTGTGACAATCGCTAATTACAGTGAAACGACGGACAAAACGGAACTAAATTAAGATAAAACAAATTAGTGTGTAAGAATTAAAATACACACTAATTTGTAAGAGTACATATACTTATTTCAATTTTTTTCTGTAATCTATGAAATGAATATTACGGTTTATAAAGATAAGAAATTAAAAGTATTATGTAACATTAATAAAGTTGTACACTTTTAAAAGTGAAACGAAATGTTGTTTTGTTTTATATGTCAAGTAGGTTCCCAAGTGAGGTTGGGTTTGAGCTTAGATCATTTGGTTTGGGACTTCTTTATTAATACAAGCCTAAAATGCTCAACTAGGCTCGTGACAACCTACCCGTTTTTAGTGTAGGAAATTTTTAATAGGCACTGTTAGTCGTTCACTATAAACTTATGTGAACGACTACCGAAGTCTACAGAGTATAGGGTGAATACCGCAACAAAGTTAACGAGAAGTTTGAATACTTGCGAGCTACGACCCAGTTCGTATAAGATTACCTTATACCTATATCAAAATTATCCTGTTAATAATATGTAAGATTAGTTAGGCAAAAAATACATAATTATTATATTTTTCTTTTCGGGTCCGTGACTTTGCTAGGTTGGCTATCCGGGATAAAAATAAGCCTGTCATTTAATATACATTATTTTTTAATTTTGTATTATTCAGTTCTTAGCTTCCTGTATACGAAATTTAATCAAAATTCGTCCGGCCAGCGCGAAGTGACAAACACAGACACAAAAACGAATGCCTATAAAGATGAAATTATTACCTAGTATATAATAAGTGTAAGGCACTTGACATCATGCCCAAACAATATAACATCGGTGGTGACGTCATTTAAATTTAATTGAAGTAGATTGCAATCACAGTTAATTATTGATCCGAAGCGTCACTTTACCCGCATGCTCAAGCTTTGAAGTCCTGTCACTTCAAATTTCGTCGCAATATTCTCAGACCGGACCAAGTATCTTAAACATTTATTCATTAACGCTATATATATTTTAAACATGAACTTCCTCACTTTGTACTCGTTTGTACTTTTAAGTTCTAAATGTTGCCAACACAGACATTTGTATATAGCGCAGGATCAGAATTTTCACTTTGTTTCCCGGGTCACAAAGTATAACTTAATCCGTATAGTACTATATCAAATTGCATCAAAACCAGCTCAGCGGTTGATGCGTAAAACACTACAGACATACAAAAACACTTTAGAATTAATAATATTGTGGTAAGTTAGTTACGAGGATGTCACGGTTATGTTATAAGGTGCGTTCCAGTTTCAAGGAAATAACGTTCTTAACGAAATTTTCACCCAGGCAAATTAAAAAAAATCATATATAAAAAACAAAAAGCGATTCTAAGATATTATATATACTAATATTATAAAGCGGAAGAGTTTGTTTGTTTGTTTAAACGCGCTAATCTCAGGAACTACTGGTCCAATTTGACCGATTTGAAACTACTGGTCGAATGAAGGATTAACATTAACGTGCGTTGGTAAAATTGGGACTTAAGGTTTCAAATTTCAATGAATGAAGATTTCAGGTCACTGACACCGAAAATCGTGTGGATTCTAACTTTTGTAATTGTGCGTAATGAATAAGAATGGTCTCCACGACACAAAAAAATCATAGAGTAGAGACTAGTTCTGATGTTCATAAGGACTATCTTGTAATTTTTATATTAATGAAATAACTACTTATTAGTTATATAAACTAAAAACTAATTACAGTCACTACTATAAGTTATTAAATTCAAAACAACTATGTGAAAACACATACACAAAGGTAATTAGCGGCTCGCACTTTGTAGCGGTTTGTGACGTGGCGCTGGAACAGACGTGATTTGAAATTGCTGACACATTTATTTCACGCTCATATCATCTCGTATCTGACCCTCACGCTATCCATTGCAATGTGCGAATGCAATATCACAAATCACGATTCACACCGTTTCACTATAATCTAATTGCGGAGACCCGTCACAATCAATGCTGCTCCTTTACTAACATGATATCATATTTATACTATTGTCATTGCCTAAATACTACTGTATAATATTAAATTACAGAACACTACTCTATCGTGTTGAAAATTACTACGGCATTCTATTTATGTATTTTTAGAAATTCTATAAAACTAATTTAGCCTAACCAAATACGCACATAATATAAAATAGTTACTATTTAGAATCAATAGTTAAAGTTTTCTAATTAGATAGGATACCTACGTAAACTTTTCTAATAAAATAACTAAGTCTCCTGGAACCTAGGAAAAAAATGTTAATGTGATTAATGGAAGTTCAATCGTTAAGTAGTAAGTAACGACTACTAAATAGAAGACATGTATATATAACAACACGGTATCAAAATATTTAGCTGCTTATTAATTATGAGAATAACTTTGGAGATAATGCTCTTGAAGTCTATCATAAACTGAAACACGTTCTGGAAAGTTTACAAAACTAATTATAAGTTAAATAAGTTTTAGTTAATATTCGTAACAGATTATTTAATGTTTGCCCAGCTCTGCTTCCGCTGATTGTCTGATGTTGTAGCAATTCGATCTTAAGACCAAAATTTACACTAACATAAAAAAAATAAAAATTGTATATTGTATAGCAGAAACCACATGTTTAGATATCTTTTTTTCTACGTTCGTCATATTTTTTTTGTTACTTAGTAAAAGGCTTCGTGCCTTCAGATGTAGACTGTCATGAAACGTATAAGAGCTAAAAAGAATCAGGGCCCTGATTCAATATGTCATTACTATTTATCACTTACGAAGTTCGAAAACAAAATATGGGATTTGACTTAAGCTTCGGTAAGTGCCATACGAATTCGCTTGTCATTATATTCGATAAATAGCGATGGCATCTTGAATTACGGCCCAGGGTCGTTATTCCAGATGCCATCGCTACTATCACTTAGGAAGTTCGAAAACAAAATATGGGATTTGACTTAAGCTTCGGTAAGTGCCATACGAAATCGCTTGTCATTATATTCGATAAATAGCGATGGCATCTTGAATTACGGCCCAGGGTCGTTATTCCAGATGCCATCGCTACTATCACTTAGGAAGTTCGAAAACAAAATATGGGATTTGACTTAAGCTTCGGTAAGTGCCATACGAATTCGCTTGTCATTATATTCGATAAATAGCGATGGCATCTTGAATTACGGCCCAGGGTCGTTATTCCAGATGCCATCGCTACTATCACTTAGGAAGTTCGAAAACAAAATATGGGATTTGACTTAAGCTTCGGTAAGTGCCATACGAATTCGCTTGTCATTATATTCGATAAATAGCGATGGCATCTTGAATTACGGCCCAGGGTCGTTATTCCAGATGCCATCGCTACTATCACTTAGGAAGTTCGAAAACAAAATATGGGATTTGACTTAAGCTTCGGTAAGTGCCATACGAATTCGCTTGTCATTATATTCGATAAATAGCGATGGCATCTTGAATTACGGCCCAGGGTCGTTATTCCAGATGCCATCGCTACTATCACTTAGGAAGTTCGAAAACAAAATATGGGATTTGACTTAAGCTTCGGTAAGTGCCATACGAATTCGCTTGTCATTATATTCGATAAATAGCGATGGCATCTTGAATTACGGCCCAGGGTCGTTATTCCAGATGCCATCGCTACTATCACTTAGGAAGTTCGAAAACAAAATATGGGATTTGACTTAAGCTTCGGTAAGTGCCATACGAATTCGCTTGTCATTATATTCGATAAATAGCGATGGCATCTTGAATTACGGCCCAGGGTCGTTATTCCAGATGCCATCGCTACTATCACTTAGGAAGTTCGAAAACAAAATATGGGATTTGACTTAAGCTTCGGTAAGTGCCATACGAATTCGCTTGTCATTATATTCGATAAATAGCGATGGCATCTTGAATTACGGCCCAGGGTCGTTATTCCAGATGCCATCGCTACTATCACTTAGGAAGTTCGAAAACAAAATATGGGATTTGACTTAAGCTTCGGTAAGTGCCATACGAAATCGCTTGTCATTATATTCGATAAATAGCGATGGCATCTTGAATTACGGCCCAGGGTCGTTATTCCAGATGCCATCGCTACTATCACTTAGGAAGTTTGAAAACAAAATATGGGATTTGACTTAAGCTTCGGTAAGTGCCATACGAATTCGCTTGTCATTATATTCGATAAATAGCGATGGCATCTTGAATTACGGCCCAGGGTCGTTATTCCAGATGCCATCGCTACTATCACTTAGGAAGTTCGAAAACAAAATATGGGATTTGACTTAAGCTTCGGTAAGTGCCATACGAATTCGCTTGTCATTATATTCGATAAATAGCGATGGCATCTTGAATTACGGCCCAGGGTCGTTATTCCAGATGCCATCGCTACTATCACTTAGGAAGTTCGAAAACAAAATATGGGATTTGACTTAAGCTTCGGTAAGTGCCATACGAAATCGCTTGTCATTATATTCGATAAATAGCGATGGCATCTTGAATTAGGGCCCAGGGTCGTTAAATTCCAGATGCCATCGCTACTATCACTTAGGAAGTTCGAAAACAAAATATGGGATTTAACATAAGCTTCGGTAAGTGGCATACTAAATCGCTTATCAATATATCGCATTTATCGATGCCCTAACTTTCGTAGAATGTCGACTCACCAAACAGTAGCACGTGTAATTTGAACACAAGGTGCATCATTCTCACATGAAAAAGAAGAAATAAATCGTTAGCACGTCGATCAGTTGTCGGCAGCCGGTGATGAATTGCCCGCCGTCGCGTCGCGGACCGCGGTCGGCCGGTTCGACTACCCGCAACTATACTAATTGGCCGCCGCTAAATACAACAACAAATAAATAATTTTTAAATACGCTTGATTGCGTATTATGCTATACCATTAAATAATAATAATAATATATCTATGAACGCTTCACACCACGTCAATCTGGCCCCGTGCTAAGTTGTATTACAGGTACCAGACAACGGAAATATTTTTAATACTTTTATACTATACACCTATGTATTTAAGATTTTTTATTATATTATACACAAATTTAATACACATCCATGACCCAGGAACATTGAAAACTTTTTGTTCCCTCGGCGGGATTCGAACCCGCGACCTCTCGCTCGAACACCAACACACTCAACCACTGCTCTACGGACGTCGTTAATTAACATTAAATGAGTATAAATATAAACAGGAACATAATAAATGAAGTAAATTTGTTATCAGATAGTAACATTATTTTGAGTAGTTGCTCTTGTTCAATAGTTGGCAGAGAATGTTGAATGAATAAAATTGTTTTTCTTTATTTGTATTTTCTATAAATACAGGTAGATTTTAACAAAACAAATACTGTTTATCCAAATGAATGTCCATCCATCTGTCAAATGGATATAATATCAACTTGTATAATTGCGAAATTACATTATGTCGATTTCAATATATAAAGGACAAATGCACATTAGGATAAGCAGTACCCCCTAAATATAAAAAAAAATTGAAAGTAAAGTTTAATTGGTTTTTAGTTTTTACTAATCTAAAGTGAAAAGTTTGATTTATGAAATTATATAAAAAAAAATTAATTGTTACCGACGGCGGTAATCTAATTGGCATAATTGTATCCATTATACAATGAAATTTAATCGATAATAATGTAATTGCTTAATCGGTGAAGCCATTAGAATGTCTCAATATTTCCTGTAGGGGATAGTTACTGTCAGATGCAGTTTTACATTCACAGTAATTTACCAAACATCACTTTTCATAAGTATAAACGTAACTGAAAAAGAAAGTCTGATTTCTTAATCCCCCTTTCTTTTGTATGAAGGAAATCTTTAAATACTGCTGTAGGCGAAAAATGTATGACGAGGGCGACATCAACTGGCTGGCTGATATCGTGAAATTCAAAACGACTCGATTAGGTACTAAGTATCTGAGCGTTAAATTTTTGGTCAACGCAGACAATTTCTTGCCAATGATTACAAACTACCATGAATTAATGCTGCCCCAAAATACAATTCGGCTTCATGTCGGCTATCGGTCGGGCAGATGTCGTCAAAAAATATTGCTGTACAGCGGAGTTCACATCGGCCATTTCGCTGAAATCATTTATCGTACATTTAAAAAATGTATATATCACATAAGCAAGTATTTTCGATTTAAAAGTTGGAGCGCACTTAATAAAAAATATAATTTCGACGATAGGCATGTCCATGTGCGACATTGTATTTAGGAATCGTAAATTTATTTCGAAATAAATTAAATTTGCAATCATCTACAACGCTTAGTCATAGACAAAATGGCAACCAAGTCACAGAAGTTCGACGATCTTTTTAAAATTATAAAAAGATCTGCACAACTAATCGGAACGCACCCGAAATGTGAACGAAATAAGATCTGGAAAGCGAAGGTCGTCATCGGAAATGTTTACGTCTTCTTGAGCTTCATGTTCATTCTGAATTCGGTGATCAGTCACGATTTTCCCGCCAAAAACTACGACGAAGTTATCAAAAACGGAATAATGCTCACCGTAGCACTCATGACATTCACAAAGTATAACATCCTCATTTATCATAGAAAATCCTTTGGCGAGTTGATAGATACCATGGATCAAGACGTTATCGACGCCGAAAATTTCCCTCCAGATGAAAAGGAGATCGTAGACACTTACATAAAAAAGAAAATCGGCGTTAGTCGTCTATGGTTCGTCTGCGCGACGATCACGTGTTCGGCGTTCCCCGTGAAAGCCTTCACGCTCATGCTCTACTACGCTTTACGAAATAATTTTACATTAGTTCCAATATTCGATTTCCATTTACCAACGATCCTCAACGACATAAAGGACAACCCCTACATATTTATGATCGTACAAGGTGTAGAGATCGGATTCGATTCCTGTGCTCTGATTTCTTGTCTCGGTTTTGACGCTTTGGCGCCGATTTTTATGCTGCACTGCTGTGCCGAATTGGACCTGCTTAGGCACAGGTTAATAAAAGCGTTCACCACTGAAACTGACCCACGAAAGATATTAGAAGTTCTTAGGGGAATTAACGTAAGGTTGCAAGCTACATACAGGTATTATTTTCAAAATACTTTTGAGTAGGTACAAATTATTTTTAGTTCTCATTCTTAACGTATTTCTGTTTTGTTTTTAGATTTATAGCTATCATACAGAAAATATTCATGATACTCTACGAAATCCTTATGAAGATTACAGTACTAATGGTTTCATTTTCTGCGTTTCAAGTAGTGAAGGTGTGACTTAGAATTACTCCTCGTTTATTCATTACCTGCTCTTAAACACAGTTAAGTAAGTTGCATGTTTTTTTCGTCAGGCGCTCAGTAAAAAAGAAACGCCCTTGGAGTTTACGTTCTTTTTCTTTGCGACGGGATCACAGTTTCTCTTACCCAGCTTTTATAGTGATCTTCTTATGGACACGGTAAGAAAACTATCATTGAAAATATGTTTCGTAGAGTTTAATAAGAAACCTTTATAGAAATAGTTTATTGCCATTTTTCTATACGTTCACTGTAAAACACATTACGTCGGTACGCGCCGATCGTGATGACGACTTTAATATTATACTCGTAAATTTATAGCATGTCATAATACTGGACGCATACGTCTTGTCTTATGATTTAGGAGTTTTTATGGAGTCCGTATTGGGCTATCCAGTCAACCCCATGAATGTTCGTAAAGTTTCTTTACTTTTCGAACTATTAATGATTATTGTAAAACTTCAAAATGTTCAATATGAATAATTTCGACCAATTGTTTAAAATAACTAACCCATACTCACACGATGTATATTACGCGCTGGATATTATAATTAGTATTCCTGATAATTAATACGAAATTATTAATGTCAACTAATTTAAACGTAAGCTAATGTATCACGCGATTAATTACAGTTATCTATCATTAGTATCACCGAACTGTGATTAGGTCCAGCGGGAATCTGGTTGCAAAACCAATTTCGAATAACCCTTTATTAATCTCTATTTACTCAAACTGTGACGATCTCCCATTTCTAATATCGGCTGTTGGTACTTGCTGTACCGTGTTAACGTTTTTCC
Organism: Celastrina argiolus; assembly: GCA_905187575.2. Classification (NCBI taxonomy): domain Eukaryota; kingdom Metazoa; phylum Arthropoda; class Insecta; order Lepidoptera; family Lycaenidae; genus Celastrina; species Celastrina argiolus. The sequence goes on from LR994581.1 coordinate 11,748,845, forward strand.
ATAGTTTAAATACATGGCCTGAATAGTTCTAGCTAACATACAAACCACTGAAACTTCCCAGGGCGAGGAATTCCGGATGTCGATATACTCCTGTGGCTGGGAGATGAACGCTGACAACAAAATCCGTCAGACAATCTTGTTTATGCTCACCAGAACTATTCGGCCGGTTGTATTGAGGACTCTGTTCGTGCCTGTGTGTCTGGATACATTTGCTGAAGTAAGTAATTACTGTGTCGATAATCATGATGAATTATTATTCATCATGATTATCGACACAGTAATTAGGCCACGGACGCTATATTTAGCGTCCGTGGCCTAGTGTCTTTGGCCTAGTGGGTAGACCGTTGACTAGCACTCAAAAGGGTTTTTCGATTACCAGGTTGTGGCGTATACCAATGAGACTTAGAGACTTTTTCAGATCTCTAAAGTAGGTACATTATATACATATAGCCTTTGTGTGCATTTCTGATTTTTGTGATTTATATTTTTTGTCTCTTTTGTAACTTGTTGTGTGCACAATAAAGTATATCCCACCAAAAATATTTTCATGTAAAAATGTTGCCAAGACGAGTCTACATAGCTTACCCTGTGAAAAAGTTATCAGATATCGTATAAAGCCAAGCTCTAAAGACGACTCGCCCTAAATCTACAAGCACCTTGATCAAAATCTATCAAAAAGTGGACAAATCTCATGTTGAACCAAAGTTCTTGATCTATGCGCCCTTACTTTACTAGGCTTAGCTTCACTTACTCTACATTTCAGTTAAAACGTGATGCTTGGCCGTTTTATTTCACACACGACAAATGAATGCCTATAAAATCTTCGTAACGGTAGCAAAACGGCCAAGTATCACGACGCCTACCGACGCCCAGCGCCACGACGCCTAGCGCCGCGACGCCTGCTGATGCCCAGCGCCGCGACGCCTGCCGACGCTCAGCGCCACGACGCCCAGCGCCACGACGTCTAACGCTGCGACGCCGAGCGCCGCGACGCCTACCGACGCCCAGCGCCACGACGCCTAGCGCCGCAACGCCTAGCGCAACGACGCCTGCCGACGCCCAGCGCCGCAACGCCTGCCGACGCCCAGCGCCACGACTCCTGCTGACGCCCAGCGCCACGATGCCCAGCGCCGCGACGCCCAGCGCCACGACGCCTAGCGCTGCGACGCCCAGCGCCGTGACGCCTGCCGACGCCCAGCGCCACGACGTCTAGCGCCGCGACGCCGAAAGCCGCGACGCCTACCGACGCACAGCGCCACGACGCCCAGCGCCGCGACGCCGAGCGCCGCGACGCCTGCCGACGCCCAGCGCCACGACGCCCAGCGCCGCGACGCCTGCCGACGCCTAACGACGCCCAGCGCCACGACGCCTGCCGACGCCCAGCGCCGCAACGCCTGCCGACGCCCAGCGCCACGACGCCTGCTGACGCCCAGCGCCACGATGCCCAGCGCCGCGACGCCCAGCGCCACGACGCCTAGCGCTGCGATGCCCAGCGCCGCGACGTCTAGCGCCGCGACGCCGTACGCCGCGACGGGTACCGACGCACAGCGCCACGACGCCCAGGGCCGCGACGCCGTGCGCCGCGACGCCTGCCGACGCCCAGCGCCACGACGCCCAGCGCCGTGACGCCTGCCGACACCTAACGACGCCCAGCGCCACGACGCCTAGCGCCGCGACGCCTGCCGACGCCCAGCGCCGCGACGCCTGCCAACGCCCAGCGCCACGACGCCCAGCGCCACGACGTCTAGCGCCGCGACGCCGAGCGCCGCGTCGCCTGCCGACGCCCAGCGCCACGACGCCCAGCACCACGACGCCCAGCGCCACGACGCCCAGCGCCGCGACGCCTGCCAAATGTGTGAAGTGCTAATATTAGCTAATACCAGCTAGTATTTTCAACAGTACCTTATACCTAATAGTTGTAGTGATGATGGTCACTACCACAAGGAATTCTATAGAATATTTTGAGTCACTGACAAGCTAGTTTCTTACAAATCACATTATAATAATGCTAAGCATACAAAGAACTTTAACAACAGATGGAGCTTGTGCCGGACCTGTTCCATACACCGACAGTTATATTATCTCCTTTGTGACCGACAGCAATTTACAAATATTAGCTGCCTGCATATTCGTGCTAATTTTAAATAAGTGGATAAAGAACAAATTTTCCTCTCATAAATATTATTATAATATATTTTTCATCTTCGGTTTTGTAGATGAATAATAGAATATACTGATTGCAGTAGTGCAACGAACTCAACATACATAAAGTCGGACATAAATTATATAGAGCAAAACTCTGAACGATTATTGGTCCTACAAAAAGCAGGTCGTAGGTTTTTTATGTACTTGTATATTATATTCCTTTTATAAATTAAAGATCATCAGATCCTTATAATAAACATCCTTTTGAATCCAATATGGTGGTCCACCATATTGGAATCAAAATGGCGGCATTTACATTTTAATAATTTTTTTGTTGGTTTTGTAGCAATAACAGCTTACATACATAACTTCAGCTTTCTAAGATTTCCGGAAGTAACCTAAGAATTTTGATGATCTATAAATGAGTCAGTGACGAAATCAGGGGTTTTTAGACATCGATAAAATCTAAAGTATAATAGCTACGACATTCAAACTTTGTATAATTCATGTATTTACTGGTGTCATTATATGTTGAATTTTTTACCCGACTTCGGCGAAGCCAAAAGGAAGGGTAATGATTTTGGCAGTCTATGTATGTATGTATGTATGTATGTATGTTTGTATGTATGTATGTATGTTCCCTCGTAGCGGCTAAACTACTGGTCTGATTTTGATGACTGAGATGTCAATCGATTTGTATTAATGCCGCGAGTGACATAGGCTATATAATTTTTTGAAAAACTTTGAAATTACAAAGTTATACCTCATAAACTATCTCCAAAAAAAATTAAATTAAGACAATTGTCTCGTGTTTGGTATCAAAAGATAGGTCTTGGCAAGCACAATACGAATATATATTTATATTTTTTATTAATTATAATATTTTATTGTTAAATTCAAAATAAACGTTTAAAATGCGGTCGTACAACTAGCATCTAGGAGTTGTCATGGACTTTCTATGTATTGGACAATTTAATAAAAATATAATAATTATTATATTTGATGTGGAATCAGAAAAATATTAAATAAAAAAAAGATTAAAAAACTATAACCCGACTTCGCAAAAAATGGGTCTAAAAAGGCTGAAACAAGAAAATAATTCAATTTGAAATCCAGAAATGCATAGGTACAAAAATGGTCAAGGTAGAGCCGTGGTCGTACCCGCTAATAAAATGTAAGCATTAGTTCACATCGAAATACGGCAGAAAAAAAATGCCTATAGCGGGTGCGACCACGGCTCTGCCTTGACCATTTTTGTACCTATGCATTTCTGGATTTCAAATTGAATTATTTTCTTGTTTCAGCCTTTTTAGACCCATTTTTTGCGAAGTCGGGTTATAGTTTTTTAATCTTTTTTTTTTACTATTTAGCAGCATCCAAAACAAAGTTATGGGAGTTCAAAAAAACAACGAAACCTTTCGAGAAAAGGTAGGTAGTGCCCTTGCGCTTCGCTTGGCTCGTCTTGACGGGGGCACGACCGTGCCCCCAGATTTGTATTGTATTGTATTGTATACGGACGCTCTAACGATGAAGGAAAACATTGTAGGGAACCCGCATTTTTTTGGCCCCAGGCCCGTTGATCAGTCATTCCTCTGGACTAGGCTGACTATGTTGTGAGAATGCTGTATGTACTGGGCAACATTACGACATTTAAAACCGCCCAGGCACTGCAGTGTTTAAAAAGTGGTTACTGTATATAAATCATCCAATAACGGATGAAATGGCCTACGCTTTAGTCAGTAGAATTGAATTCTACTTCTTCTGATCTTTAATATAATTAGCATTCTGAAATACTATCCCAAAGCTTAATTTATCTGTAAACTAAGATTCATTGATCTGTAACTTATATTTGCCGTTATTAATCTAATGTATTAATATTCAAACAGTAATCTAAAAAGAAAAAAAATCTCGTAGCCACATATAGCCAACCCGCAGATTGTGACATTTGTCATTTTGGAGAATTTATACGCAATCCTTGTCAGGCTGCTAAATTTGAAGGCTATATCTAGTCCGGTTGCTTTTATTTTTATTCCAGATACTAATTATTTGCGTCGTATCTTGATATTAATTACTTAAAGACCTTGCTTGTGAACTGGCTTCGTGTAGAAATTAATTATATTTTTGTTCTGTTTCAGGTTTGTCGGCAATGTTACGCCATCTACAATATTCTGATGGCCGTAGAATAATTAACGAAGTCCTGCAGAAATTTTAGATCTCACTACTCAGCCTAGAGACATATCTACATCATCACTTCGTCGTTAAGCATAAAAGCCTAAACACTAAAATCAAAAATGTAAAGGACGACACACAGTCACGACGTAAATTAGTTTTTTTCGTACATTGACGTCGTCTGCATTTTAAAATATAAAAGTAAATTATAATAAAATAAATACATGCTAAAATTTAATAAATTTGTAGTAATTTTCTTATTCTGTCGCAACATTAATGTGGTTAATAACTATACACCTAACTTAACTAACTCTTGAATAGCGGTGATTATGAATTATAGCATTTATAGCTGCTTAGAACACTCACGAAAAAATCTAGATCAAAATCGGTTCATCCGTTTGGGAGCTACGATACAACGGCAAGGCATGTGATTCGTGTGAACTCTGTCTTTAACTTTTTTATTGAGTCTGAGCCAAAACATAGAAGTATTTTTAGGAATATTATTTGAAAATGTAAATCAAATGGATGGCCCTCAACACTTACGACTTGAGAAGACATACTAAAATTTATAATCACGACACGCGAAAATTTTATGTAGAACTAACTCACTCTTCATAATAATGAGCGGGTTCGGGAGCGCCGATTCGGTCGGATGTTATGTCACTGTGCAATTTTTTCGCTGTCGTGTATGACAGGCATAAGATATTCAAAAAGATAAGATTAAGATTTTTGAATTTTAAATTCAATGCTATCCGCCTCCCTAAAGTAGGTGTTGACAATTAACTGGCAACTGGCCTCTAGGTTATAGCTGACATAATCATAGAAGTTGGAATACTTATAAGTAGCACATAACAGGCGAATGAAAGAATGAATAACCCCACCGTCCAGTTGTATAGACTTTTTGGCTCTCAACCCGGAGGTACTGGGTTTGATTCCCGCTTTGGGACAACAAATTGTCTGACAAGAAAGATGATATGTGTGTGATGGGCATGTAAGATTTGTCCTGTGCTAGTCGTGTCGGTTAACAGTCCCACTGGGTTATGACTTATGAGAATAAAAGGAAGATACACTCTGAAATGACTCTTGAGTAGCTGACCTGGTTCTCGGCTCAACGGCAACCGATTTCATAAAATATATTTCATATTAAAATAACAAGTGAAATTCCACGCGGAGCAGATTTCAATGACATCGAAGCATTTCGGCTGTTAGACTTCTAAATTCTCAAATAATAATTATAACAACTGATGCGATGGGACCCTCTGAGGGTGCAAATGATCGGCATATAAAGTCCAGCGACACCTCTCCTGCCTCAAGCCGCTATGTATTTGTTGCCGCCTTGGAGCACCGTGCGTGCGATCATTCTAAGCGGCCCATTTCAATGAGTTGGCTAGTCACCGTCTGCGGACTTTATGATACATGTTACCACGTCGTATCTATCTAGCAGACGCCATAGTCCTTCCATGGATCTCTATGGATCTAGCTCGGTATCTATATCGGTATATTTGCATTACCGTATATAGATAGCCCAGTCCATTAGCACCTTACCGTAATAGCCTACAACAAGGAGTGGTTAATACTATCATTTCTATTAACCACTCCATGCCATAGTCCTACACTAACCGTTGGTTCTCCGTGGGTGTACTGCCATAGTGCGTACAGGAAGAGTCGCCGGCTTGTACATTACATTTAAATATTTTAAATTAAAATTGTGTAACGGGGCATCTGTGTGTTGGCTTCGGCCCCATGCATGCCTTTTAAAGGTCCAGGATATATAATTTTAGTCCGGGATATCTAGATTTATTTTTCTATGGGTATAAAATTATGTTTACGTATAGAATAAAAATGGTTCCCGCGTGGGGGGAAATGAGAATTACAAAATCTGTAATTCTCATTTCCCCCCACTGCGGCCTTTTCCTATTCCCAAAATCCCAACCACTAGGAGGGTTTGGTCGAATGTGTCTCTTACCTATCCCTATGTGGTTCGGTGGTGGTCTTTGCCTACCCCGATTACGTTTTAGACGTAAGTACAAATTATAGTAAGGGTATGTAATGTATGAGCTTTCTTTTGTTGTCTATAATTTTAAATTGCATAATTGACGTAGAAAGGACGCAGAAGGCTTGAAATTGTCTTTTTCCCAAATTAAATATTAAAAGTATGTCTTTTTTTTTACTTTTTTATTTAATTTTCTTTGTAACATGTTGCTCTTTTGCAATTTAGGTATAAGGTAATATTTAAATAATAAAGGGTCATGATTTCTTCATTTACGTCTATTTTTAATTTTGACTCTGGAATACGTGGAACATATTCGGCAATTTGTTGCCGAAGGTTGGTTATTCAAGCAATACCTAGAAAGTTAGTGAAAACATATAACTGTACGAAGTGTCCCCTATGACTGTGATACAAAGTAGATAATAAACCTGTGATCCTCGAGGTATTATGTACCCAAAAATGTTAAATATACTGATATGATTTTATATTTTTATATGTAGGATTTATCTGTCAATAGTCAATACCCTTTTTTAGGAACGCGTGCAAGTATCAAGCTGAAATTCATATCAAATGTTTAAGTCTACTCTTTCTTAGAGCCGTGACAAAATCAAACTTCTTAGCCAAAGCAAACAAAAGATATACTTATACATACCTAGCTGTTTATTATACAAATTATCGATATTTTCAATACACGCAAGGCACGTTCTATGAATAATCTTGAAATTTGGTAAGGAAAATTACAATTGAAAAGTCACATCATGTTATATGATAACTAAGTATTTTTTTGACATTTATAAACTTAGTACAGTTTTCCGGTATATGTGTTTTTTATATATGGGACGCGAGATGGCGAAAAGTGCAAAAACTGAATATACCTAATATATTATGTAACTAGATATCTAGAACCCTTACAGGCTTTGTAAATTGAGTTTAGCAAACCTCCCGTATGATCAATCATAATATCATGTTCCGCAGTCTTCTACGGAAATAAAATTTAAAAAAATATTAATAATTCATTTATTAGGTACATCTACACTCTAACTTATAATTAAATAAATTATTTAAATAGAAATAAACGTTAGAATAACATTGAAAGTGCTAAGATATTATCATTTATACTGCTAATAATTGTGTTAGTATTTTTAATGTTTAATATTATTGTTAATCCCACATGGCATTCATAAGGTTGAAAATAGCGTAAGAGTGATGGTACATCTGAAACAAAACATTATTTTAAATACTTATACCTTTTATTTTTTAGGTATTTAGTTATTATATGATTATTATTTATAGATTGAATAACCTAACCAAGAGTAGACCGTACATAAAAATATACTTAATGCTATTTTCAAGAAAAAAAAATGTAACTCTACTTCCAAATTTTAACGCACTAGGTTTTTTTTAATGTTCTGGAATGCCATCATCAGATCTTAGTTCCTTTATCATGGAACCATCACCTATTATCCTTATATCGTTTACCGACAAAATAATCATCAAATCGGTTCTTAAACGACAAAGTTATCCGCAGACACACATAAAAATATAAAATACGGTCAAATTTAAGTACATAACTTCAATACGTAACAGTTTTTTTTAATTCTCCAAAAAATATTTACTATCCTATTTCGCTCATAATAATTATCCTCCAAAGTATATTTTAACATCAGCCATTAGCATGGAAAGTTACAAGATTCCGACTCTAGTTTGGACGTGCCGGGGTTGTCAACTTCAAAATCATTTAAGAGGTCTGAACTGTATGTTCGCGCTACAGGACGGCTTCTTTGCGGCAACTGCTGTTTGATCAGCAATACTTACTTCAGTGAGCAAGTAATGAGCAGCAACACTTACGTTAAGTAAGTACGGTACAGTTACGGTAAGTACGAAAATCGCGTGAGACGATCCTACAACAGTAGCTTCAGAGCAAAAGTAGCAGCGATACGAGATACGAGAAGGCTTATTTGCGGCAACTGCTGTTTGATAAGCAGTACTTACTTCAGTGAGCAAGTATCTGATCAGCAACACTTACGTCAGTGAGCAAGTCACGCGAAACGACTCTGAACAGCGTGTTCAGCGCTACGGGACGGCTGGTCCGCAGCAACAGCATTCTGATCATCTTGCGTGTGCTCGCGTGCGGTTGGGTCTCCCACCCGCACGCGTACACAGCCTGCCGCATCTTTTCGCTCTGTAGGGGAAAGTGACTTTGAATAATAACTAGCTGACCCGTGCCTACTTCGTCGAGCATACCGACAGTTTGTGATGAAATTTTTCATATTTTCTCACTGTTTAAACCTTCCCGGGACTTCCACCACTTCCACCGGGACTTCCAATATTTCAAGACTAAAAATAACCGAATCGGTTCAACCGTTCTCGAGTTCAGTGAGACTAATGAACAGAACATACTATTTCAAAAAACACACCCAATTTTTTTCAAATTATTTAACATAATATGTAATTAACATTTTTAAGTCAGTTTTTTTTCAAATACACTGAAATATTTAACCCCAGTTCTCACCGATTCCAAAAGAATGTCGCCTAGTTCACATATCATTCCACTTTCAATCACAGTCCCAATAAACACCGATATAAATTCTATTCTGCAATCGCCATTTTGTAACGACTGAAATTTATAAATAAAAGTATTTCACATTATTTATTTGGTTTTTCTACAAAAGTATAATTTCAAAGTTCACCTAAGTATATAATTATAACGGGTGTAAAAAGAACAGTGAATATAACTTTGGGATATGGTTAAACTACCTTTTCTCATTCTAGATTTTTTTTTACAAAAATAAAAAAGAACCAAATTTTTTTAAATGTTTGACAAAAAAATACATTTCTAAAATGTGGAAAGGATAATTGTAACTCAAAGTCGTAGTGACTGTCCTTTTTACACACTATATACTTAAAAGGTAATATAACTAACCTTCATGATTTGATATCCTGTTACTGGCATTAAAATTACAGTAACTTTGAGAAGCAGTTCGTAAAAAAATATCATACTGTATCTTATTTTTTCAACAAAACTAGAAAAACAGAAAATATATTTTAACCGCTCTCTATCTAAATGTGTAATAAATCTATGCAAAGAGGTTCGATGTGGATGTTCTTGGCGATATTTTAAGTTTAACCGAAAGCTTAAAATATCGCTAAGTTAACTAATTAACTTATAAAATCAAATAAATATAATATATGCGATGTACTCTACATTTTTTGAAGAATTTTAAAAAAGTAGCTCAAATATACCTACTTATGTATGTCTTGTATGTATATTATTATATCTTTAATTTTCCTTTGTACGACATCAAGGTCGGGATGATCGGATTCAAACAGCTTAAACAATCTTGTTGTCACAACGTCTATCTGGCCGCAGGCGTGGAAAACGAAAATCGGTACCAGCGGGACGAACCCGATATACATGATGGTGGTATATATGTCGTAATAGACAAACAACGTGTATAAGAAAATAAACATTGGAATTTCATTTTTTTTCCCGTCTATAAAAGTCGGATAGTGAATGTCGTATGCGTGCACTAGTTTAAATTCGCCAATGATACCGTAATAAACCATAGAGGCTACAGATTTTATTAAAAATAAAAAACTAACGGTTAAAGCAAAAGAGGTCCAACCCTTCACGATGAATTTTCCTTTCCGTACATAATTTAGAATAATATCTTGCTCTTGTTTTGTGAATGATTTAGCCTTTTCATAATCCATATCAATTTTAAATAGTATTTCTTTTATTGTCTTCTGATACGCAACCAGAACGATATACTTCAGTGTTATAATATTAAACATGATAACCAGCACTCCGTTTGCACAAGCTTGAGTAAAATGTTTATTTTTTATCTCGTAGAAAATTGTACTGAACATTATAGCGCAGAACATGAGGAAGAAAGTTCCATGAGCCAATACAAAATATGTGATCCATTTCCAATCTCTTTTTACATCAGGATGAGATCTATTTGCCCTCAACGCGATAACGATAGTTTTATAAATATTTTCGAATTTTAAATTAAAATTTGTGTGCATCTCGATAGTCGTCATACTGGCGATTGAACGAGTACAAACAGTTACGACAATACTCAAAAGTAATTTATAACTCAAAATCGTTTATGGACGAGTTAGGTACCTAAGTATGAATATGTCGCAAATATTTAAGAAGTTCCGTCTATATAAATACAAGTAAGGCTTCATACAAAATACCTTCGTCATATTATATAATCGGAGATTTAATAATCAGAGATAGCGTAGACAAATATTAACATAGTGGTCATTGACCAAACACGTCATTAGTCCTCACTCCTCACTACCGAGCCTCAAATATCCCTCGGGATCTCGCACACTTAATATTTATTTACCCAATTGGTAAGATTTTCCTATGATCTTTCCACGAAACAAAAAATGGGGTATATTATGGTAATGGTTGTCTAGTGTTAATTCGATTATTATCAACTATTACTTATAACTTGAACTAGCTTCGTAAATATAAAATATTCGCCGGCTATTTAGTTCTAAATAACAAAATATTATTTGAATATTAGATCGAGATGTTATCTCCACCGATCGAAGTACACTAAATTGCAGTACATGTACAGTATAATAATATTATAATCCCTGTTTCAAATATGGGTGACCATATTCAAAAAGTTTTCAAAAAGGTGACTTTTAATTCTACTGTATTTTCTAGTTAAGAGTGTGATATTTATTTATATCAAAAATCTGTTCTGTATTCGCGATTAAACTTCCTCGCTCTAAACAAAGTTGTACCCTAACAATTTAAATTATAAGTATAAAATATTATATAATGTTTCAGCACCGTCTTTAATTTAAAAGATAAAAGGCTACTTGAGTAGTAAATTGTGTTACAAGTAAGTAGTACTGTACACGCTCTATTACCATTTCTTCTTTTAAATTATTTAAAACACTTGTTAAAGTACTTATTACAGATTAGTAATAAGTAGAAACTTTCAATGACTCTGTAATAATGCAATTTTGAAACTACACCTAATTAATAAACAGGAAAAATCGTTTGTTGGTTTGTTTGCATTGAATTGATTTAATGAAATTAGGCACATACATCATAAAGCATAAGTAGGTTATGAGAAAAGGTAATTTTCATCTCGGCACATTGTACGGTTCCCATGAGCACAAAGTAGATAAGTAAACCACGGGTTTTATTTTTACGCACACGAAGTCCCGAACAAGTAGTGTATGTTCAGTTATGGCTAAATATATGTTTTGGCTAAATAAGCTAAATACCTTCTATAATGGCTATTAGCTATCAATAATTAGATAATTTATATTTTATACACAACTTGGTGTGTGACTTCGTCCGCATGAAACCCCATTTTAAAACATTTTTTATTGTTGCTCCGCCCCTAATAATAATTAGTCTTAGCGAGTTGATATAATAAGTTTTTAAATCGGACCAGAAGAGTTTGAGATTAGCGCGCCCACATAATACAAACAAACTATTCAGCTTTATAATATTAGTATAGTGGTATAGTATAGAAAAATTAAACGATTTATTTTTTTTTACCGCGGAACTAAAAACAAAACACGAGGAAGCTACACAAAGTTTCAAAGCGCCATTTAAATCCGTTCCCCACATAAATACTGAAACAAACATTGCCCGAGCTCCTATAACAATGGGAATAATACGTCACGCGATTAACTGGTCACCGAACAGACAACTGAATGACGTTTCAAATTAATACACGACAAAACAATAAAAACCAATTTAACAACAAAGATTCATTAATTCTAGTAGTGATAGCTTCTTAGCTCATAGGTTTGATGATAATAAAATACAGACAACTGAATGACGTTTCAAATTAATACACGACAAAACAATAAAAACCAATTTAACAACAAAGATTCATTAATTCTAGTAGTGATAGCTTCTTAGCTCATAGGTTTGATGATAATAAAATACAGACAACTGAATGACGTTTCAAATTAATACACGACAAAACAATAAAAACCAATTTAACAACAAAGATTCATTAATTCTCGTAGTGATAGCTTCTTAGCTCATAGGTTTGATGATAATAAAATACAGACAACTGAATGACGTTTCAAATTAATACACGACAAAACAATAAAAAACAATTTAACAACAAAGATTCATTAATTCTCGTAGTGATAGCTTCTTAGCTTATAGGTTTGATGATAATAAAATACAGACAACTGAATGACGTTTCAAATTAATACACGACAAAACAATAAAAAACAATTTAACAACAAAGATTCATTAATTCTCGTAGTGATAGCTTCTTAGCTCATAGGTTTGATGATAATAAAATACAGACAACTGAATGACGTTTCAAATTAATACACGACAAAACAATAAAAACAAATTTAACAACAAAGATTCATTAATTCTCGTAGTGATAGCTTCTTAGCTCATAGGTTTGATGATAATAAAATACAGACTTAGTATAAAGCTTTTATTTAGTTCGTGACTTCTGACTAGTGACTCTAGAGTTCAATGAAAGGTAAAGTAAAGCCAAAAGGAAAGATATGATTTTGGTAGTATATTGTTCCACCGTAGTGCAAACTACTGGTCCGATTTTTACGAAAATGATGTTAATAGATTTTTATTATAGCCCGGGGAACATAGGCTTTATAATATAAAGACTCGAATTAAAATTGTTTATAAAAATGCGATAATGAGCTTGCCTTTTCTTCAACCTCTGATTTTATTTCTTAACTGAATGTTATCGGACCACGACTCAAAGACGTTTAGAAATTCATCATGAACATAGTCATTTCACACATCGTATTTTATTTAAGTTCTAAAAATTCACTCTACTCCATCCATCCATGTGTCCCACGTATAGTTGTGAAGTCTCGGATGGGACCTAGCATCTCTTGTCAGAGGTGGCCTAGGTATGAGTCTCTTCGCTTCTTTTTGTAAAATGTCATACAGTGTTTTAACTATATCTGGATTCTGCGCGGAAATATCATCATATTCACACGGATCATCTCTAATGTTGAACAAACAGAGTTTATCTGGAAAGAGACAGGAGACATTTAAACTGATTTATAAATAATTTATATGGAACTAAGTAAATCTAGGTTATTAATAGCCAAATTACAAAATCCTTTATGTGGTATTCGTTCGAAGCCTCTATTTCATATTAATTAAATTTTTTATTAGTTTCATCGTCACATAATAATATAAATCTTAAATTACAATGATGGACACTAGACAATGGGCATTGACGAAACGTGAAATAGATATGTGCTGCACTATGCACTACATACATATATTATTGGTCCATGTACCTACTCTATAAGTCTTTAGTTTTAGTACCGTCTATAAAAATTAATAGAGAGGACTTAGCTTATTATAATATGTTTACGGCATGCAGTATACAACTTAGTATTTTTTTATTTTATCATCCAATTCATGTAAAATTCATTTTTTATTATATATTTAATAGCAACAACGTTAAACTTACATTATTTTTGTATCGTTTGAGCAAGTCTAGGAATGCATTTTGAAAAGATACCCTCTTACTCTTAGTTACTCTCTTACTATTCAAATTTAATTAAATGAAAACACGCAAATAGCAACTAATTTTATCTTTCTCTGTACGTTTAAATTGCTTGATCCGCTAAGGACCTTCCCATTGTCCTTTTATATAAAAGATTGTATTAAGACTTACGTTTGTCCGGGTAGCAAAGTTCTTTTTCACCGTTATTATGGCAGCTTATTTTAATATTATTTCTTAGCTCCGTATTGTTCAACTCGAAATTTATACCAACATTCTTAAGAACTGTATACATTTTACTTTTCTCTAATGCATTGATATAATTGGGTGGTTTTCCGATTAATCCCGTAACCCGATCTCCTTGGTGATTGCTGTTCTCTCTGATGACTTCTCCCGTAATAAGCTTGTAGTCGCCGTGAATAATAGAAGTAAAACCACCCATGTCATCTATTTCAAAAAGCGTATCTCTTGTAGAATCTTTATTTGCTATTATGTTTTCCCATAAATCAACACCGTCAATGTTTTGCGGAGGGACTACACCAACTGCACTCAGTAGCGTCGGCAGCCAATCGGACACGTGAATGTAACCCTTCCATAAATGATTTCCTTCAGTCAAATTCTTATTCCAAACGAGACCGACCACTCTATTTCCTCCTTCAAATGGAGTAAATTTTAATCCTCTCAAAGGTCTGTTTGAAGCAAAATTCTGCACACTTCCTGAAGTCATTCCTCCATTGTCGGAAACAAACACTATTGTTGTGTCATTCAATATACCCTTTTCTTGAAGTGATGTAACTATATCCCCAATACTTTCGTCTAGTTTTTTGACCATAGCTGAAATAAATTTTAAAAAATCAAATATATTTCACCTACTGATCTTCACCACATTACTCGTTAAAATAGAAATGAGTTAAATTATGAAATAATATGATAATTTTAACAGAAAGTACAGCGGGCTTACTCCCGACACAATCTAGAACCGAATCCATTCGATATCAGTGGTTTTTGGTATTTTATTTGGTGAATTACTTTGAAACTAACCAGGACAAAGAAAATCGTTAGATCGTAACTTTTTGTACTCCCGACCATATCAATCGACTGGGAATGAAAATAAACAAATATCAATTTATTAGGAAGTACGCGGCATGATTGTATCTGACACAAAATCAAATCAGTTTCGAGAGTAAGGCCCCAGAACAGTAGCATACGAATTGGCTTGTCATTTAGCGAACCTTATAGCGAATCCTATATATTTTTGTTTTCAAACTTTATAAATGATAATAGCGATATAATCTTGAACAGGGTCCCAGGACTAATTAATTCAGCCTTAGTATACATGAACTTATTTATAACGTAAATAAATAAATAATACCTGCGTAGATTCTTCTCTGGGGGGACTCAATGTGTCGCATTGATCGGACATAGTCTGGCGGGGCTTGTAGGTCTGACACCTCGTTGCCTGCATGAGGTGCGTTATGCCCCACCATCAGGAACAGAGGCCGACTGTCGTCATGGTTCTCAATTACTGATAAGAAAGAAGAAATTGATACTTTCATAATTCTTGTTTAAAAGTACTTCTCACCGTTAAGTTTCAAGTTACCTGTTTTAGCTTCCCGTGTGTACACGTCAGTTATGTAGCCTTCGACGTCCCAAGCCTGAGTCACGTTTTTAAACAGATCCATGCCCGAAAGTACCTCGTCATCTAACTGGAAAAAAAATTGAAACTGAATACTTCATATTAATCCTCTACTCTATTTCTTTAATAGTAGGTAACGTTTGATTTCTATCAGCTATCTGATCCACATTTCCATCGGTTTCGTTCCAACTACTGTTTCATTTGGTAGAAATTATTTATATAAAAACACTTTTGTTTTATTATAATTACTAGCTGACCCCTGCCCACTTCGTTGAGCATAAAAACAGTTTATGATGAAATTCAACTAAAAAAAAACAACGCGGGACCGGAAACGCGGAACCCACAACCCGGGAACCAGTAACGCGGAACCCGCAACGCGGAACCTACAACGCGGAAACCGCAACGCGGGAACCCGGAACCCGCAATGCGAAACCCGCAACGCGCAACGCGCAGCGCGGGAACCCGGAACCCGCAACGCGGAAACCACACCACGGGTACCCGGAACCCTCAACTCGGAACCCGCAACGCGGGAACGCGAAACCCGCAACCCGCAACGCGGAACCCGCAGCATGGGAACCCGGAACCCGCAACGTGGAACCCGGAACCCGCAACGCGGAACCCGGAACCTGCAACACGAGAACCGGAAACCCGCAACGCGGAACTAGTATCCTATGTCCGTCTACTTGCTCTAAGCTACTTCCTCACCAATTTTCAGCCATATCGATAAAGCCGTTCTTGAGTTATAAATAATTTAACTAACACGACTTACTTTTACATATGTATAAAAGTAAGTCGTGTTAGATGTATAGATTACTCCTACTAACATAAGCTAACGCCCGGTGAATGCTCCCGTCACAGTCGGTCCAGCCGATTCGGTGACCATTAGTTAGATGACGACGATGGTGATGATGATGATGAAAAGTAGCCTAAATTAATCCTTATAACTTTAGCTATCTACCAGTGAAAGTCTCGTTAAAATCGGTCCAGCCGTTCCAGAGATTAGCCGGAGAAAAGAGACATGCCGACAGACAGACAATTTTTTTTAAATTGCATTTTCGTTTTCAGTAGATATCGTTTAATGTACTTATATGCATTTAGAAAAACATTGCTAATTGAAAGTTACAAACTGACACTTCAATTTTATTTATTTGTAGGTATAGATGTATAGATTTGGAACACCGCGACCGTTAACATATAATAAAGTCTATGTTCATCGCTAGGAATGTAGCTTTCCAACGGTGAAAGAATTTTTCATATTGGTTCAGTGGTTTCAGAGCCTATTCCATTCAAACAAACAAACAAACAAACAATCAAATGTTACCTCTTTATAATATTAGTATAGATATACTCGTAGATTACCCATCTAACCTGTTCCGTCAGTACATATTCGTAATAATCCACGTAGCCGCCTCTGTGTCCAAAGTGGGAATCGAACCCCCGGTTGGTAGGTAGGTATTCTGTCCGGGAGGAGCCCACGTGCCATTTCCCCACCAGGTGAGTGTCGTAGCCCAGCTCCTTGAAATACTCTGGCAAAATCTTCTCAGTGAGGGGCAGGCCTCTATCTTCCGAGTTCGTTAAAGGATATCCTTGCATTCCTGTATAAATTAACTATAGATATATTATAACAGAAAAAACCGGCTTGAGAATACTATAGTGTACCTACTTATTTTATTGTAGGACTAATCGCGCTTCATACAAATTTAAGCCTAGACAATTTCTGGAAACCATTTATGGGTCCAAAATTAACTGCCAAACATTATTAAGTCCTCTAATGTAGATACTATTTATGCTAGTAGTTGCTCTTTCTCTCTTCTTAGTCCAGAAACAAACAAAACTATATTTGTATATAAAAAAGGTTTATTTACAAATAAATGCCATGATCGTCCGTGGGCTCCCCAGTAAGAATATCTCCATCAACTATCTTTACCGCTTAGCGTTTCCGTGGACAATATTTACTATTTTTTTACTGCACTCGCCAACCCGCTTGTTAAGCGTGATGAGAATAGGCACCTACAGTCTACACCCTATTTAGTTTGGGAGAGGCTTATCTCCATCAGCGGTCGTCATAGCTGAAACGACGACGACGAAATGCCATAAGTCCATACCCGTAACATGGGCATATTTGCCAGTGAGCAGAGCGGATCGCGAGGGTGTGCACAGACAGTGGCTGTAGTACCGCTCCAGCGCCACGCCGCTGTACGCCAGCAGATCGATGTTGGGCGTCTGGATCTGGTCAGAACCGTGGAAACTTACGTCGTCCCAACCCTGAAAAAATATTATTTACTATCATATATTCCTTGTGTAGATCAGTTTATATAGACTAGCTGATCCGGCGATTTCTTACCGTAGATTTTGACTGACAGTAGCGCCACCTACCGGGTCCAATTAACACGCTAAAACTATTCATCGGTGAAATTTGCGTGAAGATCGGTGTATTACCTTGTCTTTGAGTTTATATAGTTAATTTAAGAAAGTAGTTAAAGAACGTTTGTGTGCTACAGCTTATTATAATATAAATGATTTTGGTAACGATTGCACACCCTGGGACTAAGGTGGCCAACCATAAGGGCTGCTTATATTTATTTACTGTATCATGAGTTTTAATTGAAAAAATAGATATACATTTAAAAAGAACAATTTTCCATCTATATACTGAAAGATGGCCCCGTCCGAGTTTCTTACGCCGGTTCTTCTCGGCGGGCTAGGGTTGAACCGGTGGTAGCAATTTTTTTGTTGACTTTCCGAATACAGCTTCTTAAGTTTAATTTGAACTTTTTTTATTGCGAACACACAGATAGACGAAGCAGACAGACGCGAGGACTTTGTTTTATAATTTAAGTAATGATTGTGTTATTTACGTACAGTTTAACTGTAGATAGATAGATCATTTTACATACTTATTATATAACCTTATCTATTTGTGTTTTATCGATTGTTCGCTTTATATTTTTATCTCAAATAAATTACTTAAAGGTTAAAACATACGCTTTTTAAAAAAATATGTGTTTTATCTTTCGCAAAAATTGCGGGAGGTTGTAGCTATGTTTAATATAAACGAGATTAAAGTTTTATAATTTACCTACCTATTTACCACTAAACTGTATATTATAGAGTTTTAATAAAAATATAATACTCACCATATCATCAGCGATTATAAAAATGACATTAGGTCTCTTCGTAAAAACACCAACAAAACAGCAAAGCAAAATTATTATACTTAAAGGCCCCATTTCCTAAAATGTGTTATTTGATTGTTTGGTTTGTTGGAAAACCTTTATTCAGTTATGAAATAAATAAAACTACTCACTGCACATAAATAAATCACATTTAGGAAGTAAGACCACAACCACTATCGCACCAAATCACTAAATAATAATATTTTAATTACGTTTACTAAGTCCGTTTTTTTTGTTCTTAGCAAATATGTAACTTAATTTCTTTAGTTTATATCTTTAGAAGCTATAAGTGTAGACTATCCCGCATTTACTATTATTGTTTTCACTACGTAAATTCAATCATTCAGATAAAATATGATAGTTACGAGGTGTTAGTGATAACGAGTTACGATTACTCGCATGTATGTTTATTTGAATGACAAATTCACGCAATAGCTGTAACCGCGCGTACAACCACCACAAACAACACTGTCAGTCTGTCTCTGCTCTCTAGTGATTGGGCAATAGTCTCGTAATCAAACGTGCATAAAAATATTTATGCAAATATTTACGAGTATATTGCCTTTTATTTGGTAGGAAGACTTTCATGTTTTTGATATTCTGCGTTATCAAAAAGCTCTATTGTCACATATTGTCTTTTTACCTGACTACAAATCCAAAAGGACGGGCAAGGATTTTGGCACTGCACCTACTTTTAGTGAAACAAGCCCTCAAAACACGGCGCTTTGACGGAATGTAAAATCAACATATCCTTTGTGATCGCCTAAGAAAAAAGGGATTATTTCTACAAATACCTAATACTACTGACCGACTGACTGACTGTCTCTATAAATACTGACCTCGAGTAGGTATATTACCTAGGTACGTTATCATCATAATATGATGATTTCGTTTCAGTAATTGCCGCATTACTTCTTTTATGGAAAGGACTGTTTACTTATTGTATAAAATAGTAGAAGAAGTAATGGTTGTTTTGTAATAAAAAAATATTTTAAAATGTAGAGTCACACTTTTAAAAGCGTTTTTTAGATTAATGTTGGATTTCAACAATAATTTTATTATATTGAATAATATACCTAACTGGACTACAGTATAAATTACTCTGTACTTACTTAATCTTGACTTAAAATTATTGCAAGAAATATATTGACTGGTTCAATATCTTTGTATTTAACATAATCTGATCTCTCGTCACGAATTGGCGTTACTGCAGTTATCACAACATTATCTACTTTAACAGTAAGTCCTTGACACGGCTAAGATATAATATATGATACAGACTCTATATTATATCTACGTATTCGTTTATTTTTATGAAGTTATGTTTAAGTTTATTTTTTCTACATTAGAACTGCTCGATTTAAGGAAATAACACTAGTTTAGTTATCAGGTATGTATTATGAATATTATAGAATTATTATTATTTTTAAATATAAAAATGAATGGCTGTTCGTTAGTCTCGCTAAAACCGAGAACGGCTGAACCAATTCGGCTATTTTTATTCTTGAAATATTCGTGGAAGTCTAGGGAAGGTTTAAACGGTTTGTATGCTCAACGAAGTGGGCACGGGTCAGCTAGTAGTAGGTGTATAGAGATACCTATAATAATTATATTCTATTATAAAAATTTGAGGCTCATTGACAATCTCTGTGGTTGTGGGCACAAAATCCCATCGAAGAAGCATGATTTCAACGTCCCTGGATCATGTATGTTTATTAACCATGGTGTACCACATATATGAAAATCTTAATATATTTCCATTGTTTGATAATCCTTATCATGCATTCTTCGAGAACTTATGTTAAGGGTCGTGTTACCAGATTGTCGCAATGTTAAAAAAGCGTCCATGGATTATTAACTTATTGTTAATGTTCTCAAGCTATCATCACTCTTCTAATAGTCTATCGCTCTTTTGATAATCTAGTATAAAATTATATTGGGTTAATTTTCAAAGTTTATCTAAAGACTTAAAAAAATTTACAAAGACAACCTTTTATTAAAATATACAAAATTATATTTAAAAAATATAACGATTACAGTGCACTTCTTAGAAGACACAAGAAATTCCTAAAACCGTCTACTGCCTCACATCCCACAACCTGCGCTACAGTTTTATCCAGAGTATTATTACTATTCTTTACATTAGATTCGACGTTATTAGTAGTTTCTTCTTCGGTCATAGTATCGTTCAACCAGGGCAGCCATATGTAATTAAAGTTAGCCGGATCAGCGCGATCGTGTAAATCGAGACGACTTCTCCGTTGCTGCGCCGTCCAATATGTTCTCAGTTTACTTGTCAACAATGCGGCTATCTTAGTCCCCCTGTCCCACAGATTGTGGCTCTCGGAGGGATCTCGAACAACATTGTACAAGCAGCCCCGATCTGAAAAATATATTACCAACAGTAGTATCAGTTTTACAATAATAATTAAAAAAAATTACATAACTGATTAGCTATTCAATGTTCCTGTCTTTAACTGACACGATGGCACAGATGCGTGATAGAAAAGGAAGACACTGAATGAAGGGTTTAAATTCAAACATATTTTAGTACCTATTTTATTTACAAGAAATTATAATGGAGTGTTACAAAAGAAACAACCAAAACAATCTGCAATAATAATTATTACCTACTCGTCATATGAATAAAAATAAAATACTGAGGTTTCTTAGTTGTTTAATTAACAAATGATATTATTCTTGGAAATGACTTATAAATAACTCTTATTTACGGAAAAACAAAATTGTTTATTTTCATTCAATGATATAATTTTATACAAATAAATACTACGCAGTATGCAATTATTGTAAAATGATTCATTTAAGAGTAACAGAAGCATTAGGTACAATTTTTTACTTACTCTGAGTTGGTTCACATGAATTTAAATCTCTTACTGTATCCAATTGTTTTATTGTACTCGCCATTCTCATATTAATTACTTCGTCATAGTTTAATGGAATATTATTCGCTTCAAATATTTTAGCAACGACAGACGATCTTACTGAGAGGAAATAATCTGGTGGTGTGTCTTTGTTCACCAACATTTCGGCGCCATAGTAACCGTTACTTAATCCCGTAACATTTCCTACGATGATTTTATAATCGCCTGCTCTGTATGCTGCGTACACGTTTCTGGCGCTGTCTTCTACAGCAATGAGAACTTCCTTGCGATTGGATGTACCGTCTTGCACAATCGAATCCCATTGGTTCAGTCCATCTATTCCACTATCAACCGATCCACCGGCAGCAGCTACTAAAGTTGGGAGCCAATCCGTTATATGCATCATTCCTTTCCACACTCTAGGTCTCAAATTAGAATGCCAGATTACGGCTGGAACCCGTACTCCTCCTTCCCATGGAGTCTCTTTCTTACCTCTAAAAGGTAAATTGATGCCTCTGTTGTTAAATTGACCTACAGTGGGTGCTCCATTATCGGAAACGAAAACTATAACTGTATCTTGTAGTAATCGTTTATCAGCTAGTGCCTTTACCACTTTTCCTATAGAGTCATCCATGTGCGCGACGACTTCTAGAATTAAAAAAAGTATATTGACATGGCTTCCTTCTTTATTATACACACAACTTTTAAAGAACAGTGAATATGCATAAAACAGAGTTTTATATCAAATAGAAAAGTACCTAACGTGATACTAGATTAATAATAAAAGAAATGGCCAAAAATTTTGAACAATGGTATGAGTGGTTTTAGTTGCCCAGAACATACGGTACAAGATAATTAGCATATGCCGTTAGTACACGCCATAACCTGACAATCGAATCTGCTGTGTGTACGAATCAACGATCTATTCACTAGGCAACGAACGCTCTTACAAGATAGAGAAATAAATTAAATAATATGTGCATTTTCTTTACAGCGAACACTTGATAGCGATAATAGTTGACCTGCATATAGCCGACGATCGGAGTACGCTATGTGCGAGTTGCGTCCTCGCGCGCTGCCGTTCAGCGCCGGCTGCAGTGCCCCACCGGCATTTCCCGCGTGCGGCGCGTTGTACGCCAAATGCAGGAAGAGAGGCCGAGAAGCGTTGTGGTTGGATATTACTGAAAATAGAAAAATATCAGAAACTAGCTGTCTTAGCGAACTTCGTTTCTTAGAATAAAGTTTCTTGACGCACTGACACGCCATCTATTTGGTCCAATAATTTTTTTTTCTTGTTTTTACTATCGCAAACAAACAAACAGTCGCGTTGTTTATACTTAAGCATAAAAGTATAAAAATATTATGTACTGAGGTATAGTTAATTTACCGTTACGGTATCTACAGATACAGTACAGACAGGATCATTTTCTACCTAACCCCGAGCGGGCTGAGAATATAAGCAACAACACTGTTACATCGCCAATAAGCATTATTACTAGTACAATGTACAATGCCTATAAGCAAAATTTGTACATCCCAAACACTATAAACTTATTCTTATTCCTTTTTTATGTTTCTACAAAAGTAACCTTGCAGACCTCACCAAATCATCACAGGTAATCGGCGTCTCCTCCGTTATACTGATTACAACTAAGAACTTACAGACTATGAGAGAAATGTCTTACTTCCTTCAGCGCGTTCAGTGAGAGCATCGACAACATACCTCTCTTCTTGGTCTTGAGGTACGTCGTTGTCGAAAAGGTCCAGACCGAACATTTCTCTACCGTCGGGCCACTGCAATTTTAAACAAAATATATTTACTATTTATATTTTGTATTAATACTACGTAGTCTGGTTTGGCCTTTAGGATAGCATTAACTGGCATTCATTGGATGGTATATCAATTATACAAAATAAATGAAAAAGTGCAAAAGAACTATAAAATCAACTTTATAGGCATTAATTAAATATGTGTAAAAAGATAATGCCTTTATTTCCTGAAGTCTCGCAGTGTAAACAACTTTTCTTACGGAACACAATAGAAACCAGATATGTACGTCACGCGCATCAAAGATCATGGACACACTCTTTTTTATATAACCTAACTTATTTTAAAAATATCGATTATCGAATTACCTACGGATCTTATTCTTAGCCTTCTTAAGAAGTTCTGCAAACTGTACCGCATTAAATAGTATTTTGTCTGTTACATTAAAATACTAAGTGCATACAATAACATCGTAACTTACCGTTTCGATTTTGTTATACGTGTAGTAGTCTATGAACCCGCCGCGCATGCCGTAGTGTGTGTCGTACCCGCGCGCCGTCGGCAGGAACTGTCGACGAGACATGCCGACGTGCCACTTGCCGACCAGGTGCGTGGCATACCCTAGCTGCTTTAGGTGCCAGGGTAGAAGACGCTCCCCTAAAGGAATACCGCGGTCCTCCGAGTTGAACAAAGGCGAGCCGTGCATTCCTGAAATTGTGCGGAATTTTTACATTAAAGTCTGTGTACATTTTTGTTTTATTCCTTGTGATCTTTCTTTTTTAACGCCCCCGTTGTTGGAGCTTGGGTCTCGACTCAGTACAATTACCGCGTTAAACAAGTAAAAATGTTGAAGTTAATGCAGAAGCAGGCTAAAAATCGGACCTGCGCCTGGGCCCCACTGGTACGCAATAAAAAATGCAATTTCATGTTTATTTATTCCATCACGAAGTTTACTGCTCCCGTGAGCAAAAATTTAGGTTGCCATCATATTTATAAAACACACAGCTTTTTAAACTCGGCTTTAATCGGATGATCATTAAATCAATAGTCCTGTTATTTATAACATAAAAACTATTGTAATACCTAAATAAAGTGGAAAAGTTGTATACCATATAGCTGTTCGTTCGTCAACCGATAGTTAGGTATTTAGGAGACGAAAAATAGTTTTTTACTCCAGGTTCCAATTATTATTATTATTAGACTTAGTGGAGATTCATGTTCATTATCTGATGACGAGTCTGTACTCGTCATCAGATAATGAACATGAATCTCCACTAAGAACCGACTCACTGAATCAGTAACCATAATGTCATGTAACAGATAACGTATCCTCACCCAGCCTCATGGGATATTTGCCGGTGAGGAGCGCGGCGCGCGCGGGCGTGCATATCGCCTCGCTGTAGTACTGCTGTAGAACCACACCGCGGGCCGCCAGCGCGTCTATATTGGGCGTTAATATTTGATCCGAGCCGTGATATGAGACGTCGTTCCACCCCTGCGAACATGTATTAAATATCCACGTGTGAATATGGAAGGATTTATAATATGCGCTCGTTGAAAGTTGCGATGTATACGTGGAAATAAAGTATGTTAAACGTAGGCCCGTGTTAATAAACAAGTCTCAAGCTCGGTCTCAAGAACTGCGATCGTCACCTCTATTTGAGTACCCATTTGACAGACGTAACAACGTTTCGTTTCTCTTTTGTAAATGAACAACTTTACTTAGATAATATTAACTTTATTACTTAATGTTTTTTTTATTGTTCTTAATGTTGATTATAGGTGAAATATTACAATAAGTATAATATTTTTTTTTAAAAGAAAAAATTAAAGTATGTAATATGAGTAAAGTTGTTAATTTTTAACAGTGAAACGAAACGTTGTTTCGTCAGTCAAATAAGTTCTCAAGCCGAGATTGCAATCTCAGTTCTTGAGACCGAGTTTGAAATTGTTTTATAAATACGTACCTAAAACCTAAAAACTTATCAGCGTAAAACCTACTACTACCTACGAACTACGCCGCAATCTACGAAACTCAGGATGAAGTGCAGACAAAAAGCGAGAAAAGTTTAGCAGCAGCTTATATTATTTGTTACACCATATAACTTGTTACATGGTTTTAACAATTTAGTAATGTGTGCTGGTGGTATAGACTATAGTAGAAAAAAATATTGAAAATTTAACAACCGATTGTCAAGGAGCGAGCGAACTAATGATAGTGAATCACTAAAAAAACATCCGCGATTCGGGTTGTATTGTATTTTTTTAAAGAACAATTTTGGCTATATTTTGATAAAAGATGGCACTCGTGCGAGTTTCTTACGCCGCTGCGCCTGTTCATCTTCTGGGTTAGAGTTCCGAAACGCTGTGGTAAGTGGTAACTGGTAATTGTAATTTATTGTCAAAATTGACCTTCAAAAAACAAACTTTATGTTTTAATTTTGAATAAAAACTTTTTTTTTTCAAAGTTTCTTATACCAGGAACTACACTGGCTCAAGTAGGCACTCACCATGTCATCCACCATTATAAACACGATGTGCGGGGCTTGATACGCGCTGGTGATTTGCGTCAAGAAGAACACAAGAACACACCATATTTGCCTGAAAATAGGAGTACAATTTTATACAAATCAATAAAGTTTAAGTGACTGTTTGTAATTTAAAATTAGTACTGGGTGGCCACTAACACATCAAATTTCATTATATACCTATAATAGCATATATTAAGTAGATATCAATAGTCTTAATTATGTAGCGTAAGTATTTATTTATCAAACTATAAAAAAGCTATACCCACGAATACGCTAAAATGATAATTGTACGATCTACCAATCTAATTTTGCTAGTTGTCACAAAAACTTACGTCCGTTTCAAAGCACAGATATTAGGACTTAAGACCTTGATAACTATTAAATAGTATTTGCAATTAGCATTAACCTTGCAGCGAATCATCAGTGCAAATATCAAAATACTATCGTATAAGCCCACGCTGTTCGATTGAAGTAAGCCATTTTGATATTGCACTGAAGATTCTCTGCAAAGTTGTCTGTCTCTTGAGCTGCAGTTTGATTAGGGTAAAACATTAACATAGAATACAGTAATGTATGCTAATTGATAATAATTCTTATTGTTAAACCAATTAACCCAATACAATCAAAGTCGGTTAAGGTCAAGAACGTAAAAAAGATTGGACTAATAATCCGCAATGTCAAAATACAGTAATTACTTTACACGAGTGTTATTTTTAAACCAAAATCTAATGTTTATAAGTGTAATGTATTTTGTCAAGTACCTATTACATATTTTTATTTCCCACCTCGAGGTGGATCGGTTGTGGTACATTCTTATATTAATGAGTAAATATTAGGTACCTATATGAATTAACACACACACAACGTTTCTAGAGTCAGAAACCAATAAATAAGATAGCTTAATAGTAAAAAGTAATGGCAGCGTACGATGCCTGTAGGCTGCTAACTTGTGTAAAACAATTGGTGTAATTAATAATGAAGATAACGCAAAGCATGATAAGACCGTCATATTAAATACTGTATCTATCTATCGCTCTTCGCTAACGCCTATCTGTGCAGAGCTACCCTGAAGCTGTCTCAGCCTTGTTATCACAAGGGAATAGTGCTGACCTCTCGCTGGCCATACATTATTCAAGCGAGAAGCATCATATTGTTGTAATGACATTGTCCTACAGATAGTTAGACCATCTGCGCATGTTATGTCAACAATAATAGGGTCAAGGTTAGATCTAAGTTCTAAAACCTAGATTATAATATTTGAAATTATTTCGCGCGTTAGAAAAAAAATTGGAGAGTTAATTTTTTGCATGCACGAAGTTGTATACCTTCTTATGTACATAATAAGTCCGTACCTATACATGATTTTTTTTTTATTTTAATTAAAAATAGATTGACATGCACACGACTGAGTATAAAACTCTATCCTTACAATCATGTAGCAAGGTGTATGTAACCTAAACAAGACCACACCAGGACGAATCTTGTGCCTGCGAAGGATACATTTTTTTACGTCTTTAATTACCAATGTCTTCAAAAGTTACTGCCCTATTTCATTCTATTTTACCTAAAGATACTTTAGGATTAATAGAAAAGATACAATTGTCTTATTCTAATAATTCTACTAAACCACTTTAGAAGCTGATTAGGTAGGTACTCGAAAATTGTTTACTTAATTAAAAAGTCGTGAGTATCATGATGATTTTTTCGATTGTACACGATACGGTAAAATTAGAACCATTACACATACATAGTGAGTATGGGGTACATAGTAGTTTTTGTATGGGGACTAGGGAGCCCTTAAAATATTTATTTACTATACTAAAAGTGAAATCTATATTTGCGCAATCGGTAATGAATTTGGTCAAATTAAGTAGTATAAGTATTCATAATTAGGTACCTACAGAAGTTAGCAATTAGCATGGGTGAACTGATAGGCAGGCAGGCGGAGCGAAACTATAATTGCCTGTAGTAAGTATTTATTATATGTACATTTTTGGTAAGAATAATATGTATTTTTGGTAAGAATGTGTGTAATATACAATACACAGCATATAGTTATTTAAGCAAAAAATAAACGGTATTATTTTTTGCTTTAATAACTATATGCTGGGTTTGTGACACGAAGCCGTGTCACAAACCCAGGTTTTTTTTTCATTGTTAGCAGTTAACACTGCAAATATTAGTACTTCAAAAATATTTTTGGTTTAAAAATTAATGAAAAATGTGAAGGCTTAGGTATGAATAATGGAACGCGAAAAATAGTTTTACTTGAAAAGAAAAAAACGCACCTGTACATACATGAAAACGCACTCGAAAAAATAAAATTCACATTAATGTAAGGTTAAATATAGAAAGCTGGCGCGGTTGTTATTTCGTTTGAATTCGTTAATTATTATAATATTCGACAATCCTAAATATTTGAAAAGATTTTTTATAAAAGTGTAGGTACTTTTATAAAAAATATTTTATAAATAATATTAAAAATATCTATATTACCTACACTTGTAACTCAACTAGCCCCCAAAGTCTACTCCAGAGACAATTCACACTATGTGAAACTGCCCCAGTTCTATGTAATATGTATTCCATGAAATTGTGTTACAGGGACCACAGAATTATAATTAGAGTAATAATAATAAAAATTATTTATTCGAACATAACATTACATACTTAGTAGGTATATTAATGAATATAAAATAAAAATTGTTCAAACTGGCGGCCTCACTGCTAAAAGCAGTTTCTTCCAGACAACTATTAACCAAATTCCAAATTCAAAACAAAATAAAATGAAGCGGTATGGTAATAAAAATAACAAGAATATGACTAACATAAACGTTACAAAAAGTCAAAACAGGCTAGGTATAATATTAATGAGAGATAATACTTTAGGGGAACTGGGTCCGATATATAGAGTTTACTGAGAAAGTAAACAGCACTTAAAGAGGTACTTTATAAAAAAAATATTGTAGTAGGTAGTGGTTAGGACAATGCGGGCTGATCACCTGATTGTCTGACAAAAAAAAGAAGAATCATGCGTCGGATGGACATTAACAAAATCGGTCCTGCGCCTATTCTCTCGCCAGTCGTTTAACCGTCCCACTGGGTTATGAGAGTAAAAGAAAAAAAAATGTCCTTGTGTATTGCCCACACACTTGGGCACTATAAATTACTCCTCCTGGCTTGGTTTCAACGTAATCAGCCACCAACACCGAAATCGGTGTGGGACGATATTATAATATCCATGACACAGGAACTTAGAAAACTTTTTGTTCCCGCGCGGTTACTCCTACTTGAGCACCGAGTACCGACGCGCTCAACCACTGTGTCCTTAAGGCCGTGTTTCACCAAGCAATGTTAAAGTTAACGCCATGTTAAAATGCCATGCCATCTCATTCATTGACAGGAAATACGAGAGGGATAACATGATATTTAACATGCGTTAACTTTAACATTGCTTGGTGAAACACGCTCTAAGGTTTTTATATTTAGACGAAAGTGTTGTAAAAACGTTATAAATATTCATCGTCTTTGAACTATTAACTTCCACCAAAAAATACACAAAGTTCAGTGCGCACGTGCAGCGCATCTAGTAGTGCGCCGTCATAACACAAGTTACCTAGTACCTAGTACCTACCCTAGTGGCTAGTACTTATTCAATGACCTGTCCAATAATAATACACTTTCACAGTGAAACATGAAGATTCTTGAAAGGCAGCTAAATACAGTAAATGTTCTTAATTATATCGGGAATAGGATTTTGTCATTGCCGAAGTATAATCGCTTTTGTATTTGAATTTGCTTTAGAGGCCCAGATGTTCGGTAGGTACCCTCTTTCGTTTCATGATATGAAAATGAAAAAATCTTTTATTTCCAAAAAGGTGAGTAACTAACACTTTTAGAATTATTATTGTCCTACATGATGACCTATAATATGTGTTTATTATTATGTACAATATTTATTGACGCATCCACACTACGTCAAATGGACCCCGTCCTAAATCCTAAAATTATCTAAATAACTTGTGAACATGTAGATCTATACAAACGTATCAGAATACTTTTATTTTATACCTACACAATTACTCAGGAAAACTTTCGTGTTTTTTGTCGGGATTAAAACCCGCTACCACCGGCTTTAGCAACATAGGTTGCAAAATTATATATTTAAGGTATCTTCGATCTCGATCTATAACTGAGACGACTCTATAACATGTAGAGTATTTTTCTGAAACGGATCAACACTCCTCAGTAGATAACTATTTAGCTGAAAATATTATTATGAGTCTGAAAATAATGTTATTTTCACTCATAACATTTCCAGCAGTCACGCTCAAAATATAAAAACGTAAGTCCCTAGCCCACAATGTAATATTTTATAGCCTTCTGTTGTCTTTTGCTTTTTATAGCCTTTTGAGATTAGTGAAATAATTAGATGCGATGGTTTTGTAGCAGCTCAATATCTTATTTATCAGTGCTTACTTTAGAAACTTCAAAATTAATACTTTAATTAATTAGTTATTAGTTATAATATACATCGCTAAATGCCTTTAACTCACCTTTCTAAATTATCTCTCAGTTGCATTGTAAATGTGCCAATATAATGGCAATAACATATAGTTACTATTGTTAACGCACACACAAAATTATTTTGATTTCAAATTTGTTTCGATGTATGTCTACCGCGCGGTGTTGTCACAATGTGCGGCGAGCGCCGGCGTCATGCGACTAGAGAACTGAAACTGCGAAGGCTTTGTGGTGCATTGCAAAATATTTCACTCAATCGCTAATGGCATGTAGAAAAACAGTCGCGTGACTAGATACAAGTCAGCAAAAACAAATAGGTAAAGCGTCATGGGCTTGAGGGCTTTGCGCACCTTTGTCCTCTACGTATCCTGATCTTATCATTATTAGCAGTTGAGTATTAGTTATGTCATAATTTAAAAATTGTATTTTGCTAACTGTTCTATATCTAGGTGGAGGATGAAACCGGGGTAAGCGTCAGACTAAAAATCTACAGGTACTCTACATATTTTGAGAATCGACGCCTCGATTGCGACGACGCGGAACCCGTAACGCGGAACCTCCTCACCAATTTTCAGCCATATAGATAAAGTGGTTCTTGAGTTATAAATAATGTAACTAACACGACTTTCTTTTATATAATATATAGATGTATAGATTACTCCTAGTACAGATATCAATGTGTTGATATATTTTTTGATTAGTTTACTTTAATGTACGTTATAATAGTTCACATTCGGAAAATTCGAAGTTTATAACTAAAATTTTAAATGGCTCTCTTATAATATTAGTATAGTAGATATATATAGACCGCTATGGATTCATAGTTCAAACCCACATATGGGAAAAGGAGGTACCTAAATAGCATATTTTTTACAGGATTCTAAAATTTTTGTCTTCATTTAAAATATCAGTACCCTAAGGTAGGTACCTAATATAATATTATTATGTAGCAGTTACCTACCTACAAGGAACAATATGTTTATAGGTAGGTACTTGCTAGTTTTTCCAAATCATAATACGTAACTAGGATAAAATCGGATGGATGACATACGGCAATATTATTTAGTCCCGACAAAGAGTTTAACGTTATGTGCACGATAGGTACTAATAATTAATATTAAGCCAATTTGTTTAAAAGTCAATTATACAACATGTTCTATAACTTACGATGCCAAGTAGGTATTATGACGAAGATCATAATGATGACACATAAGAATCTTAGATTTATTATTAATGTTGTATCATTTTATATATAAATGGGTACATTAACCCAGTACATACAAAGAAACATAAACAACAGGTTCCTTAATAGGTTTCTCAATAGGTAGACCATGATAGTTCAAAGGGTTTCGACATCATAATTTAGAATAATGTGTCTGTTTTTATAAGCTGTCAATAGTAAGTTAATATTCTATGCCAAACCTTGAGATAGGAAACTCTCTTTAATGCAAAATGTTACAATTTTTATATTATAGTGTCGTAACTTTACAAATTAAACCGTGATTGTTTACGTTTAGTAAAACGGTTTTGTAACTTTTTAAATTGCTTTATAACTTAAAAACCTTTATGGACTTTAATAGACTTTAGTAGACAATCCTACAATCCGACTACTATATATATAACTTTAATAGAAGGTATCTACTTACACCCTATTTTTTAACACCGCGCCGTGTGGAGAGTCGATTACCAATCATACATACATGTAATTAGTAATTACATGTTGGGTTATTTGGGGCGGCAACCGTTTAAGTAAACGGTCGCCTCCTAATAAGAGGGGCACCCTTTTTAAGCAGGGAATCACAGGTGGGTATAAAAGTAATCCGCTCCATAACATGGCTCGCAAGGTGCCATATCTCGCCTTAGCATTGTACCCAGCCTGCATGTATCAGTACCACCACGAGAGAAGAGGGTTCCAACGTGGTCATTAGTTTAGGTGCCTGGCTCTAGGCGCTGCACGCTGTGGCGCTATGGGAACCGCCTGATCTTTTTAATTTTCAGTATCTCGCAGGTGTAAGACCGAGGACCGGGTTTCGTGGTGCCGGTTTTCCCACGAAATAACTACAATACTTCGACTATACCTCTTTTTTATCTTGCAGCGGAATGAACATTAGGTAGGTATGCCTTCCTAGCAATTGTCCCGGGGATATGTGAGACTTTCGGTGCTGTCACTGGTAGGTACTTTACTGAAACCACCGTGGACTGTCAATTGTCATCAGCCGCTATGAAGGAGAGCACTTCATATACGAGTACTTAATAGGTAGATACTTGGTAGTCAGGAGCTGTACTGTAGTAAACTAAACAGCTACCTTGACATTTTATAAAATAGCTTAAAATCACCTCGACCTTCACTCCGTACAATATGTCGTCTACGTTTCACAGCCATTGTAGACAATACGTGCATTAGATTAAGTGTGGGATGAAGGCAGCCAAAAAATTTCGTGCAACTAAAGTTTGCCCCAAGATGACTAATAATCCTTCCTTCCTATTGACTAATTAAGAGTTATGCGCTTAGCAAGCGCTAGTAGGTGCTCCAGTACCCACCGGCACCCAAGGAGGGTTAGTGAAACCCAACAAGTGCATCATTTTACGCCGCTATTTCGGAGACCGTAGTCATTTCCTATTTGTTTGCTTCTTATCTCAAATTTCTTGAGATTTTGCATCTAAAATATCATACCACGTGAAGTCGATAGGTTTGACAAAATATTGTCATAGATTTATATTAAAATCATGGAAGCATTAAGTACTGCGACAATAGTACTTAATACCTACTTATATGATAAAAATCCAATGAAAATCAATGACACTATTATGACATAATATTGTGATTTGTGTGAAGATAAAACAATGCAAGATTACGTGATCAACAGATGTCCGAAGTCCTACAAGTAGGATAGCGATCATTAGTTGTCAAGGTAAACCCCATTGTCTAGTACAAAAGTGCTTTTAGATCTAAAAAACTCTATCTCGCAATTCAGTAGTAATAATTGTGACCCATGCCCTATCACGTACAAATATAATATTAAAGATTTGCGATAGATTATTTTCCCTAATAGAATATTATAGAAAAGCGCTAGTAAACTAATGAAACCAGTCCTAGTAGTTTTTATTTGGCCCTTGATTGCACATTTTTTGCAGTATCTAAATAACTAACCTATGACACTAAATAAAGCTTTAATACTCTCATTTACTGTTTTCCATTTATACAAGAAAACTTTATTTTCATTGCAGATTCCAGGGTCGTGATGTGCGCGAATTAATTAAAATACTTAGTAGGTATAATTATTAATTAGCTGCTTCTGACTCTATGTAAAACCATTTCAGGTTTTCTCACCTGCCTACGCAGACACGCAAGATTTCTTACATTAATAATTAGGAAGAACCCGATACTAAAATGGGAACGTTTGCTGTCAGAACTCAGAAACTATGACTATGACTCTGCTATTTAAGTTCTACTTAAACATATTTAATATTCTGCTTAGTTATTTCACTAGGTAAGTAAGTACTTTAACCTGCTTACTTATCAAATAAATAGATATACAATTAAACTCATTTAACATACAAAACTCGCAATTTGATTACAATGCGAAGGTGAAGAACAATGGAATTTAATAAAAGAAAGGTAAGATAATCGTTTGGTTGCCTAATTCCATAAACTTTTACAACTGGCCATGGAATAGAATAAAAAAAATACTGTCAATCAAAGTAAACGCACTAGTTTCAAAATCCCATTCTTATTTTTCTTAACGTAACTTTATCAATGATCATTACAACAATTGAATTCAAATTAAACTTAACAGAAACGTGAACGCGTGAAACCTTGACTAGTGGACCACATTAAGGTGATGCTGATTTTGCCTGAGCGCTGATTACATTTTTTTTTGCAAAATCAATAGATATAATTATACAAGGTGTACAATAAATGAGTGGTAATACTTTTGTGTATGTGAAAGCGCTGAAAGAGCTACTTTTTTATTCTATGGGCAATTTTTGATGTTGAGGCATTTCTCATAGTCTAAACATGAAAGTCAAAAGTAAGTCTTTTAGCGCTGGCACTTTCACATCAAACTTATTTACTGTGAATGTGCCAGCATATTATTTCACAGTATTTTTTTTACTATTTAGCACAGGCTAATAAATTTAGTACTTAGCTATGGAAAGATTTCAGAAATTTCACCCCAATAGATATTAAATGGGATAGAAGTTGTATAAAACTTTTATTCCTTGGACATAATTGAATGAAATTTCATCATTACTTCAGTACTTACATATATGATTAGAGTAAATACGTAACTCAGCATTTTTGCCGTACCTACTCAATGAAGAATGTTCACTAATTTTGATTTTTTACGTTTCATATAGTCCATATAAAATAAAAATAAAAGTGTGTGTAAAAATTATTTCGATATGTCGCTTAGTTCCCGAAATATTGAACTTTAAAGGGTGCGAGTGACGGTCGGCCGGCGCTCGGCTCGGTGACGTCACGAGTCATACGGTCACACAGTACGTTATGCGCTCCAGTACCACGAAATAACGCTAATATTATTCGAAATGTTGAATTCAATTAGAATAAAATCATCTGTTGTGCCAAAATGTGAAAGCACTACCACCAAAGCACGGGAAAAGTTTTTTTTTGGTTCCAATGGATAATAAAATTACGTATTTTAAATGGCAGTTTAAAAACGAAATGGCTAAAAGCAATCTGAAATAGGAAACAGTCAACAAAATCACTTTTTGCACATTTTTTGCACAATAGAAGGCAAGCATTAGTCCATCTATTTTGGGTAAATTATCCGATTGCCTTTTTCATATCCTTCACCCATGTTGAAATAAAATAAAAAAACAATTTACTGAGAAGCGTTAACTTATGTCTCCGGTGGCATACGCGCGCAGCGCGGGCGGCAGGAGCTGTACGACTCGTGACGTCACACTAGCACTGCGCCAACGCGCGGCGATTTTAAATTACCGAGATTTTTAAATGTCTATAAAATCTAAACTAATTGATATTTTGGCATGAAACAAAAAATAGTGTATTTATATTCATATAAGCTTTACTGTGATAAAGTTTTAATCAATTTCGCATACCCAGTAACATTCTCCATTCACAATGTGCAAGTAATAATACGTTCTAGGAATAAAAATTTACGTACAACTGTAAAAGGATACAAGGTGTAAAAAGTGCACTCACTATAACTTTGGTATAATATTATAATTTTACTACCTTTTTTTATTCTATAAAATGTATTTGTTTCGTCAAAAGCGAAAAAAAATTAAATAATATAAAGGTAAAACACACATTTCAAAGTATTCATGAATGAGAGAAGGTATTATATAATCAAATTCCATAGGTACGGTGATTGTTCTTTTTTCTTACACAATTTTTACAGGATACCTATTTTAATACTATTTCAGCATTTCACATAATACAACCTCTTAGATGATTGGGAGGAATATTTAAAACAAAGACGGGTGGTTTGTTCGAACACGTTATAATATTTAATAATATTATTGTAACTCTTATTATATTTTTTAATAAATTCCTGTTTGTTATTGGCTATCGACGTTTAAATAAAATAAAAAAACAACTGTTATGTCACGTCTGTGTGTCAATAATATGTCAAGTGTCAACTGTCAACACTCTAATCTATGCTGTCAACCCACTACCCAGTTTCGGTAGGTACCTATTGATTTTAATTTTTCGGCTTATTTTGTTTTTACGAATTATACTTTTCATTATTATTTTTTTAAGTCTCCTACATAATTGAAAGAATATGACAGAACTGTTAAGAACACTAATTTGTGCATCTGAAAAAGCGGCTTGTGTCGCAAGATCTTGTAAGGCTTCATGTGGAGAAGAAATAGTAATAGCTGAGAAGTGCGGAGAAGAAGCTAATTCTCGGTTTGATAAAGATTTTAAAACTATAGCTGATGTACTGGCTCAAGAATCCGCAAAAGCTCTTATTTTAAAGCGTCATCCAGATATTACAGATGTAAGAGGCGAAGAGTGCGCGGAAATAGGTGGTGTTTCTATAAATGTAAAGGACACCATTGATGAAACTGCTGCTATGTTGAGACTTCTGGTACCGGCAGGATCTGCTAGCAAAATGTCAGAAGCTGCACATTGCAATGTTGATTCAAAATATTGTGAAAACTTGCCTGATTTACCATATTTAGATACCTCAAATATTGGCATTTGGATTGACCCAATAGGTAGTAAGGTTTGTTACACTTTAACCTTAATTGTTATTAAAATAATATTATATCTTTTAATTACATGCAGATGGAACAGCAGAGTTTATTGCCGGAGTTCAGGGTGGTGAAGGTGCTTATAACAGACTATTATGCGTAACAGTATTGATTGGTGCCTACTTAAAAACTACAGGAGAACCAATAATTGGAGTTATCAATCAACCATTCCAGAACAAGTATGAAACATAGTTTTAGCTAGCAACTCCGAAGTAGCTTGTTTACCTACACCATAATACCACACAATTATTCATTATTATGGACCTCTCCTATATCACATTGTTGTCCAATTAATAAATATATATTGTTATTGATTACAAGTTGATGCATTCATTAATAATTAAGTTCTATTTGTAAACTGTACTTATTGTAACTATGTAAAGTAATGCTAGTAAAAAAAATATTGGGTAACAACTGCACCAAATAATAGTTTTTCATGGTCCAGCCTGTATGAGAATTGCCATTCCTAATTTGTAAGTTTGTAAATATGGTTTTGTAAATATCAAAATATAATTACAGTGGCCAGGGTCTTGTGATCTGGGGAGTTACAATAGGTGACACCGTGAAATGGAGTGAAAACAATACTAATAAGTCCAATGACAAAGCCATTCTTATGAGTTCCTCTGAAGACTCAGAGATTGTTAAGAAATTCATCAACTCAGGATGGAAGGTTAAATTTGAAGCAGGAGCTGGAAACAAGTTTATGAAAGTTGCTCTAGGTAAAATTTTCAATAAAATTTTTTGTGAAACTATATTTAATGCTATATATATATATAGCCTTTTATTATAATAATAGACTAATAATTGTGTTATTCAGATTGATGTGATATTAAACAAATATGTATAATATGCATATGTGTTCCATTGTATAAATAAAGATATTTAATTAGTACATTAAAGCGATGTTTCTAATTTACAGATGATGAATTAAATGTACTATACATAATAAACACTTATACAAATAAAATAATTATATAGTAAATTACTATATTATTTAATCAATACATTTGCTATTTATATTAAGGCCATTGGTATGAAAAATATTAACATCTCATATTTTCATTACAGGTGAAGCAGAGGCATACTTAGTCACAAAAGGTACAACATTTCGTTGGGATACCTGTGGCCCACATGCTATACTAAAGGCTAAAGGGGGCAATGTTTTTGATAAATGTTATGAACCAGTCAAGTATAATGATGAGAAAAATCTTGATACCCAAGAATATTGTAACAAAAATGGCATTGTTGCTTTTACTAGTCAAGATGTACTTGAAGATATTAAGAACATAGTTTCTTAAACTTTTTGTATTTTTATTGCTTTAGACTTACTTATTATTTTAATAAGCATAAATCAAGTTATGAGTTTTCCATTCATATTACACTGTTTAGAAGTAACTAAAGCAAGCCCATCAATAATTATTCGATGTTTTAAACATAAATGATCTCAATATTATAATTTAATTTAATGTTCAATTATTATGTATTTCCATAGCCTGTAAATAAGTGTTTTAAACAGTAATTTTCGATTGTATGAAGAATGTCTGGTGAAAGTAGGTATTAAGCTTGAAATTATTAATAGATTTTAGTGTTAATTTTTAACTTGAAATTTAAGAACTCTAATCTCTATTTCTCTTTTAACATAATATGTATGTTAATATTTTTCATTTAAAAATAAAAGTCCTTTAATTATTTACTTGTTTTATTCCTTATCTTGAAGTGTCACTACTTTCTGAATCTGATTTCTTGTCCCTCTTTTTCTTTTTTGACTTACTCTTTTCTTTATGTTTCTTCTTCTTTTCCTTTACTCTTTTTTCCTAAAATAAAAATTATGGATGCAATTACATACCTAGGTATATTATGTTTAAATGATTGACTGTAAAATGATAGGCAAAATAATAAAAAAATGAAGCCCCACTTTATATTTTTTTAAATTCTACTCTATATTTGCTAATAAAGTGGGAACATAAATATATTACATGTGTCAAAATTTCAACTGTGCAGCTATCACAGTTCATGAGATAAAGACTAGTGACAGACAAACAGAGCAAAATTAGTTTTTACCTTTATAAGTTGCTATGAATTTGTCACAAACTATTCCATTATTCAACTTATAACATAGTGACTATGTTATAGTCCTTTAAACAGCCTAATCATAAGAGTTATGGATAATATTAGTGAACCAGATTATTATGCTGGTTGATTATTATTGTACCTGCTTAATTTTTTTTTCAACTTCTTGCTTCACATTTCCGGTGTTTTCTACTGGTGGTCTAACTGGCTCCAAGGTTGGTGCACATCCACTCTGCCTAATTGCTGCAGTAATCTCATCTACCTTACTCATGTCAGCATTTGGGGCCTTGTATTGTTCACAGTGATCCACACGCACTGTTCTTCCTAATATCTAAAAGCATGAATAATTTTTATATAACTGATATTAACAATCAATTTTATCATCTAAATAACTAGAAATAACAAATCAAAAATAAATAATCTAAAAAAATAGACACCAATAATTTATTAAATAATAACATCTTAATACAGTAAAAGCATATTATATGTAAATAACAGACAATATAGGAAAATCAACTGTTATACTGTTATGATACATTTAAAATATTAATTATAATTTAAGTAGGTAGCTTATATTCAGCATTTTTGACATTGCTTAGAAAATCCAACTAAAATCATTGTTGAACAGGCCATTACTAATTACAATAATTAGCATAGCTGAGTACTTTAAGGTTGAGTTTGTATAGTTTATCAAATAATAAGGTTTACCTTAATGCTGTTTAAATTATCAACAGCCAATATAGTAGATCTTTGGTCCTCATAACAAATAAAAGCAAAACCTCTTGACTTGCCAGTAGCTTTGTCACGTACAAGATTTATGTTCACGATTTCTCCATACCTTAAAAATAACATTTTCTAAATTTAAATTACATTTATATATACACATTTATTTACACACATAAAATATATACACAACGAAATACAAATATACTTTATTGTGCACACAACAAGAGACAAAAAATATAAATTCCAGAAATCAGACATGCACACAAAGGCATAAAATATAAAATAATAATTGACATCAGTCAATGATAATTCCTTATTCTGGATCATATATATAAAACTTACTGTGAAAATACACAAATAACGTCTCCTTCTGTTAGATCATAGGGTAACCCCCCTATAAATATCCAAGCACTATCTTTGTATTGATCATGCCATGAACTTTTAGAATTACTTGAAAGTTCGCGTTCACTAAGCTTTAAAACATTTTTAACATTCCTGAAATATACAAAACACTTAATTATTATTTATTTTTAAATTTTGCAAAACTTAATAAACCTAGTTTCAAAAAACTTTATTTCTTTAATAAAAGTTAGAAATAGCTTACGTCATAGGATTCATTGTTAAGCTATAAAAATATTTTTTCTGCAGTATAAATTGTTGTAGGTAATTAATAAATCGAGATTGTAGAAACAAAACTAGAAAGAAAAATGCTTAAAAATATTTTTATCCAATTCTTCTTCTTCTCCTTGTAATACTACTTCTCATAGATTTGGGCATAGACAAGAGTGATTTTTTTATAGGGATTAGGGTATCTATGGTAATTTGCATAATTTAATAATTTTTCATAATAAAATTATTATTTAATTGTTTTAGGTAATTGATACTTTTATTAATTAATAATTAAATCCTTGCTTCACTCAACCTATTTATCAAAGTTTACATAAATCACAGGATAAATCCACTCTGTTATTGGCAGCCAATGAAATTATAAACTACCTCTTGTTATTATATCTACTTGTAACTACCTGGTATAGCTTTAACAATATAATCTAAGCTTTAACATTTTATGGCAGCTCACTGATACTGCCACTAAGCGCCATGCCTTAAATTAGAGTACCTACCTACCTAATACGTTTAAGCCATATAAAAAAAGAAGTAGAAGATTAAATTTTTTGTTGCTTCGACTTTGACTTTTTTTACAAATTACCAACTAAAAATAGGTAATAATTAAACAAAAAGCAACGCATAACTGTACTTAACTTAAGTACTGTATTTACTACTTATTCTATTATATTCAAAGAAGACACTGTTAGTTAATTTCACAGTAATTATAAAATGTCAGCAAATACACCTGATCCACCAGATCAATTTGATCAGGTAAGATCTAGAAATTCTTAACGTTGCTATACTTAATACTTCACGATGTTAAATTACTCACATTTCGTTTGCAGTTTGATGACGATGAATCTGAACAACAATTTGAAACAACCTCCTCCAGTCGAAAGAGATTATTCAGTAAAGAGCTTCGCTGTATGATGTATGGCTTTGGAGATGACCAAAACCCTTACACGGAAAGTGTAGATTTTTTGGAGGACCTTGTCATCGAATTTATCACTGAAACTACTCATAGGTTATAAAAAAATAATCTATAATTGTTAAGAACTACCTAATTTCTCTTTAGAAATCTTAATGCTAACTAATAACTTTAAATATTTTAAGTCATGATCGCTATACGAATGTAAACGCATTTAACTGCATTTCTAGTGATCAAATAAAATTGACAGAAAGTAACAATTTGAAACAATAACTGTATGTTTGTATTTTTTACTTCTATTACAGAGCAATGGAGGTGGGGCGTCCAGGTCGTGTACAAGTAGAGGATATCATATTCCTTGTTCGTAAAGATGCCAGAAAATATGCAAGAGTAAAAGACCTTCTAACTATGAATGAGGAGCTAAAGAAAGCTAGAAAAGCTTTTGATGAAGTCAAATATGCTGGTAATGTTTTTTTTTTTGTGGATGTTTTTCTTTATCATCATACTTAACTTTAATAATGTAATAATTAGAATCAAAACTGTATATTTTAAGTTTTTTTTTTGTTTAATTTAAAATGTATACTGATAATGTTATTTACTTATAGAAGATCAACAATAATATTACTAGCCAAAGAACATCATGCTTCTGAGAATGCAAGTAATCAATTTAATATTGACACATTGCTTTTGTGTATTGCACTGTTTAAATGTATAGGCCAATATTTAAAAGCTGGCATGAGCAGGGCATTATTATTATGTATTGTAACACTGTATTACTGTCATGACATGTGTTGTAACTGTCCATACAGTGGCATTTAAACTGTATGGACAGTGACAAGAGAGACAGAGAAAGAGGGTTCTCGCATCTGGTCATGTTTTATGATAAAAAAGAGATAGTATTTAATAGTTATTGTAACTGTTTTAAATCTCTTCTCAATTCTCTGACGAAAACCAAATAATGTTCAAATGCAATTAATTATAATCACAATACATATAATATTATCATCATCTGTATTTTCATAAGCTAACAATTAGCATTCAATAATATTTGTAATGTCATTCCAGACTGAGCTACAAAAGAATGCAGTATTATCTTTTTACATTACATTTGCTTTTTGCATGCCATTAAAATTTTTTAGTTATAATAATAATTTATTATTTCAAAGACAGTAGTAGCCTAGTTTTTAGATTTGTTACATCAATGATAATATGCCAAATTGACATAAATTGGGTGTCATTTTCCATTTTTCTATTACAATATAGATGTAATAAACAAATTTTTCTATCTATATATATAAAAGAAAGTCGTGTTTGTTACAACACTTATAACTCGAGAACGGCTGAACCAATTTTCATGGTTTTTGATTCGTTGGATTTGTCTCCTCCCCGAATAGCAGAATACATATTAAAAATAGTGAAAACTTGATGTGTAATGAATAATTAATCATATAAATAAATGCTCATATTTTGTTCATCAAATGTCAAACATTTGTTGTCAAATGATGTAACAACTAAGCGTTCAGAAATCTATTCGTATTGAAGTGTCAGTTTGTAACTTTCAATTAGCAACGTTTTTCTAAATGCATATGACATTTTAAACGATATTTTCTTCTTTTTTTTGGCATTGGCAACGATATCTAGGCACTGAAAACGAAAATGCAATTTAAAAAAATGTCTGTCTGTCAGCGTGTCTCTTTGCTCTGGCTAATCTCTGGAACGGCTGGACCGATTCTAACGAGACTTTCACTGGTAGATAGCTAAAGTTACAAGGATTAATTTAGGCTACTTTTCATCATCATCATCATCATCGTCATCTAACTAATGATCACCGAATCGGCTGGATCGACTGTGACGGGAGCATTCACCGGGCGTTAGCTTATGTTAGTAGGAGTAATCTATACATCTATATGTATAAAAGTAAGTCGTGTTAGTTAAATTATTGATAACTCAAGAACGGCTTTATCGATATGGCTGAAAATTGGTGAGGAAGTAGCTTAGAGCAAGTAGACGGACATAGGATACTATTTATTCCATTCGACAGCGTTTCCGTGAACGTTGCGGGTTCTGCGTTACGGTTTCGCGTTGTGGGTTCCGCGTTGCGGGTTCCGGGTTCCCGTGTTGCGGGTTCCGGGTTCCACGTTGCAGGTTCCGGGTTCCCATGCTGCGGGTTCCGCGTTCCGGGTTCCGGTTTCCCGCGTTGCAGGTTCCGCGTTGCGGGTTTCGGGTTCCCATGTTGCGGGTTCCGCGTTGCGGGTTCCGGGTTCCCGCGTTGCGGGTTCCGCGTTGCGGGTTCCGCGTTGCGGGTTCCGCGTTGCGGGTTCCGGGTTCCCGCGTTGCGGGTTCCGGGTTCCCGCGTTGCGGGTTCCGGGTTCCCGCGTTGCGGGTTCCGGGTTCCCGCGTTGCGGGTTCCGGGTTCCCGCGTTGCGGGTTCCGGGTTCCCGCGTTGCGGGTTCCGGGTTCCCGCGTTGCGGGTTCCGGGTTCCCGCGTTGCGGGTTCCGGGTTCCCGCGTTGCGGGTTCCGGGTTCCCGCGTTGCGGGTTCCGGGTTCCCGCGTTGCGGGTTCCGGGTTCCCGCGTTGCGGGTTCCGGGTTCCCGCGTTGCGGGTTCCGGGTTCCCGCGTTGCGGGTTCCGGGTTCCCGCGTTGCGGGTTGCGGGTTCCGGGTTCCCGCGTTGCGGGTTGCGGGTTCCGGGTTCCGCGCTGCGGGTTCCAGGTTCCCGCGTTGCGGGTTCCGGGTTCCCGCGTAGCGGGTTCCGGGTTCCCGCGTTGCGGGTTCCGGGTTCCCGCGTTGCGGGTTCCGGGTTCCCGCGTTGCGGGTTCCGGGTTCCCGCGTTGCGGGTTCCGGGTTCCCGCGTTGCGGGTTGCGGGTTCCGGGTTCCCGCGTTGCGGGTTCCGGGTTCCCG
This sequence comes from Celastrina argiolus, assembly GCA_905187575.2. Classification (NCBI taxonomy): domain Eukaryota; kingdom Metazoa; phylum Arthropoda; class Insecta; order Lepidoptera; family Lycaenidae; genus Celastrina; species Celastrina argiolus. The sequence continues at coordinate 11,792,639 of LR994581.1, forward strand.
CGTTGCGGGTTCCGGGTTCCCGCGTTGCGGGTTCCGGGTTCCCGCGTTGCGGGTTCCGGGTTCCCATGCTGCGGGTTCCGGGTTCCCGCGTTGCGGGTTCCGGGTTCCCGCGTTTCGGGTTTCGGGTTCCCACGTTGTTTTTTTTTAGTTGAATTTATCATAAACTCTTTTTATGCTCAACGAAGTGGGCAAGGGTCAGCTAGTTATAGATAAAAAAATATTTCTAAAAAAATTTGTTCTGGCATGACCCATCCAACTTTATAAAATTTAAAGTATGTTTAAATTTTAATGATAATATGAACATAGTTTGTCACCTGTATAATAAATTACTTTGAGTGAGTACTAAGTACCATGTACGTGCCAGCTTTGAGTATAGCCACCTGTAATGAATGTTGCTTTTATAATGACAGCAGTACACTAACACTCCTAATATTTTTTATACAATTATTGTGTTACACAACAGTTTGTCTGATCTGATCTTATACTTAACACATCACGGACTTCGTAAATAAATATAAAAATTAATCTTTTGTATACTTAAATAGATTTTGTGTGTATTTTCTTTTTATATATTATATATCTGTATAATTATGACAAATAATAATTATTATTTGTAATAATATTAAAAGAAACACATTAGTCTGTTTTCAGATCAGACTACTGAATTTGTCATAAGATTTCTAACCATATTTGGGTAATGTTATGTACATTATATTAAGATAACTGGTCCAAACTATTTATTACTTTAATAATATACTGTAGTCTGTGGCTCCACCCTTGTTAGTACAGTATCCTGTAATGCGAAGACTACACTAACTATTATTATAGTCAATTTTTTTAGTAACCGAGGTTTATATTGAGTGCTAAAGTACTAGATACCAAATTTTGTCAACATCCTTTCAGTACTTTTTGCGGCATTTAGTTACTTAAAGTAATTTTAAGTATTTTTTTACATAGTTTTGAGATTGATATTTTATTAATGTTGTGGCTGAAGCACGACTTTTAATATAATATCTATAAAATAACAATGAAAAAGTATACTTTAAATATAATATGAATAATGATTGCATAAAAATAATTCAAAATATACTTACAATTTATACTGCGATTTTAAGCAACACAATATTTTTAAATGGGACTGTTAAGGACACTATTTGTTTAAACAAGCACAGATAATTTGGGATAGTTATTCTAACACACTCCACTGGAATCTACATTTGTATCTAAAACCAGTTCACTAGCAAGCTGTAACACATAATAAAATTACAGATACACTACTGAACAATTAGTGTAAAAATACATTAATATATCAATATCTCTTGTTACAGTTTGGTAGTAAAATGTATGTCTGGGACTTTGTAATAATTGGGTCCAATGATTACAGTCGATTGTGTTTATTAATATAGTGTTGTTATTTTGCAGAATGAGCTTAAGAGAAGACTGATGGTTTAATGTAAGTATTGCACTTGTTTTTGGCTATTTTAATAGAGGGGCATTTCATATCAAGCGGACAAAAGAAAAATAAAGTCAGATCTTGCATTTTGTTCATAATTGTATCAATTGCACTTTCAAAGGACCTGAATAAATGTACGATCTTATTTTTCTTTTTTTATGCCTAGTTACGAATTTATTCAAAGAATCATCAAAAATAGAAAATTTGGTTTTTCGGAAGCTGTTAATGAAGGTAATCAGATGGAATAATATAGGGGTATTAAAAGATAGGTCTTGGCAAGCACATTACGAATATGTATTTCAATATTTTATTAATTGTCACATTAATTTATTGTTAAATTCATCAATTGTTAAATAGTTATTTAAATAAACGTTTAAAATGCGGTCGTACAAGTAGTATCTAGGAGTTGTTTAGTTGTTTATCTACTACGAGTATGTAATGGTTAATTTAATGAAAACATAATGTTATATTTGGCGTGGAAACAGAAAAATATAAAATAAAATAAAAGTTTAAAAGACTATAACCCGACTTCGCAAAAGAGGTCTAAAAAGGCTAAAAAAAGAAAATAATTCAGTTTAAAATCCAGTTATGCATAGGTACAAAAATGGTCAAGGTAGAGCCGTGGTCGCACCCGCTAAACAAATCTAAAAAAAGAGCTATAAAAATCATAATATTCGTCTGCTGTTGCAATATTCAATCTACCTTGACCATTTTTGTACCTGCATGCATATCTGGATTTCAAATTGAATTATTTTCTTGTTTTAGCCTTTTTAGACCCAATTGCGAAGTCTGTTTAAGTAGGTATAGTCTTTTGAACTTTTATTTTATTAGACCCATTTTTTGCGAAGTCGGGTTTTAGTTTTTAATGTTTTTTTAATTACTTAAAGAATCTTTACAGTAGGCAGTATTTTCTAAAATCTACATAAAATAATTGTGTTGGAATCATTAAAATCCATTCAAATTACATAATATATGCAATTGATAAAATTAATAAAATACTGAATTATATTTTTACAAGCTGTTTTACTTAGTTTCTCTTTGTGTTTGTGATTAAATTTTACCCAATTTCCCCATGTCCGTGTCGCAGTCATCTAATTGAATCAGCAGTTTAATTGAACGACTAGCGCGTTTATAAAATGACGACATTCAATTGAACGACTAAAGGACAACTCGTCATGTTGTTTATTGTAACGTTCAACGTGTTGACTGAACGTCCTTTAGCATAGTCATTGAATGGGATATAGCATACCTTGTAACAAAGTTTGGTAGGGGTAGGTTTGACCGTAAGTTAGCAACTTCAATCGCCTGACCGATTTTACGTCCGATTTATTTAGGGCTTTGTTACACTACGCTAACTAGTTGGACGTTGAGTGACGCTTGTTTAATAAACGCGGTAGGCATTTAATGAAATAGCCGATTCAACCAGATTACTGTGACATCCATATAAGCTCAAAATTTGCATCATATCACAGGAATTTTTATGGCCACCACCATAAAAATTCCTGTTAAAAAGCCGGTTTCTTAAAATATAATAATATTTAAATAGGTTTATTACATAGGTATATTTTTTGCTCATAGACTTATTTGTTTCAGGTCCTGTACAATGAACAAAAAAAAGACATGGCGAAATTAGTGACATGTTGAGGGTACATTCCATGGTATAAATTATATTGAATAAACTGAATAATCCTATATTATGTTCTTTTTTTACGTTCTTTCCACCTTACTACACTACTATCAGTGCAAGGATAGATGTAAGAATCTATTTTAGCTAGAATATCAAAACGAACAGGTAAGTAAAATACTCTTCAGAAATTTTATTTATTTTATTTGTGCTATAAAAAACGTTACAATGAAAATTAATAACATAATTTTCTAATATACAAATAGTAAAGTTATTTTATTACAAGTTATTTATTGGTCATACAAATAAAGCAAAACACACAAAAAACAATATGTATTCAAACTTGAATAATAATAATCTCAACACAAAAATGTAATTAATTGAGTATGTACTTATATTTGTACAAAAGTTAAGTTGCGTTTTTTCTGTATTATTTGGTACATTATATTTCATTTTGTTAGATTTATAAATTATTTAGTACCATGTCCCAACATTGACTTAATGATATAATATTAAATTTTATGACAATATAATACCTATCATTATAAAAAACTGTAAATAAATAATATTTCAGGCTGTTTTAAACAGCCAAAATTGTCGACTTTGGTTAACACACTAAATGTTTAAATCTATAATGTAAATAAATAGGCCACATATGGCAGTGAAATACTATTAACAACTTTTGAAGTCGCTCAATATAGGCACTATTTAAACTTAATAATACGTATTCCACAAATAAATATCTAGAAATAGGTAAAAGTGTGCAATATTTTAGAACACTTAAACGAACACACCTCAATAATATAATAAAAAAAAACTCTTAAATAGAGCACAGCATGCATTATAATAAAGTTTAAATATATTTGGTACGATTCACAATAATAATAATTAACATTTTCAACTCAGTTGACACAAATTAAACATAATATTTAAACATGGTCCAATTATTAATTTTTTGTCACATACATAAAATCAACACAATAATATTGTGTTAAAGTTACCTCCTAGCTCGCTGCACCTCAGCGAATCATTGTACTTGGAATGTTTGACACTAGGTAACATAGAATAGGAAAACAACAGGGGCCACTCCCATAAGCGGTCCCCTAGGTTAACAAAACTTAAGTAGAACTTGTCAATACGTAACTACTTTACTAACACAATTAAATTAACAATAGCAGCAACTGTTACGTAGGCTTAACATTTTCAAACAACAGAGGAGATTCAACAACACTAGGAATACTAGGAAGAACATGCTTATAAGTGTCACACTTGAATAACAATTTACTGGAAGATAAATAACAACATCTATTTGTAAATAATGTGTTCTACAGATCTAGCAACTATAAGGCAAGTAAACCTGTATTCTAACGATTTATCAATCTAGTAAGATTAGCATAAAGTACTGTTATATTCTTGAAACAATATGAGGAAATGTAAAATATTATTTTTGCATGGCATAGTATGATAATAGTAATAAATACTAATAAAAAACATATTACGTTGGCCGGTAGCCCAATTCGTGCAACTATTTGTGAGTGTAACCTTGTGTCGGTTTGCGCCGCATTAACATTATATATTTCCGCTGCATTAATCTTGTTGCTTCGGAAGTTGACATTTTTTGTTGTGTTAAGAGTGAACTTACAAGGGTTGCCATGTATATGATAAGTTATTGTTTACACAAGGCTTAATATAGGTATTTATAATTTGTTTGTAAATTTTGTATTGTTTTTTAGATAATAAGTATGTTTCGTTTCTATCGCATTGGGAAAACCTGTAATGGTAGAAGTTATTGTGGAAAATAAATAAATAAACACACGCTTCCCACACGCGTGTGTGAGTAAGACAGACAGTGAGCGAGTAGGACAGTACGCGGATAAAAACCCGGCTCACAAATAGTTACGATAATTGGACTTCAGGTTAAAATTACGTTTTGTCGCTGCCCAAGAAATAACACTTGAAATTTTAAAGATCGTATATCTTATAATATTTAACATTCAGCCACATTGAAGTCTAAATTCTATGGGGTTCTATAGTTCGATGATATATGAAATAGAAAAGTGTATGTAAAAACTTCTACATGTTACCAGTTTTACCTTAAGCTTATTTGCTAAGTGAGGGATAATTCGTAAATTGACACTGACATTTTGTCGAACGCGCATAACATAATATATTTGCTGTTCCGTGTACATAGCGGCATTGACCGTCTCTAATCTGCATCATGATTACGAGTATTATATCTTCTATTATTGGAACTTCTTTTGGATTTCTTATATACGCGCGCTGATCGGCGACTTTCAAAAAGCGACATGATAAAGTTAGCTGATAATTACTGATCATGAATCTGTATTACAATACAACGTGTAATAGAAATTAGTGATAAAATTTTACGTAATGTTATTCTTGAGTTACGCTTGGAACGAAAAGTAGTGGCAACCGTTTGTAAAAGATTTTGGAGAAAATTGAATTTGAAATATTGCAAAAATGTTCTAAATTACTGCATTGTATGGCGATTCTACGCGTGGATTTTTATTCAACTAGAACATACCCATCATAATTAACCGCTCCATAAAAAAAAATAGAGAATGGTTGACGGCATGTGTGCGCATACTCTGACACGTCCGGCGGCATAAAAAACTAACTCTTTCAACATTGCTACTCTTTACAATGGATATAGACATCCTTAAATACAACTCATTTATATTACACGCTGTATAACGTCTCAGGTGACACACACTTTCTTTGCATTAATCTGTAGGTCCGAGGTCAATGTACGAATTTCCTCATGTTCAGTGCTCTTTCGATGTGACATTTTTAGTCTGTGGGCGGCTCCATAGCAGAGACGATCCCCTTCATGACGGCGGCTGCCGCGAGCGCCGCGTGCGGCTGCCAGTCCTTGCCGCGCGTGCCGTCGCGGTAGTCCGATATACCTGAATTCATTGAGGCGTTAGTTAGTTTTATTGGACTTCACAATAGTTTTAAATAAATAAACTTACAAAAGAAAATAAAAAACCCGTTTGCAAAATATAAATGTATTACTAACCTAACCTACCCAGTGTCACAGTAACCATGAATCCAGCGACACTCAAGCTAAAATATAGAGCCGTTCTGCCTCCAGCAAAACATAACCACAGTAATAATATCATATATTATTACCGTGGCATAACCCTCCTTCTGGATTAGTCGGAATTAGGCTTCTGACTGCAACAGTTGCGCATTTTACAATTTAGTTAATTACTTATGTATAGTAAGTCCCAGATAAATTTAACCTAAACGTAAACAAACAAAAACAAACAGAAATTTTTACATATTTACTTATTGTGCTCATTTTTCAACACTTTCACCGGAATATTAAGGATCATACTTCATTATTCAATGCATTTTATAACAATTAAACAATAAAACATATATTTAAATATCAAATGAAAAACTTTCACTGTAAAAGTACGCCATTTTGACACTGCCAACTGTAGATAAAGTCTATAGTCTATGGATTCCTAGCAGCAAACAACAATCATTGTATTAATATTAACTAATTGGTATCACTGACTAGTCTATGGTTGTGTCATAGACGGGTTTGTTTACGTTTGGGTTAAATTTATCTGGGATGTACTATACGTACTGTTAATGATACCTAATCACGATGTTTTCACATGTTATTTTTTCAAATTAATCATTTATGAACGATTAACGTTAGTGGTACTGCCGCAAATGCCTCGCTCTGCCGGGCCATGCTCTATAACGTACCTCTAATAGACACGAAGCAGTCCTTGCAGTTGCCGACGACGCTGTCGAGCACGGCGTCGAGCTCGCAGTCGTAGGCGAGAGCGCGCGTGTGCGCCGCGAACGCCGCGCGCGCCTCGCCGCTGCCCGCCACCGCGCGCCCGCCCGCCACCGGCGCGCAGTGCACGCGAGCTCCGCGCCTGCAACAATACATTTCATTAATTCATATTATATACTATGAGCACTATATTATGCTGAAAACTCACGACATGGTCTTGAAATATAGCGTTAGAGATTTATTAATTTAATGCTAAAACATACACGAGCACGGCCTTATAATAGCGCGATTAGTATAAAGTATTGGATCCTCGGTCGATTCTAAGGCCCGCATAAATAAAACAATCTCAATCGAAACATCTACTTGAGAACCTAATTGACAGATAAAAAACCGCTTCTTCGAACTTTACTTGTGTTACATACTTACTTACTTTCATTTATTTCTTCTTTAAAACGTAAAAATAAATATTATAAAAATATAGATTAGACTTATTTTTTCCTATAATCTATATTATGAATATTATGGTATGAAAGAAAGTAATTAAAGTCCTACGTAACATTGATAAAATTGTTCACTTTTAAAAGTGAAACGAAACGTTGTTATATCTGTTTTATGGGTTCTCAAATAGACGTGGCATAAGTCTAATTCGGATATATTGTCAGAACGTCCGATGCTCTGCTCTCTCTCTGGACACTTACATCTGGTCTCCCTGCGGCGCGGGGTGCGAGACCTCGATGAAGGCGCCGCCGCCGACGTCCACGGTGAGGCGGTCCGTGCTGTGCTCCGGCGCCTCCCACTTGCCGGGGACGCTCCTGAGTCGCTCGAGACCTACAACCGTTACAATATCCATCATTAGTAAATCATTATTTGATAATTAGGTATTGACGTGCATTTCAAAAAAACTTCAATCAAGGGTTCACCTATGTTAAAACTTCAATCAAGGGTTACCTATGTTCTACACTTTAGTCTTCCCTATAAAAATTTTAATTACAACTCTGGGTAGCGAAGAAATCAAATAATTTATTACGCTAAGTAAGGACTGTGTTCACGTACAATAAACATCAAATTCCATAACACAGCAACACACCCTTTTTCGTCCCAATACTGCGCTCGTATCTCAACTACTTACCCCCCATAAAATACTATGATGAGGCTAGTTGACGTCATAGCTGAAATGACGAGATAAGTAGGTGTTACTCAATAATATCGAGTAAACTTTTAATGCCATTTTACTGTCGTCCTAGCGCCATCTTGTCTTGTATAGTTGTGATCACCAGACAAGTGACCACGACTACAAATAAAACTCCATTTATGAATAAGCAAGCATCATTATGCTTGCTAAATAGTCATAATAAATAATAATATACTTAGTTGCTTGGTAAGGCTCTAAACATTGAAAACAACATATTATGAGAAACGAATCAATCCTAATTATTCACAGGAATGTGGTTTTCTATAGGTATTGCTCGGGCGTTAATGTGTGAAATTGGAATTGAAATTTCACTGCTACGTTTAATGAGCGTAACTCAGTTTTACAATAAAACAAGTATTTTACTATTGACCTAAAAAGTTACACTTATCGGTTACATCACTTGCATCATAGTGTCTCTAGGCAGTTACTGGCGCCAGTGACTCGACCGCAGAGAAAATAGATCGGCAGGCTGATTATGTATCTCGCAACAGCAACTCGACAGGCGTAAATTGTGGAATATAGTTGTCAAACATTATTTTTGTATTACATAAAACCACAAGCGACGCGATCGTCAACAATCGATAGACTCGCCCTCTCCCGAACAATCGGTGAACTAAAAGTGCATAAATTCTCCATAGATCTACAAAAATCGGTATTACGTATGAGTGTGACAGCAGCATGAGAGCAAATAATTAGGAGTTGAGAAATGTCAAACGGCAACAAGCCTTAGAGGTTGTTGCTAAAGTTATAATCATTATTATACTATAAACAAACAGTTAAAAAAGTGTTCAAATGTAATATTATTTCATAATATAGATTTCGTCTATAATTTGAATTAGATATTTAAGACAGAATTAGAACGTTCGATGATAGTTTGTTTTATATTAGGTAGGATATTTCTTATTAGTATATAATTATCTCGATTTTATAGACTATTATTTCGATATGTCTCGTGCTTTTCTCATTGAAAGGGCAATAGAAACACAAAATAGACTAGACGAGAACATGCGCGTGAGACTTTTACGACGAAGATTAAGGACTGAGGCAAGACCTATGGAGCTTCCTGACTTTACTGCTCATTATAGGTTAACAAAAGAGTTGTTCAGTGAATTATGCACTGAACTTGAACCACTTTTGCCTCGAACTAGAAGGAAAACAAAAGTCTCCATAGAATGTAAAGTAAGTACCCAATAAAATTATCATATTCCTTAGTACTTTCTTTCACATTGTGCCTAGTCCTTGACATAAATTACTTATTAATTGCAGGTGTTAACAGTGCTGTCATTCTATGCAAGTGGCTCATATCAAAAACCTGTAGGTATGAGCTATCTGCATGGACTGAGTCAGGCCAGTGTCTCTAAGGCCGTAGCAGAAGTGACCATGGTATTAAACCACCCTACTATTTTAAGAAAGTATATAAAATTTCCTCAAACCAGACAAGAAAGGCAAACAATCGTGAATGGGTGAGTAATGGTTTGTAATTATGTATACACATTATTGAGTATTATATGAGAATTGCAAAACACATAGATTTTTGTTATCGGCAGGTTTTCAAACAAATTTGGCTTTCCTGGTGTTTTAGGGTGTATTGATGGCACACATGTTGCCCTAGTAAGGCCAACTGAACATGAAGAGAGATTTTTTAATAGGAAGCACTACCATTCCAGGAATGTTCAAATTGTAAGTTGGTAGGCTGATTATTTACTTTCTTGAGTCAGTATTTTTCCCAATAGGTCCTAATTATTCAATTATTTTTATTAACATATGATTAACATTAGTAACAAAACTAATTTTATGTTTTACTTTTTTACAGATTTGTGATAGTGATCTCAATATATTAAATATTGATGCATCTTTTGGTGGTGCTAGCCATGATGCATATATTTGGAGAAATTTAGAAATACAAAATCATTTGCAGCAGCTCCACCAAAATGGTGAAAGCACCTGGTTTCTTGGTATGTAATTTTGATATGTCTACATTTACACAGGTTATTGAATTTCCAGAAATATAGTTTGTACTAATATTAAAATAAAACAAATTGAAATACACAAAATATATTATAAATTAAATTTAAAATGTCCTGAATTATTACTGTATTTCATAAAATATAATTATTTTCTTTTAAGGTGACTCTGGATACCCCCTAAGACCATGGCTTCTAACACCAATTGTTAACGCACAAACTGGAAGTGAAGATGAGCACAAACATGCATTGCAGAACAAGAAACACTGTTGAAAGGTGTATTGGAGTATTGAAAGCCCGCTGGCGGTGTCTGTTGGCACATAGAGTGCTACATTACAACCACCATGTTGTGGCTAAGATTGTTAATGCATGTGCTGTATTGCACAACATCACTAACAGACACAGACTTCCTGTACCTGAATTACCCCTCAGTGATATTCAGAGGGAAGCGGACTTCCTGGTGCCTCATCAGTCATACATTGAGGATGGTCAACAGCTTGAAAGTGGCAGGCAACAGCGACAACTTATTGTGCAGAGATTATGGCGTAATAGATAAGATGATTACAAAATGTAGTGGTTTCGGCTTGGTTTTTTTAAATTATTTTTCCTTTGTAAGAATATATTGATGTATCTATGGATACAAGTTTGTTGCCATTTCACATAATAACCACAAAGCCAATTTAGTATAGTATATATTGATAAAAATTATATGACTTAAAGATAAATTATAAAGTGTACCTATAAAGTTGTAACCTAGCATAGAGACAACTTACTCCCAGGGTGTGCAATAATTAATGAAATCATTAAGCTTACAATAACTTGTAGTGCACAATTTTCTTTTCAAAATTTCTATCTACTTTTTAAATTTATCTATAAAGAGATTTTGAATGTTTTCTAGGATTCTATTGTATAGGCATATACATTATACCTTTAAAAGATTTACTTACTTTGCTTAAGTCTAATAACTGTATATCTAATCTGTGCTTATTTCTAGTGTTTTACAATGGTTGTCGCTTTTCTTTTTGAAATAACTTATATTCATTTTTAAATTGTCTAAGATGTATTAAGAAGCGACGGTCAGAATACTTATTTCCTTAAACTTTTTACACTCTGGAATTCTCTATTAGTATACACTCTGGAATAACACATATTATATATACTACTTTTTACAGCTGCAAAGTGTAAAGAAAATATAGCGTTTATCTAGTTTTATGCAAAAATCAGTTTTTAGTATTACCTTTGTTAACATGTATTATCTATTTTAAATAAAAAAGAAAAAGGGAAAACAGAATTTATTATCAACTATTTCTAATACCTACACTTAGCACAATTATTAATTTTAATTACAAGCGTAGGTTGGGTTGTTTGTTACTAAAGTAAATTAATATATTTACTATAATAAATTAATATATAAACAAACAACCCTTAAAATACATAAATGGGCATACCTAACAACTATCAGTAGGTACTTGGACTTAACTACTCAGATTTACATGGCAAAATAGTAAAATGCTATCTATAATATAACGGGTGTAAAAAGCACAGCCACTATAACTATGGTATTTGATTATACCACCTTTTCTCGTGCTAGAAATGTATTTTGCGACAGAAAAATAAGAAATGGTAAAAAGTAAAAAAAAAATTTTTAGTTATTGACAAAAAATAATATTTAAAAATACATTTCCAAAATGAGAAAAGGCTGTATAATCGTATCTCAAAGTTATAGTGATTGTTCTCTTAACACTCTGTATATAAATAAAATACAAACAGCATTCACAATTAATATTGATCACATAATTGTATCTATCTTACCTAACATTATTGTTTACATAAAACATGCCAATATAATGAAGGTAAGTTAGAAGAAACTGTAAGTTAAATATGTCATTTTTTCAAAGTTTCTATCAACTTAGCCATGAGTTCATAATGCATCTTGGTACATTCTGAATTTGAGCGAGCAATCTCTGAATTTATCCGAGCAGTCTCGGAATTCATTCGGACACCCTCCGCTATTATCATTGCAGCATTGGCCAATTTTTCCTCTGCTGCTATACGTCTCGTTTCTAGTTCCACGACCCAAGCGGGATCCACTTTGGTCCGATCTGTAACATACATTATAACTATAATTACAACCATATACCACATATATAACATGGTGATTTTTAGATCTGGGGGCATGGTAGTACCCCCGCCAAGTTGAGCACGGTAGTACAATCTTTTCTCGAAGCACTTCAGGCCATTTTCGACCCCTTCTAACTTCGTTGTGCATAAAACTATAAGTTAAGACCACTATAAGATGTTGGACCAACCAACTTACCCCAACTTGGTATCACATGGATGTCATAAATTTTGACGGCAAAAGAACTTTTTACAAGTTTTGTTTTTGATGGGATATGAATTTACCTAATAGTAATTATAGAACATTGTTATTCTATTTTTATACATAGATAGTACATAGTAGTAGAGTACATAGATACCTAAATAACAAAATATTAAACAATTATAGCGTTTATCAATCAGTCAGTCATTTTGCACTAATATTTATAATTAAAAAGATGTTAAACTTACTTGACTTATTGGAGCTTCTATTAGACTTTGGATCGTGGAAGAGAGAACGCTTCGGAGGCTGTGAGGTACTGGCAGTTGCTATATCTAAAATGAATTATATTAGTTATCAATAAGTTTTAATTTCTAATTGTATATTTTGTTCCTTATGTAGCAAGTAGTACTATACCAGTTAGCTCTTCACATCCCACTGTTTTGTTAGTATCCGGCGTGTTGCATGTTGTATCTGTAAAAATTGCAATAATTATTGTATAAAAGTGATGTACACATTTTTCAATAATGTTTATAATTAGTTGCACAGTTTTACTTACATAATATTGTGTTTGTTTGCCCAGTTTTTGAAGGCGAACACAATTTTGCTTGTTCAGTATTTGCTGATTCTAAAAACAATATATATTTTTATTTATTATAATTAGATATATTATACATATATATAGGTACTTAATATATCTAAATATAATAAATAAATTTATTTATATATTTAAAGTATATTTGTATTATTAATGAGTTCATTATGTTATACCTGGCATGATATTTAATATAAGAATCTCCTCGGGCTGTTCCCTATCCTCTATTACAACCGGAGGTTCTTTTTGTGTTTCCTGCAAATAAACCAAGTTGATAATAATATATCATATAATTTGTTTGACAATAATAGTCACATTAATAATAATATAATACTGATTACTAACAAAAACAGGCACTTGGTGTTGAGTGTCTCCATACACGGCCGCATTCCCAATAAGACCCAAGACCTTCCTATCTGTTTCGGACAGATCTTCTTCTCTTGAAGGTCCAGCACCTGTGGCGAAAGCATCTCGCCGCCTCGCAGCAGCCCTTGATTTTGCTTTGTGCTTAATATCAGCCCAATACTGCATTTAAAGGATAAAAAAGTTGTAAGTAACAGGATTAAAACTACTCTATATTATTATAGTAGACAGAGTGCGCTGTAAAGAACTTTATGAAATAGATATCTTGATAGTAAATTCAATATCAAATATATATATAAAATAATAATATTTAATAAATGATACCTTACTTGAAATATATTGATATAAGTGTAACATGCATATAACAGTAATTAGTTCAATAAAAAAATTGTAAACATTCACTTGTTAGTCTCTTTCAATTAGTAACAACTAACAATAATGGTGTATTATAAAGAATATAGGTATTATATTATACTCACTCGTTTCCACCGTTGACCACTTTTATTGGCACCGGACCCATGAGAGTTAAGTTTTTGGGCAAGATTATTCCACTCTCTATCAATTGTCTCTTTTGATCTCGCTCCCAGACCAACACCTTTGACTAGTGAAGAATGACTAGCGAAGTGGTCCAACATCTCTTCTAGCTGTGAGTTAGACACTCTATGTTCCATTATATTCTAAAACAATTGTATTTATAATAAATTATACTAGAAGAAACAAAACAACCACAACCTAAACAAATCTTTTAATACTCACTTGTTGCCTTGTCGTAGACGAATAAGTATCGGAGAGCTTGTAATAGTGTGTTATTCCTTAACCACTTAATAAACTTTTTGTCACCACCGACCATTTTTTGTTAAGTTAAATTATTGTTCATATTATGAAGATACGAAGTAGAAGCCACTTGAAAATTCGGCGTCAAAATTTGATGAACACATTTTGTTTTTCGAAATCGCTATAAGCAACAATATTACACAATTCTGGAGCTTTACGTGTAAAGCGTTTTTAAAAACTAAATCATAAATGTTTCGTAACAAGTAATTTTTGTAAACAAAACACTTGACATCTCCTGACATGTTTACTTTATTAGTTCCACATGGAGCTACAAGATTGCTAGTGGCGTTTTTTTTATCGCAAAAAATGCATTTGACAGTTGGCGAACAACAGCCTAGCATCAACCGTACATAATACGAATTTTTTCAGCGATTAGCGGTCGATTGCGCGATGACTACGCGACGGTTTTTATCTGCTAAAAATCTGCTAATGATACATAATCAGGGGGCCGGCATATTTTAATTATTCAACGGATCGACATGCACTGAGTCACCGCTCGTGCTACTATCAATAAGCGCATACCTCAACTAGTAATATTGGTAATATGTACGTACACTACACTGATGGTATAAGAGGCAACTACGAAATCACCTAAACAAACATAAAAATGTTATTGTAAACTTACAAACACGATAAATTTTTCTAATAACCACATTTCTATAATCTTTAACCCGATAATATGAATAATATATAAATCAAATCTAAATCACAAAATGTATGGCATTTGTCATTTAAGGTTCGCTAAATGACAAGAGAATTCGTATGTCACTTAGCGAAGCTTATGTCAAATCCCATCTTCATTTTTTTTCAAACTTCGTAGCGATGGCGACTTGAGTCAAGATCTTGGTTTATTATTACGAAATAATTCGTCGACACCTCTTTCAATAAATTCGGACTAGTACCTACCTAGTTTAGGCGTTACTGTGGAAATATACATAAACATACTTCCAAAATCATGTCCCTTCTTTTTGCCTTCGCGTAGTAGGGTAAACATTAAAACGCAAATAATGAACGCAACGTTAAGTACTTAAAATAACAAAAGATTAGAAAGGTTCAAAATATAAGCTTCCTTGTGAGTTTTCGAGAAACAAAATGGATTGTGTGTTTCATGTTGGAATTTCCAGCGGTGATTGAACTTCGAGACAATATAAACTCATACCCGTTTGGTTTTCACATCAACCCTTGCGGAAATAATTATGATATAGGTATTATATCTGTTTCTAGATTTAATTGCATAAAAATATAAAGTTAATGGTTTAGATAATTAACCTGAGAAAAGGTAGGTTTTTTTTTTGCTTCCAAATTGTATATTATTATATAAATGTTGTCCATTTCATCGTAATAGAATGTTATAATTAAAAACTCTTTAATTACAACTCATTGCTAAGTATCACCCAATTTGTTGTGGCTATAAAAGGAAAACGAGGAAGTGCTAAATATGATTTAATTAAGGAATATTAATCAATATTACTAAATAAGGTAGTAATGATTTATTAGCTGACCCGTCCCCAATTGATTAGTCACCTAATATATCCTATACTTGTTTAAATGTAATAAAATGGTTCGTTTTCTTTAGTTACATTTGAAAATTCATAAGATCCATCCATGCAAATAAATCTGATAATCCATTATCCATCCATCCTATCTATAAATTTTTATGACTGAAAATATGACATAGTGATAGACTTATAGATATTTGTTCCTAAAGGTCACATCAGACTGTGCAATGAAGTAAACGATTTCTTTACAGTTTCAATTCATTCCTGGATCTCATGGCTAGTAAACTTGCAGATTGTTGAACAGAATGTCATATTTAACAGTCAGTCATTTTGTCTAATCCTAATTTCACTTGCTTCATAAAATCGACACAAATTTGGCGCTAGTGTTGTGTTCAAGCTAATCTTGAATTAGCTGTTAAATTCAAATTCCGATCGATTGGAATTCATTTTACGAGCAAAGGTCAGGCTGACTAAGGCTGTAAAACTTTGAAAATATGACGACCTCTGTAGCGCAGCGGTTGAGCTCCACTAAAGAAACCCTGCGGTAATGGTACTTAATCTTTTAATTCAAATATCTAGTATTGGATGTCACTATATTGCTACAGATTACTAGATCTTGATGATATTGCCTGGGGCGGAGTTTGAAATATCAAATGGATGGCTGTCAATACGAAGTGTAAGTAAACAAAGCCATAATTTAAAAAAAAGGTTTACTAGATTTAATTAAATGTATTCGTTTGTTTTGTTTCATTTGATTATATAAATCTATAGTGTCGACAAAGTTGGTTACCTTTTTTCCCGTCTAAAATAATTAAATCTATACCTTTTTCTATTAGATAATATTTAGTACACACGGATCTTTTCAAGTGTAGTTTCACGAAAAGTAAGTTACAAAATAAACAAATTTAATGGAATAAAGTATTTCATGCATGCATTGCAAATTAACTATTTATGACTGCATTGGATACGTAAAGTTAAAAGAACCAGTTGGTCTGCCGAAAGTTCCTATTATGGCCACGGCGCGCGCTGTGAGCGTTTCATAGTTCCCCAACCACTCACTTCGCAGATCGCACCCAGCGCATGCCCTATGACTTTGAACTACCTTCAGTGACGTAGACGCCCCACGGCCAGTTGGAGCTGTTGAGGCGCACGGCTATGTCCTGTAGCAGCGGGTCCGCCGGCTTGTACGGCTTCACTTCGAAGTCCCACCCGCCCTTTTCATTTCTCACCGCCTTCTCGCAGAATTGGTACACGAATCTGCAAATTAAAATCAAAAAATGTAATATAATCCCCGTCATTGTCAAGAAGTAAGCGATGATGATGAATACCTAAGAACACTCTCGATCACGTCAGCAACAAAAAAAAAACGATATCAAAATCAGTTCAGCGGGCTTACTCTCGACACAATCGAGAACCGAATCCGTTCGATATCAGTGTCGGGAGTAAGCCCGCTGACGTTTCGGAGCTAGCCACAGACTGACACGTTAAACTTATATCACCCCTATATTTTCATCATCACCTAATCTATATCTTCTATCTTCTCGCTTCTTCTCTTATACTTATATAAAAATGAAACGCTGTTAGTCTCGCTAAAACTCGAGATCGGCTATTTTTAGTCTTGAAATATTCGTGGATGTCCAGGGAAAGTTTAAACGGTTTGTATGCTCAACAAAGTGGGCCACGGGTCATCTAGTAATGTTGAAAAATAAACATTGAAAACCAGTGTCGAAGGCTGGTTCTCTTTCATAGGAAAGCGCTTGCATATTAATAGTCTAAAAAAGGTAAGAGTATGTCATCGACCAACAGTTCACTAGATAATGTGCCCCATAAAAAAAAATTACAATACGTAGTGTAGTTTCCGAGATATACTTACTTGTTTCAAATTGTCGACGAGATGACGTCATCTTACAACACTGAAATTTGAAATGTCTGTAAACTCATAAATACTAGTTTTTTTTCGATTAAATAAATCTAGTTTATTTGTATAAATACAATAAAAATATGAGTTAAAAAATTGTAACTACTTAGGCGTCGTGTAGTTTCCCAAAAATATAATTTCAATTTCTTCATCCGATGACGTCAGTTTTCGACGTCTGCAAATTTTCAAGAAATTCAAATGTCTGTAAATTTGGGTATTTTTCAATGAAACAAAAACTGGTGTATTTGAACAGATACAAGCTCTACTGTGACAACAGTTTTAATCAATTTTGTATACCCACCTAGTAACATTCTCTATTGTGTCCCTTAAAATAAAAAAAAAATCTAGATTTAAACGCACATTGCTGATATTCGCGGAGGATTTCGATTCAGATTTCTTGTGCTGACACCATATCTGTATATTGTTGATCGTAGGGGAGGGTAGCCGATAGGAATGGTTATGAACCCCAACGTCACTGTATTATACAATTATTATTATACACGTCACGAGCTTTTGTAAGTATTCATTTGAATTCGTTTGAGGCAGAGTAGTTTATTTTTACAAACTATGTTAGGTACTTGTAGGTTTGGAAATACTGTATGCAAACAAACCACACGATTTGTTATTTGTTTAAATGCTGACGTCTACAGGATAAAGGTAACCTACCTTTATCCTGTGTGTGACGTCAACAACGCCTCCTTAGTCCTTTGGTTAAGAGTTAAGACATAGTCTCTTGAGTCGGAGGTCGAGGGTTCGAATCCCACGTTGGAACAACTAAAAATGTTGTTTTCAAGTTTAGTTAAGACAATGCAGGCTGATTACTTGATTGTCTGACAAGAAAGATAATAATCCAAGCGCGTCGGATAGGCATTAAGAGGTCGGTCCTACACCCGTTCTCCATAATTCTGGGGTAACTGTGGCACTGGGTTATGAGGGCCAAAGGCAAAGCAAGTGTCTATAATTGCGCACACACTCGGGCACTATAAAATCCTGCGTAACTCTTGTTTCAACAAAACTGGCCACCGACACCGATATCGCTATGGGAACTTACTATTATTATTGGTATGAGTAGCTATAGGTACAAGGATTAGTCAACTTGGAAAATATAATATGAAGCTATATTACATCACAGTAGACGCTTCACATTGAATGAATAACCAAAAATGGAATCATATTACAATTTCATCACTTCTGTAATTTTTATGACACATTACTTAGGCCCATTAGTGCCATTTTAAATAATAAATAATACTGGTGATTACCTATATACACGTGTACTTTCATTTACTTAACTAGTTGTAGATTAATCAGAAAAATAGATAATTCACCTATTGGATGACAGTTAATTTTGTTTAGTGTTGCTACAACACAGTGAACTCTAAAAAAGGTATAATATGAATCCTTAAAATATAACTTGTTTATTTTACAAGTTGTTTATGCCTACTTAGTTCTTTGGGATTATTCAATAAGTTATAAGACCAGTATTGCGACAAAAGGTTTCAAAGTAGATTCTCCTATTTTGAGCTGTTCCAGCCGATAATATCCCCCCTCCCATCATCCCCTTAATAATACAAAAAAACCCAGTTACCGGAAAATCCATAATAAACATATTTATATCCTAAATTAGATGCCGGGAAAATGACGTGTCGAAAATACCGGTGTGTTGGCACTGCGGCGTGAAAGCGGTGTACCGAGCGAGAGCGGGCTAAACTGTTGTGCTAGGTCTAATGGTTTATTGTATTTACGAGTAAGGAAAACTCTTCAAAAAATTGTCACTGTACCTAACAATACTGACGATGTAATGTACAATTTTTTACCCGATTAGATGTTCTTTGGTATATTAAATAAATTCCCGAATCCAACTCAGAATAAAGTCTAGAACCAATAATTTCATAAGAAAATTTTATTTGTACAAGATAATTTTTATTTTTTATCTTGAAGTACTTAGTAAATATATTGTATTACACCACACATACAAAATATCTCTCGCATTCGTAAACTTTCATATGCCACAATATCCATGTTAATATCGAACTAAGGATGGTTTATTAATCTGTGTTTCTTTATATATACACACGACCTTTGCAGTACCTAGCTTACTGAACCCAAGACATTCGTCGTAGGGCTAGGGTCCACACTATCACACACACACACACACACAAACAAAATATCTCTCGCATTCGTAAACTTTCATATGCCACAATATCAATGTTAATATCGAACTAATTATGGATGGTTTATTAATCGGTGTTTCTCTACTTGTACACACGACCTTAGCAGTACCTAGCTTACTGAACCCAAGACATTCGTCGTAGGGCTAAGGTCCACACTATCACACACACACACAAACAAAATATCTCTCGCATTCGTAAACTTTCATATGCCACAATATCAATGTTAATATCGAACTAATTATGGATGGTTTATTAATCGGTGTTTCTCTACTTGTACACACGACCTTAGCAGTACCTAGCTTACTGAACCCAAGACATTCGTCGTAGAACTAGGGTCCACACTATCACACATACACACACTCACGCACACACACACACACACTTACACAATATCTTTGAAATTTGAATGTCACGGTAGAATGTCTCCAATATTATAATATTAGTGTATCTAACTGGATTTTGTTTTTGTGACTTTATTGAATAAGGTTTTGAATGTAATCCTCAATGTACCTACTTGTTATTACTATTTTTTTCTTTCCTCTTAGTGCCAATGTATTTCTAGATATGAAAGAGACTGGCCTCCACGACACAGGGAATCCTAGTGTGGAGACCAGTGATAGAATTAAGATTGTATGCATGTGCTTCTGTTCAATAAAAAATTTTATTTCAATAAAAAAAAAAAAATCAATTTATAAAATACAGTAAGGTCGTATATCTATTTAATTGATGCTTATTCCAATAACCTGAAGCTGCCTTGCCCTGCTGACCCCTCTTTAGCATCGAAACACCTCGCCTTAACTAAACACAGTAAATATATTTATGTGCACTTTTTCAAATCCAGGTTTCAAATTAAGAACGCGCCGATAAGTGTCGATAAGTGTCGATAAAGTATGTACAGCTGTAACTTCTATTGACTCGCACGCGTCAAGTCAAATCGATTGTCGGATAGCACGATTTTGAAAATTGAGAGTTTTGTACACATATGTAACATAATGTTTCATTTTACTATACTGCATAAAAATTACAAATCATAAAAGTAAGCCGAACACTACAGGTAATAAACAAAAATACGTAAAAATATTGCCTTGTTAGATTTAATACCTAGAGCTTGATCATCGTCATTTCAGTCATGACGTCCACTACTGGAGATAAGCCTCCCTCAAAGTATTTCACTATAGTCGGAATTTTAATTCGATTCCAGATTTGACACATTCAGTGTTGCAACGTTATGACAAGTACTAAATAGTGACGTGCGAAATTATTCGATACGGAAATGGAATATTTCGGGATCGATTCCTCTCGTTTATAGTAGTATATCTAAAAAAAGAGAAAACAAATATATGTATTTTGGTAATATTTTATTTTATAAATTGTCGCCGTCATCGCTATCGCTGTCAATTTCTGTAACATGTTCTGTCTGTTATAAACTAGCTGACCCGTGCCCACTTCGTTGAGCATAAAAATAGTTTATGACTTAAAACAAACTAACGTTCGCGTTCTTTAGCTATAAATAGTTTAGGTACCTAACACGACTTTTTTTTATATATTTTATAGTCTAGCTGACCCGTGCCCACTTCGTTGAGCATGGAAACCGTGTAAACCTTCGCGGGACGAACGAATATTTCAAGACAAAAAATAGCCGAGTCAGCTGATCTCGAGTTTTAGCGAGACTAATGAACAGCAACATTGATTTTTATATAGCCTATGTTACTCAGTGATAATGTAGCTTTCTAATGAAAAAAGAATTTGATTAAAATCGGTCCAGTACTTTTTGAGTTAAGTCGTTACATACAAAAATACAAATCATTCCTCTTTATTATATTATTAATGTAGATGTATAGATTACACCTACTAACATAAGCTAAGCCGGTGAATGCTCCGGTCAAAAACAGTCGGTCCAGTCGATTTGGAGATCGTTAGTTTGATGACGATGATGATAATGAAAAGTAGCCTATGTTAATCCTCATAACTTAAGCTATCTACCAGTGAAAGTCTCGTCAATATCCCTCCAGCCGTTTCAGAGATTAGCCGGAACAAACAGACATGCGGACAGACAGACAGACATTTTTTTTTAAAATTGCAATGTCGTTTTCAGTATCCTTCATATGCATTTAGTAAAACATTGCTAATTGAAAGTTACAAACAGACACTTCAATATAATTAAGGGCCGATTTTTCAATCGTCAGATAACTTTTATCTGTTGAATAAACATGTGACTTTGACATTTGTTCCATACAAAATCTGTCAAACTCACATATTTATTCCTTATATAAAAGTTATCTGACGATTGAAAAATCGGCCCTTATTTGTATAGATGTGTCTGATGTTGTCAAGTAACATATTATCTAACCTACTAATTTTTTGCTCTTCTTTGACCACATGGGATACGCATTTAGACCATTACAATAAAGCAGTGATTATCAATTAATAAATAATTATTATGAATAATAATATATTTAAATAAAAATCAATAATTTAGTATTTAATTGGCACACCATTATTATGATTATTAACATAAATCGCGATTGCTTATCGATTTTTGTGTTCATCACTACACTAATAAATGTGGTATCATTATTTTACAAAATGACAGTAGCTAATGTCAAATGTGGAATCTAATTAAAATTCCGAGTATAGGGCTTTACTAAAACGCTTGGTAGGCGGAGAGCAGTTTTTGGATGAAATGTCCGCGGAAACGCTACTGCCCATCGGATATATTATATTGAACTAGCTGACACGTGCCCACTTCGTTGAGCATATAAACCTTCCCTGGACTTCCACGAATATTTCAAGACTAAAAAAAGTCGAATCGGTTCAGCCGTTCTCGAGTTTTAGCGAGACTAACGAACAGCGATTAATTTTTATATATAAGATTCCCTCTGTCGCCTTTAACTATACGTACTAGAAAGACGGTTGATTGGAAGGAGTATTCTTGCTCCGGCACCCCACCTATAAAATACAACTTGAAACCTGGAAGCACGAACTTTACAATGTTATCTAACGCTGATATTTAGTTAAGTGTGAAATAAATTGTGACAAGGCTAGACTGCCACTTAAAAGTTAATAAGTGATAAGTGACGTAATAGACGTTGCGGTCAGAAGTCAATTACATCAAGTCGGAGGAAATTAGATCGAGAAATGTCATATTGAGACACATTCCGCAGCACCTATAGTGCCTGCTGTTAGAGATATCTAAGATTATTTCTATAAATCTTAGTTACCTTCATATTTACTCTGTGATATTAATGTCCATTTCCAAATAGGGGTAAGCAGATGATCAGACCGAGCACGTGGTACTGACGGTGTCGCCGGCGCTGTGGCAGTGTCTCACTAAGGCGGGCTATATCTACCTAGATATGCAGAAAATCCGCGTCGCCGACCAGTCCCCCCTAATACAGTGCTCGCGCTGTCTAGGGTACGGACATGGAAGGCGACATTGTAATAACAAAGAGAGTGTAGAAAGATGTAGCCACTGCTCCGGTGAACACCACCAGTCCCAGTGCGATAGTCTGAAGGCGGGGGAAAAGGCGTGTTGTATAAATTGTAAAAAAGAAGGAGCAAATAAAATGGATCACAACGCCTTCAGCGCGGAATGTCCTGTTAGGCGTAAGTGGGACGCCATTGCACGTGCAACGGTGGCTTACACCAGTACCGATCCACAATAATATGCACTCCAACATATATAAGTATAGTATAATAAATAGATAATAAAAATATATATAGTAGTAAATAAATATTAAAATGTAATAAGCATTGGTATTCCAAAACTGTGTTTTGCGAATTCCAATGCAAAACTAGAAAATAATATAAATGTGTTAAAAAAAAAAAAAAAAAAAAAAAAAAAAAATTGGGGTAAGCAGAGGCCACCGAACCCCATAGGTGGAACAGAGATGACCGAACCCCATATGGGGAAGCAGAGGCCACCGAACCCCATAGGATGGACAGAGGCCACCGAGCCCCATAGGGGCGACAGAGGCCACCGAATCACTTAATAGAGACAGAGACCACCGAATCCCATAGTGAAGAGAAAGGCCACCGAACCCCGTAACGGCGACAGAGGCCACCGAACCTCACAATAGAGACAGAGATCACCGAACCCCGTAGTGGAGACAAAGGCCAACGAACAATATAGATGTATCTATACGAAGGCAGCAAAACAAATCTGTAGGCCACTTCTTGCTATTTTTGCTGTTAGCAGATTTGGGAAGAGGCAGTTCCACACTGAAAATTTCATTTTATACAACAGGGCTCACTGATCTAACTTATCGCGTCCATGCATCATATTATTCACCTTATTTAAGCTAATCGAAGTTATGAAAACTGAGTCGAAATACACTAAGTATCTAAGATGTAAAATACAACAGAAGTGTTTTTAACAGAAAATTGCTGATTGCGTTATATTGTATCGGTAAATCCGTTAGTGACTAGGCTAACCGCAGCGACGGCAGATAAGCTGAAATCCTAACCATTTTAGGTAGGGAAACCGACAGTCATTGGACACCGGATAGTTATTGGACAGTCGATTTTGAATCTCAAAAAATAAGAAAACAACAAATAAACAGGTACATCAATAATTATTGACAAAAACTCCTATTTTAGTCAACTTTGTTTTAGTTCATAGCTTTTCTTATTAGAGGGCTTATCTTTTTTTAATAGATGTATTAACAAAACGGAAAAAAAATATTTTGCAGCGACTGTCACGGTAACGGACAATCGTCGTAAAATATTATTTTTTTCATAAGGTCTGGTCAACTGTTTATTTGCGGTAAGCTATTATGCTATTTACATTACTAACTTATAAATGTTACATTTTAAGGCTATTTCAATCTGTCCAATGATTGTATGACACAATAAAAAAAACAATTATTGGACAGTGTCCAATCACTATATTTTTCAAAAATATTAATTCAAACTATTTTGGACGCTGCCGAATAACTGTCATATACTGTGTCCAATAATTGTTTGCTTGAAGGTTGGAGTCTCAAAACAAAATGCCTAAAGGAAAAAAGAATAATTATAATGACCAAAAAATTATATTGAAATGAAACGGAAAACCCGAAGATAAGAGAAATTGCTAGACGATATGATATTCGTCCTTGCATTTTAAATTAAAATATCCTGAACATAGGACTTCCTTCGACCACGACTTGGTCGTTGATTCAAGATGCCATCGCTGTTATCATTTTCGAAGTTCGAAAACAAAATGTATGGGATTTGACATAAGCTTCGCTAAGTGACATACAATTCGCTTCTCATTCAGCAAACCTTAGGTCAAATCCCATATATTTTTATTTTCGAACGTCGTAAGTGATAATAGTGATGGCATCTGGAATAAGGGCCCAAACACACAGACAGGGAAAACAAAATTTATGGAAATTGACTTCGAATTTGAATTCTCCTGTCATTTAGCGAAGCTTATGTCAAATCCCATACATTTTGTTTTCAAACTTCATAAGCGATAAATTTCGATAGCATATTGAATTGAAGTTTTATTATTCTTATAACTATTATTTCCCTATATTAACCGACTGTACAATAACTGTAATTAAATGTCCAATAACTATAAATTTTGTCCAATAATTATGTTTTTTGTTCATATTTTTTGCAATTATTTACAAGATATAAGATTTTTGAATCATTCTTATGATAGCTTATTTTATCTACTTTCAAAATATCTCTATAATATCTAAGTTTCTATAGATTAGCCAAAGAGAAAACATTATTTTACGAGTTTATTAGCTTAACTGTCCAATGACTGGACGGTTTACCCTATGTATAATACATAACCAAATACGTATATAATTTATAAACATGCATAATATACAAATACACACGGAATGTCTCTATTCAAACCACTCATTCGTACATTTACCAACCACAAATTGTAAAAACCATAAAAGGAAAACATTAATGAAAATATCTTAGCTAAGTATTTATAGCTGAATATCTTTAGCGTAGGTACAAGCTGTTGAACTATTAAATTATATTTATTTTGCACAATATTGTAATCCACACGAGGGCCGGTCGCAAGCCAGATTTGCAATTTTCCTTATATCTATCCTACTATCCTACTAATATCTATTATAATCGCAAAAGTTTGTTAATGTACATGGAAGGATGTTTGTTGCTCATTTGACGTAAAATAAACTTAACAAAAAAAATTGTTTTCAAATCTAATTAGGACAATACAGGCTAGTTTTCTTGTCTGACAAGAAAGATGATCCTGGATTATGTCGCATTTGAATGCGCCTGATCTCCAACCAGTTGTCTCGGTGATAATAGAGATATCTCTCAGTCGGTTACGAAAGTAAAGTATTATATTTCTCTGGTCGCTCTTGTCGCATTTACAAACTTCTTTTGCTCACTGAAAATCAGCAATTGCAAAATATGTTTGTTTGCTTAATATGCTGGGGTACCAATTTGATTGAAATTTCATGTTTCATATTTTTTAACCCAAACAATTATGTTATTTTGTGTTTTTATATTTTACCAAATAAATTTTCTTTTCTTTCTTTCAAATAGCATCTCTATCTACCACACCGATTTAGTAGAACGTGGACGGTTTCAATGAAACCATCACTGAAACCGACCTCGTTTTCCTAAATCACATTTTTTACCAAATTAGTACCCCTGCATTATGCATGCAAATTATGTGTGCAACAAAATTGTTGCACACATAATTTGCACCGCTGATTTTCAGTGAGCACCGTAAGATTTGTTGTAAATGCGTCACATAATAATATTATGACATATGCAAAGAATTAACCTTCTATTTCTATCGCACATCCATAATATAATATACAAGTTCACTCAAACACCTAAAGAAACTACAAGGATCATTTTAAATCTTTATTTCAAGGTAAGTTATTTAAGTAAATAATATGTAATTTATGCAGGTTCTCTCATAAAGGACTTTGGAAATAGGACATCATACAACGTATATCCATTTTAATTGGAAGGTGAAATATACTTATATTTTTTTTACGTTTAGGTAAAATTTAAACGGGACGTACTCTAAATCTGACCAATGATTAACGCCATACGTTAGAGCGGTTAGACAATAATCTAAGTGACTACGTTCAAAAATTAAGGTCATGCGCTCGGCAACCTTGTCCTACGTAAAGTCGAGTGGTGTACGTATCACGGTAAGAATCCACATAAACATGTATTCGAGAAGCATCATAGAATAATAAGTTTTAGCTCATGGCCGGTTTTTACCCGTACTCGGTATCCATAACGTTAAATATGTCGCATTGTATTATATTTAAAGATAATAATCGTAAATATCAATGTAAAGTATTCATATTTATAATTATTGTTCTAAGAAGGACAATTAATATCAAAAGTAACTTAGCAACAGCTGCCACCCACTCTCGACTACAATCGACTGCAGTCGACAGCCACGATCAACGGCAGCCAATGCCGTCGCCTGCTGTTGTCGCGACGACTGAGATCAGTCGAGGGTTATAGTTGTGCTACGGATGGCGTAGTGCTCTCTAACTCAACGTCTCAAACTCAACCTCACTTGAGATGCTATTTGAAAGATAAAAAAACGCTACGTTTCACCTTTAAAAATGAAGAACTTTACTTATGTTACATCTCTTCTCTACATAATATATAAAAATGAGTTACGGAAGCAATACGGCTATTTTTAGTGTTGAAATATCCGTGGAAGTACCGGGAGGGTTTAAACGGTTTATCGCAAAACTGTTTCTATGCTCAACGAAGTGGGCACGGGTCAGCTAGTACTTTAGTAAAAATATAGATTTTACTTGTATCATTAGTAAAGTTGTTCACTTTTGAAAGAGAAACGAAACGTCGTTTTATTTGTCAAATAGTCAAGTGAGGTTGGGTTTGAGACTACATATTTTACTAATACGGGCCTTAAAGAGGCTTAAAGAGCGTTTACACTTTACACACGTCGCAACGGGCAAGTGTGTAAAAGAACTAGAAGCTCTGAGACAGTAAAAAAGTAAACCACTCACTTGTCTTTCAAATCCGAAGCCGGCGTCGACACCACCACGTCACCCAGCCTCACGTGTTTCGTGTAGTCCGTGTAGTGCGGGACGCCACCGCCCACGCCCACCAGGAACACGTATTCCACCTACAATACCAACAAATACCATTGACCTTTGCATTAAATGTTACGATACCGACCGTTGTATTATTGACACAAATATTTAACGGTTTGCATTCAAGGAAATCAAGTAAAATATATATTTTTTTAAAAACGACTGCACAAAAGCAGATGATGAGCAACGCACTAAAAAGACCTACTATCGAAATAAACTACTAAATCCTTAGTAAACCTCTATTTTTGTTTTATTTCTTTCTTTTGCAGTTGGGTTTTATTTAACAATAAGACTTTTTAGTGTTTCTCCTAGCACATTCCTATTCACTTTCGTAACGAACGTTCTTGAGACAAATTTTAGGGTAGCTTAATGGAGAATGTTACTAACTTACTAGATAGACAAAATTGATTAAAACTGTTGTCACAGTAGGGCTTGTGTCTGTACAAATACACTAGTTTTTATTTCATTGAAAATACCAAGTATAAATTCATTTACAGACATTTGAATTTTTTGACAATCGTTGACGTCATAGGATCGAATATTTGAAATTAAATATTTTGGAAACTACACTACGTATCGTTATAATTTTCTGACTCATATTTATTATTATATTTTTACCAAAACCTACACTGGATTTATTTCATGGAAAAAAAATAGTATTAATTGAAATTAGTATATCTCGGAAACTACACGACGCATTGTAATATTTTTTAATCAGACATATTATTTATTTTCAACAGAGTTTACGGAGAGCTTAAAATAAAAATTTGTGAACATTCTCCGTTTGGAAGATACGTATGAATAAAGTAACTTACAAACGAACATACAAACTATGAATATGCAACATATTAAGTAAAGATACGCGCGATAACCAATAATCTTTTTTGCGATTGGGTGAATCGTTCTCGTTCGATTAAAAATTAAAATTCCATGCATGAAATATTTGTTTGAAAGTTTAAAGTTGAAACATTGTAGTGTGATAAACATCTTCAAGATGTACAACCACGTATCTAAATATTTAAGAACTGACTTTTTAAACAAAACGCTGGATGGTACTAGTAGTCTGCCGCAAGACTATTTTATTATATTCGAACGATTGAAATCCACAATACGTACATGCTAACGAAATGTACCAAGCTTTCAGGATTGGCTGTAAATAGATTGATTCCAGACGAATGAGTTCAAGGCAGATTGAAGGTATTTTTAGTCGGTGCTTTACAAAGCCTAAGACTGAATTTTATATAGCATTTTATTGTATTTTAATCCACGCGGTCGAAGCCGCGGGCAAAAGACTAGCTTTTTATTTTATGAAATATGTTCCATCCATGCTCCATCATGTAGAAATTTAGTCGAAATTCCCAAAAACAGAAAAATAAGTGTTCAGTGACGTGTTCAAACACGTATTGCAATAAATATTTTAATCAGTTTAAGGGCCGATTTTTCAATCGTTAGATAACTTTTATCTGTTGAATAAACATGTGACATTGACATTTGTTCCATACAAAAGCTGCCAGTCAATATTTATTCCTTAGATAAAAGTTATCTGACGATTGAAAAATCAGCCCTAAGTATAATATAATTATTTTTATCAGTTTTTGTCTAGTTAGTACAATGAGTATGAATCGTCAAAGAAGTGACCTTTAGGCGGCATAATCAAAAACGATGACTAAATGTAGAAAAGTTGTAATTGTTTTTTTGGCCAGGCCTGATCTTTAGCCAAGCTGTAAGGACGAAGGTACTGACATGTAGCGCCTTATGTCTAATCATGTCACTTAGCGAACATTATGTCAACCGCATTTTTCACATACCTACTTCGTGATTTTTTCTTGACGATTCTTAAAGTTGCCGAATGCCAAATGCCAATGCCAAGGTCAGCGAATTGAAAGCTA
This sequence comes from Celastrina argiolus, assembly GCA_905187575.2. Lineage (NCBI taxonomy): Eukaryota > Metazoa > Arthropoda > Insecta > Lepidoptera > Lycaenidae > Celastrina > Celastrina argiolus. The sequence goes on from LR994581.1 coordinate 11,822,311, forward strand.
CGAGCTTTTAATCTAAGATTCGCTTATGACGAACAAATGGCATACGAAAATAGTATTTCGTATGTTATAATATATGTATATTCGTGTAGTACCTAGTATTTTTAAAATTTCTTTCTTTTTATCACAAATTGTAGTATGTAGTATGCCAAATTTTTTGTTACTGTTGTTATTTAAGATTTCCTATATTATATTGAATTACTGCGAGAAAGTCCAAATTGGAATAAGTAGCTTTTTTTATTGTTTTTTATTTAATGTGTTAACATAATTTATTAAAATAAATAGTTGGCATAATTAAAAATCATCTTAAGTAGGTGGGCTAGTGGTATAATAGGTGATTTTCTACCCCACGCAAAAGATATTTTTTCGATGACTAGAATTATTTTTCTACTTAATCATCGTTTGTGTCCGAAAGACTTCTGATTGTTTTTTGGGACCGTTATGTTCAACGTCATTCATCAGTTCATGTGATGTTTGAGTTTACCTTCTGGAATATTCCCAGCAGTCGAGTGGTGGTGTTCCCAGCAGCGGTCATGGCCTCCCTCGTGCGGCCCACGGACGGCAGCTTGGTGGTGACCACGCGATGAGCACCGATTGTGCCTAATGTATACACGTTGGACTCCCCTGTAACAAACGGGAAATTATCTACATACTTCTTTACTCTACTAAGGTTTGTGAACATGCGCCACATTTGTTTGTATGATGATTGCGAAATAGAATTTTTAAAAGGGTTTTCCATTTATGTATTTTGGTAATTATGTATTTTTAAAACATGGTAAAGTAAGGGCGCGCAGATAAAGAATCTTGGCTCTACATGAGACCTGTAGGCCTACTCCCGACACAATCGAGAACCGAATCAGTTCGATCTCAACGGTTGTTGGTATTTTATTTGGTGGATTACTTTGAAACTAAACAGGATAAAGAAAATCGCTAGATCGTAACATTTAGTACTCCCAACAAAATAAATCGACTGAGAATCAAAATAAACAAACGTCAATTTATTTGGCAGTAAGCGGCACGATGCAATCTGAATCAAAATCGAATCAGTTTGGAGAGTAAGGCCCCAGACCACTTTTTCATAGATTCTGATTAAGGTGTAGTGTAGAGCTTGTAGGTTTAAATCATGTAGTCTTTAGAGTTTGGCTTTATACGATATCTAGAAAAGGTAGTACAATCATATTATCTCAAGTTATCAAAAGTGATGTAGAGCCACCAAGAGTCACTCGAGTATTGATCCCTATTGACCTACTGAGAAGTTTGGAGATTGTGGATCAGAATTTTACATTGGGCATAGTAAGCGATACCCGAAATTAAGTGTTAAATTGGAAAACAAAAAATTTAATCTGCCGTCTTTCATGTGCTAAAACATTTACAGTCTGTGGTAATTTTACATACTAAACTTCGTTAATAGTCAGGGTTCCCCCATACATGGTTTTCACTTGATTATATATCTAATTAAAAAATATTCGGTTACTAATTAATATTTTGGAATCGCCAAATCGACATACTCTATCCTTGATATCTCTGTTAGCTACCACAGTCAAGAGTTCTGTCCAAGAAATTGTTGGGCGACTCGTGGAATTGAAGCTATTCAGAAAAAATCAGCTTGATACTAATTATTTTTACCCTTGGGATTTTACTACAACTTTCGAGTGTAGGACCGGGATAACGTACCACACAATTTATAGGACAATATGTCTGTTAAATTACATTAATATTAATTAAGTAGTAAAAAGAAAATCAGCTGGTTACTAATAATGTATGATGACCTCGTTATCCATACATGTTGGAGATGGGGGAACTCTTTGATCAAACCGTGGATTTTGTCGGACAAATATTTTTTTGGATCATTTAGATGACAATCTTGAGATTTAACTAAAAAATATTCGGTTACTAATAAATATTTTGGAATCGCCATACTCTATCCTTGATATCTGTGTTAGCTACCACAAATAAGTGTTCCGTCCAAGAAATTCTTGGGCGACTCATCAAAACGAAGCTACTCACGGAAAATTAGGTTGATACTAATCAAGTGAAAACCATGTATGGGGGAACCCTGACTATAAGACGTCCCGACTATCGACTTCGAATTTAAAATTTAGCAATCCCTAAATGTAATTTTCAAAGTGCAATATTAAAACATGGCTTGAGTCACCTGCTTATTATATAACATTTTGTGATGTAATGGCGTTGTCATGTCATAGGAAAATGACATGTCGCTCGCTTGTGACTGTGCAAATGCGTGCCCACTTTTTAATTCAATAATTTTACTATATATAGTCAGTACTATATACAGGCATAAGTAATAATTAATTGCAGATTGTTTTGTTATAACTTATAAGTCCTAAATAAATGATTCGTTTTACTGTCAAACATAATTAATTAATTTTAAGGATTAAAACAAGGTCTAAGGTCTCTAACAATTACATTCTAATTAAAACGTTAGAACAAGTTCTTTAATCAAAATAGGTAATAGGCGTATGAAATAATATAATAAACATAGGTTATTGCTGGCTCGAATAAAAAAGTTGGCCTGTGTCGAACTTTGAAATAAAACTAGAATGGGCCTAGGAAACTTAGTGAGTTTAGGAGTAATTGAGACTAAACTTGTAAAACGAGTTTAATTGGGAAACTTCGTGATGATTCTTTAGGAAAAAGAAAATATTAAATCAGTAGGCCAGGCAGTAGTACATACCAATGAAATTATAAACTAATTGAACTAAAATAAAATTATAACCTCTTGGTTTATTGAATATCATTGAGTAGGACCATTTAACAGCTTCGTATATTACATTTACCTTATCAAAATATGATATATACGAAAATCATGACAGCGTCAATACGATTCAAATTCGAAAACCTTACTTTTACGGAGCTTTAAAATATGGCTGCTTGGCCTACATACTATAGAGCTATGTATGTTAGCCATACACTTCGTAACTGTACATTGAACATACAATAATTGTTTAAGTTATTTAAGAGGATTCATAATTGCAATGTTAATTAAGCGTTTGCCTTGCAAGTAGAGCTTGGTATAAGTATAGCATCTCACTTAACGCCACTGGGATTAAATAATACGATCTTTCTATATTTTTAAAAGATCAAAATCAAAATATTTAATTTCCAAATGAAACTTAACAAGATATTTTCGGAAAGTCAACAAAAAGGCTACCACCGGTTCAGCCCTAGCTAAAGAAGTTTGTGAAGATTTATTTAAGCGACTTTTTTGTTGAATTATTATATACCTACTTTATATTCTCTAATATTATTACGGTAAGTTAATTAAATAAATCAAACCTAATTTAGGAATATTTACTCATCATATATAGCTACTAGAGGTAAACTACAGTGCAATGTAATGTAAATATTCCCTAGTTAGGTTAGATTTTCCTTTTTCTGTACTTATTTCCCTAGTTACTAATATTATACATGTGAGTTTGTGATTATGGATGCGAGGGCAGATTGATATAATCAGAAATAAGAGAGCTGTTAGACGGATAAAATATTAAATGAAATAAAGGTAATTTTAAGCATTTCATACATATTTTAATTTCCCATAAATTACAGTTCAGTTCATATAGTTTAAAAGAAATATGATCTTAGTTTAATTTAATGGCAAATGCTTCTAATGTATAATCAAATTTGCGCGGGAAATCCCTCTTAAATCGCTGATTTCTACATCTGTTGCAAACCTACTAAACGACATCTAATAACTCGATTTAAATGTACATAATTAATCAATATTATAGAAAATTTCAAGCAAAACAAGTTTGCTTTGCACTATCTCAGCCTTGATGGTCGTACTTTTTATTTTTCTTGAAGCGAGCCTTTTTCAAGTATCACTTTTGTCTCAACAGTGAGTCATTATACTACCAACATATTATATATATTGTTGCAATATATCATGCGGATCAGAGTAAAATAATACACGAAACAATATACACGTTGACAGTTGTCGGCGCGAAGGTTGTGTTTTTGTTTGTGGTGCGTCGAAAATGTTTTTTGTGATCTTGCTTGTAGTGTTATGCAATATATTGCATAGTGATTGTGATCCTATGAACGATAATAGAGTGAAAATCAAATTTCCAAGACCTATAGCGCACGCGTCATCTGTTATAATTAACGGGACCTTAAACATCAAAGCCTCCGAGTGAGTATAGTTATTTAAATACGATTATTTCGTTATTCGCAAAATAATAATTTTAGTAGTCTAATATTTAGTAGTAAATAATAGACAGTAGTCTTCACAACAATTGCAATTATAGTCATTCGACAAAACGATTACCTCAATAGGTACTATAAAATAAAAAATAAGATTTAACAGTTTTTTTGCTTTTCAAGAATCTCAATTCTTATATCATACCTAACAGGATAAATTATTTATCCTGTTAGGTAAAACATAATAAATTTAACTATACTATTCTTTTATTTTGTTATGTATATAGTATGTTATATATAAACCTTTTCCTATTTTAGACTTCGAGCAAAGATAACTGGAAGAAAACCGGAGAAAGATGATGCATGCATTTTATATATTAATCCTCCAAAAAATTTGATAAATGTTGCCAATAAAAGTATTACCTATGAATTCTTCCAGGGAAGTGAAGGTAAAGCAAGACTTTTGACCAAAAGTTAGTACTAATTGTTACTGTAAAATAACATTAAAATCAAAGTTTGTATAACATGTCACAGTCAAAACTCTTAACAGTTGAAAGTAGTTTTAACCTATACATAAAATTAAGTTCCAACAACGAATGCAACGTATACAATATGATAAGATATAACATAATATGTTTCATGACAATTAATATCATGGGAATTTTTAGGTTATAAATATAAATTAAAAAAGTTAAATTTTTTTTCAGACATAGTACCATTTACGTTCCGGATAACGGCAGTATCTAATCAGGACGAAAACACAGTTTCATTACATATAGAACTTGACGTCAACGAGGCTGGGGAGCTGGCTTTGGACAGTCCCTGCTATTTCAAATCGTTCTCGGATGTGGATAGAATACTGTTCGAGGGTTTCAAGCACATACGAAGTTTAACCTTCCTGTATAAAGATGAAGATGGAAGCGACGACTTTTCCTGATAGTCGGTTCATCATCATGTGAAGACGTGTTTCCTTTGCGCATGAAGTTTTGTGCACCTTGTGTTTTATATACAAGCAATCACATAAAATCATGGCAGCGATGATTTTGCCTGATGGTCTGTTAATTGTAAGTCAAGATGTGATTCCATTATGCAAGAAGTTTTGTGTAGTTTGTATTTTCTATGCGGGCAATCATATGAAATGACGTGTGTAGTTGTGCTCTGAGCAATGTGACGTTATGCCAGCAGGCAAGCGCTTGCTGGTTTAGATTGTAGAGGTGGATTATAAATCAATCAAGGACAATCTTGATCCCATTAAAAACATAAATGCCATCTGCATTTCATTTGAACATGTCTCTTTGTATGTGTAACAGAGAGACACTATCGAGCTTGATTGTTATCCGATAAGGCAGGGAGTTGGTACAATTAATCTTCCCTTCCGGAGAAAATTCTGTGCACTGAAAATAAAACTCTGGGCCAGTAAACTAGAGTTGAAAATCGAAGCCACGAGCGTCGAGTCAAATGTCAATCAATGTCAAATTTGACAACTCGACAACATATTTATTGTTTTCACAAAATCAAACTTATGTATCTTAACTACATAATATTCAAAAGGCTACAGTGACGACATAATATAATGCACAGCTAAGCCGACTCGTACATTTAGTACCTATATTGTTATGGCAAACCTGGAACGCCTAATTAGTTGATGATAAGCCAACACTAGCCGCAATAAAAGCAAGTATGTAGTGCACTTGTGTAAACTAGTTACAAATAAATGGGAGTGCATTACTATTTGATAAAGATTGTGATTCAATGTCACGTACGGTGGATAGTGTATGTATGATATTAACATGTTTTTTTTCGAACAAAAGCAGTGCAGAGAATGTTGTGGTATTACAATGCATTAAGGATTGGTGATAGACGAGATTAGGTAAATGTGCATATCAGACATTACACATTCTCTTATAATTACATACCACAAATAGGTAATATTAAGGCGCTTGACGAATTGAGAATGTTCAATGATTTTAAATTAGTTTTCTGTATTCTCCTTTTAAAAATAAAAACTACTCTTAATTTGTGAAAGACTTATTTCAAAACGTACATTTAATTTTAATAAACACAGCCCTCAGAAAGCGCGTTTAGGAAGCGTCACCACTTTTGACTTTAAAGAGTAGACTATATTGTCATTTGTCATAGAGTCACTACTCATATCTAGCTTAGCCATGTATACATAATATATCTTAGAAGAGCGCCCTGGGGTCGGAATATGCCCATAATAATTAATACAATCTGGCTAAAATACTCTACGGATATTTATAAAATCTCCTAATACTTTCTCTACTCCTTTACTTTACACAACTCACTTTCAAATATACTGGTAATAGGTACCGACTTCAAAAAGTTAAGTAGAGATATACCTACTTACCTATTTTAATTTAAGCTGATAAAAAAAGAGTTTTTCTATTTCGAAAATACCCAATATTTCATAGTTTTAGTGCATATTTAATGTTACTGCTTTTTCTTTGAAAGCGGGTTAAATTTATTTGTTAAATTTTGTTTACCACGATATTGCTGTTCTGCAGTACCTATTGGCCATTTCAAATCAAAATATTTTTTGTTTGGCTAAGAATTCTAATTTTATTTTAAAAACATGGAATTCTTTTTTCAAAATTAGACCTATTATTTATAATATAATATTGTCATGCTTAAAATTATAAAACTAGATCAGGTCAATTACAATAACTATTGTCAATTTAATTGTATGCCGTGTATAAAATGCAACACGGGCGATACAACCACATCTAAAAATAAAAATTAAACATGTTTTACAACGGTTTTCCGTACTGTACTCAATCCGCAAGACTAGGGGATTCCCCAAGGCCCTTACTTAAATCGTTGTAGAGACGTTAGTCTCTGCTTGGTTCCAGTTAGGTTAACGAGGTATTAGAATTAGCTTCGTGAATACAGTATGTATATACAATAAAAAATAGATAAAAAATCTAAAACCCGACTTCGCAAAAAATGGGTCTAAAAAGGCTGAAACAAGAAAATAATTCAATTTGAAATTCAGAAATGCAATAGGCTCCGATTTTAATAAATGAGGTATCAATCGATTGGTGATGATACCGCGAGTAACATATTATGATAAATAATTTTTTGAAAAGTTTTGGATTTTGAAAATTAAACCTCAACAACTATCTCAAAAACAAAAAATTATTATGATAATTGTTTCGTGTTTGGTATCAAAAGATAGGTCTTGGCAAGTACATAACGAATATGTGTTTAAATATTCTATTAATTATTATATCTTATCGTTAAATTCAAATTAAACGTTTATAATGAGGTCTTACAAGTACTATCTCGGTGTTGTTTAATTACTTTCTATGTAAGGCTCAATTTAATAAAAATATAACATATTTTGTTATATTTGATATAGAAACAGAAAAAAATAAAATAAAAAAAAGATTAAAATCTAGAACCCGACTTCGCAAAAAACGGGTCTAAAAAGGCTGAAACAAGAATATAATTCAATTTGAAATTCAGAAATGCATAGGTACAAAAATGGTCAAGGTAGAGCCGTGGTCGGACCCGCTAGTAAAATCTAAGCATCAGTTCACAGTTTGATGCGGTAGAAAAAAATCTCGAAAGAGCATATTTGTCTGCAGTTGCAAGCTTCGATGCCGATAGCGGGTGCGACCACGGCTCTACCTTGACCATTTTTGTACCTATGCATTTCTGTATCTCAAATTGAATTATTTTCTTGTTTCAGCCTTTTTAGACTCATTTTTGCGAAGTCGGGTTTTAGTTTTTTAATATTTTTTTTCTTTAAGCATCTTATTGGGTAGTTTAGTTCTGCATGATCACGATTTAACAAAGTTTTTGCCGAAACTATAAGAGTTGCGAGAACTAGGTAGGAAACTCTAACCTAGCAAACTATTTTCTTTGTATAGACACCCATAATAATTAGTGATTAGTCAATGAAAACAATTACAAATTTTAAATCAAGTTTTACACTAAGTATTTTTGCTTGTCGTAGATAATAAATAGATGTAAACTGTAAAACTCGTATTGCGTTATATTATAGGTACGTTGTACATGGCGTAAGAGCCGAATGTAGTCTGAAATCTCGAGCCCGGCGTCCGCGTCACGCCGCGAGAGGCGTCGGTCTCGCGGACGCCGTCTATTAGAGCTCTACCTAATATACTTATCAACATAGGTGTACTATTCTCTCAGTGTGAGCCGCAGCCCGCAGCTCACGAGCATAATATTTATTTTGTACCTTACGTCATCTTTTCCGCGTTAAATTCCAAAGCAGTCATTGATAGATATTTGATAGTCATTTTAAAAAACTGTGAGTGCATAGACGTGTCGTGCGCTTATAATAATACAACAATGTTGAAATTTTGTTGCGATTGTATTTTTGGGTAAGATTTTAGAGCCTAGTAGCCTACATATTATCAAGCTATTACTATATCGATAAAAATATTTGTAATGCAGATTGTATCGCTTATTGTTACTTATAACATTAACTGATTCCGACTTGCGAGAATATTTATTTAAAAATACTCCCTACTCCTACACATCGACAATACTAGTTTAGCTTACGTAGTAACTACTTAATGATCTGTGGTTTAGCTTCAAAAATGAGGTTCAGACAGTAGAGTTGCAATGGCGAAAACTCTTAGGCCAATACCGACAGAACTTATTATAAATTACAAAAATTTAATAATAGGTCTCCGTTTGAACAGTGTAATATTAAAACTTTGATAGTACGAAAGCTACACGATGATAGGCAAGTAATAGCTCAAAATCAAATAAGTGTTAAGACAATTAAAAACACATAAAACAGGATTGTAATTTTAAACGTTCATATAGTTTTACACTTGCATAGCTCTACATTAAATTATTATGTGTTAGTTTTAAGGATCTATTTGTGTTGTAGTAAATATCGACGCGAGAAAACAAAATGCTGTAATTACTGTACTTACAGCATTTTCGTTTTCTTGCGTCGAATTATATTTACATGAGCCTCTGATGGTTGTTTAGAAGAATTAGGTATATAATAACTATAAGCGCTCATTTTTGTCTAGTCTGTATTATTTTTTATTATTGTTTGAATGTGCAAGTAAAGAATTGTTAATTTATTTAAAATATTTTTCATAGTACCTATTTGAATTTTCAACTAAGACATGGTTACCTATTTTTGTAATATCTAGTATCTTCAAATACGACGGATTTACATTCAACACACAAAAGTTATTGTATTGATTTGTATAAATTAAAGTTACAAGTCTTTTCCATACGCCAATATTGAGTTCGGTGTTTAAAAATACCTACTACGAATGATGCAATAAAAAAAATAATTATGCAGGGTGTAACTTTGGAATTTAGGGATGATTATACTACCTTTTTAAATTTTAGAAAAGTATATTTTTATTTATTTTCGTCAAGAACTACTAAAATTATTTTAGTCGCAACGCATGCTTTCCAAATCTCCGGAACTTTATTGGCCATGCGTAATGAAAGCTATACACAAACATAATATCGTTACATACGAACAACGGTAGTACTAAACGAAGTCCTCTTCCGCGCCTGTCGGCACCAATCGTCAAGCTATTTTCACCAATGAATAGAGTGGTCCTTGAGGAAGATTTTAGTGTATTAATTGGGCCCGGCGGGGGCCGCTGCTCTTAGTGCGCCAAGGAACTTAATTATTCTAGGGCGGCACACAGATCGCCGGGACAGCTAGCCAATAACAAACGCCTTTATTCAGACATAGTTATCTATTAAAAATATAAAGCTAAATAACGACTGCTGAGTCGATGGCACTAACAACTTCGTCTGTTGTTTGCCCAGATTTAGGAATCCTCCTTCATTTTTTCTAGTCTACTCGGCTTTGCGATTTTCTTATCTATATTTACACACACATGGTTCCCACGCGGTACTGTAGGTAGGTACCTACTAAGGGCACAAAAAAGTTTGGCAGTACAGGTGAACCCCGGGTAAATCTGTCTAAATAAAAACCTGTCATTTAAAGTGTTTTTGTATTACCTTGAAAAATAAGAATTTTGTTAAAGTAATCTTTTTCTGAAGTTTAATACTTTAAAGTACTTATATAAAAACTTTCCAGAATTTGTTTCTTACTAGCAACACTATTGAATGGTACAATAATACAGGCTGCATTTTTCTGACACTAACTGAATCCAGTTGTGGAATTGTAGATATTAATTTAAAAAAAATATAATCCAGTATTTAAATATTATTCATCACTGAACACATTGGTTATTACAGAAGTAGCATTGACACTCAAGAAACAACTTCGAAAAATACAATTCGATTACTGAGACCCTTGAACGAATATGAATCAATAGAAATAATGGCAAGTTTTCAGAAAATAAAAGAAAGGTAATTTACATTTTTTAATGTCCCATGAGACTTAGTATACCTTTTCTCACTCATCCATCTCGGAGGTTACAATTTTTTAATATTATTTTGAGTAGGAAAAACATGGGATGTTTAATTTTTAGATACCTTAAAATAAAACATTCTAAGAATAAATCTTTTACTAGATTGTTATTTTCAGTTTCAAGTTCACTTTATGGAATAAAGAAGGTGGCCAAGCTGGCAGCATAGAATTCAATTTCAAAGACAAGTTTATTAATTTATGGAATGAGGAAAGCTCAAAAAAACTTGAAAGAGATCCTGCACTAATAATTCCAGGTATTTTACATTCTGTAAAAGTGTATGTTTATGAATACGAAGTATTAGTAACAGGGTCCTGTTTTCCCTTCGGGTACCCCCACAAATTTTTGATAAATAATATGTTTTTATTGCTTTGCCTACAAAGTGATTGACAATATGTATAATGCCAGGGCATTTTGAATATCTGAATAGTTATTATTAAATTGCGCTCTTATTATGGCCCAATGGCCATAATAAGAGCGCAATGTTTGGACTCTAATCGATAGTTTATAATTTAAAAAAAAAGAAGACTGATCTTTCAAGTGTCACTTGTAATTTACTACTTTTATCTGCGGCCTGATTACGCAACTCCGTGGGCATCAATTCTCCGTGGATATCTACTTCTTCTTCTTACGTTGCCGGCTGTCACAAAACCGGACGAGTGAACTGAAATATGAACTATTGTTTCACAGATTAGAATAGTACTAATGTGGTTGTAGTTCAATATGCGTCTCGTAATGGTAACTTAATTTTATGCTATTAACCAATTACGATACATAATAAGTACATATTAACAGCATTTTAGCACTATATACTATGTACTCTTAAATACAGATACCAGAATATAAATAACTATTTACAATAAATAATATACAATAAATAAGTTGTAAAGGGCCTATGAGATTCCATGATTGGAAATTTTACAATAATTTACAAACAATAGGTATTTATCAATATTAAGTTACTTTTTTGTGTAGTTTCCCTAAATAAGTGTGAGTAAATTGTAACTTATAAATGATTGCCAGTAATTGCCAGTAAATAAGAACCCGGAACTCGCCACGCGGAACTTTCAAAGCGGAACCCGAAATGCGGACACCGCAAACGCGAAAATCTTCTCTTATCAATCTTCGTCTTCTTAAAACACGATTTAAAAAGTTAAAATATCAAAAAAACCGGACAGCTATGTCTAAAAATTGATGTCCATTTTACCACTCAAAGAAGGAACGAAATGCTTGTAAACAGTGCATTTTGACATAAGAACACAGCTTTGAACTGTCAAATGAAAGCGGCAGCTAGCGAGCTCGCGGCTTGGATCTATGGCTTGGATATTTCATGACTTTCTTCTTCTTCTCGGTTGAATTCCAACCACAGATTAATATTTTATTTTTCACAGATTAAAGTAGTATTATCTATTAAGTTTTTTTTTAATCATTTATTCATCTAAAATTACACTTAAATATAATACACTATTATCTCGCCAAACACATGTTTAACGGCGAGTGTTTTGACAGCGGACTGTGTGTGTGATATTCGAGTAATACTTTTAAATACATTACTCTAATCTATGACTTTGACGAATTTAATTTCCTAAGCTGGGTAAAATTAGCCCCACTTATGACGATTTTTTATTTTATAAGATGACTGGCAAGACAAGCACATGGTGAATGCAGTCGTAAGGTGATGGTTCTTTTATTGATAGAAAACTAATGACTATGACCTTAGCCTGTGCATCATGAACGACCTTATAAAAAAATTTGGATAATTAATAATTATTATTTAGGAATTTCATTGTTTAAACTATTAAAACTATTTGGATTTACAAAAACATTAATCCAAAGAGTTTAAGCTGATTTAAATACAGTATTTATAGCATTTCATAATTTTTATTTTTTATTTGTAAACAATGTTGTTACCATGACAACCGTTAGACGTTAAAGACGTTAAAGACTGGCCAAGATCGAGCCGAGGCGTTCCAAATCGATAAAAAAAATTAAAAAAAAACGGCATACAGCCAAATGTTATTTGATTTTGATTTGATTTGAAATCCAGAAAAGCCAACAACGCCTATAAGAAAACTTACAAAAACTTCTACAGTTACAACAAAAGTAGGAAGACGTAATACTACTGGTCAAACATGAACCTTTGAATTATACTCTCCGCCATGGTAACGTTATCAAATGTGAATGAAATAAGCGCTATTACGCTTTTCATGTAATTGTTATTATCATTCGTCGACATCCTTTTACGTTACTTTACCTTGCTGTCAAATGTTCCCGGTTGGCCTACATTAAGAGGAATAACTGTAGTAGGTACTCTAGATGCGAGTTTCGCATAACGGTTTTCGCGTTACGGGTTCCACGTTTAGAGTTCTACGTTGTAGGCTTCACGTTGCGGGTTCGGGTTTTTGTTTTTCTTTAAACTGAATTTCATCACAAACTGTTGTATGCTCAACGAAGAGGGCACATGTCAGCTAGTCTAACGTTTTTGTAAAATGCTATGAAGCAATTTAATCATGAAATATAAAAGATCCAAACAACGAAAAGGATCAATTGCCTACATATGGTTGTAAGGGTGTGCCCTATTTGTGGTCGTTAAATAAAAGTTACACTTCGAACTTCATGATATAATATCACGTATACTACATAGGTACACATAGGTATTGGTACATAGGTGCCGGCAGGGCAATATACCCTTACGGATACTAAATTATAACTGAACAATAAAATTAGTCTTAAAGACTAAGCGGGGACACTCATTACAGCCTACATCACACATGCATACAAATGCGTATGTGCATATCTGCATACGCTGCGCTGTTACATATTCAATACTTACTTATTTTCTGAGTAATCAAATAGGTTTTGGACTTTCCGTCCATTTTTTGCAAGGAAATAACATTAAATAACAATAATATGCCAAATTCATGTCAATTATGCATTTCGTTCGTTCTTTGAGTGGCAAAGTGGGATTAAATTTTTTGACATAGCTGTCCGGTTTTTTTAATGATTATATGATATTAAAACGTATTTTAAAAAGATTTAGCGTCACAATGACGGTTGATATCCACAGCCGTGAGAGCCACGCAAGTTGCGTAATAAGGCCCCTGTGCTCACTTAATTTTTTATGCTTTACAAATTCGAACCTGCATATTATACTACAAAAAATTAATAAGAACATAATATAAATAAAATGATAAAACGAGCAAGAGTATTATGTGTAATGCCTAATCTTTTACTTGGTCCATAACAGAAACATTTAACTTTAGCAACACTTGCTAACCTGTTTTCTTTTTTTTTACAGAATCAGAATTTACACTTAAAGTTTTGGTGGAGAAAGAAAAAAATGAATACGGCACCGACAACACATATAATTTAATTATATCTGTAGGTGATTATGACATTGACGATGCACGTAGTTTAAAAAATATTGCAAACATTAGTTATTTCGAGATAAGCGAAGAGTGTGATGTAACGGGTTTTTGTTTAAAATATGTTTAATTTAAAAACTGATACTTAAGTATAGGAAATATAATAAATTAATGTTTAATTGTTATAAAATGTATTGGATAATGAAGTGTAATCCTTTATTATACCCGTAAACGTGTTGATAATTGTGCACAATAAGTGAATATGTGAAAAATTCGGTGTTTTTAGTTTGTTTAGGTTAGGTTAGGTTAAATTTATCAGGGACGAACAATACTTAAAATATAAAAAAAGTGGTAACAGAAAGGTTTGTAATCAGAAAAAAAAGAGAAATGATAGGCGACAGTTTCGCCGGGGTCTTTGACTTTTATCCCGTCCGTCATTAGTCTGGAAAAACATTAAAAAATTCCGAGACTCATTAGTAAACGTCAACCATCCGTCCACTAACCCATATGTGTAGATACAGGCTTTCTAATAGAAAATTGTGATGTATTTATACTATAATATTAAGTACTATGTATTTATAACCCTTGTTACTTCACCGCACTAGCAGAAGAGTAAAGTCTACTTATCATGATTGATGATACATAAATTTAATACACTCTGACATTTAAGAATGGCAACTCGCTGAAGCCGCCGTAAATAAAAGAAGAGGAAGAAAAATCTTCAATCTATTGCCTCTACTTGACAGTTGACATCAATTATCAAATGCAGGGGGCTGACAGTGTAGTTCCATTTGTTCCGTTTTGGCGCTGCGGTCGAAAGCAAAATGGCGTCGTTTTGTGACGTCACACACGTAAAGTTTATCTATTTGTTTATGTGTCTAATGATCTATGTTGTCAAAACTCAAATATGGCCGCGTGTAGTTTGTTAGTGTTTTGTTTATCCTCGTTTCTTGCTTGATTTGATACAAAATATTCAATTACTCCGCATAGTATTGATACATTATATCAATCTTTTATAGTGTGTTAATTAATTTAGTGTAAATGTTGTTAGTTTTTCGTTTTGAGGGACTATTTAAGTCTTGTGTCGGCGGTTGCAATGCAACTATTAGTTCATGAAACGGCATTTTTCTTTCCCAAAGAACATTAATTTTAGAAACCTGTGGCTGTCCTTCCTGGTGCCAACTATCCTTATCGGTCTTTCTAAAGAGCAACTTCGAAAACTTGTTACTGAAAAACACTTTCATAAATATCAATTTGACGAAGAAGGCCAAGATATTTAAACATTCTAATCATCGTCCTGTGAATCAGGTGAGTTTTACTTTTAACACGTTATAGTTAGAGCTAGTGTAATATAAATTATGAACAGTATAATATAATTATACTTAATCTTTGACTCATTAAGTTTGCCAATGTTTTTTGCTTTTGTATAACAATATTAATCTTAAATGTACTCATTTGTTTCAGACAGAAATACCCCTAGGCCTAAGTGATCACAATTATTACAAAGAGAACTCCAATGAGGATGTAAATGCTTCTGATGAAATGTTGGTCATTGGAAGAGCGGGTATGTATTAAGTACTATGGCATATTGACACTCATTCTATATGATATTTTAACATATCAAAAGATACTGAAATTGTTTTATTTTCGTGAAATACCAAGGTTTAGTGGTTTGGAACTTGGCTCAGGAATTGGAGGTTGTGGTTTCGATAACTTCATTGAAACAACAAAAAATGTATGTAACCCTTGTTTGACATTTATGAAAAGATGGTCTTTTCATAAATGTTAAAGAAGTGTTATGGCAGTTTAAGCATATTTGATAGCAGAATAATAATGCAGTTTTATTTTGGGTAATCAACTTATAGTGCTGAAGAACAAAACTATTTAATATATTTTTGCTAATTATCTATAGTTTTTACTAGAAACCCTCCTTGTTTTGTTGTTGTTGTTGGCCGGACTAAGTGACCGGCCAACTTATGTATTGTTTTTTCATCTTAAATATTGTGTTATTTATTTACAGAAGTGACTGATCAACTTTTGTGTCGTCAAAGAAATGAAAACAGTTGAAATATGAGCACACTTCAAGGAAGGCAAGTGGCCTCAGAAACAGGAAAACCTGGACTTGTGTGTTACCATCACTAGATGGTTGGATTACGACATTAGAGAGTTTTATTAGGATAATTATTAAAATATTATTAAAAAAATATTCTGTTAAATATTAATATTCTTGCTATATCAATCAGGGCTTATTAGAAATTTAGAAAAAAAATCAATAAATAAATGATAAATGTAACCTGTTTTTATTTTGTATTACTTAATATAAAAATAAATTACCTGAACTACAAAAACCTACCTACAAAAAAATCGATACCTTACTAAAGTATCGATAGCTGGACTCGATTATTCAACCACTGTGTGTTTATAGTCTGTGATGTGCTATGGTCTGTGGTGTGCGGTCAAAATGACAGATGCTACAGTGCTGCCAAAACGTAACAACTGGAAACTCGGTAAAATATCACTGTCGTATCTGTTACGTAGTAACTAATACTTAATCTGTGATCAAATGTCAGTCGCGCAGCCTTCTTCAAGAATGTAAGAAGTGTGTGAAGATGTTATTGCCAAAGAAATTTAATATTATCTAATATTATGTGAATAAAAAACTATCAGGAAAATAAATAAATGTTATAAAACAACAATAATAAAGATTAAAGGGCATTCACAAGTGATTGGCTAGACGAGAAACGTAATTTTTTGGTAAAAAAATCATCTGTTTAGAACATAATTATTAGCCAACCGATTCACCAACGCGTGTTAGTGATAACGGCTTGTTAAATTACCATGCCTTCTCATTCATTGATAGGAATTACGAGTGGAACAGCATGATATTTAACGAAAGGTAAACTATAACATTGCTTGGTGAAACACGTCCTTAGCCAGTCGTGCATAAATCTATAGAGTTTAAATTAAGTATTTATTCGGAAACTTGATCAAGTAAACAAATTAAAAAGTAAAATGGGTAAATAAAACATTTAATTATTCTTAATATTTTTATCTGATATGCAAGCTGCTAAGTGTTGGTATGGATTGACATTTCTTTGGAATTATGGTCTATGCAATAAATCCAGACATTGATCCAGACAGTGACGCATTAAGATTCATGCATAATAGCAAAACACATAAAAATTATAAATCTAAACTTTTTATTATTTTTTCCAAATCAATGCTTAATAGTGCTATATTTATATATTCCATCAATTTTAAGCTGCATGTTTCAGCTTTCTTTGATTATTATTTTATAACAACAAAATATGATTGAAAGACATGACAGAGTAGAAAAATTATCCTAAACCTGTCACCTTTTTTATGGAAAAGCTCTAGATTTTTTTTTATATATCTATGTTTATTTAATTTTCATATATATGTACAACAAATTTTAAAAAGTGGAGTACTCTATAATTATAATAATTGTGAGTTTTGCCTTGACTTAAAGTGGTCAGAAAATCAACCATAAATCAGCACACTTGATGTCATATTTGTAAAAGCACCCTTAATTATATAGACCATAGTCATGATTTGATGAACATTTAATTATATTTGTAAATACAGTCACCCTTTTTATTTCAATCTAAAAACCTCAACCTGTCACAGGCATACATAATAATAATATAATATATTATTCATCATTGAATGCATGGGTTATTACAGAAGTAGTGGCGACATAGAAAGCATATCATCCAATTATAACGAACATTTCTGTAGTGTGCAGTGGACATATAAAAACTTGGGAAATATGTTTCGCCTACCAAGACTCATGAATGAATTTGACAGTATAGAAGTAAAAGGAAAAGTGCAAAGAAGAGAAAGGTAATTACTTGCATTCTTAATGTCCCATATTGATCAATTTTCTCTATTACCTCTATAATATCCAAAATATTTGATGATTTCTGGGGTTTACATTTTTTGTATATTTTTTTCTTCTAATGTGTAATTAAATGGCCAGTGCAGAAAAGGTTTTCATTTTTTTTATAAACTATTATTTACTAGATTATTCTATTTGCAGTATAATTTTTACTTTATGCCATGAAGATAACAGCCCAAATATATATATGGAAATTAATTTTATTGAGAAATGTATATATGAATATAAAGATGGAAATAAATATGAAATTTCAGACATAGATCCTTCAACAATAATAACAGGTACTATACAATATACATTCTATTTAATAAAAGTGTATGTTTATGATTGTTGTAAATGGCACATTTTGTATGACATATACATTAAAATAAAATGTTCATTGTATTATTATTATTAGCAATCATAGTTAGAATAAGAACATACATTTATTATAACTTTAATAATATAGTAAAATAATTGTTTTTTTCAGAATCAAATTTTACACTTTTAGTAAAGGTGGAGTACCAATCTGATGATGGTCAATATTTTTTAACAATATCTATAGATGAATATGATTTATATACTTTCAATGTAAAGAATATTGCAAACATAACTTATTTCAGGATTAGCAATGATGTTTATGTGACTAATTTATGTTTTAAATTACGTTAAGAAGTTATGAAATTTAATACATCGTTTTATTAAAGCCAGATGAGGGAAGTGGGCTAGTGCCTTACAATAAGTATGTGTAACATCACTTTCGACATAATATGATGTCGATATTATGTCGAAAGTCGTAAAAATTAAGCCGAAACATGTTACTCTTAATTGAGGCAGCTCAGCCGACCGTTTGATAGTAGATTTCGAGTGCATTTCTCGAAAGAAATGAATAATAATAATCAATGTTAGCTTTAAAGTGATTGCATTTTTATTGATATTTGTATTTCATACTATGTTAAAGATTAGGACAGTCACAAGTGCTAACATATCGGTGAATTTAATCTTTATAAGCAGTAAGTGTTACATCATTTTCATAATGTTCGCATTAAGGGACATCAGTATTAATAAACTATTTGTTGAAATAACCCGCAAAAAACCCCAATCGCACAAAATATTATCTTCGACCTTATTTCTTGAATAACTTGATTTAACATTCATACGCTGGATCACAGCGCCGCGTTTAAGGGAATTCTTTCAAGGAAAGGACTCTAAATACATAATAGATATTTAATTATGTTAGTACTTGTAAATATTTCTTATTTGTCTTAAAGGCCTAATAAACAGTATTAAATGTGTACCTTGTACATTTGTCGTATTTTTGTGCTTGGTTTATGAGTATTACTTTTGTTCCTCGTATTCTACTTTATAAGTATTACTTTTGTTCCTCGTCAATTCTAGGAATGAGAATCTTAAGTCTTTATTTCTTATCACCATTCAATGATTGTATTACTAGATAAAGTACAGTGTAGCCACGATATCTATGTCACCATGTCAATGATCGTCATGCAAGAATCGTCGTTTTGTTCGTTTCGTTTGAATCGACGATGGTTGCCGAGTGCTATTAGCAATTTATTTTTATGTACTGTAGTATGTATGTAATATTTATTATTTAATTTAAAATTTTCTTTAGAAGTACTTGTATATTGTACTGTTTTTTGTTAATAAATGGTTTTTGCCTTCATATAAGTAAGAATGTTGTTTCAATTTGATTATTATAAATCATTATGCGAAATGTCCCATTTTGTAGAGTTATTTTTTTGTATTGCCGTCAATCAAACATTGATTTTTGGTTTTAGATAAACGTCAAAATAAAGTTGAGTTTGGCCATTTTTCCAAAAACACCTTGTATTATTGCAAAATTTTATATTTGATAGTGATGCTGTTATTTTGAGAACAATTTGTAATATTATTGTATTACTAATAGGCATTACTTGAAAAATATTTTTAAATAAAATGTGTGCTCAGGTTATTTATTACCTTAGCAATAGGCAGAATATAATAAATTGGCATAATTATTTCTATGACAATATCATTTTATAAGTATAATAAGTTTACATGATAACCAAGTTAATAAGTGGTCATTCATCTTTAAAATATACGACATCTACAAGCAAATTCTGATGTCATGAGACCTTGTCGTTAGGCATGTTAAAAGTTACTTTATAGTTTGGACCAGATTTAAGATCACAATGTATGTTTCGTGGCCTTGTAGTTATATTATCAACTGCCTTACCAATTACCTACGCCTATTTAAATAATGCCTGCTACAGACTTCTGCTGTATTAAGAGCGTGTTTCACCAAGGAATGTTAAAGTTAAGTCTTTGTTAAATATCATGTTGTCCCTTTCATAATTCCTATCAATGAATGAGAAGGGATGGTATTTTAACAAGCCGTTAACACTAACATGCGTTGGTGAAATCGGGACTAAGTCACAGATATTTTATACAACGGTCTAGTATAAAGACGTGGTATAATATACAACGTGTAACATAAGTGAGAGATAAAATTTACAAGCGTAATTTTTGAGTTTTGTTTTATTATACGAAAAGTAGTTGCCAACGTTGGATATCATACGATGTTGGAGAAAACGGAATTTGCCATTAGTTTGTTTGGTGATTCTACTTCTACACTTTGTAGACGTTGATTTAACACTCCAATCAGAAATATATATAATGAACCGCTTGGATGTCTTTGACTTAGTCCCAAATTCAACAATACATGTATCTCTCGTATTTTCTGTCAATAAATGAGAAGGCGTGATATTTAAACAAGCCGTTAAAACTAACAAGCGTTGGTGAAATTGGGTCTCTGATGGTCCAAAATTAGATCGATACCAATATCAAAGTTACATAAATACTAACATGTGTGCAAAAACACTAATGTATCTTTTTTATGGAACCTAACAAGACCTCTTTATGTTAACGGTTATTACTTTATTTAACAATATAGTGTTAAGTACTTACCGACTGTCGTGTAACGCACATATGTTTCCTGGTTGTCCATCATGGCGTCGACCGCTTGTTTCTCACAGTACAAGGCCGTCACCACCGCTATAGTCGGTTGTCGTGAGGAGCACAGCGTTGGCATTTGTTTCACAACCTGGTAATAAAATTAGCATAACTTTACGGATTCGAATAATAAGAGCATAGAACAATATAATACCATATTATGTGTACTTGTTTGTAGCAGCGCTCCTAGCGGAATATTCTGGGAACTAAATTATCATAGACATGAAGTCGAACGGAAAGTGATAAAAGTAAATAAAATCTGAATCCAGGGGTACTAATAAGTACTAAAACAGACTTTGTTCCAGGTTCCAGACCGTAACATAAACGCCTTAATATACATAGCCGCGAGCAGTCATTCGTGTAAGTCATAATGACGAGTATTTACGTCATGTAATATTATAATATTACTAGGTTGAGGAAAACTAATTCGTATATTTTAGATTTCAGACATATATAACATGTTTTGGGTTCACCGCTTTAGATCAAGTATGCACAGTTTTATTTTTAACGTCAAAGTCTTGAAGTACAAACAATTCGAAGTATCGTAAAATTCTAGTAATCTATTTTCAAAATGTTTGATTCCGATTTCTTATCACTCAGAATATTTTCTAACGGGAGAAAAAGTTGCTAATCGCTTGTTACCAGGTCTGTACTATATGGTATGCGAGAAAAAGTTGGTGCCAAGTCTGGACAGTATGGTATGCGAGAAAAGGTTGATGATCGCTTTGTGCCAAGTCTGGACTATAATATTATGGTATGCTCGAAAAGGTTAGTGATCGCTTGGTGCCGGATCTGTACTATTTTATGATGATTGCAAAAAACTAAAGAAGTTTTTGCGAGTCGCAAAAGACATGTGTAGCCTGGATGTGTTGTCCTGATGTAACACAACAACTTTCCTTAATTCTGGAGCGTGATGCAACAATATTGTGCGAAAACTATAGCGGCCAAAGTGTAAAGTGAAGTACACTTTGGCCGCTATAGTTTTCTCACAATATTGTTGCATGTGACAAGTTTCTCACGAGCAATTGCAGCTTGTAAAAAAGTTAGGATTAACAGATACTAGAGTTACTAGAGAACTATAAACTTTTTAAATTGTATCAGCGCATATTGAATAGAATATAATTATTTTTTATATAATAGGTTGGGGATAAAGTCTTTTCGGATTATAGTATGTATGAACTTGTCATAAAATCTCTTGGGCTAGACGGTAGACCAATTATTGCATCGGGCTGATTTTGGTATCATTGAAATGTTTTGATTTTACAGAAGACAATTAATTCCAAATTCAAATTAGATGTGAGATTTGCAATTGTTTTTATTATTGTTAAAATGAGTGATTCTAATGAAGAAATTCGATACATTTTAACATTTTATTACAAAAAATTATAGTTAAAAAAAACTAAAAAACCACGCTTTTATAGCTAATCGAACTAAAAAGTAGAAAATAATTTTTAATTACAAAGAGTTTTTATTACCGTAGTAGAAGATCGGACAATCAATCATAACTAAATACTTCAAAATAAAATTATACTAAAATTTAAGTTATTAGGAGAATAATTCAATTGAGAGTAAAAAGCGTGGGGTGCATTTTACTATATTTTCATAACTTTTTACTATATTTTCATAACTTTTTACTATATTTTCATAACTTTTTACTATGTTTTCATAACTCTCCGCTCGTAGATAGTTGCATATAGTAATAATTGTTACATTTAGGGCGTGTTTCACCAAGCAATGTTAAAGTTAACGCCATGTTAAATATCATGTTATCCCTCTCGTATTTCCTGTCAATGAATGAGATGGCATGGTATTTTAACATGGCGTTAACTTTAACATTGCTTGGTGAAACACGGCCTTAATATATCAAGCACCCCACGCTTTTTACTCTGAATTGAATTATTCTCATAATAACTTAAATTTTATTATAATTTTATTTTGAAGTAATTAGTTATGATTGATTGTCCGATCTTCTACTACGGTAATAAAAACTCTTTGTAATTAAAAATTATTTTCTACTTTTTAGTTCGATTAGCTATAAAAGCGTGGTTTTTTAGTTTTTTTAAACTATAATTTATTTTTTAGTTCGATGTTTCAATTAATTATTTACGGACATGTGATAGTATTGAAATGCCTTATGAACTATTTCGTAATCTAGTCATACAAAATATGGCACCCTGACAACCGCAGGAACATTTCTCACAATCATTTTGCTCTCATTTAACAGAGTGATGAGTGGACGACGCATGTTTGATTGTTCTTCATAGGCATCATGATCAACGCTTTCCTCGGTATCACTTACCACTTTCGGAAAGTGAGGTTCAAACAACATAGCAAACTCCGTAAGGCTCATGTTCACAAAATCATAGTCAGGATGATGTAAAGGACGATTTTAATATCTTTCAAAGATATTGCTGTAGTAGCATTGAAAAAATCATATTATTGTACAACCTCGGTGGACCTGGCAAACACCGTTGAGTAGCCTTTTAGGGGAATGGGCGTCACCCTCCTAGCGACCACTTATTTCGACCCGACTCATGGGAACAAGATGAAAGAACTTAAAGAACAAATAAAACCTACAGAAAAAACACTTGTACAACAAGTGTTCCACCCTGCACTTTTACACGGCCTCAGTCCTCCTCCAGCAATATCTCATCTAACAGGCTGGAACTAGAGTCCAATCCTCCTTATGAAAGTATTGATTGCGAATCAGATTGTCCATTGAGCATGACACCTAGCTTCGAAAAGTCACCTCCACCGTGGCAAAGAGTACCAACAATAAGAGCCACTAAAAGGAAAAAAGTCTCAACACCTCCTCCTGATAAAATAGACGTCTCAAATAGGTTCAGCGACGAACAGACGAAAAAGAAGACATTGAACAGCCAAAAAAAAACCGCCACCTATAATCCTTTATGGCATCGAAGACCTCAAAAAACTCACAGAAGTCCTAGAAAGTGTAGTAGACAAAAAAGATTTTAATTATAAAGTAGTCAACCAAAATCAGCTACGGATTTCTTGCGCTAATGTAGAAGCTTATAAAAGAGTTATAGACACTATCAGAGAAAAAGGTCTAATATGACACACATTCAATAGAAAAGACAAACGTCCATACAGGATAGTGATCAGAAACCTACATCACACAACGCCTATAAGTGTAACCAAAGAAACACTAGAAAACACAGGCAACATTGTTGTAGGTGAAATCATAAATGCTAAGTATGGACCAGAAAGAAACCCGACTTCCACTTTCTTCGCCAACTTGGTGCAAGGATCGAACAACAAGGCAGTAAAAAACCTTAAATACATATACCACCAATCAATCACCGTAGAAGACCCTCGGAAGCAAAATACAATTGCCCAGTGCCAAAGATGCCAGCAATATGGCCATACAAAAAACTATTGCATGAGACCATATCGTTGTGTAAAATGTGCACAGCCTCACAAAACTGCAGACTGCCCAAAAATGGATCGAAACGCACCAGCTAAATGTGCTCTATGCCTCTATGGAGACCATCCAGCAAATTACAAAGGTATACAAGAAATACTAGCCAGAAAATCTAATAAGCAATCCTATAATAACCAAAAGGGAAATTTCAGAAAAGCACTGAGTCCCACAACCGAGATTTCAACAAAAATAAACACTGAAAAGAGTGGATTGACAGAAGAAAATCATGATAATAAAAGACGGTGGTATAGTGAAGCTGTCAAAGGAAATACAAACATTGACAGTGAAGAAAAGCCTAAATTATCTGACACATTTAATGAAATTTTTCTCAAACAAACCGAAAAAATGGACCTTATCCTTCAACAAATGAGTACATTAATTAATCTCATAACAACCCTAGTCTCAAAAATAGCAAAATGACTTCATTAAAAATAGCAACTTGGAACCTAGATGGACTCTCACCAAATAAAGACCAAGTTGAAATCCTCCTACTCAAACATAACATAGATATACTATTAGTCGCAGAAACACACTTCACGGCAAGCAGTTGCGTCAAAATAAAAAACTATCACACGTATGCCACTAATCATCCAGACGGTACAGCTCGAGCAGGTGCGGCAGTGTTAATTAAATCAAATATCAAACATAATGAACAACTGCAATTCAAAAAATCTCATATACAAGCTGCCTCTGTTATGATAGAAGATCGAAACGGAAGTT
The DNA here is from genome assembly GCA_905187575.2 of Celastrina argiolus. Taxonomy (NCBI): domain Eukaryota; kingdom Metazoa; phylum Arthropoda; class Insecta; order Lepidoptera; family Lycaenidae; genus Celastrina; species Celastrina argiolus. The sequence goes on from LR994581.1 coordinate 11,847,307, forward strand.
TTAACGTTTCCGCTGTTTACTGCCCTCCGAAACACAAAATAACAGAAGAGCAATATGAACAGCTTTTCAACACTCTTGGGCGGCGATTCATTGTCGGAGGTGACTGGAATGCAAAACATCTCCATTGGGGTTCTCGATTAACAAATACCAGAGGGAGAGTACTTAAGAAAAGCATAGATATGAATAATCTTACCACAATCTCGACAGCAGAGCCCACAAACTGGCCTAGTGACTCAAATAGATTGCCAGACGTGATAGACTTTTTTATCACCAAGGGATTAACTACCCTAAATCGCAACATAGAGACATGCCTAGATGCAAACACTAACCATGTCCCGGTCTTACTAACCATTGGAACCACAGCTATAAATGTAACAAAAACACCAAAGCTCTATAACAAACGTACAGACTGGTCATCTTTCCGAGAACTCATCCACAATAAGCTAGACCTTAAAATAGCCCTGAAATCAGAAGCCGACATTGATGAAGCTGCTAAAACCATCACCACCACGATTCAACAATGTTGCTGGCACTGTACACCTGCTAGTACGACGCTCCCTCCGAAAAGTAAAATCTATTCTGAAAACATACGACAAAAAATACGAGAGAAAAGGAGACTGCGACGTGTGTGGCATATCAGTAGACATCCAGTTGATAAAACCGTTTTCAACAAAGCAGCCAGGGAATTAAAAATCCTAATCAAGGAGGCCAATGATTTGGCCTTAGAAACCTACCTAGAGGGACTAACAGCAACAAAGGAGACTAACTATTCACTGTGGAAAGCATGCAGAAACTTTGAACGACCATTGCACCATAAGCCACCTCTTCGTATACAAGATGGGGAATGGGCTAGATCTGCGCAAAGTAAGGCGGAAGTCTTCGGCAGATACTTAAGTCAAGTATTTAAGCCAAACGATGTATCACCCACTACTGATGAATCTGATATAGACTTAGTCCTTAACCAAGATTTTCAACTTGACTTACCACTCAACCCTGTAACACCAAATGAGGTCCGAAAAAACATCAAATCAATGGATGATAATAAAGCCCCTGGATTTGACCTCATTGACAAGAAGATCCTAGATGAACTTCCACGCAAAGCTATAGTTCATCTTACCATGATTTTCAATGCTATCATGAGAGTCGGATACTTTCCGGACCTGTGGAAGGTATCTCAGATAATAATGATCCATAAGCCTGGGAAGCCTCCCCATGAAGTGACCTCATACAGGCCGATAAGTTTGCTGCCGACATTCTCGAAACTATTTGAGAAGTGTTTTCTTAATAGATTGAGCCCTGTACTAAATAAGAAGGCAATCATACCTGATCACCAGTTTGGCTTCCGGAGAAAACATTCGACTATAGAACAGGTTCATAGAGTGTGTAGAAGAATTAGAAAATCGTTCGAACAGAAAGAATATTGTTCATCAGCATTCCTTGATATACAGACAGCCTTCGATAAAGTGTGGGATAAAGGCCTGCTATATAAAATAAAGTCCTTACTTCCCCATACGTTTTACAGAATACTAAAATCATATATATCTGACAGAATATTTCAAGTAAGAGAAGATGACTCTACATCCCAGTTCTACGACATAGAAGCAGAAGTACCACAGGGATCGGTCCTTGGACCTTATCTCTACACTATATTCACATCTGACTTACCTCAAACATCAAATGTCACAACAGCTACCTTTGCTGACGACACAGCCCTTCTGGCCTCCGACAAATGCCCAGTAGAAGCTTCACGAGTACTACAGACTGGTCTCCATAATGTAGAGAAATGGCTGGCAAAATGGAGAATAGCAGCTAGCGTTACCAAGTCGGTTCATGTGACGTTTACTCTCCGAAAAGACGACTGTGCACTTGTCCTTCTAAATGGCACAACGCTTCCACATAAAGATTCTGTAAAGTATTTAGGAATGCACCTGGATAGGAGACTAACCTGGAAGAATCATATTAAACCAAAAAGGGAGGAAGTCAACATTAAGATCAGAGGTCTCTATTGGCTGATGGGCAGGAACTCCAAACTATCTAACGAGAATAAGATCCTTTTATACAAAACAACTATTAAGCCAATTTGGACATATGGTATTCAACTTTGGGGAACTGCAAGCGTTAGCAACCAATCAATAATACAAAGGATGCAAAACAGCATACTCAGGCAGATATCAAATGCACCATGGTTTCTCAAAACATCAGAACTGCATGAAATTCTAAACATGCCAACAGTTAAAGAGGAAATTTATGCCTATGGTGAAAAATACAAAACGAGACTCCTAAATCATCAAAACAAACTTGCAGGGCAATTAACAATCCCAGAAATAAATCGTCGACTAAAAAAGAGACGTATTTGACCAGGATAGTCAGCACTAGACTGACTACATTATAAAGGGATGTACTCCAATGGGAGTAGCACCCCTAGACATAGATATTAACATCCCATCTGCTTATAGCTATATAGCTGATTGCAATATATTTGTAAAAAAAAATTGTACAAAACACGTGGGGTTGCTTGTTATGATATCCACAGATTAAATTATTGATAAAATGTTTACCACAATCGAAATCAAGAAAATTACGTTAACGTATCTGCTTGTTAGCCACACACACAGCACAACGTGCGAAAAAGATCGTGGTTAAGGGCCGGTCAGGCTTCACAGACTGTGGCGAAGCCCTGGTTAACTCGCTACAAGGTGATGCTGTGTGTGTGGTGGAATTGGTGTGGTGGGGCCAGGCAGAACCATCGATTCTTAACTGTACTGCGAACAACTGATGAGATTAAAGCAAGAAGTTGAGAGAAAGTGCCCGAAATTAATCAACAGAAGAGGTGTGGTTTTTCACCACTCAGCAAAAATTACGGAAGTTTGGCTGGGAGGTGTTAATGCATCCGCCGTATAGTCCTGACCTTCAGATTACCACCTATTTCGGTCGCTGCTGAATTTTTTTGAATCCTTAGGCAGTGTCAGGTTGACATCACAAGAAGACTGCCAAAACCACTTGTCGGAGTCTTTTCATCAGAAGACCATTTTTTATAGCAATGGGATCATGTCTCTACCAACCAGATGGCAAATAGTTATCGAACAAAATGGCACCTATATACTTTAGTCAATTGTAAATAAACTTTATAAAAAACCTTTAGAATTTTTATATAAGATGTGAAGAAACTTTTTCCCCAACCTAATAATATCAATAACAGTGTCGACACCATAGACACTATTCACAATTTTGTGAAATGTACCAACATTTTTTTGATGACTTGCATTTTTTAAACAGCGTAACTTGCATTTCAATAGACCATTATGGAAGCATCAAACAATTTTTGTGTGGAATCTCACTTTGACAACGAGCATCAATTCGACATTGATCGATTTACTTTACGAGATATCTTCCGAAAAAAGTAACTTGCATGTCAATAGACCAATAAGGAAGCATCAAACTATTTTTGTGTGCAATCTCACTTTGACAACGAGCATTCGACATTAATTAATATACTTTACGAAATATCTTCCGAAAAAAGTAACGGGCTTCTTTTTCGCCAACCTATTATATTCTTTGCCTATGTGGAGGTTTTTAGGTATTTTATTTGAATAAAAATAACTAATATACCAAGGTAACATAATATTACCTGCGTGTCAATACTATGTTGCCGCACGTATATTCCTTCGGACATAACACGCGTAAGTCCCTTCTCCTCTAAAGCTTCTAGAGCGTCTTTGACATCTGCTTTCGACCATTTTCCAGCACTGAAAAGAGATAAAGAATTGATGCATATACCTATGCTGACAAAATTATAAGTTTCTAAGGAACTATCAAAAGAGGCGTAAACGAAACGTTTGTTAGTCTGTAGGCTTTTTCTGGAATCTAATTAGGATAGGATTTTGATTTGGTGTGTGGACTTGGTTATCTAATTTTACACACGACACTTATCAATCTTGTATGAAATTGACACTAGCATCGTATTTAAATTCAGAGAACTGTCAACTTACAATACAATCGCAATTAGATTCCAGGTCTACAGATGTCTGGATCAAATTAAATTATGTCAATAAACCTCTTCTGATAAAAAATTTATTAAGCCTTGACTATTAAACTTACGTGACGAAGTCATCAACAGACAGCGGATTAGGGTAGGCATTTTCAATCATATCCAGCACTCTTTGCTCGGAGATATGAGTTTGATTTGCGCCATTTTCTTCTATGAAAGCTGAGCAGAAACATTTTATATTAAAATACAGTGATATACCGTTGTATTTCTATCTTTCTATTACAGATTTCTATTTTTCTATTACATCTACTATCTACCTACTTTGTAAGTCAACCATATCTTTCTTTATCAAAGTGATGTACTTTTGTGAAGAGAATGAAAATATAAGATTTTCATAAACTTCTATATTTAAAAAAAGTTTTTGTGAGTAAGGTGACCCCTTAATTTATTGCTTTTATTTATTTGTACGTCTAAAATATTGTACATCCATGGATGGTTTTATGTTTTCTTTTTATTCAGATAGAAATTCTTTAGCATAGCAAGTAGCAACACTAGCAACAATTAATAACTTTTACTGACGAAATAGGCGTTCGCAACGCATAGATATTTATTGATTGTTTGGGAACAATAGTCCATACGAAATTGATAGTTGCGTGACTAAAGCTTTAAACCCCTAAGGGAAACGCCTTTGGTCACGTAACTCCCGAGAGGCCCACCTGATTTCACAAGATGGCGTCACGCCTGTACAAGCTACAAAAACTAACTAATTAATTAGAAAACATCTACAATGATACCTCAACGTGAATAAAAATATGATCAATGATTGATTTTATTGAGCTTTTACTGAATATTAAAATATTATGTACTAGTACAAATATTAATTTTATTACACTCCAACCTACCTATTTAAATAAAAAATATTAATATGACCTATTTTTTTGTTTATTATTATAAACCTTTGTAATTTCTCTTCTAAACACTAGTTAGTATCTTCTACTATACTAGGATACCAGAAAAACTAGCTATGTTATAATGTAAAGGGTACAAACAAAAATGGAAAGAAGATTGTCATGAATAATAACAGCATACAACAGTACCGCAGAGAAATTACAAGTACTCTTCTGATCTGGTACTCTCTTCAAGCAAAATACAATGCACAAAGTTGTTTTACAGCAGTATTGTGTGAAACTATGGTATTACTTTTACATAGCATGTAATGACAATAATATTATTATAATTTATACTAAAATATATTTATGTTATTTAAAATAATGTTACGGCTACAAAAAATTAAGAGCTGTGTGTATTCTATAATAGTTTTAATATATAAAGTAATGAAGATTGCTAAAATATTGTGCTCCAATAAAATCATTAATGTTTGCAGATTACAATAGGAAAATTAATTATATTTAGTAGAATGTTAAATGGATAAAAATATTGAGGAAAATACATACAAAACTATGTAATCGGATGTACTCAACTAGGTTCATAAAATTAGAATTTATACCATGCTACTTAATTGAAACCATATACTGGCATATAAATGATTATGTGGCAATAATATATATAAATTTTACAAACTACATGCACAATATAAAATGTAATACATACAACCATTACAATATGTGTAAATAGTGGTCTTACTCGTTATATCGCCCTTGTTTTCTGTATTATAAAAATTAAAAATAATATTTAAGTATTTCATTAATAAATAAGCGTTGAAAATTTCATCAACTTAGATTTCCATATTGTCTTACTGAGATTACAACAATACTGTCCTCTTTTGTTTTGAGATAATGAAAATGTGTTGTTTTTATTAGGTATATCATCAATTTGTATCTTAATAATATATTACAATGTATGATTAAAATATGTTTCCAACCTGGTGGAGATCCACTGGCTTCCTGTCGTAGCTCAACCTCCAATATTTTCAGACGATTATATTTATTTTGCATCAATTTGATAATTTTTTTGATGAAACCCACATAATCTGAAAACATTGTTTTATATTTCATAAGTGATATTTTTTATGTTGTAAAGATCAGTAAAGGTCAGTAAAGGTCAGTCTAATAATTCTCTTAGAAGACTCACAGATCTTTACAAATTTGTTTTTTCTTAAAATCAAAGAGAAATTTGAAGAATAAAAAATTAAACTCATAATATGTAGATAGTTTAAAAGGTTTAGTAGGTAAGTACTAATTGTTTAGAAAACCAGTTTAAGGTATGAACTTTTAGAAAAATATACATAGCAATAAACTCATTCAAAAGAACAGAAAATTTTAAGTGAGATGAAACCAACAACATACCTTTAGGAAAATCTTGTGGGCTTACTAACTCACGAAAGAATGCTTGGGCTTCATGTGGGCACTCGTGCAACGGCAATTCAGGTTTAAACCAGAACCTTAAGGCCCTTGCCTCTCTAGTATGATTACCAGTAGCTGCTGATACTAAATAAACGCAGAACTCCAACTGAGCATGACACGGCTCTGTTATTCCATTTTCTGAAAAATATTTTAAACATACATTTTATTTATTAAACATAAGAAGCATAAAATTATAACATTGTATATTTTTTTGGCTAATTAGTTACTCCTAAGTATAAATACTTATTGTTAATTGTAGATAATTTTAATTATTACAGATTTCTTGCCCCCTTTTTTTATTTTATTATTTATTTATAAAACATTTAATACATTATAAAACATAAGTTCTAAATAATCCCATTACTGTATTGTCTTATCATAGTTGATTAATTTACCCAACTGAAATTAATACAAACCATAAACTTCCTGTTTGTTGATAATAATCCCAGTGTGGTCGCCACCTGCTACATGAATTTTATCACTAGGTTGGGCTTCAACAATTTTTCTCTCCACTACAAGGGTTGTTGATGTAGCTGTTTTGCTCTTAGGTGTCATTATAACCTTCTCTTCGATTTCCGCCATAATTTACTATTTTTATAGTGTGATTATAAACGTAAATAAGGCGCGCCTGTTGCTCCTGTTAGGACATGATGAGTCATACAATACATTAAAATTTATATTGTCATAAATTTAGAGAGGTACAATTACAAGGCTAAGCAAAAATATACATGACTAATCTTGGTTGCCTACAGTTGTTAGATCAATGCATTTAAGCAAGGGCAACAACAATTCCATAAATAATTATTATAAGCTTACCAAGTCAAAACTTAATAAGTTATATCGCCGATAGTATTTAGGTCACACTAATGAAATTTCAAATACATATTTTTTTATTGTTCATGGAGATATTATGTAGGTATAATTAGATTAAAATTACTTATTATAAAAATGCAAAAACAGTTTAAAAATCTGACAAAACAACAGTCTGCGGTTTTAACATACAGGGTGACAACTGACAAGTGATCACAAGTGACAACTGACAACAGACAAGTGACAAGTAACATTTTTTTTTTTTTTTTTTGAAGATTTTATGGCCTGGTAACAAAACCTTTAAGCCAAGTCTTATTTTATATTTATTAGTCTTATTATTCTTATGTTTCTGTTATTTTTGTTATGTTTAAATGTTTTTTAAGCACTTTGTCATATAGATCCTACTGTGTTTTTAATATATTTGAATATCGCACTATAACACTTCTTGTTTTTGAGTAATTCACACAAGTGGCGGCGGGAGGTATCACTGAATTCACTGACTTCTATTATTTCACTTGCCAACACTAGTCTATGAAAGGTGAAGTTTGGACACTTGAAGAAAATATGATCCATGTCTGCAATCTCGGTATTGCAATAAGTGCAAATATTGCTGTTGATTATATTTAGTCTCGCAAGGTGTGCAGGAGCAGTATTATGGCCAAATCTCAGTCTATTTATAGTTGTGATAAAGTCACGGCTAGCTATCTCCAGCTCATGGTACCACGGTCTTATTCTTATTTTTTCTTGTATTAATCCATACCACTTTCCTTTGAATTTTTGGTCTTCTTTCCAGAAATCTTCCCACATGTTTCGTAGAGACATATTTACACTATAATAAAAGTCGGTCATAGGTACTTTCACTACATTTTTGACATTAAGAGCATTGACCCCATCATATGCAGTTTTGTCTGCTATTTCATTTCCAATAATACCTTTATGTGACGGAACCCACATAAAGGCAATTGCCATTCCTTTGATATGCAACCGCCATACAAAGTCCTTAATTAAGTAAACAATATAATTAGTCTTAAAATTGAAACTTATATACTTAAGACTATTAATAAGACTTAAAGAGTCTGTTAAAATTAAAAAATATTTACAAACATTTATACCACTGATGAAATTTAAGGCTTTAAAAACTGCATAAGCCTCTGCTGTAAAAATAGAACAATGGTTTTCCAGAACAAAGCTTTGAGCAAGATCTTTTTGTGGATCATATATGGCACTTCTCACATGATCATTGCTTTTACTACCATCAGTGTAAATAGTATAATATTTACTATTTACTTCTAAAAAGGCAGAAAATTCTGAATTGTTCGCTATAGATTTAGTTAAAATGGTGATTGGATGTACTATACTACTATATGAATGTGTGTAACATGACCAGTGTGAATGTTTTTTAATATTTTCATATTGTGATTTCATTTCCAGTAAAATGCGGCATAGAGTTGGAGATGTACCTGTCAAAAGATCATGGGATGAAACTAGTGGACTATCTGCAATGATTGGATGAGGTATGATTCTATTTATAATTTGGAAGTTATTTGATGATAATAGTTTAAGACAATATCTTTCTGTGAGCAAAAGTCGTCTTAATATCAAAGGCATGATATTTGTTTCAACTTCCATGGCCCTTATGGGAGTTGAACACATTGCCCCAGATATAATCCTCAAAGCCTTGTTCTGAATTACATTTAATTTATGATTATGAGTGCTGTTTAAATAGGCCAAAGAACTGTAATCAAAATGGCTTCTTACAATAGATTTATATAATACTGACAGTATTTTGGGATCTGCACCCCATGTAACACCAGCTAGACATTTTAAAATATTAACACCTTTCAATGCATTTCTAGATATATATTTTATATGATCTTCAAATGATAACTTCTGATCAATGTAAATGCCTAAGAACTTATGTGTAGCTACTCTTTGAATAATCTCACCATCATATATGACATTATCTACAGGTGTGTCTTTACCAAAAATCATTACTGTACTTTTGGTGGCATTTACTTTTAAATTTACTAATAAAATTTACTAATAAAACGATAATTGTATTCTAATGCCGTCACCACACGGCCGTGTGGTGACGGCATTAGAATACAATTATCACCACCCCCGATACTATCCTAGGGGAGTCGTAAGAGGCGACTAAAAAGAAACACACACACATCAACAGCTAGTGTGAGAGAAGGAAAACTCGAAACAAAACCGGGTTGGTACAGCAACCCGTCTAGCCAGCGTGGTACCAGTAGGCTTTTTAACCTCCTATGTTTACGCACCAGAAGACCAGGCCCCTAGTCCCCGGCGGCCCCGCTATTCCTGGCTACGGTAGCGGCCACGGTAACGGCGGGGCGGGGGGTGCTAAGAATCTCCGGAAGAGATCCGGCTACCACCCCCCTTCTAAACGACAACTGGCCCTGGTAACACACAACGTGCGCACTTTGAGGTTAGACGAGAAGCTCGTAGAGCTGGAAGAGGAGATGAACAAGTTGCACTGGGACATTATTGGTTTATCGGAGATCCGAAGAGAGGGCGAGGATACGATAACCTTACAGTCCGGCCACTTGTTCTACTACCGGGAGGGAGAACAGAAGTCCCAAGGTGGTGTTGGGTTTATCGTCCACAAATCTCTCATCAACAACATTTCGTCCATCGAGAGTGTGTCAAATAGGGTTGCATACCTTGTACTGAGAATCTCAAAACGATATTCGTTGAAGATTGTACAGGTATACGCCCCATCGTCAACACATCCAGACGATGAAGTAGAAGCTACGTATGAGGACGTCAGTAGGGCCATACGTAGCTCTAAAACACACTTCACAGTTGTTATGGGAGATTTCAATGCGAGGCTGGGCTGCAGAAGCGATGGTGAGCTGAAAGTGGGGCCATTTGGATTTGGGCAGAGGAATCCCAGAGGACAGATGCTGGCGAACTTTATGGAGAAAGAAGGACTCTTCATGATGAATTCTTTCTTCCAAAAGCCGCCGCAGAGGAAATGGACCTGGTTGAGTCCCGACGGTGTAACTAGAAACGAGATTGACTTCATTATGAGCACCAAGCGGCAGATATTCAACGATGTCTCTGTGATCAACATGGTTAAGACCGGAAGTGATCACCGAATCGTCAGGGGCATGTTGAATATCAACGTCAAACTTGAGAGATCGCGTCTGATGAAGTCTACGCTCCGACCGTCGAATGTCCATATCCAAAACCCCGAGAGCTTTCAACTTGAACTGTCAAATCGCTTCCAATGGCTAGACAGCTGCGCATCAGTGGACGATATAAATAGCAGGCTGGTAGAAACTGTCCATACGGTGGGGTCCAAATTTTTCAAGACCCACCGTACAAATAGACCTCAGAAACTATCCGACCAAACCCGGAACCTCATGGCTAGTCGACGTTCAATGACGCTCCAAACTTCGAGTGACGCTGACTCATATAGGCAGCTCAATAGACAGATCACGAAGTCCTTGCGACACGATATCCGTTCTTTTAATACCCAGTGTATTAAAGAGACGATAGAGCGGAACCAAGGCTCCAAAGTGTTTGCAAGAGACGTATCTATTGGGCAAAGCCAGTTGACAAAGCTGAAGACCGAAGATGGACGCGTAACGTCAAATAAGTCCGAGGTACTACGGGAGATAGAGAGGTTCTATGGACAGCTGTATACCTCGGTCTCAGCTGAACCTGCTAGTTTAGCTGCAGACCCAAGAGCCAGGCTAACACGACACTATACCGAAGACATCCCGGACATCAGCCTGTACGAGATTAGGGTAGCTCTCAAACAGCTTAAGAACAACAAGGCTCCGGGCGAGGATGGAATCACTACAGAGCTTCTGAAAGCGGGCGGCACGCCGGTACTAAAAGTCCTTCAGAAACTCTTCAATTCCTCCTTACTCGATGGGAAAACGCCAGAGGCATGGAACAGGGGTGTTGTGATCCTGTTCTTCAAAAAAGGCGACAAAACCTTACTGAAGAACTATAGGCCCATAACACTGCTGAGCCATGTCTACAAGCTGTTTTCGAGAGTTATTACGATGCGTCTCGAACGCAGGCTGGATGACTTTCAGCCTACCGAACAAGCCGGTTTCCGAAAAGGCTATAGTACCATAGACCACATACATACGCTGCGGCAGATTATACAAAAGACCGAAGAGTATAATCGGCCATTATGCTTGGCGTTTGTGGACTATGAGAAAGCCTTTGATTCCGTCGAAATATGGGCGGTCCTTAGATCTCTCCAGCGTTGCCGTATTGACTATCGGTATATCGAAGTGTTGAAGTGTTTGTATAATAACGCCACCATGTCAGTCCGAGTACAGGAGCACTGCACGAAGGATATCCCTTTAAAGAGAGGAGTAAGACAGGGGGATATCATATCCCCGAAACTGTTTACCGCTGCTCTGGAGGATTCCTTCAAGCTACTGGAATGGCAAGGACTTGGCATCAACATCAATGGCGAATACATCACTCACCTTCGATTTGCCGACGACATAGTAGTCATGGCAGAATCGCTGGAAGATTTGGGGCGCATGCTCGGTGGCCTCAATAGAGTTTCTCAACAAGTGGGTCTTAAAATGAACATGGACAAAACAAAGATCATGCACAATGTCCATGTTGCACCCACCGCACTAACTGTTGGGAGCTCTACTCTTGAAGTTGTTGACGAATATATATACCTAGGGCAGGCTGTCCGATTAGGTAGGTCCAACTTTAAGAGAGAGGTCAGTAGACGGATCCAGCTCGGCTGGGCAGCGTTCGGTAAATTACGCAACGTCTTCTCGTCTAAAATACCTCAGTGCCTTAAGACAAAGGTATACAACCAATGTGTGTTACCAGTGATGACTTACGGTTCTGAGACGTGGTGCTTCACGAAGGATCTTTTCAAAAGGCTCAATGTCGCTCAGCGTGCTATGGAGAGGGCAATGCTCGGTATTTCTCTACGTGATCGAATCAGAAATGAGGAGATCCGTAGAAGAACTAAGGTTGCTGACATTGCCCGTAGGATCAGCCAGCTGAAGTGGCAATGGGCCGGCCACATAGCACGAAGATTGGACGGTCGATGGGGCAAAAAGATCCTAGAGTGGAGGCCACGTACTGGCAAGCGCAGTGTGGGACGGCCACCTACCAGATGGACCGACGACCTGGTGAAAACTGCCGGGTCACGTTGGATGCAGGTGGCAATGGACCGGTCGCACTGGAAATGTATTGGAGAGGCCTATGTCCAGCAGTGGACAGTAAAAGGCTGAAACGACGACGACTTTTAAATTTAATTTTTCCTGGTAATAATTACTCAACTGCATTAAGCAAGTATTAATATTTCTAATAGCTACAGCTAAGTTTACATCTGATGTGTACAATACTACGTCATCTGCAAACTGAAGGATATTTACATTTTTAATATTTACATATTTACAAATCTCCCATATATATAAATTAAATAGTAAAGGTGACAAAGTTGCACCCTGCATTGTTCCTTTTGACACATTTCTTGGTCCATGTAGAATATTATTATGTTTTAGATATAATATTCTATTCGTAATAAAGTCATAAATCCATTTACATAAATATCCAGGTATATTAGCATTACTCAGTACTTTCACCAGTATGCCAGGATCTACATTATCAAATGCACCTTGCACATCTAAAAATACACAAACTGAGTGTAATTTATTACCTTTTGCATTTTTCAGGTCATGAATGAGAGAAATGAAGCTATCAGCACAACTTCGTCCTCTACGGAATCCATATTGTACATGAGGAATGATACTATTAGATTCTACATACCAGTCAAGGCGAACCTTCACCATGTTTTCAAATATCTTTCCAAGACATGATGATAAAGAAATGGGACGATAGGAACTAGGCTGCTCTGGAGACTTATCTGGTTTAAGTATAGGTATTACACATTGAGTTTTCCATGAACTTGGTATTAACTTTTTATGCCAGAGACTATTTAATATGCTTAAAAATATTTTTTGTATGGATTCATGTAAATGTTTTATCAATAAATATGGAAAATCATCCAAACCCGGACTAGTATTTCTCCGAGACTGTATGCTCATTAAAAATTCAGAATAAGAAAAAGGATCCAATAAAAAATTTGACTGAGGATTTTCGTTGTTAGAATTAAAATATTCTTCTAATAAAACTGGATCTACTAAATTAGAATTATCTGAGAGTTTATCTAAAAGTGGTTGTACAAATTCATTTCTATATGACTTATTACCAGTTTTAATGCCCTTAAATCTTTTAATGAGATTCCAGATTTTACTGATGGGAGTAGTTCTATTAAAACTATTACATAAACTATTCCAACTATTTCTTTTTTGTTCCTTTATGGTGCGCTTTTTCAGAGCATCTTTCCTTTTATAATTAATATAATTATCTAATGTAGGATTGTTTCTGTAAAGTTTTAATGATTCATAAGATTTGATGACGGCTTGTTCACATGAACTGTTCCACCAGGGAGCTGGCGGTCTACTCCTAAAGTTATTTCTAGTAAATCTAGGAACCACCGTTTGCTTAAGTTTATCAAGTCGATTACAGAATTCCTCATAAGATTTCATTGGATCCTCTTCATTAACCACAATTTCATTGAAAGCTGAACTAGAAAGTTCTTTATATTTAGTCCAGTCAGTTTTATGATATAAAAATCTGTCATCACATTGGTTCACTGTGTATCTTTCAATGCAAGTTGTAATGTTTGTAATTGTTGGATAATGATAACTACCCATGGCATCATCATGTACAAACCATTCACAAAGTGGGGCCAAATGTGGACTAACAAAACTTACATCTATTGCTGAAGGGTTACGTGTAGGATAATTTACTGTTGTAAAGCTGCCATTATTCAAAATACATAAGTCACAATCATCAATTATATCGTATAAATTTTGACCTCGACTTTTGGTGGACATACATCCAAAAGCAATATGATGTGCATTGAAATCGCCACTTATAAATAGAGGTTTTGGTAAATCTCTTATAATATTATGCAATCTATTCATTCTTATGTGCCCACTTGAGGGAGGACAGTATACACAGAGTATAGTCAACATTGTATTATCTGTGTATACACATATGGCTATTGTTTGTATGTCTTCATAAAAAGTGGTATTTATAACATTGTATTTCAAGTGTGGCTTTACTAATATTCCAACTCCGTTGCGAGAGTTTCTAGAATTTTTGTTGTAAAAATTATAACCAGAAATACGAAAAGACTGATGGTCTTTTAACCATGTCTCGTTTAATAGGCAAATATCAATATCTTTTTCATTTAAGAATTTTGTAAGAAGAGGTTTTTTATTATTAAGTCCTTGAACATTAAATTGCGCAATACATAAAGAGGATTTATTATGAGTTTGTGTATCCATTATTTTGACAGATTTTTAATGAGCATATCTTTAATTAACAATGTAGTAATAGGTTCGTTATCATTTTTATTACCTACTTGAACCAGAGTATGTACTAGGGCCATAAGTACATCACTGTTTTCAATTATTTGAGATTTAATATCAGTAATGTTTAAATCTTGAGAGATAGGTTTAATATTTACAGATTTATTTACAGGTTTAATTACATGTTTAGGTGTATTATTAATATTATTTACATTTTTATTTACAGGGTTTGGGCGTAATGGCAGAGGAGGGAAATCAATGTTATCTTTTGTAATAGAGGCACTTGCATATGTAATTTTGTTTTTCTTTTCTAATAATTTCTTTATCTTTACTGGACATTGTTTTGAAATAGCCAGATGAGGCCCACTGCAGTTGACACAGCAAATCTCATTTGGTTTACTACAGTCTTTATAAAAATGTTCTCCTGAACAAATTGAGCAACGCTGCTTGCCATTGCAAATTTTAGCAGAGTGATTAAATTTAAAACATTTATAACATTGCTGCAAAGGTGGAACATAATCAAACACTCTATAGGAAAATAAGTCATACTGTACATTGTCGGGTAAAATATTTGATAAAAATGTAATACTAACAGTTTGAGTACCAATCAGTTCATGACCGACTTTTCTCATGAATCTTCTTACTGCAATAATTTCATATGTGGATGTTAAATTAGAGAATAGTTCTTTATTCGGTATATTTGCCGGTACAAATCGTATAATGCCAGTTTTCTCAATTTGAGTTGCTGGGATGTGAGCTTTCAAATCATATTTTTCGAGAAAATTTATATTATTAATGAAATCATTGGCCGTGTTATGTTGTTTAAAAATCACAACTATCTTATTTGCGTTAATTCGCCGTATTGCTACTACTCCTTTAATATTAGAAAATATACTATTTAGATATATCGGACTTTTATTTCCTAGTCTATCCTGTGCATTTTTACTTTCTATGAACACTTTAAACTCCGTATTGATGGAATTTTCTGAATATAATCTTTTATAGTTTGGTTTGCGATAAGGTAAATAGTCACTCTCACCACCTCCGCCGCCAGCATCTGAAGCCCCCCGAAAATCTTCAGGAGGCCGAGGTCTCTTTTTTGAGGTGGGCGGGTTATCCCCGCCCGCCTCATCTAAGTCCATTTTTATTAATTAGGCACTATATTTAGCTAATACCGATCTATTTACAGTAATATTTACAAAGAAATAATAATTATTTAATTATTTTTAAAATTTTGGAAAATTTTAAAACCGCGCTTTTTTAAATTCCCGCCAAGAATCCACCAATACCCTGTGTTCCAGGACCTAATAATAAACGAAAAAAACTTTTTTTCATTCAAATTTGCGTTTCATTAGCACTGTTTAGGGTCGTTTTGAACTGTTTTCATAGGTACTGTCAGCTGTCAATGTCAGCGTTATGAATGATCTGAACGTTTAGAGCGTCTCCTGGAACACGGCCATAGATTTGCTACAATACGTCAATAAAGTGTGTGAACGAGATCACAACATACAAAAACTTTAAGGAAGGAAAAGGAAGGCGACAATATTGCCTGTCTTTGTTCCTGTTTTTGTTTGTTGGGCACAACTGATAAGTGCCCAACAAATCAGTTGACAGTTCGGTCACAGCTCGTATCTTCCAGGATTTTTAGTGAATAATAGTGATCTAAGTGGTGAAATTATAAAGAAATTTAAGTGATACATAATACTAACCCTGCTTTACATGGATATATGTTAAATAATCGGCTGTAAAAGCCGTACTGAGCAAAAAACACGAAATATTTCCTTTCATGCGTAAGTACAATTTTTAGTAACAAATACACCTTGATTTGATAAAATGTCGACAGCTTGTGTTCCATAGCACACTAATAAGCTATTAATAGGTTATTGTGAATAGAAATAATGAATTAAAATGTTATTTAAAATTACAATAATAAATGTATTATCCAACCAATGTATGTGACAAGGTTAAATTGTCATCCTCGAAACAAATGTCAGGCAGTCCGCCATTTTAAACTTCTTTTTGACTTAGTAATGTTAAAGACTTTATGGGGATACCAGCTAAGGTACTCATAATTTACCCTAAAAGTGGGGTCTTTTTTAACCGACTTTCAAAAATAGAGGAGGTTTCTCGATTCGACCGTATATATATTATATTTTTAATTTTATTATTAAATCTTAAGCTGTGCAATAGTGAAACTGTTGTTACAGATTTCCAAAGGACTCTTCAACCCGCCAATTATGGATTCGTGCCACAGGCCGACAACAGACCAACCAAATATACTCGAGTATGCTCTAGACATTTTGAACAAAGTTGTTTTAGAAAAACAGCAAATATGACATATTTAAACCCGTTATCTATTCCTACGCGTCATGTCATCGAACAGGTTAGTTACTTTTATGGTATTTATTTACGTACTATAAAAGTGATTATTATAATGTTATAAACATATTATATTCAGAGTCTTGTGTAGAGCCTACTGAAATTTACTTACATAAGTTCACTAAAAGTACTATTTTTTTACTGTAAAATAACGATGGAAATGGAAATCTTGCCTACATTTAACGAACGCCTCTACTACTCCTATTTTATATATTATTGCTTTGTTTTAGGAAAGCCGAAGAAATATTTATTGGAAGACGTATAGTGAATATAAGTCGTAAAAGTCACTACAAAAAGTTCCATTGAACTGCGGTGAATAGTCGAATGAGATTATATCTATGTCGCAGTCATCTTATTGAATCTGGTTATTTAATTGAATCACTAGGCGGTTATAAAATGGCGTCAAACAGCTCGTACAGATAGCAATGTGTTGATATATTTTTTGATTAATTTACTTTAATGTTCGTTTTATTAGTACTCATTCGGAAATTTCGAAGTTTAAAACTAAAATATTAAATGGCTGTCCTAGTCTCGGATTCTAAAATTTGTTGGTAAAAACAGGATTCAATGAAAGCGCTAGTCATTCAATTAAATAGCGGATTCAATCAGATGACTGCGACATCTATAAATTGTAGTTGGTATAAGAAATAAATTAAAAATTTAATTGTCCCCGGAAATGCTGGTAAGGGATCCACACTATATACAGGCATGTAAAGGAAAATACCAAATGCTTAAACGAGGAGGAAGAAATTCGTGCATCTACTTCCAATAGCAAACGGTATGAATACAGTTACGGAAATAATCATTTTGAATAACGACCCATAAATGTTGTAATATACCAATAATTAAAAAAAAAATGCAAATAATAAAATCATTTAAATAAAGACTTTATGCACAGATTACCTTTAAACACCTTATTTTTTATTTTTTATACTTTTTTACATAATATATATACTTTATTAGTGATTTTACATTAATTTAAATATTTTTATATTTGTTAAAATACACGACCGGTTTCGATGAAGTCATCGTCGGTGTAGGTATATATTATAATAAAGTGAAAAAAGTGCAAGTACATAGTTTGTGTTTTATTACTACATAAAAAGAATGTCCGCCAAGAAATTATAGTACATTCGATAACATAAATAGAATACCGACATACATAAATTATTATTACGTCCGCGTCTGTGATGAAAATAATTATGATTTATGATGTAAAGATGTTTTTTTAAAACCTTGGGTTTTGTTGTATGATATGTTTTGGGCATATAAAGTAGCAGCCAATGCTACTTTTTATGCGCAAATGGGAACCGTTGGTACATTTACACGTCATAAACGTAACATATTATTTCCTGCTTTATCCGTTCCAAATTTCATAATTTAATGGAAACAAATATATAGATGAACAAACTTTCTCTCTTTAATAAATTTGTATTTTACTGTTCTGTACTAATCTTTGTTAGTCCCGAGTAGTAAGATTCCTGAATAAATTGGGTATATTTAAATGGGGTTGGCAACACAGATATTGTATATTATACTTTTCGTTTGTCCCTGTCGGCTGGGGCAATGTGTCAAATCTATAGGATTCTTTAATTAGGCAATAAACAAACCATCACCTTGATTCAGTGGGGCGAAAGCACAGAACACAATATACTCACGGAGAAGAACAACAACTTCATACAAATAAAATGTCGCGAATAGACTAGGCCATCCGCGCCATCTGTTGGGTGCCCCTATTAAACTAAACTAACCCGCGAAATTTGAACGTACTTCAATAATATATACGGTAGGTATGTACTTGTTTAATTTATAATTATAGGTAGGTACATATTGTTTTACACTGGTAAGAAACTTGAGACATGATTTCCATCAGTGATTACTGAAATCAAGTTTCTTACTAATGTAAAAATAACAACAAAATCAACATTTAAATAAAAAAATAATTTATTTTGAAATATAATATACACATTTTCTGTTTCACTAAAATAATACAATAATATTGCTTATAAAACACTCCTCAAAGCAAAGGTGTGATCCACCTCCACCATACCCTGCGCGGGTTAAAGTATAGCAACCATTAACAATATTAGTATTGCTTTTTAACATTTATAACCCTACTCAAGTGAACAAGCATAATGTTTTTAAGACAGCGAAAAGTCGCCTACTCATTTTGTGCTGTCCACATGTTGTCGTTGATCTTCACATGGACAACATGTGTAGGCATAATATAAAGATTGAAATTTTGTCAGGAAATAATTATTTTGCTTTTTACGCAATTAATTATGTCAGTGAAGAACAGACTTATTAGAAATCTAAAATAAGTATGTATGTATTTAATATCATAGCAAATAGCACGAAAATTTAAATTTTGGAGCTTATAAAAACTTATTTTATATTTCTGATACAACTTTTATTCACTGAAACAGCTTATAAAAAATCGACAATTATTATTTAAAACTTAATAATAAAATAAAGCCTACTGTCGATCCGTATGTTATGTGAAATTAGTACATTAATAATATAGATAATAAAAATCAAACTTTAAGTATTTTTACAGTTAGTTGGGGAATCTATTTTTCATATGGTGCTAAATTATAAATTATAATTGTTATAAAGTGGTATAGGTTTTATTAACATAAGATGTAAATGAAATGTTTCTCTAAGTCGATTAATAATATTTAACTTGATGGTACTAGTGGGAAATTTTTAATTGGCACCTTATGAAAAATGTGTTCCTCAACTTGTTTATTACAAGTTATAACTTAAAATTAAATTTTGATTATCTACATTATTCATGTAGTATGTGATTTCGAAATACATATATATATATACATAAATTAAAATTAATACACAATAACATAAATTAAAATTAAAAGAAAAATCGACATATTAACACATAAATAATAGTAGGTATACTATTATTTATGTGTTAAGATGTCGATTTTTCTTTTCAGTGCTCGTTCAGCGGATGATTGGGCAAATGCTCTGTTTTTTTTAATACAAAATCGTTTAATGTTAATATAAAATACATTTTGTATTATAAAATTAATATTTAGTTCTTTGTGCTCTGAGCAACTATTGAGAAAATCAAAATTTACATTTTCATTTAAAATTTTTGTTATATTTTCTTTTATTTTTATGTTATGTGCATTTTTTTCTAAATATAAATTCATAACATTAGCACACATTTCTACGCAGAGCACAAAGGACTCACTTGGATAGTTTAACGACTTTTCTCGTTCTTTATATTCTTTATACTCTATGAATGTGTGCATTGACATGTAGTTTTTTGTTGAGATAATTGATGAGCACTGATCACAATCATTATTGTATCTTTTTAATAAAAATCCGCTGACATAAGCACATGCCTGTAGCTCGCTACTTCCTTCCAACATATTGTCCTCGATAGTTTTTGCATCATCATAATCACAACTAGCTGTTTGATCACTACTAACTGCTTGGTCATTGTTGCTTTGCAACAGCAATTTAAAATTATTGATTATCAATCTATTTGAATCACTTTCACAGTTGGTGCCCACCCCAATGTGGGAGATACGCGTTAGAAGCACAGTTTTTAATGCACCAATAAACTGTCCGGTAGTTGGGTTGCAGTTTGCACCACAATTGGCTCGTATACACCCAAACAAATTTTCAATTGGGTCTTGCTGCAATCTTCGCGTCGACAAGCTTTTTATTGATGTGTGTTTTTGGCGCAAAGTTTGCCACAATTTTTCCACACCATTTAGAGTCCAAATCCACCCCTCCTGAGATGGTGGGGTGCCTTTAGACCCAATAAATTTCATTTGTTTAAAATGTTCAATCATTTCTTTCATAAACCCTAAATGTGGAGAGGACTCCTTTAAATTGGTTGAAAAGGGTTTCCCTCGTCGTAAATCTGGAGTGTCACTATTGAGGGTGTCAAATATTTTATCCATTTTTGACACTAAATCTGCCGTTGTTATTGCATCTGCAGGTAGTCCTGCAATAAAAGAGTATTCTGTTAATGGGTTCAGCAGGGTTAAGGTAATATTATAAGAATGGCAAATTATTATACTTAATACAATATAATTTTTTAAATAATAACCTATTTTTTTAATGTTAGTATGCTTGTTCCAAAACTGTCATGATTTTATTAGTAAGATAATGTTAATGTAATTAGCAATTTGGCAAAAAAATTTGTTAAATTTTTGTTCATTGTCAAATAATTTTTCTTTTGTTTCCCTTATTTTTTTAGAGTTTTAGCAAATATTAACATTAGAGTGTTTTGTTAAGCAACCACCACAGAATTACATTTCTTATACATTAAATTCCCAGTTAGATTTGAGTTCAAATGGTACCTAAGCTATGTAAGTACATAGTTACCATTATATTAATCTCTAATAATTTTTAAATTATCAAGACACATGCAAGAGGTAACACATTTTCCATATAATGCAAGAATTTAGTATGGTATATTATATACTATTATAATATATTATGTATCGCGAGTTTCTTGCGCCGGTTCTTCTCGCCGGGTTAGTTCCAGAACTAGTGGTAGGCATCATGTATACCGACGATCATTATGTGTATATTAATAGCAACTTTGAATAAAAAATGTTGACTGACATTATAAAAAAAGTTGATATTTACCCTTGCCAATGCTGGCATACATTCCAGCTGACACTGTATGGCTTAGCACCTGAACAGCTAATTTTACTTTCATTTTTTGTTTATTGTTAGGATTTAGGTGATCCTGTCTCAGTAGTGGTGCAAATGCATAATTAGGATTTGCATTATCTAATTCAAAGAATTTAACAATATGGCTCCACTTAGCTATGCCTGCAAAATTAATATTTAAAATAGTAGGTAAACTGACATTTATGCAGAAACATACCACTCGGGTTGCTCATCCATACTAATATTATAAATGTGAAGTGTGTGTGTCTGTTTGTCCGTCTTTCACGGCAAAACTACTGAACCGATTAGAATTAAATTTGGTACACAGATAGTCTATAGCCTAAGAAAGGACATAGGCTATTTTTTATCGCAGGGAAATGTACGTTCCCTGGGGGATACTTTATTTACACTTTCATGTAAAAATTACTAAACTGATCATCATGAAATTTGGCACAAATATAAATTAGACCATGGGGAAGGACATAGGCTACTTTTTATCGCGGGACATATACGGTTCCCGTGGGTTACATCTTCTAGTACAGAATAAAACAACAATTTAAAAATTATATAAAAAAAAGTTTTACCTGTTCCAGTTTTATCTTCAGATGATATGTCTGTCATCCATTCTATATCATACTTCAGAAACAAATTTCTGAAGCACTTAATTAAATGTGGAGGATCAAATAACGCAACAACTTCATGACTGCTGTGGTTGAAATATGGTTTGTTCACAGTTGCCCCCAAAATATTAATGGCTCTTCTATTTACACCATCCATGTCACACACCGTTGCCGATACATTGATGCCGTGTTTATAGCATGCTCCAAGTACCTAAAATAGATAATAATATTTAAAACCCTTGTTTTTTCACAAATTTTAACTAGTGTAATTACTAAACATGACTGATTATTACTAAACATAATAATTAATATTAAACTAATATAATTATGTTGCAGCAAAATTATAACAAAATATAATAAAAAATGTTGCTTACGTCTTTTATTAGCACAGCTAATCTATCAGCGGTAACTGAAGAGCCTGAAATATAAAATGCTATTGGTTGCTTAATTTTTTTTCTTATGCCAGCAATCATAAACACCAATGCATATGACGCCGGTTGTGATGTTCTACCTTGTTCAGCATGATCTTGGAATCCCTCAATAACATCTTTGGTTGGACTGTATTGTAAATGGTTTTTAATCGACATTTCATCGAACATCAATATAAATTCATTATTTTCTGGTTTTTGAGCTTTTGCAAATGTACCAATTATATTAAATATATTATCATTTATGCCAACATTAAGCACACATGTTTTAAGCAGAGATTTTATAGATGTTGGCGAAGGAAGAGAAAACATTCTCCTTAGCAGCCGGTAGCATGTGGGAGACCTTTTAAATAGTCTCAAGGCTGTTATTTTGTCAGATGTACTCCATCTTCTTCCTTTAGGATCTCTGTTATAATTTTTTACCTGTGCATGTAGTAATAGTGCAAACGTAGGACTTATCTTTTTAGATAGGCACGTAAGAGCACTATTTTCATTTAATTTATTTAAATACTTCTTATTTTTCATATATCTGACTGTTCTTTGCAGTTTTGAAATTTTTTTTACATATTTTTTGCATTTCTCAAATGCAGATTCTTTCTTTTTGATTATATTGCCACAACTTTTGCCACTGAGTGAAGAGGGTCCAGGAAGAGAAAGTGGCATATTAGTTATATCCATTAATGGCTGGGATGGTCCAGCAATTGGTTCAATAGGTACTTCCAAATATGGCATGGTCACCTCCTACAAAAATATTATATGTAAATTGAGTAAATTAAAGAACATCCCTTAAGCCTATATAGTATCTTTCAAAACATTACATAAAAGATCAAGACATTGGGGCATGGCTATACACATTTGTGTAAGAATAGACAATGTTTTTTGGACAACGGACGGAAAACATTCCCAGTAAAAAACTTTCGCAGGAGTCACACCTTTAGATACACATTTTACATATTACCAATAGAAAAAATGTTTCACTACATTGCATACCTTCTTAACAACAAATACATATCTCTAGGATATAGGAATTTATAACATATATTATACTAACCTCAAAATCTGGAGAAGCAAAACGTCGCAATTTTTTTATGGACAAGTCCACAAAATCTGTTTCTTTAAAATGTCGGTGACATAACATATTATGTTGGGAATGCAGCAGATTTTGAAAATCTCTTGACCCCCATTGTTGATCCGGGAAACAATATTTTGCCCATAATTCACAACTGCAATGTAAAATAACATTAATTTATGTTTGTATTAACTATTATGTTAGTACATTCCAATAAATTTATTAATTTACATGAAGTGGCAATCAGCAATCATTTTTAATAGCAATGAAATGAAATTGATATTTTGTGACGATGTATACTTAGTGTAAAGTATAGAAAACAATAGAGACCAACCAAAATTAAATAATTCTAAAGTATAGGTACGTATACTACATATTAGTCGTAGACCTAAGTACATAATTACTATTTAACTTACCGGAGAGTGTTTGTGGAACCAGGTTTTGGAAATCTAAAGAGTTTTGTGTCAGAGTCATTGGCAGGCGAAGACCCACATTTCACACATTTTCTTTTATTTTCCTTAATTTTACACAAACACAAATAGTCACTATCTAGTAAAGAGTCACTATCTCAAAATTTTCACAGCACTAAATATATCTAAAGCGCTAAGAAACGGAGGAACCGAAGCTCAACTCAACGTTAATTGGCGAAAACAATTTAGTTAATATGAAAACTCAAAGAGCATAGGATTCACAAGAAATAATTTGCGCACGCAACGAAAGCAATGGCAGACATTTTTCTTGTGATAAAATTATTTGTTTCTACAATATGACAGGTTGTGATGGGGTGACCAGTGGTTAATATTATGCAATTTAGAAATATTTTTACATTGGCAACCCAAGTCTAGCCCCCGCTGCGACACAAGACGAGAACAAAGTCGACCACCCCTGGGCGAAAGCCAGCCAAGCCTTATGATTTAAAATTTAAATGCACGTACATCGACTGAATAGATTAATCGACTCTATTTTTGTTTATTCTGTAGTCTGTTTTGACAATCCACATTCATACACTCATCCAATTTTATACTTTAAACACGAGCAATAATACTCTAATTGGCTCTAATCTATGTTGAGCACTACTGCCGAGTGCCGACTGTCGTGAATCGTGATGTGTCACGAAAATATTGAAATTTGGAGCTCATGAAATTTGTTTCGCTAAAACTTAATTACTAGTTAATTACTAGTAACTTAAGTAATTGTAGTTAACTCTTACATTTTTCTAGTTAAATCTTTTATTGTTATTTGTAGCTCCGTAAATTTTTTATACAGTTTTCTGTTTATGAATTATTACCGTTATTTTTGCACTTTCCTGAGGTGAACCTATTGTATTGCGGCTTGTGAAAACATTATGAAGTTCCAAGTGTTAATTTACTTTTTATTAGCCATTTGTTTCCAAGCCAACAGCCAAGACTTGCAAAGTGTAAGCGACGATGATTTGTTGCAATTAATAAAAGAGGAACAAAAGTTGATTGTGTTGTTTAGTGAGTATAATAAACTACACATTTTAATTTACTTAAATAAAATGAAAATATTTATTTCCCTATTTTCCTTCTTGTTTTATACTACAATATTTAAAGTATTTTTATATTTTCAGCAAAACCAAACTGTGAAACTTGCAATAAATATGAACTGCACCTGGATAGCTTATATGATGACTTAAAAAAACACCTGAATAGCATAACAGTAAAGGCAGTTAGTAGTCACTTGGCTAGATTATACAGTCCCACCAAGGAACCAGCTATTGTGTTCTTTAGGCATGGTGTTCCTGTGCTTTATAGTGGTAAATTTAATTTTATCTTCTAGTAGTTTTTCACACAAATTTTTTTACTCATTCGACACATTTCAATTTTGCAGTGAAGATAGTAATGTTATTGTAATGTTTTTTATTCTAAGTTGTTTTTTTTATTATCTTTTTTTTAAATCAAATTTTCACTTTGCTAAATTAATTTCATTTTTTATTGTTACTATCAATGTTTTTTTTATTTCTAAATTTTGAAGGAGATGCTGATGAAAATGAGATCTATAGTTTCATAGAAAATAATCAATCACCGGCAGTGAAAGAATTGAACGACAATATATTTGAACACATGACACAGGCAGCTACCGGATCTACAACCGGGGACTGGCTTGTTATGTTGTAAGTTCAGTTTTTATAGTGTTTTATAAGGAAAAATACTAATCTATTAAAAAAAAGCTACATTGTTTTTCAGTGAAGCTTTTGAATCCTGTAAATTTGCATATCTTGTAATATCAAAACTAGAATGAGAGCTTTCTGTGTTTATGTTAAATAACATTTCAGCTATGGTGCATCATGCATTGAGTGTCAAAGGCTACATGCGGTATGGGAAGGAGTTGGTGCCATACTGAGAGGGCGCATCAATGTGGCGAGGGTAGATTCCAATCTAGCTGGTTTGAATACTGCCAAGAGATTCAAAGTTACGAATTTACCTGCTTTCTTATTGTAAGTTTTGATTGAACTTAGAGAGATTTAAAATAACTCTGTTTTTAGATATAAATGGAAATTTATATTACTGATAATAATTTCTTCTTCCAGATTCCGTTTAGGAAAAGTGTATAGGTACAACCTACCAAAAAATGATATTAAATCATTTGTTACCTTTGCACAAGACTGGTACAAGAATGCAAAAGCTGAAACTGTTCCACTTCAGGCATCACCTTTGTAAGTAACTTTTAAAACTTTATTCATACAAGTCTCAAATATTTTTATCATAGCTGAAAAATAAAAAGTTGTCTGTGTATGTATGTTTGTTTCATCAAAGAACCTAAAATAATAATCTGTTTTTAATAATAGAGGAGTCAACAGATTTGTAACAAAATCCCAGATAACTTGTATTATAATTTATGTATTTGAATTTAAGTAAAAAAAATGTTCATTTATGAGAGAGCTTAATTATCACTTCGTTTTTTTACAGTGATGAAGTAGTAAATCTGTGTGTCGAATGGATTAAATTTGGTATCAATATAGCCACAGAAATATTGACAAAACATCCTTGGATATGGCAGATTGGTGTAACTGGTTTTGGACTTGTTGCTCTTACTGCCATTATTGCACTATTCAAGGCAAGAAAATCAAAACCAAGAGATACTAAGAAAGAAAAGAAGAGCAAGTAAATATGTGGCTTAGTAAGAGTAAATAGATTTATAAAGATTTTTATACTTATTTGTATATAATGAAGTAACAAATCAAATTAATAAAATGAAACCAAACATTTTTGTCGTTTTTATTAAAAAACATACAAATAAATAAATCTAAACAATAAAGCTTAATAAAATAGTGAGTATTGTTAACAATAATTTTACATTTTCTTTTAAGTGTAATTTGTTTCTATCATATTGAGAGGCATCTAATAAAAAGACTTCAATTTCATAATTTAAGAGTACATATTACAAGAAAATACAGCCAGGCAGAGCAATTCAGTAAGCTTAGCTGTTATCTAAGTTCACACACTAAAAGTTGCCTAGGGCAGGGCAGCAAAATGAATAGGTAAATTGCTAAATGTGTATGTAAATGTTAAATGAGTGCTATAATAATAATATTGTCAAATACACAAGCTCATGAAATTTTTGTGCTTTATAAATAGTTACCCGGTTTAAACTGTTCCCAGTCTTTTGGCTACCCCATCCCAGGGTAGTTTTGTCGCAGGAAGCATTTTATTATTCTTAAATTGTGTAAAAATGGGTTATACTTATCAAAGATTTTTATTCTAATACCAGTTTTGCCAATTACTAATCAGTCTAAAATCTAAATGATAGCAGCATATAATAACAAATATGTAGATACACATAAGATGCACCTGTGTTCTATTATACTGAGAGTGATCCCACTGTACAGGAACATACAGAAAGACTAGCCATAGTCAATAGTCTTTATTGATTGCACCAAAGAAGAAAATAATATAGTACCTGTAGTCCAAACCATAAATTTCATTATTCTGCTATTCTAAAGTAATCTATACTAATATTATAAAGCGGAAGAGTTTGTTTGTTTGTTTAAACGCGCTAATCTCAGGAATTACTGGTCTGATTTGTAAAATTTTTTTTGTTGGATAGTCTATTTATAGAGCAAGGCTTTGGGCTATATAACATTATGCTGCGACCAATAGGAGCGAAGCGTCAGTGAGAAATGTTGCAAAAAAGGGGAATATTATTCACATTTGGGGACTTTCATTACGTGCGCTGCATAAACGGCTTAAGTCACTCAAAAACCACGCAAATGAAGTCGCGGGAACAGCTAGTAATAATAATTATAATAGCCAGTAATTCATGGCAGTCCTTAGTGCTTAAGATTTTTTTTATTATGCATAATGTAATGTGCATGGCCCTTAGTGCTTAATTGACTACCTTATGTCATGTCTGTTGTAAATAAAATGTGACTAGAAGGTTAGTTAAATAGTATCAACTTCTAAGTTTATTCTGAATACTGATGCTGGGTCACCAAGCTCTGAGCGTATTGCATTTTCAAACTTTTTAAATATTATAGGAAACTCCATAATGTTTTCCGGTTTAGATTCAAGCCACATTTTATCAAATTCATAAAAAAGATAGCAATAAAACTTGTGAAACAGATCTATACAAGGCAAATAGTTCCTAGCATTGAACATGTAGGTCTTTGCTGAACCTTCTTTAAGTAGATAATATGCCATAGAGGTTAAATTTATGCCTACAATGGCAAATGTATAGCCATACTTTGGATGTAAGGAGTGGCTCAGGACATGGCTTGATACTTGTGGATATTCTGTGGCAAAAAATAGCAGATTTTCAAGACCTAAAAGTCCCATACCTCGAAAATCTGTTTTTGGATCATCACCCTGAAAGAAGATGAAAATATATACAATATGTAAAAAATATATATAAAAGATAAATATAATTTTAAATTCGTTCTTACCTGGAAGCCTATGATTTGCCAATCTTTACAAATTCTACTTTCTAATGGTGTGCCTGGCATTAGAAGGTTCCATAGAGTAAGCAATTTATGCTCATGTTCAGCATTATTGCTGTCAAATTCTATTTGCCGAACTATTTCTACGTCATCAATTAATTGTCTGTAGCTCCATATTTCTTCTAAGCATCGTCGAAAAGATGGGACAAAGGTGCCGTGAAGTTTCAGGTTTATTTTTTTCACTCTAACGACAATTCCTATAGCAGGATCGAGTATACTGCAGAAATTTGTAGGAATAAAAATTCCCTCGGCAACGACTGAGTCCAAGAACGAAACTATTTCACGAATATCTCTTGTTCGTGATAACATTAATGAATTTTCTACATTACAAGTTCTTTCTGCACCAACTCTGTCACCGTAACAAATTCTTTGAAGTTCACATAACTTTGTAGTTTTTCTTAAAAACCATTTGATAAAAGGCCTCAAATACCATTGTAAAATCGAAAACAAATTTATAACAACCATAGTTGTTTCAACATTTCACAAAGAAATCAATGAGAACTGAGAAATCAATTTTTTGTGTTAATTTTCTATTTTCCTTTTTCCATTTTCAGTGTTGTTTGAGTTTGACATTGACAGTTGATTTTTTTTAATTACGTCAGTATAGCATAAAATCATGGCCAATATCATAGCAAATAACTCGATTGTTGACGCCTTTGGTGCCTTATCCAGGTATTAGTCGGCTTTATCTTGAATGAAAAAAAATATTTAATTAATAAGCTATCAACTCACTCAACTCAGATTTAATAACTCTAACAAGAAGGTGGGTTTACATCAAATGAGGTTTATTTGATGTAAACCTACCTTGATAGAGTGAGACACATTCTATCCTCATTATCAACTAATTACTGATTGATATTTTAGTGTAAATGGTCAAAAAGAGCTTCTATTTACATCAAAAGAATGTGAATTCAGCACTTGAAAGTTCCGTTTTCTTTTGATATTTAAATATCACTTCAGCCAAGCACAGGCTTTCGATCACGTCCTGTGGATCACTTAACACTAGAAAGACCAGAGTGGTCAAATGGCTCCAATGAAGTTGATCAAAATCAATCATGTATTAAAACCATTGCATTGTATTCATTGTCGTTTTTAAATGACATAATATTTCGTCGTTGTTTGCATTATTCTGTTATTATCTGTAAACAGGTAGGTACATATATCTCGATAAATATTTATTTTAAATGATAGCCTACCTAGAAAGACCGCAGTGGTCATTTGACCCCTTGAATATAAGTACCTACTTTATACGAATTAAAGGTTTTGTTACTTACTTGTTTTGTTCTTATCAAAGCAAACATATTATAGCTTGCATTCATTTTATAATGTCTCATAATTATTATTATTACCGTAACATTAAAACCCTCTATTTCTATCTCAATTTGACCCCTCTAGTTCATAAAAGGTAGTTCAAAATTTCAGTCTTCCTATTGTTAAGGATATTTATTTATTTAAAAAGATATAATATATATTGTTAAAGATATTAAGTAATACAATATCCTTCATATGCATGCAAATAAAATTGATTATTACCATATTTTACCATTAATTTGAAGATTCTTTTTCGGAGGAAACCATGAAGTGTGTTAATTAAAGCATAGATAGTAATATATTATAGCATAGTAATAGAATAGTAATATATCATAGCATTTAGTATGCTATTAACTTTACACCTTATAATCTCGTGTGTCCCCCAAATAAGGAGGACCACCCAGTAGCGTAAGTTTCTTAGCTAATGTATTTCAGGCTTTATTATTATTAAAGATGGATTGGAAGAAAGTAGACGTTTTACTTTAACATCCTAAAGTACAACATTTCAACCAGGATCACAGGTCGTACCTAGTAGCGATTGCCTTTGTAATTTTTATTTCATTCAGTATTTTAGAGCTCTATTACTTATATTATATTGAAAGTCTGATGATGGAGCTGAAAGCATTTAGCTCGTCATTGGGTTTGATTCCTTAACATCGTGTATAAATGAGAACGTTACACTTGGGTTGTGACTGTCATTCAGTGCCGGATTAACCACGTAGCAAGAGTTTAGAGTAGCAATTGCTACGAGCCCCGCGCGAAAGGGGCCCCGCATATTATAACACACTTATGTCTGCCTAAGCCTGTAAAAAAGTATGTAAAACTTATTAAAATGTGATATGTTGAATTTCCCACTAAGACAATCCACGTCTGACACTCGGTACCCGACTTTTTCCTTGGCGTTAATAATTTTATACGGTAATCGCACAAGTTCTACAAAAATTTACTTGTTTATACGCGTAGAATTACAGTCGCCTCGATAACCAGCCCTACAAAATGTCTGCCGTATATGCCGGTTAGAGAATTTGCGACGGGCCCTGCGCTTGCTTAATCCGGCACTGCTGTCATTAGAGTTCTGGCCATCTCATACACTACATACAGTGCACTACTCAACGTTTGTTACATTGAGTTAGGGTTTTTATGTTATTTTTACGTGATGTGAGCTCGTAATCCCGTCTCGTGCGCTGAGCTAGTCAGTCAGTCAGTTGGAGGCGCGTACTTTGACAGATGGCCTTATACGCAAATGGTAAATGGGTAGGGCCATGTACTACTTACTCAGCCCAAATTATTGGGCCTTGGCCACTTGTTTTTTTTTGCTAGACGACGACTCAACATCCATCCCCCATTTGCGTATGTTCAACGTCCTGCCTAACACCCTGTAATTATTTTTTTAATATGCCTTGAATATCCTTTAAATAAAGAGTAGGTCTATATTGTTTCATGCACGTTTCAACTATCGTGGGCCCTTATATTTCCATGCAAATTTTCGTTGGCCTGTTACGCGCTCAAACAAGGGGAGTTGATCGGTGACAAAAATAAATATGTATATCGTTCGTGTTTTTGATGAAAATTTAATTCTGAGACTTTTACAATAAAAGTTATTTATTTACAATGCAACATACACACATAGGTCCAATCATTGCGTCACTTTATTTACAAAGGCTATGCGTGTTTAGCTTCACAAGAGAGGGCCTTAGTACTTAAATACTTTCATAAATTAAAACATACCTTTATTAGGTAACATAAACTTTAGTGAATTATGAACAAATAACGTAATTATATTTTATAAACGTGTAACAATAATTGTTATGATACCTATAGATAATATTATTTGCAAATATCAAAATCGCTTCAATATGTAACATTGTGAAATATAATATGTACCTTATTAATTAGGTACTTTGCTTACAAATTCTCAATTATTAATAATTAATTACATAATCATATAAACATAGTAGGCATAACTTTGTTGGTGGTTTTGCTAACTT
This sequence comes from Celastrina argiolus, assembly GCA_905187575.2. Classification (NCBI taxonomy): domain Eukaryota; kingdom Metazoa; phylum Arthropoda; class Insecta; order Lepidoptera; family Lycaenidae; genus Celastrina; species Celastrina argiolus. The sequence goes on from LR994581.1 coordinate 11,879,282, forward strand.
GAAACAACCTATATAATAACAAGGCGGGTTAAAGGGGGCGGTTGTCCGTTACGCAAATCATTATAATATAGGTAGGTAGGTCCTTGAATTTAAACTCTGACTGCCTGTTTTAATAAGCTATCTAAACGTTTAAAACCGGCCCTTAGTCGATTATCTTAGCTGTAGCGCCATAAGTGAACATAAATTGACAATACATATATTTTAAAAGTACTTACAAATCATTTTATGCGAGCATAATACTTATATAGGTATAGTACGGCAGGCATAATGGTTATAATTACTTAGCTTGTTATGCTTTACATGACATATTAATAGAGTTTTGTTTAGAATTTAGGTTTATAGATTCATGTCTAATGTCTTTTCCTTGCTTTTATATATATCTCCTAAACCTTAATTCAATGTTAATTACTACAAAATAAATTATTTTATCCATTAACCAAATCTTGAGATGAGATCTTTAATAGCGAGTTAAGTTTGGATTAAACACAGCTGTTTAAATAAGTACTTTATTAATTTGAACAAACATCATCTTTCGATTTCTAGTTAAGTTCCTACACATTCCTTTTAGTGTTAACAGTGGAAGGAATATTATATGAGGTAAGTATCACAATAAACAATAAGCCACAAAAGGAAAATACCTCCATCATATTTAGCCACAAACTCTACATAATGTTTAAATTTATAATTATGGGACTTGTACTTTATATTAATATTATTATATTATTATTATAATGTTTATAATTTATAATAATAATATGTTAAAGTACAAGTCCCTAACTATAGTTATGTATTGTAACTACAGAGAAGTTAACAGTTAACATATCGTTATCGAATGAGAGCTGTAGGAAAATTAATGACAACGTCCATGCAATTCAATTGGGATTCGACAAGTTACTAATACTTAGGTGTTTATTGTTCCTGCTTATGCTACTGGAGTGTATCAATGCATATTACAGACTGTAATATTAATGAGCGATAATACTTTATAGTGTGTATGGGTCCCGTATATTGAGTTTACTGTGAAAGTACCAGCGCTAAAAGAGTTACTTAAAAAATAATCTATGGGCAAATTTATGATGTTGGTGCATTTCTCATAGAAACATAAAAGTCGTATAATGTAAATTGGTATTTTCACAGTAAACTCTACATAGGGGGCACATATACACGCTAGAGTATTATCAATAATTTATGTTATACATTCTATAATATGCAATTTTTAATTTATCCTATCCACTTTGAGCAATGTACGCTAGTCACTTTGATCTGGAAATTAATCGGTTCGAATCGAAATTAATTTGATACCGAGCATGTCTAATACTGTGTGTTCTCTGTTAATACTGGTACTGCTGATACAACGGTCTGTTTAAGGCTAAAAACACTATTCTGTATTGTCAATAATTAAACTATCTTAGTGCCAAATATAAAGTAACTAGTGTTTCATTGCATTCTTCATATTACATAACCTATGTAATACGATACAATACATAGTAGGTATGCAGTTGAAAATACAAACATAATAATATAATGTTTTTATGTAATGGGTTTTAAGTATTAGGTTGGGTACCAATTAACATCGCATTGGAATTTTAGTTTAGGTAATATGTTTATAACTACTAGGTACTAAGGTACGATAATAACTTATTTTAAGGCAATATAAATCGATAAGTACAACATAACTATGTTGTACTTAATAATCATAGTTTATCATACACCACCTGTCATTTCCGTAGGAAACCGATGTTCGCCGAGTGACATTATGAAAGTACTTGTAACAGTACAAGTTTGAAGACATGAATGGATGAACGTGATGTCGTAAAATTTTTTACCCAGAAAATTGAGTTTAGACTGTCACTTATACAATTTAGGATATGTAATAATGGATTAAGTACATTGATTATTGAGGCGGACCTTTAGATTACATGTACATATTACGTTACTACGTATTCTAAAATGTTTAAGTGCCAGTTTGAACTCGAAATCAGAATTTTGCTACATATTATAAACTTCATCCATTCATGTCTTTAGTTATGATAAATGATTTCACATTCGTCTCACTACTGTCTTTTAGTGCACTTTAACTTAAAATGTATTACTAAGTAACTTATCTCATATTATCATACTATTTGCACTTGAATTATGACTAGGCAAAGCGTGAGGTACGTAAAAAGTAAAAATGTAGGTATAGAACGTACCATTTAAACTGTTTTACTAATTGAGATACGATTAGCGAAAATTGAGTTGCTTATGTAGAACATTTTTAAATAGTGAGTTTAGTTTGCATTAAACACTGCTATGCAATGTGTAAAAATAGGTATGTAATTGTTTAATTTGAAACATCTATAATCCTGTTTTGAATAAATATGCCAATTTAACAGGATTGAGCTAAATATCGCACGTTTTAAATTTTTGAGATGCATCGAGCATAATATCGGTTGCCAAAAAAAACCTGTACAGATAGCAACATAATTTTTTACATTGGACGGAATCAAGTGGGATAACGCTGTATGAAAGCGAACATGATTTTAAATCTTTTATCTGATTCCGACTTCATTAACAGTCGACTATTGCTACTTCCAAACTTCCAAAAGGTAACAGCGTGTATGGCAACAAATAACATTTTATTTAGCGGGGTGTAACTGCATGTATTTAGTGGGCTAAGTAAACTCTAAAATATAAGTAGCATTCAAGCATTTAGCTACAAACATTACATGAATATTGATTCTGAACTGTCAGGATAGGTAAAATAATTTTAACAATCCAAAGTCGTTTTCCTCGGCGTGGTTTTTGGCGCTGTGATTTTGGAAATTTCATGGTACGCGCTGTGGTACGCGCATATTAACTAGTTTAGTTGTTATCAATTTTTGACAGGTAACTAAAACAAAATACATACAGCTGAACATATTATTAAAACCACCTCCTTTTTGAGGAAGTTGGTAATAAAGGTTTGTATGTGGTATTTCATTCATAGAGCATGCGCCAAAAATAATAATTGTCGGTGAACACGGCTGTTTTTAACAATGAAAGTAATGAAACCTTCCGTTGTAAGATCTTTACTTAATCTTTTAAAAAAGAAAACTCAGAATGACTCTATCAAATAACAGACAAATGCTTGGGCAATAGAAGCGTCACTGCCTATACACGGATCATTACATACAGTTTTATAGTATGTATTAGGTATGAAATATTAAACAATATCACAAGAATACTTTACATTTTACAACCATTTAGGTAAAATTAAGCAGGTATTTGTTTTCTTAAATAAAGAATTTCAAAACTAAACTAAAGACATATTGCATGAAACTTAGTTTCAATTTACATTATTTGAAACGTTCATACATCGGTTTATGGGAGATTTTTTACACTTGCACGAAAATTAGGCCGAATACTGAAACAATAGTTAAGTTAAGCGGCGCTCAGAAGAATGTTACTAGGTATACAAAACAGTTGTCCTAGTCATAGATAGCTATACGAATACACTAGTGTTTATTTCATTAAAAAGGATCCGAATAAATTAATTTATCGAAGTTCTTTTAATTTTCCCGGCCGGTACGTTGGAAAATAACGTCATCACGTCGAGAGCTCGAAATTAAAAATCTCGGAAACGACACCTCGTATCGTAATATTTTTTTTACTTTTATTTTATTGTATCTAAAAACACACACACTAATATTTCATTGACAAATACCAAGTACCTATTGACGAGTATACAGACATTTCAAATAAAGTAAATGTGTTGGAATTTGACGTCATCGCGTTGAGAATTTAAAATTAGCATACCTATCTCAGAAACCACATGTCGTATTGTAATATTTTTATATCCTTGAGTATCTCTTAACTTTAATTAACATTTCAGTATTCGGTCGAAAATGTATATTAATGTTTATTACTTAATTAATTTATTTTTGTAATGAGCTACTAAAACAGATGAGCGCATACAACATAATATAATGTTAACTTGTTTTAGCGCCACCCATAGGTCATTTAATATTTTACATAGTAGGTAATTTATAAACGTATATTAGGTATTTGGTATTTTTATGTGATTAAAAATGTTATAAATACATTTTAATATTAGCAATAATTTAAGAGTTACACTGAAGTGCATCATCTAAATTATGTAATTTTGTATCTTATAAAGCGAATGATATGTTTTTTTTAATCTTAAACAGTAAATTTTATTCGCTTAATAATATATAGTATATAATATCACTTTTTTACAAATAAAGAAAAACTATGTTATTTTCTTGTAGAAATAGATAAACTTTATAACAAAATACTAGAAGGAGTTAGCATAATTCATATATTATCCAAAATTTGTATAGAGGCTTCGTTTCAAGCGTGAATATGGAGTTAGACTGAGACTACAATTATTATGATCCGGAATCTGAATGCCAGAAAAAATTTAGAGTACTGAAAATATAACTCTGAGCGTAGTGAGTATTAATCATATCGACTCGTGTGATTTGCTGCTCTATTACAATTAACCAATAGTTATATTTTTAATAATGTGAATTGCCGATTTCAGATCAAATTAATAATAGTCACATCCTAAGGTGGGTTGTGTTTTTTTTATTTAGCCAGGACATTCTAATAATATTTAAATAACACGTAGGGCATATAGGTATTAGGTGGTTATTGGGTACGTCAAATAAGTAGTTCTAAGGAAACTTTTTCAGGCAAAACTATAAAGCCAAGCTTTTAATTAGCTGCTTTTAATTGAATAATGTAATGCACATTAGGGACTAAAACCAAAGTGATCAGACTAGGTACCTAGTCCAACGACTGTCTATTCATTTTCAAGCAATATTTAACACACGAAAAACGCACCTTTAAAACTCAACAAAACTGTATCACTCGACCTGTTCTACAACTAGTTGTGTATTTAAATTCATCAGAACAAAGTTACAGCTATATATTATGTATAGGAAATATACAATTGTGACAAATTTTGGGCATAAAATTTACAACTTAATACAGTTTCATTTGTAAAAACTCTACTTCTTAATTGCATAATATCTAACGACAAATGCGATGTGTCGTATCATCTAATGTTTATAACATAATTTTAAAAGCACAGCCAAAAAGTGTTCTCTTATTTAATAAATTTTCATAATATTAAAAAGACAAACTGAATAGACTTCAATCGACTCTTTGGTCCGTTACGAAAAGCAAGGCGTAAATGCCGAGGATATAGGTAAGCCTGAAACAGGACACTTGCTATGTTTTTATTATACCTCTAACACTACTGTGAAATATAGTGAATCAGCAAAATAATTACAACTGTTACATATTATATTTAGCATAGTTTTTGTTTATATTATTTTAGTAAGTACATATTAATAAATAATAGAAGTAAAACATATAATATATCAAAGCATTACGATACGATATGAATATGTACTAATTTTGGTAAACAATTTGCCAAATTGCAAAGTGAAGGAAAATTTTCAGAGTGAAGGTATCTTTAAATTGACGCCAAATCTGTAAAGTGTCGTGAAATTAGTCTTTACAAGGCACGTTCTTACATCATGTACCTACAGGCTACACAGCGGTAGTCACGGTCAGCATCGTATTACCTTCTAAGTAATTATAGTATGTCATAATTTACAAGAAGCAATGTGTGTATGCCATTCAAAGCCTTCTAGTCCGCACGCTGTGCCCCGCAAGCACGACTGCCGAAGTAACTTTCCCCCCGCTAAACAATTAACAAATAAGTTGTTTAATTCAAATTCATTTACTTTTGGATTTTTTTTATTCAGAAAACATACAGCCTAATATTAATTACGGTAAGAAAACATATGTGGCTGTTGTTATCCCTAATCAAGTTAAAATAATTGTGAAGAAAAGGGTCGTTATTGAAATTCATTTAATTTTGGGATAATTTTGGCTTTGGTTACCCCTAAAAAAGGTTTAAATAAATGTGAAGAAAAGAAAAGATACGTTCAAATTCTGAAATACTATACAAATTTTGAAATATACCTACTTAATATTTCAAATAAATAAGTTTTAAGCATTAAAATATATGTCTACTGTTTCTAATAAAACGATATAATATGTAGGTTGATGAATCGTCCGGAGGTTTAACATTGTGTTATCACGGTTTTTTTTCCCTCTATTGCACATTAAACTAATCATTACCTTACTTTTAGCTTCGCCAAAGTCGGACAATAGTATATTGTGCAACTAGTGCGATAAGTTGTCGATTGCTCACGAGAGCGAAGATGAAGGCACGAGCGAAGCGAGTGCGTTCATTCGCTCGAGTCTGTCCCGCATGAGTAATAAAAAAAGATAAATAAACGCAATAGTTTTAACTATAAATAAAAATCATTATAATAAAGTCTATTTGACGAGGGTTGCTTTTACGATGATGTTCTTTTCTCTCGCGTCTTCGGCAATCGCGCTAAGGGAAGCAGATTACGTTAAAATATTTAAGATACGTTATAGGTATATTTTATGTTAATGCGTTATATTTACACACATTTTTGTTAAAGTATCTACAAGGTATTTCCGAACACATCTATTTTAAATATTCCGCTAATTTATTGCACAATCTTTCATTGTAATACATTTTCAGGCAAACGATACGTAGAATTGAAGGCATGTTCATGGTATATATTATATGGTGGAACGTCGTGATATGAATCGATAGCTAATGAAAACGTGCTCTATAATTATGTTCATTTGAGCTTTATAATCTAATTTTGTACTATACTTAAAATATTTTAACTGAATTATAAGAAACTTAAGTAAACAATACAATATACATACGAGTACATCTAAAAGCAATTTAAGAATAATGAGACATTATCACAATAAGAATGGGTGTTTATGGAAAATTCTAACTACGGCTAATAGTGATAGATTAAACTATTATAAATAATGTAATAAATTTATTGTTTAGCTTAAATTAAATACAAGTGGACTGCTCGTACTTCTCAGGTCTGACCGCGGACGCGGCGGCGTACGGACGAAGAGCACATAAACTTCCCTCGTGAATTGTCATTCGTATTAAAAGTATTCACGTTTGATCCCTCTTTAACCTATCATAAGAATTATTATTTCTTAAAAGAGTCTCAAGTTAATCACATCCACGTCAAATTTGAACGTATTAAAAACAGGTAGCAAAATCCCGACTCACTTCCGAACGCGGCGATCGGTTCAAAGGCGACACGTCTCGATGCGGATCCAGCTTAACGCTTAACTACGACTAGTTACTGAATATAATCACAAATACTTAACAAATATGGATGTTCATCAAAAATATTATCTTAGTTACCGTGTGGCGTATCGAACGCAGCGGTGTAGTAAAATATACAAAATATGTTGCTTTAACTGTCCCAGTGCGCGGGCGGCCGGCGGAGCGAACGGAGGGCATTAAGAGAAAGCCTTGTAGTGGATGAAGAAGAAAATCAGAAATACGGCGTAGGCAGTGGGGAAGGTGATGCGAGCGATGACGTCGATCGTCTTCGCCACTCGGATCGGGTGCGGCGGCTCCTTCTTGCGTACCTGGACGAAACATGGCTGAAAGAAATTATTGGCAAATAAATTATGGCAGCGAAAACAAAACAAACTCAAATCAATTTCATTTCATTTAAGATACAGAGAGTATCTAGAAGAAATACATTAGTTTTCAACAGTTGTCATATTACGCCATTTTAAAAACGTTCAGCCGGTCGTGTGGGCTGGGTACAATAAGAGTCTTTATGAATTATCTTGTGGGTACTTCTTCTTTCAACAATCTCGTACCGTATGTTGATGTGTTATTGTTTATGTTATGGAGTAAGAAGCTTGTGGATAGGTGATGTACAGAGCTAGTTACCTCCGAGACCCCTCCGTTGTTGGCAGTGTGAGTACAGGAGCCGGGCGGACCGGTGCAAGCAGTACAAGTGACCAAATCTGCCGCACCCGTCGACTCCCGTTTTTTATCCCCCTGTATACATTTAAAAATTGCTGTCATCGCTATACAGGTGAAGTAAATAAATGACAACTACAAAATTAACTGAGAATGGAGGCATGGGCGTAGCCAACTTCTGGCTAAGGGCAAGAGCGGCAAGTCCTTAGCGGGCTTACTCTCCAAACTGATTCCATTTTGATTCAGATTCAATTGGTCTGCATACTCCCGAATAAATTGACGTTTGTTTATTTTGATTCTCAGTCAATTAGTATGGTGGAGTACAAAAAGTTACGATCTAAAGGTTTTCTTCATCCTGATTAGTTTCGAAGTAATCCACCAAATAATATACCAAAAACCGTTGAGATCAAACTGATTTGATTCTCGATTGTGTCGGGAGTAAGCCTGCAGGATTCTTTTAGTCGGGTCGTCCGCTGCTGGTAGAGGGAAACAATGTTTTGTCTTTGTCTGTCAAGTGTTAATTTTTACTTATCAGACAAGGAGAAAATAGTGTATAGCATATACAGTGTGTTAATATTTTTATCAGCAAGGGAGTATTTATTCCCGCAAATGATAATGTTGTGTAGATATAAGAGCTCATTTATTTTCTGCGTCGATTTTCTGCTGCCGTCCCTTGCCCCAACCTGGGTACGCCCATAAATGGAGGTGCTTAATTTAATGGGGCCAATAAAACTGAATACTACTTACAGGCTGTAGCAATCCAAAGAGGCATTAAACAAGAGAATATGCGTTAGTTTTCGTGATATCAGATCTGAATGAGATGGAGGTCGGATGGTGGTCGTTGCAACGTCACTTACTGCACCGCTGGTCTCCGGTTGGACCGTTTCTGGCGTGGCCCAGTGAAATATTGCCATCGCCTCCTACGTAGATATTACATGTTTAGCCGAAGCGAGTGAATAACTTCGTGATATGCAGAAGCGGCATGTATTAGTAAGAAATAAGCCATATATGCAAGTTGCCATTAAAATCCAACGTATAGTAACGTAGTTGCTGCTCCCAATTGTAATATAAAAGTCATAGATATATTTAAAGCTAGTGCTTTTTAAATAATGTTTTTATATTTTAGAGAGTCATCAAAAATTGAAATATGTGAATAAAATATTTCATCACACATATATGCATTTGTAAATAATTTTAGTCACAATTTTAAATGCAGTCTCAAAATTGTAGGTCCGTCTACAGGTTTTTGTTAACACATTAAAAATAAAATTGGCAAAATATTTTTAGGCTTTTGATTATGGCTGTGGTACGCTTCCTCTAGTGATGATTCCAAATACAAAATGTAACCGACAATATTTACATAAATAAGTAGGCACATTCTAATAGGTATATACTGTAGATTGTTTTAATAATAAAATGTATATAATATATTAGATTATAGTTTACTAAACAATTTTACCATAATGCTGCCTGCTTATTCATAAAAATAATTATTAAATCATTTCGGTATGTTCTACTGTAAGTAAACTTACGGTTATATTAACTATTATCGAAATTAAATCTGTAATAATGCTCTTAAATCTACAGAAGCTACATTACTAGTGTGTCGTGTAACAGACAGAAAAACTAACATGCGTCTTGGATGATAACCGTGCTGTGGTTGAAATGGTGACTTGGACTGTTATATTTTTTAAAACTAATTTCATTTGCTTCACTGATTGTAGTATCAATAATTGTAAGGAGTAAGCCTAAGCGGTCTATTTATTTTCAAAATTAATTAAAGTCTTATTAAGGTCAACCGAGCCTTTGTGCAAGATGTTCGCTAATTTTTAAATTCGACGACGAAGTTAGAAAACAAAAACGTGTATAATTTTACATTATCATGGCTAATGTCATCTTCGCTTTGTTTTCCAAGTTTGTCGTAACAATTAGAGATGGTAACTGAATGCTCTGAACGGACTGAAAGAAATGAATCAGGAAGCAAATGTGTACACTAAGCCGGGCTTAAAAATTATAACAGTGTATTGGAACGTGCCAATGATAATGGCGAAGGTTCTTACCAAGGGGCTGGCCAGTATAATGCCAATTCTGCTCAGGACTGCGGGCAGTCGCTGTGAACACAGTATACAGACACATTGTTCACTGTGGGAGATGATACGTAGTGCGCGTGAACACAGACTATATTGACATGGCCAGATCTTTCACGTCGTAGGCGTTACATTTACACACTCCATCTCTTTCGTCTCAAACATCTTTGCAATGTTTTCTCACTTTAAAATGGCCACTCAAAATAGTCGGTATGCTTGTGATTTACACTTTTCGTTTATAATGTGTCAAAGACGGAAGGACAATTTCCATGCATTTTAAGACGAAAATACATGCCGTAATAAAAATGTTCATGCTTAGTTTAGTGAAAAATTTCTATGAAAACATTGCAAAGAGTCAAAGACAAACGTAAATAATTCACAAGAGGAAAAAGTAGGCAAAAATTAAGCTACATAGTAATTATTTAAGTTGTGTAATTATTCTTAGGAATTTCGTATGAATTATTTTCTTGACAAACATTAAACATTTAGGAAAAATGTATAATTATTAAGTTTATTTACAATTTTATAGGCATTAAATATATACTTATATTTAATTTTAAATAAAAGGTATTTTAAGAGTAAGATTCTTCGTTATAACCTAACCTAAAAGCGCAATTTAAGTTTTTTTTTCAAATTACATTAAAGTTATTGTTCACTTTCGCTCTAAATAAGTATTTCACAGGAGCTAACATCATTGAAAATATCTTATAAATGCCAAAGGGGAATCTATATTTGAAGCTTATTATTCGAAATCTTGATAAATAAAACAAAGATGGATATTATGATTCTTCGAAAATTATTTCTGTTTTATTTAAAATTATTGTATTTAATATTTGAACAAGTATATATGCATAAGATAATCTGAATAAGATGTAAATTGTACAGACCGTAGCGACGATCGATGAAAAGCTAAATTAATAAAAAAATAACTTTTCAATTTAACTTTTAATCGACGTATTAAGGGGCTGTAAATAAAAAAAAGAAAACATTGAAAATCGTGTTAGGTGCATTATTTAAAAGTTCAATATTACGACATAAAGACACTCATGTTGTAGTAAAGCGATAATCACCTGAGTGACCGGGTTTTCCCCGGGTCTATAGACGACGTTGTGGAGCGGGCGCTTCCGACCGACGTAGTTCACACACACGAACTCTAGTAGCGAGGCGTAGATGAAACACATGCACACGCCGTCCCACACATTCATGGCCGTCAGATTCGACACGACCGGCAACGTTGAACGGAATCCGTTCGACGTAGTGAAGAAATTCAACATCGTAGTTACACCTGTTCGTAAGGGTTCATATATTAGTCGTTGCAATTGAAACTATTAAATGAAAGGCTTATAGCTAAACTATTGTTTACTGTGAGAAGCTACAAAGTTCCAGTGTGCTTGCTCTACATAATATGTGGAGATTAAAGATGGCAGAATATTGTAATATTGTGCTAAATAAATTTCTTAAAACACCTGATTAGAAAAAGCTGGTCGATACGTGAGAATAAGAAGCAAGTGTGATCAATATTGCAATATAAAAAATATATTAATTCATCATTCATCACTAAAACTAAGTATATAATAGCTAGTATTCAAATTAGTCTTTGAATTTGTTCTGTCAATAACATTGATAAATAATATATGACGTTGATGTATCATAGAAAATAACTTAACTATTCATAAAATCGACTCAACTAGCTTTACTAATAAACTGTTTAAAACATTCGATAATAAAGCAAAAATAAAATAAACCAACCTATCATAACTCTAGCAGGCACTGCATTCCATTCCAGCCAAAAAGTAATAAATGATGATGTCACCAAAATAATTCCAGGAATAAAAACAGTCGTGAAGTAAAATGATCTATCGCGCGTGAAGATGAGGTCCACCCGTAGGCAGCTGTAATTACCTAAAAATATTCCAGCACATCTACAACTACACATTAATACAAAATCTACAAGTCTGTAGCGAGCTGGTAATTGTAAACGTCCATACAGTGCAACTACTTTCCTAATGTCAATCGACAATCGTCGTCTTCCCTTGGCATTGATCGACGACAGGTGGAACACGAAGATTCTTGAGAGACATCAAGACCGTGGTTCCACTATAAGTTTACACTGCCAGCTAAGCACAGAGACCCTGCGGATGGACGGTTAGCGTGTTATGTGACAGCTGCAGCCACGTCTACGAAGAAAGAAGATGCAAGATGCAAGACCGAGAACATTCCATTCGCCAGTACATTTTTTTACCTATCATGGAACGGGCTGGAACAGCGTTCCATTCCAACCAAAATGTGATGAACGAGGAGGTCACCAGAATAATTCCAGGAATGAATACAGTGGTAAAGTAGAATGCTCGGTCTCTCGTAAAAATTAAGTCCACCTTTAGACAGCTGTAGTTACCTGTGAAGTTAATATTATTCATAACATTGCAAATACAACAAATGTCTATTTCCTCATTTCAGTTATTAAATATTTTTGTCTAAAAATTCCAAATAACTCCTTTCAGTGGCCTTGTTAGAAATTTGATTATTTACAAAATGCAATAGGAAAATAAAAAGTCCGCATGTAAGAGTAACGCGATTAGTGTACCAAATTCGCCAATTTGAATTTAACTCATCTAAAGACAATCTAGTTTCTAATACGTGCATCCACAACAGTTACGTGCATAAACCAACAGAGATGATGAAGAGGTAATGTGTATGCCTTATCACTAACACCGTATCGGTAGACTGGGGTCGGATAGCAGTGGTACAACAGCGCTATTACTCACACATAAGCGGAATGTTAATAATTCTGTAACACCAGAACGTTGTCAGTAATCCGGTGCTGAAGTAGTACCTTGCTCCTCAAATCGTCTCTGGCAAAGGTTACATGTCAGTTCTTCGTCGTCTTCGTATAGTGACATACCATCAGCTGCTTGCAAAGACGTGAACAGATTCTTACTTCTACGTTAACAAGTTCTCTTTTATATTATGAAATTCCAACTTAAAATACATACGGTGATTCTATCGATGCAACATCTAAGTAATGAACATGCTATGCCAAGTCTATCTACGTTAAGAACATGAATTGTACAAACAAACTTATTTTCAATTTTGCATTTGGAAGCATAGAAATAAGCTATTTGACGTCGCTATATACTGTAGTAAACCTACAAATAATTATATATACATAACCTACGTTAAATCAAGACCAAGCTGAAGAGAGTTAATCAGAATTCCTATTACGTCATTATCCTCCCTTGTGCAAAGAAAAGGATGTGCTTGTAACAAAAGAAAACAAGGTCGGGAGACTAATCTACGGATTTGTCGGATGGTAGTATAATATATATCGTCAGCGATGTCAGAGGAAGCGATGCCGTGGATGTGTCACAAATGTCATTACCTCTCCAGCTCGCTTTGATCGGGCAGGGTATGGTTTGGTTCTGGATGAGATACGCATTGAGCGTGGTCAACGAGGGTGACTTTCGCAGCGTATCTTCATCGTTTTTCCATACGTACGTTATCGCAGACATTTCATACGAGACTGAAATAGATAGCTCATTAAATATTACTACAATATACGTTTGTTTTAAATATCTCTACAAATATTTACTCAAACAAAAAATATAGTAGAGTCTACACTTAAAAGCTAGTAAATAAAAAATTACTCACTACTCTCTAAGGCAAATGAACACAATGGATCGTCAAATGGAAAGATGTTAAGCCGCCCCTGGCAGGACAGTATGAGGTGGCGTCGCATCAAATAGTTGATGGTGCCGTTACGGTAAATACGTAATGCAAAATGCATTGGTATTATTGGGTCCTGAAATTGAACAAACATGTAAATACACTACTCTATATATATATATAATTATACACTAAACTTTTATATTAGGTTATACATTTGTAACAATTACATCCATACCACTACGTATATCTAGTTACACATACGACCACTTGCGCCAGCCTGGGTTAAATTATTTATAAGCATATAATTAATTTGAGGGATGATTATAAAATAACTGAGCGTTTGATTTAACCCAGACCGGCACCTCAAAATTACATCTATTGATATATTTCTAGTAGCTAATACATTTAAAGTATGTACGAGTACTACATTTATAATTTTACATCATTTCTACCCGACTACGCCGAAGTCAAGAGAAAGACTAAAGATTTTGGCAGGGTAAAATTTGAATCGAAAGGGTAATGAGACATAGACTACCCTTTCGGTCCAAATTTTAATGAAAGAGGTATCAATAGATTCGAAATAATAGCTCGTGTTTTTTTTTAATTATAAATATTGTGGTTTTGTAGGTTTACAAAATACTTACTTTAAAATCGCCATGCATTATGAAGTACGTATCTGGTAGCCAGATATCTTCATGATGATGTATGGCGTTTAGATATTCGTAATCAGACTGATTGGAATATCGGAGGCGAGGATCGTACCATTGCTGTTGAAGCAAAAATTCGACCTCATATTTCTAAAAAAAAAAAAATGATTAACTTATGCTACTCGGACGTACCGATTTCTGTATACAGAATGATTCATGGTTCATATATAAGGCTGAATATAGTGCGAAGAGAATGACGCGTAGATCATTTTTTGTTTAGACATCTCATATAAATTACTCACCATAACGCAACAAATCACGATTAAAAACCTCCATAAAAGTCTCAAAACAGATGAATTTCAATCCTGGTCGGATCTTAGGTCAACTACCAGATCGTTCGTGTGTATAGACTAGAAGCCCGCGAGCCCCAGCGTAGATATTATATACCTTTCATTCATCACGGTCATTTTAGACCTTTGATTTTTCTTTTGAGTTATATTAAGTAATTTATATGGGGTGTCAAAACAGAAATACTTTACGCGTCATTTTCATGAATCATTCTGTATAGTTCTGTGCAACCAGTTCAACGCAGTCGCCGCACTACCGCGTAACAAAAGTGCGTACAGTATAGTATGAGGCCAAGCAGGATATTTTAAAGTTATGTAAAGTAAATGAATCGATTGTGAATTGTATTAGTGCTGTCAGGATTTTAATAGAATTATTATTCGTTTACGTTACTTTCAAATGTTCTTCATTGACCTAGTGGTCAATCAGGAAAGGAGAAGCAGTTGACAATTACTTCGTATTTGTGACGAATATATTGTAGTTGTTGATTGTTTCTGCTTACCCCACTGTGCATTTTTGATACGCGATGGTACGTCTGCGTTCAATTCTAATAGATGTCCAAACGGTATTATAAGATCTTACCAAATGAAAAAAAAAACCAGTAACAGTCCCAATAACCTCACAGCAAATGTACATGGATTGAATGTTTTATAATATTACTTGCTAATACAATTAATATTATCATCTATTTTGTGAAACCTAGAAGCTTAGTAATTTAATTATTCTAAAAATTTCTGTATTAAGTTTTATACTTACAAGACTAGACTCATCTGGAGACGCTAAACTAAGGAGAAGCACGCTGACGTTCACCGTGAGGACACCTGGAAATAATGTTTACAGATCATATTACTAATTTATCTAATAACTTTATGTACAGACTTAAAACTATGGTATATAATAAAAGCGAAGGTAAAAAAGATGGCGAGATATATTTCCCTATATAAAATGATTTATTGTCAATACTGTATATTTTTCACTGTATATTAATATCAATAACACCAACATCAAATTATAGAAAGTTCTAGAAAATAAATGCGTAGAAAGGACTTTTTTATTTGTAAAATAGTCATGCTCAGCATTAAGAAACAAAAAGTGCATGTGTTTTTATACATAATATGAATTCGGAAGCTGTAATATTTGTTTATAACTTTAATTTTATCACGTCGTCTAACTTATATTATTATGTTATTTACAGCAATAAGATTAGAGTCGTTATGATAAAATTAAATTTCATTGTGTTTAATGTTTGTGAAAAGAGAGATCTAATAGAAAAGCGTTCAAATAAACAGTAAAAACGTTAATGTTCATCGTTATTTTTTTTCTAACATCGGCATCAGCAAATCAGGAAGACGTGTATCATAGGGCATGATAGTGGGCTCTTAATCTAAACATCGAAAACACGCTAACAAATAGACCAAATAATTAGAAACGTGAAGAAACGTGGGTCGCAAGCAGCGGTGTCCTAGTTGCATCACAGTTACCACTTCGTGCAGAGATTGTCTATAGTCTAGAAGGGTTCTCTTTTCATAAACATGAAACACAACGCACCACGGTTGTGCGAGCGGGGCCGCAGAGACGAGAGCCCAACTCTATTTTGCTTATACGTATCGTTGGGTGATGTGAGTCCACAACAAAATTCTGGATCTGTAATTCAATTTGTTTCACAGATATCAACTAAGCATACAGTTCTAATACGGAGACAAACACTACACACACATCAAAACATTGATTTACCATCAACTGGTGGAAGCAGTCTTTTGTCATAGCGGGAATTTTTCAAGAGATTGTCCAATATCTCTTTGTCCGACTTTCCCGCAGCGAATCTGAAATCAATCGAAAAATTATTATAAAAATAATGCAATGTCCACAGTCGGCGTAACAAGAAACCGTAAAATTGCAATGAGCTGATAAAACCAGATCGGACAATCGATTGTGTCTGTTGTGACAAAACTGTGCCAACTTACGAGTACCTACTTCCTTCTCGTACAACTCTAGTACTCGATGTTTATTTAATTTCGAGCAGTATCAACTATTAGCTTTTGCTTATTGCGCTCAGAAAATACGTTTTGCCGGTTTTGAATGAAATCTCAGTGTTTATCTGAGTTGACATCAAACGCAGCAATTTAGTGTGCACCTGCACAAGTTGGGTGGAATGAGTAGTTCAGCATGAACACTCGACCGACTGCAGCGTTTCAAACGCTCTACTGGTTTTAAGCGAAAATTAGCGCTTATTAGGCTCGGCACACACTAACCACTAGCGACCGCAAACAACTTGTTCACACGCTTTTTCGTATAGACTTACCGCACATGACTGTAGAGACAGCTTAGGTTACTTAAAATATATCACTACCAGTGATGGTCGTTTGTTACGTCTCAGAGTGAAGCCCTTCCTAGTATATACAAGATTGTATTTTCTCCTTTAATTATATATGTCCTATTAGTATGATTGTATTATTTTTTATTCAGCATATAGTTAGAAAGTTTCAACTCTTTTAAGGGCTAGAGGAGTAAATGTTAGATGTTTTGTGATATACGCATTTCAATAATAAAAAATAGAAATTTGTATGGTAGTCTTTAAAAGGCATGACGGTATATGAACCAGTGTTGCCAGTATGATTTCCCAAACAAGTACGACTTGCTGTCTGATAAGGTACGGCTTTTAAAAGTACGGTGCCAAAAAATTTACAATGCTATAGTCTACCCATAGTGACCCTTTTTTATAGTTTGTATTAAAAAATAAATTACCAGTATAATTTATATAGTACGAAAAAGGTATAGTCCACACTGAGGTACGACAACCGTATTGTGTGACGAAAAGTACTAAAAAATCGTCCTTTTTGGTACATTCTGGCAACGCTGATATGAACTCCATGCCAGTTGTGTGCAGTTGTACAAGCTGAGCGAAATGAGTAGTTCGGCGTTAACGCTCGACCGACTGCGCCCGACGCGGCTCGACGCGGCGCTGCACACGCTTCGCCGCTCCGCCCGCCCACTGTTTCTCTCGTTGGTTTACATATTATGGAAATTTTGTTTCATGCGAAGCGCAAAAATTGTGGAAAATTTTAATAAAGTTTTTAGGTTATGTTAAAATTATTTTCGAGCTATGTTTTGTTTTCAGTTTGGTACATTTCCGTTTTGCCGTTCTATATTAAGTGTATACTTACATGTCGGACGTCAGAGCGGATGCTCTGCTGAGCATGAGGATGAAGGCCACGGCGCGTGCCACCACGCATGACCAACCCATATTAGGACATCTGTAACAGAAACCGGAAACGACATCTCATTTCTCAATAATAGTGATTCGTTCGACATTACAGATCCGAAAGTGTCTGCGTAAACTACTTTGATACTGGAACTAATTTAAAGACCTGAATTAAAAATATATATCAGTATATTATATACCACCAAAACTATACAGTATTTTAAACGTATACGAACTAAAAAAATTAGTTAAAGTTAAAATTAAAATAAGTAAGTTAAAATAAAATAAGCTAAAATCTCGTAGCCGGCTTCTACGGCGTAGCTAGCTACGAAAACTTCCTTACAATAATCACAAAGTATTGTAAGGAAGTTTCAAATCTAAATGCTCATTATTATTTTGCACAAAAATATACTTTCAATACCTTATATCCGAATACAGCAAATGATAATATCACTTTCGTCTTGTTTACAAGATATAAGTTACAATATAACTATACTATAAACCGACTTCGCAAAAAAGGGGTCTAAAAAGGCTGAAATAAGAAAATAATTCATATAGAAATCTTGAAACGCATAGGTACAAAAATGGTCAAGGTAGAGTCGTGTTTCAGCCTTTTTAGACCCTTTTTTTCGAAGTCGGGTTATCATTTTTTTATTTTCTTTTTCATATTTTTCTGTTTTCACATCAAACATAATGTTATATTTTTATTAAATTAAGCATTACATAGAAAGTTGTACGACCTACATTTCATTGTTAAATTCAAAATAAACTTAAAATAGAGATTGCCCGTTTCTTTCTTTTCTATACGTATCGTTCTTGCCAATACCTATCTTTTGATACATACATAGACTGCCAAAATCAATACCCTTCTGGGTAAAAAAGGAGATCGTGTTCAACGCAACTCAATATTAAGTATATAAGTATGAAACACAATCTTGTATCTAAAAGATAAAGTAAAAATTCTCCTTATAATTGTATTTGCAGATAATTTCGTATAATCGAAATTCGATATCTGGATACCGAAAGCCTTCGTACCGGAACACATTAGTGCCTGCGGCGGAAACACCAGCAGTATGTAAGCAATATGTTCGCCTCCGCCGCACCGAGCTAAACGAGCTCGTAACGATTCACATTTATTTAACGATTCTGATATTAATACCGAATTACTACGTATTTTAAAACTAACCTTCTTTAGCGGTGTTGTGAGCTTTTTGGTATGGGCACGGCCTACCAACCCATACAATCTATCTTTACTACAAAAAAATAGATGTCACTACTATTAACGTTTGTAAATTATAAAATGTAAATATGCCGAATTAAGTACAAATTGACATTAAAATAAAGATAAGCATAATATCACATTAAGCTAAATTCAACTTTTTAATTAAGCAGAATATACGAAACGAAATTACTAATTAGTATTTTCCAATAGTGGCGCTAGATGGCGGTTTCCAGAATTTCTAAGGACTTCACCCTTTGCCAGTCGCATTGCCAGTATTAGGGTGATACCATTTTCTAGTACTAGGTCGTGTATCTGTTATATGTCTATTTTGTGGTACGGGTAAAAATGTTAAACTCGCGTCAGGACACGTGACCTCATCGAAAATTCGTAGGACACTTCTGCCGGCACTCCGGCATCCTGATTCAAGATGCTATTGCTATTTATCGCTTACGAAGTTCGAAAACAAAATGTAAGGGATTAAACATAAGTTTCGATATGTTACATACGAATTCGCTTGTCATTTAGTGAACCTTATGTCAAGTCCCATACATGATAATTTAGAGAAACTTATGTCAAATCTCATACATGGTCATTTAGAGAACCTTATGTCAAATCCCATACATGGTCATTTAGAGATCCTTATATTAAATCCCATACATGGTCATTTAGAGAACCTTATGTCAAATCCCATACATGGTCCTTTAAAGAACCTTGTGTCAAATCCCATACATGGTCATTTAGAGAACCTTATATCAAATCCCATACATGGCCATCTAGAGAACTTTATGTCAAATCCTATACATGGTCATTTAGAGAACCTTATGTCAAATCCCATACATGGTCCTTTAAAGAACCTTATGTCAAGTCCCATACATGGTCATTTAGAGAACCTTATGTCAAATCCCATACATGGTCCTTTAAAGAACCTTATGTCAAATCCCATACATGGTCATTTAGAGAACCTTATGTCAAGTCCGATACATGGTCATTTAGAGAACCTTATATCAAATCCCATAAATGGTCATTTAGAGAACCTTATGTCAAATCCCATACATGGTCCTTTAAAGAACCTTATGTCAAATCCCATACATGGTCATTTAGAGAACCTTATGTCAAGTCCCATACATGGTCATTTAGAGAACCTTATGTCAAATCCCATACATGGTAATTTAGAGAACCTTATATTAAATCCCATACAATATGGATATTTAGAGAACCTTATGTCAAATCCCATACATGGTCATTTAGAGAACCTTATGTCAAGTCCCATACATGGTCATTTAGAGAACCTTATATCAAATCTCATAACATGGCCATTTACACAGAGAACTTTATGTCAAATCCCATAAATGGTCATTTAGAGAACCTTATGTGAAATCCCATACATGTGCATTTAGAGAACTTTATGTCAAATCCCATAGGCCCTGGAGTGCAACCCATTATTTTATTAAATGATTTTTAACAGAGGCTACTATTTGAAAGACCTACGCGTTACACATTTGTGAAGTTTTTGCCACAGATGGCTATGGTATATGGCTTCTTTACGTGAAAATAAATTAGGAAACTACAATCCTAAGGGTGTTGGAAGTTGGTGTGATAATTGTATGTTGTAAGAGACTTTAAATTAAATTTGCATGCTGTAAAGATGGTGTGGAAGTGTAGATACTAGATAATCATTTATGTTTAGAATTCAACCCCCTTTTAGGGTAAAGAAGAGAGATATTAGTTTGTATTAATGTTTAATGTTATTGAAGTTAAAGTAGTTATGGCAGTTAGATTTAAATTCGTATTTAAGTATAAGAACTATTCAAAACACTTTACTTCCTTATTCGGGAAGATTTTTTTTATTTGGGCCCTATTATAAGGGAGGCTTTATAAGGTACAGCAAAATTACGTATAGTTTCCAAAAAGTTAACCACCCAAAGAAGGATTAATCTAGGTATTTCACGCAGGCGACGCAGCGGGAAAAACTGCATTATATATATTATTATCTATATTAATATTATAAAATTAAAGGCTTTGTTTCTTTACTTGAACGCACTTATCTTACTAACTACTGGTCCGATTCAAAAAAATCTTTTAGTGTAGGATTTTTGGAAATGAGAGATTGGATGCAACAGGATAGACGGTACTTATCCTATAACATTATCTCAACCTATACTATATCTGTAAAGTTATTCACTAAAGAAGTCCACGCGTATAATTTTTACCTGACTGATATTATATAGCAGTTTTTGTACCCAGTCGGGGTATAAATATTAAAAAATTATATACGACTGCTAAAAAGTATACAAAATATGTTATACTTGTTTATGTAAATGTAGCAACTAGAGTCTCATTTCGTTTTGCAAATCAGAAATAAATTGCAATTGTACTGATTGGAATATGCTAAGATAATAACGAACGATATAATCAAATCCATACACCCGATTGAGCTGAATACATATCGAGTAAGAGAGATTCGATTACGTAACAGATGGTAGAACAAAAGCTTTTTCAAATAACGCCAGTCCTACATATAACATCATAGTTTAGTACACTCTGGTTACTCTAAGTCCCAGAGGAGCGCTGCTCGCTCGGTGTTAAGAATTCTTAGATCCACGCAATAAGAAAATATTACGGACTCCATACATTGCACTAGGTGAAATATAAAGATTTTTATCGTTACTATTAGTATTTTTTTCAGTTCTTCAGCCGACATTGTAAGCTTGGCTAAATGGGGTTTTATTATCATAATACAGTAAACGTATCACGAAAATGCTTTAATACCCATTAGGCTATTAAATGTAATATAAAATTCAATAAAAACATGGCTCGACTTAAAATGTTCCATTTTTAGTTTTAACAAAACTAATTCGTAGATTTACGTAGCTAATCACAAACTGATGCATGATTTGCACATTTGTTCATGACCTGATTGACGTCAGAACATTTATTCAAATAAAAGTCGTGCATTTTATGCCGAGCATGAAAAAATATAACATTACAGGCCGGCCTCGCCGCACGCTCCCCGGGAACTAAGTGCACGGTGCACGTTGCATGACGTTTAGCTGATTAAATACGTTCGCTACATTATTGTGACAAACCAACCGAACGGATTACAGTTAAATTATATGGTTA
The DNA here is from genome assembly GCA_905187575.2 of Celastrina argiolus. Classification (NCBI taxonomy): domain Eukaryota; kingdom Metazoa; phylum Arthropoda; class Insecta; order Lepidoptera; family Lycaenidae; genus Celastrina; species Celastrina argiolus. The sequence goes on from LR994581.1 coordinate 11,901,423, forward strand.
AAGCCCTGGCCCAGTTTTTGAACAAAATACAGAAGCATATTTTATTACACCGTCCCGCTAAAATCTCTTATCCTATTAGTGAGTTGTTTGAAGTTTTGAAACAAATTATAACATCTTTAAGTTGGGATTTTGTAAGCCTTTTCTCTTTTGCTTTTTTAATGAGGTGTCTTTGACAATTTTTCTCTAAGCGGATAATTTAGAGAAACAAAGGCTGAAACAATTTTTACGCGTTATTATCTTTTTTTTCGGGATAAAGTTAAACTAAATATAAATAAACACATTTGTACTAGAAAACCCAATTTCCTAGTACAAACGTGTTTAATTATTTATTTAAGAAAAAATATAGAACTCGGAACCATTTCAGCTCAAAGCCAAGGAAAAAAAAGTATTCTGTATTAAATAGTATAGTACTAGCTGACCCGTGCCCACTTCGTTGAGCATAGAACCGTTTAAACCTTAGCGGGACTTCTACGAATATTTTAAGACTAAAAATAGCCAAATCGGTTCAGCCGTACTCGAGTTTTAGCAAGACTAATGAAAAGCAATTCATTTTTATATATAAAGAAGAAGAAGAAGATATAAGGATTAAATACTTATATTATTTCCGTTGTCTGCTATCCTCCACACAAGTTTCGATAAATTAATTATCATAGCACCTGAATGACGTGGTGTGAAAGTGTTATATTATATTGTTAATACCAACCTTTCTGCTGCTTGCAGAGCTCTGTGGACATGTGAGGTGACGTCTGTTATGTTCTAATCGGCTGCACTGTCGGCCCCCACATGACGAGATATTTATCTGGAAACAAAAAAGATTTATTTTAACAATGATAATAACCAATAAACATATAGAACTCGGAACCATTTCAGTAACAATAAACATTGAAATCTTTTATTTGCATGAACGGGTGTAAAAAGAACAGTCACTATAACTTTGTGATATGATTATACTACCTATTCTCATTCTAGAAATGTATTTAAAAAAAATACAAAATTAAAAAAAAATGTTTTTTTGCTTTTTCATTATTCTTACGACAAAAAAAAGAAATGGTAAAAAGTTAAAAAACTTTTTTACACACTTTGTGTATTTTACTCGTACTTATAGAAAATATGTAGACATAGTAAATTTACCATATTTAATTTACGCGTGGTTTATTTACATATTGCTTGTTATTACAGAAATTCAAATGAAGTAATTACGTGATATGGGGTGCGTGAGACAGCTGCACATATATTAAACCATTTCTCTAGACGTAATAAAACAAGCATACAGTTCGTGTAAAAATTTCAGCTAGTCCCTGCCACTTTTATCTGAGCTATCTTACGTAGGAGCTATATATAATATTCATAATTTCAGCTATAAAGTCCACTACTGGCCTCCCCGAAAGTATTTCATGGTGGTAGTATCCTCCACTCGCTACGCTTGGCAGGTGAGTTGGCGAGCGCAGTTTTTACATACTATATTCCCTCTGTCGCCTTTTACGATACCCACGGGAAAGAAGACGTTCTTCGACGAAAGAAGATGATCTTTTTCCGGCACTCCACGGACAATATTATAATATGAACTAGCTGACCAGTTGAGCATACAAAACGTTTAAACCTTCCCTGGACTTCCGCGAATATTTCAAGACTAAAAGTAGCCGAATCGGTTCAGCCGTTCTCGAGTTTTAGCTAGACTAACGAACAGCAATTCATTTTTATTTATAAGAAGAAGAAGAAGAAGAGGAGATACTGGTTATTTCAAGCCATGTTTTATTTTAAGTACAAGACTGACAAAAATATCTGTTTAACATTATCACCTTTGCTGAGGAAATAGATAAAAGTCACATGCTGCTGAATATTAAAGTGATAGTTAAACTAAGTGATGCTCAAGTCACTGCTGCCCTTGTTGTTTTGTGACAGTGTGGTGGGAGAGCTCTTAACTGTAATTAGCGCGTCAGCACTATTCAAGCCAATAGTCAATCATGTTTTTGTGTGAGGACTGATTATTTATTAATCAGATAACTTTGCTGTCGAATAAATTTTCTATACGAAATTCAAAGAGTTTCATATATTTATTTGTCTGACGATCGTAAACCACCTCTCAATTGAAAAACGTAATTGCCTATCGGCCGAATAGTGAAACGCTAAGTATACTTAAAACTCTTTTCCTCTCCTTAATCAATAAATTAACAAATAACAAAATTTAATAATCCTAATAATATTATAAACGCGAAAGTTTGTAAATATAGATGGATGATGTTTGTTTCTCATTCACGCAAAAACTACCGTACGCATTTTGATGAAATTTGATATAGTAGTAGATTACCTTCTAGATTAAGTAATAAATAATAAAATTAAGTAATAAAAAATAAAATAATAGGTTAATTTTTACCACAGCAAAATGTTCGATTTCGTAGGAAATTCGTTTTACGCATACGAAGTAACTGGTAACATCTAGATTAGAATAAAACTATTACCATAATAATAAAATCTTTATTCAAACGATTTAGATTTTAGACATCTTACATCATCAATCATAGTAGACATAGTAATGGAGGTGTTTTACGTTTGTAGCGTAATCGTATCGTTGATGTCGGCTGTATTAGCGCGTGTCACCCGCGGCCTTGGGGGGAATGGGGTTGTAAATAGACTGAAGGCTGTGTATAGCGTCTTTATGAATTTATTAAGTATTCTGCAAAAAAAAAAAGATTTCTGTCAGTTTTTTTTTTAATTGGGATGGTCCTTGTCGTTTAAAAGTCTGAAAGAAATTGCTTTAAAGTAGTAAGACCTTTGTGTTTCTATGAATTGTTTGTGCACAATATGGTATAAAATTTAAATTGGAAATAAAGCTATAAACTAAATGTTAAGACAGTAAGAAAAATATGTCTCCTTAATAATAATATATATTTATAAAAAATAATATAATGTAAATATAGTAGAATAAATACAACTTTCAAGGGGATGTATTTTCTACAGCATCAATTTGTTGAGTAAATGTGCTGCGAGCGAAATCTTCCATATTCTAAAAAAGCGGTAAAATATCGTATGTTTATGCGAGAAATGGGAATACGTAATGAAAATATCTATCCAGCGACGTGAGGGTGTGAAAACGTACCGAAGTTATATAATCCGATAGATTAGATTTGTAGGTTATATACTAGCTCTTGCCCGCGACTCCGTCTACCCCAATGACTCTGATAAATAACTGATCTTACCTACCCTGTACTTTTTCGGCACAGTAAGTAGCTTATACAGAGGCTAAATCATACAATCATCGCCTCCGTGGTCTAGTGGTTCAGAGCTTCGCTCTCGACCCGGAGGTCGTGGTCGTCGTTCGATTCCCGCGTTGGAACAACAACAAATGTTGTTTTCAAGTTTGTTTAGGACCTGATTGTCTGACAAGAAAGATGATCCATGCGTCGGATGGGCATGTAAAAAGTCGGCCCTACGCCAGATCTCTCGCTAGTCGTGTCGGTTTACCGTCCCACTGGGTTATGAAAGTAAAAGGAAAAGAGAGTGCTTCTGTGTATTGCGCACACACTTGGACACTATAAAATAACTCCTGCGTAGCTGGCCTAGTTTCAATGAAATCGGCTACCGACATCGAAATAGGTGAGGGGAGCTATTATTATTATTATAAATCATACAAAAAATTACATAGTTTTTACGTAACAAAATCACAAGCATCCATGTGTTCATCCAGACCCTTCTTTGTAGGATATAAATAATAATACTTGAATGTACAATATTTGAAAGTCTTTATAATTTTATTATAATTAGTAGATTTGGGAAAAAGAAATAAATTCTTTTTTCAGTGGATTCTATTGAAGTTATGCCGTAAAATACTGATTTCAAATTCATGCTCTTTGTGATGATAACACATACGGTTATAAGATTACACAAAAATAAAAATAGTTACTGATTGGTACCTTAAAAAGTGAGTACCTAGAGTGTTTAAATAAGGCATATATTTAAAAAGTTTTTGTCGAGTTCCCTTGTCCGTCATTCCGGTTTTTAAATTACATTTTTGCAACAACAAGTTTATAAAGAGCAATGGAGTGAATTCAGTTTTTTTGAGTAATTTCTTTTATTCGTTTGAGTTACTTAAATAGTTAGTAGGCACAATGAGCGGTTTTTAGTGGTGTTTAAAGCTAAGCGGGGAACTAAAGGCTGTCGCGACTGCACTTGACAGACTGCCAACTTTGCCAGTGATTATACATTTGCCAACTACTTTTCACATTGAAATTATTTATTTCCTTCCGTTAATCTATTTTTAAATCTTAGAGCTAATTTGGTATTGAGAACTTCAACAAGACCTCTGTAGCGCAGTGATTGAGCGCGTTAGTGACGAACCAGTTTTTTTTGTGTTCCTGTGTCATGGATGTGTATTTATTTTATAAAATCTAACTGGTGTTATACTACATAAGATTTCAAGAAGCTGTCCCTCTCTTTGCTTGGTGGATTGACAAGGGCCAGCATATGAGTACCTTCTTATTTAAGTTACGTTAACGTAATCAGTGAATGTGTAAATTATACAATAAAATCCCTATTCGTACTCAATTAATAAGCTGCTATTTACTACCTACCAGCTGAGCTCGGTGCACCGTGTGTCAACATTTACACTTGATTGGCATGCAATTGGGTTGCGGGAGCCTCATTTATTACCTCAGTTTCACCAATGAACAACGGATCACCGCAAATTACTGTGAATTAGTTAAACGCATATACAAGCGATGGAATAATATAACAGCTACTTATAATTAAGATAGATTAGTTTATCCATATTGTAACTCTACAATCAACTAGTAGACAACAGTTTCTGCTAGAGATACTGACCACGTTTCGTCTACGAAAGAATAAATGAAAAGGTTCTGGTTATCAATGTGTCGCTTACCCCCAGTTTTTTTTATTTGATCAGCCTTCCAGAAACCGGGGATTAGTCTTTTCTTTTAAATACTGAAGTCATTACTACAGCAGTCATGCCACGTACTGGTCAGTAAATTTAAAAAAAGGACTCAATAATTCTCGATTATAGAAGAATTACATTTTTTCTATAGATTATAATTCAATATACATAGAGTTGTATTTAGACAAAAATACAGTATATTTTGACAAACTGCCATAGCTAATTATGACAGCGAAGACTAAATAAACTAAAATGTATAGAATCGCTAAATGCCTTAAAAATAGCTTATCTTAATCTATGTGTTACTTAGCACTTCTTATGTCAAATATAATTTTTGTTTTCTAACTTCACTGTCGTAATAAGAGATAGCGTTTTAGCATAGAGCGCAGGGTTAAATGAAAAGCGAATATAGTTAAACTTATCGTAACTTTGGCTGGTTTATTGGTTAGAGCATAATACTCGTTATCTATAGTAGTGTATGACGTGGAAGTTACTCAAGATGACATAAGGCGTCACAAAAATAGCCTAAGTGTGATGTCTTGAAGGCATTGGAGTAAGACACTCGTTGATATCGCGCATTACACCTAACACGTTGATATAAGGTTGCACAGTTAATGTAATATAAATAAGCCCATTATATTAAGCCTTATATAAATACTTGAAGGTTGCTGCACTTTGAATGGATCTTGTAATGAAAATGTCTTTTTTGATTACCGTACTTCTACATGTATACAATATGTACACACGTAAATAATCTTTTGCCAAAAGGTTGTAGCTTTTTTATACGTAAAAAAAGGCAAAATACAGTCAGCAAATTACAAGATACAAAAACTAACAAACCGCAGTAATCCATTTGATTTCCGACTGAGTTCCGGTCGACTACAAATTATTATTAGTCTGAAAGGGAAAATTTCTTTCGACATTCAAAAGATTTTTCTTTATGAAAGTTGGTACCTAGCCGCTAAACATGAATAGAGCGCGGGCAAAATGACGATCTTCTTTGAAAAGAGTATGAAGTTCTTACATTAAATGCGGGAATATTGTGTCTTGCTAATTAGTTATTCATTCTAATTTAAATTTCAAAATTATAAATTCTGCAAATTTTAAATAAAGCTCATAATTCTAGAGATTTTAAATTTACTAACACGTCAATCCATTAATATAATATGTATTATATATCTTACATAACAATACTGCCGTCCTTATCATAAACAACGCAATTGCTTAGATGTTACTTTCGAAAAAATCGCGAGAAAATGGATCCACATATTATTTTGTTTGTGATTAACAAAATAATGAAAAGTGTAACAGCTATTAAAAATTGAGTATTGATCCTAGTGGATTTCGTTGCGGTGATTCCGAATATACTATTAACTCATTTTCGCCAAAAATGTCAATTGCGTTGTTTATGATCAGGCAGTCTAAGTACACTTACTACAATTTTCTATGCTTCATAACATAATTAAAGTTTTTAGAGTTCCAAATCCAAAAGTAAAACGGGCATTTTTCGTTTTCATAGTTCACTATCCGTCCATCTATCTATTACCAGATTGTAAACCTCACTATAACTCATAAACTGTGACAGCTAGACATTTGAAATTTTCACTGAAGATGATTTTTATTGATCATAATAGAAAATACTAGAAACAGTAGTTATAAATAAATATTAAAGTGACTAACAGACGCGATATTTTGCCGTTTGGTACGGAACCCTTCGTGCACTAGTCCTACTTCCGTTTTCATTTTGTATTTCTCCTTCACTTATTAATTTTAAATTTCCGACTGCGATACCTGCTACTAAAATTGTTATTATGCATTACCGGATAATGGTGGATAATGCTTAGAGCATTAAAGCATTAAAATGGATGAAAGGTTTTGAAATTAAAGTGGAAATACATTTCCTACTTTTACCTCTTTTGTTTCATACCCATTTCCAGTTGATACTATTTAGTATTTACCCATTTTTATTATTTTTATCTGTTATTCTACAGCATTATTAGTGCAGCTTTACCTAATTAGTTATTCAGCAGACTGTTTGTGTAGAAAAAACTCTCCACGACTTTTAGAACTTAAAAATAACTTATAACAAAAGAAAACCGGTTTGAATTCCGGGAGTGTCCGCAAAAAAGAAATAGCAGGAGCAGGTATACAGAATTTGCCGCGCGGTAGAAATAATTCCTCTTTCTCCATCTTACGAATATTCGATAAGGTCAGGTGTTTAGATGCGAGTTTAACATTTTTACTCATCACAAAAAATGCACAACATCGCTAAAGGAGTTTTCACTATAAAGACAAAACTCTTGGTATGTTTGACTTTAATAATATTCGATGAGAGTTGTGATATTTGTTAGCAAGTTGTTTTGTGTATTGTCGCCCTAGCAATGCCGCACCTGCGACGGAGCTCTCAAGAGTTTTATAATTTGTTGTTTGATGTTCACTTGTTCAAGACTTGTTGTTGGTATAAGAAGGAAAGGCTGGTCTGTTATAAAATTTATTTTCTTAAATTCAATGTTGCTGCAATGCTTGTTAAAAGCATAATATTATGATTGCTTTTAAGTATATGTAATAACTTTCCTTGCTTAAACTTTAAATATTGAAGATATAAATTTTTGATACCTACAAATTCGATAACCCTGGAGAAATTGTAAGTAACCACATATAAACCTAAATATTTTCTCTATTTTACGTGTCTTTTCGAACTGTATAGGGATATTAAGGCCTCGTTACTTTCGCCGAAACGTAACATAATGGCTCTGTAAGCACTGGAGTTTATGCAATGGGTACATTTATGCTCTTTTGGATACATTTATGTTTCGACCCTGTAGCCATATCATAAAATCGGATTTTATGAGTAGAGATAATCTTAGATAAAATTCAGAGAATATATTTTTGGCCTCGACTTAGTTTTAGTTTAGGTTCTCTTACCTAATAAAATTGTAACAAAATGGTGTAATACAGTACTTTTGTGTAGTGTATGCAAATTTTTCGAATATGCAAAATATTATATGCATAGCGCATACAGCAAAAGAAAATTTGAATCTTGTATTCTACATTGTTTCAAATGCAATAGCTGGTATTAGGTATAGGTATATGCTACCTACACAGCCGTAGGGGCTGTGTAGGTAGCTATCGGCTAGAAATAAAACCTAATTATATGACCACAAAAGTATCACATTCATTATCTATACTAATACTATGTATAATCTGGAAATGTTTGTCTGCATATAAGTAGACCCTATGTGTTCATGTACAAATGTGCGTAGGATCTACGTATAACAAATTGTAAAGGCCTCGTGCATATGCACACAGAGGTTAGCTCCATGCACCACGCTAATTGAGGTATTCTGATTGTACTAGGGGCTAGGAGGCGACTGTACAATCTACATAAGAACATGTGCGCATTATCTGTTCCAATTACCACATTTCTGTTTTACCACCCTTCTGTTGTATTAGGGAAGTCCTCCATATCATCATTAGCAGCACACCACACGTCGTTTATTATGCATTAGCTTAATCTTATTATGGTGTAGTAATTTGTGGGTTCTACATTAAGCGGTTCCAACTACTAATGATAATTCAATTATTAGCTTATGTTATTGTCACGTATTTTTCCTGGTTGGTTTATTTTTACTCTGAATTGAAACCACATACATAACAGTTATTTCACCTACAAAACTCTTACTCTCGCTCACACGATCAGAAAAATATCAACGTAATAGGTGAATATTTCTAAGAAAATGTAGACGTGAAGGGGATAAGCCTGTTCATACAAAATAGACATTTACATAAAAAACTTGTTTATATTTACATTTCTCGCTCACAAAAAAAGAATAAAGTGCTCACAATCCACGATAAAGTTAAGTTTTTCATCCCTTTTATTTAAATCGTAAAATATTTCGTCGGTTAGTTTTTCTTGTGATTTTCGACAGGTCGTTCCAAGGCGACCGCTAACAGACGTCCTTGTTATGGTATAGTTAAATATAGTCATGTAAATCAAAGATGTATGTCAGGGACACCGTAATGTATGCGGAGTGCGGACATTAGCGCTCGCCCAAAGGAAATAACTTGCCAGCTGATTAATTTATAATTATTCTACGCCACAGTGATGAATGTATTATTCAAAGTGTGCGTGCGACTAGGTATTGCAATCCGGCCTCATTTTCAGTCCGGCCGGATACGACCGGATTCCCATCAATCCGGCCGGATCCGGTCGGATCCGGCCGGATTGATTAAATCAAGATGATTTTCGCTTTTTAGTACAAAATAAGTGAGTTAATCAAGTGTCACTGCACTTATATGTTAGGTAGTTTACAAAAATAAATCACAAATATATAAAATCAACTTTATTTGCTAACCAACGTTAAGACAACAAGAAAACAGTTAAAATTTAGTAGTGTAGGTAACTAGTAACAATTTTACTACGTAACGAGTAGCTCATTCTTTCTAGATTTTACTTTCACAGATAGAACAATTTATAAGTAACGATATTAATTATCAAGTAACTATAATATCTAATAGATACAATTAACCTTACGTAATTAACTGAAATGAGATCAAAATCATTATTAAAGTATTTGAGAATGCTAACAAACAAGTCTTATAGGTTAGGTTAGGTATTGATATGATTATGACAGATACCATCATGATTTGATGAATCTGTCGAACGAATGAATGGCAAAAATTATCACAATAATGAGTTTAGAACTCTTTCGTTTAATCAACTTACCTACGATAAATAATTATTTTAAGTAACAATTGTAAAAAAATATAAGTATTAAAAGAAAATCAATATTGATTTTGAAAATACGATCGTAGATCGTAGTTTCCCACAAACTGCTGTCACCGGATCCGGTCTTCGGATCCGATATTGGTACCGGATCCGGTAACCATTAAATGATGCCGGATCCGCCGGATCACCGGATCCGTTTTTCCGGATTGCAATCCCTACGTGCGACGCACATGCTTTTATACAGTTTTAACACATGGCTGAACACACGTCAAAGTGACCTTAGTGTTTTATTTATGCCAGACGTCAGAGGTTTTATTTAATTTGCATAGACTTGTAATTTCATGCTAATTATAATTTTAATCAATAGAGTGACAACCAATTTTTTAGAAAATAATATTTTCTATCAGAATATTATAGTAGTAGAACTAAAATATACTGTAAGGTTTTATTATTATCTCAAAGATATGCTTTAGAAGTTTGGGTAGATTAGATAGGTACATAGTCATTAGTACAGATTGTCTAAAATATGTGCAGGGCCTAATCCGTTGAATTATAGAGGTGTTGTAGTGAGCGCTGACGTCACTGCGACCTACACGATCTAACGCGGTCACTGCCTTATGCCACGGGGGAACATCGCGCCCTGATGAAATAACCATTTTCACTTGCTATTTTAAGTTTAGATAGTTTTATAACTCTGTGATGAGAAGTTGCGCGAGTATTTTTGGCCACCGGGGACTTTAATATATTATGAGAATTCAAATAGGAGTAGACATTCAATGAATATTAATTGTGTAGGTATCTAACAGCTAAATAATAATAAGTGCCATAGCCTAACACTTTTTTTATTGTTCCAAATAAAACCCAATTAACGAATCAAGTTCAGTATAACATATTTTCAATTAGCCCACATTTTAAGTGATCATCATGGACATAATAAGATGTAATATGACGCGTATTAAGGAAATTTCAGCAGTGAATTTACTAAGATTTAACTACAGTTACTGTTTTACTAACAATTTTCCTAGTAACCCTCGACCTCAGAACTACAACATTACATATATTAAAGCTCCCATAGACAAAGCCATATACGTTCCGGACGTACTTAATGGTAGCCCGACCCAACATGGGGTAAAAGGATCAAATAATATTCAGTCCCAAACTGCCCCACTTACCACGACACTAGAAGCAAAATATCTATAAACAAAATAAAATAAAGTATTTAAGTAACCGAATTTTCAAACAAACAGCGAACTGATTATAGCTAAGAACATCCACAATCACACGCTGAGATTTCAAACAAAACAAACTAGATCAAAATCGGCTCATCCATTTGGGGGCTACGATGCCAGAGACAGGCACACACAAACACGTAATTCTAACAAACCTTAGGTTAATAATAATAAGAACAAAATTTTACAAAGACATATATAAACAAAGGAAGATAAATAATAAAATTTACTCTGTCAATGTTGGTTTTTTAAATACGAACTCAGCTCAGTTTACTCGCCGTCTCGAGGGGAACGCAATAGAGATAAAATATTTTATATCCCCAATTTCCCCGTGTTTCCGCAAATGAGAAGTTCCGGGCTAATTGAACCCGCGCTGCTCCGCAGTTCGACCCTGTCCCTCCTGTTTCTATGTCAAGAACGAGACACAATTTTAATTGTCACGTTGTCCCGAGCCAAGTCACGATGTTGACATTTCCATTTGGCAAATACATACGTGTTTAGTAAGTATATGAAACTTGTTATTGAATATATTCAACTATTATAAATTATTGAATAAAGACAGTGGATGATGAATAATAGTAATTGAATATTTCGTTCTCTTCGACTCAATTCATAACAGAATATACAAGAATTTTTAATTTGTTTGATTGCGTTGTACACTGCGATCGTTGCAATATCATGCCTTCATATTTTTAATATCAAAGAACTTTCAAGAATTTAATAAAAAAGTTTACTAAAAACTTGAATATTTTTGTTATATAACAGTTGTGCAAAGAAGTTAATAACATGTGGCCCGAGTCAGCTCTACACAAATGTTAATTCTGCTGTTTAGTTCTAGTTTCACTTGAAAATTGTATTTTTGCCAACAAAGAGTTCGATTAGAGGCGGACGTGTTTTGACACACAAAAGCCCTCGGACCTTTATAATGTTTTATAGGTCAGAGAACTCACATTACACGGTCCACTTCATTATGTATTTAGTATCCAATTAGGACGATGGGTGCAAACTGGTAGGAGACGGAATGATTCGCTTTATTGTCACGTCAAAGAATGTTTTTAAATGGCAAATGAGTCGTGATAAACACGTACAGTACCCGGCCAGATGGATGCACATAATTGAAAAAAATATTCGTACATAACTTTTCGAAGTTAATTTTACTTCGTACGAAACTAATAAATTATCTGTGTAAGGCTTAACCTATAAAAATGTTCATACAACTTCATTTGTACAGAGGTATAAATCTTCTAAAGGAAAATATACAGAGCAGCGAGGCCTATAAACGCTGTGAACTGTGGAGTGCCATCTACCTGGAGTGGAGTGGCAATCATCCGATACCGACATAAGTAGTTAATCGCCGACTCGAAATAAGTAGACTTCATATCGAGTGTCATTTGGTTACCTGCAGCGTTTAAATTGTGCTTCACTTTGATAATAATACACACTAAATATACAAACAAGAACTTACGAACGTATGTACGAACGTAGGTATATCTCGTAATAACAATATTTTGATTAATTAAAAAGGTATTAAGAAGTTAGCCAGCCAACATTTTTATCAACTTTTACCGAAAGTATTTAAATTTTCAAGCAGAAAATAAGCGAGAATAAAAATAAAACGCGGAAATATAAATGATATACACATGAGATTAAAAGCTCATTTTTTTATGCACTTTTAATTATGACCGTATGCATTATTTAAAGTAAACAAACCATCTTTATAAAAATAATTTTCAGAAATAAACTAAAAAATGCTGCAAAAAGTTACTTTGCCAAACATCAAGTTATGAATGGATATTCTCGCTTCAAACTAAAATAAACTTAGCCGTTGTATTCACTTTAATTAAAAGATACGAGGGGCACTCATCACGGGCGAATGACAAAGGTTTCATTAGCGACCAGAGAGTAAATTTTAAATGTTGCGTTCAGAACATACACCTAACTGGTTTATGGTCGTGTCAGCCGGCCAGTTAACATATTGTGTTTCATTTTCCGTTGTTGTGTGAATGCAATTTAGATTTTTTTCGGAAAAATAATGAAAAATCAGCCCAACAAGCTACGCCACATTTAACACAATACAACAAATTTGAAACGTTTCCGTGAAATATCCAATTTATTATTGTTGCTAAGTAAGTTGTTAAAGTGATAAAAAGCTTTAGGATCCCAAGGTGATTCTAGGCCCGCATCACGTAAGACGGTGGAACAACCCCTCGGGAGATATTTGTTACAAACTTCAGTCATCCAGGAAGCTTAATTTTATTTTGGTAAGACGCTTTGAAAACTTGCTATCATTATAACCTCACACGTTACTATTGTATGTTGTGGTAACAGAAGTAAAGTATTAGTTAATAAAATAGAGCAGATATATATTATTTCTGTATAACTGTTGCGTAACATTATTTTAAGGTGATGGTAGTACTTAAACGAATGTTTTCTAAACTATTTCAAATATCAAGAAAACTAAATTGAGTAACTTGACAACATGTGAAAACTTAGTTTTGTTAAAAATAAAGTATCTATTAGGTACTAATTATTAACATACGTAAATTGATATTATAATATGGTGTTTTTAAAATAACGTCCATTTCAAAGTTACAAATAACATGGTATATTCTTTGTGGAATAAAAAAATAAACATTCTTGACGTTTTCACTCCTAAAATACAAAATTGTAATTATTTCATGAACCATGGTGCCAAATGTAAAGTTTTTTCTGTACAAAATTTCGCAATAAATTCACAATTACTGAAATTCTCAAATTTCGATATCTCTGGCGGACCCCAAAACACCCTATGTATGTTAGGAAAGGGTACCCGAAAATATTTCACACCCATAAAGAAAAGTAGAATCCTCATTATCACACATTATTAGTACGTGAAAAGGACGAGACGCATAACTTTGTCCGCCGCAAGAATATCAAGTATCTATTCCCTTCCTGGACTTCTTAATATATTACGGTTATGGCCGCCTCATCGCGCTGGAAATGACCAGCTGTATGCGGATAGAATTATCTGATTAATGCGAACTCGGACTGCCTGTTTCCTATATAAAATATATATTTTTCCAGGAAGAAAAAACGGGATGACATCATATTTATCACTATCGTCGTCGTTTCAGTTCAGTTCAGTTCAGACGTCCACTGCTTGACATAAGCCTCCCCGAAAGTTTTCCAGTGAGACCGATCATTCGCAGCCTGCATCCGCCGACTCCTTTCGACCTTTTTCAGGTCTGCCTTTCTTTAGAAACCGAGAACCTTTCTGCCCCAGCGGCTGTAGGATCTGCGAGCTATATGCGCGCTGCCACTTCAAACTTGCAAATGCCCTGGGCTATGTTGCATCCTTTACTTCTGCTGCGGTCTTCCTCATTTATGATTCTATCACGTAGAGTAGTGTAGATTTATGTAGATTTATAGACCACTAACATTTTGCCTGCTACGTCTTAGGGGTGTTCTTATAATCTTAGAGAATATTGAAAATGAGGTATATACGCGAGCCAAGCATAATGGACTGAAGTTGTAGCCTTGCTTTAAAGATTTTTGAAATGCCTTAAATTTAAGCACTAGTAGGTGCTAAGTATTTCAATTGAACTATGAGCTAACCTAACCTATCGATTTTTAAAAGTAATAATACTATTCACATATACAATCATATTAAGTAAAGCGAATCTTGTTCAGATTTTTGCATAACCGATATTGAAAGTTATAAATAGCAAGTCAGGAGAGATGTAGCCATGTGTAAACGAGAGATGAATGCGACCTCAAGGCTTATTGCGACCTGAAGTATTTAAATAGATTTATAAGAGTTATTATTAGAATGGAGGGTCAATAAGCAGGTGGCACAACTGATTAGAACATAATATATTACTTGTCTGGGAATTAAAAATATAAGCGATTGTTCTCAAGCATAAAACGACGAATACTTTAACACGACTTCTTACACGACACGGGTTATATTATTATAATATAGATGTTTCCCGTTACATCATACGCACAATATGAGTTAATCCAGCATATAAATTACTACCATACAAAATTTCATGAAAATCCATTCAGTATTTACTTCCGTGTTTATACTATTGGTGTAATCTATTGACACCTGAACTGTTATGTTTTTTTTGTATTGTTGTATGTCTATGTTTGCTTTTAGCGCTATAGAAGAACAAACTTTGACGAAGAGCCTACCTCTTCGTCAAAGGCCGGCAACGCACCTGCAGTTCCTCTGGAGTTGCGGATGTTTATGGGCGTCAGGATTCACTTAACATCAGGTGAACTGCCTGCTCGTTTGCCCCCTTTTTCCATAAAAAAAAAAAAAAAAAAAAAAAAATATATAACATATACTGCCAAAATCATAACCCTTCCTATTGGCATCGCCGTAGTCGTGCAAATCTGCAACTGCGGGCTGACTTGGCAGTATTTTAAGTAGGCCACATAAGAAGATCAAAACAACTTTCGGTTAGATCTGTAGTAACGTAATTTATTACACCCCTTAAGCCAGTAACCTACTTAAAATTTCGCCAAGTCATACCGAAACGTATGCAAGCTTTCCCTTCTCTTGATTATCAGAACGATTGACTTAGATATCGGAATAGTATTTTGTTAATGATTGCACACTCGGGGAATACCTTCAAGCCTGCTTGAATATACTGGATATACTGCTGTGATTTGAAATGTATTTTAAGTTACAACTTTGTTTGTTCCGTGAAGAAGGGCATTTGGTATAAAACTTTATGCAACGAGCCACCTAAGATTCCGTGGTTTGCCTCAGTGAAGGTGGACAGACATAGGCTAACGTCGCTCATGAGGCTGCGCTCCGGACATGTTCCACTAAATGCATTCGGTTACATGATGAAAGTGTCTAATACACCCAACTGTAGTTTGTGTCATATGCGGGAAGATGTGTACCATGTTTTGGTGGAGTGTTCCCGGGTGGAGTCCGAGCGACGCAGGCTTGAGGCTGACGCGGGAGTGTCACTTAGACAACTTGGTTGTGTAGGTGACATTCTCGCGCATCCGGAAGAACCGGTTTGCTGGGCGCTGGTTAATTTGTACATATCTGTTGTTAGGCTTAGAACTGATTAGATAGTGTGAATTTTGTAATTTTGATTTTAATAAGGCTGGCATTGTCGGTCTCGACACAAGCCTAAATAAATAAAGAAAAAAAAAAAAAAAAACTTTGTTTGTTTTTTAATATTTCTTACGTCGGTTCCAAACCGAGGTTAGTTCCCTGTGATAGGTAATCTTTGTTAAAAAACGCGAGTATCTAATCTTTTTGGAAATAAGCATATTTCATTCTCAACAAAAAATGTTAATAAAATATTGATATACGCATGTATAGATAATATTAGTTACTAATAAACTGAAATGAAACTAAATGGAGATAACAAATCTGCGTGATGGTGTAATTGCTGTCGCTCGCGTATACAATTATTGTCCAATTTGTATAATTCGATAATAATAACAGTTTAAATGTAATTTCGTTCGGGCTGTCACAAAATAAAACAATTTGTAATATTTGTTTTTCTTGTATTTCTAAACTTACTAATATTGTTTTGTATTCGGTCTATGTTTTTGTTAGTTAAACAACCAGGCAAGTGCATGATATTGAAAAGCTGTGAATTGCAGTATGCGAAATGTGTTTTATAGTTTAAGCATCTATATTTTACTATTGTACGAGAGACGTAAAGCGGTATCGTTATTATAATATGAAAAATAGGGAAACTATAAAAGTGATAAACAATTTTTCATGGAGTATACATGCACGAGCATATTAAATATGTGTGTGTTTTAATTGTTATACGTGTCGTTAACAGACCCAGTTTACCACTTTTCGACCTAACCGGTAAAGTAATAAAGCCATACACAACATAAAAGTGTTAAACCGAATCTGTCGGGAACCGTACGTACGTGTAAGAATACATCTAAGTATGTATGTAAGTGTGTGTTTTAATGACAGTGGCACCTGCGTGAATGCGGCAGGCATCGCCCCACGGTCGGTCACGGGCACAGCCAACTTGGCAAACATTCGTCAGTTAATTCCGTCCCGCCACCTCAGATATACTACGATCTCTTCTAAATAGTAATCTGTTAATGTAGTATGTTGTATATTTTTATTGCGTCGTTCGAACACTCGTGTACTGACTCAAACAGTGCATAGCGGTGTATTTGTCATAAATATTTGTTTCAATATTAATGTTTGGCTGCTTATGTGTTTATTAGGACTTGACTAATACTATGAATAAATATTCAAATTATTATAAATTTTCATATTTATTTTTTGATATAGTTATAATACGGGCATTTATAATACGTACAAGCATAAGCAATGATTTCAAAGTAATACAACATAGATTGGATTGGCATATTGCCTATTCAATGTAAAACGAAGTGATCATAAGAATCTGGAACCCGTTTTTGTAAATCTTAATAAATAGGCAACGTCGATACAAAGAATTTAAATTTACAACAAGATAGAGAGAAATATGTGACGTCACAATCTGCTACCGCCTTACATTTATTTATGAAAAGTGTGTGGCGGAAGGTGATGTAACAAATAGTTTTGCGAAAAAGAGATGAATGATATTTCTTGCATATAATGTTTGATACCATAAACCTAAATAACTATTTCTTCTAGATTTATGAATATCATTTATTTTATTAATGATATTCATAAATTCCGAATTTAAAATTTAAATGTTAAAGACTACGTAACTTCCCTATTATAAGTCAACTAGCTATACTAAAGACATCGTCCATGTGAAATAGTACAATAAAATATTAAAAGAATATATTCTTCATGCCTGATGATACATAGTCTACAGGCCTCCTAGATAAATTTAGTAAATATCTTACAATGAAAGAGTTCAAACTCTCGGACTAGTCGTTTACCGCAAAAAGAAACAAACAAACTCTAGCTTTATAATATTAGTATCTCTACTCTATGAAAATTAGTTGAAAGGTTAATTAGAAAACATTTCTAAGCCGTTTATGAAGCTCTACGTTGAAGCGCATCTCAATTTCAAGTCATCGGCTTTGCAGCTCGCCTGCGGAATTATTTATTGCATATTTCACCGCATCCGACCCACTTCTTCACTGCTTTTTTGATTCAAACGAGATTGCCTATTTCACTTTTAACGTATTTTCGAAATAAGATTTGATTTCGCCGAAACTGGACTTGTAATTTCCAAGTATAAAAATTTTTGTAATAAATTTATAAGCTTTTAAATAAATAAAAAAACTAATATTTTTAACGGGTTTTGATTTCATTATTTAATTTACATCGATTTATAAGGCTAATAAGACGATTAATTATTTAAGATACTTTAAGGGTTACGATTTTCAAATAAAATACAGTCGTTAAAAATAAATTAAGTCATTATTCTCTGTAAGATAGCATCAACAAAAGTCAATAGTCAATAAAGCAGTTTGTTGTGTAATTGAATGTTTATTTCTGGTTATCCAATTAAAATTGTTTGGGTATTCAAACGAGGCGGAAAATTTAGTTCGTTAGCGTTTTATTTGTGAAAGTGTGTTTTGAGATGACCTTTTGTACCTACTCTCGGCTCTTTGCGAATGTTTTCAAACTACCACCTAACAATACGATGTTCGTTAAAAATTATGGATATATAAATAAACATTTTCAAATTAAAGTCTTATTGTTTAGTCAGCTCTATATCAGACCGCAAAAGGCGGTTGTAGTAAATTAATATTAATTAAAATGAATAAATAATGACTATTATCCGCATGAAGAAAAATAGCGTGAATTTGTTTGTGGTCGTTGTAAATTATTTTTACTTCTTTTTTAGACCAGAGCTTAATAATTGGCATTTCGTAACATTTTATTTCAAGAAATTTGTTTTCATTTCAATATGTTTTAATGTATTGTTATATCTTATTGTAAGTTATTGACTTAGTAAGCTGTAAAAGTGTAGGCCATATATATTATTCAGCTCGGTTGTGACCCATATTCTAGACTTCAAGAGCCCGGTTCGTATTGATCGCACTCCGGATTCGGCGATCTAACCGAACTTCATTACACATTCACTATCGGTTCCAATTAAGAATAAATTATCGATTGTATATACGATTGTACGAGGAACAATTGATTATTCATTTTAGTTCTGGAAATATTAGAACCATCGCACATAATTCTGCAATTAGGGTAGATGAACACATGCAATCGATGCTCACACTTTTGATGAGAAATGTTTTAAAATTGTGTTTTTATTCTAAACCATAATACTATAAAAATAAATGTTATAATTAAATATAGAAAATTGTATTTGTTCGAAATACAATCATATTTCATAAAGAAAGATCAACATACATATTTTAGCAAACCTATTGTAATAACACAACGGGTAGTGTGAGTGATGTAATTTGTTTTGTTGTTATTTTTGTGTATTTTCAAGCGTGATTTTAAGAAATATTAAGCATTCCGTACTCTTTTTATTTATAAATTGTGGGTGTGGAAAATTTCATAATCTTCCGTCCACGGAAATTTATTTGAAAGAAGTATAAAGTTTTAACTACACGTATTAATATAATATATAGATAAATAACGAGTTGACAAAGAAGTTAGTAACAAAACAACAAGTGCGAAGTTGGCTGCGAATGCTCCGTGCAATATCTGCGGTGCTCGTAGTGTACACAGCCAACTTCTTTAAAAAGGCAATTCTTATGTAAGTGTAAATTACACCCTTCAGTAGATCTCGTCGTTACCGTCTCTCGGCAATCATGATCCCTTGTTACTCAAGGCCGTTCAAGGACGTAACACATTTTTAAATGCTAGCTTACTATATTTATGTCGAAGCAATATGGTTGAATTGAGAAACCTTCTCCTATTTTGGAAGGCTGGTAAAAAGATGACAAGTATATTACGTATTTGAATAGGTTTAACAATTAACCTTTTTATTAACTCTCGCTGACCGCAAGTCATTTAAAAATAATTAGTGACCACTTTATAATTTTCGGTGTATCTAAGAGTTAGCAGACGTGTGGTGTGATGTGTAATATTACTAATAAATACTCTTTTTAATAACACATAAACCAACTTTAATACATTTACGTAAATCTAATTTACTGAGCAGTTCGTTACCGATTGTGTTTTATTTCAAGCATAAAACAAACTACAACAAGGTAAGAAAATAAACTACGCTACTAATAAACTCGCTCTCCTTCGTTTCAGAAATCCATTAGTTCGTAGCAGATACCGTAGCACAAGGCTTTCCCGCTACGGGGAGCTACGCGGCGTAGCTATCGACCGCTACGGCGCTACGTGAGGACTTGCCATAATTATTGCGTAATCAATATTACGAGTATAACTTTACTCCTTTCTGCTAAGTTATAATTATTGTTTTAACAACTTACTTAACCTAATTATTTTAAGTTCAATTAGGCTTTGCCTCGTTCGTTTCTAATAAACATTAAACTTAAACAGTGTATCGACATGAGAAGTTGAATGTTTAAGAAAATAAAATTATTGACATAATTTTATTTCATACAAAATAAAACCTCATTGAATAATTCAAATTAGTAATTATATTAGAGAGAATACATGACTAATTATGAATAGCATTACAGTGATGTTACTAATAATAGTGTTACAATTTTTTGTTACATAACATAACAGAGTGACAAAGTTTGCTTAAGTAACAATTCACAACTCAATTATGATATTACTATTGGCTATGATGGAAGTGTCGGTGTAAATAGTGCCTCGGCCTCGTACAGATTAACACGTTTAATATTGTATGGCGTCATCGCAATATAACTATATTAATAATACGGTTCACCCACTAAGTACAAAAACATGTTTTTCGGACATTATATTTTTAATTCAGTTTAGTTTTACGGTAATCTGTAAGTACATTATTATTTCAACTACTCATTGCTAATAAAGTTCATTTAGGTCGACGAATAAATAACGCAGTACATAAGTAAACATTTTTATTATATTGCATAAAATGTTATTTTACACAAAAACGTTATACTTGAAAGTAGATGCTTCCTGTTGATAAGGTGTGCATATTTTATACTCAATCGTACGCTTTTAAAATTTCCGATCCAATGATAACATACATGTATAATGGGATAAAAAATACCAATGAATGAAAATGTATTACTGAATTGATTATAATGTATGAGATGGTGAATTGTTATAAATTATGGCACATAGACGGCCTTTCATTATTCCCATCACATTATGTCGTATTCACGAGTAAAGTAATTTATAACAATTTTCACTCGACGATGTTACGTAATGTTGTGTTTTTGTGTTCTAACTCTTTTTTCATTATTCAAAAATAATGAAGCCACTAGTGCAAAAGTAGTAGAGGCAACAGGAACATCGAATAGCTTAGTCAATGTTTTTATGTTTGCTAAATACTTTTGTCTTTTTATAGAAGTAACGATTATAACACAGATCTAAATATTCCTAATTTAATAAATTATTTAATATTTAAGCTATAATGGAAATAAATTCGAAATTGCCTGTGATATCGATTAGCTTTTGATCGCATCTCTGTTTGGTTACATACAGGGAACACAGGGGAACATTTTTCTCGTGCTGAATTCCATCAAAATCCGTTCAGTAGTTTTTACTTGAAGTAGTCCCAAACATTCCTCCAACCTCACTATCACTTTCATAATATTACTAGGATTGACTTTTTGATTAATTCAGCCAAAAGTAATCAGAAAGGTAATCCTAATTCTTATAATACTCGTATCACGTAGAAAAAGGACAAAAAGGCTTACTGACAAGCAAGACGTGTGAAATAACATAATATTCTAGTTAAGGCGAGGGTTGAAAATTGGGTCGAAGTTTTCTCCATATCTAAAGTACAGTCGGGTTCAGCAGCGCTATCGCGTTGAGCTCGCGTCTCGACCGAGATCTTATCTAGATCAAAGATGTATCACAAGTTAGTATGCGGGCGGCATACGAGAACATCAAACTTGCCCGAAGCGATTTCGTTTCTAAGCGAAGCTTCTAGCGTCTAGGACATTCGGTGTGACTCAAATAAATATTTGCATTTAAAATGGAGTTTCGTTTCATATTAATTGGGATTTAAATGAATCCTTTTTTGTTCACAAACAGAAAAAGGTTTTATTTAAAAATATCTGTTTATTTCGTTTATTTCGGAGTGCCTATGACTCCATCATCAGAACAATTTCATGTCATCATAAAATTAAATTGTTACACGATATATTTTTCGTATACATGATTTTAATTCAATCGGAGGCCGGACGGATGTAACTTGCAAGATAAGCATGTAAAAAGGAACAGATGAGACTAAATGTTATATTACCTGTAAAAAATTAAGCAGTTATATGAAATTTTATATTCATTATTAGCATATATGAATGCTCTACTCGATACTGTTTAGAAAAAATAAGATACTAGACTAGTGAACAAAAAGCATACGGGAAATGTAACCGTACTCTGCAGCAGCTGTATTTAAAAGGTTTTTCCTTGTTTCAATTCTCGTGAGAAAACGCACGGGCGTGATCTAACTCTACATTTCACCAAATTGAAACTAAGAAATTCTACTTTCATTCTTGGATCCAAGTTAATTCTAAATAGAATCAACGTGAAATATGATATAATATTATTTCGGTGCATTTTCTCGCAACTACATCGGGTCTTATATTGTAATATTTGAGCTGGTTTTAATGATGCATTTACTTAATAAAAATAAATAAATAAAATAAAATACTTTTATTTCAGACCAATACTGTCCATAACAATATTAGTAGATGTGTTAGTAAAAATATAAACTTATATTATGTTAGTATTGTTAGTATAATATTACATTTTATTTTCATATCAGACCAAGTGCTACCTCTACCCAGTGCCTCAGTCCGGTCTACTGGCTTAACACAGACTTTTATAACATAAAATACAGTTCTAGATTCCGAAAAAATACAACGATTTTTATGCTTCACAAACATTCTAACAACATCTAGTTATAAACAAAAATTAATAAAAGGCCTTGTCGACGTTGTTTCGAGTTCATGTTGGGTGAAAAATAGAGGATATTTGAACATGGAAAACACATCACACGGCACGGGTTGTTTACCACACCTTTTGTGTTGGCGAATTTAACGCGTTGAGGACGCGACTGTATATATGTTTCGTGCATTAATGAACCGACAGCTACGTCAGCAAAGGACTTAGGGTTCCGTGACAAACAAATTAGGGTTTTGTACAGTCAGCATGAAAAGAGATACGCGCCTAATTACGTATTCGCTGAAAAGGGTTATAATGGTAAACTTTAAATTTCACTTTGATTTTACGATTGCCCCAAAAGTAGTTATGAATATGCATGCAAAATTATAAAACAGAAACCTTAATATAATATTAACAAAGGGCTAAATAATGAATTATTCCTTTGGCTCTCTAAGGCATTAATAGGCGAGTGATACTGCGATGTCTCTGGGGCATTAAAACAAGGAAATTGAAGAAAAATATTTAGAGTTGGACATTTCATATTGAATATGGAACACCGAGGGCTTGTTTACCTTTGACATCATCGACCTTGTACATATTTATGAACATTTGTTTACGTTTTATATAGTCACGAACATGTACGGTCGCCGTCAAATCTAGTTTACCACTTTTAAACCTTATCACCTTAGTAATAAAAACGACAAGTGGAACATTAGATACGAGTATGTCGGCGACCGTACGCTTTTATAGAGTTAGAGAAATAGTACTATTAATATACAGAAAAGCTTCACTTAACAATGATAGTATTAATTACGTATATGGAAATAAAATAGAGAAAGGACTGAAGCGTAGGCAGAAAATAAATACTTATTTTCTGAATATACAGGACAAAGAAGTATATAATATTTATACATGGAAGGAGTACTAAAATCGAAGCCGCTATTAGTCTAATAGAACATAAAAAACCCATAGGAGTGAAAGAAAAAACCTTTTTGTCATTTTCCAAGGTAGTCCCGGCATCGGAGTCCAGTTTGCGACGTCCAAAATACAACTTTATTGCACACTGACATTTTAAATCACTAGAATTTTTTAAATGTTAAGTATTGCCAGATAATTTTATTTGTATAAACAGATTAGGGACACTTACATTAAATAGCCTAATATGGGAGATATAACATTGTGTAGGTTTTTTAATTAGGTTGTCTAGATGAGACTGCTGTAAGCAGTAAGTCCGCCTTTTTGCACAGTTTGTCTTATTGCTGTATGATTGTTGTTTGTGTTTTTTATGTATAAATAAAGAATTTTCTATTTTTCCTATTCTATTGTGTACGTTGTGTAAATATTTTGTTAGAAAGGGGGTTGTATAAAATGCAATTCAAAATTCTAGGAAATATCACGATCGTTCACTTTGTTGTTGCGATGTTTATAACGCAATGCGGACGTGTGTTCCAAGAATTACCGTGTAAGGTAAGTACACTATCCATCGATTGACGCGATTTGTGTAAAGCACATGATTAAATTCCGTGCGAACTCCGTGCATGCACGATACTTTTATCGCAACGTAATAACGAACTTATTAAATACTAGTATTTAACAAGTTTCTAGCATGTTTCTAGTATTTTCTACTATTCATGTATAAAAATACTAAAAACTTGTTAAATACTAGTGTTTAATAAGTTCGTTAAAATGAAATCCCGCAGGAAGCGTACCCTTTTCTGCTGTAAAAAGTAGCTTACATGTTAACCCAGCATGTAAACTATATACAAATTTCATAATTCGTTCAGCAGGTATTGCGTGAAAGAGTAACGAACATACTTACAAACTTTCGCGTTTATAATATTTGTAGGATTTAAACGTACCATAAACTTTTTACTCACGTTTAATACAATATTTGCCGCTGGATTCGGGAATTCGTTATTTTTTATCAAGAAAGATGATTGTTTCGTATTGATGGATGACTTGTTTATAAGGGACATGTACGTTTATATCTTATTTACGAAATATACGATATATAGAGAAAGAAAATAAAACAAACAAAATAACACAAACAACGGATACCGTAACATAGAGCCAGGAGCACGATTCTCGGGCAGTGGAAAAACTTTCGAATATTAGTATATCCCGCTCGCACGCGCGGTAAATCTCATTTGCATGAGCGGGACAGACCGATAGTAAAACTTACTTCGAGGCCTGAGAATCGCCGTCCAGATTCTTGAATTTTGGCAATAGTGGGGAAGGAGGATTCTTCACACGGCAAAATATACGATTCCCGTGGGATTCGCTTGCAAGCACCCGTTGCGGACAAAATTTAGTAACAAAAATAACATTACTTCGTTTTGTGTATACTCAAAACAAACTAATGTTATTATATATTATATTATCATAGCCGGTGTTATGTAATACAACATGACGGTTTCATTATGTTGTAGTTAGAATGATTAAATTCTCGCGCACTAATTCCGATACAAAATTAATACAACAACACATGTTATTGTAAGTCTAACAACAGTATGCTCTACATTTCAACGCACCCACTGTCCAGTGGTTTAGAGCTTGATTTTCGAGTTAATGTCGTGGGTTCGATTCCCACGTTAAATCAACAAATCGTTGTTTCAAGTCCGGTTAAGACAATGCAGGTTGATCATCCGATTGGCTGAAGAAAATATACTAGCCGCATTCTTATAATTTTATTCTTCTCATTTTCTTACACCGTTGCGTCACCCTAACCATCCCAAAAAAGGGTTTAAAATTATTTGTAATTTTTTTATTGCACTATCTAATAGTTTATTTATCACTATTTGTATTTTGTACTTTGAAGATGCGTGACCAATGCGTGGGTATGTAAACAGTTGGTTTTGATATCTTAACAGTCGTGTTGGAAATCCGGGACGGTATGCGAGAGAAGAAAGAGTGACTGCTCTTGTGTATTGCGCTCATACTTGGGCATCATAAAACTACTCCTGCGTATGCGGCCAGGTTTCAACGAAATCGGTTACCGAAATTAGTGTGGCAACTACATTATTATTAAACTTATATGACAATAATTACTAAACTACCCAACTTAAAAACAGTATTTTAAAATTATAAAGTATTAAAATACTTCAAGTAACTACTAATTATAGTACTCAAATTTATATAATAGAATTATTGCTTCTTACATTGTTTTCTACTAAAACACTCTCTTGACAGTGAATCCTAATATGATTATCAAATTGTATTTATGTATGATAATATTATTATTTATTATATTATAGTATTTATTTATTATATTATTAGCCTGATATTTCTTATGTATCTCTCTGTAGGACTACTGGAAGAAATATTAAGTGTGGTTAAGTGGTGCCCATATATATATATTTTCAAATAACATTATATTTTAAACGTAGGTTCTTTCTACTAATCAATGAAGTAAGTTATTCCAACAGTAAATTACAAGTTATTAAAGTAAAATATGTAATATTTGGCATTCAATATACACGAGTGCTTCTGTAATACAATCGGTCGCCATTTTGAAGTTATTGCCTGAGAACGACCAGCTGTTATGATCCTGTGGTTTCGAATGCTTTGTACTGAATAAAGTAATGAAAGCAAAGAGGCTATGTTTGTGTTATTGAAATATTTATAAAAGACTTCCAATAATAACGTTAACTGTTATTAGAAGCCCAGCCGGTTATTCTAATGCCTTTATTAGTAGGTACGTGTTATTGCTACCAAAATTGTATTTTATTGTTATGTTCTGTTAATACCAACTTAAACGGTTAGTAAAATACTGACCTACTTTACAAAGAAAATATTCAAATGGATCCTGTATTTGTAGCGATAACATCGCTTTACATTGTGAAAACTTCCGTACAAAATTGTACAAGGCGAAATTGAATGTTACAATATTTTTATACGTATCAAAATTACGCGGACATCACATTGTACGGACGTAGAATAACTTTCATGGGGATACATTCAATTTATCTCTGGGTCA
The DNA here is from genome assembly GCA_905187575.2 of Celastrina argiolus. NCBI lineage: Eukaryota > Metazoa > Arthropoda > Insecta > Lepidoptera > Lycaenidae > Celastrina > Celastrina argiolus. Next base: position 11,928,183 of record LR994581.1, read on the forward strand.
TTCTATGGTCGCATAAAATAAACGCAAGCAAATAACTGCGTATAAGTACTCCGTTCCAATTTAATGTGATTTAATATAAACAAAAGTTATATTCCGATTTCATTTTAACGGGCCATGCAGAAATTACATATTAATTTAGTCAAATTTGGTTCCGACAACGAATTGATTTGGGAGCTATTATTATTGAAGTATCACTACTATTACGATGTTAATTAAAAAAACAATTTGTATCTGTATACATTACTATCACATTTTTGGCAAGATTTACTTACTGCTGTGCTGTTACACTAAAAGCTTAGGCGACATGTTGTCAATCGTGTGTACTTATACCGTCAGTTTCGTCAAGGTACTTCGCGTCTAATTATAACGGGAGACAAGCCGACGATTGAAACTAATAACACAGAACACATACGTACCAATACATATACGATAAGCGTATACGACAATTTTGTAATTACAAATTTGTATCTATATTAATCTATTTAAGTCCGAGGTCTTATTTGTTGTATTACATGAGAATGAAAAAAATGTGTTTGCGGTGGGGGCTTACCTGCTCTGCTCGGGCGGTCGAAGCCTGAGTTGCCTCATTCCATTTATACAAAAATTGACAAGCTAAGAAAGATACCTAAATTGATTTTTATGTTGTAGTGAGCAAGTGTTTCATTTTTCATGTTGTTTGTGATAACTCTGATGTAGTGTACTTATCCCTTTTGGCTTTGTTTATGTCCATGATGAGTTCAATGAATATGTTACGGTAAGAGTGAATAATTGAAGATTATTAATAACTATCTATTATTATTAATAATTACCGAAAGTCGAGGTTAAAGTGATAAATTAATTACATTTGTCGGTTTTTATTAATAATGTAACCCTAGTAGTGATAAATGTAATAAGTGGCCAAGGGTTGCGGGGCGGGGCGGTGTGTGCGACGTGCGAGAGGAGCGGGGGGGGGGGGGGCTCGGTGTTATTGTTTTAAAAGCACGCGCACGTTATTTGTTGTTGCTGAAATGCAAAAATATTCTATTTAATTCATTGCCAGAAGCGAATTCTGCCCGATTAGGATTAGAAGGCCTATAGTAAAAAAAAGCTGTCAAAATTACCTCAAAAGTAGTCGAATCTTCATACAAAAATACGAATTTTAAATATACAGAATAACTTTTACCAATATGTGTCGTGAATTATTAATAAATACTACTAAAAGTAATAAATTTCGATCGTTTATTCACATTTACCAAAACATGTGGTTATTATTAATAATTTTGTAAAAATATTAATAATTTTCAATTAATCAGATTTACCGTAACAAATATATTTTTATTAAGCATCAACTAGTAACACTGTTCACGTTTGTAGTAATTTTCCATTAATTTTTAATGGAATAAGACAAATCGTTGAAATAAGAGATTACCACCGCTAATGGACATCCGTAACTAGAGAATTGAAGAGCATTGCCATTTATTTAAATGGCCCCCAAATCTTCGGGCTTCGACAACATCATTCTCTGGTCTAAACTCAATGCAAGAATTGTTTCACGCTCTTCTCTAATATCATGGTTTCTCCCAGTCCATTCATAGCGAAGCACATCTCTGCCAAGGTAATTAGCATTCATGATTGATACTCCAGCAAGCGACGGCAGTTTAGTATGCATGGGTCCTGCCTGCTGCGATCTTCACAAACTCCCTGTCCCAATTTGATGATATTATGTCCGATGAATCTCCTTCCTATTATTAAACTTTTGATACTGATTAGTACATTGTTTTATAATTGCCATTCGGGATTTGATTCCCTCGTGTACTCTATATTCTGTTGATTTTTAGTGCACCGTAAAAACAGGGCTTTGTTCGCTAGCGGTGTCCGTTTATAATGAAAGCCGACACGACGTGGGAATTTACAGCTTACAGAAAAGAGTTTTGCGGAAAAAATATAAACAAGCGAAGAGCTTTTTAATTTTGGTAGCCGTTATCGCCGTCGTAAGCTTTAAAGTAACTTTTCGTTGCAGCTACGTCTTATCTTTTTAAAGCACACTTTTCTATCAGTTTGAACTTTACGTTATAGTATTTATTATTATCTAGACTGTAAATATTCACAAACACCTAGGCAAAATCAACAGCAGGGTTATAAAACCTCCAGCAAAGATAAGCGAATTGAAAGGCGTAATGTTACTTAGATATCGATTTATAGTGCGTTGGAAGCTTAAATCGATCTAATTTATGGTCCTTTCGACGTTTATCTGTAGAAGTAGAAGGTATAAAAGTTCTAGGAGAAATACGTCTGTATATCGAGTGCATTTAATTTGAAGGATAAAAGTACACAGGTATTTATGGTATATAAAAGTATTTAAAATAGGGATATTTTTTATCAAACAGACTTTAGCGACTACGACATTTCAAATTTTTTGCAGTGTGCGGAGAAACCATTAATGTTATGTTAACTACACTGTGTAGATTTAGTTGTTTATGTATTTCTTTTATTGATTGAATAAATAAAAAAAAAAATTGTATTAAACAATTCGGGGACATGTATGTATGTATGTTCTACCATAGAAGCTTAACTAGGTGCTGATCGGCTTTTATGAATAATATGATAAAATTTACATCGCTATTATCACTAACGAAGTTCGTAAACAAAAATGTATAGGATTTGACATAAGGTTCGCTAAGTGACACACGAATTTGCTTGTCATTTAGTGAAACTCTATACTATAGCGCTTGTTACCCGGGCTTTTATTACATTTGATATGTCAAATGCCGTACAATTTGTTTCTCAACTGAAGAGATAGTAGTGATGGCATACCTGATTCGAACAGGGCTCCTGTTTGAATCAGGTCGCAGGTGTCAATAGATTTGTGATTTACCAAGTTTCTTACGCCGGTTGTTCTCGGCGGGCTAGGGTCAAACCGGTGGTAGCCTTTTTGTTGACTTTCCGAAAATAGCTTGTAAAGTTTCTGTTGTAGTGCCACAGCATATGTTAGGGTCCATTCACACGTCCAATAATACACTTGGGTTATTAATATTACGTTTATTATACTAAGTAATAATATATAGGCAATATATTATAACTAATACAACACAATTGTACATAGGTCTTACTCTTATAACCTCTCTGCGAGGACTAATGTAACATGTCTTATGCATCAACGTCAAATGTCATAATTGACATTACATTGTTTTAAACCTAATTCATCTACCTATACGCATTATGTAACAGTTTCATTTGGATATAAAATATTTTGATTTGATTACGTAGTCGCATGAAAGTTTTTATAATTGTAGTTATTTCACTTCAAAGGTCTGAAATATCTCCTTGCGATAGTTCAGAGACAAAATGTGGTAATGGAGTATGCGATGAATAATAAAACTAGCGTAGTATGGGACAAAGGCCACGTGCCGCAAATAACTGAACAGTGACCTGCACGAGCCCGAGCTGAAACAAAGGGTTTAGAGACTAATTCGCCGAGTTCCACGGACGGTCGATACACGGGTGCTAGACTAGGTGGCGCCACTGTTGTGTACACTAGCCTGTGTTACATTCTGAAACGAATGTTTCATAACACTAGGATGTATTTTGCTGATGACATCCGGCGTGCTGAAATAGTCTCAGTCATCAGTGTATCTACATAATTATTATAATCTTGCCTAGGGTCAGCCCACATCGAAAGGAGAGGCGATCTTTAAAATAGAAATTCAAAATTCGCAGGTCGCAGCACTCCCTTCGCGTCCAATACAATAATATAATATGCAGGATGATGTTGAAACTCCCCCGGTTCTGAAGCGACTACGTAATGGTCGCGTATTCAAACACTGTTGGTTCTCACGCCATCATTAGGAAGAATGTCGCGTCAGTCGTCCGCAGACTCCGGGAGAGCAGCAACAGCATCCTGGAAGTAATATTCCGTGCGGACCATGATTTCGCGGGGAATGCCTCAAAAATACATAAATTAATAATATTAAATTACTACATAAATTTTATATTGTTAACTAACAAACATTGAGCCTAAATTGTTCAATATTTATATAGTTCAATATATTAATAAAAAATATTATTATTATTATAAAATTAATCACGTCATATTTCAATGCAATAGCGGGACAGTGCATTGCAGTCCGGTGAAGCTGGAACTCTTGTAACATGTATCTTTTTGTATAGTAAATAAAGTTCATTGTTTAATGATGTATCGTCGCTTTTCATATCAGTGTGGCAGACCACTCACAGCCACAGTGGGCTGTTTATGAGTCCATTGACTATTAAATCTTTTGCACGTAAAGGATACAGTTTTTGAATTAAAATACTCTTAAGTTTTGTGCCATCCTTGTTAATCCCTACCTACCTTGAACAGTGATTGATTATGATTTAGCGGGCCTATACATTGAAGTAGCCTTACTTATCTAAAGTATGAGAGCGTTTAATCCAACAAGACTTTAAAGAAAGCTAGCCTTTACAATCTTAAATGTTCTTATCGACATAAATACTTCGCGAAGGAAATCGAGAGCTGCACGTATAAAGCAAATACTTCGCTATATTGAAAGCAATTCAAAGTAAGTGCTGCGGTCTGCGAGCGAAAATGCATCATGTTATATTAACTATTCTATCTACTGTAGTCTATGTATAAAGTATAACACCGTATAGAACTTCAAACTGAATTATTACCACATTAAAGTAAAACACCGCTATAAACCTCATTAAAATTTACGTGTATTTTTCTAATGAGACCCGGCAAATCTAGATTACAAATATTTATATTAATTTCAGCATTTGAAACACGAACTCGTTTAACTGGCTGTAAATCATGCGTAAATTAAAAGTTTTACAGACATCTCACGGCTAATAGGAATGTTTTCTATTAATAGTTTGTTAATTATATTATTATATTTTCGTAGCATGCGACTGGTCCTTCGGAAGTTATCGTGGGGTGACGGAGTAAGAATAGCACTTTCCCATTAACGTCGACAGAGGGAATACATATCCGGAAATAAGCAGCAGCGTTTAATGAAAACTGCACTTCTCCATGTTCATCTCTACTTTTCGGAAGGCTTATGTGTGTAGTTTAAGTATATTTTGTATGTATGTTAGTTTAAGGTATTTATAATATGGGCCATGTAGCCCGAAATAAATAGTTTTATTTTTTATTTTTATTTTATTTTATGTCCTTTAGGACGTCATAGCTAAAATGACGAAAACTTCTATGGGTATAACAATCCGCATAATTTACTTTGCAATAAACTGTATTATTATCTATAGCTTTTCATATTTACACAATAGTTCGTTATTAGTAGAATATTATGTTATGGAACATTACACTTGTATTGTATTATCGTCTCAGGATACCACAATAACTTGGATTACATAGCTGTAAAATACCTACAGGATGTCTCATGGTTTATATATTATAAAGCTGAATATGGTGTGAAGAGAAGGACACTTAGAGCATGCTTTGTTTTGGCACCTCATATAAATTACTTAACATAACGCGGAAGTGACGATTAAAGATCTCCATAAAAGTCACAAAACCGACGAGCTCCAACCCTGGTCAGGTGTCAGGTCAACGACCAGTGCGTTCGTGTGTATAGACAAGGAGTTAGCTAGCCCCAGCATAGTAAGATTCACTCCTTGTGGTAATTTTAGACTTTTGCATTTTTTTATCGCGTTATGGTAAGTAATTTATATGTGGTGACAAAACAAAAAATGCGTCCTTCTCTTCACACTATATTCGGTAGTATTTCGGCTTGACATAACATGAACTATGAGACATCAATAGAATTACATCTTTGATGAACAATACAAAAGTGTGTGGTTGATCGAAAAATTGTATAGTTAGTATATTCTTATTATTTGAAATAAGATGAATGATTCTATAATAAACTGAAAACCCAAATTGATTGCTCCACAGTCATCACTGTTTGGTGATTACTGTATAAAGGATGCTCGATATATGAACTATATTTTTAACACTTTTTTATGTTTAGAAATTAATTAATTTTAATATGTCTACCAATAATTTATTTTCTCGATTACGCCGAAGTTAGCTCGACTTCAATATACTATGCATGCTGTATCACTTCCTAGAGGAATACATTCCCTTTATTTTTAATCTATAATAATATTATAAAGCGGAAGAGTTTGTTTGTTTCTTTGTTTAAACGCGTTAATCTCAGGAACTACTGGTCCGATTTGAAAAATGGTTTTTTATTGTATAGTCCATTTGTAGAGGAAGGCTTTAGGCTATATAACATTACGATGCGACCAATATTTTTTATAAATAAGAGCGAAGCGTCATTGAGAAATGTTACAAAAACGGAAAAAATTATTCACATTTGAGGACCTTCGTTACATGCGCTGCATAAACGGTTTAAGTAAAAGTAAAAAGTACTCAAAAAATACTTAACATCATTAATATTACAGCCTGCATAATAGTTATAATTTCAGAAGGTGTTTAATTGATTGTAATAATCTATCTACACATACAAAATGATTTGTCCTATCTGATAGATCAATATATAACCTAAACCACTGATCGTAGAGACCTAAATCTTGGAGGGTTCGTGGTGTGTTCTTTGTATGACGAAAGCATCCGACAAGAAAGGATTTTTCGATAGCAAAATTCGGAATTCCACATTTTCACGGGAAAATGTAAAGCAAAATTTGTATGGGGCAAGGTGATTTTTGATGAAGTTTAATATAATTGATGGAAAATTTTTTTCGTATTTTATTAAAATTAGCCCCCTGGTTGAAAAAGCTGGTAAATCCAACCAATCCAATCAATTAGAACCATTTTCGACTACCAGGTAGACAAAGTTTCGGAAACCCGAATATCTGTACATAATAGGTAAATAAAAGACGGCCAAACCATTACTACCATTATTAGCCATGAACGTGAAAATGTTCTTCAACGGTACAACCGTTAGTATACCCACCATACCATTAGTATTGTTCAATAAAGCAGTAACACTTTGGGCCAAGGTCACCACGATCCACGCACCCTGGTCAGATAACATCTATCTGGAGTTATAGGGACTTGCCACGCAAGACGTTTACAAAGCGTTGTAAGTGAACTGTTAAAACGTCTTTATCTGTGATCCACAATACGACCGCCATTAACCGACACACAGCACAAAGCCGACTATCAAAAGGCCGCTTTAGGTGAGCTCGAATCGCTCCTCCGATATAAAAGAAAACTCCCAAGGCATTTCTGTGACAACTACAAAGCGAGTGTTGTAAAAATATTATTTTATACTTAAGAGGGTGGAAACTGGAAAGTCGCTTACAGTTTTCTCATGAAATTTGTTTGCGAGTTAATATTTTTTATGTTATTTATATTTCGTTCGTAAAGTGGCTCTCGCCGGGTTGCGGATAAAAAAGAGTGAAAGTCATTTACAATCTAATGAGCCGTGCCTAAGCATGTCTGCTTTTATAAATTATGTCAGCATTTCTCCTTGAGCTGCTTTTTGGTGACAAACGTGGACGAATAATACTTACTATACCTAAAGATAAATCTACCTACCAGCTACATTGTAATCAAAATTAGAGGCATGCAAACAATAATTGGAAGCAATTACAATCCTTGCAATGCCTAACCTTGTTTTAACTGCATCTGAAGATTAATGATGTCATGATAAATAGTGCTAGAATTAAGTGTCTGAATATTTCGCAAAAATCACATACAACTAGAACTTGTAAAGCTTTTTATTAATCGTCTTTAATATAGAAGTAGGCACTCGTTAGCCGTCTAACCGAAGTGAATTATGATAAACCAACATGCAAAAATTCTAGATCGGAAGTGTTATTACACGTATTTGTGACCTACTTATTGCACATAATTTACGTCACGAATTGGCCTAGGTCCAGTTTTTTGTGCACAAAAAAATAATGACAGTAAATAATGGCATGCATTCTTTTACGTCTCACTCAATCGTCAATATTTACCTGCTCGTGTAGGCCACATGCGTTTAATCTAATATTTATAGAGATAATCAAAAGAAAAATACAAAAAAAGGATAGTAAGAACTACACCTCGACTACAAAGTTTATATCTTATGTTAGCCGGGATATTACTACTAATTAGAACGTACATTATTCACTACGTAGCATATGGAATTAACATACATACAAACATAGACTTCTAAAATCATTACCCTTGCTTTTAGCTTCGCCGTTGTCGGTTAAAAATATTCTGGTAAATATTATTGTATAAGAAAAAGTTTACGAACAAAGAAATATAATGACAAAGCTAGTTTTATTGTTCTCTTCAAAGGAACATAAAAAACAGCATATTTTACTTATACAAAATTTAAGTGTAACTTAACGGACTTGTTAAGACTTCTCTAAAAATAAATAATAAGTTGATGGTAACAAGATTGCGAGTGCTAAGCAAAGAAAAGGAGTTTACCTTCGCCGCTCCCACCGCAGTATCGACCGCACCACCACCGCGGGCCCCACGGAGCCGGCCCTCGTCAGCGCCGGGCGACTGCGGCTGGGCGGCACGCACTACCAACCTCGTCACTGTACAACACGCGCCGTCACTGTCGCCGCACTCTCCGGCCAACTTTCGCCGAAAACTTTGAGAAGTTTCAAACAAAATGCACGGACGACGTGCTCCGATCGGTCCCAGCGCAGAAAACCGGCCTAGTGCTGCGGGCGGCGGGTGCGCATCGCGCGAAACTTTTATGCCGATTTTTGCTCCTCCATTCCGTCGACGGAGAGAAAGTTTGCGGCGTAACGTCCGAAGACGAGTGTGCTTTGTTACGCAACTCGCTGCGACGTGGTCCGCCAGGGGGCAGCGCTCGCTCCGCCTAGTGGCGCAGTGGCGAGCATGCGCACTGGCGCGCCCCGTGATACCTACACATTCTTTGTTCGCTCCTCTTTCAGCTATTTTTATACGCTTTTCACATTATTCGATTAATTTTTAATAAAATCGATAATCATTCCGTTTTGTTTTCGTCATTGAACACGAGGCGAGCGACTAGGGTGGATCGCGAATAATTTGCATGCGGGACTCCCGTACGTAATTTTTCGCATTCGTGATCTGATTCGTAATCTCATTACGAATGTAACGGGGTCCTCGAGCTCGTCAAATATGTTAAGGATGACTAAGTTCGGTCGGAGAAAGTCAATACTAAAGTGGGCTGGAGGTCAGGCTTTAAGACATCGCGTGAACAGCAGTAATGGCAGGCGACAGGCGAGCGCGCCCCGCGCCGCGCGCTCCTGAAAACCACTTTTCATTTCATAAATGCCATTAGTAATATTATTACTTGTAAATTTAATATATTTGGCCCGTTTATAGATCAGATTACTGATTTAATTAATTTTAGTACTAATCTATCTTAAATATTCTAAAAGACACATTCCGTTCCAAGTAGGTTTACCAAGTTGTTACATAATTAAGACTTACAAAACAATAAAGCAAGTGTCTGAGACTAACGATTTTTAAAGTTCGCCAACTTGTACTAGCAGTCTAGCGATAACTAAACTAGTCCAAACCCTCCACTTTGAGGGCCCTGAGCCCGAGCAGTAAGGACTTTAGTGTAATGATGATGTGTGGCTGAGGTTTAATTTATTTTCTAAACAAATAGCTCTATGTTATTGTGAAGCAAAGTCACCTAATACCTTGTATCATTCTTATTGTAATATTATGCTCCCACACCGATTTTCGTGTCGGTGGCTGCTTTTGTTTAAACCAGGCCAGCTAAACAGGAGTCATTTTCGTAGTTCTCAAGTGTGTGCTCAATACACAAGGACACTAGCTCTTCCTTTTCTCTCATAACTCAGTAGTACGATTACCCGACATGACGGGCGACAGGCGGAGGACCGGCTTTTTCAAGCCCGTCCGACGCATGAATGAATGAATCATCTTTCTTGACAGACAATTTGGTGATCAGCCTTCACCTACCTAACTAAATTTTAAAACAACGCGGGAATCGAACTCACGACCTTTGAGTTGAGGTCCAAGTTCTAAACCACTAGACCACGGTGGGGGTAGGTTAGGTTTTTATTCAGATTAAATTTAATCTTATTGTATAATATGTCAATCGTTCACTAATCACCACAATATTACATATTTAAAAAATTACACTTATGACCGTGTAATAAATAAATAGGTATAATGACACTTTATTTTGTTTACAAAAATATATCTAGGTAAACAAAGTATATAATAATAATTGATTAGTTACCGTTGTATTTTTAATACTTGCCCCCCTGTCAGTGGCAATTGATAGTAAGTAGGTGTCTACTCTCTCTATTTTTTAAGGTTTCTCTCTCTAGTAATTCTGAGCTCCAGCGAAATATCCGTGTTGCGCTCCGCAATACTTTCCATAGTGAAGAACTCTCCGTGGAAACGTGAGCTCCAATAATGTCACACGATAATTTTAACTTAGTTTCATTTTTTTATATATTTATTTTGGCAACAAACAGTCGTACATTGTTACATTGCATTTATGCAGACAATAAGTATAATTTTGACGACCTCCGTAGGGCAGTGGTTTAGCACGTTGGGGCTCGAACGAAAGGTCGCAGGTTCGAATCCCGCCGAGGGAACAAAAAGTTTTTCAAAATGTTCCTGGGTCATGGATGTGTATTAAATTTGTGTAATATAATAAAAATTTTAAATATGTGTATAATATAAAAAGTATTAAATATGTTTCCGTTGTCTGGTACCTGTAACACAAGTTCTTCGGATAATTAGCACGGGGTCAGATTGACGTGGTGTGAAGCGTCCATATATATTTAAAAAAAAATAAAAAAGACCGTGCCTAAGAACATACACAATAACAAACACCTTTTCATGATTTCATGTGCTCAAATCGTGATCAACATAATATAAGTATATAGTAGGTAAAACATAATATACAACATTAGGTATTTTTCCTTTTTTTATTATATTAGTTTCACGACATTTTTTGCAATATCATGTGTAGCTTGGTTTACATTAATAATAATAATGCCTCCCACACCAATTTCGGTGGCCGGTTGAAACCCCCTTACTCTCCAAACTGATTCGATTTTGGTTCAGATTCGATAGTGTCGCGTATTTCCCAATAAATTGAGGTTTGTTTATTTTGATTCTCAGTCGATTGATATGGTCGGGAGTACAAAAAGTAACAATCTAACTATTATTTTTATACTGATTAGTTTCAAATTAATCCACCAAATAAAGTACCAAAAAGCGTTGAGAACGAACTGATTCGATTTTCGATTTTGTCGGGAGTTAGCCTGCTGGCCAGCTACGCAGGAGTTATTTTATAGTGCCCAAGTGTGTGCGCAATGAAGCACTCTCTTCCTTCACTCTCGAAGCCCAGTGGGACGGCTAACCGACGCGACTGGCGGGAGATCAGGCGCGGGACCGACTTTTTATATGCTTAAACAACGCATGGATCATCTTCCTTGTCAGACAATCAGGTGATCAGCTTGCATTTTCCTAACCAAACTTGAAAACAACATTTTCGTTGCTCCAACGCGGGGATCGAACCCACGACCTCCGGGTCGAGAGCTAGGCTCTGAACCACTAGACCACGGAGGAGTTACATTATAGATACTGTCTACAGTCTACACAATGCTGTGACAATACTATTGTAGACAATATAGGTACATAACAAACGTTTTTTATTTCTATGGCGCATTGATCTAACATAAATAAAATAATATCATTATTCGACATACCTTCTTGTATTGTGTATATGTTTACACCACATTCAGGATGAATTTTTAAAAGGAGCATAGTAGGCGAAATCCAAATCAATAGGCTATATAATCTATCTCCTATAGATTTGGATTTCGCCTATAATTTTTCGCTATCTCCGAGATAGCGAAAAATTCTAAAACATAATATGGTGAGCGTGTACCTATATTACTCCTACAAGGATTCGTAGTGTGTACCCAATTTTCATATTTTTTTTATTAAGATGTACCATTTCCAAGATCTATGCGATTTTGTTAATATAAATAGCAAAACTTAAAGTTCGAATTACCTACTAGTAATGTGACATAATATTTAATTAAGGGCCGATTTTTCAATCGTCAGATAACTTTTATCTGTTGAATAAACATGTGACTTTGACATTTGTTCTATACAAAATCTGCCAAAGTCACATATTTATTCCTTAGATAAAAGTTATCTGACGATTGAAAAATCTGCCCTAATTTTGAAAAAAAAAATAGATTTTTCAAAAGATAATCTTTATAGTGAAGTTACCGTTCTATAGATGCACCGATTAAGAGAACCATGCTAGTTTCTAAATAAAAATAAAATGGCAAAAATTTCAGTTTGTGTATTGATTATTATTTGGAAAATTCTTTAATGAAAAAAATCTTAATTATTAAGAATATTGACCGGGGGCGTACCATTATGGGAAATTTTGGGAAATTCTATGCACCGAGTTATAAGCAATTATAGACAAAAGCTATACAGCTTTTGTCGCTTACTGTATTATACAATACAGTAAGCGGCGGCGTTAATAGCATTACCTAATTGTAAAATATCTTGCTGATAACCCTCGTTCAATTTTTCGTTATTACAATTTTGGAAACTGGAACAATTCCTTCTCCTATTTCATTCTTCTGATTAATTCCGTTGCGGATTCCTAGACAGATCTAGGGACATCCCTCGGGCACCCCTGAGATTATATCAAACGGTTTTTGAGGTTGGTTACCACTGACGATCCTGGCTACACAGGAGTTGCAGTGGTGGGAATGTCTAGTGGGCCATTTGCTCGGTAACAAAATGATAACCCTCGTAGAACTTGCTAAGTCGTAGCCCGTCTACGATAGCGTAGCGATTCAAATAAAATTAGCTTTTATTTTGCTTATAATTTTTTATACATATTATGGACGCGTACTAAACGTATACATATTATGTATAAAAAATATCTAGGTAAGTAGGTAATGATATACGAGTATACGTTGCGACTAATGTCTTCGGTAGGTAATCGTTTTTTACATCGCCTCATAGCAAAAAAGACTGCCGAGAGCCATCAATGCCATCAGGTGGGCTGTACTAATCATACTTACAAGTACTTACTACTCCTCAAGCCGCAACGCCAAACAGCCAGGTCTTTACTTGAAGTTTAGTTTTGAATTTTCTAAAATCCGCGAGATGGCGTTTTTTCAATCATTTAAGAAAAAAGTGCAGCGCGCGGAGAAATTTGTTATACCTTTATAAAATTAATGAACGCACTTGTGTAAAGACTCAATGGGGGGCTGTAATCGCTTACCATCAGGTCAAACAACTATTTATATCTACAAAAGTTCATACAAAAATACGTTTGGTAGTGCCAATATAGATACCTAATAATGCAGTTATAGGTACCTAATGGAAGTAATTATAATACGTATGGTGTACGTATCGTATCTTGTATCAGTCCGTTTTATTTTAACTTTATAGGTCTTGTTTGTCGCAATAACTATAACCTCATAGTTATAGTTATTGAACACCTAAATCTTTATAATATATCCCATATTACTGGGAGTAGGGAGGCAGGTCCACAATTTTAAAAGATGTGCTAAATCAGCCTCTGGCTTCTCCGCGGTAACTCTCGAAATTAACTTCAATCGATCGGAAATAGAAATTGACTATTGGCTAATCTAGAATAAGACACTAGCGCCAAATTGTTTAAAAATTGAGTGTCAGATTTATGAAACTAAGTGAAATACAAAAAATCCCGTTTACAATATTGATTTCAATACTATCAAATGATATGACAGCAAATTTAGCAATGGAATCGGAATTGAATTGAAATTTAAGAGTAAGGGTCAGGTAGGTTTTATCTATCTATCCAGTTAAGAAAACAAATTAATTTATTTACACACTTTATTGAAATAACATAATGAAAACAAACATTATATTGAAACTAACCTCAAGGACAGTATACTGTAACCGTAAGTACAACATTGATATTAACATTAGTCAATTCATTTCACAAAACGATTAGATATGTAAATTACATTGATATATTTCAAAGATATGAATAATTTAAATACAAAATTTGGTTCAATTGAACTAACCGGAGACAGGTTTACATGGGGCGGGCTCTGTCTTGTAGGATTCGGGTCGTACAGGTGAGTCCTTTACACTTTTATTAGTTTCCTTTAAACATCTCGTAGAGATAAAACATAAAATACTGCTCTCGAATCGACACTTGAAATTAATCCTAATAGAATAAGTAAATCCGATATAGAGATTCTTTTGAGACTTAAAATTAATTGGCACATGAATTATGAACCTTTTCGGTTAAAAAATACTGTTATACATTTTTAATACAAACATAATATGATTTATAATTTGTAACAAAACATACAACTTAGAATTTTGTCCAAGATTCTTAATTTTACAAATTTATTTACAGTGTGAATACTAAATGACACCAATAATGTATTATCTACTATTAAATAATCACATATTTCACTTAAATACTCTAAACACAATGTCCAGTGGAACTGCCTCTACGTGAGATCCGCCCCTTGGTCGAAACGCCTACGTCGTATTGTCCCGTGCAATTTTTTGTACTATATCGGTATGTTTAAGCGTGAAGACAGAGCCGTTACTAAACATGGATTTCTATGGATTTAGCACAAACAACTGACAACAATGTATTCGTAATGTTATTGAACGGAAATTACATAGGCGCTGCCGTGATTTTAATACAAATCTCCTTCGATAACGTCACGAATATATTGTTGTCAGTTTCTCGTCCTGAGCCCACTAATTACATTACATTAACATGTTTAAAATTTGAACACCATTAAAATATTGATTAAAAACTTGCCCGATGTGCTTACAATAACAAATAAAAACAATATAATACATTCATAAAAAATACTTAAAAATTAAATGCTGATTATAATTGCTGCAGCGACTGATCTGAAGATGATCTTAATTGTACTCAGTCAATAAGTGATTAAATCTAACACTAAATGATTTGTAACGAAACAGACATGCGAACTCAGTAGCGTGTGAAGACGGCACACAGGCTGGTAATGGCCGCTTCTGGCACCAGACGAGTCTGAACGGTCCAGTCGAGTTGGACAACTCCTAGTCAAGCGAGTTGTACACGACACACGCAAGCTACTGTCTATTTATATGAAACATGTAAACGACGTTGACTTTATTTAAACACGTAGGTATTATACAATAGGTATAAGCTTTAAAAATTTGTCGTGTACTATAAAACGGTGAAGAGAACATATATCGGCTAGCCTAAATCTTACCCTGACAACTACAGCGTTACGATTTTGCAGTTCCTGGGGCTCTATTCTAATACTGAATACCAATAACTAAAATGTATACACAATATGGAACATCGATTACTCTTATCATTTAAAAAGTATAATTTCAATTCGCATTCTAATACAACCGTTTGGATTGGAACATCCCGTTGTACCATCGACGATGTTCCTGCTCGACCAGAAGGAGGTGACCGCAACGACTGCGGAAGTGGAAATACTTACGTAAACGTGTGTGAAACAACAGCGTTGCTAAGCGATTCTCATCTGCTGGCTGGTCGAGCGAAAACTGTCGATATCTCGCTATCTACCCACGAATAGAGCCCGGCGAGTGCTAAGGATCGAATATATCTATCATTGTATATCCATAACAAATGACACAACCCTCATTACCCATTCGTCCTCGACCTGTATGAATGTAAATTTATTACGAAGATAGCAAAATATTTTTCTTATCGTAGCGACTACTCTCGTATGTAAATACTTCACACTCGAATCGTTAACAAGCTTGACTCCAAAATATCATTTAAGCGACACCGATTCCCACTAAGTATCTACAGTAGCCACGAAATGTAAAAGGACTCCCGAAAGGTGCAGTAACGATAAAAAATTCAGGTGCTAACACGAAATTTCTATTAAATTTACTATTACATTTAGTAGACATTAGCTAAGTTGAATTTAATTACACTATGTTACAGCGCAGTCTGACCCTGTCAATAAAGGCTAATAATGAAAAACGTAAACACAACCACTTCAACTCATCGGGGACAAGGCACTAAAACAAATTCCGTACACGGGGGACATCGAAACACTCGTACTGAACGGGACCTACAACAGTAACAACAGATGAATCACGACGGAAACGAACGAATACAACATCAAGGAAATTTTGGAACGTTTTAAAACTATGTCTTTTACACTTTGAAATTTTAAACAAACACAACAAAAATAAAAGTCAATGAATTCCTACCTTATATAAATATTTAATACTTGAGCAAATCAAAACAACAGTAACAATAAATTCTACGTAAATACGATTATAATATTCGATATAACATATTTAATTATTGCAAATTAATTATTATATGAACATAATTACGTGATATCCGATCACTATAACCTAACCGCTTGTACTAGAGATACCCAACAACACCGATAAGTATACCTCCTTCGAGTATCTGCGTTACAATTGCCATATTACATACAATATAAACATAGTCCTATCGCATACGACCCTAACCTCCAGTACACTAGACTCGCCCTGCGTTTCTACCCTCGCTTTTGATAAAATAATCATTAATCGTCACTAGTATTAAATTTTTGATACGAAGTCGCGACCACGTCGGCACGTGCGCTCTATACTATCTCTGTGTTCCACGCGTGATCAAAAAATATTAATATCGTGATAATAAAATCCCTATCAAAAATTTACAGTGATATCAGTGCGAGACGCCCGAGGCGAAGTACCCGACACCGGCGTGAGCCCGGGACGCGCGTGCCCCTCCGGGACGCGCGTGCCCCTCCGGGACGCGGGGCCGCCTGCCTGCCGCGATCCCGGCGGAGCGTCAGCCGCCAGCTCCGCACAAAAGTGCCCAACGCGCATCATCTCAGCTATAAAATTTCCTCTCTCTTTTAACATAATTTGTCTTACAGATTTATATCTATCGATTAAATTCTATTTATACCTGTCTGGTACTTAAGTGTAAAAAGCTCTATACATTGTCTTATTTCAAAATTTATTTCATAAATAATTGATTTTATCATTTATTGCTAGATAGTAAAGTTTAGATATTTTTAGTGAGAGCACGAATATAAAGTTAAACAATTGACATCCCACGAATGTAAACGAATATACTTTATAAATATAAAAATACCAATTGAGAAAATTTTGACTAGAAAGTTGCAAATTATATTTTTGTCTTTTAAAATTTAAGACGATTTTGACTAGCATTACACATACAATAAATAAACGAGCGATCGCGAACGTCGACGCCGTACAATCCATTTCCCACTTTGGCACAAACATCTATTATTATTATTATTATCTCGAGAAACGACGAAACATTGAAAGGGAAGACATCAGGGAAATATGTTTTAAGGATATGTTAAAACACTAATCATAAAAGTGACTTAGATCTAGGGTGCAAAATTAAAAAAGTATATAGTGGATTAAATTTTTCTTAACATATTATATCGAAAATTTTTTGGCACTAAAGTGTTGTCATGTGGCACTATCTATGATCAAAAGAGTAAAAATAACTTCGAACGAGAAGCGCCTCATACACTGGTCCTATATTTACCCTTACGCTACATTATGCTAAACTTTTTTTTCACTTTTATCATTTTACATGTCACCTTACCGCAAAATTATCTAAAATCTCGATCTAAGGTTAAATATCATGAGCAGTCCGGAGAGGGAAGAATAGTTAAATAAATCTCGCCCCTACCTACGTTCAGAATAATTTAGCATATACCCACAACATCATTAATGTTAAATAAATTTTAACAATCTTTGGTTTTGATCCCTCGATCGATATCAATATAATATCGACTTAAATATTTCGGCTGCCGACGCGCAAGTCACCACAGAGATCCTCAAACGACAAACAAATAAGAAGACTATCACATTTAGCAACACTATGTTTTAATCTAACGTCTTTTTAGTAATCATAAAGAGATTTAAAGGATATACTGTGATTTCACTTCGCCACGCTCTCTGTTAATGTAAGTTTCTTAAAGGATTTGTTCCCATCGGTTTCGTGTGGCCGTACCCGGTACTGGCGTCTCGGCGGATACGACCATGCGGTCTCTTACGAGCTGGCTACGGCGAACGTAGGATCATAAACGATGCGACGAGAGCGCAGTCTCGACGCGACGCGGCCGGTAGCCAACGTGTAAGAGTACGTGTAACACCTAATCTGTCGGGTCATTACGAATACGTTATTTACAAATATTGTCTTTAACCCTCTCACTCTGTTCGCTACGCTAACACTACGCTACGACAGCGGCCGAGCGGTCGATTGTAACGCATCTACATCTACAGTACGCCGACGCTCGAACAAATCGTCTCGAACGTTCGCGGCCCATCCGCTCGCCCGGGCGGCACAAACAAAATCAACCGAGTACAGAATACTTGACCGCTTAAAAACGTAGTAAATTCGATCGGCTCAGTTAACTCTGCCCGGAGCGGGCGTCGAACAGTGAACGAAGGCTAGTGCGTGCACGTGCTATTACCCTATCGCCGCGCACCGCTCTCGCTCTGGCCGGCCGGGCCGCCGCGACACTCACCGAGCGGCGCTCTTTCGAACCGGAGAATAAATATAAGAATATCTAAAATACTTATAAACTCGTAACAAATGTAAACATACATTCAGCTATCGCCGTTCGCTT
This sequence comes from Celastrina argiolus, assembly GCA_905187575.2. Taxonomy (NCBI): domain Eukaryota; kingdom Metazoa; phylum Arthropoda; class Insecta; order Lepidoptera; family Lycaenidae; genus Celastrina; species Celastrina argiolus. Next base: position 11,946,783 of record LR994581.1, read on the forward strand.
GCCCTCTATCAAAATTTGGTCAAATCGTTTTACTTGTAAAAGTATATCGGAGCCAGAGTTCCATACTGCGGGGGGTAGCAGGCGCGGTCGGGGTACAGTCTGTACGCAGGGGAAGTCTGGCCGCGGAGCCCCATTCAATGGATCGGCGCCTTCACGATGTGGTTAGGCGCGATGTAGTGGTAGCCCGGCAGCGGCAGACCCGCCGTCTCCATCGTGATCCTGCAACCACAAGCACGTCACGGTCAGACCATCGGAATAAAAAACGGCAGAATATTAATATTGCTTGGAAAGGTTCCTAGACTTTTAGAGTACTCTATAATTAAATCGAGACATGTTTATAAAATTACACTGCAAATATTAAAAGGATATAAAGAACGGACCCATTCTTATTCGTTAAGTTATTCGGAAGTCGGTACTGCTGAAAGGTTTGAGGTTGGATAGACGGGACTCGGTGGCAACATTCATTAAATTAATTTAGCATCAATAAAACTGGATACAAATAAAAATGTAAGGGAAACGTCTTACCGGGACTTGGGTGATCCGGTGAGCTGGAGGATGGAATCTCGATGGACCGAAATCAGCTATCAGGTATCACGGGATAGTGGTGCCTAACAGGCAGGATATGGCTTGGATCTTGAGGAGGCAATGTCATCAATGTTAAATACTAAACCTGCACTTGGCGCAAACACATTAGAGGAAATGAAACAGGACCGAGTCGTATTAAGATTTTATTTAGAATGTACTTAAAACAATATTTATTTCCTTAAATATATACTAGCGAATAATAAGATTCCTGAAAAGATAAGAAAATTATTATCATCTTAAAAATAACATGATTTTCATTACAAATCGTATTGCTACGCTAACGAGTGGATTCCACGGGAAACTATACGTTAAAACATTCGAATTGGACCTCGATTTCATGTTCGTACTATCTAACGACATGCAGCAAAGGCGAAACACACTCACTCTACTCCCGCCTGTCTACGCTACCCTTATACCTAGTAAGTATCGCGATTTGCCTTTAGTTCGGGCCTGTGCAAATTTGTAGTCGAAGATGCATCGAGCGGCACCCAATAGTCAATCAAATAAAGGCGACTTAGTCGTTTCATTAAGTGCGAGGAAAGAAACAAGCATTCTGGCAACATTTATATTTACTTGTAGCCGCGCTGGGCGCAGGTTGCCAAATGTCAATTTTGTTTATTAACTAATCAATTACCACATTTGAGTATAAGAATATACGATCACGGTCACACACGGTGTACAAAGGTTCGATCTTATTAACATAGCAATAAGGTTGAAAAGTTATAAACCGGCTAAGACCGCAACTGTGCGCACATCATAGGTATTTCAATATACAAGTTATTTTAAGATATTACATATCCAAAGGAATGATTAATTAGTTTTGTGTTAATTGTATTAAAAAGTTTTCATTAAGGACGCGTTAGCAAAATGTGTTGTTTATTGGCTGACATGGACTGACATTTCTTTGGAAATGTTTCAATCAATGACCAAATAAAATTATCGTGAGATTAATTTTATCCAAATCAATTCTTTACATTACTGTATTATTTTCTAACGATTTTAAGATATTCTTATGTTAGTTTTGTAGGACTTGGTTTCATTCGGTCAGAAAATCAAAGTAATAGTCAATGTCAAATTTGAAAACGCTCCCTTAAGATTGTCATAAAGTAGAATTTGGAATGTAGAATTTACAAGTGCCTCCCGATTGAACATTTTGCACAGTACCGATATATATCTACATATACAGACGCGCTGTATCACTACCGTAACACTAACCTAAAATATAAAAATCTGAATTAACTTTCAAAACAATCACCTGCAACACGTTGACTCAAACCATCTATCCGTATAAAATAAACATATCGAAAAGTACAATAAATATGTAATGCTTACTAATTAAATATGAAACATAATCGTCGACATCTATGACTGAAAGTTATGTTTACAAGAATTTATATTTAAAAAGATCTATTGTAACAAACATGTTTTTAAAATAAACGGAGTATTCTTTAAGTAACGTATCAAACTATACTATGAACAGTCGATGATCCCACATATAAATACTGATATTATTTTGTACTGCAATAAGGGCTTTTATTAACAAAATATATGGCCAAAAGATGAAGTACAAATTTCATTATCCGTTTAGATTCACCTTTACATAATATCATAGACAAGTATGAGTAATTCCTTTCTTAAAAATGTTTATACTTAATTTTATAAATAGCCACAGTTTAGACTATCTTCTTCATATCAGAACGAAATAAAATCAGTATGTATTTGGGCATATTTCGAATTCATCAGCCACTACCAACTGTCGACAGTACGTTTTGACATGTAGACACCCTGTATTACAACGTTAGATCGACATTACATGACAGTCTACTGCGTAAGCCTCTATACTCTACTATTGTCGCGATCCCTAGCTATCGTTTACTTTGCTGTTTCAGCATATAAAAATTTTCACATTACTGTTTTATCCTTTTTAAGTGAACTTTATAAACACTTAAAAAAATATCATAAACTGTCATCCAACATACTTTGGATTTTTTTATAATAAAATGAATAAATATTCCGTTAAAAAGCAAACGCCTCATATATTACAAAAGGGGTTAATTTTGATTTTGCTTTTATACAATTTGTCACATTCGTAGTAAAATAAAATAGTGTAAAATTGATTAATTTTTTTTTTAAGTTCGTCCAGAATATATATTTTTTTAACAATCCTTTATAAACTTAACTATGAATGAGAAGACAAAGATTATTTTTCTTTGGGTTAAAATCAGTCCGAACAAAAGGGTGTAACAAATGTTAGCAAAATTTATAATAATCTAAAATTATTACACCTTAATTAAAAGTACATAAGAGATGAGCAAATGAAACGATATTTAATCCTTGATTTGAAATCGATTTGACTTACACAAATCAGTTGTAAATTAGATTATGTTTTTAAAACCACATTTAACTTTGGTTTCAAATCAAATTTATTTATATCGAGACATTAAGCGGTCATATTATACTATGGGCCGCTTTAATTCTTGCATCAAAACTCAGAGACAATATTATAAAACTTGGCTCGTCATAAGTATAATATTATATATTTGAATTCGCAAAATGATTGCGTCCATGCCGATGCCGAGCACGCATCCCGTTTCACGTGCACGTTTTAATACGACCGCATTAAAGCAACGTTTCTATTTTACAAACAAACCAATTGCCAAAATTTCAAATAATACTGAATACAAAACGCCCGATGTTTGCTCTGTAATATGCGGTTGTGAAAATAAATTGGGGTGGCGCCACCGTCGCTAGCGGACGGAGCTCACGTTCACATTGAGCAAATTCCGTTCAAAAGTTCAGCGTGAGGCGGGACGCGCGTGTGTGGTCTAGTAAGGACTGTATTTGTTGCGTTCCTTAGTTTTGGCGGGCGCGTCCTCCTCGGAGCGGCGGAAGGACTTGTGCCGGTGGACGCCCGTGGTCTGCACGGGGGCGGAGCCGCTCAGGAGCTCCGTGAGCCCGCCCAGCGCGGACAGCGAGCTGAGCGCCCCGAGTGCGCCGCTCTTGCTCAGCAGCTGTGCGAGCGGGATGGCGGACGCGAGCGGCCCGGCGCTGGCGGCCCCGCCCCCGCCCCCGGCGCTAGTCCCACCCTCGAGATTCGCCTTCTGGAGCTCGACACTGCGGGAGCGGGACGGAAGAGGGTCAGGCGACGATTTGGGGCGTATCGGTGTGTCGTGCTCGTTTGCTACTTTTCCGATTTGATGTTCATTGTTATTAAGAGTCAGCCGAAGTGATTAAATCGAAACGATTGTTATACATATTTATTGAAAACAACAACAAATTTACTAGATTAATATGAATATAGAAAAAGTTAAAACTGATAGAAATTTGATGTTTTGAATTGTTCACCAACTCATATAAAAAACCGTTTTAAATGTATAGTGAACAGCTTTTATTTAATTATTTTGCACTATGACACGCCCCAAAAGGTAAGATAAATCAAAGGATTACATGGGATTTTAAATAAAATGTTCAGAGGTGGACCAGGCTCATTCATTTGGAGAAAAGATAGGGTCATCGTCTCTGGTCTGATGGGTGTAGAGTATAGGGATGATTGTATTGGACGTTAGTTATTATAATATGCAGTAGCTCACCTCATGTTGATGAGGTACTGGGCTAGAGCGACGGAGTCGGGGTTGCCCGTGATGGTGATGGTGCGGTCTGTGCTGCCGCCCTCGCGCTCCTCACAGTTCGATATCCGGATCATGGCACCAGATATTTGACGAATCTCAGCAATTTTGGTGCCTCCCTGGAAAGTACAAAATGATTATTATTATTTTACGTTCTATGCATATAGCCGCAACACAGTCATTATTATGTTTTACCGATTACGCCGAGATTTATGATCCGATTATCGATATTTTTTTCTTGTATTTTTGTCCTATAAAAATTTTTGTGTTCTATACAAACATGTTTTATATATACCTACGTGAAGTTATCACTCATTTATTTTATACCATGTATATCAGCAAAAGTAGTCTAGCAGCAAAATAACGTTTTTAAAAAGACTTTCACCGGGTCCCGTATAATAGTATACACGCATATTAATATGCGCGCGCAATACCTATGCGTACACGCAATTCGCTTGTACGTGTACGCAGTACGCATGCTCTACGCACCTTGCCGATGATGCAGCCGATGAGCTCGTTGGGCACGGTCATCTCATGCGACTGTTGCGCGGCGGCCGGCTGGCTGCGCGCCTGGTTGCCCGTGCGCAGCTGCGACCCCGCTAGCGCCGCCAACGCTGGGAGAGCGCAAACTTACACAATTAACGACGAGCGTTAAACTATCGCCCTCTGTACTATTTCATTTCTGTGAGAACATTTATATGAGACTAGATGTTCCCGCGGAATATTATTTTGAACGAAGTAGTACGCGCCAAATAATATTCCGCTGGAACCGTACGTTTTGCTTACGATAAGAAGTAGCCTGTATTAATCCAGCATGTGAAGTATTACCGTACCAAATTTCATCAAAATCCGTTTTTGCGTGAAAGAGTAACAAACAAAAATACATCCACACATACAAACATTCGCATTTATAATAAGTAGGATGATTCATAATCATATATTAGAACAAGAGTGCGAAACGGGGTTACTATAGATAGTGTGCATTAAATAATTGGCACTTGAAAATTTCAAACAGGGAATATGCATAGAACAGAAAATAAACTTTCTAGACGGAACTGGCTGTCTTATAGACTACTTCACGTATACTTTTGTTATTATAATGTTCAAAAAGTAATTGTACGTTTCGGTTTATCAAATAAAATGTATTTCTATGTAAATAAAAAAATAGTGCATATTCCCTATTGACTTATATCATCTCAAATTAATAAAATTTTGTTGCACCCGTGGTGTATTAAATATCCAATGACAACAAAACTTTTTGACATGATATGTTATCGCTATAAAAAATACCTGCTGGATTCAGACCTCCGGTATTCGCAGGGGCGAGTCCTCCGAGTCCCAGAGCAGCTAAGCCGGCCAGGGGAGACTTTGCCAATCCTCCCATCTAAAACATAGTAATTTTGCATCAGCAACGCACTTTGGTACAACGTAACTCCTATCATTTCAGAACAATGACACAACAATAGTTTCAGCCCCAGCTGCTTGTTTGATCTTCTCTGACATGGCCGGGAGGGGGACGCTGGATAGGGTTACCTATGTAGAAACTACACTTCATAATAACATGATACCAAAATAACAAAATGAACAGATTAATATATTTAACTCTGGTTCCGTGTTCCCAGGTCAAAGATACTAATGTAAGCCATTTATTGTGATCAAATAGATCACTTTTAATTTTTGCATATTTTATTATATCGACCACATTGTGAGTTTAGAGTGGTGCTGCCCGCGTGAAGTGCACCTTCAAAATATTAAAGGTAGGGTAGATATATTGTCTATGGTCATAATAATGTTGTTACGCCATGCGCTCCGACTGTTATGGTCTTGAACTTCATTAAAAAAGGGCAAAGGTAGAGGCGTAAGGAGAGGTGCGAGATGGAAAATGCGAGTGAGTGTCGGTCAAACATAAAAGCTTGTCTCGGCGATGCCAGAAAACAAACAGATAAAGCTTGACGTGAACAAATAAAATTATACACTATTCGGCTAGCCCACTTCAAAACCTAGTCGTCTTCTCGTCACACATTTAAAACCAATTTCATCGATGTTATGGCAATTTATAGCACGTTCTACAAACCTGTTTCGTGTAAGATAAAGTTTCAGGACTAATATAGTGATGCGACAAGGTTTTCATTGGTACAAATAATTTGGAATTCATTTACTAGGTTTCGTAATGGAGCACCGGCGAGAGATTACAAAATACGGTATTTCAAATGAGGCAAAATACATGACCATAAAAAGGGTATTCAAAATAAAGAGGTATCGTGCATCAATGCATCTACGGTAAAGCGGGGGTTAACGCATGAAAACTACTTTGGGGTTTAGGGGCTACATTTCATATCAGTTATCCTCTACGGGGTATTACACCAATCTATCCAAAGGGGATGGGGCAGCACCAATCACATGTCATTCTAAATACCACGCAACCTCATAGAGTGAGTGCAGCCATTACAAGAGACATTACCACCAAGATACGGGTAAAAGAAGTAAAGAAATTTAAAACGGGCACAACAAACCATTTTAGTTGTATTTTTAAGATTTTTTTAGCTAAGTAATATTTATGCAGATTAAAAAAAAATCTTGCTAATAGTTTTTGTAGTATATAATTTAATAAATTAGTATAAATTACAGTTACAGACAAAATCTGTTGTAACCCGTTTTTTGGATAATTTACTGATCATTATAAGAATTTAAGGCATTCTAAGTTTTATATAGAAGGTGGTATACATGTATTACTGTCGGAATTTCATTTTGAAATGGTGGGTAGGGCTGTACATGGTTTTGACTATGTCGTGTGTTCACTGTAAAGCAAGTTGCATTTGTTTGGAAAACCGTCTTGCTTAAATTACAAACTTCAATAAAAATAATATTTGTAATTGTATAAACAGTTTGTTACACAAATGCAAGTTACACTTCACAGTTTAATACTATATCCAGTTAACGATTGCGTTATCATTTTGATATTACTGACTATGTTCAGGTTACATTGATTTTAAAACAATGTTTTTTATTTCTAACTTCGACATCGTGATTTTTTGTTTTGCTACAGTTTCTGTTTTTTCTCCCTCTCTACTATTCTAAACCATTTTGACCGTGAATACATACTTCACAATTGTAATCTATAAGCTACTATAAATTATGGACAAATTGTTTTTTAATATCTTACATTTTGGTACTAAGCCTGTCAATACTGAACATTAGCCAACATTATCACAAAAAAAAAACAATTGTCAACTGGGCATAGACAACAGACTCGGCGCTGGGCTCTATGAGGTCGGCGGCACACTCACAAGGTGGTGTTCGTGCAGCGGCGGCAGCAGGTGCGCCGGCGGCAGCGCGCCCACTAGCGGCGGCTTCATCTCCAGCATCGGGAACACGGGCGTGCACACCGCCTGAACACGCTATACGTCACTCCGCGTCTAGTCCTAGCTTGCCTTTGTCCTTAGCCCCCGTCAAAAAACTAGCCTAATTTGTTCATTTTTACTAGTTTTCGACACAGACGTATAGTTTGTGAATTACACCAAAAGTTTTACCCTCCCATATGTTATATCGTAGGCGCGATAATAATTGTACGATAATAATAAACATTTAACAGTAATCTTTCAAAGCGTAAATAATCATAAGTAATGTTATGTTTTATCAGCTCAGGCAATGATCGGTTACGCATGAAATGAACCTCGTTATACCAACACATAATACAACTTACGTCTTGTGCAGGCACTGCATAGTTCCCTTGGATCGTGTAGGCCTGGCCTCCCGCTAGTATGACTGGTCCAGCGACATTTGGCTTCGGTCTGTATGGGATTGTCGCACCTTTTGGTGGGCTCTGTAATAAAATTTTAATAAATCGTTATTTTTAATAAACGTGACATTTACGTAACTGCTATTTGAGAGTTAATTGCTTTGCTTAAATAATGCGATATATTACATAATAGGGCCTTTGGTTCCGATTTATAAACAGCCTTAAAATGAGACAATAGTTAGCTTCTGTGAAATCTCACTTGGTCGTTTGATATATAGCCGAATACTGTAAATATACTTATAGTTAAAAGCCTTCCTATCCAGAGGCTGTCAATGCCACTGCTCGGCGAAACGACAAGGATAGCATATAACTTGAGGCCCACTTATTTTGACTATCGTTTTAGTATTCGGCTGACAGTCTGGTGCGATTAAAGTGACCCAACCAATGTCTCCGTTTGGTCCATGGGGTGCCGAAGTAAGAACCCACGGGAAAGATGGTTAATGGGGAGGGCCATTAAACATGTTTCCCGTGGGTGTCGTAAAAGGCAACAAGGGGCCTATTATAAGCTATTTATTCCAGCCAGTTTACGCCTACAACATGGCTGCCTGGAATTTTCGTATTATGATCACTTATTGACAGCCAGTCAGCGGTCACGTGACACTTGACTTGCTTCCAAATGACATTTTTAGCCAACCAAACTAGGGTGGATCCATTCAGAGTAACGTGTCGTTGTAATATGAAAAAGAGCAAGGCAGTTTAAGGCCATATTATTGAATTGCCTGGAACCAGGCTGGTATTGTAAAGGATCATAATACGGCCCCAGAGGGAAATGATATCTGGAAATAGGCATAGTTACCGCGGACATTGTTATTATTTTAATACTGCGTTTGCCAACCTGCCTACCCCTACCTATGGAAAACATTGGAAGAGGCTTAATATTATGTCCAGCTGTGAACGTCATCGTTGAAACGAACAACAAACCAATATTTAAATCTATATAATAAAAATGTATTGCTGTTCGTTACTTTTGCTAAAACTCGAGAATGTATTCAAATGGGCCAGTTTAGATGATTTTAGTTTTGAAATGTTTGTCTTAATCCAGGGAAGGTTTAAACGTTTGGAAATAATTGATACACCAAACAATAATTTCATTTTCCAATACTAAAAGATCAATGTCTTCAAATTTGTCACTTCACTGCCTTCGTTATAACGATTTTGATATTGTCAATCTAGGGTTTGTGGGTTTCGCATTTCGGGTTCTGCGTTGCGGTGTAGGTGGTAGGTGTAATTGAATTTGATAACAAGAGAAACTGTTAATACGCTCAACAATGTGGGCACAGGTTAGCTAGTTATGAAATAATATTTACCTCAAGCATCACGCAGCAAATGTTGTATATGCACTGAGTAATCGCGTCACAAGTTCCACTGATTGTGACTGCTCGTTCAGTTGAGTTCGGCAACATTTCACTTGCAACCTGAATTATATATATATATATGATATTATATAACATTTATACAACCCCTTTACAAGATGTATTAATTCTTATACAAATAACATTTTAATTTCGTGACTAGATATCGAAACAAAGGTTTTACGTTATAAAGGAAAGTTATTGTCAACAATAATTATTCATATTGTTGTTAATTATATAAATAATTATGAAGTAATTATACATATTATTGTTTATTATATGAATAATTATCTATACCATTATTATAAAGATAGAGAGTTTGTTTGCTTAAAAGTGCCAATCTTAGAAACAACTGATGATTTAAATTCTTGAGAGTTGGATAGCCCATTTATTGAGGAATATATATAACCTGTTAAGGCCATATAGTTATGTTATGTTATGTATGTTGTGATTGTGATATATATCACATATCACATTAAGACCAATAGGAGCAGAACATCTACAAAGAAAGTTTAAAAATAAGGGGGATTATTTTTAATCTTCGTGAAATGTCTTTAGTAATTGATATACAAGCAGAATTTTTTTAAAAGAAAATAAATGATTTGTTTAACTATTAGAGTTAAAATAAAAAAAGATGCAGCATTAGTTTTAATCAAGAGCTTACCGGGTTTCGTCTACCCTGTCCTTTATTAAAAATAACAAGGATAATACCTGTATGTTAGCTCCGGTGACATCTCTGATCTCCTTTATCTTTGATCCACCTTTGCCGATGAGCGAGCCGCACTGCGAGGCCGGCACGATGAGCCGCAGGGTGATGGGCGCGCGCGACCCGCCACCACCACCTTCGTTGAACTGTGAGCACCACTGGAATATTTCATACTCATTATATAGATGACGTATACAAAATAGGACATAGTAAATAATATTATATTATCAATAAAAAACCGGCCAACTGCCAGTCCGACACGTGCACTCCCTTCGTCACGAGTCCGTACGGACCCCTTTCCATACAGAATCATATCTGTTTTTAGTATTTCTTGTTATAGCAACAAAAATACATCAATTGTGAAAATTTCAACTGTTTAGTATCATGGTTTGAGACAAACAACCTAGTGTCAGACAGAGAGACAGGGTAGTAACAATAGGGTCCGGTTTTTATCATTCGAGTATGGAAATTAAGTTGTTAAATAAGATATGGGATTTTAACAATTTAAGGGTTCAACAATCAACATTTTTAGTATGCATTGCTACTTAAATTACATAAAAGTTGAGGAACTAATACATACCTCTTCAAATTTTTTACATATGAGTGTGAAGGCTTTGAATATAGCACTTGTGTTGCCTGTGACTGTGACAATTCTCTCTGGACATGATCCATCTGATATGTTGATTTTTGCTCCAGACTGAAATAGAAAGAACATAATTAAACCATCAGCCTAGTATTATGTTAGTTGGAACTATTTTAAAATATTCATATCCATGTCAAAGACTTATTTGGAAAACTAAACAATGTTTATTTAACATTAAAAGTTTACTATATACCTAATGTTAGGTTAGGTAAGGCACTTGACAAACAACTATGGAAGAGCTTAGGGGAGGCCTTTGCCAAAGGGCAATCAGATAGAATTAAGTAAAAAAAAAAAAAAACATTGTTAAAAAGAAATCTGAATAAAGGCTTATTTTATTTATTTATTTATTTATATATACCTAATGTTAAATAAACATTATATAGTAAACTTTTACTTTAAACTGTATTGTAAATTCATGTTTTTATATTAACCCCCTTTCTAATAAAACACAATACAACTGATTAGACATTCATTGTTGCTATCTTTGTCTGATTTTAAAATGATTTGATTCTGTTGAAATCACTTGACAAACTACAACAGCAATATTAATTACTTAATCCACTGAGTAAATACTATTATTGTTGAGGGGAAGGAATTATGCTCTTAAGATATTTAATTAACTTACTTCTTCTCTAAACCGTTTAACAATTTCTCCTTTTTTGCCAATAATGCTGCCCACTTCCTAGAAACAATAAATGCATGTTATTATAAAATACTTTCTACAATAGAACAATTGATTTATACTCAGACCTATTGGTCTGAGTATAAATCAATTGTTCTTTTAATTATAATATTTATTAATAAACTTAAGCCTCAGAGATTTATATCAAATAAGATTTCCTGTCTGGTACTGACTGTCACATAATAGTCGCAGTACACTTTGGGATAATAATAGATAGATCAGGGTATGCGAATGACAGTTTTAGTGCCACCAGTTTGTTCCTGGCAGCTAGGCCTGTTGACTCTCAGAGTATGTGAACAATGTCAGAGCATCCGTCTAGGCATCAGAGCAATATGTCTTCTCATTACGTAAATAGATGCAAGATGAATGTCACAAGTGCACATCACAGTTCAAAGAACTTTGCACAGAAATACAATTTGTTGCACACATGTTTACTCCTGACAGTGCAATCAATCCTTCAATTTTAAATATCAACAATCACATTAAGTCTACTTAAAACAAAGAAAAATATATCTGGAATTTTATAAATATACCTACCAGATAAAAAATACAAAAAAATCATGCATTAAATGTACAATGTTTTTACCCATATTTAAACTAGTGTAGTAGTAAAAGTATATAGTGACACTTATAGATACAACATTCATTCCCTAATTAAAAAAAATAAATAAATCGACATGTTTGATGAACAGAGCAAGCTCCAATCGCTGGCAAGGTGCCAAATTCACTTTGTATTGGATAACAGCCAATTAAATCTTGGTATCTAGACATATAATTAAGGTAGATGTTAAAATTGGTACATGTTACATGTTGTAGCAAACTTGTTTGTAGGTTGGGGACAAAATTTGAATATTTAAGGATACACTATTAAAACAAGTAATGTGTATCTGTATAACTGGCTACAGTTATACAGAAATTTACTTCTAAAGGGGAATGTCAAAATCATGCAATTGAATACTTTATGTGATAATAATGTCAATACAAAATTACTTTACAAAATTAAATCAAGACAAATTAATTAAATTATATTTTCAAAATTAATGTTGAAATATTGTTTTTATTGTTAAACAATGTTCAGCCTTCAATTATAGTAAAAACAACTCATAATATGTTCATTACTTATATAGAAAGTTGTACAGAGAACCCATACAACTAGTAGTTTCTAACAAGATTTAAATAACTATAGCAAATGTCATTAGACATGTTGGTTCTCTTTAAACTTAAACCCCTTAAGAAACATAATTATCTAGTCATAACAAAGACTAAGTTCATAACAATAGTAAGAGTTTTAATATAAAAATGTAATATTGTACATAAACTAACTATTTTATGTACAATATTACATTTTTATATTAAAACTGATGACGTAATTCTTTATAAAATAAAGAACTGTAACCAACTAGAAAAATTATATAGACTGTTGACTGTGTTATCCAGACTATTATAACAAATCTCATATCCACCCATTAATTATAATCAGATCAGCAACTACAGTGCTACTGTGGTACAAACATACACACAGATATTGCCAAAATAATTAAGTTTTGTTTTGGCTTTCTCATAGTCCGGCAAAATATTATTGATAAATAAGCTTTTACACACATTAAATAATGTGCATTACTTAATATTTTCACTTTAATCTCCTGTTTCTAACAATATCCAAACAATAATAATATATATTTAGAGGAAAAGGTAATGTGCACTACAACCAGAAATAGCATGAAAAAAATACTTGTTTTGAAAACATTTGAAGTGCAAATATTCTTACCTTCCCCTGCATAATCAATCTGATAGTAAGAATAACTTTGGAGTCTTCTTCATGGAGTGTGGGGGCTTTCTCCAGATCCATGCTGGAGGAGGTGTCCGATGTGTCTCGTGGAATTTTGACTGCTTACAGGACTACGTGTGGGCAGGGAACACTCCACTCAATCTAATGGCTGGGACTCTGGGGCTCTTGGCACGCACTGCAGGCAGGGTAAGCTGGAAAACAGGCGCATATCTCAAAAGGGACGTTTATAGGTTACGAGCGCTAAAGGTTTCAGGTACGGGCGTTTATTCAGTATAAAGCGAAGCTCAGTATATGAATTTTTATTTACAATCATACCCTGTAAAAGCGCAACAAAATAGAGGCTGCTAATAAGGATCTAGCCATAATTTTACACTACAGTTATCTTGTGCTTGAACTGGTCTAATTGCTGTAATGCGAGCCGGTTTCCTTTTGGATCAGAGTACCGTTATTGGGGCTTGAAGACTGGTTCGCGACATAACCTTAGCGACGCGCCTCATGGCTAGGCGACCGGGATATCGATCCCGTGTAATCCCAAACATTGGGGAATTTTATAACTGTTTCTCACCTCCTATATTTTTTGCTGAACAATAACAATATAACAAATCTTATCACTAATATTATCACCAATATGTGTAAAAACTACACTTATCACAATTTTCTTAATCACATTAAAATTATAAGACTAATAAATCCGACGCAGATGACGCGTCGGTATGAAGCTCGTATGAAACTTGAAGTTGTCACTTGTCATAGACAATCTGTCAAGAATGAAATAGGTAATTTAATTATAATCTATAACTATAAGAGAAAAAAGGATAGCAATAAAGAGCAAAGTGGCTGCAGTTGCGCCTCTAGTGATTCATTTTGGAACAATTTTGACAGTTTGCCACAGACTATAATAGCTGCTAGTTCGTTCAAAATAGAGATGGATAATAATTTGTATTATCCCATAAAGTAAGTAAAATAAATTAATTGTAAGTAAATTATTAAGTTCGTTTAGTAAACCAGCGAGAAGATTGATGACAGCTTCCAATCCCCAGTAGTCTAGGGTCGTGGGCTTTTACTTAGTATATAGGTAAGTACTGTACGGAACATTTAAAAGTGTTAAGTGTTGCAAAATTTGTTTTTATTCTGTCACGTAACTTAAAAAAGTACAGATCCATTTCATTTCAGGTAATTAAATTTGCGTTTATCAAAGGGGGCGATAGAGTTAAATGACTTGAACTTATTTCAATGTACACCTAATACTTACCTACCAGCTATTTTATAACATAACTAGCGGACTCGTGCCCACTTCGTTGAGCATAGAAACCGTTTAAACATACCCGGGACTTCCACGAATATTTCAAGACCAAAAATAGCCGAATCGGTTCAGTCGTTCTCGAGTTTTAGCGAGACTAACGAACAACAATTCATTTTTATATATTATATAAGAAGAAGAAAGAAGAAGATATGCCTTAGATAAAAATCTACAGTAGTAGGTACCTTTGCTCGTCGTTGCTTGAAGTTACAAACATAGACCGAAAAGTGTATAAAATGCTTACTATACACCCTTATAGATTCTCCTGCTCTCGTGAAAATACAAAACACCTGTTCTAAGTAGATACTTATGAAAGCGTGTGGTAAATATTTGTTAAAAATGCAACGTGTTTTCCCCTACTAATGGACTTGTTTGTTGGCCGTAGGATCACAAGCGAGCTGCTGTATCTAATGACGTCGCGATGGAAAATTTCCTTTTTTTAATGATACTTTTTTACTTGCACTTTGCGAGGTGCTATTGCAAAGTATTGATTTCTCTTTGATATTTTATATTATGCTGGCAAGGTATTCAATCGACTCTACAAATAGGTACCTTGATGCCTAGATAAACACTTATAGACAATTATAAATATTACCTACTTACTTTATGCTACTTACTTCTTTAGTAGTTACTAGGGGTTCCTAAATAGGTAAATATTAGAGGTTTTGACATAATGTCAATTTTCTATTGGCGTAACATTAGTATATCTAATATTATCTATATATCCAAGGAGCAAATATATTTAATATTTACCTTTATCCATTACAAAGCTCCTTAATATACGTTTATTTGATCACTCAATATCGAGACAGTCCGATGACCGCTTCTCCCCAGAGGAGTGCAACACCACTAATGGAACATTGACTTCCTAAAATACTTGCTACTGAAAAACGCAAACGTTTTCAAGTGCAACATATTGTCTTGAAGGGTAAGGTAAACTTCATCTCTATGGGCTAGAATATAATATTATTATTTTTTTGTTTTAAATGAATCGTCCTTATACTTTAGCTTATGGCTTCGACCGCAAAATATTAGGTTTACTCTTTATTATTACAAAAAAGTTAGGCAGGAATAGTAGAATTCAAAAGGTAAAATAATTAACGAAATCCGACTAGTGATAGTAGATAAGTAGTTAGCACCTATATAGAGATATTATATTATGTACTTAGTGGATATTTATCATAGGTTTAGTCCCGATTTCACCAACGCATGTTAGTGTTAACGGCTTGTTAAAATACCATGCATTCTCATTCATTGATAGGATGATTACGAGAGGAACAACATGATATTTAACGAAGGATTAACTTTAACATTGCTTGGCGAAACACTTTAGTACCTATAATATTGATTATTATAAATGTTGTGTATTTATTAGCTATTGGCAAATGCAGCATCGAAAATAGGTTTACACTCTATGGAAATAAAAAGTGTTAACCGACGACAACTATTCGTCGAAGCTTTTGATTTCGAATATCTGAAAGTTTCTTGAATAGCGGTCGAATTGGTATTCGTTCAATGTTAGCTGGTACCGGCGAAAATCATTCAAATATCAGCTGCTTTAGAAGGTATTTCAAATTTTATTATAAACGAGACAAAGGTCTATAGAATATAGGTTTACTAATTTTTTTGATTCATATTTCATGTTTCTATTTCGGAACATAGGTAATAATATAATATATAATAAGTTTTTTAGGTATGTATGTATGTATGTATTTATGTATTTATTGATAGAATGCTAATTTATAATATTGTTTTATGTTATCGTTTTTGTACATTTCATACAAACCTCCTTTTTATCTGCACATGCAAGCCAAATTTCGTTTTTAACAATTCCTCTACCTGTGGTTGCCTGGAAGAGATTGCTACCTAGTAATAAGGCCGCCATTGTGTTACCTGTGTATATAGTTATGTTTCTCATATATTATGTTTATGTTGTGTGCACAATAAAGAATTCATTCATTCATTCATAATGATACCCTTTAAATAGCGAGTATTATCTATATATTTAGATACCTACCTATACCTACTAATTTAATATTATGTTGTTTTTATGAGCGTTTGTGGCCTATTGAGTAGACCGTTGACTCACACTCACACTCGAGAGGGTGCAAGTTTGATTTTCAGGTTATGGCGTGTACCAATGGTCCTTTTAAGATCTCAAATACGAAAGGAAATCTTGGTGAATTTTTGATCATTGATTGAGTCTCGAACTGGTTGACCCCAGAAGTTTTGACAAGACAGAGCAATGCTCTACACTGGGCAAACTAAGTCGTATGTTGAATTACGCTGGACAACCATTTTAAAACCTACTTTCTGAGGCTTACTTACTTAAAAAGTGGTTACTGGTTACGTCGCTCCATGAATGATGTATGAATCATCCAATAACGGATGAAACGCTATAAGTTTTATGTACATCTTGTTTAATTTTAACACAAACGTAAACAAACCTGTCTATGACACAACCATATACTAGTTAATTATGCGGATATAATGCAATGATTATTATTGGCGACTATTAATTCATAGACTATAATATTATACTATCTATATTCTACAGGCGGCAGTGTCAAAATGGCGTACATTTACTGTGCAAGTTTTTCATTTGATATTTAAGTAGATATTATAATATTATTTGTTGTTAAATTGTTATAAAATGTATTGGATAATGAAGTAAGATCTTTTAATATTCCGGTGAAAGAGTTGCTAAGCGTATCTACAGTACTGCAAATTGAGTAAAAATTTAGGAGAGTTTGGTTTGTTTTCGTTTAGGTAAAATTCAAAAGGGACGTACTATAATATTTATCTATATTATATGTAATAGGTAATTACTTCTTTCTTGTTACGGACTGGTGTGTTGTTTTTAACGTAGTACAAGCTCATGCTTTAAGATTATTCTTTATAACATTATAGACGAAAGTACTTATATAAAGTTTCAAGGCCTAAACATTAGATAAGTACTTTCGTAAAACACTTTCCGTGTAAAAACATTTCGTTGGAAATTTGCCGGAGCGTGGCAGCGGCAATATTCATCAACGTAATGCGTGTCCATCCCGTGATGACATATGATAAATTTATACCAAATGAATTGGCCGACGTGTGGAGCGGCCGGTCGGCGAAATACGGGGTCTACTGACTCATAAATTCGTTAGTTTATTATCATCGCCAGGTCAAATTGTTTATTTCATCTAACGTTTTTGCATCGTTAGCTCAATGTAAAAGTAAAACGATAAATTAGGGAGATTTTCTAAAAGAGTCAATAGACTAGGTTTTTATAATATAATTATGTATTAGTCCTATGTATAAACATACATAATAAAAAACCAAACATGACTGCTCTAAGTGATTATATTAGGGTAACTTGAATTTTACTGCGTAGGTATGTATTGGTTTTCTAAACGGATACCTGCTACTCATTATACAGGCTGTAATATTAATAAGTAATAATTAATAATACGTTAGGGAGTGTATTGGTTCCATAATATATAGAGTATACTGTGAAAGTACCAGCGCTGATTTTTTTTTACTTATGGTAAGGGAAAATTTATGACGTTGAGGCATATCACATATCACATAGAAACGTGAAAGTCAAAAGTAAGTCTTTCAGCGCTGGTACTTTCACAGTATACCTACTCTACATAGGAGGCACATAGACACAATAAAGTATTATCACTAATTTGTATAGAATACACATGTATGATATAGGTAAAATGAGTTGTTCCAAAACTGACTTCAAAACAAGGAGTAGGATTTTTACGATGTATATTCTGAATTACGGCGTTATAATTGGATAATATCTCGGTATGAAAATTCATATTTCGCAAATATCTGGTCATTTGGGGATTAGAACCCGCGACCTGTCGGAACAGCTGCCAAGATGCGATTATTACGACAGTGAAGCATTAAATATTTCAGATTTTCTTCGAATATTCAAACCTTTATACATTTTCTGAGCAAATAAAATAACATTTTTGCCAACATGTTTATCTGGGTTTGTATATTTGGCAAATATTATTCTTTAAATTTGTAGTAACTTTGAACGTAAAGAGAAGTAAAACGAACAAAATAATCATCTGAGCTAAATTGTATGTAGGTAGGAATTATTATAAAAACCACATAAAAAGGAATTTATGTGAATATTTACTTAGTTTATGACTACACACCACAGACGAGGTATGCATACAAGCCGGCTTCCCTATGTTTCTGTCATATATACAACATAGAGTGTAAAAATTATTTTATGTAGGTACGGTCCTTGTAGTATATAATATTATTATAATACACTATGACATTCGTAGAGCATAGTGGAACCAACGTTTATAATAAGCACCAATTTCAGACCAAATTAAAAAGTGGCGAAATTTGTTCGAAAATTAAAAAGTTTTCGAAACAAATTACGCCTCACTCGCTAACTTACACTAACAAGATTGGTGATTAGTACATTACGCACATACATGTAGTGACACATACATGTGGTTTTTTGGTACGGAACTTTGCAGACTGTCCATATGTCTATCACCATGCTGTATCTCAAGAGCCGCGACTACTAAACGGTTGATTTTTTTCATTTGAATAGGAGTAAAAATAGAATAAAATTAATATTTAAAGGGGCAACATGCGTGAATATTTAGTACAGAACCAGTAGTGTGTGAGTCCAACTAGCAATTGGCAGTTTTTTTCAAAGTGTGGTACCTACCTGAAAATTTACGTAAACCTTACTATATTTATTATTATATATATTAGGTATATATATGATTAAATATTGTAAGGTTTACGTAAATTTTCATGAGTTATTGTAACAATAATTTACACTTGGCGCCGCGATGGTAGTAAATCGTTTTATTTCGCGATAAAATCTCAGACTTAGTACTAATTTCACCAACGCCTGTTAGTACAATCGTTTGTCTAAATATCATGCCGTCTCTATCATTCATATCAAGGTCGAGAGAAACAACATTATATTAATCTAATATTACCTTTAATAGGAGTTTGTATAATTACGAATCGAAACTTTCAACTCAACGTTTCGAGTAATAATGGTGAAAATAAAGCAGCCTGTTTTGATCGTATTTGATAATATTTATGAACTAACTGACCCGTCTCCGAAGTGGACACAGGTCAGCCAGCTTTTTAGGTTAGGCTTTTAAACAGTTTTACTTCTGATCACCTACAACCTGTACCTTTTACCTACAATAGATTGTCTCATCTATAACCTACATCTACAACTTATTACTAACTACTCGTACTATTATATTCTACAGTAACTTACATATCCCATCAAAAACATAACTTGTAAAATGTGACAAGTCTTGCTACTTAGTTCTTCTATCGTAAAAAGTTGTGAGATACATGTTATGCCAAGTAGGGGTTACTCGGTAGGTCTAACAACATCTTGTAGAGATCATAATGAATAATATTAATAATCTTTCATGTTTTAAATAAATGAGTAGATTGACTTGGCCTGAAAAGAACATAATATTTATCTAACAAGTTATACATATTAAATCAGATCGTTTAGTACTAGAGGTTACATTATAAATGTTAAAAAAATGGCTGTTAAGTAGTCTTAACTTTTGTTAAAATTTTTGCACAACATACAGTCCATTGATAAACCATTATAACCTTGATAAATTTACCATGGTTGCAATGGTTTAGTAATGTAAAAGTAGTATTTTTTTTCTTTTACCATAATTCTCGTAAATATTCTAATGTTTATACAATAGTTATTTTGCAATTCGAGAAAGACATCAAATAAAAAAACCACGAAAATTGGTCCAGCCGTTCTCGAGTTATAAGTGTTTAACTTTGTTGTGTTTAAGATTTAATTTATAGACTGAAAAAATTCGCTACACAAATTGTTGACAAGACTGTAATGATAGTATGAAAGTTTAAATAAAACCGACTATCATCATTAAAAATTCAAAAGGTGTTTGTAAAAATATGCACTCTGTACAGTGTCGGAACATAATATCATAGACGTACGAACATAATATTTACATACATATATAGATACGATATACCATTTAAAGCTTGTCTGATAAGTCACATTAACAGTCAAGAACTGGAAACACTACATAACTTATTCAGTGTGTAGTTATTTTGTAAATAAGGTGTTTTAAAAAGTGTAGTGTACATGTTTTATAAAACTATACAAACATACATGTCCGAACGGATGAAAATACCTGTGAATATAAATTAAAGTACCTAACCTAGCCTACCTAGTACAGTAACAATAACAGGTAGGTAACAATTGCATTATTCACAGGAATTTTGCTGTTACGCAGTGGTGCTGGACGTCACAAAGCTCATTTAATTATCGTCTCAATACTGACTACTGACTATCCGCGTACAACATTCGTAGTTTGATAGTCGAATTACCTTTTGATTGTTACTATAACCTAGTGCTTTCAATCAGTCGTCCCATCTTTACATGGATAATTAATTAATCAGAAAAATGTGGTACAGTCTACAAGGTAATTAAAGGACTATAAAGCTTATTAGGTGTGTCAAACTCGTTTCACCTAGACAGACACGAACACCTTTTTTGTCAGAGAATCTTGTCAGGTAATCAGATCACAGCCTGCATTGTCCTAATCAGACTTTAACAACATCTTTTAGTTGGACCCACGATCTCCGAAAACGAGAGCCCACGGGACCTAGAGGTTACAATACTATTAGTGGGAACCTGTTACTGGCTTTCATCCTATCTATACTGTACTATTACTGTGTTACTAATAAGCTGTTGGTTACCCAAATTTTATATAAATAATAACTAAAGTGCAATTAAAGTTACATTAAAATCTATTCAATGTATTGTTATTGTTCAGCAAATGTTGACGGAGGATTTTTTTTCACTTTTAATTTACATGAAATTTCATAAACAATATTATCATTTTTACTTTGTAGTTTTCGTAATATTTTATGTAATATACATAATTGATATTAATATTATAAAACACATTATGTAATATTGTATCAAAATAAAAATTAGTATTACTACGTTAATAATACTTACATGTTGCTAATAGATGCGATTGAGTATTTAGCTGCAATTCAAATCTGAAACAAATTAAAATTTACGTCAATATTTTGTTGGTCTATAAGGTCTTTAAATTGGATTTAATATTATTTTTGATAAATAAATATTACGACAGTAAATAAAATACATTAGGTACATATTATAGTAAAACATTAACACCGTAGAACAATAAAGAATAAAAAGAAAAAACACAAAATACAAAGTTTTTAGCAGTTGAACTGTGTAATATGAAATATTTTAAACTTGAATCCGAAATGGCGCACACTCAGGCATGTCACTTTCTTTATAATATGAACAAAAATAATTTTGCGAAATTAATAGTAAAAACTCATTACCTATAATATTTCATAGTAATACTTATTTACTTTCTTATGACAGATAAGTTTTAGTAAAAAAAATAATATTTATTCGACTTTTTTATTCAAATATGCTCAAAAGACCACTGCCTTGTCCAATATATAAATAAAAACAAATGACAAATATTTAAAATACAAATATATTCTCTATGGTAAAGCTCCATTCGGATTGTGAAAGTCCCCTATAAATTTACTCTAGCGACTGACACCTTCTCTGAATTACACATTACAGGGAAGGATAGATAAATGCAATGGGATAAGTAGGGATAGCTGCTGATGTTTGTATTTCTATCATAGGTATAGTCTCCGACCAGTAGACGACACGATTCAGTGTACCGCTTATCGATTTTATTACTTGGCAATAAGATTAAAAATGGTTCAACAATTCTTTATGCTTTACTCAGGATTTGTACTTAACCTCATTCGTTGTAAGAAAATGAAGTAAAACGGTACTTTTATTGTTTAACAATACATTATATTTTATTATTTGCAATAAAATAATAATTATTAGGTAACATTTTTTGTTCGTTTTGGTATTATACTTTTTAACAAACTCCAAGTGTTATGTCAGGGACTGTGCGGTATGTTCATAGTTTGTATTTAAACTACCTCATCCGTAATAAAAAGTTGAATTCTTGTAAACTTTAATTGGTTAATATTTAACAGTAAATTTAAAACTTAGCTGCGATTTAAGTAAAACTTGCAATCTTGAAATAAAAAAAAAGAAAATCAGTAAAAGAAAGTTTAATATGGCCATCAATTCACTAAATATTTAAAAAAAAACTAGCTATTTAAATATGTAAATACAAAACAAAAGTTCGAGTGTTAAGTTGGTTCAAGTTTGATTTACGATTTGTTCGCCCACACGATTATTTGAATTGAGAATCAGGCTTCTATTAAAGTGGGATTAATAAGACCGGCCAACCTTCTTTCAAGAATTCTTGGAACTAATTAAACTTGATAATCCTCTAATATAGAAAGCTCACTTCTCAAATTAAGTAACCGGATTTTATTCTTTTATCTCCGGTCCTGACGTTTTTCATGCAAATCTTTTGGAACGACAAAGAGATTAAATCTTTTGCATTCCTTCTCTCAAAATATAGGTACTGCGAGTGCTTTGGACAGTTTTTTACTACACTTTGTATTGTTTAAGTCAGAAATTGTCTGTGGATTATATGATGTTTGTGATGTAGTAACTTTCCATTTTGTATGCTTGGCATTTAATCTGTTACAGGTAGGAAAATTGCTGTTTCTTGCAGCATTTTTTTCCTTGACCCTAAATCTATGCAATAAGACCTAGTTTTCACAGAAATAAAATGTTAAGAAGGGGGTATTCTATATTCTATATATATTCTATATATTTGTAACCAAAACACGCGGGGTACAGAAATTGTAAGCAAATATTAAATCCAAAGTCATAGCATAATATAATATATTTACACTGCAATAATTATAAATCAACACCTTATTATTTTTTGGTATAGGAACTATAGGAGTATGTCGTTAGGCTGCTGTAGTAGGTGGGTAGGTGTAGCTATATAGACAAACACGATTTGGCTATATATGCCTACGCTGTATGCTACGCCGTAGAGCCTGTCGTAGAACGGAGTCGCAGCTTAGAGTTTGCCTACGCTTTCTATGCGTCTACGCAACTTTGTGAAGAATATTGAGTTAGAAACAATATGAAAAGTAGTCACAATAGGTACATAAACTGAAAAATGTTACAAGTTAAATTGATAGATATTGTTACATAGTATAAACCTAAGTTTAAGAATGTTAACATTAACAAGTAAATTGCAACTAAACTGTAGGCTTATTGTATTTACCGCAGTGCACCTAATTAAACAAGTGTCAGTTAAAACGATATCGGAATTAACAAAGGAACAATAGATAGATTGTTAAGTCTTTCTAATTAACGAATCTTTATACAAAAGCCTTCAGTACGAAAGTAGCTTAGGCGGTCGTTATGTATTTTTTGTAAAAAATGCATTAATAACTCTAGTACGCAGCTGAACAGTCTTTTATAAGTTCCCGCTTTGCATCGAATTTTAATATCGAAATTGAAACACCTACGCTGATGAATAAAGCTCTTTAATAAAAAAAAGTATTTATATTTCACCACAATGAGAATTTTGAAACTATGTATTTTTCAAAGCGAAATAATATGGAATACTTTGAGTTTTAGTAGTTTCTGGTGTGATCGTTAAATATCAATCTTGAGCTGATAAAAATATTGTCCAAATCTATTAGGCAATGGGCATTGTCCAAAGAAAATCACATGTACCTACTTTTTTGATTTTTTTTCGTTGAAATAGGGTATTTTAAGAATATAAAATAAAATATATTTTAGAAATTTATGGGCTAGTTTTTTTTAATATTTTTTTTAAGTTTTCGGATCCAAGCCATTACTATCGGCGGCAGCAATGCTGCCGCAGCATTGAATACATAAAAATTAATTAATAAAGAGCGTTGTCAAAATTCAACATGGTGTTAAACGTCATAAGAAATACTACCAATTTCAAATCCCTATATGGAATGAAGTAAAGATATTTAAATGCTTTCCAGTGATGAAGTCATTAAAGTTCAAATTAAGGTTAAATATATTTGTTTAAAAATATAAGCTAGTGGTTATTTTTTTAGTTTATATATAGAAAAACTATCACTGACTTTATTAGTCGAAATGTTTTTGTAATAGGCACAATTAAAAAAAAATTGACAATCCCCATCGGTTATTTTGGTTGTTAGGGGCATGAAAAAATTATAACACGACTTTTATAGGCGAAAATGATGTAGACTTCGACTATGATGCAATTTTGAACATCTTATTTCCCCGTTTTATATATTAAAGAAACGGTGAGAGATGTTAAGACTAGCAGACATTATAAGGTTTTTCCGTTGCACTGTACTATGCAGTACCAACGATAATTATTATCAATTCACTGTATGCAAAACAATGCGGCTTGTATCAATGTATCCGTACATTCGCTATAGTGATATTGTTGTGATATTGTGATATTCGGTCGCCGCAGGAATGTGCGTACATGTTATATCGCATTCCTGATTGATTTCCCTCTAACATGTCCATCTATATCCCGGCTGTAAGAGCCAGAATGTAGTTATTTAAAGTTCATGAAAACAATTGATATGTAAAATACGTTTTATTTCATTTATTTTGCAAGTAGACATTGTATTAGACAGGTTTATAAAAAAATTGCTAGTAAATTGTTCAACTTGATTGAAAGCTTTGGTGTATTAAATATAGAAATGTATGAAATAAAAAAATATCTACCACTATAAGCTCAATAACCATAAAAAAAATGTAAAACAAATTTAAGTATACACGACAGCATTCTGTTGAAGAATGACAATAAAATGTTGAGTTCTTTTCGCGCTTTACGTTCCGAGCTTTAAAAGCAGTAAAAAGTGTAGAAAGCAATTAATTTGCTGAATTGATCGGCTTTTTAACGGATTTTTGCTTTTTGCACACACTCCAGTAATGCTTTGGCGAAAATATTCAGTGAAGAAATAAAAAAAGTTTAATGCCCTTTAGTAAAGTAATAAAAGTAGGTTTTTCTTTTAAAGTTTTTCTACGCAAGCTTTAGAGGAGCCAAGTATCTAGGTTTATTTCTTTAATTGTAAAATATGCTTATTAAAGCTGAATCATTTTCTAAGCAATATGAAAATAATGTTATACTTACTATATTACTGTGGTGACATCAACTTAATTAAAAAATGACGTCGAGGTCACCAATTGTAGGAATTTGCTGAATACTTTTTTCCTATGACATGTGAAATCTTGAATTCTCAGCGTGGGATATTTGTCTGGCAGTGTGAAAGTCTTTAAACGACGATAGTCACCGCATACTCGTAGGTATATCTTTTTTAGTTCATCATCACATAATTGCTGGTCGCTATCTAGTTGTAATCTAGGTTTGAAGATTACACAAAACTAATCGATATTATATTAAATGAAACATGATTAAAATACATCTTTAAACTGTGATCGTATGATACCTCCATAGAAAAGTAGAAAAGCGACAGTAATTACCAATCACCACTTTTACTACAAGTCAAAATACACAATATAATATAATTATATTCAACTTGTGTATAAAACACGGTAAGTCAAAGTTTAACAAGGCTTTAAATAACAGGTTGAAAATTAAGAAAATACAATATAAATGAACAAATACCAATTTCCTACAAGTAAATGTTACAGAGCTTGCGGATTTCCGCTACAATGAAGTGCATTACATAACTGCAGTACTGGAGTGAATCGGTAGGGATGTGTGCAGCTAATTTCTAATAGCGGAAAGCAATCACTCGGTCGACTAGCTCACGAACTATAAGTGGGTATATTATTCATTGTTAGACGTAGGCAGTACAGACGTCTAAGGCGAGCCGAATGTTTGTGTTTGCAGCCGATGGTTGTTTCATTTCACCGATTTTACGATTTGCAAATGTTGATGCTACTCTACGAGGTTTATTGTGTTTTATGTATGTTTTAGGTAAAGCAAATATCAATAAAATTATTAGATTATGTAGGTACTTGTTTTTACGATTACAGAATAAAATTGTGTCTAATGCTATATATATAATAATTTTGAAAAAATAATTATTGTTATATTTATTATCCTTGTAATAAAATAACGCTTTATAATACTAATATAAAGCGGAAGAGTTTGTTTGTTTGGTTGTTCAAACGCACTTATCTCAGAAAGTACTGGTCCGATTTGATAAATATTATTATATAAATATATAATTGTTTTTGTTGGATAGTCCATCTATAGAGGAAGGCTCTAGGCCATATTACATTATGCTGCGACCAATAGGAGCGAGGCGCCAATGAGAAATGTTGCAAAAACGGGGAAAATTAGTCATATTTGGGGACTTTCGTTGCGTGCGCTGCATAAACGGTTTAAGTCACTCAAAAACCACGCGAACGAAGTCGCGGGCACAGCTAGTAATATATATTAGTGACGTAAGTACTTTAGATTACTTTCACACTTTGACGCATTTTTTAGTTCAGTGGTAATTGCGTAGGCAGCGGAAATCCCGCCGAGGGTAATGTTTTCAATGTTCCAGGGTCACATGTATTCCACAAGTACTTTGGACAGGTACTACACTGTTCTGTACTGACCTGGAGTAAAGTTTACATAGGATATTATTAATACACTTAAATAAATGAAGACATGAAAACATATCATGTAGCAAGACTATGATTTCGATAAAATTGAGTTCAAACTGTCACTTAAACATTTTAGAATACGTCGTAAAGTATTAAGTACATTAATATAAAGAAAAAATGTTATATTATTAAGTGACTGTCAATTTTATCGAAATCATAATTTTGCTATATGATATGTTTTCATATCTTTAGTTATTTAAGTGTATTGATAATATCCTATGTAAACTTTACTCCAGGTCAATATAGAACAGTGTCATCCAAAGTACTTGTAGAACAATATTTATAATAATTTGACGTTCCCGTGAGCGTGTTGGTGCTCGAACGAGAGGTCGCGGGTTCGAATCCTGGTACCTGTAACACAAGTTCTTCGGATACTTAGCACAGGGCCAGATTGACGTGGTATGAAGCGTCCATAGATATTATTATAATATAGAACAGTGTAGTACCTACTATTGCGACATATCGCCTTCATCGATTCATGTCTTCAAATAAAACTCGAGCTGTTGTTACGGTTGTGATGAACGTCTTCGGTACAATAATAGCGTGTTCGGTTTGGATTATCGATAGCTAAATACAGTTTAATGGAAGCTTAAACAACCGTTGCCGCGTCCGGCGGCACCGGCCTGTCTGCACTTAATTAGTTAACACGACTATTTATCATAATCGGTTGGTTTTGTCTAAGCGTGGTTTTCAGTTTAGGTTTAAGGTGGAATCATCAATTTAAATTAAAATAAGCGCTAAGCCATAGTAAATAATACTTACATAAAATATTAATTCTATATAATATTTTATTGTATTAAGTAACTGTAGGAATACTGGCTTACCTACTGACAGCAGTTGAAATAGAAAACCGTAATATATTATATTGCTAATCACCTCAAATGTAGTATTTGAGGTGATTAGTAGAAAAGATAAAAATTCGATTCATGCGATTAAAAATTATAAGCACATTAAATATAATCTTATTTGTCTGAAAACTAAGTATTTTGACCACGGTGCACTTTCGGAAAGACGTCACAGCAACTATAGTATTTAGCTCTCTTTTGGAAGTTTAAGTGGTTGAGGTTTGCTTATTAATTACAATATACAGAATAGACGTAAGAAAAAAAGTGAAATAGCCCAATGATGTTGCAAATATATCTTAGTGACACCTATAATTAAATAACTTTTTCGCCAGCAATATAATAATAGCTCCCCTCACCGATTTCGGTAGCCGATTTCATTAAAAACCAAGCCAGCTACGCAGGAGTTATTTTATAGTGCCCAAGTGTGTGCGTAATACACAAAGACATTTTTTCTTCCTTTTACTCTTATAACCCAAGGGGACGGTGAACTGACACGACTAGCGAGAGAACAGGTACAGGACCGACTTTTTACATGCCCATCCGACGCATGAATCATCTTTCTTGTCGAACCATCAGGTGATCAGCCTGCAGTGTCCTAACCAAACTTGAAAACAACATTATTTGTTGTTCCAACGCGGGAATCGAACCCACGACCTTCGGGTCGAGAGTGAAGCTCTGAACCACTAGACCATGGAGGCGTTAGCAATATATACATACAGCCGTACTTATAAACATTTAATGCATAGATATGTAGAGATTTTTTACATAGGTTCATCATCCGTCAAAATCCCTACTATATAAAGTTAATAATCTGTCAAAATCTCTACTAAGTTACTCATTAACTCACGCAGACTGCGTAGTACGAGTAACTTGCAGTTGAACTCTCTGCTCCAGTTATCAGTTTTGGTTGATCGAGTGTTCAATGTTGTTTCTACATAATCAGGTTTGATCGCTAGATCTAGTGTGAAGTCGTGGCCTTTGAGTATGCAACGCTAGACGTGTAGCTTCTGTACTAAACAGACTACTCAGTATAAGTATCTCAAGTATGAACTGTGATTTTTCTTCAATATAATCATCAATAAATATCTTTTAACAGGAAAATACTTTTTTAATAGGGGGGTAGCCCTTATTAAAAAATATAAATATTTACACCACGGACACTCTAATTTAATTTTTGTTCATCAAGTGAATTTTATCCCGTTTCGCATTGTGGGTTCCGCGTTAGGTTCCGCGTTAGGTTCCGCGTTGCGGGTTCCGCGTTGTTTTTTTAGTTGAATTTCATCATAAACTGTTTTTATGCTCAACGAAGTAGGCAAGGGTCAGCTAGTCCCAAATAAAATTATATAAACAAAATTATTCTGACGTACCTATAAAAAAACAGACGTTAGCGAACCGTGGTGTTAATATTTTTATTATTAGGTCCTTACATATGAAATTGGCGTTTTTCGTACTGGCCACTTTGATCTTAAATATATCCTCTTTGGTTAGGAATTCCAAATTCAAATTTAAACAGCTATTTACTCATGCATTTGTGTTTTAAAAACCGTAATTCATTTGTTTTTTTCTCTTTTGCTTTTTTTTCTGCGTCACTCATTTCACAAAATGGAAAACTTAAAATATCGCATTATTTACGAGTACGAGTTCCACCGTGGCACCAGTGCTGCAGAAACGGCTCGAAGGATTAATGTTGTGTATGGGGGTGGAGTCGCAAAAGAAAACACGGTGCGTTTTTGGTTTCGACGCTTTCATTCTCGAAATTTCGACCTGCAGAACAAGCCCCGTGGACGGCCGGAGACCAAGGTCGATAATGATGAATTGAAGGCTATTGTGGAAGCAGATCCATCGCAAACCACATCAGAGTTAGCTACAAGCTGCGGTGTTAGTGACAAAACCGTTTTAATCCACTTGAAGCAAATTGGGAAGGTGAAAAAGCTTAAAAGGTGGGTACCTCATGAATTGAGTGAAGCAAACCGACAAACGCGCGTCGACTGCTGCATCACATTGCTCAACTGGCACAATAATGAAGGAATTTTAAATCGGATCATTACATGTGATGAAAAGTGGATCCTGTACGATAATCGTAAACGCTCATCGCAATGGCTGAACCCTGGTGAACCAGCAAAGTCTTGCCCCAAGCGAAAATTAACTCAAAAAAAGTTACTTGTAAGCGTTTGGTGGACTAGGCCGGTGTCGTACACTATAGCTTTCTTGAATCTGGTCAGACGATTACGGCTGATGTCTATTGTCAGCAACTGCAAACCATGATGGAAAAGCTCACCGTTAAACAACCGAGACTTGTAAATCGCTCTACGCCACTGCTGCTTCAAGACAACGCTAGACCACACACGGCCCAACAGACGGCTACCAAATTAGAGGAGCTTCAATTGGAATGTCTAAGACATCCACCTTACTCTCCGGACCTTGCTCCAACAGATTACCATTTTTTTCGAAATTTGGATAACTTCTTGCAAGGAAAAAAATTCAATTCCGATGAGGCAGTTCAAACCGCTTTCAAAGATTTCATTGATTCCCGTCCAAATGGTTTTTTTAGTAAAGGGATCAATAAACTACCTATGAGATGGCAAAAGTGTATAGATAGCAATGGTACATACTTTGATTAATAAAATATATTTTAATATGAAAAAATTGCCTTTATGTTCCTTCCATACAAACGCCAATTTCATATGTAAGGACCTAATATTAACAAGGTAAGTGTTTACTAGAATTATACATTGCTAATGAGCGAGCAATTAAGTATTTGTTGTTATTAGATAAGACGAATCAAGACAAGCCCCAATATAACCCTCGAGAGATTTACGATTATAATATCCATTCCTATTATGAACAACTCAATTCGCATTCAAAGTTGCCTTTTGTGTTTGAAACCTTACTTCAAATGAGCTACCTACTCTCCTTTATTAAACGTGAATGATCAAGGCTTCCTCACCAATTCAATTAAAATTAATCGCTTCATTGACTTATAATTTTGTTTGTTTTTAAATACAATACTGGTATGTGGTGTATTTTTGTTCGAATTAAATATTTAATCCGATATTATTTATGTATAATTTAATATTTTTTGTGAGCAATTCTCAGAAAAATTACATGATTTACTTTTTCTGATTACATTAGGCAACTTCACACTCGACGACCACCGTAGCGCAGTGGTGGAGCACGTTGGGTCGAACAAGAGGTCGCGGGTTCGAATCCCGCCAAGGG
This sequence comes from Celastrina argiolus, assembly GCA_905187575.2. Classification (NCBI taxonomy): domain Eukaryota; kingdom Metazoa; phylum Arthropoda; class Insecta; order Lepidoptera; family Lycaenidae; genus Celastrina; species Celastrina argiolus. Next base: position 11,977,909 of record LR994581.1, read on the forward strand.
AACAAAAAGCTTTCAATATTCCTGGGTCATGAATGTGTATTAAATTTGTGTATAATATGTATAATAAAAATCTTAAATATGTGTAATGTGTATAATATAAACGTATTTAAATATATTTCCGTTGTCTGGTACCTGCAACACAAGTTTTTTGGATACTTAGCACAGAGCCAGATTGACGTGGTGTGTAGCGTCTATAGATAAAAAAATGGAAAGTTTTAAATAATAAAGAAAAGCAAACACTACAACCAAGGCTACGTAAGTCTCGCGCCCGTCGCACATTACGGCTGCTAGGTTATAATAGAAATTAACAATATTTTATAGGATGTTGTATAATTGTTAAATATTTTTTGGTGCCATCGTATTTTTGTTTTAAATACATTCTGTATAATAATAGGCCTGTTATTTATTTTGAGCGTCCTTTTAGTGGTCGAGTGCCGCGTCTTCGCCCTGACAGGGGACAATTTGAATGATAAATATTTTGTCCCGGGATTTGCATTAATAAATTTCTTATAATTTATTTCTGTTGTAAGTACGGTCAGCGTTAAGCCACATTTGTCAGAGTTTTACGCTTAGATTAATATTAAAATTAGCAGGTATTGTTAGTAAAAGATAATTCTATAATTAAAGGCAGTTCATAAAGATAAAAAATGTCTGTCACTAATACTGACACGATAATTAAATTTTAGAATACTACTATTATTGCTGCTACTGTCACTTCTAGGCAGAATGTGGGTCTGCGTACTCAGCCATAAATCCCATAAATACATTGGATGATAAGGGTTTTTTAACATAGCATGTACTTACATATAAATTACTTTCTTTGTAGTTGCGCTAAACCTAGTTTTCTAAAAATTTATTTAAGTTTTAAAGAATCTCCAAAAAGAAAAGCAGACGTCCGTAATCTTTTTAAGCGATTGCTACGTCGGAGTATATTTCCCATGTGTCAGTGACTAAATATTGTACGGAGGCTGTAATCCGATTAGGTCTGCTTGGAGCATACGTTCGCCGGCGGGGCAAAGCAAAGTTTCGGAACGAACGAAATATCACGTTATTTTACATACATACATACAGTTATTTTAATGAATTTCGTAATTAATAATTTTACAACATGATAGTGAATAATAAAGTTTTACTACTTATTTTAGTACGATATAAGTAAAATCGAACATCAGTCACGACCTAATATTAAGCAACTGCAAACATGTTATCATCCCCCAACCTAATTTCATTGTTTTTTTAAAAGAGTTATTACTACTATTTACAAAAACCTAAATGGTAGAAGTTGAAAGTAGGGATCTATAATGCTTTCTAGATTGCTCGTATTAACTTATAACCTTAAAAAGGTAAAATGTTATGGATAACTGTAAACTTTGGATGCCGAATACTCGAAAATGGTAAAAAAAGTCGTAATACGACAGTATCTTTTACGATTAGTCGTTTATGAAGTAAAATAATTTCCCACTTTCCTATACAGGAATCCAGCCTTGCAGTACTCCAGAACCTAAAAAACCGAGACGTATCTATTTGATAATTATATATTTGATAATTTAAATAATCTGTCATATAATTTCACTACTAGCATAGTTTTAAAAATCTTCGTGTAATACTGACACAATTATGGATCTATGGTCTGGAATAAATGATTATTATTATTTTAATCTTAAGGGGCCATAAAAAGAGAATTTTCTTTTTTTAATGAACCAGAATAAGACGACGAACAGTAGCCGCGATCTGATGAGGTTTAAAGCGGCGAGTTGGGCAGGTGTAATTTAATAAAAGGTCTCGTGGTCTTATAAATTCCAATAGTTACAGAGATGTCGGGAAAAGAAATCGGCGGGAATCCCTGACGAAATGAAAAGCCGGCTGATTTACACCTCGCGTAAAACTGAGACTGGGCCTTATTAACATTACTTTTTATAACACGAAGGGCGCTAAATCGCAACAATGAAGACAGAAATTTAATTAAAACGTCTAGTTAAGAGGTGTTGACTGGCGCCATTAAAACGTGTAGTTAGCGAGGTACCGCTCTTGTTTTTTAATTATCTATTAACGCCGACCCAGTTTCGGACGATTTCCATACACAAATTAAAATAAATCTCTTTAATTTATCAAAAAGCTTGACAAGCTATACACGGGAATACAGTTAAAAAACATCTACTAAGCGTTACATTATTTTAAAACAACTACAGTTTTGGAAAAATCCATCATCCCGACTACAAAAATTTTATTGCCTATGTTACTTTTGCTTATATTACGAATCTATTTTCAACTAAATCTGGGGGCACGGGAGTACCCCCGCCAAGTTCGAGAAAAGTATGGTACTTTTCTCGAAGCAGTTCAGACCATTTTCAACCCCCTATAACTTTGGTTATAATTTAGAGCCTACTGCTCTGAATTATAATTAAGTAAAATATAATATACATGGACTAGTAAAATCGTTTCTCTTTTGTTTCGCCGAGGTCGCGTAAATATTGTACGCAGTAAAATAATTAACCGATATTTATAGGTAAATATTGAACCTCCAAAATTCCAGGATCCTCTTAATCTAGCTCTACTATCTATCTATCGACGACCAAGGATAAGACAAAAATTAATTACAATTTGTAACGTGAAGAATGTAATAAGTAGACGTACCTCCGCTGCGTGGGTATATTTTTTGGTTAACGGTAATCTGATGGAATCATAACAGACGAAAATCTCAGCTTCCACATTTTTAGATGAATATTAATCTCAGCTGCAAAATTGAATGTGTAAGAAACGAAAATTCTAAAATAATATATTACACCTAATCCTACACAGCTTTATAATTTGTGAGTTTTCGATTTAATATTTAAAAAAAGTCTTTCATAATGAATTAAGAATACATTAAACTGGCGTCAAAGCAACCATGTTTGTTTTGTAGTTAGTTCATAACATATTCTTCTTTATTAAAACTCACAATTTTATAACTTAAGATACACAAAACTGAAATGAAAATTTAGAAAAACTCTCGGTTCTACATTTCCTTTATACTAATTAAGAGATATAAGGTCAAGTATTTTATTCATTCCTTGTATAATTGGATTCTGTGGAAAATATTTCTTTAATAAGATCACCAATTCACTTGACAGTTATGTTCCGAAGAAATATTTCTTTAATTCCAATTTCACTTAGACTCGGTGACTTCATTATTTGTCTATTATAATTGAGTAGATAGGTAAAATAGAAAATTCGTTTAAATATTACTACTAGTAGGTTGAATGTTAAATGATTTTATACATAAAAAAATGAACTAATTCAAAATAAGTTTGTGAGTCCGTTAGAATGTTTATTATAAACAAAAAATATTTATATAGTTTTAATATTATTATTGCTCTTAAAATCTGTACCTATCTATGACTTAACTTCATTGTATGCCTAATTTCATAATATGGATAGTTAATTTAAAACGTAGAAATGGAACATTATGTTATTCTACTAATTCATATTTTACCCGACTCTCAATAAGGGTATTCTCAAATATATACATAATATGTATAGGTATGTCGAGGAATTGATATTCTAAAGTTTTATACTAAGTCGTTTACAAACGTAATTACTGGTTTAATGAAGTATAAATGATTGCTGATACCAATTAGTTAATTACTAAGCAACAAGCAGGATTAAAAGCTACAAATTACACGGGATTTGAGTGTGAGTCTGTAAAAAAGCCTTTGAAATTTAGGCTATTTCCGAAGGTTCAAAGCTTACTATCAGTTTATTCACGACTCAATCACGATGCAACGCTTGAATGCCTGTTAATGAAACTTTCAATACTCCGCCTGCCTCCCCGATCACACATACACACACAATCTACACGACCCACTGACGATAGATTAAAAATACATTCAAGCAATCAATTTATTCGAAACAAATAATTCATAATATTTCATTTTAGTATTGTTCCTTTACATTCAATGTATTTGCAATGCAAAGGTTGTATTAAATATTGGTTAATACTCAGGACTGCAGATACACATGTAGTAAATATAATGACAAGGCGAATATTAATAACCACAAGATAAAAAAAACCTGCCCACGTAAATAGTCCGTGAGTACCCGGCCTATTATTACGAATCTATATGAAATGCATACCTCTTTCATTAAAGTCAGTTCAGTAATTAAGCACTACCGTAGAACATACGTAAATCCTTTTCATTTCGCCGTTGTCGGTTAAAAAGATGTTTTAAGTAATTGATACGTATGGCTAATAATTTAACGATACTGAAAAAGTGTATATTGTCTTGCCAGAGTAATAAACTTCTAAAACAGTACACAGCTGTAAAACGCGACATTAAAAAAAATGGTGAATTCGTAAAACATTCGAATGTCCTAGAATAGATCTATCGTAAAACAGTCATTAGTTACATTACAAAATACCTTTCTCGTATAACGACCGATAAGCGTATAAGGGCTAGTATGACTGAAGGGATATGAAAGCTTGTGAAAGGGTACATTTTAATAAAGAGTAGAGTTACAGTATACCCAATAAAGGTTAAAAAGGTTTTCACATCTCGTTTTGTATTTTGCTGTAATAAATACATACAAATTGTTTACGCAGATACACTGTTTGAAATATCTGATAAATGTTGAAAAGAAAAACCAAAAAAAAATTGTACTCAAAGCGTTTAAACATAGAGTTCAGAATGTATTTTTTATTATTTAATTGCTCATAAATCATTTAAAACATTAATTATTATCTATATATTTCTATTTACGAGTTATAGTTAATGGCCGCGTCTTTTAGCGCGCAATAGGAAATACCACGGGAACCGTACATTGCTACCGGGACAAGTAACATACACCGTAAATTACTGCCGTGATACTCGTAAGTATCATTATGTCCTTCTCTTTGTCTACACTAATAATATAAAGAGGAAATATTGTATGTAACGACTTAACTCAAAAAGTACTGAACCGATTTTAATAATTCTTTTTTCATTAGAAAGCTACATTATCACTGAGTGACATAGGCTATATAAAAATCAATTGCTGTTCGTTAGTCTCGCTAAAACTCGAGATCAGCTGAACTGATTCGGCTATTTTTGGTCTTGTCGGTCTCCATGCTCAACGAAGTGGGGATGGGTCAGCTAGTCTATAATATTATAATATATCCTAAAATTCATTAAAATCTATCCAGTACCTTCTGAGCCTACGCAATTCAAACAAACAATCAAATAATTTTTATTATGACTATAGATAATCTCTCTATATATATTTTATAAATTTTTCAAAACAAATAATTGAGGTCAGTCGTCACTACCAAAACTTTGTAATACTTATGTAGAAACCCATAATAAGTCAAGGAAAAAGCTTTTATAGGTACTTACCTATATTTAAATTGCGTGTTTCGACAACCTCCTGGATCCATATTCGAAAACTTGAACCTTTTCAAGAGGGACTGCGAAAGAAAAATTCTTTTGTGCTCATACTTTCGCAATTCGAAGGAACCAGCGATCCTTTGATGAGCGGTTTTGGTCCGTAATAATTTTGAGATTGATATTTTTTGATAAATTCTGAGTGCTTACATACGTTCTCTATATTATAATGATGTCATTACGAAAATCCGGCTTTTTATTTACACATTTCTACCTTTTATTATATTAAATCGTAATACAAATAAAATTTGTATTTTTATTTTTGATTTTGTAAGTTTCCAGACTTTGCAAAATTGATCTGTTGTTGTCTTGTTGTTAATTAAATAAATCAACTAGTTATTTTAATATTTTAAACTAAGGCTCGTAGGTGATTTTAGATAGTGATTACGTAACATTCCAGATTCTAAAAATCTACTGTCATTTTAACTTTTAAACTTTTTTAAACACAATTAAAAAGTCAATTAATAATTTAAATTTTTTAAAAATGTGTTTTTAAGAAATAAAACGTCAAAATGACAGTCGATGTTAATCGAAGTGAGACCACCAAAATTAAGTAATCAAGGGGTTGTGTAGCGCATCTACTCGACACTGTCAATTGTCACTACAAACTGCACTTGTGATTCAGTAATCAGACACCGATTAATTATAACAGCTATTATAACGGGTGTAAAAATATATTTTTTTTGTTTTTGACAAAAAAAAAATACATTTCCAAAATGAGGAAAGGTAGTATAATCGTATCTCAAGGTTATAGTGACTGTTCTTTTTACAGACTGTATTTCGATAACAATCATCGTATGATTCGATTTCGTGGCACAGTGCTTGTAACAGTATTTTCGGAAAATACTGTTACAAGCAGTAACCAATACAACAAATTTTTATTAATTTTTATATTTATTTTGTCGAAATATACTGTAAGAGTTAGCCATGGCTAATATCGCACCATTTAATAAAATATAATGTTCCGTTAGTGATTCTAATTACAAATTAATCTAACTTCGATCATTGCAAACCGAACAGAACTGCAAATAAACAGCACCTAATCAATTTATTTGGGAATATCGTATCTGCCCATTCCATAGGTTCATTGTTTCGGAATGTATTGTGTAGCACGGCTTTATTCAAAAGCAGTGAACTTTCACTATGCGACATAGTCTGCGGAGATAAAAGAATCCAATTTATTTCTAAAACATACGAGCAACATGCTCCCAGCGACCGCCTCGCAAATTCAGGGAATAATTTTGATATTACATATCGCGGCAATATAATATCATTGTTAAGCAACCGATATTTTGTAAGAGCTTTCGAGGGAGAAAAATTCTCAATATTATTTACTTATGATAAACCCTATTTACATAGTCCATTGATTTTATAAATTAATGGACTATATTGATAAATTGAACCCTATTTATATAGTGAATTGAAATTGGTATGTCATGCGAAATGGTTGAATGAATACTCATACATTGTAATAAAATATCAATTTTCTCGAGCTTGAGTTTATAATATTCCAACTCACTTTAATTAGCTCAATAGAATAGTCAATATAGGTGTTGATAAGGATATCAACACCTATATTGACTATTCTATTCAAAATGAGGAAAGGTAGTATAATCGTATCTCAAGGTTATAGTGACTGTTCTTTTTACAGACTGTATTTCGATAACAATCATCGTATGATTCGATTTCGTGGCACAGTGCTTGTAACAGTATTTTCGGAAAATACTGTTACAAGCAGTAACCAATACAACAAATTTTTATTAATTTTTATATTTATTTTGTACAGTATAGGAATACTGTAGTCCCAAACAAGAAATAACTTGTATATACCATATTGAGCTGCTATATCTACTTTTAATTAGGAAATAAGCCCTTTCATATTTTAATTATATAACATATTTGTACTAATACTACGTGGAAGCCATTTCCATGTTTGTTTTACCAAATAACATTTTATACACATCCATGACTTAGCAACAAAGGAGACTTCTATTTCGTTGAACCCGCGATCGCTGACTACAGCGTCGCACTAACCACTGGGCCATAGAGGTCGAGAGGTAAATAATTATAGGCAATATGTACAACAAAGTACAAACACATTGACTGCCTGTCGCGCAGACGAGGGTCGGGTGCGAACTGCGGTACTTCGGAAAACAATACACAGTTATAAATTGTATCATTCTATTAGTTTCATTTTCACTTTTATAACACTTGTATCTAAATACCTACTTGATATTTTTAATAATATACTATATTATTCTTGTACAAGACGTGTAAAATAGGGACTGAAAATAATGTTACATGAATTATTTTTTTATCTTTCTTTAAAAGATTAACATTAAATAAATAAGGAAGAGGCATAATTCCAACACTGTGAGATATGGTCATATCAGCCACTAGCTGCTCGACCATAATCAATAATAATAATAATAAAATTTCTGTAGAGATAAATGATATAGCTGATTTGCCATTAATGTAGTAGATAATATTTTGCACTGGAAAATAAGTAAAAAATTTGAAACGAAGTATGGGATTACACTAAAAGTAAATAAACTAAAATGCATAAAAGTGGAAGGTGAAATCCCGCGAGCGATGAATAAAACTCTAATCACGGTATCGCTTAATGCAATCTCTAGACAATAAATGCTAATTCCCAACTAACTTTCAGATATTACGGAAAAATTCATAGCAAACTTATATTCTTGCGAGGAGATTTTGAAATTTTTATTTGCAAAACTTTTTACATACTCCATTTTAAGAGATACTTTAAAAAGTTTTTGGCGACTTCGTCCTCTCGTTGTAGTTACATTGCTAACAAGCCTTGGATATTATTATTCAATCGCAGTAAAAATATACGTAATGTTTAAGCATAGAACATTCATCTTAATTGAATACGTTAATCGATTATCAGGGCTCCGTAGTAATTACAAGAAACCCTTAAAGTTCCTGGCTTCCTAACTTCAGTCATTGTAAATAAAATTGACGAAATTTTGTTTACTTATAAATTGCATATTATATAAATTATTTTTGACAAAATTTCAATTTCATATTTTAATGATTGCTTGTGATTCGTAGAACATAATTGTGTACAGGTGGGAGGTTTTTTTTATTCACTCTATCACATGGCTAAACAGATATTAATTGAATTTATATCTTTTGGTTCTTCTCCCCATGCGAGTTTCTTACGCCGGTTCTTCTCGCTGGGCTAGTTTCCGAACCGGTGGTAGGCATCACATAGACACGACGTTCAGAAAACATTTTGTAAAAATTTATTCTGAATAAAATGTTTTGATTTTGAATAAAATCGAAAATTAATATACGATTTTTTAATAATATGAACCATTTGCGTTTATTTGCCTCCAAATCGGTTTATAATCATGGCATAAACTATAAGAGGTAGTAAATTATGATTCTCTTAGGAAATTATTAAGCTTTATAATAAAAAAGCTTAGAGCATTTTCAGCAGCAAAATCAGACATATTTTTTTGTAGAAACTGGTAATATAAATAAAATAATAATATTATTATGCGTTTATAGTTACAGAACGCTTAGACATGTCCTGACATGCTTTGGGTTAAGTTATTAATAATTTCAGCACTCTCAGACTCTCAGTATACAAGAGTTTATCTATAATCTGAGTTTGATAACTTCAAATATAAAATAAAATATTCAAACAAAACGATTACCATAAGCGAGAAAATACTCGAGATTTACATATTTAATCAATTACGGGCGATTCATTAATGATGCAAATTGGCAAATATAAGCTATCGTTCCCGTGTCCCGCGGGACCACTAAATAAATACTCATCCCACCTCTGATCGCTCAACGGCCGCGCGGAGTTCGGTCACATGATTAATACTGATCGATGTAAGCACGAATACAGATCAGCATTTCACGGGCAATACGTCTGAACAGCTGAATGAACCGTATTATATTTTCTTTAATTAGAATATGTATTCAATTCTTCAGAACTTCAGTTCTATTGATTTTTAATTAAAAAAATATTTGATTTGAAAAATCAATGTTTACAATAAAAGTAAATTGTTTTAGCTCGCTGTAACCCAAAACATCAGTATATTGTCTATCCGCCGAGTCTCAGATATCCTTGTAGTAATTGGAAAACTTTGGGAGCCTGAATAATTAAGGTACACTTTGTTGGATCTTCTTATTGTACTTAAGTGGCCTTTCTTAATACTTGCTCGAGCATTAGGAGAATTTTTGTCTCTTTTTGTATCGAGTAAAAGCATTCTACAGTAAGCCGTTTAATTGAAAAATGTCGTGCCAGAGTGAGCACACCTGAGGAGATTAAAAGTAAAAAGCTTGTCTCATTTAAAGACGTTTAATTATACAGTTGTACTTTGTAGGATTTATTCCTGTAAAACTAATAGGAGCCACTTAATTATTACTCAAAAGATTAAAAATAACTTTTGTGTAACCAGTTTTTTATTACTTCACATTAATATGTTGTGGTGGAGCAAAACGTTGTGGAAGTAGGGTAAAAAGGATTCAAGTGCTTTAGAATTTTAACACAATGGTAAAGTTAATCAGATAGTCATGTGACTTTGACGCGCTTATTTGTGTACATTCAAATAGGAACGTCAGAGACGATTTACTTTGATTACGCGGGCTTTACAAAACATAAGCTCGTAAGCGTTTGCGAAGCACCTTATTAACAAACGCTTTTATGGATCTAGGCATTTTTAAATGAAAGTTTACGCGAAACTGTACAGACGTTAGAGGAAAGCGTAGGGTAGAAAGTCCCAAACAAAAAGTGATAAATTGGCCAAAATAGAAATTCAGCTGGGCGCATCGCGAGCAATTCTTGCGGTTCATACGAACGTGGTCGAATATTACCGACATTAATCAGAAGCCGGAGCAGACGCCGCTGCCAACAGGAATGGCACCAAACAAAATGCTATTTGTATACAAACACAGAAATTCCACCGCGCAACGGTAACATTGAAGTCACTCATGCAGAAAGATAAATTTCATATTCCTCACTTAACAATATAATATTATTTATTTACACGGAATGGAATGGAATAGTATTGAGATTGTAGAATTCTAAGCGTTTTGTTTATTTTGCTTTTGTGATTGATCGTTATACCACTAGTTGTGCGCTAAATGGATAATGTTGAATGAGTACACTAAGTTTAGTACTTAAGCATCGTTAAATTCAAATATTTTTGATAAAATAAAAATAAAACTTCAAGCTCAATACCGTCTGGGTATTATCTATACTAATATTATAAAGCGGAAGAGATTGTTTAAACGCGTTAATCTCAGGAACTACTGGTTTTTGTCTGATAGGTTATTTATAGAGGAAGGCTTTAGGCTATATAACATTACCCTGCGACCAATAGGAGCGAAGCGTCAGTGAGAAATGTTCCAAAAACGGGGAAAATTATTCACATTTAGGGAATTTCGTTGCGTGGGCTGCATAAAAGGTTTAAATTACTCAAAAACCACTCGAACAAGTCGCGGGAACAGTTAGTAAAATATATATCAATATCGTTGATGTGTACAACGACACAGTACAATGCGCAATTAATATGAAAACGACTGCTTCAGAAATGTGATTTGTGTAATGATCCAGAATTCATTATTGCATTGCTAATGCAAGCAATGCAATAATGAATAAATTGTTTCAAAAACGTATACAATACCCACATGTTAGTGGTTGTAGCTCTACATTACATCGTGCTCAACAAGCATGCTTGTGAAGAGGCAATTAAACTTTTCACCACAATTTGGGAAGTAATTTCAGTTGTTTGACAGAGTCAGCCAGTTCACGTTAGCGGCCTCGGCCACTTGCAGACCAGAACCGAATTTCATTGACAGCTCTCGATGTATCAAAACTGTCGCACGTTTAATAACTTGTGCCAGGTAAATTTAATTAAGGTTTGTTGTGGCAAGATAACCATGTTTTTTTTAGGTCAAGTGGTATTTTTTATGCGTCCGCCCAGCAGACTACCCATAGACAATCTTGCTCTATTAATATATAATATGATATTGTTTTACGTTGAACAAAGGCTAATGCCTTATTTTAGTTTTGAAATTTTGTAGTAATAAATCTTATTTGCCTATCAAAAGGTAAATAGCCTATATCAGGCATGCTTTTCCCGGAACCCTATCAGAACTCACTAATCTAATTATCAATCAACAATAATCGACAGCGGAATACTTCCGATACATCATTTAATTATAGTTCAAAATAGTTTGAGCAAATATTTGAGAGGATGAACTATGTACAGTTGTCAGGTTTTAATTACCTAACTGGGAAACAAATGAATAATTATGAAGTTGTTTGTTTGGTGCTATGAGGAAAGTTTTGCTATCTCCAACTTTTTGTTCTTTACCTTGTTTATGAACTGAAGCACTAGCAATGCGAAATTAGGTGGCTAATTTCATTTGGTTCCGGATGATACAACTTTCGGCATAATTAATCAATTTATTTTACCATTTTCTAGATTCAAGAGTGCTTTTGTTTTTTAACTTCGTTCCTTTTGGCTACTACGAAATACGATGACATAGAAATGTTTTACCTATGTCTAAAAAAAGCTTTATCCACCTGATCTATCTATGTAGATATTACATTTAGTATTATTACCAAAATTATAAATATCAGTGAAAGTTTGCAAGTTATCATAAAAGCCACTAACGCTATTAAAATATTAACCGTGCTTTGAAAATTGGGTCTATGATTTACTGCAAAATGTTATTTGCGTAACAATATCATTTCCACTGGCGGAAGTCCTAGACATTTCTATTGTGGTCATAGCTGCCAGCTTATTTACAAGTCAATATGACACAATATCGAAGTGACGTGAAAGGGCCTTTACAAATCATACAAACTATTATATGATAGCATAAATGTGGGGAAGCCATTGTGGGTCCGCGGACACTCACGGAAACACGCGTCACTGTCAGCGGCATAGAAGTGTCCCGATAACTAGAACCCACTACCCTTCCACTGGTACATTGATATCTATTGATGCCAAATGTGGGACGCGTCGGAAGAACTGACGTTCATAACTCTCGCGTGACACAGACTTAACAAGAGAACTCTAATCATAGAACGAAAATGTGAAATGTATTCAACAGAAACTATACTTATCTTTTAATTTAAATGAAATTCATTAGTTTACTAGACAAAGTAGTCTTAGCAAGTGACGTGATAAAATCCAATAGAGTTTTGCCTCCATTACTTAAACCGTTAATTCTATTAAAAGGTTTAATTATTTGAAAACGTATAACGGTCGTAGGTACTTACTATTAAAATATAATAATATTCTAAATGTAACATGAAAGGGGTTTAAATGATAAAATAAATGTATATAAAATTTTCTTAATTAACTATACTACTACCAAAATAGGATGTTTATGTGCTTGTTTAAAAAAACGCCACAGTGGTGAAGATTGATGATGATAATGAATTAATAAAACTTGTAGAATGTAGGTACACCCACTTGGGTAACTTTACCTAATAGCGCGTAATCTATCAATGAAATAGATGCTCAATAACAAACTTAAAGTATCTAACTATGGAGGAAATTTCATCAAAAGGATATTTCGAAATTAGTGATGCAAATTCTTTAAACCCAGCACATTATGAAGCATCCTTTAAGGATCTAATAAATAAACATGAAGCGATTGAGCCCGATACGAAAACCAATTTACCAAATACCCAGTATTATATAACGATTTTAAATGTGGGATTACTTTCAGAACAAAAGAATTATGAGAAATAACCCTTGTTGTTTTATATTTTTACCCAACTAAGGCGTAACCAAAATGGTTATTATGTTGTCAGTTTGTATGTATAAATTTTTGCACCTTAAGTGCTAAAATAAATGTAGGGACTAAACAACTAATAAGATTGTAATGAAAGATGTGTCTATAATAATAACAGCCCCGGTAACATAGACTTTACAATTTGTTTTTTTTTATAAAATTGTGGTTGACAAAAAGAGCACCAATATAATATTGTGGATTTACTAATTGATAACGGATAATATTTTCGGATTAAGCCGAATTGCATTCATCAAAGTTATTGAAAATTTAATACGACAAAACATTTTATACCTTCCATTATTTTAATATTCGAAACAAAAATGTTTTTGTGATTGTCATTAAACTCATTATGAATTAAAAATATATGTATTTTCCAATAACATAATTATTATTTATTATATCGTCTGAAAATGTTTCGTTATGAATGTAGAAGCTGACTTTATCCCAGATTTAAGCAGCTTCTAAAACTAGCGTCATATTATATTATGTAAATTCTCAAGACATTCGCGAAGGTTAGAGCGGGTTTTAACGTTCACAAATAACTTCGCAATCTTGTATTTAACATAATGTCTCTTTTGTGTTGACGTAGGTAGTTAGAATACTTGTAAAAATATTTTTTTTCCGGTGTTAATAGGAACATATTATTATTTAAATTGTTATCTGGCTGTGAACAGTTTTTGCTCAGTTTCTGTGCGCACTAATTACCCGTATCCTTTTTTATTCAGACAATTTAAGTTTGTTACAAATATTTTACAACTTATTTTATCATAAAGCAATGAAAAGTGGAAAAAAATATTGTCGTATTAAGTTATTCCGTCTTTCAATTTGTACTGAGTTATTTTATAATTTTAAAATGTTAATAAATTACTATTTAAGATTACGACCCTTATTTATTCTCTAACGAGGGGAACGAGCCTTATTTTGTAGCTCTCGTTAGAACGAGAGTAAAAGTATGAAACCCCTCTGAAGTTCCTTTGAACGAAGAAGAATTAAAATGCAAAGTTATTAAAAAGCTTTCAATGCATAAATATATTACCTAAGGTAAGTTTCAAACATTATAAATGGTACATTTACTTTATGCTAAAACACTAAATTTAATAACAACATCATTTATATCAACCTAAGTTAAGTAATTAAACATAACCTATCGAGAAAGGGCAGATATTGCCCTTACGCTCCGCTTGGCTCGTCTTGGCAGGGGCACTCCGGTGCCTCCAGATGTAAGTAAAATTAAAGCGATTATAAAATTAAATTGTCAGATGACTAAATAGATTTAGCATTTAATTTAAATAAAGACGAAAGAAAATAATACAGCAACATGTATATTTTTATATAAAATTATCAAAGAAAGTTAACGACGAAGCACGAATAAATGTAGAAAATGTTAGTTATTTACTAATATAATACATACAATAAGTATAATACAAAACAAATAATTTTGTCCAATATAAAAATACTGTGAGTACCGCACATTCCTCGCGGGACAGCATGGAGAGCAAATACTTATTCCAGGGGCGTAGCGAGCTTCTCGCAATTATTGGGCAAATGTTTACGGAAGCCGAAAGGCCTGCCACTGTTCGTCTTGTTAAGTAATCAGTCTCCGGCCCAACAATGATTCCGAAGGCATTCGGGATGGAAAAAGGTATTGGATTGTTTGACCGGTGCCACGTACCTGTCGTACATGAATAAATATTTAATGCACGTTTCACACGTTGATAGAGGTGAAGCTTTTAGCAGAGCTTAAAATACCGACACACAAACGACAGTATTGAATTTCACTATCTCTAACAAACAAATGTTTGTGTTGCGGCTTTGCTGTCATGAACTTTACATTCCCTACTCGAAATTACACACTTTTTAAAGTAAAAAAAAAATTGAAATCTATCTTTATCGCTAAAGCCTAGCTAAAAAGTATTCTATTTATAAATGATCGTTTCGTTTCCCGGCCCGCCGCGTCGTGTCGCAGGCGAGATAAATCTTGACGCGGAAATAATCGCGCGAGGGAACTGATTTGTTCGCAAAATCATACTTTATAATATAATACCGGTATTATTAATGACATGGTATGAAGAATACCGCGAAAATGAACATGTTAACAGATACCGTTGAAGTTTCAAATTATACTATAACATCAAATAGGTTGTAATAGTTAGTTAGGGGGTTGAATTATGTACGTAGAGTAAAAATAGGATTACAAATTATTTCATTAAAATATTATTAATAGTAATCATTGTTTAAAGCTTTATTGTCATTAGTGACTTGGATGCTTCTTTTGATCTGGACAAACTGAGCGGTACCTGCAAAAATCGTATGTATTGGGTGTTCCTACTTCCTGTAACTTCATTCTATCGTCAAAGTAAAAAAAAAGAAAATGAAATTTCTCTAACTGACACATATAGATATTATAACCCCGTGTATGTAATTTAGCGGAAAATCGAATTCCTCGATACGATTACCCTGTCCCGTGTCCGCCCCGCGACTTTCCGGTGTCTCACAATTTATTATACAATTTATTTTGGAGATCCGCCCCTGTCAATGTAGGTTACTTACCTCCGTCAAAAAGAGCGACAAACCTACACATATTTAATCTATTTCATCATCGTTTTAGCTGTGACATCCACTACTGGACAGAAGCCTCCTCCAAAGTATAATAATATAATAATAATGTCTATAGACGCTTCACACCACGTCAATCTGGCCCTGTGCTAAGTATCCGAAGAACTTGTGTTACAGGTACTTTTATACTAAACACATTACACATATTTAAGATTTTTATTATATTAAAACACAAATCTAATCCATGACCGAGAAACTTTTTTTGTAAAATTTACGATAGTAAATTTGTTCGACGACCTCCGTAGCGCAGTGGTTCAGCGCGTTGGTGCTCGTCCGAGAGGTCGCGGGTTCAAATCCCGCCGAGGGAACAAAAAGTTTTCAATGTTCCTGGGTCATGGATGTGTATTCAATTTGTGTATAATATGATAAAAATCTTAAATCTAAAAAAATATTAGTATAAAAGTATTAAATATGTTTCCGCTGTCTGGTACCTGTAACACAAGTTCCTCGGAAACTTAGCACGGGGCCAGAATGACGTGGTGTGAAGCGTCCATAGATATTATTAGTACTATCTATTTTATAATTAATCATACAGAAGTATTAAAATATAAGCTAGGATGTTTGATTATGAAATATAACAACTCAGGTTCGTCCAAAAATTTACAGCTGAATTTTCTCGGAGGATTTTGAAAAAATAATTACTAGTTTGATACCTACATCGTTATTTTTACGCCAATTAAACTGTTTGCGGTAGCTGCAACGTTGTTATGTACGTTACCTGAAATATTATTTTAAACTTTGAGTATGTTTTATTTGATGAGGTAAATGTAGAAAATTCCCTTCGGAAGGAAGACGTTTTACCTCAAGGATGCCGTTGACGTTACGGTTTAATAATGGCACAATTTTTCAGTACTTTATATTATTATTTATCCTTTTAAAGCTTACAAAGTAAGGAAATGTTATTAATGATTTTTTCAAAATGTAACCGTGAAAATTAAAATATCAAATTATTTATATATACGGAATAACAAGTTAAAATATCAAGTATTTGTCTAATATAATATTTTCCTTTTTTTCATTCAATAATTAAAATATAGTTTATGCAGTAAATTTTGATAAAAATAAGGTGGCGTAGATCTTCAAATCAGAAGAAGATTCTCGATTCGTCCGTATTATTTTTAAGTATATAGCCATTACCGACTTTTTTCTTTGACCAAAATTGTTCTAAATAATTTAAGCAAATAGGGGGTGTAAAAATAGTCACTATAACTTTGAAATGTGATTAAAAAATATTTTTTTACTTTTTATTCTTTTTTAGCAGAAAGAATAACAGTAAATTCTAAATACATAAGAATGAGAAAAGTTTGTCCCAAAGTTATTATAATTGGTTATCTATGACCCTGATTATGACCATGGACCTTAATTCAAGATGCCATCGCTATTATGACTTACGACGTTCGAAAACAAAATGTATGGCATTTGACATAAGCTTCACTAAGTGACATACGAATTCGCGTGTAATTAATTAGCGAACCTTATGTCAACTCCCATATATTTTTGTTTTCGAACTTCGTAAGTGATAATAGCGATGACACATTGAATAAGGCCTCAGCCTCGAATTTTGCGGGCAGCGGGGTGGGAGCGGAGGCGGTGCGGGTGCGGTATTCGTTACCCGCTCCCGCGCCGCAGCCGCGCCGCTGTTTTCGAGAACCGGTCCATTTGATTTTACGTAAAAGATCCTGCCGCTCCCGCGCCGCCGCCGCTCCCGCTTCGCTGCCCGCAAAATTCGCGGCTGAGGCCTAAGGGCCCATACTTCCCATCGCCTCACTCTTTTGTCGTTGCGCGTAGCATTCGTAGCGTTCGTAGCTTCGTAGAATTTGCGTTACAAAGTATGCCAGTGGTCTATACTCTATACCAGCCAGTGAAATAAAAATATTTTGTAAATATTGCTGGTATCGGATTCAAAAATGTCAAGATTGAGTCCCGATTTCACCAACGCATGTTAGTGTTAACGGCTTGTTAAAATACCATGCCTTCTCATTCACTGATAGGAATTACGAGAGGAAGAACATGATATTTAACGAAGAATTAACTTTAATATTGCTTGGTGAAACACGCCCTAAGGAGGTTTGTGTTACATCGTTTATATATATTTGGGTTTATGTATAATATGTGCAATTATTATAATAACGAAGATACATGTTTGTGGCGCGGGCATTAGTCGTGTAAGTGCCAAAGTTACATTGAGGTAAAGTGGGTTTTAGTGTCGCCGCGTGCATCGTTACTCGTGAACTTGCACGAGCGAGACACTTTTATTTTGCTTTTAAGACACATTACTTAATGTTTTCTTATTAAAATATCTGTATTTCCTGTTTGAAATTATTAATGTCTATATGTAGCTTAATTGGCATCGCCATATATATCAATAGACACGGTATTGTATAATAAACGAACAGAAAGACCTTTTTTCTAAGGTATCAATAATTACAATTTAATTTTTTGTCTTTCTTGCTTTAATGTTATAAAAATATTGCAATTATAGTACACACCTCACATGATTATTAATTTGCAAGGATTGTGCATGATATTGCATTATACACAATACTAACGTCTTATTTTACAATTTTCTAGTACCTACTTATATTTTGTGAGATAGATTATTCGGTTTTAACGCTGCTTAGTTTCTATTGAGTGACAGAGATGTACAAGGTTCTGACATTAATCAGTAGTGGTATGGATTCGGTGTATGTGCAACATACCCCGAATCCATACCACCTCATTCTAGTTGTATCTACTTTTTGAGATTAACACAGTACCTACTACGCTACATTACACTACATTTTATGTTTTTTCGTTGTAAATCTGGGTTAATTAAAATCATCAAGCAATTCCGTAGGAAATGCAAATAAAGGCAAGAATAATGGGACGGTCTCTCAGAGTTCCTTAGATTTTTTCTTTCGGGGGTAAATAAATTTTAAATTTAAATTTACACAATTATTTATTCCTAACAGGAAAGTTTACACCCATCTTAAATTCTATTTAACTTTTGAATCTCATTTTAAAACATTACCTATTTTTAAACAAATTTAGAAAGAAATAAGTTTATAGTAGGTATATAGGTAATTAGAATAGTATTTTATTGTTTTACTCTAATAAAAATTATTTATAATTTTATTTTCGTTTTTAAATAAGTACTAACAATCCTAATAGGCCATATAAGGTTAAAGAGTTTGCTTTTTTTAAACGCGCTTATTATGGAAACTACTTGTATAAAAATTATTTCATTGTTGGATAGCCTCGTATTGTTGGAAAGCAAAGTCGTTAAATATATGGAGAAAGGCTCTAAATTGTCACTCTAAGGCCCGTATATATACGTATAAAACAATCTCAAACCCAACCTCAACCTCGAGAACCTATTTGACAGATAAAAAAAAAAACGTTTCGTTTCACATTTAAAAACGAAGAACTTTACTTATGTTTAAATTTATTCCTCCTAAACGTAAAAATAAAGATAATAAAAATATACTTATATTATATTTATTTTGATGTTTTATATAATCTATAATATGAATATTACGATATAAAAAGAAAAGAATTTAATTTACTATGTAACATTAATAAAGTTGTTCACTTTCTAAACAAGACGTTGTTTCATCTGTCAAATAGGTTCTCAAGTGAGGTGAGGAGGGAGGAGTGAGGAGCAGAACATTAATAAAGAATAATACAAAATCGAGTGTTATATTTCACTATTTCGCAGATGAAGTCCTGGACACATGTACATAACATGTCTGTTTGTGCGTTATATTAGTGTTTGCGCGAAGCCCGCGTAAGTGAATCGAACATGGCCTTATTGCTTATCTAATTACGTGTGTAATGAGCTCTGTGCAACCTACATGCGGATTGATTGATGTCTGGCCAGCAGTGCAGCTGTAATCGAGTCAAACTTGCATCTATGTCAATATAGTAAATCAATATAATAAAATATAATTACATATGTTATTGAATGTACTGTAGGTTATTGATGGAAATACATTGTACACAGTAATAATACACAAATTACTTGCACTTTCTCCACTTTATTAGTTGTTAAACATAAGATTTATTGAAATACACGACCGGTTTCGACTAAGTCGAAGACCTGATGATGACTTAGTCGAAACCGATCGTGTATTTCAATAAATCTTATGTTTAACAACTAATAAAGTGGAGAAAGTGCAAGTAATTTGTGTATTATTACTGTGTAAAATATAATTAATCTCTATTTATTAAAAAAAAAAAAACAATTATCAATTAATATAAACATAAGACAGGTGGATTAATACTAAAATAAAAAACGAAGGGCTTATTATGTACCTATACAAAAATTAAAAACACTAAAATAAAAAAAGTATTAATTAATAATATATAATCTACTTCATCTATTCTATATATAATTTCATAAAAATAGCCTGAGTTAAAAGTATAAAATATTAAAATAAATCTCACGTTTTCGCTGTATCACCTTCGATATCTGAAACAAAGACATATAAATATTTATTTATATTCTATGATGATAAAAACATAATTTTTATTAGTCATTAATTTCATAATTTACAAAAAGTTCACATATTTAAAAAAGCTACTAATTCTTACTGAATATAACAATAAAATAAAATAATCTATTAGGGTAGACCGGGTACGGTTATAACAATTAGAAAAAAAAAACTTTTTTATTTTGATTAATTTAATGTTTGTATGTTTTCACAGCAGCTTATAAAAATATCATGAATTGAATGAGGAAAATGTCAAAAATTACATGTAATACGCTTCATTCACTTCTTGCACCCTATCGCCTGACGCGATGCCCAAATTTACGTGTGATATTTTTGGTAAAAAATTTCGCAGTTTACCACAGCATTATTAATCGTTATTAACGTAATCTGTAATCCACTGTGAACGTTTTATGGAAATTGCTCCAGATTTACATTCATCCAAAAAGCACCAATTTTTTCTGTAGAAATACATGGAATATCAATAGTTTTTAAAAATATTACGTAGGTATTATTATTTTACTACTATAGATTTTCGTAAAAATAGTGATTATATTTTAAGCTACTAACAGAAGTATTTTTGGTTTAAAAAGCTTTAATAAAACAGCTGAAAACTAGACACATTATAATTAATACGCTTTAAAAAAGTAAATTATTTATATTTATTCAACGGTGGTAATGGTATTCTAAATACTATCCCATCAAAAACATAACTTGTAAAAAGTGCCAAGACTCGCTACTTAGTTCTTCTATCTAAAAGTTGTGAGATACATGTTATGCCAAGTAGGGGTTAGCCGGTCGGTCTAACAACATCTTATAGTGATCATAATCAATCTTTCATGTTTTAAATAAATAAGTAGATTGACTTGGCAACCGGATGAAAGCAACATAATATTATTTATCTCACGAGTAATATATATTAAATCAGATCGTTTAGTGCGATTCTGTTAAAAAAAATTATGTTACAATAACCAGTAAACGTTAAACACAACTTAACGAAACATTAAAACGTTATTACGAAATCAAAATTAGCGGGAAGTAGGTCAAAATCAAAGCAATTTCGCGCGCACATTCAGCGCGTAATCCTCCTGTCTCGATTGAGCCGATAGAGGGTCCTAAGTAAACCACTCCCGTCAAGTATTTGCGTCCGAACCACTGGATGTTGGGATTTTTAACGTTTATTGTTTATTAGCGATTACAACATGAAACTAGTTC
Source organism: Celastrina argiolus (assembly GCA_905187575.2). NCBI lineage: Eukaryota > Metazoa > Arthropoda > Insecta > Lepidoptera > Lycaenidae > Celastrina > Celastrina argiolus. Next base: position 11,999,402 of record LR994581.1, read on the forward strand.
GCAAACAGACTGGAATAAGCCGCTTTGCATTGGTATTTAGTATACATTTCTAGTTTCTACAGGAATCTGGATTAAAGTGTATTTTTACTCGACTACGACGAAGCCGATAGGAAGGGTAATGATTATGATGAAGGCTTTACGTAGTCGGTATAATTTTTTATAACAATTATGATTTAGATCTCGGTACCTATACGCTTCTCTTTGTATTTAACAAGTAGTTCCTGCAGATCTTCACACACAGGTATGAAAGACAATTATGCCTTTCTACTACTTCTCAAATTACCCGTACCTACATCATGATACATATACTTTTGACTGTAACGGTCCGTCATAACTCATAACTTTAATGAAAGTTCCTGATTCCTTTTTTTTATTTGATTTTCCGGAAGATTTCCCGCGTATCTCATTAAACGTATTTTGACGACCTCCGTAGCGCAGTGGTTTAGCGCGCTGGCACTCGAGCGAGAGGTCGCGGGTTCAAATCCCGCCAGGGAACAAAAAATTTTCCATGTTCCTGGGTCATGGATGTGTATTAAATTTGTGTATTAATATAATAAAAATCTTAAATATGTGTATTAAATATACTTTCGTTGTCTGGTACCTCTAACACAAGTTCTTCGGATACTTAGCACGGGGCCAGATTGACGTGGTGTGAAGTGTCCATAGATATTATTATTTATTTATTTATTATTTATTCTCAAAGATCTAGGGATAAAACTCAACGAGAATTAAAAAAAACCGCGCTAAACTCCTAAAAGCCATATTCTAATATCAATAAAAGTAACCGATACCTTAGCAACGTCTCTATACTGATCAGTGTCAAAGTAATCATAAACGTAATATGAATAACGAGAACAGACAAGGTTTCTTGTTTATCCTCGTTATGCTCGATATTAAAGCTGTGACTTGCCGTATTACCGGTGACATTTAGAATATGCGCTAATGGGGAAATTCGGAGATACAAACACAAACGAGAATTTGATGCTATATAAATATCTGATGTTTCTCCGGCGAGACGGCGGAGCAAATTTGTATTCCCGCAGTAATAATTGTGGTATTTTTGTTTTCTGCCTACCGCTCGGTATGATAATGGAAATGTTTTGATTCACCAATATGGAGGGTTTAATATTTTAAGTATCCATCGGAATGCTCGTTGCGATTTCGGAGGGATTTCACACGTTTTCGGAACTTATTCTCGTCGAGGATTTTGTGAAACAAAGAAAATTGACAACGTTGACCACTTTAACACGTTTCTGGCGAAATTGACTAAGAATTATTTGAAAAATGTTAATAATTAGCTTCTGCCCGCCCGCGGCTCCATCCACACGTAAAAATTATCCCACTTTACTTTTTCGGACAAAAAGTGTGTGTTTCATTCAGCGTGTCATTTTCCTACATTTGTAATTTTATCAAAATTGGTTCAATCGTATGAAGTAATCGTATCACGTAAAGAATAAACACTAGGTTACAAACTATCACCTCTATACGAGCAGGTATTAAAGTATTGTTATAATATTAATAATGAGCTTATATTTTCTTTTTCAAACATACTTAAGCTTAAACTACATACAATTAGTACTGTCACTTAAAATAAAAAAAACTATCCAACTAGACATTTTTTTTCGTGAGATCTATAAGCACTTTCAGTCTGTTAGTTATTTAGGCTTCCAATTATTATTAGCCGTAGATTATCGTAATTGGAAATTGATTTCTGACATATCTGATATTGCCTGCTCTATAGAGACTGGACTCAAATTGACGAAATGTATAACGAACATTTAATTGAAGTTTTGATTAAGCACCGAAATACATGTCACACTCAGTGCATACTATTATCACTCGTAAACACATGGAATCAAGATCGTAACAAGTTTAAAAATAATATCTATTAATAAATGCCAATATATTTTTACAGCTTACAATAAAATTCTATCAATATATTATTAAAATATGCCATCTATTTATAGCTCAAATGTATTTAGCAACGAAAATAGCAAAAATCACTCTCTTAGTTATTACGTTCGGAAAGAGTCAGGTTAGGTAAATAAACTTCTTAGAGTTTTATTGAAGTGGAACACAAACAGGAGCGTCCAAATAAATGGCGCACGTAAAAGGTGAAGCGCTCCATGAAATATGTACAGTTCAATAAAAATCATTTGAAGAACCGAGTTTCACTTGCTAATGTTTCAGTTTGGAAATAGAACTGAGCACATATATTTTATTAATTTGATAATAATTTAAAGCTAAAATATTTATGTAATCCTTGGTACGATAACAAAATAAAAAAAAACATGTATAAGGTCGAATCGAGAAACCTTCTCCTTTTTTGGAAGTCGGTTAAAAAGAGAAAGTAACGATTGTAATCGAATAAAAAAAATCTAAACATGACGTTGTCCATAAGCATGTAGAAAATCCTGCGGAAACCGTACACTTTGCTGTGAATAAAAGTCCCATAAAATAGATCCTGCCCCATAGTATAATCTACTTCTGTGTCTAATTTAATCGAAATCGGCCCAGTAGTATCTGAGCTAATTTAATGCAAACTATTTAACTAGATTAAATTTTGGATATAATTATAGTGTCTAATGAGTATTATTTAGAATATAATATGATAAAAGGATGTAAGCACTCTTACATCCTTTTATTCTTTATCTCAGTGGCGGGATACTCGAGACGACTGGCGAAATATCAGGCGCAGGGTGGACTTTTTATCTAGTGATTTTTCTTGTTAGACAATGAGGTGATCAAATGTAGACACATTGTATAACCAAACATGTTGACAGCATTATAAGCATTGAGAGCCAAGCCCTGAGCCATTGATTTGAGCCATTTTATGGGGCTGAGAATTAGATTTTTTTCAATTTGACTTTGAGAATGCAGGCTGATTTTTCTGACAAGAAAGATGATTAATGCGTTGTCTGGGCAGGATGTATAAAGTCGGTTCTACGCCTGATTTTCCGCCAGTCGTTTCGGATGTCCACGCTTCTGGGCTACGAGAGTGATGGAAGAGACAGTGCTTCTGTGTATTGCGTACACACTTGGGCACTATAAAAATCCTGCGTAGCTGGCCTGGTTTCAATGAAACCGTTAACGGAATCGGTGTGCCCCGATGATAACGAGGGCTCGAGTATCGATGTTCTCATAGTTATACAATATTAAAAGCTTGTATTTGGGGCGTGAAATTTCATTACACGCGACACGGGATATTCATGACATCCACTCTAGTCTCAAGCACCTTTTTGTATTTACATATTGGTTAATACTGATTTAATTATATATATTTTTTTTGGAATGATGAACTGACATGTGTCATGTCAAATGTTTGCAAATAATTTCTTTAAAATAATATTTTATTTTAATATTATTTAGAAAATTCTAGCGCACATATTCAGTAAAACAATACAAAAATGGACCAAAAATAAATTTGATGTGATTCCAATTTTAACGGGTCCCTGTAGCGCCGCTGGTCAGCTCGCTCCACATTGTTGCTGCTACAGATTTTCAGAACGGTGCAAAAGGAATAATATAATATTACAGTTTATGCCGAATCTACAATCAAATACTACATACAGCCTGCCCATACCCGGTCCCGCTTTTTTTTGGAAGAAAATATTATCATCGGAAGTAGCAATTTTACAAAATTCAAACCAAAAACAGAAATATAGAACTTTTAATTCTGTAAGTGTATAAAATAATGAACAATAGTATAGAGTGATAGTGTAAGTTTGGTTATTAAATTTTTTACGTTTAGTTTTTTCCGTTAATATAAGCATTTGTTTATAGTGTAGTTTTCTATATGTATTATTGTTAATAGTTTACCCCCACTTTATTATTTACTTTGTGCCCCTACCAACGAATGCTAAGCAGCCAGGATGCAGGGACAGAGACCGACATTTCGACCGTGTCTCTGGGAAATCTGGTGCAGTGCTCATTTTGTCCTCAAGCCCGTTATTTTAAAAGTCAGAGAGGTTTGAAAATTCATGTAGGCAAATGTCACAAACAGCTTTCCTCCGTGACCCCACCACTTCCAAACGCCGCCGCATATCAAACTGATTTTTGGCATGAATTATCCAAATTTAAATGTTCCCTACCAGTTGTAAAGCGGATCCCTAGAGGCGCAAGAGTGCCGGTGGCTCAGAAGCTTGCCGAAACTGTAAGAAAAACAGTACTTGAAAACTCGAGGCAAGCCTGGGAAAAACTCCTCACCTTTCCCTACCGCATTCTACACGTCAATAGAGATCCGCTTAACAATGCCTCCCTCACTTCACGAATAAAAAAGAACTGTTTTTCGGATACCGACCTCAACATAAATTTTTCTTCATATTCCTCCACGCCCAAGTATAACGTCGTGAAAACCGTTGAAAATAAACTAAGTATGGGAGACGTTAAAGGCGCAGCGCGGCTCCTTTTTTCCAGTGACACGGTCGCCCCCGACTGCCCAGAAACCCTCGTCGCCCTACAAAACAAGCACCCCACACAAATATCACCTAATCCACCAGCATCTGCCGATGATACAATACCACCTCTTCAAACATCGGCAGACAAAGTTCGAGGTGCCATCATGTCTTTTCTTCCGGGTTCAGCTGGCGGCCTCGACGGTCTTACCTCTCAGCATCTCAAGGATCTAACCAGCTGTTGCTGTGGAGAGACCGGCGAGAAGCTGCTGCATGAGCTCACGAATTTGTGCAACTTGTTGCTTCGTGGAGAGGTTGTTACAGACATTGTGGACATCCTGTACGGAGCTAACCTCTGCGCCCTAAAGAAAAGAGATGGTGGTATTCGTCCTATCGCTGTTGGCTCAACATACCGGCGTCTTACAGCCAAACTAGCATGCAAGTCGCTCACTTTCCTGGCGTCTTACTTTCAACCAAAACAGCTCGGTTTTGCATGCAAAGGAGGCTGTGAGGCCGCCGTTCACTCGTTCAGGACAGCTATTCACAATCAGAGCGGCGACGTGTTTTTGAAGGTGGATGTCAAAAATGCCTTCAACTCAGTAGACCGCGTTGCCATGTTGGCCCAAATAAAATTAAAAGCACCTGCCATCTTACCCTTCATGCTCCAATGTTACAATGACCCAACTAAACTTATTTACCAAAACCACCTTATCTCATCCGAAGTTGGCTGTCAACAGGGCGACCCTCTTGGTCCAGCAATTTTCAGTCTTGCCATACAACCGGTCGTAGAGCTTCTAAATTCAAAATTTTATGTTTGGTATTTGGATGATGGTACTTTAGGAAGCGACGCGCATACCGTACTTTCTGATTTTCAGAACCTAATCCATGAGCTCAAAAAAATCGGTCTGGAATTGAACTTGGGGAAGTGCGAACTTTTTGTCCCTGATAATTGTCAGGACAGAGATGCCATTATATCCAGGTTTAAAGATGTGGCTCCACAATTATCCATCATTGACAAAGGTTCGCTCCTTCTCTTAGGTTCCCCTATTCTAGACGAGTCCCTTCCAGATTTTATAGACAACAAATTACAAAATTTCTGTGATACTTTAGACCGCCTTCTCCAAATTAACTGCCATATGGCCTTTACCATAGTTCGTTATTGTTTATTTGTCCCAAAATTTACGTATGTCTTGCGGTGTTGTCAGCTCTGGAAGTTCCCTGAACTTCTAAAGCGTTTAGATGACACCCTAAAACATACGCTTTCTTCTATCCTAAATATAAGTTTCGACCACCGCTCATGGACTCAAGCTACACTTCCAGTAAGGTTCGGTGGCCTAGGCATTCGGAAAGCATCTGACATAGCCCTACCGGCGTTCTTGTCCTCAGTCCATTTCAATCACACAGTCATCTCCAAAATATTAGAGCGCTCAAACTACCCATTAACCATTCCCTTTGCGGACGAGGCCAAGAACGCCTGGGACATCGTTAGTGCCGGTAGCATTGTGCCCGAAAATACATCTTCCCAAAGGCTTTGGGATGAGCCCATCTGCCGACTGGTACGGAATTGTCTTTTTAACACGTCTTCCAGTCCGGCAGAGCGGGCTCGTCTCTTAGCCGTGGAAAGGTGGGAATCGGGTGTTTGGCTGCAGGCACTTCCATCTGCCAATATTGGAACATTGCTGGACCGCAGTACATTTCAGCTAGCTACTGCCCTGCGTCTTGGTGCCCCCCACGTCGTCCCTCATCAGTGTGTTTGCGGTGCTAACGTAGACAGCTACGGTCATCACGGGCTGTGCTGCACTCGAAGTGCTGGACGCATTTCCCGTCATCACAGCCTGAATGACCTCATCCGTCGGGCTCTTGTCACCGCCGGTGTGCCAGCAATACTGGAGCCCTCCGGTCTGGCGCGCGACGATGGCAAGAGACCCGATGGAATGACCCTGGTTCCCTGGAGTGTGGGACGGGCCCTTGTATGGGACGCAACCTGCGTCGATACTCTTGCTCCGTCTCATGTCCAGGCTACCTCAAGCTGTGCAGGCGCGGCCGCTTACCAAGCAGAGAACCTCAAGCGGCGCAAGTATGAGACCCTTGGCGGTGACATCATATTTGAGCCGTTTGGGGTGGAAACCCTAGGCTCCTGGGGTCCCGGTGCACATAAGCTCTTTAAAGCACTGTCTAAAAAGCTTATGGAATTGACCCAGGACCCTAGAGCAGGGACCTACCTAGCACAGCGGACAGCCATTGCTATCCAACGCGGCAATGCTGTCAGCTTGCTAGGTACTCTGCCAGAGGGGGACGACCTGGCGGCGTTTTTCTATTTATAGAGTAGGTAGGTCTAGAGGTGTGTTAGGTTAGTTTAGCTATTATTTGTTTATTTTATTACTATTTGTATATATTATTATTTTAATTATGTTAATCTTATTATTTTTAATTTGTAAAATAATTCAAGTTTGTAAAATAAATAAAATGTATTTTTAAAAAAAAAAAAAAAAAAAAAAAAAAAAAAATATAGATTATATAGGTATTACTAGCTGACCCGTGCCCACTGCTTTGAGCATACAAACAGTTTGTGATAAAATTTTCCATATTGTCTCACCATTAAAACCTTCCCTGGACTTCCACGAATATTTAAAGACTAAAAATAGCCGAATCGGTACAGCCGTTCTCGAGTTTTAGCGCGACTAACGAACAGCAATTTATTTTTATATAAAAGATATCTTTATCTTTATAATATATAAATATTATATCTAGTATATAAATACTATATCTTTATAGTATAATATATTATAATAGTATATATATGTAAACAAATGAAGTTTTATTGTAATTGAATTAAGTGTCTTATATATATATATATATATATATATGTAAGATTATTATTGAACGTACTTTAGAACTTGCACTTTTTTCCACTTTATTAGTTATTTTACAATAATTATTTAATAAAATACACGATTGGTGTCTACTTCTGCTACTACGAGTAGTTATGTATTATTACTATATCATAATATATTATGTTATTTTAAGGAACTGACGTTTGACTGCAGTCATCATCAGGCCAAGCACACGTGCATTTGACAGCTCCGTAAAAGTAACGTTATCGATTGCCATTCGAAAACATTTCTTTTACGGAGCTTTCGAAATATTCCTGCTTGGCTTATTGAGCTTTAAACGTATAACCATATAAACCTACTAAGTAGGTATGTGTATATTATATTTATGATTTTGCTTAAGATAATTAACAATTTAGAACTGTAAACAATTAATAAGGATTAGGTGCAGTCGCGGACAGATCCGGAACATATAAGTAATTCAATATTTTTTCTGTTTTCTACAACGCAATAAGGTAGAAAATTAGCACTACGCTAAGTAAAGTGTTAATTTTATCCGAACATCGACTTAATGAGATTCAACTTGCTCCTCAATGCTAACTGCTCAGATAAGCAGTCTCACTTGACGGAGACATGTAATATGTATATCTACCACTCCGTATCAACACCGTAACAATTATCAACAGTAATCCGATATTGTTTCAATATGATCAGGTCATTGGAGATAATTATGCAGCGGTCATATAGTATCATCGTGGTAAATAAAAAAACCAAATCGGATCTGAAAAATCAATGTTTCCTCGAAACTATAAAACTAAATTTTATATGCTTTAGGTCAGCTAAAAAGCTAGATATATAATACATAATTAAACCTCATTTAAAAAAATCCATGTCATAATAAAATTTAAAATTATCTAAGTTTTTTTGCTCTACTGAAAAGTTGTAGTTTTCTAGATACGAGGTTGTGAAGGTAAAGCGACGATAAGTGACATTTATATTGCAAGCTTATTGAGCTTTGTTTACATTTATGTCACATTGAATCGAAACGGAGTCTTGTATTTATAACTATAAATGAGAAGATAATAATGTCATCGCGCAGAACAAGTTACAATTTGATAAAAATAATGCTTGATGCAAAATTTTATTTCTAGGGTTTCGTACCCGAATGGTAAAAAACGGGACCCTATTTCGAAGACTCCGCCGGCTGTATCTCATGAACTGTGATAGTTAGATAATTGTTTTTTTTTACAGATTATAAGTCTCTGTTCTCGCTATAACATCAAAAACTAAAATTATTATTTAACCCCCTTAAATCTCCAAACAACAAACGTGATTTTTTGCTCGTTTTCTACGCGAGTTTAATTCAACCCATTTTGTATTTTTGTTCCCTTTGAATAGACTGGACCTTTTTCTATTAAAATTAGGACACATAAAAGTGACTCTTGTCGTTCCCCGCTAACTAACCTAGCGACTTTGGAACTAAACCACATCGGTGACTTTTTATCGCGGCAAATAATATGTGCTCACGGAATTATCTATGTGTCATACGCGAAAAAAGTAACAAGCAACAACTAATTCAAGAATAAAATAAAAACAGAAGTTGTTCTTATTACAAAATTAAGACGCGCTAATGAATTCCTTTAAGTTCGCAAAGAGCATTACTAATTTCAATTGGAGCTATAACTCAGGCAGGGAATGAGAAAACAAGTGAACTTCCAACTCGTTTACCTGCTGGATTAAAGTACATTAAACTATTTAATAGAGGTTGACGGTCGAGATAGTTTATTTTTCAACTAGCGCTGTGCGAAAAGTCGTGGTGTAATTAACGTGGCTTTCCGCGAGCTCTTAGGCAGAGAGCCCGTGGACTATTCCGTCGAGCTATTTGCTGTGCAAAATGTTACTTTGTATTTGATGGTCTACTAAAGAATATTTCTTCAAATATAATATATTACTGACGTACCAATGTGGCATTAGTTATCATATATTTTAGGAGTTTTAGTGGTTATGAATGTAACATTGTGTATTGGATCATAATTCGTAACTGTCTGTCTTTATACTATGTACATCTTGTATAAAAAAACATGACAACACCAATACAGTAACTTTTACGGTGCTGTCAAATGCCTACTTGGGCTACTGATTTATACTTATTCTTCTATATTTTAAGTTTTTATATGCCAAGACTCCAAAATTGCCTCAGATTCTTCCTCAAGTGTCTCGGCTCCAGTACTATAGCCTGAGCGCTTATGGGATTGTTTTGAGGACGTGCGCTCGCAGCCCACCGTTATTGTCGCCGCAGCCCACAATGCCGACTGGACGCGACGTGGGTTCATCTTTTTAAGGATTTTCACTTGTATTATAAATGAGACAATGGATTATACTTTTTCATTGTACAACTCTGTTTATTGTACGCGAGTAAAAATTTGGTCCTACAATAATTTAGAGTAGGATCCAACTTGAAAGTTGTGACAGGCATTCTAACTTCAATGTTACTCACTACGCGTCTAAGGCCGTGTTTCACCAAGCAATGTTAAAGTTAACGCCATGTTACCATGCCTTATCATTCATTGACAGGAAATACGGAAATACGGCGTTAACTTTAACATTGCTTGGTAAAACATGCCCTAAACGTGAAAAATGTACTATAATTGCTTAATTTAGATAAATCCTACGTGTGCGCTCGTACCTTTGTGATACTTATACTAAATACATATAAATATTTGTCTGCCACTATGCCACGGACGCCATACACTAGTTTTGTGTGAAGTAAACGAGTAAATAATCCATGGGGTGCCGGAGTAAGAACCTTCCCACCAACTATTTTTCCCGTGGGTGCCGTAAAAGGCGACTGAGGGAAAACATATCCGGAAATTGTCAGCAGCGTTTCTGCGGATATCCGAGGAAACGCTGCAAATCATTTATTTTCTCTCAAACAAATACATCGTAAGTAAATAATAAAAACAGTTTTCTTGTGCAGACAACATGTGATGAGAGATTGGTGTCTATGCTAGGATATACCGGTTACCACCACCGGTACATATCACCAGGCTCTCGTCCTCCCGGACTCAAAATTTTAATCTATAAAATAAACAAATCACAGCTGATGAAGAAAGAAATAAAATCTAAATTTTAATTACATAGCTTTTAGCTTATATGTTAAATAATTCTAATTAATATATGTTTCTGTGTGTGTGTGCGTGACCGAAGTCTTGGGATTAGTATAATTTGCAATAATAGGGTGTCTGTGTGTGTGCACACGAATGATCCTTTTATATCAACGTCTTAAATATGTGTTTGTCGAACCCGCCTGCCAAGCTTGGCAAATATAGGCAACTAGTCCCCACGAAATAATTTATGTCCAGCACTGGACGTCACAGCTGAAACGACGAACAAACTCACGCCCACAGAGTCACCTGTAGGTGCATGTAGTCTGTACTCTGTAGTGCAAACAACTAAGCTCTTGAACCCTGCAGCACGTTCTCATGAGCCGTGTCTTCATCGGTCTCTAAGTTCTAACATTACATAAGAACAGGATCGTGTCCCTATCTTTCACCTTGTGTTAAACGAACTAATGTACAGTTATGATATTGCAGGAGCAGCATGAGTTACAATATTTAAGAATGCATCATGTCCCTTGTATAGAGTTCACTGTGAAAGTAGCAACGCTAAAATATTTACTTTTATTTACGCATACCACCGAATCATCAAAGTCTAAGTCAGACTCATGCCTATACAACTTTTCGTATCAGAGATAGCTCAGGAATTACACCACAAAATTTTTACCACTAATTTCTGTTACACGTTGTATATTAATATGATAGAAAGGAATAAGACTGTTGTTCATTTTCTGGTACTGTAAAGAATGTAACAGAATTTTACAGGACACGGCAGGACATAGTAACAATTCGGTGTCGTCGTTACGTGCATTTTTACGGGCGGCGACGTGAATTTGCACCGAGCTATGTAGCGTACCACGTTGTCGATATAGTGAATTCTGGATATGTGAAAGGCCAAATTGCACAGAATACTATAAAGAAAGCTGGATATAGTTTATTCTTTTTTTATATAATATTGTTTTGGAATTAGTAAATGAAAAGAGATAGAGATATCTAAAACCATCGAGAACAGAAGAGGAAAGATGTTAGGACACTTGATACGGCACGACAACTTTATTAGAGGAATAATTGAAGGAAAGATAGAAAGTAGAAGAAAACGTGTAAGGCCGAGAAGAACTTTTATGGACCAGGTGAAGGAGAAAGTGATGGTCCTGTCGTATCAGGAGGTCAAGAGAAGGGCGGAGTGCAGAGAGGAATGGAGAAAACTCCACCGACAAGAGCGAATCTCTTAAGTTAGAAGAAGATAGATGGACGCTTCACATCACGTCAATCTGGCCCCGTGCTAAGTATCCGAAGAACTTGTATTACAGATACCAGACAACGGAAATTTTTATACTTTTATACAATACACATATTTAAGATTTTTATTATTACACAAATTTAAAACACATCCATGACCCAGGAACACAGAAATCTTTTTATTCCTTCGGCAGGGTTCCAACCTCGAGCACCAACGCGCTCAACCAACGAACCAACGGGTTCACTAAGAAAATAATTGTCCGTGGGATGCTTGAGTAAGAAAAGCACCCACCTGTTAATAAATAAATAAAAAACGTTTTATTTCCAAATAAAACTTAACAAGCTATTTTCGGAAAGAAAAGCTACCACCAGCCACCACCATTTTCCTCGTGGGTGGCAGCCATTATATATCTAAAAATGAATAGCAGCGCTTCCTCAGACATCTAAAAACTGCGCTCGCTGACTCGCCTTATAAGCATGGTGAACGACCCTCATGACATACTTTGGGTGTGGCGTATCTCCAGCAGAGGTATGGTAGGTGAAACGACGAAAGGAAATACTATCATTGATCCGAAATGCGTCAAAAAAGGTGACAATTTAATTAGTCTGCTTGTATCGCTATAAGCTGGGTAATTTATTATGCATAAATACCATATTAAATTTGGATATGATTTTTTCGGACTTTATTATGATATTAATATGTTGTATCCCCATTTAGTTAATAGGATACAAGTAAAATATTAAAACTCTTATCTAATTATGCACTTTCGTTAGGTTAACTTAAATTTAAAGTTAACCTAACGAAAGTGCATAATTAGATAAGAGTTATTAGTTATTAGTTCCCTTTTGTTTCATTCTTATGTTTATATTTCACTATTTTCAGATACAAGTTTCATTACAAGCAACATCACACTGTCCAACTATTTGAAAGTAAAGCAGGGATACGTCGCGTTCCTGTGTGAGCTGACCCTGATATGATTTATTAACCTTAAAAGAACTTATATTAATGTAATTTGAACAATATAAGTGATCCACCAACCTAGTTTTATACCTCGTTTTGTTTAATACCTCGTAACACCGACGATATGCAAACTGTGTGTAATGTGCACTTAATTTGACAGTTGACGCTCAAATTAGGTTTAGACGGAGTGAATATTGAAATATTTGGTGCATTTCCGTTCCTGTACATGTCAAGTAACTCATGTTAACTTCTCCACGATGGAACACAATTTATGCAAGGTTTTACTACTTACTTAAACTGAATTTTCGGAGAATTTCATATTGTGATTCAAGAGTTCGTGTGCTTTTCTATCAGCAGTGATTCTTTATTCTGAGTGTATAAAAATGTACCAGGGATACCGTTTTACGTACTTTTTCTTTACATCTCTCGTAACCTACTCGGATGTCATTTGGACACGATTGACTCAGATTAAGCACAGTACTCGCTTTTTACACCCCCTTCCATAGTATGGATCGATCATCTTTCGTGTCTGACAATCAGGTGATCAGCCCAAATTGTTCTAACTAAACTTGAAAACATAATTTAATCCTACTAAAAGAGCAAAGCTCTAAACCACTGGATCTGTCGTAATTTAGAAGTTTAAGTTTGCACTTAACGGCTCAAATCTATATTTTTTTATTTATTTATTCAATAGATACACCAACAACTTATTGCTAATTACATTAATAACTTAATCTAATACTGTTTGCATAGTTCTATCACAATAGTTAATTACAGGTGTACCCAGCATTTAAAGATAGATCTCCATAAAAATTTAAAAAAAACATTTTTAGTAGTCAGTTTAAGATTTAATTTAATTTCATTTCATATATACATCGAAAGCCAGTCTGTAAATTCACAAGAGGTTAGTGCAAGTGAAAACTTCAGTACAAAGTGAAGGAGATATTTTAATGGCTGACACTGCGCCGTAAACATAACACGGCGAGTGCATTTCGAGACGGACACGAATTCCACGTATAAAAATGTAAATGTTTCAGTCTCATTTAAAAGTTCGCCAGGTGCACATTAAGCTGACTGGATAGAGCCCTGTGGCTTCGCCGAAATTGAATTTAAAAAATATTACCGACTCGTGAACTGTTGGCCGCTTTCCAAAAGACAATAGGTATATTGCGACGTCTTGCATATTCATTTTAAAGAAATGAATAGTACTCACTGTACAAAGGTCCCGTGAACACGGCTTTGGCTCGTTAGCTGTGCGTGGATGCGTGAGCTATCACTTCAAATAATGCTATTACTTTGAATGTTTTACTTCATTTGAAACAATTTATATACAACTTGTAAATGTGTGACTATTTCCGATATGACCACTAATAATTTGATTTTATTGCTGTTGATTTCGAAAACACCAATGAGATAAAACTAACGGTTATGTTAAATTCAATAAATGAATAATTATAGTTGATTTATAAAGCTATTATCGCTCTCAGCAGACTTCCTCTTTACTTAGCATAAGTTAGCATCAACTAGACAACTACATTTAATTGTGAATCTAATTTTATGTAGAAGCGAACAAATGGGGTCTCCGGTAAGACAAACGGGCGTAACGCCCCAGCGGTGACGGAATATAGTCGATGTCTGATGTTTCGGAAGCAAAACAACAACACCGACGCAAAACTTTTTACATTAGCCCACGCCGAGTCTGTTTATTTTGTACCTTCGAACCTGTTTTAAACTACGACGCATAAGTTGGAGGTCTCGTTTTAAATTCTTTGGCCTCGCCCGAGATAATTTTAATCATAAAGACAAAAGAGATTGAAGCATTTGAATTTGCAAAACTTTCGAGTGGGCCGCTTTGAGTAGTTTTTATTTATTTTCCACTAAAAACCATTGTTTTTTTGTCTGTTGACGTCGTAAATAAACTGCAAGCATTTTATCCGACTTTTCATTAAGCTTGTATTTTATCTGGGCATAATAATAGCTTCTGAATTTGTAAGAAGCAATATTAGGTATAGTTTGTACCTTTTCAGCACTTAAAACTCTTCGATAATGCAGCATCCAATGTAGTTTAAAACGTGTATAAATGTGCAACCTTCCCTAAACCGGCAGGTTTCTAATGAAGTTTATTTTACTAGCAATGAGATATTTAGTTTAAAAACAAAATATTACTGTTTTTTATCCTCTTAAAACAAACACTATGGAAATAAAAGAAAAGTTAAAAATATTATAGAACGTAAATCGTAACAAATAATAGATATTATGAAAAAAAGAAAAAGTGCGTCTCAAACGCAATATAGAGCCACGCAGGGGAGTGAAGAATTAATTACAAATGAACGAAAGGTTCGTTATTCGTTCAGACGCTATTAATCAGGAAATTCTACCGAAAAACGGAGCTCGTGGTGCTTCGTGGGGCGTCGGTCCCCGGGAGTAAAGTTCATAATGACGAATTGAAGGCTTTAATGGAGCCCGTCTCACTCTGCTGAGTGGCATTCATTATTAGCAGCTTAACCTTGCTGCCAAATTAATATTGTGAGCGATTTGTGTCTATCTGACGTATACGTAAAAAGAAATAACTTTTTACGTACAGTTTTGCAAGAATTAGCGAACTGAGGAGTATGAAGTTTAGCACAATCAAAGCTTATGTTTAGGAAGGTGACTGTTAAGTTGATTCTTAAAATTTAAAATATCAAAAATTTTAACAATTTTGATAATTTCAGGCCAAGTTTTGACCCACTACTTATTAATTATTGTTATGTACAACACGATCAAAAACTACATAATTATCTATTATATTTACCTCCAGAAAGTCAAGAGAAAGAATTCACCACGTTTTTTAAATACAAATAATAATTAATTCGAATTGTAACCGAATAATTCGAATTGTAATTGTTTGTTTTGAAAGTTGATTAATAAAAAACGCCCAAGTATAACATGCCTAAGTATGATACATTTTTAACGAAACCAAATTAAACAGGATAGCAATTTAAAGTTTAAAATAAAAAATAAAATTTGGCTTCAATGTTTATTTGACGTATTGTATTGCAGGCTTTAAAATGCCTTGTGGAAACGAATGTACGACTAAGTACATGATTTGCACGTGCCAAAGTTCTTCATGCCTAAATCTTGACAGATTTACCCAAACGTTTTGTATAAACAATTTGTTTGGCGAATTTTTACGCATATTTTCTGGATCATTAGGCGGGCTTTTATACCTGACTCAGCTTTCCCTTTATTTATTTTTATACAGCTTTTATATTAGAGTTAACTTTTAGGGGTTTGTATATACGGAAAAAATATACAGCATGTGACATTAATATTAGGTCCTTACATATGAAATTGGCGTTTTGTCGTACTGACACTTTGATCTTAAATATATCTTCTTTGGTTAGGAATTCCAAATTCAAATTTAAACAGCTATTTATTCATGCATTTGTGTTTTGAAAACCGTATATATATTCATTTGTTCTTTTCTCTTGTGTTTTTTTTTCTGCGTCTCACTCACAAAATGGAAAACTTAAAATACCGCATTATTTACGAGTACGAGTTCCACCGTGGCACCAGTGCTGCAGAAACGGCTCGAAGGATTAAGGATGTGTATGGGGGTGGTGTCGCAAAAGAAAACTCGGTGCGTTTTTGGTTTCAACGCTTTCGTTCTCAAAATTTCGACCCGCAGAACAAGCCCCGTGGACGGCCGGAGACCAAGGTCGATAATGATGAATTGAAGGCTATTGTGGAAGCAGATCCATCGCAAACCACATCAGAGTTAGCTACAGGCTGCGGTGTTAGTGACAAAACCGTTTTAATCCACTTAAAGCAAATTGGGAAGGTGAAAAAGCTTGAAAGGTAGGTACCTCATGAATTGAGTGAAGCAAACCGACAAACGCGCGTCGACTGCTGAGTTACATTGCTCAACCGGCACAATAATGAAGGAATTTTAAATCGGATCATTACATGTGATGAAAAGTGGATCCTTTACGATAATCGTAAACGCTTATCGCAATGGCTGAACCCTGGTGAACCAGCAAAGTCTTGCCCCAAGCGAAAATTGACTCAAAAAAAAAGTTACTTGTAAGCGTTTGGTGGACTAGTGCCGGTGTCGTACACTATAGCTTTCTTAAATCTGGTCAGACGATTACGGCTGATGTCTATTGTCAGCAACTGCAAATCATGATGGAGAAGCTCGCCGTTAAACAACCGATACTTGTCAATCGCTCTACGCCACTGCTGCTTCAAGACAACGCTAGACAACACACGGCCCAACAGACGGCTACCAAATTAGAGGAGCTTTAATTAGAATGTCTAAGACATCCACCGTACTCTCCGGACCTTGCTCCTACAGATTACCATTTTTTTCGAAATTTGGATAACTTCTAGCAAGGAAAAAAATTAAATTCCGATGAGGCAGTCCAAACCGCTTTCAAAGATTTCATTGATTCCCGTCCGAATGGTTTTTTTAGTAAAGGGATCAATGAACTACCTATAAGATGGCTAAAGTGTATAGATAGCAATGGTACATACTTTGATTAATAAAATATATTTTAATATGAAAAAATCGCCTTTATGTTCCTCCCATACAAAACGCCAATTTCATATGTAAAGACCTAATATAAGTGTAGACAATGTTTTTATTCGTATTACAAAATGATATAAATATAATAATACTAAAATTTGGTTACAATTGTTATAGATGTTTATTTTGCACAAGATGGTATATTAAGGATTTACCTTTTTCCGCAAAGTTATTGTAACTATTTTTAGCTACACTAATATTATAAAAAAAACCAACGACTGGGCTCCGAAAATACTGAATGTCTAAAAAAAATCTTGGAGTAGACACCAAGATGACACGATAAATTCAATACAAAAAAAAACACCTTTATAGAGGCCACGGGGAGGATATGGGTACTTTATGGCGGCAGAATGTACAGCTACCGTAGGATGACCTTATTTAAATATTTTAACCATGATATACAATACTTTACAAAAAGAAATACGGACTCTACAATTTAACAAACTAATTATTACGATTATACGTAAATCTTATGTCGATAATCGTGAAACGTGAGTTTCTAAGAGCGAAAACTGTTGGTGTTCTTTACACAAAGGTATACCAGCAGGTATAATTTAAGTTTAAGTAATAAAATCCTTAGTAATATAAAACGGAGGTTAAGTAGTTCGCTACTTACTAAGTAATATAAACCAGGGAATCCCAGACATAAAGGTTCAGATGAGGCTGGAATGGTTGGGGTTTACCTGTTTTACTTTCTTTATTAATATTACAAGAAAATAGGCCTTCAGTTTTTAAAACGCTTTATATATTGTTTCTGTAAAACTTAATATTTTTTTATTGCATGTACATAGTTATATTAACTTAGGGTGGCCACCCGAGTGATAATCGGAGACCGATTTTCGTTGGTGAAAAATAAGATATACTGATTGCAATAGTGCTAAGCATATTATACTAGCTGACCCGTGCCTACTTCGTTGAGCGTACAACCCGTTTAAACCTTCCCTGGACTACCCCGAATATTTCGAGACTAAAAGTAGCCGAATCGGTTCAGCCGTTCTCGAGTTTTAGCGAGACTAACGAACAGCAATTAAACAAGAAGATAAGAAGAAGATGTCAGTGTAGCGTCACGAGGCAGAAATTCAGCCATGATTATTTATTATGAGAATAATCATATAAAAAGTAGGTCAGGAATATTATGGAGGAAAAATCTATACGATTATCGGTCATAAAAAGTATGACGTGTTATATTATCTACTTTGTGACGTGGGTTAAAATATATCTAAATAAAAAAATTGTTTATTCAGAAATGTAAAATTACTTTATTTATTAACAAAGTAATGGGATTTTAATATTTTAGGCGACGCTTACATATTTTATTGTCAGTGAAACTTTACTTATAATAGCTTCGAAACTGAAATTCACTAAAGTAGGTATTCGTAAAGCATCATACAGCGTTTCTGAATGGTATGGTGATAAATTATTTCGGGTGCAATTCAAAGACATATTCCAGGTACTATTTGTAAGAAAAGTTTGAAAGAAAATACTTTTTATATTGGAAAAAATGTAGGTACGTTATAGAGGCAATAATAAATAATATCCACTTGACACCAGAACGAAACGAACATTAAGTGTGGGATATAACTTTCTCGTAGATTCTAGATATCTAGAATTTTCACGTTAGGAAAACAAAGTTCTAACTACCTCAGAAACATATCACAACAACCTGGCCGCATACATACTGAGTTAGTTTTATAAAATAGGGCGACAAACGTACAAGCAGATCGAACCTAAAAGAGCCATACTATTGTTCATAGACACCAGACATGTCGGCTAGCCGGCTTTTCAGAAAACGCTATTTTCTTGAAGCTTTCCGGAAATACCGCTGACGACGTCTGAAGTATTTGTTACGAGTTGTAGACGATAGAAATTTAGGAAAGTGTATTTCATATTTTATATAAAATCGGCATGGCAGAAGTCAAGCTGCACTTCAGGTGAGCAACAAATCTGATAGCTCTTAGAAATGGTCCGATACAGAGTTTGTCTTTCTCCGGAGCCGGTGTCGCGAACGCGCGTCCCACAAACTTTTAATTGGGAGGCGATGCCTTTTTAACCGACATCCATGAAATAGTTTTTATTTATTTTTAAGACGATTGATATTTTGTATTCAACGAAGAAGATTGATATTTTGTATTCAACGAAGAAGATTGATATTTTGTATTCAACTTGTATCTTATAAATAAATTGTATATGTAGTTTATTTATAACACGAACATTGAATTGAAATTTATAAATTAGGTATCAATTATGGTATAAAACTCACTTTAGAAAGTTTATCCATTGGCTTTAATAAATAATTATAGCAATTATTGTTTTGATTTACACATTTTTTTTTAATAAAACTGTCACATTTTAAACTTTATTTAATGTAATCTCTTTACAGTGAATCTGAGTTAATTTATTTACAGATTAAATACAGCGTGACTGGTGAGACATGAGCAATACTTGAGGACGTGATATTTGGCTATTATATGAGATGAAAAAAAAAAAAAAAACAATTAATCACTGAGTAAATGTATCTTAAACTTGAATAATTCTTTACCCAACTGTAGGAACGCGCCCGTACTACGAGTAGGTACCTACGTTGATGTCGCACGCCGCCGGGGTGCGCGCCGGCTACATAGGTATGCCTACTTGCCTAGCCGCGTAATTTTCATAGTTTCCATGATTCATTTATTTAAAGGAAAATTTGGTAAAAAATTATGTACCTAATTTTATTATGTACATATTTATAAATGGGAATCGAGTACCGAGTACTCTCCGTAAGTATTGCACATGTCTCACTAGTCAGCCTGTATATTATAATAATAAGATGTGGAAGTTCAACACGATAATAATAATTATTACACTACACTCAGGTAGTAGGAAAACTTGCAAACATCGTTTTTAAAGTTGTTCCTGAAATGCAGCGATTCAGAAATAATAAATCAACTAGCGGAGTGTAAAATCAAAAATTATGTTTGCTCAAATAGGTTTTCAATCAATCGCAAATTACTGAGGATTATTTTGAGGAAACTCGGAAATGTAAGTAGATTTTGCGAAGTAGAAGTGAGAATTATGTCCTGAAAATGTAAATGGCGCTATTGGAATAAATGACAACTTTTCGAAACTTTTACTTTAAGCATCAAAAAGTGTTAAATATACTGGTGATAAATTCTCAATTTTTGATGCCTAATATTTTACAAAAGCATACTCGCGGTCTGTCTTAACGTTAATTAGTAGAGACATTACAAACCACAATCATATTATTTATTTAATCTCCATCGTAATAGAAAGCGAAAGGCTACTAATTGGTTCTTAAGATTCAGTTATTCAAGATTTTCAATTTTCACGCCGAAGATTAATAAGATTTCTCGGTCGGTTAAACTGATAATGAGTTTGCAGGATAACCGCCCGCTAAATGAGATATTAGTCGCGAGTTCAGACTTTTAATAAACGGACCGTGTAACCAAAAGTTCATAAAGATTTGTTTTTCGGCCATAATTATAGCCACGCTTTCTGTCTTATTAAAATGAAAAGTCAAAATATTCAAGGCTTATATTTTTTGCTATTGAGAATTAGGCGAGACAGAGTAGACCACAATAAAAATAAAAATATGTCAGAAAACAAAAAAAAAACAAGACCAAAACCCTTTTTTTCGTTTTTAATTTTTTTCTTTATGGATTCCTGATAGATTGGGGATGTCGGCCGGTACATGTGTGTGGGTTTCTCTCGAGTGCGAGATGAAAAACGCTGGGCCATCTTGTTCCACGTAGTGATGATGGCATTCAACCGTTGACTCTTTTCTGGCTGTACCAGGTACCACGCGGGTAAACCAAAAGCCAAAGCATCCGTGCCCGGTCTGCACCATCCAGAAGGAACGGACGCCATTGTTGCATGCTACACATTATTCTATAATTGATTTCACCAATACTATGTTTATACTAAATCAACTGCTTTGAAGACGCCATTTCCAAAATCATTAGTAGAAAGATTATTGCTTCATTCGACGAGGAACATATCGTTCAGTTGACCATATTATGGTGTCGTCGTGTCTAAGTAAAATTTTTGGTTAGCAACAAGCAGTTTTAATCACGTTACATTCTGTGAAATTTAATAAGATTTCTCCTTTACGAGAATAGCACTCGAGGTGCTCATTATAATTAAACATTGATTGAAACAATTCCACTACAGCTTCTTTGATTTCGTTGAATAATGTACTGCGGCATTGTTCCTAAGTAATTAATTAAAATTTTGTGAAATAAACATACCCTGATATTATAATAATTTGTTTAAGGTTACACTTCAGTCATTATGTAATTAGATTATAAGCAATTTAATTTGAAAGACTCATTTCTAAATATTATGAAGGGAATTTATAAAAAGGAAAATTATAAAACTAACTATATAACTATTACTATAATTAAAAAATATTGGTTTACCATGAGTACAAAAAAGTAACAATGTACACCTGAAGAGTGAACCAAGTGAACCGTCGCGGTGGCGGTAAAAAAGGCGCCTAACAATAAATATATACAGGTTATACAGTAATAAATATATAAGGTTATACAGTTGTTATTAGATATAATAGAACCTCTACTTATAACAAACTCATTTTAGGGTTCTCTTATTGTTTCCTTCTGTGTATCTGTAGACATGAGTGTAAATCTATGAAATTTAAATAGTTAGGTTTCATGGAGTTACCTTTTTGTAGATTTGGATGAACCGTGAAGGTGGACCAGGGGAAGTAAATATTGGTTTAATACACTACAACAAGCTTATTTATTACTCTGTCGAGCAGCTCTACATATTAATTTAGCTCTACATATTACACTTTATACCAAAAAGACATGTAAGGTTGATTTAAACTTTAACGCGTGTAAATTGTCGAGCCAAGTTGTTCAACACAGCAACTCAAATAAAACTCCGCCGATGATTTGATAATGTTAGTTATTTGCTCAAAGGGTCACGATCCATCAAATACTGGAGACGGCAATCTGACTCGGGAAGGGGACTTGTCAAAATAAATCGGTGTTGCTATTATAAATTAGTTCACGTCTATATATGAACTCAAATCGAAAGCGCAGGATTTAAGCTAGCAAGAATGTTTATAAAACATAATATATAGGTATATAGTAAGAATGTTATTTAAAACTTTGCTACATACAAAATCACAGTGTATCCGTGTTACAATATGGGTTAAGCCAAAAAGGTTTCCATTTTCATAAACCTGGTTAGTGGTTACATCTGTAATATTATAGACCGTGGGGAACGTATTGATTTTGTCGTGTGTGGTATGGAGTTACTCGGCGATATTTTTCAAATTCAATTTTTACGCAGCTCGCTCCAGTACTTTGTTTAATGTAGTGCAGGTGTATTTTACTGAGTAATAGCTCCAATGTTTCTGAATAAAATAATGTTTGATACATATTTTAGCAGGGTGGTCGTACCCGCGAGACTCTGCACCAAGCTAGAAAAACTTAATGCATTTTATAATGTTGGGCTAATATTGACTGGATTTGTTTATTACTTTGTTATCTTTTATGCTGTTACTCGATTGAAGTTTTATTATATACTTTTTAAGTTCTAAATAAAAGATAATTACCTAAATTTCACCAATTAGTTAATTACGTATTTTAATAGTTTTACAAAATAACTAGAACATCAGTAATTTTAAGTAATACTCAAAGTTACAACAAATTAACTGTTGAAACAACCTCGAGCTCTTTTTAAATAAGGTACGCTTATAGGTAAGTGGTTGTAGCGTGGAGTCTTTGTATATAAAATATTCAATAGGTATCGGGAAATTGAGTATACTATTAAAATGAGATTGATGTAAAACTAAATCCTGTAACCAAAATCTCATCTCGGTAAATTGCCATCCGCTCGCTCATTACCGAGTGAGCCGAGTGGGACGAGTTATACTAGTGGGACGAGTTAGACGAGTGGGACAGGTTAGTGAGAGGGATGGGACTGTGGGACGGATGAAGCTGCGGCGCCGCACGTCACGCCGGGAAATTGAAAACTCTAACAGTTAATAGAACCATAATAGATAAGTCTGATAATAGAATTTTAATTATCACATAATTGGAATTAACAATCGAGGTTTGTTACAATATCCTTATTGGATTATTTTGATGTACAATATATTCTTCTGTTCAAATAAAGGATGTGTATGTACCTCCAACTTAGAGTATACTGTGAAAGTACCAGCTCTCACTTTTGACTTTCATGTTTCTATGAGAAATGTCCGAAAATAAAATCTAAAATTATTTAGTTTTTGACTCTACTAAAAAGTTATAATTTTACAGATACGAGGTTGTGTAAGTAAAGCGACGAAATATTGTTAACTATACTGCTATAATTAGAGAGTTGTCACAATCTGCCTTTTCTGACTCTACAACAAACTGACACATTATATAGCAACTTAAAAAAAACAAGGTATCTTTTCCTATATTGCATACCCAAATACTTTGTTTACCTTGAAGGTGAGATACAGTCGCAAGAGTTCGATAAGATCGAAGGGCGCGTTAAGCCGGTGGGGACCGAAGCGGTGACGGGACGACCTTATTACGAGACCGCGCGACCCGCCACTTGATCACGTCGCATCTAAACACTCCTTTATCTATATCACTGGCTTGATTTTATCTATTTATAAAAATCATTGGTATGCCAATTAAGTTACAGTAACAGTGTCTTACTTTAACACCGTGTGTGAAATCTTGCACGTTTTTGACCCCTAGTCACAATGAGTTTAAATTTTAAGTCCCGATTACACTAACGTTAAGGGCTTGTTATAATACTATGCCTTTTCATTCATTGTCAGGGAATACGAGAGGGATGACATAATATTTAGGGAGGGATTAACTTTAACAGGTTTAATGAAATTGGCACTAAATTTCTTTGTACGCTGCGTGACAATGCAAAACATAGAGCTGATAGCACATGAAAGGTGGGCGAAGGAACTCAGAAATAAAACGACATAACCCCATCGAGTTTGAGCTCGTTTAATTTGTGTTGACGAGAATTTTATCACTATACAGGCTGTAATATTAATGATTGATAATACTTTAGCGTGTGTAAGGGTTTGAAGAGTTTACTGTGAAAGTACTAATCATGAAAGAGTAACTTATTTTTTAATGAGTGCATGGGCAAATTTATGATGTTGGAGTATTTCTCATAGAAATTCAGCGCTGGTACTTTCACATTAAACTCTACATAGGAAGCACACTCAACAGTATTATTACTTATTTATTTTACACCTTGTATAATATTCAGGTTTTGATAATAAAGGTTGTTATAAAAAAGTTTGATTTAATAAATGTATTTGTTAATAATAAATCTTTATTTTTTTGCTATAATATGCAATATTAATTATAATTAATATTGCATATTATAGCAAAAAATAAAGATAACGTCGATCTGTTTAAGTTTAACAATTAGGCACCTTCATCTGTGTAAACTATAGGATTATAAATAGCTAACGTAGTTAGGAACGGCTAGCTTCTATACGAGGAAAGGTGTAAATGGAAGCAAATTCGTCAATTTATATGCGAAACAGACGGCCTTTGAGAAAGCTTTGATGCTACGAACACACAAAATTCTATTAGCTATCTCGAGTTAGACAATACGACCACTGAGAATAGGTTAGTCGAAGGTTTACCTCAGCTGATAGAATCATAGATTAAACTTACAACGTCCGTATAACTTACATAGGCGGGGTTTACATTCGGGTTTCATAGTGAATATTTTGATTTTCAATTTTCGCCTTTGTTTGTACATCGATGCCTCAAGTTTGTTCTACTGTAATGATACAGATAATATTATAAATGACAATAGTATTACAAGTTAGTCCTTAAAATAATTAACTCCGTGTTCGTGCATTTACCTGATTGTTTTGTAACAAGATAAAAATCTATAAATGTATTAAACTTCGATGTCCAGGGATCACGAAGAACATATTTAGTTTATTACATAATTTAACAATTCTTTCTCTTAGAAAAGGTCTCCTTAGGGTAGAGCCCTATTATAGAAGACCTTTTCTATTGTTCCAATCACCTTGTTTGAAAGAAACGAAATTTGAGCTAACGGGTCTTATCGCTACAAGATTGGCCCAGTAATCCCTTAGGACTTCTAAATAGACCCAATACGTAACGAACTGAATTCAATTAACTTCAAGTAGATATCGTGGTAAAATTGCGATTACGAGTAGATACAACTCTACTATAGCGATAGTACTTTTGTCATATCAATGTAAGTAAGAAACTTAAGTGTGCTAAGGTTTAATTTTACCAAAAATCATAGTTATATTTTTAAATAATTAACATCAATACGAAATAATTATTGTTACTGTTATTTTTCTACCCACATAATTTTTACTTTATTGACATCTATTTGAAAGCTTATAATATTACCGTATTAAACTGATTACAATAAACTGACACCAAGATTTTAGAAAAATGTTTATGATATAAAATTATAATTAATATTTAGTAGATGCCACCCAAGACCGGAGAGTCGGTACCTATTTGGCTCTAAGCGTGAGCATCGCCACTCAGTGAGGAAACTCCTGGAGTCATCTAGGTACTCTGCCTGATGGGGACGATGTTGGGGATTTATTTTGTGTTATTTTATTTATTTAATTTAAGTACTTTTAGTCAGTTGCTTGTCTATACTTTTTATTGTTATTTATTTTGTAGATTTGTGTTGATTATAAATCTACCCTGATTTTGGTATTATCTCATATTTGAAACAGAATATAACGGAGCCCAGTTACGCCAGCAGACCATTCAGTCGTTTTATTAGACCGTAAAACTTTACTGTCCTCCAATTAATAAGTACCATTGTTTAATTACAGTTCCTTTTATGTTTATTTAATAGCCAGACTCCTATATTAATAATAAAATCGCGGCCTGGCCCAGGTTCGTTAAAAATTCTTTTCACGTTACTTGGATTTAATTATCCGTTTTCTTTGTCTTTGAATTTTTGTACACAGTTTACAAATTATAAATTTACTATGTTCCATTCAGTTTCTATAAACTTTTAATGGCAATTCTTTTCGCGTAGTAAAAATGTTACGTACATTACAAGCTTGCTACTTTTTATGTTGATCCAGAATTCTTAGCACAATATTTTATAATTTTCCACGTGAAAGGTGTTGATTATAAAACAGCTTTTTATTTGTACTTTAGACTTTTAAAGCTTAAGCTTTTTAAGCGTTAAGCATCAATATAAATAAAATGTTATTTAAATCTTATTTTTATACATACATTTTATTATCGTTTATTCTTTAAGCGTATAATGTTTTAACAATTGGTTGAACTTTTTTCATTTTTAACATAAAGTAATGCACTATCAAGGTAATATTAATATCTAATCTGTTGTTAAAACAACAGAATAAAGCTTATATAATAAAGTGTGCGGTCCGCAGTCGGCCACAACACGACAAATCACTTAGCCCGGCTTTAAACACTATTTGCGACGACTTTCTCCTAACATTTTTCTTCTTTTTCGTCGTTCGCGCTGACAGCTTTTTAACAGCAAGATAAAGACAATGTCCCCAGAGCTATTTAATTGCCTAGATTTTTGCACTCGTTAAATATAAGGCACTTTCTGTCTTTGAAACTAGCTTTATAATGTTGCCGACTACTGTGAAAGTATATTTACAAACGTAATATAAAATTAGTAGTAGCGCTTGTACTTATTGTTTGTACGGAATTTATAATTTAAATACAACTAAAAGCATTCTTAATAGTATAATTTAATGTAATGCGTAAAAGCATTTTAAAGGTGACTATTTATTTTCGCTAGAAAATATAAGATATTAAAAAAAAACATCTGTATAAAATACCAACAAAATTTCGAGAACATCCGTCCGAATCTAATAATATTAGTTCGAAAGCGGCAATAAGCAGTTCTCAGGTTCTAACGACGGTTTGAAAGTGAGCCGAATGGTTTTATAAATAGGATGCCATACAACTCAAGTTTCAAATAACCCTTACGTGGAGGGAAACTGTTGGAAACGTGATTCCCGTGACGGAACAATAGGTTTAATCTTAGCGTAGAAAAATCAACGGATGAAATAAAAGTAAATGAATAGCAGCGGTGAACGTGTTCCTATACCCGTCCTTTGTGAGCCGTGAAAAGTTTCGTGTTGTACTCTATATTTTATATCACTTTTGTTACAATAAATTTATTGCAATATACCTCAACAAAAGATCTCGTTTTTTCTGATTTGTATTGTGGAGCATATAGTGAATAGTGATAGAAGTATTTTCACGTAAGTTTCTACTCATCCGCAAAAATATACTTCAAGATTAAAAACGGGTATAAATATAGTCACTTGGGTCAGTCAGGATCAAATGAATAATAATATATTTACTAGCTAAACCTCCTTACTACTAATATTAACTTAGAGTTAAATAATAATGATATTTTTACTGAGTCAGTTTTGGAACCAGCTACACTTAGAACCGAGGAAAATAAATTGTTCTTGATATTAGACTTACTTAAACAAACTGTTGTGTCTATAAAGACTCTTCATCATATTCTTATTACATACCAGCTGTTTAAATAGTTACATAAATATTTGTTTTTCGTTATTAATTGTGCAAATATGCGATTTATTCCTCTGTAATACAGATCAAAATCTAACTTAATTATATTATTGGTCGTCGTAGGTAGCAGAATTCTATTCTGCCCTTTTGAGATACACACAATCTAATTTATTGTAGACAACATTTGAACACAAAATGCGACGAGTATCAACGCATTTAACAATTAATTCACTTTATTGGAAATTGAACGTTCAAGTGGGTCTAGTGTTCAGAATTTAGATCCTAGACACACTCGAATAAACTAGGAACTTCTACTATCCTTGATATAAATAAATTATTAGGATAAATAATATTAAATACATTATTTAAAATGTTCTTGGTATTCATTCTGCTATGCGGTAAATAGTAGCTTGTATGTTAGTCCATAGTGTAAACTACTAACTCACTCTCAATCTTTCACCTTTATTATTAGTGTGAAATGTGATTATTGTGATAGTGTTAACGAACTTTGAAGTGAGTAGACTTCAGAATCTAGACACTCGGATAAAGTACCATCATAATATATCAATGAGACAGAGGGAACCGATGTACCGAACCGAATGGCGCGAGGCTGACCGGCTTCTTGAGATGGAGAGAGGTGCTTCGTATTTCCTTCGCTGCACATCGACATTCCTGGCCAAAGCAGTCAGTATATTGCTTCAATAGAACTCTGTATAACGTTACTACAAGATACTTGCAAGTAACAGATAGTTCATCGCTATAATAGTTCAATACAGCGCAATAATTGGTAATGTGTAGTATTAAAATTAGAAATAATAATATCATAAGATAACATAGAGATACAAAGAATAATAATTCAAGAGAATATATGAAGGGTACAAACCGCACATATAACCCACTCAGCGAGCACAAAAGTTCTTTGACTGCAAATTGTGTATTGTTAACCGACTACGGTCGTTAAAAGCTTAAAGGAGAGATAACATAGATGAATTAAAAAGGGAAAATAGAAACATATCAAAGATAATAGTGGTAGCCGTCCGCGTATAATGCAAACATGACGCTTGACGGAACAATTTGTTAGGCGCGTTCTTTTGAGAGCGCGCGCTTTGTGATTCTCGTTAACATACCGTGAACATTTTGACAAGTGGAATTTGTTTTGTAAGAGGGTGAAATAAACATCAAGACGATAAAAGTAACTCTTGCGCAAATGACTCCCACTCGAATATGCATTGTGTTCCAAAGTGTTAAGACGCATATTCCTCCGTCGAGCTCGTGTTCAGCAATTTACTCTGTAAACTAATAAGCGAATGAAAATTCGTTAAGTTCATTTAAGCTCATGTTTTTTGTTAAGTCAAAAACGTGTCTGGAAATGAACAAGTTAATATTTAAATGTATCAAACAAAATGATACATGAGTAAGGGTTAGACAAACTATGGATATAAATATAAACTTTCACATTTCACTTGATTTGGTAAAAGACGTACCTAACAAAACGTCAGAAACATTACACATAATTATTATGGTTGAATATGAAAACTTAAAATATATTATTTAAGAAGTTTTTACAATATAGTCAAAGTAAATACAGGAATAACCATACATATAGTGTAATAGGCTTCCTTAAATATTTATTAACCTTTGTAAAGTGCATTGCTTTCATTATAGCGAAGTACATATTACAATATTATTGTAATAGATATATATTATTTCAAAATATTTAGCACAAAGAAATGAAGAAAAAATTTAAATCATTAAGCGGATATTACAGTATTTTCAGGGACAAACAGACGAGCGACGATACTCGCAGATACGTCAGAAGCCTCGCCACGCTTAATTTCCTCCCGTGGAGTTTTAATTCGAGACATAAAGCGGGCTAAAAGCGGTGTCTGGCAAGTTTCATCAACGTACAGATGCGTCGGGTAGGAAGCTTACTTTGGACACAAAGCCTACAAATACAAAAGGCCCCGGCTTCGCTCTATTTCGTGCCTGACAAGCTACGAAGTCACGGAATGAAGTGCGTCAACTTTCTTTTGAAAACAATTTAAATTTTGGTAACCTGACTTACTTAATGGGTAAAACACAATGGCTTTCAAATATTCTATGTCGTTGTTGATTTATTATCATAGGTTTTCAACAACAAGCGACAGTATTGTTTTTAGTATTTTCATTGTCGTTTAATACCTTTACATAAGCATACTTTTTACCTGCTGTTTATAAATGTAGCGTCAGTAAATCAAAATACTATCAGAATGTAAAATATTTATTCAGATTTCATTCTCCGTAATTTTACGGCTATTTTACGGCTTTGTACATCGCCAATGACCTTGAGCTTATGTATGGCTAAAAAAAAATTGGGCATATCGCAGACCGGATCGTATAAAATCTCGTTAAAAAAATTGAGACAATATATTTTGCTAAACTTAAAACAGTAGTCCTCCCTAAGTCTTGCTTCGCTTTAAAATTATGAAGTAATAATAATATCACAAATATATAAAGAGAAAAAAGGGTTACAACGTTAAAAATGGTGGCTTAAACAATATGGAAATATTGTTTTAAGCTATATTAAAACAAAATATGAATTTATAAAACAATAATCCCCTTGTGAATATAATAAAGATTAAATATTATTTGGGTTTTATTAATGAACAGTATTAAGCAAAATGGTTTCTAAGTTCTTAAAATTTCAGCTTATCGCACGCACGCCGCCGCCATAATTCAGATCTACGGACAAGTGGATGAAAGTAATTAATAATTTTAATAATATTTTATTAATAACATAATATTCTTATATTCGTTGAAATTATACGAAATATTATATACCGCCGTAATAGCTAGTAATGTTGCAAACAATCACGCTTATTACGCAATATTGTCACTAAATTGTTTCGTAGTAAAAATCTCCCTATCCTTTAAAAAATAGTCAGCTACGATAGTAACAATTAGAAATTACGATAGTATCATAATCTATTTAAGAAAGTGAAATACATAATAATAATGCCCCCCACAGCGATTTCGGTGACGGTGGCCGGTTTCAATGAAACCAGGTCAGCTACGCAGGAGTTATTTTATAGTGCCCATGTCTGTGCGCAATACACAGAAGCACTGTCTCTTCCTTTACTCTCGTAGCCCAGTGGGACAAATAACCGACAGAGACAGCGGGAGATCAGACGCAGGACCGACTTTTTACATGCCCATCCGACGCATGGATCATCTTTCTTGTCAGACAAACAGGTGATCAGCCTGCATTGCTCTAACCAAACTTGAAAACATTTTTGTTGTACCAACGCGGGAGCGAAGCTCTGAACCACCCAGACCACGAAGGCAATAAATACATAACCAAGTAACACAATTTACCTACGTATAAGTATGATGTTTCTAGAAAAGTCAAATTTAATATTAATTTCACTCATTTTCGTGTACGTGCGAGGCGCCTTGATAAATGAAATGGCTGGAATCTCAGATGTAGGGCATCTCCGTGAGATACTGAGACGGAATATATTTAGTTGAGTCGAATCGCTGTCACTTCAGCACCTGGGACGGCATTGCTGATATGAAATGAATTACGAAGTTCAAATTAGTCGCCTGGAATAATAATTGTTTGATTTAACCATGGTCACTTTTTACCCGACTTCTGAGAAGTTAAAAGGAAGGGTAATGATTTTGGCAGTCTATGTATGTAACTACCGGTTCGATTTTAATAAATGCGGTGAAAGTATGTAGCGGATGCGACCACGGTACTAACTTGATTATTTTTGCATGCATTTCTGGATTTCTGTCTGAATTATTTTCTTGTTTCGACCTTTTTAGACCGCTTTTTGCGGAGTCGGGTTATAATTATTGGAATGGGGCAAATAGCGACGGCAAAATTAATTAAAATATTGTGTATAGTACACACATAGGCCAATCCAAAACATTAGTAAACTAGTGAGTACATAATGTAGGATTATTTTCTAAATTAAAATTATAAAACTAACAGTTTATGTGTCAATTTAATCCCACCAAAAACATTTTCATGTAAAAATGTTGTCAAGACGCTCCTACACAGCTTACCCTGTAAAGAAGTTATCAGATATCGTATAAAACCAAGCTCTACACTACACCTTAATCAAAATCTATCAAAAAGTGGTTAGATCTCATGTAGAACCAAAATTCTTGATCTATGCGCCCTTACTTCACCAGGCTTAACTTCACTTACGCTACATTGCAGTTAAAACGTGATGCTTGGCCGTTTTATTTCGCACACGATTGATGAATTCGTATGAAATGTTCGTAACGGTAGCAAAACGGTCAAGTATCACGTTTTAACTGCAATATAGCGTAAGTGAAGTTAAGCCTGGTGAAGTGAGGGCGCATAGATCAAGAATTTTGGTTCTACATGAGATCTAACCACTTTTGTAAGTAAGGTGTAGTGTAGAGCTTGGTTTTATACGATATCTGATAACTTCTTTACAGGGTAAGCTGTGTAGGCTCGTCTTGACAACATTTTTACATGAAAATGTTTTTGGTGGGATTTCATTTATTTTTGTAAGCTGGTTAATGGACTTTTTTAATTTAAAGATAAACTATTTTGACCCCGGGCCTTTACTTTACTATAATAGAACAGTCAGCGCCTTAGCCTAGTGACGCCTAGTGACGTCGACTGATGTCACCGTCAATATTATACCGTGTACTTAATAAACTTTCACCGCAATTTTAAGAGGTAGAGGCGGATTTTCAATTAAATTTCTCGTCCATATTTCTTTATTTGTTATATTATTATATTATAATTATATTATATATAAATTATAAAATATACATTATTTTATTTCTGGACTAAAACTTCTTATTTGGATATTCTAGGATGCCACTAGTATAAATTCAACACTAATAATTCGAGAATTTGAGAATTACTTATAAATACGAGGGAGATTGCCTTTAATAAAGCATGTTGATACTTATTAAAATAATACAGTAGTCTATAATAATATTGTATCTAGACGACGGTCACCGCCATCTGTTGGTCACTAGAGGTACTAATTCTTGTACGGCTCTTATAAACTTATGCGAAGTGCATACACCTAAGTGCAACTTAGCATTTTTGAAGGAAAAAAAATGTATTTATTATTATTTTTGAAAAATAGCTATAAGGTTTTCTTTTGATTATGGCCATCTTTAAACGTCATGACGTGACGTGTTAAAAAACATATTATTATTATGTTAATAGTCATAAGATTAAAATTATTTATACATTGATCGTGTAATATTTTCGTTTATTGTTATCAATATAACGTTACCGTCTGTTAAATCTGTTGATAAATGTGTGTTTAGATGTTTCACAGTTCCAAACATAGATTGCGCTGTTAGCTACCTAAATCGCGCTATCGAAGTGTCGAACGGTTTTTACATAAGATTCCCTCTAAACTCGATAATTACGTTATTGTATCATCAGCGGTAGTTTATGCCGGACCGATTTCAAGTGATCGACGTTATATTTTGTTTATAAACACTGACAACAAATTACTACTTGCTGCCTTTTAATTCTTACCTAATTTTTACTTACCAAATAAATAATACCTAATTTTAAATAAGTGGATAAAAAACTAATTTTCTCATATCTATGAGAAAATTAGTTTTTCATTTACAAAAAGTCGGTCACCGACTAATAATCGGAATAAAATAGAACATACTGATTGCAGTAGTGCAACTCCTTCAAATAAATAAAGTCGGATAGAAATAATATGGAGCAAATATCTGACCGATTATCGGTCCTACAAAAAGTAGGTCTTATTTTTTTTATGTACTTGTATAATATTGTATAATAGAATATTTCTTTTATGTATTAAAGATCATATCCGTATAATAAAGATATTAAACATCCATTTTGTACCGTCCACCATGTTGGATTCAAAATGGCGGCATTTATATTTTAATAATTTTTTTGTTGGTTTTGTAGCAATAACAGCTTACATAAATAATATCAGCTTACTAGGACGTCAGGAAGTACCTTATGAATTTTGATGATCTATAAATGAGTCAGTGACGAAATCTGGGGTTTTTAGACATTGATAAAATCTAAAGTATATTAGCTACAACATTGAAACTTTGTACGTTTCATGTTTTTACTGCTGTCATTATATGTTGAAATTTTCAACTATGTAGCATCATCCAAAGAAAAGTTATGAGAGTTCAAAAAAACGACGAAACCTTTCGAGAAAAGGTAGGTAGTGCCCTTGCGCTTCGCTTGGCTCGTTTTGACGGGGGCACTCCCGTGCCCCCAGATATGACGACCTCCGTAGCGCAGTGGTTGAGCGCGTTGGTGCTCGAATGAGAGGTCGCGGGTTCGAATCCCGCCGAGGGAATAAAAAGTTTTCAATGTTCCTGGGTCATGGATGTGTATTAAATTTGTGTATAATATAATAAAATCTTAAATAATATATTGTGTATAATATAAAAAGTATTAAATATATTTCTGTTGTTTGGTACCTGTAACACAAGTTCTTCGGATACTTAGCACAGGGCCAGATTGACGTGGTGTG
Source organism: Celastrina argiolus (assembly GCA_905187575.2). Classification (NCBI taxonomy): domain Eukaryota; kingdom Metazoa; phylum Arthropoda; class Insecta; order Lepidoptera; family Lycaenidae; genus Celastrina; species Celastrina argiolus. The sequence continues at coordinate 12,033,557 of LR994581.1, forward strand.
AAGCGTCCATAGATATTATATTATATTATTATTTACATAATATTATACAAAAAAATAACGCTATTGCAGTGCTTGATGTTGTAATGCTTACTAATAAAACTACTTTAAATTATTTTAAAGGTAGTTTAGTAAAATAAGTAAACATACATAAATAATGTAGCAAGAAATAAATGTACACGTATAAGTGGCATATATATCGGCTAAATTTAATAATATTTTTGAGCCTATTTATTATGATTTCTAAGGGCAATATACACAGCTCTACGTAGGCCCGCACGCCGCGGCAGTGGCACACGTCACAGCCACCTGTCCGACGATTAAGCTTCGGGCCGTTTAATTTTGATCCCTTTGTAGGGCTGACACCGTAATTATAGGTGTGACAATAATTATCACGTGTTTGTCAACCTGAGGCCTCAGAGCCGTTGGAACAATTGCATAGAAGTAATGAGTACCAATGTAAAATTTACGAATTATGCTAAAGACAATTAATAACGTAATTTTTCAGCATTGGGTATAATATAATCTAATATATTATAAATCGTTAAGTAAGTTGCAAAGAAAAATATACTTGCTTTTAGCTTAAAAAAACTATTTATACGTTAAAAGTTGGCAACCTTGTTTAGTCACAACAGAAGATGTAGCAGCCTTGTCTACTTTACGTTATTATTTTGGCAATAATATAATGCTTTTAGACGCTGCCTCTCTCCCGCCAACCCCTCCGCGGAGCTGGCAACGTCGCGGCACAGAAATAGTTTTAGAAATTCATAGTCTATTATTATTGATCATGTACTTCAGGATTTAGAGCATCGTGTCTTTGTGATAGAAATATACCTACGTATAATAATGGATGCGCGACCGAAAGGAAGGGACGAAATACAGTCGAAAGTCGGCGTGATTAAAATATTTATTTCAATTTCGTGGATTGCTTGTTTTGACATCGGATATATCTCTCGTGTTTGGATAAATTTACTGATGGATGTGGGGTAAACACGTGTATTATCAGAATCATCATCGGCCCTTGGTACTAGGCAACAAATTAAACACTAACATTATAAGTTACAAACTTATAGTTAAGGTCCTGTAGGTCTATTCTCTATTACGATAAAATATTCACGTTAATTGGAAAATGGGTTACAATCCGTCAATATAGATCGATCTGTCCCCGCGTTTGATGTCACGATGGAACTGGGAGCGTCGAGTGCAATCACTCACCTCCAAATGATAGCCGAATGTCCATTACACTTAATGCCTATAATATGTCAATGGTAGTGGCTTAAACAAATGCTAGTAATAAAACTACTTTGCCAATGATTCGAATACTAATATTTTTATTCAGTTATACTTATTATTCTTCAAATGTACCCGACATCATCATTCCAGCTATGGCGTCTCTATTCAAAATCAAAATATTTTATTTCCAAATGAAACTTAACAAGCTGTTTTCGGTTTGCACCGGTTCAATCCTAGCCCGCCGAGAAGAACCGGCGTAAGACATTCGGACGGGGCCATCTATTAGCAAAAAGATGGAACATTTATCTTTTTAAAAAACGTATACAGAATATGTTTACACTTAGTCTATATAGTATAACAAAAGTCAGTGTACATATAGTACATTGAGGCAGCCTTGGATATGGCCATCATATTCCCAAGATGTGCAATCGTCAATATTCGTCAGTATTATTTTTGAGAGAGCATTATTTACCTCTTCGTAATTTGACTGTTGTCGCTTCACATTAAGAATTAGTAAAGTGTAATCAACAAATAGTACTATTCTCATGTTTATCTACTGGACAAAACCCTCCCTCAAAGTATTTCATGAAGTCCCCACACTTGGCAGCGGGTTGGCGAGCGCAATTATCAGTCCGCGGGAAAGCTGCTGCCCATTTCCGGATATGTATTCCCTCTCCTCACCTATTACGACGCGGGAAAAATGTGATGTGGCGGTACTACTAGCGCCACAATCCTGCATCGTGCTATCGAAGTTTTCTAAGTCCGGCGCTATATACGACATCTGAAAAACTAGTACAGTGGGCTTCGGCCTGACCGAGCATACCATCTCGCTCGGTCGGAGATCTCCCTTTGGGGCTTCTACTAGTATTCCCACAAATGGTTGACGGGGAGATGCTATTCTTTCTCAAGCACCCTACGGATAAAATTTGTGATAAATGTCACAAATTAAATTCGAAATCGAACATTGAACGTGTTTAAGCGTACACGCATGCATGTGAGCATCTATAAATCTAAAACGTGCGAGCGTTTCTGTTTAGAAGCGCGACATGTAAAATTAGATACAGATTCGCAGTCTATATGATTGAAATAACTTACTTATCTCCGCTCCGAGAGTGGATATATTTTAATATTCACATGAAATTGATTGCGTACTCGTAATATATTATGTACCATCAAAATATAACTTGTAAAAAGTGCCAAGTCTCGCTACTCAGTTATTTTGCCGTAAAAAGTTGTGAGCCCCATGTGATGCCAAGCTGGAGTAAGTCTGTCGGTCTAACAACATAATACAAACAACATATTATAGTTGTATCAATATTATTAAAAATCTTTCATGTTTCAAAATAATTAAGTATTATTGACTTGACAGTCGCATGAATACACAATTTATATTATATTTATCTATCTCACAAGTGATGCTTACATAATATTTAATCAGATTGTTTAGTGTGATTGCCAATATTGTTGATAAATGTGTGTGAAGCGTTATATATCTTTAATTTTGGGGTTCCTTAACCAAAAGGTAAAACGGGACTCGTATATTAGGTACTAGGAATTATGACTTTGCTGCGTCCGTTTGTCTTTTCGCCGATTTTAAGTTCTACATAAAATAAGACTTATAAATTGACTGGTCTTAAATATTAGAATAAGATATATTTATAGTTTAATGCAGTACGTATCAAATTCCTCATCGTTTGCGTCAAAATAATATCAGGATAATTAAGGGATAACCCGTTTAATCCATTCGGTTTAAATGTCATATTTCGCAGCCATTATGATTTGCATTCATTTATTTAACCATAATATGTATGAATAAAGCGATAGGGATTCAATGTGCACATATAAGTATGTCTTAATTGATAGTTGTAATCTAGTGTAATAATTGGTAACTACACTAACTGGACTAACTAAAACAAACACGTACCTACATAATTATGTAAAAAAATTAATTAATTATATGTATTTTCTATTATTAAAACAAATTAAGGTATATTTACGTAAAGAAAAAACTCTACTTCTAAAAATAGTAAGAAATAAATACGCCAAGAATTCATAATACTTGCCTTTTTCGAAGACGGTTAAAATGTTATTTTCGTCAATATTAAGTTGACATTTGTAATATCCGTCGCGGCTCCTACTGAGCCTCTTTCGTCAAGCGTTTGATTGAGGCTTTGATTCTATCAGAAATGTTTTGATATCCAAAGTTGCTCAAAATTAAATTGCAAAATGTTCCATCATTCCGATATAAGAAAACAAAACATCTTTATTTATAAGATGGTTTCTGTTGAGACACTTAGTAAATTGTTTTACTTTTAATTGAATTTTATAATAAGAAATATCCATTAGTTATGACTACGGTCACATAAAATCTGATTGCGACTGTCTTTGTTTAGTAAGTATGTTAATTGATTTATTTTCACTTAGATATGAATTATAACAATAATTTAACATATCTGTTCAAATAATTGTAATAAATTTTTAATTAATTATGTAAGATCATTGCCAAATAAATAATAAATCGACTAGCAATACATACCATTAATACGCTACATTTATGACTTATGTCAGGCATTTAGTGAAGGTCCGACCTGCAAATGGGGGTAGTTTTGTCAATAAAATACCTATTATCTACTTTTAAAGTCTTTTAATCTTGAGACACTGTATATTCATAAAAAATAAACAAACAAAAAAAAAATAATAATAAGTACATACTGGCTAAAGAGTGCTGCAATTTGATATCATTAGTATGAGAATGTGTAAGGATGCTCAGTCCGTAGGTTATTGGGCCACCTAGATAGGCAAAGTAGGACATAATATCCTTTTGGCCGGTCCATAAGGATTCATGAGGGCTTAACCACCCTCCACGTGAAAAAAGGAGGTGTCTGTCAAGCATATATAAGATACTTTTGCCAAGTTGATCGAAAAATAATTATAGTCAACACGAAAGTATATAAAGTCCATTAATGCAAACATAAACAATTTACAACAAAGTATGAATGTATAAGAAATTGCTAAAGTTAAGCCTCGTGAAATTTTATAGAATATAGAAATCGATAGCTGATCAGAATTCAAGTATTTACCATGTTCTTCATATTATAATGAGAATGCAAAGTTGCCGGTGAGGGGTGAGTTGCGTAATTACTTTGTAAAGTGAGTTCCCAATTTTATAACGGGAATGCCTTCCAACAAGTTACCGGCTTACGAGGTTACGCGATTGACGATACAGTGTGTGGCTTATCATCTGTAAAAAGGTCAAACAGTTCAAATCAGGCTTATTAAATATTAATTGATATGCTTGGGCTCAACTCAAACTGGCGTCGCGACGCGTATTTTTTCTACACTAATATTATAAAGAGGAAAGATTTTTATGTTTGTAATGACTTAACTCAAAAAGTACTGGACCGATTTAATAATTCTTTTTTCATTGGAAAGCTACATTGTCACTGAGTAACATAGGCTATATAAAAATCAATTGCTGTTCGTTAGTCTCGCTAAAACTCGAGATCAGCTGAAATTGATTCGGCTATTTTTCATCTTGAAATATTCCTGGAAGTCCGGGGAAGGTTTACACGGTTTCCATGCTCAACAAAGTAGGCACGGGTCAGCTAGTCTATAATATATTCACTTTGAGAAACATAACATAACGCATAATTTTAATAATAATAATATTGTGTAAATAGAGATCTAATCGAACCTAACGCGGTGCCTCAACTCTGTGCGTGTGTAGTGTAAGTTAAGCCTTCCACCTACAATAGATCCTTTGGCTTCCTTTGGTAAGTAAACACCGCGACGAGCAGTGACAACGAATCGAATGTAATATGCATTGGTATTAAAATTATATGCATCTGTCGCGCACAAATATTTTAATTTTGTATTGATGCCAAAAACCTCGCTACTCAATTACATGTTTTCTAGATTTCACCGATGCCTTTATAAGTTCAAATAAGAACTACATTTAATTTGAAGTATCATTATTAAAAAGCGTATTACAAAACATACTAATCCGTCACAATTAAAATTTTCACAAAAAGAAATAATTTTATTATTGCATTATTTTTAATCTGCTGAAAAGATAACGAAATAATCCACTGAATATAATATTATTCTGCTGGTGTTACAAGGAAACAGATTTAAGATTTTATTTTGGATTACATTGACCGTCGTACACCGACCGATCTGCAGCCATGTTTCTTTTAAATAGACGTTAAAATGTTTGTTGTTAAAAAGTTGTAGATGTGGAAGCTTTTAGCTTTATAAACCGTAAGTATCAAATTTTAACATAAGAGTTTCTTAGGCAGCTCGAAACAATGTTTCTGAAAAAGTTGACTAGAATTTATAGTTTATAAAATATTTAAATATGTTACAACCTGGCATACGACTAATCTTAATTTGTTTCATACAAAAACTTAACTTTTTAGTGTGCAGTAACCTTTATTACTTTACATTACATAATAATATAATAATAATGCATCCCACACCGATTTCGGTAACGGTGGCTGGTTTCATTGAAACTAGGCCAGCTACGCAGGAGTTGTTTTATAGTGCCCAAGTGTGTGCGCAATACACAGAAGCACTCTCTCTTCCTTCACTCTCGTAGCCCAGTGGGACGGATAACCGATACGACTGGCGGGAGATCAGGTGCAGGACCGTCTTTTTACTTCCCCATTCGACGCATGGATCATCTTTCATATCAGACAATCAGGTGATCACTAGACCTCAAAATATACGGTCTAAGAATCAAATGGATGTAGAGACAATCTTATATTTAAAAATGAATCGCTGTTCGTTAGTCTCGCTAAAACTTGAGAACGGCTAAACCGATTCGGCTATTTTTAGTCTTGAAATGTTCGTGGAAGTCCAGGGGAGGTTTAAACGGTTTGTATGCTCAACGACCGCTCAATTGTATGGGCATGGGTCAGCTAGTTTATTATAAAAGTGAAACTTTCTGTTGTTTGTTGCTTCTTCACGCGCATACGGATTAACTGATTTTGATAACATTTCGTATGCATGAACCTTCTACTCTGGATTAACACACAGTCTAATTTCATCCTAAAAAATACAGTGTTCGCGTAGGATACCTTTTTCACTCAGGCCACGAGTAATGAATAGGTTTATAATGAGCAAACATCGTCATAAAACTAGACACGCAATTCGAAATAGAGCTCAAATGTTATAAAATGTATTTTAATATCAATAGTTGTATCTGCATTATTGTCTGAGTTGCAATTCACGTCCTCGCGTCACAGTTTGCGGACGAAACAATGAGGGAAGGAACGGCTACACGGCGCCACTGAAAACTTTCTAACCCATTGTCTGATATTTCATTATACCTGGGATAGTATATTATACCCGGTATAGCTGGTTTTGCGAAAGTAAGCAATTAAATAGTTTTGCCATAATATACGGTATTTGTTTTAAAGTTTTTGTGGACTTAGCAAATTAGCGAAGTGGTAACAAGCTCGCGTGCAACTTTGGCAGATGTATGAAATTTAGATTACATTTTGAAATAAACTTTTAACTCAATAAAATTGTACTAGACATTAAAGGGTAATAATAATACAATTTAATATTTTCTTGTAAACAATTCGCAAGCGTATAGTATAAGTATAGTATAAGTATAAGATACATTATTAAGGAGTTTAGTAATAGTTTTTATCAAGATATATTAACTTCATTGATATTATTTAATGATAAAATCTAAATTATAACTTAAAAATAACTTACCTTTAGTCTCGAAAGTTATCTGATGACAGCTGCAGATGTTTGGTGTACCTGCAACATCAAAGAAAAGTTAGTAAGTGTTTCAAAAAGGTTGATAATACAATGTATCCAAATACATTTTAGGGCTCCGCAGTACTGCAAGAAACTAAACTGGCTAACATTTTTAGTTTCATTATTATAAAAAAAAAATCGAAATTTCCTCTTTGTGAAAACGTTTTAGAAATTATTTAGTATGAAGCCTAAAAATCACTTATCACAATCAAAATCACATATACACAATAGTTACTGATTTCTACTATTCCTTAGAATTTTACCTTAACTTAAAATATAAGCCAATTAGTTTACAGTATTTCCTTGTTCATTTAAGTTAGCTGACTAACCTATACCACTGCCAGCTAGCCAATTAGCCGGGCTGTCTAAATTAATAACCATAACTAAGCATTCACTCCAGTAGTCTCAGAATACTCAACATCATTAAATATTTCTGCAAAAATAATATTTAATTCGCTCAAATATTGCTGATAAAAGTAAATCGTACATGTACGTTTTATTTAACAGAATAATATTAAATTTTGCAAAACGGCATTTATTGGAATTTCAATAACACTGTATAAACAGATAAGCTTTTTTTAGTAATTGTGCAATGTTGCAGAATTTCGTAAACATGCAATGTTTGCAACTGAAAATAATTTAAGGGGTTAATATCATATTTTCGGTATTTGTAATGAATAAGCTTTACCATGTTAATATTTTAATATCATGCTTTATTATTTAAATATACATACATAGAGTATGTAATGTTGCTGTTAAGTATTAAATATTATGTATTAATGGCAATTGGCAGGTAGTATCCGTATGTATAGTACTCGTATTGTATTTTTTAATTTACTGTGTAGAATTGGAATCTGAATGTGTTGTATAGCCCATTTTTTGTATAAATATACAATAAATGGGCTCTATATACACAAAATTTTGCTTACGTAGAGGAGGTCCACTATACCTCAATACAACAACTACACGGTAAAATCGGTTGCTATAATATTTTGTACTCGTTAATAGGTTGTTACAGCCTTCGGAGGTTACTTTACAAATGCTTGGGACGTCGGTTTCTAAAACGTAGTTGTACCTAACAGATGAAATCTTTTCGCTTAGTTTTGCGAACAGTAACATAACCCATTTTCACGAACTCAAGCGATCTGTCTCAGGCCAATCAGGAACATTCATACTTCGTAAGTAACGTAAACGAATAACAATTGTATGAAAAGCATGACAGCGCCAATACTTTACATAAACGGAAGTTTCGAATGTTCCTTTTGGGGCTACTGAGCAGGCTTTTAGAGATCGCTGGTTATTTACGTAGTAGGCCCCGGGTGGTAGTTTGCAGGTAATCTAGCATTAAAAGCGTACTTGACGTGTAGTGGCAGTGTAGAGACCATTGTACCCGCTGATAGAACGAGCTCGCCGTTTGTTGCCCAGCGAGCCCCGGTCGTAAACATAATGCGAGTATATACGGTAGGAACAGCATATTATTTTATACCTGTAATAACCATGTTTAATCCGCCGCCTTATCAACGGATTTTGATGTAGTTTCGACACAACTTACTTTGACTGTCGCTAGAATGTCAAAATTTGTAGGTTATTCTTACTTAAAAAATATTTACAGAATAGTTACGTTATGTTATGTGTTGTCTTTGTCTATTGACTTTTCTAGCGTATCAGACTTTATATCTAGGTATATAGGTAGTAAAAATATAACTGATTTGTCAATTGCAATTTCAAATTTTCCAATTACTCTGTATAACTTTTTACCATCATTAATTAAATATTAGTATATTTAATAAATACAAATTTACGAGAATGTCCTTCATAAAATCGGTTCCCAAATATATTAATCTGTGACTCGCGCGAAGGGCTAGTTACATTGTAAAGACAAACTCCAATATTGTGAGTTACGGTTGAGCGAAGTCTTTTAATTAAAGCCGGTGGGCTGGCGCGTCAGGCTGCGGCCATCAATTTCTGCTTCACTTCCGATTGTTTGAGCCAACCTTGTTAACACAACGGACCTGGGTCTCCGTCAAACATAATTCAATCGTTTATTTTGATGCGCTTTACAAGCGTTTGGGTTAAATTTGGCTTTGCTGGATGTCTGATCATTTTGCTAAAGTTATTTTAAATCTGCCATTACAGTCCTTTCAAAAATGCATGATAATAGCCAATCCTCCTTAATTAGTTTAGAAGACAAAAAATTATGGTAACAATAAAATAACAATCGAATAATTTCTTCTGTGTGCGTGGGACGCGACAACTTTTTAGATCATAAAATATTTTTTCAATCTATTTTCTGAGATTGAGTTCGCCCTAGAGAAATCTTTTGGTTTATAAACTTGTTAGAAAAGTCTTTCTTTATAAACTCTACATTGTTTTACATCAATATATCAAAAGAAGTTACCTACAACTTATTTGTGTGGCTTCAAAACTTTGCGCGTAGACCCGCTACGAAAAAATCCAAGCAAATTTTCACAGAATCCTCGCATATTTCATTTCATTTGCAATTTAGTGTCGAAATTTGTAACGTCGAGGCGATGACAATTAATAATAACACCGTTAATTGCCATTATAATATTATGGATATTAATTATAAATTTAATTTAACACACACATAAAATTTTAACGCAAGCTTAGAATAATAAATTAGATTACGAGCCTTGTGATTACAACGTAATTTAATCAAAGCCAATTTATGGGCTCATCATCATCATTTTCCATGGGAGCGTATTTATCACGTACAAGCTGTCTCGGCGAACTCTGTACCGCCTTAGAATGAAGTTTACATTCTTTAACAGTAGCGCGACCTGCTGGTTCAATTAATACAGTAAAGCCTTCCTCGAGAACCACCACCACTATTGGTGAAAACATCATAAATATTGGTGCAGTTGTCTTTGAGTTTATCGTAAACAGACAGAAAGATGCACAGATGGCGGCGCAGGACTTTACTTCACGGATATATAGCGGAAGAACTCGGTAAGCCCCAGAGGTTCGGCTTGATAGGCGTCAAAAGAGAAAAAATAATATTTTTTATAACATGTAAGAATTAAACAATACAGCGAGTGAAAAGATCAGTCACTATAACTTTGGGATACGATTATACTACCTGTACTCATTTTGAAAAATATGTATTTTTTAATTTTTTTTATCAAAAACTTACTTTTTTTTTACTTTTTGCCATATTTATTTTGTCGAATAACGAAAAAGAATAATTTTATTTTTGTAAAAAAAACACATTTCTTAAAGGAGTATATGTCTATAGTGACTGTTCTTTTTACACCCGTTAAATGTATATATGTATATTAACTTATGTACAAAAATTTAACGAAGTAATTATTAAACTAATTAATGGGTACAAACATCTCATTTCTGTGTAATTCGTGGATCAAATAATTATATTAATCTCCGGCCGTAGATACCGCGAGGTCGACGGGTTCATTATTTTGGTTCACTGCAGCGCGGAAATTACCTGATGGACTCCTAAATAATGCGCGCCAATCAGAAATAGAATCACATTTATGTCATGTTTTCATTTTACAAATTAATTTTCACAACAAATATTCATGATGTAGCTCGAAATTATTATTAATATTAAAACTACTTGATACTATCAATGTGCAGTGTTGTCTATGGAATTTGAAAGAAAGATTGACAATTGTGTCGGATCTAATAAAAAAAAAACGCATAGTAGCATGGGTGAGGTAGTGAGATTTTAAGAAATATTAGCATTCTTTGTATAAACTATAGGTGGGAATATCAAGAACAATTTTTAACGTTGAAAGCTAAAGGACCTTAAATATATTTCATGTAGAGAGTGTACGTGCTTAGCTTAACGATATTTCATAAGGTAATTCCACCGAGTGCCCCATTGTCTCCGAACTACCGTAATATTGTAAACTTCCCGTAAAACACATTCCATATTCACGTTTAGGTTGCTAACAAGCATTAATCCACGTCAAAACCACTGCGAGGTGAAATGGCAGACCCCTCAAGTTTACATAACACAATAGCCGATACAAATTACTTTAAAAGTGGCTTCGTAAACGGTTTGTATATTTCGAAATTTTGTAAATAAACGATATTTAAATATTTTATTCTTATATATAAAATGAATTTCTATTCGTTAGTCTCGTTATAACTCGAGGACGGCTGAACCCATTCGGTTATTTTTAGTCTTGAAATATTCGTGGAAGTCCAGGGAAGGTTTAAACTGTTTGCATGCTCAACGAAGTGGGCACAGGTCATTTAGTTAATTATATATTTTAAATCAGTTTAATTGCGTAGCTTAGCTAAACATTACAATACTCTAACTTTAACAAATACACAACTTTATCTTAACTGGACACGAAGTATTTAAAGACTGAAACAACTGGCAAGCCGAAAAAACGCACTAAAATCTCAAAAAACGGCTCTAAAAATTTCGCACCTACTATGCTTTGAAACGGGATAAACGAGTGGTTTAAAAGCATAAAGGTAGACTTTTTGGACCAAGCTCCGCTAAGCCCAGGCCGACATAAATAGACAAAAGCCAGGTTAGTGGTCAGCTAGATTTGTACAGAAATAGAATGCAGCTGCAGTTCGATCGTCTTCTTAATTTGTTCGTATTATAACTCGTAAAGACTTCCCATAGGGAATATAACACGCCCATTGTAAAAACGTTATCTATTTGACATTAAATTTTACTCAAAGATGTGTTTCAAAACTTATAAAAATGTAATCCTTAGCAAACGTGAATTATATAAGATATTCAATTAATTATCTCCTTTACCCTAATCAGGGTAGGAACATATTATGCTATCAGCTATTCAGTTATAATAATATAATAGACCTTACACAGCTCAGTAATTCATGAACGCTTTATCCCTTACACGAAGGTACTGTATGCTAATATCACGTGATAATAGTGAGCTAACAGATAAACCGTCTGTTAAACTGAGTTCATTCTGATTATGCCAAATTATTTAAGCATCAAGAATTTCAAACACTTAGATTCCTTAAGGATAGATCACGATACAAAGCGACCGAGGAAAGGTGTAGAATTGTATGGCGATCTATATTTTCTTATATAAAAAGCGACATTAGTGAGTTATAAATAATTGAAATATGAATAAAATTAACAAAATATAATTTCGTAGCATGTCTACAAAGCGCTACATACGTAGAGCCTTCGTAGCTTGCTACGCCCATGCTACGCTTATTAAATGTTATACTTGTAAAGTATACTAGTACTTGTAATATGTATTCAGTATTGCCACTTGAGGTAAAATAATATACTTTTTATGAGTAAAGATGGACATTGTATTTTTTATGGATTTTACACCACGTCAATTTGGTCCAATGATAAGGTCTAGAAGAACTTGTGTTACGAGTACCAGACAATTTAGTTTTTTATCATACTATACAGTTAGGATTTAATACACATCCATGACCCAGGGACATTAAAAAAATTACTTCCTCGGCGGGATTCGAACCCGTGACATATGCTCGAGCCATCAAGCGGTAACTCAATCATAGTAAAATGTATGTTCTTTTAACCTAGAATAAATAAATCCTACCATTCTTATTATGACCCCTTTGCAGTATAATAATTTTATTCAAGAAATTTTATAACTAAGGATGACACTATAATTTGTAATACTAGCAAAACGTGGGACACATTTAAAAATACTCCGAAAATATATTGTTCTCTAGCGTATGAAGGACTGTCACAACACAATAAGTTTAGGTGTAGTAACTCAATTAATAATCATATTTTAATTACTCCTGTCACCTTTATAAACCAACCTTCACGAGAATGTTACATATTATTATTATTATAATAGATGAATATTTAAGTCTTAACGAAACGGAATTCGTGGTTTCACGCCTGCGCATAATTTCAATATAGTTTTTTTTGCTGGAAGCTGATGTAATCGAGAGTTTTTTTTTGTTTAATTCTTATTTATAGTTATTATGTTACTTTGTACCTTACTAATGTTTTATATACGAATATTTATTTAATTTTTTATGTAGATTATTTTTCAAACTTTAAATGATTTTTTTTATTATTCAAGCATTTTTTTGTGTATTGTCGATTTCACGAAGTATTTTCTACTGAATAGATGAAAAATTCCTGTGAAAATACTAACTCTTATTCTCTACCCATGATATATATCATACAACATACATACTAAATCTGAATGATCAAAAATTTTGTAACTTTAGAAAATTTGTTAAAATATTATAATAGCTCCACTCACCGATTTCGGTGTCGGTAGCCGATTTCATTGAAACCAGGCCAACTACGCAGGAATTATTTTATAGTGCCCAAGTGTGTGCGCAGTACACAAAGACACTCTCTCTTCCTTTTACTCTCATAACCCAGTGGGACGGTAAACCGACACGACTGACGAGAGAACAGGCGTAGGACAGACTTTTTACGTGCCCATGTGACGCATGGATCATCTTTCTTGTCAGACAGTCAAGTGATCAGCCTGCATTGTCCTAACCAAACTTAAAAACAACATTTTTGTTGTTCCAACGCGGGAATCGAACACACGATCTCCGGGTCGAGAGCGAAGCTCTGAACCTTAGACCACGGAGGCGCAAAAGGTAAAACTACGTGTATAAAATATTTACCTATGTATATATAAATAACCTTGCTACTTTAAGGGTATCATGGCAAATAAAGGAAAAATATATTTTGTGGCACAAAAAAGGATCGAAAATTGAAATTGTAACGAATATTTTCCGGTCAAGTAATACGAAGGCCCGCAGTCGTAAATGGACCGGAACGTTATACTGACGATTCATTCGACCTTATTATTTTACTTATATACTTTTCATTATCATATTATAGCGTATAGCAAAAACTACAGGCAAAAGCTATGTACTCCGTTATAGGAAAATTATGAAAATATCTGTATGAAATTTATCGAGTTATAGTTTAATTTAAGTTGTAAAGATTATAAAAATATTGATGATATTTATTTAATATTTTCGTATTATCTACATTATGAATATTACGTTATTAAAAATAAAATAAAGGTTTCAAAAGTGGACGCAGGAATTATATGTAACAAAAGTAAAGTAATTTTTCAAAAGTGGAATAAACGGTTGTTTTATCTGTCAATTAAGATCTCAAGTTTACGTTGCGATTGCAATTCTTAGGACCCAATTTGATATTGTTTTAATAATTTGGGCCTAAAATAATAAGAAAAGTGAGGAACGATGGCCAGAGTTACATAAAGTATGTTACTGTTGACCCATAATGTACCTACTTATAAAATTAATCAACGTTTTATTTTTTTTTATTTAGAAACGTACTTACGGTTTATTCCTACACGTAATATGATGTAAACAAACCCTTGCTTCTGGATGTAGCACGCGATTCCATTAGCCGGACATTATTAGGTAGTAATTACACTAACGCTCTCCGCACGTGAATACACATTTTGTAAACTATTCGGCGGCCGCTCGTGACCTCTGCGGCTTAACCTGGACGTGACTCCAGTACAAACTTCTGAGTAATATGCACACGAATAATATACTCAATTACCTTAATGCATGGGGATTACGTCCATTAAGAACGGGGTTACTTTGATCCAAACAAATCCGATACAAACTATTATGGGCACGACTTGCTTAGAATGGACCAGGTCTTTAAAGATCCTGTTCCCCCGATCATTCCTGACCTCCGGCCATTTTCATTACGCTTACGATTTGTGTGATACATTGTCACATACTAAATACACTTTCTGCTCGGGAACGTTCCGCCACTCTGTACGGAGCTGTGAATCAGATTTTAAAATTGTATGTGAGTACTTTACTTTGCATACTACAAGCACAAAGCGTAAGGTGTACACCAATATATTAAGAAACCTTAAAAAAAGATATTGACATTTATAATTTACAAACGATGAACATTCCGGAACGATTCGGTAAAAGCGAAGTTCATTTTACGTATAATGTCGGCAAACTTTTGTGGAAGTCGATAAAGAATAACTTTGATGGATATAAGGGAAATATCACTAAAAAGTTTGGCAAGATTGCGGAATTATGATATAGAGTGATGGATATAACTCGGGGGAGGCTGTTTACCCATAAACATTATCCATTATTAGCTGTAAAAGATGTAATCGAAAAGTTCCGAACTCGCTGTGACGGCCAAATGATAATGATCGGGCTCGAGTTGAGGAACGAGACGTTTTAATGAAGTTCAAAAGGTTTGCACAATGCCCTGATAAGTTCAATTTGTTTATACAGCTTTAGAAATGCAAGTATTTTAGAGTTTAGAAAATATCTCTGTCGTATTGTTTTGTATTTTATTACACATTGAAGCCAAATATAGGGGCATTGATTTTAGCCGTCTATGCATGTGTTTCTTTTTACCACAGCACCTAAGCTATTAATCCAATTTTAAATAAAAATAATGTGGTATCAAAATATAATGTCAAACATTTTGTGGGTTTACATTTTTGTCAAAATATAATCCGACTAAGTAAAGACGTATAATAAATTATTCATTTACCCAGTTGGATTATATAGTTTTTGATAAAAAAGTATTTATTGTGATTGTTGTAATTTGAAATGTGGTTATAAAAATAGAAAATTTCATATAAATACATTAATATAATTAATTTCTTGCGGCTAACTTGACATACGAGTAGTAGTAAAAACTTTTCTCATTTCAACGAAATTATTTTAACAACCTGAAAATGACACTAATTATTAACAATTTAATTTAGTTTCATTAAAAGTTTGTTTTTACTTGTGCGGTAGAATAGAGTAATGGAGTTCATTTTAGTTCGAGACACCTGTAGGTTAGTCAATTGTGGACCATATCAATCACAATTACGCGAACTTCGAGCCTCGGGAGCCATTACCTAAATGAAAACGGAAATACGGCCGCGATATGATCACATTTCCCGTTTTTATGCTGGCAATAATTTTTGGACTAACATACATTTTATCCTGTTTATTCGCTTCGTCGAGCATTATGTGTGTCGTCGACTTCGAGCACGCTCAATTAGATCAGAATATTTTATTGTACCAATACTGTAATGCCAATACGCCTCCGTGGTCTAGTGGTACAGCTTTGCTCTATACTCTGGAAGTGTTGATTCCCGCGTTGGAACAGCAAAGGTTCTGTTTTCAAGTCTGAAAAGACAGTCTTATCATTCGTCCACTGGATTACGAGAGAGCGCTCTTATTTCGCGCACACTTGGCCATTATAGTATTATAACATATTGCGTAACTGGTCTGGCGTCAATGACACCGGCCACCGTCACCGAAAATGTGTAACCTCAATTATAAGATTCCTTATTTTTATAGAAAACCATGCATCGAAGATGAGCCTTCTCTTGGTTGCAGTTACTTTTTAATTTAAGACATGGTCCATTTAATACGACTTGCGACCGAATACATACACTATACTTAAATGAAGTAGCGTTCCAGACTTTTGCTGTCCTTGTCAATGACATTGATTTTCGTTATTGACGTTATTAAGTCAAAGTGGACGTTAAATGTATATTTACAGAGAATAATCGCATACGTCCGAATACTATTTAAAAGTACCTTTAAAATCAATGTTAAAACCGAGTTGCCGATTTTTTAAACGAAAATAATATTTGCATAGTTACTGTTAGTTCCAGATTAAAGCCGGTCAAAACGAATTCTGAGAAACTTTCTTTCGCTTACTATAAACGGGACGATTCCTGGAACACGATTGGTAATGAATACTTGTTTTGCGGTAGTAAAATAAATATTAGGTATAAATAGTACCGTTGCAGTTTTAAATATAAGGTAAATATTTTTACAAAATATTATGCTCGGTAAAACCCACATCAAAATATATATTTTTTATTCTTTATTTCATAAAGAGGCTTTTACCATACACGGCATATCAGCCCACATCGAAATATCAAATAAAATGTTTCATAGATTTATTGAATATTGGCTTACATAGCTATAGTATATAAAGCGTTTAAATTAATTTCCTCTACCTGTGGTTGTCTAGAAGAAAACTAGTAATAAGGCTGCCGTTTGTGCTCTACATTATTCTTATTTAATTTAATATAGATATTGTTCTTATTCATATTATTCTGGAATTGTTTAAACATTTTGTGTGCACGATAAAAAATATTTCATTCATTCGTTATGGTCTACGTACAACTTGAATGAATTATTTTAACTTTAAACGACTTTCGTATTAAGCTAAGAAATAAAACTTTTGTATACTCACAACACGCTTATTTATGTGACACAATATATCATTTTCACAATAAATATTCTCAAACAGGCTTCGATAGTACAAGACAAGTCACGCAAATAATTAAAGTGACTCATAACTTATATAAATAACTTAATCATATGCACTCTAATAATTTCTGAGACGCAATTTGAATATTCATGATTACGCTCCGTGTTCACATTCGGAAAAGTGATTATTATAATAACCCCACTCACTGCGAGATTACTTTTTTATGGTATAATTTAATAAACAAAGCATAAGTATAATTATGTAAACTAAAATATTATTATGCTTATATACGAAAATCAGTATATTAACCAATATTATATTAATCAAACATCTATGGCTCTGTGGTTAGCGGGTGTTCAAGCCGACTCCCGACAATGTTTTATTTGTGTTGCTGGGTAATGAATGTGTTAAACATGTGTATACAGGGTGTAAAAAGAGCAGTGACTATAACTTTGGGATATGATTAAAGGACATTTTCTCATTCTACAAATGAATTTTTTTCATTATTGATTTTTTGAAAAAAAAAAAATTTTTTGCAATTTATTATTTTTAGTCGCAAGGCTGAACTGTTTGGAACAACGTTCTACATTAAATTCTTAAATTTTATAATTTTTGCCCTAGTACGTAATGAACGTCTTACGCGTGCTATTGACCTCTCAGCGTAATCAGCTGATCGCTGTGTTGTGCACGTTGTACATTGCCTATTGAAAAATTTTAAATTTTTAAAACAGTGTATTAAAAGCAAATGACTAGTACCAGTGGATATAACTCTGGCCTGGTTGTTACCCCACGAAGTTATAGTGACTGCTCTTTTTACACCCAGTATAATATAGTAAAAAAATTAAATTAACGCCCAATGAAAGCGTCCATATATTTTTTATAATTATTTATTAGATTATTATCTGTTATTTGAATGAGTAGTATATACCGATATAAAGTGACAAGGGTTGATTACGACCATCTTTCAACTAACAAAAAAAAAATGTACTGAAATAGTAATATTTGTTTTTATGAAATGGGTCCGTTTATAATGATCTTTACTTGACTTCCTCTCGCAAATTCCAATTTTGTTCAACTTCCAAGAGACTACGAAACTGGACGTCATTCGATATGTTGACTCCAAGTATTTCGTTAATGGTTCAAATTGTAGGGAAATATTCGCAAAATGAGCTCACATTAAGGGTAAAAGGTTCAAGCGGTAAAGTCCAAATATGTACACTTGACACAAGTCCACAGAAGACCGGCATTTACTGTGATTTAACAAAAACATGAGGCAAAATAATAAAACCGGCCAAGCGCGAGTCAGACTCGCGCACGAAGGTTCCGTACAAAACAGAAACGAGATTTTAGTTTTATTTTTATATTATTTTTTATATTTATAGCCGCAATAGAAACACATAATCTGTAAAAAATTATCACCGTTCTTAAGATATCCGGTGACAGACGGACGGATAGACGAAGAGCGAAGTCTCTTTGGGTACGGAACCTTTTTTTTACCGAATCCTTAAACCGGTTCCTCTCAGTAGGCTAAAGTTGAACCAGCGCGGTGGTAGCCTTTTTGTTGAATTACCGAAAAATGCTTGTTAAGTTTTATTTGGAAAAAATCTTTTTGTTTTTATTATATTAACTTTTAAGCATTCATAGTCAGAACAAGAATAATACACGTACAGCTGAATAAATTCAAAATTCACAGTAGCAAGTTATTTGTTCAAATTCAAATCAAAATAATATTATTTCTTTACGGCATTCCTATTTAAGTTAAAATATTTCATAAAAGTTGGCGTAATGTCGCATGCAGGACATGGCGGGGGATTTGGCAGAATTCCCACGAAATTTGATCTTACCGGGAATCCCGGAGATTCCAGCGCAACGTGAACAAAGCTCTGATAACAGCACTAATATGGGATACAACCTACTACAATCACGTGCAGCTATTTAAAATGTTATTCCGCATTGTTTTAGTCGAATTTCGAGCGTTCTGTGGCGTCATTTCCTTCACTTACTTGGGTTTTGTTGATTTTTGAAGAGATCTATGTTTGTGTACCTTGTAGAACATATTCGTATCTTTTAGTTTCGTAATTTTTATGTTATACTGATATTTAGGCATTTGGGGAGTGATGCAAAGTTAAAAAGAATTGATGACCAGTAATTAATATTGAATTTGATTTAGAAAGGCCCAAGGATTTACGGCAACATCGTCATTAATTTCAAAAACCCTTTCTTGAAAATTCAATTAGTGTTTTTATGGCTTTTTAATAAGTGTATTTTCATAATGGCAAAGTCTCCGATCGCCAAAGTTTTTGATTGGCATATTGATTGAAGGGAAGGTAGAGTAATAAATTGGAGCTCATAATCACGCCTTTGATTATATCTCGCGCCATCTCAGATCTAAACGCCTTCAAAACGGTGTGTGCAACAAAAGCCTTCGTAAATAACGATATAAAGGCTCTATTGAAGTAAATTTTCGATACAATACAACATTTCAAACAACTTTTCGCTTCCTGTCGTCACAAGATGGGAACGAAACTCAAATACTCAAAGGCGATTCGCAGATATAAAATTCAAACCAGAATGTTATATCTACATGGCTGAGTGAGTCGGTGAGTCCCCGAGCACATGTACGAGATTGCTAAATCATCTTAATAAATCCTGTCGGCGGACGCTACGTATATAACTTACGATAAAAATTTTACTTTTCCTCTGAACTAGTTTATTTATTTGCTTTTTTTAAACATTACCTAAATATATTAACAAATATATTCCCTGGCACTCCATATATGT
Organism: Celastrina argiolus; assembly: GCA_905187575.2. Taxonomy (NCBI): domain Eukaryota; kingdom Metazoa; phylum Arthropoda; class Insecta; order Lepidoptera; family Lycaenidae; genus Celastrina; species Celastrina argiolus. Next base: position 12,053,574 of record LR994581.1, read on the forward strand.
GCGTTTGTTCAACCGTGGTACCTAAACTACTGATCCGATCTTAATGAAAAAGGTGTCCATATATTTAATAGCACGGTTAAATTTTAAGTATGTAATGGTTATTATTAAAATTCTACATTCTCTAGATATATTTGTATTAAAAGGATAGATCCTTTTAATACAAATATATTTTCACAACAATTCATTCACTTCCTATTCATTGTGTTTTGATAAACTTAACCCTAACTTAACACTACAAAGAGAATCAGGAATTGAGGATTACGAAAACACACCTTGTATCATCTCGTCGGGAAGTTTATGAGCACATATTTAAACTGCTCAAATATTTATCGAACAAAATGTTCCTAAGCAATGCCCCATAAATATTTATAAACTAATAATCAAGTACAAAACAAAGATACAACGAATTATTTAAATACGAAAATAAATTTCCGCGAGATATTTAAGTCACAAAATTGAATAAAAATGAGTTTGTGAACAAAGTGAGCCGATAATAGCTGTTGAATATTTCAGGAGTACGTGACTAAAATTATTGCACACAGCACCGATACTTTACACGGATTTATTTGCACTCCTTTCTTGTTGCTTATCTAATAATACAAATAACGGAACTGTAAATCAAACAGCATTTGTTGGATAAACTGATGCCAGTTTTAATAAATCGTTCTCTTCTTTTAATCCATTTGCGTCTAGTCTACCTTTCTATGAAAAAGTGGATACTAATGTATTTTATACTTTAGAAGCTCATAATTTACACGTTATACACATTACATATTCTTGCTTTCAATGAGCTGGCAAAATTTAATGGTTTTGAAAGACCAAATTATTTTTGTCCGTTTAATAGTAAATAATGCGAATTTTGTAATTAGGATATCTTTGTACAAAAATATCCTAATTTATATAATTAGGATATTTTTGTACCTAAATATATGCCTTTACCTTTGCCTCACTTCCAGGAATTGCTTTATTAGACCCGTCTATATTAAAGGACAAAAATGCCCCTCAGGTGCCTATGGGAAATATTTACATTGACATTTGAGAGGGGCCCGCTGAAAAATTAACTAGGAAAACAGTAATCATGAAAGTTGTCAACACGACCCATGCAGGGAAAAAAGGTTGCCAACCGCGCAATTTTTTTCCCTTAAAACTTTAGGGACCATACTGACCATCTAGCAAGTAAATCAATTAGTATATAATATTTCGTAAATCATTTTTACATTTTTCTTTAGACAAAAAAATAATGTAATAGTATCGAATTGGCCTTTGCCTACTATTACATTATTGGATTTACAGGCTGGATAGTCAAAATGACCATATATTTGCATCTATGTCTCGCTTTATTTTTCTTACATCGGGTTGTTAAATTACAAGTTTTCTTTGTCTTTTAGAATTAGAATATTTAGACTTGCTTTCACGTTTCAGACTATTTTCAAATTAATATGAAAAAGTTTGGTATTCATACAACTTTTTATTTTAAGCCAGTAAGTTATATTCATCGGCATTTCTCATATATAAAAAAAATACTGTAAAGTATGCATTTTTGTAATAAAACTTTGTACGTGCGAGTATCATTGGGAAATACTTGAGCGGAGCAGCCCTATTGAAAGTTGGGCCCGAGTTTGCCGCGGTCAGCTTTGTAAAAATTTTTCATCTATATTTTATTTCGCGCGTTTTTGACAACGATACGGTTTACACAAACGACGAGCTTAACATGTTATAAAACTGTTTATCGAAATACAGCTGAACTATCGGACCTACATTATTTATTTCTCCAAAATATTACAAAAGCAATTTGTGTGAGACGAGAGATCCAGCTCAAACTAAGCCAGAGCCTATATAGGTGCCCCAGAACTCCCCTCACAATCTATTGCGGCTGTAAAGTTATGACATTATGGTAAAAAATATTTTCCGAGACCATTATTCATCGCATAGCCACGGGCAAACGCAAGTCCTGAATTATAATAATTATAAACATATTTAAAAAACAGGCTGAATTGAGAACCTCCTCCTTTTTTTGGAAGTCGGTTAAAGTAATATTATGCTTACCTACTTTTCTTTTTAAAGTTAATTTGAACTTTTTAAGAAACATAAAAAAAATATCTTACAGAAATGCCTATCATTAAGAAAACCTGTTTACATTGTACTGTCATTAGCATGTGATAGCGCGATTGTCGCCTGGGTAAAGGAACAGAGGAAATGGAAAGTTATTTGTGAGTGTACAAACTTGCGCTCGCTCCGCGCCGCGCGCCGCCGCCGCCGCGCGCCGCCTGCCCGGCGTATAATTTCTAAACAGAGCCAGCCTCCCGTCAAAATATCGTCTGCGATACTCACACAAACCGTGACGTTACCGCACCGTACACCTGTGTGGGTAAACCGTGTTATTGATTCATGGCGGTTGGTTTCGTGCCTGCCCTCTTGCACTCCGCCGCAACCGCACGGGAGCGAGGGGGACGCCGGCAACCTAATGGTAAATTTACCACGTGGATAACGTAACCCCAAGCTACAAAGTGCCTATTTAATATTGCATTTTTTGCTCGTTATTTTTTAATGATATATTTTTTTCTTTACAATCTAACGTACGATATTCTATTACGGATTTTTCTCGGAACACGAATGATATTATTTTTATTTTCGTTCGTTTGTTCAGAAGTACTTGGTCACATTAATCTCATAATAATACGTAAGCCTAAGTTGGTGTATGAAAATTGAACTTATTTATGCTATTATTTTGTAAAAAAGAAGGTAATGTATCTATATTTTCTTATAGATACAGTACCTTCTATTTCACAAAAAAGAAACTTATTTCAACCGACTTCAAAAATGATGGAGGTCCTTAATTATATTGTATTTTATTCTTTATGTTTCTAACCTTATAGATTTTGAATGGGTGTACCGATTTTGATCATATATACCAATAATATGATAATGGACTTTCAGGAATAAAATAAAAATGAGAATCACATTGCAATACTATAGTATCAAAACACCAATCCACAACCATACATTAATAAAAAAAAAATTACATAAGTCTACGTCTATACATACATATAGTACAATTTCAAATACATCTAATTTATTTCCATCGGCCCGATGGTAAATAGTTTGTACAATCGACGTAAGAGCCGACTGACAAAGCAATCGTACTTCGATCGCAAATACTCTAAACGGATAAATTAGTTTGTTCAGACCTACAAGGCGCTTTACCTGAGCGCTATTTAAAGTTCATCGGTAAACTGTGCAAGAAAACAACTATAGACTCCGAGTATAGACCAAACTAAATGGCGAGATTAATTAGTCTAGTGTTCATTTCATTTTATTCGTTGGCGTGATAAAAGGACTGGAGTTGTTTGATTCATAAGACCTAATAAAGCAAGAGAGCAAGCCTTCTACCGACTAGTGTAAACAATAGTGCTATGACTAAATATACAAACGTATTTAAATAATTAAATAGAAATATTATACCTTACACAATCTTATATATAAAAATGAATTGCTGTTCGTTAGTCTCGCTAAAACTCGAGAACGGCTGAGCTGATTCGGCAATTTTTAGACTTGGAATATTCGTGGAAGTCCAGGGTAAGTTTAAACGATTTGTATGCTCATCAAAGTGGGCACTGGTCAGCTAGTCTTATAAAAAAAAGAATTGCTATTCGTTAGTCTCGCTAAAACTCGAGAACGGCTGAACCGATTCGGCTATTTTAAGACTTGAAATATTCGTGGAAATCCAGGGAAGGTTTAAACGTTTTGTATGCTCAAAGAATTGGGCACGGGTCGGCTAGTAGTTTTTATTATAACCAACGGCTGCCCTTAAATTATTTATGGAAAGACTACAATTTATAACAAACAGAAAACTATGCTCGCCGGATCATTAGAACTTAAGAAGCTTAAAACTTAATGGAAAGTGTAAAAACTGGAAAGTAATTAAGTGAAAATTTAATGCCCTTCAGAACTTAGAGCGGGGAATTTACAACAAGACGGCAACAACGAGAATACTCAATCAGTTAGAAATTATAAGGGGCTCGCTAAATGTAGGACAATCTATACTGTATATTGTTATACGAATAGGCTTTGGAAATTGTATGTCTAAATTTGTTGTATAATAGCAAGTAGGGTAAATAACCCAAACGCTAGCACTGCACCAAATTATCATCACTCCGAATAAATTGTCAAACTACAAGGTTTTCACCTACTTATTTTGGTTTACCACAATCTATATCTATACTTATAATAAAACTGTAGAGAGGTCAATTCTGTACATTGAATATTTTTTCAAAATACATATTGGAGGATGATTGGCGATCGATACTGATGCCAAAAATGCAATTAGTAAAATTTTTGTCTGTCTGTCTGTCTGTCTGTCTGTCTGTATGTGCGCGATAGGAACAAAAACTACTGAAGGGATTTTAACCAAACTTGGTACGATTGTAGCCCATATTCCTGGGCAGGTTATAGGCTATATAACATAACGCTACGATACATAGGAGCCGAGCAGTGACGATAAATTGGAAGCAAGTCGGAGGAATTTCGCGCGCGCGGGCTGCGGACGAACGGTTCATGCGGGGGGCGCGGGGGGATCGCTTACACAGTGACGCGAAGCAATAGAATGTGGCACTAAAGTAGATTAGAACTTGAAATAAGTACCTAACAGATTTTTTTTTCTGAGAAGAGTGTTTCCACAGTGTCATAATAATATAAAAATTGTATTTTTGAACTTGCTTCACAAATTGAAATAAATTATCATTTATTGTATAAATCAACTTAATTAACTGTATTATTAAAAGAAAGCCTTTCGCGATAATCTAAAAAAACGGGCAGTTAAGCGGTTTTTGGTAAACTATTTATACCATCACGGTATTAATCCTCATCATTTTTAATACGTTAGTTGGCTTAAGAATTTCATGAAGACTTTATTTGCCCTTTATACCTAGCAAGTATAATTAATAGTTTAGGAGATAATATAGCAAAATTAAAATCGTTTCGCCGTGATTCGACCGCCGCGCCGCATCGCGGGCCGCGGCGCCGCGCGATACAGGCTGATGCGTGACGTCTTACATCCGAGTCGGGGTGTAGTGTAGGTATCAGATGCTGGTAGGTAGGAATTTTGGCGAAGGTCAACCAAAGGAACTCCACCCCACTGCTGGGTAAAAAATACTATTCAAATGTGCTAACAGGCAGTACCGGTAGTATGAATTTATATAGATGTCGCTTTGATTTGAAGATATATGACAATAAAAAAAATACTGGACGTTTGTATGAAGCGCGGCGGGAACCGCGCTGCTTCAAGCATTCAAATTTATTCTTTTTTTATTTTATATTTTGTTTAAAACAAAATTTCATTTATTTATATTATTATTATTTTTAATCTTAGGGTAGGTTATAAAAAACGCTACTAAAGCCGATCGGCGCGGCGCGCCGAGCTGGGGCCTAACTCTCCAAACTGATTCGATTTTAATTCAGAGTCGATCGTGCCGCATACTCCCGAAGAAATTGACGTTTGTTTATTTTTATTCTCTGTCGATTGATATGGTCTGGTGTACAAAAAGTTACGTTCTAACGGTTTTCTTTAACCTAATTAATTTCAAAGTAATCTACCAAATAAAACACCAAAAACCGTTAAGATCGAACTGATTCGATTCTCAGTTGTGTCGAGAGTAAGCCTGCTGGATCCTCGGCGGGGCGTGCCGCTGCGCCCATGTCTAACCGAGAGTTCCGTTTTAAAGACCTTAGTAATTGCAATATAAGTTTAAATTTAATAATACTTCAAAACATTAATGACAAAAACGGTAATAAGTTGAAAAAATTGAAAATATTTTTATGGTTTCGCAATTTATCCTATGTCGTTTAAATTTGATATGAAGCAACATTTTAATAGTGCATTAAGATGTTGCTTCATATCAAATTTCTATTCCCGGGAAGTACCCTTTAGGTTTTGGTTCCCTTTGGCGTGTCGAAAATTGCGAAAATTAGCGATATAAACGGCTGAATCTTTGGGTAGATGTGGCCAAGATGCCTGTTTCTTTTCACAGCCAGAAGGGACAGTAGAGCTGAGTTTTTAATATGATTTTTAGCTTGATACCTACACGTGTTAAAGTTTTGACACCCAGACAGACAGACGGACATCGAAGTTAAATACTTTACTAAATTAACGTGAAAAATTGTCTGGGTCTATACGGTGCATTCGAATAATATTATCCTAACTTCGAATACCTTTGCTGACTTCTACATATTGTTCGAAGGCCTACTTCTTTTGCCGAGCTCCGAAAGGATAGTAATATATTATTATTATACCCTGCATACCAAGAGGCTTGCCGGGTACGTGTCTTGCTGGATCGGGATCAACACTGGGATGCACTGGGAAGTACCTATTAGCGAAAGTTCTCAGCGGTTGCGCCAATAAACTAAAAATATATTTAAAAATACTAAAGTGCCCTAAATCACTTTTCCACGCGTACGAAGTCGCGGGCACAGCTAGTAATAAATAAATTAATGTATGTTTATGGAATATTACTAACGGCAACACCATAATTTGAGACTTGAAAATAGCGGAAATTATGTAAACAAACATTTGTGTCCTACGGTTTCAGCTGTTTTTGCCTGTTTCTTGTGATCGCCGGTAAGTTACTGTGTTTAAATTTTATGATATATTAGATCTTTTAGGTATTTTATATTTAAACTACCGGTTTCTCTAACATTTGAGATAGTTTATGAGGATAATCTGAAGAGTAGAATTTGAGGTTATGGTGATAAATTAGTAAAATGCGTGGTGCTGATAAATGGATCGAATATTTTGTAAATTCCAAATTATCAACACTGGTGCTGAATTTTTGAGATTGATTGAGAAGATTGTTTTAATAGCACTGCTTCCCAACGCCACACGGATACTACAACCGGCTGATGTGTCAGCATTTAGACCTCTCAAAACTGCATGTAAAGAAAGTGTCCTGAAATGGAGGAGAGATCATCCTTTGGAAACTCTCACAAAGAACAATTTCGTACCTGTTCTCAAAGAGGCTTTAGAGGTTGGAATTAAAGATACGACAATTGCAAATGGTTTCAGAATTACTGCTTTATGTCCCTGGAACTCTGATACAATAAATGTCTGGGTAAAGGAAGTAAACACGGTGAAGAACCAAAACAAGACGATTTAAATTTACAAGACAAGAAGAAGTTCTTTGCTTGTTACCTGTTACCTTTTCTTGTCCTACAATATTTTCTAAAATATCGCGTGCCATACATTTTTCTTTATTGGAATTGTCTTGTAAATTTAAATCGTCTTGTTTTGGTTCTTCATCGTGTTTACTTCCTTTACCCAGACATTTATTGTATCAGAGTTCCAGGGATATAAGGCAGTAGTTCTGAAACCATTTGCAATTGTCGCTTGAAAGTCTGAATACGTTATTTAAATTCATATCTAAGATGACTTTACTAATGTTAAAATTTTATAAAAGTATTATTAGATTATAAGTGATTGTTTTGAGTTTCCGGGTACCTAGGTACTTACTAAAAATACAAAAAAATAATAAAAAATAGATTTTAAGAATGAAAATATGTTTTTTAATTCAATTCCTAACAGTGATAGTATTGTGCTGATAATTGGGTCGCTCTATGCTATTAATTGGGGGCGATGATGCCAGTAAATGGGGAGAGGGTCATTTTTTATTTTTACTTGTCTAAAATATCTTGGATATAAGTTAACCATGTTTTTCTTTTACTATCGTCTTCCTTATTAAATATTAGAAAAATAAAATTTGATTTAACGGGTAAAGAACTATTTTACGCAATCATAAAATAGGCTTAAGTAGGAAGTAACTCTTAAAGTGCTGATAATTGGGTACTTTACCCTAATTAAAAGTTTTATTTTGGATTTTTTGTAGAAACACTCAAAAACTTAATAAAAAAATTAGTAATGTTAAGGTATTATTGTAAGGTATTTTAATGTAATGTGACTCTCTTTTTGTTTTTATTCCTGAAAGTCCATTAGCATTATATTATTGGTAATATATATATTTTTAAATTAGGCCTTAATAAGTTTCAATCTTTAAAAAAAACAATATCTGTTCACCCATTCAAAATCTCTGAATTACAGATATAAAGAAAAAAATACATTCTAAATAAAGGACCTCCATCATTTTCGAAGTCCGTTGAAAGTAAGAGAATATAGATACAGTCCTATTTTACAAGGTTACATTCGAAGTTAAAAATTAGATTTCCACACACTTGCGGCGATAATCCCGTCTTAGTTATCACTTATGACTTAAAAGGAAACCCCATGGAAAATTTGAGGCTCCTAGCACTTGTAGTTTCTGAGATTTCATGATGAGTCAATGATTCAGCTGCCTTTCGTAGTTATATATATATATTAAAACCAAAATAAAAAGAAGGAAGCTGTGGTTAACATAATATTGTTTGAACATTGCTTTATTTTTATTTGTAGTACAAATTAAATTGATAATCGTAGCCAGTTTTAAAGTTCTATGATAAATAAAAATAAAACTTTGTATAATAAATTTGCAAAAAATACTACCTCTCCTGTAAGTGTACCTATATATACAGTAAGCCAACCCTCTGAGCATATTATAACCATTCTGAAATAAATATAAATGACACCAAAAAATAAATAATTGCAACGCTCTGTCAGCTGCCATACGTTATAAAATTGCGATATTAATATCCGGTATCTTCCATCACAAAGAATAATATATTTATTAATTCTATGTATAGCTCCAGCCCGGCACTTTATCCAAGTGTCAGAGTTGAAAATGAGCTTGAACCGTAAATGGACTATTAGCGGAGTATATACGGTCCGAGCGTCGGCGCTACGAATATAGCCAGCCGGAGTTACCTTAATAATTCAACACTGCAATGCTTTTACAAAACCTGTCGACGTCAATCCTAATTTAGTACCGATCGAGTCGCTCCCCGAAATGTCGCAGACAATCGTAATGGAAATCTCCTGTACTAACAACAATTTGCCGAATTAGGGATTAAACGTTTTTGTTTCGGAACGTTTTTTTCAGTGCGATTGGAATTGATACTTTTGATTGATTCAGTTGGAATAAAACGAATGAAATCTTATCAAGCTTTCATTTGTTTCTTTTACTATAAATTGAAGGTTTTCTATTTTAGATCAATTACAATATAGCCCAAGATACTTTTGGAGAAATAGCTGAACCTTGAGTTTATAGAGTAGATATTTAAAGAAAGATATTATAATATGGTACCTTCTACTAATTAACAAATTTTGGTATTAAACAGTGTACGGTTTGTTTCCTTTACTTCGATAAACTTAAAATAATAAACAATGCTATCTGAGTTCATGCGTTATTAACTCAATGTAATTCACAGGAGTATTTTATGTTTGTATGTCTACGAATTATTCCCATATTTTCATTCACACGAATGAATGAAAATATGAAATATGTTATGTATATGTTACCAATTAATTCGAGAACTCTCTCAGCGAGTCTCGACTGTTGCGAGTACGTATTGCTAATTAGGTAAGGCCACGCTATAATAAATATTATATGGTCGATTTTTGTGGTACTATAGCAAATAGGCTGAATAGCCAGTCAGTGAACGAGCTTAGAGTACTAAGGGCGTGTTTCACCAAGCAATGTTAAAGTTAATCCTTCGTTAAATAACATGCCGTTTCTCCTGTAATTCCCAACAATGAATAAAAAGGCATGGTAATTTAACAAGACGTTATCACTAACATGCGTTGGTAAAATCGAGACTAAGGCTGTGTTTCACCAAGCAATGTTAAAGTTAACGCCATGTTAAATATCTTATTCCTCTCGTATTTCCTGTCAATGAATGAGATGGCATGGTATTTTAACATGGCGTTAACTTTGACATTGCTTGTTGAAACACGGCCTAAGGGTGATATTTTTAACAGTTTATTGTTGTGCACATAAACGATAATAAATTATATTCCTAAATACAAGGTCTGAAATAAATAAGTGATCATACTTTACGGTGTGTATGTGCCTCCTATGTAGAGTATACTGTGAAAGTACCAGCGATGAAAGACATACTTTGACGTTTATATGAGAAATGCCCCAACATCATACATTTTCCAAAAAAGTAACTCTTTTAGAGCTGGTACTTTTACAGTAAACTCTATATACGGGACCCATACATACCCTAAAGTATTATCATTCATTAATATTATAGACTGTAGACATAAAGAAAGAGGACACAAAAAACTTATCTTATCACTTACCCTTAGCTTATCTCTACAATTTATAAATTGCACTTCAAATCAAAGATTTAAATAACAGAATAGACCTTTACGAGTAGGTAAACAAAAATTGATTAAACAAAGGTTGGTATTTTGGTACGTGGGGTAAATTTTACCCCATGTCTGACAGTGATAGCTTGTCGGACGCTGTGATCGCGGGATTGAATATCGCCGAGGGAGCTGAAGTTTTCAATGTACCTGGGTCTTTGGTATGTATTAAATATATTATATATTATCAAAGTGAGAAATATAATAAATACCAAAATATATATTTTATTCGATATAATATAATAATTGTTGGTGGCTAGCTGGATAGACCTGAGTTTTTATACCTTTTTTATTGAAATGTTTTTATGACTTATTTTTATACTGAAATGTTTTTGATAGATTCTATTTTACAGTTAGTTCTCTAAATACAGTTGCCGAAGCATAAAGCATTTTTCATTGTAGTGTAATTAATAATTATATGATATCTCCATCATTTAGTCGACTCTCACTAGATATCAATAATAATAATGCTTATCGCAGCGATTTTGGTGACGGTGGCCGATTTCATTGAAACCAGGCCAGCTACGCCATACACAGAAGCACTCTTTCTTCCTTCACTCTCATAGCTCAGTGAGACGGATAACCGACACGACTGGCAGGAGATTGGGCGCAGGACCGACTTTTTACATGCCCATCCGACGCATGGATAAATTTTTTTGTCAGACAATCAGATGATCAGCCTGCATTGTCCTAACCAACCTTGAAAACAAAATTTTTTGTTGTTCTAGCGCGGGAATCGAGCCCATGAACTCCGAGTCAAGAGCTGGGCCCTACACCACTAGACCACGGAGGCGCTGATTTTTATAGATTTATAGATTGAATATATACATATATTTTCGTCTGATACTCCTACTTTGTAGATTGGCGTAGTGTGAAAGCATCCAAATATTATTATGATTACATTTATTTTAACTAAGTATAACACCGAACCTTATTTATATATCTCAGAAATACACTAAATGTTTGTTAAACAGCTGGGTGATGCAAAGTTTCCCGTCGAGATTGCCGGTCGGGCGACATTAGATTACTTAAACTCCCACCTAAGAACTTAATAATGTTCACCTAATCCCCATCTATTATGTATACAATTGTGTTCGGTGAGTGAGGCAGGAGATTTATTTAATTGATTTGTGTAGTTCGCAATTCTCATAAAATTATTCCTTTTAAAATGTAAACATTTATATAAATTTTAATTGTTAGTTCTAGTTTTTGGGTGAGATTTTTTTTCACATTTTGGGACATTTTGTTTCGACTGTTTACAAAAAAAGCAATACTTTGTTTATTGTTAATTTAGACACTTACGTTTCGGCTACTTTCTAGCAGCTGTGGTCACCATACGTTGGAGAAAGAAAAATAACCTCGACAATATCCGAAAGTGTGATTATTGTTCGAGTTAACATAAAAAATTAATACTTTGTACATATGCTTATTATTTCACATTTTAATATAATATATATATTTATTTCTATACTATCAGTTCTGCTCGTATTAGATATGTCGCAGTCATCTGGTTGAATCTGCTTAGTTAATTTAATGACTAGCGCAGTCATTTAATGGCGTCAAACAGCTCGTAATGTGCGTTAAAATAGTACACATTCGGAAATTTTAGTTTAAAAATAAAATATTAAATGCCTGTAAATATTAAATGTCTCGGATTAATTGAATTTGAATTCAATGAACGCGCTAGTCATTCAATGAAATATCAAATTCAACCAGATGACTGCGACAGATACATCTGCAATTCTCTGTCTCTTGTAAATGAAACTTACGCTGTTTATTATTAGCGGCGTAACTTATGGTATGGATTTACAAAGATATTGTACTTATTATACAGACATCGATATTTAAACGACAGGACACTCATGTTGTATATTTGTCACGAGCAGTTGTACCAAAGTACCTAACAGTCATCGTAAGTTGGAGTAAAGTTACCGGTAGCGAAGGGTTAGGTATCGGCGGCGACCGCGAAGCCAGTATTCATTTCACAGATTAAGAATTAGTTACTACGTAACAGATGCGACAGCTATATTTTACCGAGTTTCCAGTTGTTACGTTTTGGCAGCACTGTAGCATCTGTCATTTTGACCGCACACCACAGACCATAGCACATCACAGACTACAAACACACATTGTATAAGTGGTTGAATAATCGAGTCCAGCTATCGATACTTTAGTGAGGTATCGATTTTTTTTGTAGGTAGGTTTTTGTAGTTCAGGTAATTTATTTTTATAATAAGTAATACAAAATAAAAACAGGTTACATTTATCATTTATTTATTGATTTTTTTTCTGAATTTCTAATAAGCCCTGATTGATATAGCAAGAACATTAATATTTAACAGAATATTTTTTTAATAATATTTTAATAATTATCCTAATAAAACTCTCTAATGTCGTAATCCAACCATCTAGTGATGGTAACACACAAGTCCAGGTTTTCCTGTTTCTAAGGCCACTTGCCTTACTTGAAGTGTGCTCATATTTCAATTGTTTTCATTTCTTTGATGACACAAAAGTTGATAAGTCACTTCTGTAAATAAATAACACAATATTTAAGATGAAAAAACAATACATAAGTTGGCCGGACTAAGTGACCGGCAACTTCAACCGGCCGGCCGTTCAACAACAACAAAACAAGGAGGGTTTCTAGTAAAAACTATAGTTAATTAGCAAAAATAGATTAACTAGTTTTGTCCTTCAGCACTATAAGTTGATTACCCTAAATAAAACTGCAATAATATTCTGCTATCAAATATGCTTAAACTGCCATAACACTTGTTTAACATTTATGAAAATACCATCTTTTCATAAATGTTAAACAAGTGTTACATAAATTTTTTGTTGTTTCAATGAAGTTATTGATACCCACAACCTCCAATTCCTGAGCCAAGTTCCAAACCACTAAACCTTGGTATTTCACAAAAATAAAACAATTTCAGTATCTTTTGATATGTTTAAATATCATAATATAGAATGAGTGTCAAAATGCCATAGTACTTAATACATACCCGCTCTTCCAATTACCAACATTTCATCAGAAGCATTTACATCCTCATTGGAGTTCTCTTTGTAATAATTGTTATCACTAAGGCCTAGGGGTATTTCTGTCTGAAACAAATGAGTACAGTTAAGATTAATATTGATATACAAAAGCAAAAAACATTGGCAAACTTAATGAGTCAAAGATTAAGTATAATTATATTATATTGTTCATACTTTATATTACACTAGCTCTAACTATAACGTGTTAAAAGTAAAACTCACCTGTGAACTAATAGTTGCGTTGCAACCGCCGACACAAGACTTAAATAGTCCCTTAAAACGAAAACTGAACAATATTTACACTAAATTAATTAACATACTATAAAAGATTGATATAATGTATCAATAATCTGCGGAGTAATTGAATATTTTGGATCAAATCAAGCAAGAAACGAGGATAAACAAAACACTAACAAACTACACGCGGCCATATTTGAGTTTTGACAACAAAATTACTCTAATCTATGTTTGACAACATAGATCATATTTTGACACTAAAAACAGGAAACAGGAACTTTACGTGTGTGACGTCACAAAACGACGCCATTTTGCTTTCGACCGCAGCGCCAAAACGTAACAAATGGAACTACACTGTCAGCCCCCTGATTCATTTCGTTAAACTAACTAGCGGTCGTTTCGTTATCGCATTCCGAGCCTATTTCTTTTTTATTTTAGTTTGAACTTTATTTATGTACTACCTACTCATATAAGTATGTTTTCTATGGAATGTGAAAAACAGATTTACGAATAAAATTGTGTCAAGATATTCAGAGCTATTAATCTGGCGTAATGTGTGTAACGTCTCTTTTTCTCGACGATTATTAAAATTATTATTTGAAAGACTGAATAATTGAGAACTGAATTATTTGATTACTGTATGAGTAATTAATTAAAAAGATTAACTCAACATTGTTTTTTCAATACAGTGCTAGTATATGATATTCAAAAGACATGGAAGTTTGTCAACTATTTATCATAAACAGTTGTACCAAAGTACCCAACGTTTGTCGTAAGTTGGAGTAAAGTTACCGGCAGCTAAGGGTTAGGTATCGGAGCGACCGCGAAGCACGTATTCATTTCATTTCCCTCAATACGTGAACAACAAAGGTCTCGAGACTCAGCCGAGAGGTGAATCGGCTTGATCTGTTCATGTTATGAATTCAAATACTACTGGGTTATATACACAATGGAGACGAGATTTGAAGGCGCGTTTTACTTTATTGTAAAATTAAATTATTGCCTTCTTGTGTTTTGTTGTTTAAGCTTTTCACTTGACTACGACAAAGCCAACAATGATTTTTGCAGTATGACTTTAAATTAATGATGTTTGTTCCATCGTAACGACTAAACTACTGATCCGATTGCAATGAAAGAGGTGTTTATAGATTTGTAATAATAGGGTAACATGCCAAAAAGTAAAACATAACGAAAATGAAGGAAATATAACAAAAACTATATAGAAATTTAGTTTACGGGTGATCTGAATGAATATTCCATTTGACTTCTGGGTTCTTCCTTGTCCAATAATTTTGTCTTGCTCTATTTTTTTTTGGGCTTCAAAAATGATTAGTGATGATTGTTATCGTATAATTGTAAACCAACAAGGATGAAAATAAAATGATTTTGAATAATTTTTTTGTAAATGTTATATAATAAGTAGTCTTTAAGGACCATAGATGTTATAAGCGACTTTAAATAAACACTATAAAAAAAAGGATGACAATATCATCAAACGATAAACTCCTTATATTAAGAACTAGCTGTTGGCGTTCTTCGTTCGTTGGTTGTCGGAAACACTATCGCGATTATCTTTTGATTGCTCACGTTGGTTTTTGTTATTATTATTATTAAAAAGGATTAATTCTTTGATACATATTTTTTGAGTAACATAAACCGTTTATGCCGCGCATGCAACGAAAGTCCTCAAAATATGTTAATAATTTTCCCCCTTTTTGAAAAATTTCTCACTGACGCTTCGCTCCTATTGGTCGCAGCGTAATGATATACAGCCTAAAGCTTTCCTCTATATGGACTATCCAACAAAAACTTATTCAAATTGGACCAGTAGGTTATGAGATTAGCGCGTTTAAACAAACAAACTCTTCCGCTTTATAATATTAGAATATCTACATAAAAAAACGATTATCGACCCTGCAACAACAATGCAATGACAATTAAACAAAGCAATAAGAACAGACACTAAGGGATTATTTATATATTTTATACATGTAGACTGTAGGTAGTAAGTAGGTACTTTTTTTTTTTTTTTTTTTTTTTTAATCTTTATTTAAAGGCATTACATCTTATAGATTAAGTCTGCCTAACTTTAGAATTATGTACAATTAATTTTCAAAATCTAGTTCCCTTAAGTACAAAGAGTGTATTACATAACTTATAAATATTGGACTAAAATCGGTTTTAAAATTTGAATACAGAATATGATGAATAAAAAAGTACAAATCGGTACACTTAGTAAACTGCACAAATTCACGACGTAAGTGCTCGTTCCTCTCACATTCCATGAGAACGTGGTAAAGGTCTTCGTATCGTCCACAAACGGTGCAATTAGGATTGTCTATTTTACCCATCAAAAACAAAAAATTATTCAATGGAATGTGGTTGGATCGCATACGAAAACAGAGCGTTAGATCTCTCTTACTTAAATTAATATCTGCAAACCAAGGACGTTTTGGTGGTTTATTGACTAATGTTCTGTACCAAATACCCAAAACCATAGATTTCT
This sequence comes from Celastrina argiolus, assembly GCA_905187575.2. Taxonomy (NCBI): domain Eukaryota; kingdom Metazoa; phylum Arthropoda; class Insecta; order Lepidoptera; family Lycaenidae; genus Celastrina; species Celastrina argiolus. The sequence continues at coordinate 12,069,647 of LR994581.1, forward strand.
GTTGGAAATAGTTATCCCACTCAACATAACATTTTTGTTTAATCAAACACAAATAATCAGTATAATGAGATGTTACACTTAGATTTGTACCTACGGAATGTGCTGAGCCTGCCAAAGCATCAACGGTCTCATTGCCGGCAATACCTACGTGAGAAGGCACCCACTGTAGGCGGACGTTTACCCCATTACGTATTAAACTATAAATACATTTAATAACGAGGAAAGCCTCAGCCCTGCCCGTGTTACCTTTACTGCAAGATAACAGATGTAGAAGACCACTTTTAGAGTCTGTTACAATTACAACGTTTTGGTAATCGGTGATTTCTACATATTTCAGTGCTTGAAGTATACCCACGATCTCTATACTCATTATAGGTATGCGACAGTTAGTTATTGAAAATTGAGACTTCATTTTAGATCGGGAATCATAAAATGCGCATCCCCCGTGAGCAGCCGACTTAGACCCGTCTGTGTAAATGTGTACATAGTTCTTATATTTAGTAGACAATAATTCAGTAGCTGCTATTTTAAGTTCTAAGTGTCACAATAATTTTTTGGATTGATGAACTGTTGGAATGCTGGTGTAGCATAAATTTTCAAAGGGTATATCAAAGGAGTCCGCACGAAGCTCATAAGTTGGCCAAATGTCATACTTTGTAATTTCACAATGATTAAGATTGATGTAACTTTTAACCATTAATGGAATGCCGTATTTGTTCCAATAGCGTAATTCTGACTTCATTAAATTATCGAAATCGACAATAATTTTCGATAGATAGTCATTACGTCGCGAAAAAGTTTTCATAAAAAATTTGTCTGTTAAATATTGTCTTCTAATTTTTAGGGGGGGTATACAAAGCTCATTTTCTAAAATATGTATCGGGGTGGACTTGATAAAACCGCCACATAGCCTTAAAGACTGGTTTTGAATTAGATCTAAATTTTTAAGAACGTTTTGACTAGCATTACCAAACACAGCACATCCGTATTCCAATCTACTCCTAACCAAACTGATGTATAACTTCCTCAAATGTATAGGATGTACTCCCCACTTATAACTGCTAACACAACTTAAAATATTAATGTACTTTGAACATTTTTGCTGCGTTTCATTGACATGTTTCTTCCAAGTTAACCGATAGTCAAACCATACACCTAAAAATTTAGCAAATTTTACAATCTGTAACTGAATATTATTTAAGCTAATGTCAAAAAAAGGGACACGGTATTTACGAGTAAAAGCACACATTTTTGTTTTATCAAGAGATAGTTGTAAACCGAAGTAGGTACTTAGTTACGAAAGAAATCAATCATCGATGACTGTTGGACAAGTATGCGGCAATGGCGCGGTGCCCAGTGCGCGGCTTTATTTGTGTGTGATTAAACTCCTCGCCTCGAATAAATATTATAAATGAAAATAATTATTCCACACATCTATACTCTCTGTTTATAGTCTTCTCTTACTTGAATTATTACTTGTGTACTATGTTAGTACGATTCTTTTACAAGTCGATGTCTGTGCCAAAATGTTGAGTGAGATTAAAAAGTTATTTACATAATATTTTAAGATGTTCTTTGGAATTTGAATTGCCTTATTACGTTATTAACGCCTAAAAAAGTGTAACTGTTAGGTATATATAGTCCGTTACGATTGAATGTGGTCTAAAACATTTGAACTAAACACAATATGCTTCCAGTTTCAATACCACAATAAATAAATGAATAGTTTAAAAACGCCGAAAAACCAGCATCAAAGTTCACAACGTGGCCTCTTTTACAAATTCAAACACGACTATGATACGATTTTTCATCATGGAATGCCAGTGTTTATCTTCTGCCTTCGTCATTTGACCTTGAAATATAATCGTAGTCAATGTTTACAACTGGACTTTTCTAAGAAATCCAAAGACATCTACGATGTTCTATCATGAAGTTTCAGTTCATATATTTCGTTTCCATAATCATTGTATCAGACATAATATATTATTGTATTGTCATGAGAACTCCATACACAGGCAATTTTCGTCACACTACGCTCCTTGGAAGATTATTAAATTAGTTACCTTAGATTTCATTACACAGTTACATCATTTTACAGCGTGTAATAGTTCATAATATATCAAGCTAAAAATAGTGAAAAAAGATAAAAGTCACAAAACAGATGAGTTTCAACCCTGGTCAGGTGTTAGGTGTTCGACAAGTGCCTTCTTGTGTATAGACTAGGAGCCCGCGAGCCCCAGCATAGTAAGAATCACTCCTTGTGGTCATTTTAGACCTTTTTTTTCGCGTTATGGTTAGTAATTCATAAGAGGTGTCAAAACAAAAAATACTCTACGCGACCTTCTCTTCACACAATATTCGGCTTGGTATATGAACCGTAGGACACACTGTATACAGGTCGACATAATAAAAGTGTGTTAAAAAAATTACGCATTCATCCGCTCTTCATTGAGTCTGAATGGAATGTAGCGAGATTCATGACATAGACAATAAAAGGATGAGTATATTTTGGTTTACATTTTCATTTTACTTGTAATAAATTTATCATTTCACTAAAATGCCTCCTGACAGCGCAATTAAAATTCATATTCGTTGGACCTAAACACAAACAACGCATCGCAGATGTTGGGTAATGTTAATGAAATTAATTATCCCAAACGTTATCCTATACTAAACGTGTGTAGTTGCCAACCCTTAGTTAATGGTATTAGGTACCCAAAATAGGATTGCGCTATCCTGATACAACGTTATTAATTAAAAATCGATCGCGAACGACTACAGGTAGTAAATATACCCTCAACCATAATAATTACTAAGGCTTTGTATAACGCCAATGACCTTGAATGACTATTTGTATGACAAGAAAGGAGCATCACCTCGTCTGGAGCGGGTTAATATCATATACAAACTCGTTTAAAAAAAATTTGACATAATTCGCAAAAACGAAAACAATATTCCCCTGAGTCTTGTCTTACTTACGTGTCACTAATATATGAAGATAAAAAGGTTGTAACGTTAAAAAAGGGTGTACCTTGAATATTGATGATTTTTAATAGCTGTTATACTTTTCGTTATTTTGTTTCTTAAAACTAAATACCTATATTGATCCATTCCAAAGTAGTAACTAGTCATAAAACAAAAATATTAGGAATATTCCTATTAGTTTCACAGAGACAACAAAATATACAAAAAAATCATTGATCGCGATTTACTCGAAAGTAACCTCCAAGCAATTGCGTTGTTTATGAGTAATCAACATCAAAATTTTCACGTTAACGCAGTGCCGGGTAACAGTATTTAGTAAAAAGTGCGTGTCTTTCGACACTGGATTTGCCTTCGGATTATTCCTTTTTGCGAGACCTAACTTTATAGTTAATTTCCTTTGTATCTGTCTCAACAGTTTTATGTGTAAACGCGCTAATATATAAATAATTAGGTGCCATGGAAACGAATCTTTGTTATTGCTCTAAATACAGCCCAAACGTACTCAAAACAGCGACGCTTACATAATTTATTCTTTGTACAATAGTTTGCTAAGCATGTACAGTCTCTATTTATTATATAATAATTATATTCGATACCGCTATTTTGTGCGAATGACACCAACAGAACAAACTTAGGAAACTGGGGCCCGATTCAATAGAGCATTATTTGAGACGCTTTAAGGAAAACTAGCTCTTTTTGTTCAGGACTTAGAATTCATCGTAAAGTAAGAGATTGATCTTCAAACTTTTTGTAACGTTTCGACTTTTTGTACGAACTTTTAGGGCGAGTGAACTGATTTAGAAAAATGGAGTTAGCTACATCTACTAAGAACTTGTACAATAAACATTTGTAATACATTATTATGTAGGTACCTACTTGATATTATGTTGCCCAAATACTGTAACTTACCTTTTCAGTGCAAAACGTCAAATCTGAAACAATAATAATGTCAAATTAAACATCTACTATAGTAAACAAAATAAACAAATCACTCACAATAATAATTTTGAACTTTAAAGGGGTTTCTGCATATTATCTTAAATTATACCAAATTTTTCTCTCTTATCTCGAATATCTGTAGTTACTCCATTATATTATTTGTCTACTCTGTATAAGGTAAAACTTGACTGCATTAATATGCAATTCATCCATCACATAAATTTCTCATGAACACATCAGCTAGCCACTGAAGTTTTATATTTTTAGTATTTTATGCCCAAATAAAATTTAATTCAGAATTTTATTGAGTTTTATGTGCTTCGCCATATTACGACAAAATTAGTAACATAAACCGTAATCTTTATTACAAGACATAAAATATTAATATTAAATATTGTTGTTCAAAACTATCACAATATTTATAAAAATATTTATTTATGAACCTACTGATGTAATATTTAAAATGTTTTGCAAAAGTACTATAGGTAATACGTAATTCACTTAAGTTTTCGTATTTTTAAAGCTTCAATATAAATAAATAATTTTTTATACACGCAGATTTACAGCAGAATTATATCGCATAAAATAAAACAAAAGTAACTCTTGCATGGATTAGCAAATTGTTTAAGTCATCTAGTGGGACTAATAAAGAGACAATTAAGAACTTTTTTGGTTTTAATTTCGTTTGCGCTTAAATCGTGTTTGGTATTCTGTCCTGTCATGCTCCATCGGGAGTATAATCCACTTCAATTTTAATTAATCTCAATTAATAGCGCTTCAAGGAACAATTAACAAAACAATGGTGACGTAAAAAGTTGTCTAATTAGCTACTGTCCGACATTTTTAATACTGAATGAGAAAAAGTTTTTTGCTTTGGTTTTTGAGTGAGGGAGGTTGAGAGTGAGCATGGACTTTTGATATTCAAATTGTACAGTTGTAAAATATTCTTAACATTATAATTAATGTCTTTTCTTAATGATAATTATTGTAATATTATACCTAAAGGTAGTGGGTGTACTTAGCTCGTTTTAGAAGGAACGCAATTTATCTGTTACAATCTTTTAAATGTAATAAGCATTTTTTCTTACCGAAGAAATAGAGACAGTAATGTATATTACATTATTACTTGATGTATTCCGAGTAAGATGCGAATGCCTCCCCAGGTGGGGTCATATTATTAACATTTGATACACTTATTTAGTCGTAAATAATACTTTGCGGTTTCTTTTTTAATGTAGAATAAGCAATGTATTTGGAGAAACATATTTAAGCGAAAAAAAGTAATAATGTAATTTTCTATATGTATTAAATTTGTTTTGGTTGTGGTTACTTATGTCTAATTATTATAAAGTATAAAATGTCTCGTATCAAGAATATTAGATATAGAAACGCTTCGGTAGAGATTTTCTATAGGTAGAGATCTATTGTAACTCGTAAGGTCTGGGAGCCAATACGTCACTGGTCATTCACTCACCATCGCTCGATCCAAATTTTTTTTCTATGGACGCTTCACACCACGTCAATCTGGCCCCGTGCTAAGTATCCGAAGAACTTGTGTTGCACGTACCAGACAACGGAAATATATTTAATACTTTAATACAATACACATATTTAAGATTTTTATTATATTAATACATAAATTTAATACACATCCATGACCCAGGAACATTGAAAACTTTTTGTTCCCTCGGCGGGATTCGAACCCGCGACCTCTCGTACGAGCACCAACGCGCTCAACCACTGCGCTACGGAGGTCGTCATGGATAGTGATTGATAGTTGACACAGAAGACAGGTCCGCCCGCAGTTAAAAAGTTCCTCATTCTAAACTTATGTTAAAAAAACAATGAAGAGTTTGTTTGTTTATTTGAATTAGCTAATCTCAGGAACTACTGGTCCGATTTGAAAAATTTTTTAGTGTTGGATAGCCGATTAATTTGATAATCTATAGATTATAGTATTTCATCATGCTAATGCCAATAAGAGCGGAGCAATAATTGTAATGATAAAATATCAGGGGTTTTCTTTTCACACAGACGAAGTCGCACACCTAGTGATAAAATCAAGATCGTAGAAGAATTATTATGTAAAATTGTATGAATTTTGAGTATTAGTCATGAGATTTATTTATTTTTAACTGACTTCAAAAAATGAGGAGGTTCTTAATTCGGCCTATTTTTTTTTATTAAGTAAGTATCTAAAAAATAATGTTTAATTCAGTAAAAGCTTTAAGTTTTATATTAATCAATAGGTAAAACGTACAGGAAATATACAAAGCTAGCGAACTCAACGTACACTGTACAATAATAAAATACCTAACAAAAATACCTTCATAAAGAATGAGAATTGTTCTTGTGGGAGCCTGCGTCCGGGAGATCAATTAGAGAATTCAATCATTGGATTAAACGATGAAAACACGGTAATCCCCGACGCTTTATAAATTTGATGCGAGAAAAATACGAAAACGTAGATTATTACATAGCTATTTCATGTTACTTGTTATTTTATTATTTACAAATTCTTTGTTTTTTTTGTTATTGTTATTTAGTTACGGCCGCTGTGGGTTATTAGTAAGCGCGTTGATACTTACGCCGAAGGTACATGTTTGCCATCATGCATGTGTCAGATTTGATTATTTTTGATTATTGATATGGCAATTTGTAACAAAACTAACTATGAATTTATTATTTTGTGAATAATATTATAATAAACACAAATAATTATGTCATCCTTAACAAAGTAGTTTTTAAGTCACTTTGACATTTATGTCAGTGTTAATATTATTTCCGGTTCTAGAATTTGATAATTTGAGATGTTTAAAAAAATGTAATTATTAAGGTTAAATTCTGAAATAATGTGAAAATAATTGAACATTCATTGTAAACATTTTTGTATGTCAATTTCAGTATTTCATAATATTGTAAATTATTCTACGAACTTCCGCTTTAAAATAATATTGTCATTGTGTTATATCTTCCGGTGTAAATGGCGCCAAATTATACTTATAAAAGAATGTGTCCGCTATATTGGCTTCAGTTCTGAACCAGATATTAAGTGAACAAATTTAAGATGAAAGCCTCTATATTATGTTGTAGCTAAGTAATATTATTATGTCTCGTTTTATTATAGTGTTTTAGTAGTAAATAATTTATTAATATTTAATACTTGGAAATATATTTTGATGATAAATTATTGGTATATTGTAAAAATAGTCTAATTTGCTAAAGTATCATGTGATTGGTACTTTTAAATAAAAAGTAGATTACCAGGTTGTTAAATACATTTTATTTTATTCCATAGTTTATTAATTTATTGTTTAAATTCTATTCCTAGTACAGTAAAAATATTACAAAGCTGTTTAAGATATTTTGGTTACTTCTATTTACATTTATTTATTGATAAAAGGAAGTGTAGTATATAAAATGGTGTGTTGCTAATTGTCTTAATTTCTTGTAATTAAAATATAAGTAGTGTGATACAATAAAACTTATAAATACATTGGTTTAGCGTTTTACTTTGAATTTTGATTTTAGTAAATCTACACTTTAATATATTTTTACAGTAAACTTTTGGCCATTCTACTTTATCATATTTTAGCTTTCTTTAATTTTATTATATTTTCATTCCCCTTTTGACACATGCAATCCCGCCCAGGGATTAAAACGTTTAGGCCGGTTTTTTCACGTCGATTAAATATGTATAATTTATTAATATAAAAATATTGAATATAATAATATAAAAGAATAAATATATTTCCATTGTCTAGTACCCGTAACACAAGTTCTTCGAGAACTGGATCGGGATCAGATTGACGTGGTGTGAAAGCATCTATAGATGTTAGGTATTTTAACAATAAATAGGCTAATTTCAATTAAAAAAGGCTCGCCCAGAAAGAAGCAATAACTTAGAAACAGCATGGCGTTCAAACGAGTTTAAAATGTTTTACCGCTTAAAAGATTTCGTTAACGATTGCCGAAGTAGGCAGAAGAATAGGTAATGAGCGTTTCGTTCTTTGTTTCAGCATATTCATTACCTGCCCCATCGCACTTGTTTGCGGGGGCTTTGTCTCCCATCCCCCTTTCCCCTTCCCCCTTTTCACCCGCCCGAGTGAAATAAACAATATATCTAACAATTTTGAGGTCAAGTGATTTTAGCCAACATCCGCAACATTGAATTTACAAATATACACTGTTATTGCAGTTTGGATAATGGACATGTTAGCTATAAATTTCGTTTATTATTTCACAATGTGGATGATTTCATACCACGTCAATCTGGCATCGTGCTAAGTAGAACAGCTTGTACTACATTTAGGGCGTGTTTCACCAAGCAATGTTAAAGTTAACGCCATGTTAAATATCATGTTATCCCTCTCGTATTTCCTGTCAATGAATGAGATGGCATGGTATTTTAACATGGCGTTAACTTTAACAATGCTTGGTGAAACACGCGGCCTTAGCCGATTATACTTGACACATATATATTTTTTATTATATCTAAGGTATTATACACACAATAGGTATTTAATAGACATACTTTATCCAGGAACACGGAAAAACTTTGTGTTCCTATGGTGGGATTCAAACTCGCAGTATAATGCAAACTCAACCACTCCACTAGGCCACCGATGTCAATATTGATTGCGATTCAGTTATCGGATATTAAACTCAAACTTAGTGATATTCGGCGCGATATCTTGTATACGATAGTCGATAAGTAATTATCGAACTTATTACGAGTCACCCCAACCGGTGTGACATCGTGCTTCAAACACCGTAGACCCACTTTGTAATCAACAAAGGTTTCTTTTGATTGCTAAGTAATGAAATACTTGTATTGTACTAAGTGATTATAAAGTTTCAGAATTTGTGATTCTACAAACTGCCTGTTGTCAGTGAGTTTTGTAGAATTACTCTCGACACAACCCGACGCGTGACGCATGATGAAGAAAATCTATTTTATAACAAGTATGATATACATTGTGTAAATAAATCAGTCACTTTAACTTTGGGATATGATTATACTACCTTTTCTCAGCGTACCAATGGATTTTTTAGTTCGTCAAGAAGTTATAACAAACTTTTTACTTTTTACAATTTATGTTTTTTTAGTCGCAAGAATAATAAAAAAGGCAAAAAATCAGGGATGATCCTCTACAAAACTCTACAGCTTCTTACATATTAATAAGACTAAATCTACGGTAGGTATTAGAATTCTCATCAGAGCTTTATTATCTACCCATGCTCTTAGGGTATCTCCTTTCCAATAAGAAAATAATCATCAAAATCGGTTCATAAACAACGAAGTTCCGCGAAGACACATAAAAAACATACGATTGAATCTCAATTCAAAACATCCTCCTTTATTTAAGTCAGTTAATCAAGTAGTATTGAGGTTAACAGTACAGTAAATAAGTAGAAATCATGGGCATATTTTGAGATAAACACGAATACTCAAGTGCTGAAAAGCCGTATAAGAAACACATTTACATGTCGCGTCGCACAATGCTTCGGATTAGAGCTCGCGTGTCGGTGATTTGATTGTAGGAAATTTGATTCCCGATGTTCGAGTGAGAATCTTATTTACTTCCCATTTTACGCATATAACTAAAGAGTAAATCAACAAAGTAGCCGTTTTTACAAGCTTTTATTAAATCCTGTTTATGAAATCTTACACGTATTTGATCCTTGCACAATATTAAGCATGCGTACGTAGCGTGATAATGCAATGTTATGATAATATAAAGCCCTTCTGATGCTGGAATTGGAAAGTAGATAAGAAAGAAGAACAACGAGGGCGTGTATGATTGAGAACTTTGCCTCTATGAAAATATGTTGTAACGAGATACTTACCAAACTTGTCTTTCTATTCCGACAGTATCATAAAAAAATTGAAATTATTATGAATACCTAGATTATTTTCCTACTTTTTAAACCATGGCGTTTTCCATCGCCTGGAGTTTATTATTGTTATTTGTCACGCGTTTTGTTTTACGATTAGATGCAATAAAAATCTAACTGGATACGTTTATTGACCTCCTCAGATTCCTGCCATTTCATCCTACAGGCAATAAAATGAGGTTTTTACTGGGGAATTGGTCACTTTAAATTCATGACACTTTCACAGTAAGCAGTAATATTTGCATTTTATGCTAATATAATCCAATAGGTTTCCTAAATGTTATCTACACTACATCGCATCCGTATGCAAACAAATTATCTACTCGCCTCAGATACAAATTGTATTAACACATCTAATAACAATCTATAGTATATTGAATATATACCTACTATTGCTGTGAACCCTCTCGATCAAGTCAGCTTACAAACGAAAAAAGTAGAACAAAATCGTTTCACCCGTTTGGAAACTACGACGGACATAAACACAGGCTCATCAAACTTATAACGCTGTTTTCGTCGAAGGTTAAAAACTTTTTACCAACAAAATCGACAGATTTACCGTGTCTATGAAGTAACAAATACTTTATCCATGATATAAATTCAATAAAGGCAATATCATACGGCAAGTTGTAACTAAAGCACTCGGCGGGGTTTAATTTAATATCGATAGAGAAATTGCTTAGGCAAATTGTATCAGCTTTGCTTTCGACCCTTTTCGAACCTTCGCGAATATGTTATTCAATTATTCTCGAATACTGCCTCATGTATTATGTTTCTGAAGCGAAAAACCGGTGTTTTGTACAACGACACAAAATTATGTACAGAATTCGTGCTGTATAAACAGGAGTTTTATTTTTAAATGTGAAATGGAGTAAATAAAGAATTACATATTTTAGGTACAAACACAAATTTACTTACACTAAATACCTATTTCAACAACTTTTATTGTCAAGAGTTTTAAAATATTAATTTTTATTAGCATAGGTAGTTCTTTTATAGCATACTTTTAAACGCAACTATTCTTGTATGCTACAATGTAAGCCATACGGCTGTTATTTATTAAAGGCGTACCGACAACAACAACACGCGTTTACGGCATGTACAGCGCCGTCAGCAAAATATTTAAAAATGTATGATTTAACTGTTGAAACGTGCACCGGGCCTCTGTTATTTAGTGCAATTAAATTGCAAAAGACTTGCAATTATTGCTTAACTACGTTGAAAATGTCTGATTTTAGGATGATGAACCATTCGCAAAAACAACAAAGAAATAACATTGGTTTTAAAGTTTTTTGCGATGCCTTTATATATTTTCACAATTATTTAAACATCTAGTATGTACCTATAATAATTTTAAACAAAAAAAAACCGACTTCAAAAGGATTATTTGGTAACATATGCTTGGGCTACTTCAGAAAAAATCAAAATCGATATGTGTTTCCATATCAATTTTGAGGAGTTCCCTCGATTCCTCACGGATCCCATCAGAAGGTCACCATTTTGGTGACAATGGGACCAAATTGGAATTATACCCTACACAACACAGAAAAAATATTTAAAATCGGTTCATAAACCACGAAGTTATCCGCGAACAAACATAAAAAAAACATATATACGGTCGAATTGAGAAACCTCCTCCTTTATTGGAAATCGGTTAAAAAAGAAATATATTTCATACACTAGATAGCTAATGTTGAACATTGCTATTCTTAATATTCACCACCGCCCTATAAAAGGTAAATAAGCATTAAAACAAACATAGTTTTATTACATGCTGAATATTAATGATGATAATCGAACACAAAGACAGCAAGATATATAAGAATTTTCAGATAGGTTCTCGAATATGGGCATAAATAAACGAACGACATAACAAATGAAGGAAGCTTGAGGTCGAAGTACCAATTTCACCAACGCGCAACGCCAGCTAGCGTTAGGCTCTATTCACTAGACGAAGCGTCGCATTTTTTTTTTTGGTATTTTATTCAACAGTTGATGTAAAAAGGACAGTCACTATAACTTTTTTATTATTATTATTATGTATTATTAGACTACCTTTTCATGAAAAAAAAATGCATTTCTAGAATGATCTAGATATGCCTCCTCTTTCGTATTTATTAGTACGAAGAACAAGAAAGATAACAATTAGTTATTAGGGCAACGATTAGTTTTACCACGGGGCTGAATCAAGATGCCACCGCTAATTATTGCTTACAAAGTTCGATAACAAAATGTATGGGATTTGACATAAGGTACGCTAAATGACATAGGTACTGTAGTGTGCACTAAATTATGCGAAAGGCGGGCTCCTTTTACCGTCAACAATTCTAGTACGTCTTACTCTTAGTACGTCTGTCTTAATACTGATTGAGTGGGGCAGCCCCCCACCAATTATAGTACTTATATTGTCCACGATATAGAGATCACCATTTAGCCAAACACTACATCCCTTCCTTATTCAGAAGTATATTTTAATAACTCTAAGCTACAGTTGTAAGATAGAAAAGTACAAGTATCAAACCTAGTCAAAATGCATATTCAGATTTAACCATAAGAATAACTTAATTTCCTCCCGATGTATGATAGCCATACTCAGCCTATTCCTTTCCCTTTCTTTTTAAATGATTTGGTGAAAGAGCATCTATGTATATAATAATTACATCAATGATCAAACGCTTTTAAAATCTTAGTTTACTACATACGTATACTATAACTAACTGTCGGTTCTCTAATCTGGATGCCTTATCGACCCGATATTACCATAATTATAATAAATATTTAAAGATCAAGTTTAAATTTTCCATATAATAATATGAACTGAGCTAGTATTAGAGTATTGTCAAGATCCACTATACGCACATATTTTAGTGCAATGTAATTACACTTTTGGAAAAACCCTTTTATTTGTTGGTCTGTTTATAACTAATATTGTAATGGAAAGTAACTAATTTATCCATCTTCCAACTATCGTTGCGTTATAGAACGGCAACTTTATGTAGTTCTGAACAATATGATACTGTCGAACTGATGTGATGATGGAGTCGAGAGATAGGCTCTTGCCTATCATTGCCTTTCATGAGGAATATCGTATCAAAATCGTGCTTGCACTTGTGAGAACAGTGTAATATTGAAAATCCCGATGAACCCTTAGACGGGCATTATGCAGCTTCTGCCATCTTCATCTTTTTTTATACAAACGTGTTTTAACTATTAATTTTTCGACATTTAGAGGAGCTAGAACTTTAGATGTCATTTATTTTACACGTCAACCTTTAATTTCAATAACGAATTCGCCATCTTAGACAACCATATAACTTTGTTATTTTATTACTCACTGTTGAATTCATCATATTCGTAGAATATTACTTATTTGAACGGATGATTTTAACCCCTTATCCTGATACACTTTTTGTGCCCAGTTTAATAGACTCGTATTAGGGTGTAATGAACATTCTTACTAAACAATTAAGCATTTTCTTATCTTTTAAACTCCTATGAAATGCAATACCTACAATTACGCCAGTTAAACTAGTTTATAATCATGATACTTTAGTGTACTTTAGGTGTCAATGAGCTCATCCTTCCTTTTCAATTTAGTTTTTCAATACGCACGTGATTTACAAAATTAATTATTTTTTTCACTGACCTTATTACTGACTTACTAGTATTATAGGTTTATCCTCGTCGCCATTTGTAGTGTGCACTAAATTATACGAAAGGCGGGCTCCTTTTACCGTCAACAATTCTAGTACGTCTTACTCTTAGTACGTCTGTCTTAATACTGATTGAGTGGGGCAGCCCCTCACCAATTATAGTACTTATATTGTCCACGATATAGAGATCACCATTTAGCCAAACACTACAGGTACCAAATCGCGATCATTTAGCGTACCTTATGTCAAATCCCATACATTTTGTTATCGAACTTTGTAAGCGATAATAAGCGATGGCGTCTTGAATCAGCCCCCAGGCGTTAGTAAAAGCACTAACACATTGGCGCCTAGTCAAAGCGTCGCGACGCGTCATTTTTCGATATAATAAATTCACTAGGAAAAAAATAACACGCGTGGACGCACCGCATGTTATGCATTAATCATTATATATGTACCTTAATAACTGGATAATAAAGATGAATATGCAATGGGGAAAAACAGAGAGAACGCGATGACTCCGTGTGAGTTGAGCCTAAGTCTTCCTAATGGCATTGTTATTATTAATTACATGTATCATTCCGCAACGACGTTTCCCGTCTTTGTGCCTTATGTCACAAGTAAAAATGGCCCCATACATTAACCCGCAGCGAAATATACATCAGCACATGCTAATGACTACATTTATAACAAGCTTTAATACTCTTGCCAACGACAGAATTACGGAAAATACAGTTCCACTACAGCGAAAATGTTCTTAATGTTCCTTATTAATATTATATTATGTATCCTGGAGATAATCCTCGTAGAAAAAAGTAATATTTTCGATAAATTATTACCTGTTACGGCAATTCACAAATTAAGCTATAAAGAAAACATTAGAAAATGTAGGTTTAGTCAAAGTAATTTTTTTTTATACAGAATGATTAAAGATTTTAGATTTTTTTTTCTTTTCTCTGTAATGTATACCACCGGCTCGGGAACTAGTTAGTATATATCTTTACTTTAAGAGCTTACAATACAATCGTCTAAAGAACTCGCATTTATATGGAATGGGTTTTACAACGTTGTAAATTAGAGCAACTTTTTGTGACAACATTTGTTTTTCCGTAGCAGTAAAATTGCGAAACCGGCCTAGAATTACGCAATACCAGATAAACACAAGTTTGTGAACCTTTATAAACCTTTCCACGGGCTTACAACTTTTTGTTTTAAGTTTTAAAAGACAAAAGACAATTATTAAGGCTGTTTAAATTACTTTATTATCCGACTACGGCAATGTCTAAAGGGAGGGTAATGGTTTTGGTAATGTATAATATAGGTATACGTATATATTATTTATATTCGTTATTTTATGAAAATTGTCTATATTGTAAACAATACTATAAATATTTTATGAAAGGCGGTCAAGTACAACGCATGCGAAAGATTCTGTATGCTTATTCTATAGAAATTTATTTTAATTAAGACCAAGTTATTCCTGGATTTTCGAACTGACAGAGACTAGGATATAATTAATTTTACTTCATAAATCCTGTCCTTTAGATATTATTGTCAAAGAACTGCGCCACATAACAAATAATAATTAAATAGAAATAGTATACCTGATATCCTGATAAATATATAGTATACATTGTAAGCGCCGCTGCGCATGGTCGTGTTACGCATTAGTATCGCGTACGGTCGGTTCTGTCGTGTTATAACAGTGTGTAAAAGTAACTCGTATCACAATGGACAATAATAAAAATTGTGGTGTATGTGGCGATTCACTATCGGACGGAGTCTATTGCACAAAATGTAACCAGGAGTTACACTTTAACTGTGCTGGAATTACCGAAGCTGGTTATAAGAAATTAGGCGATAGAAAACTTACGTGGCGTTGTACGAAATGTAAACAAGTTACCGTGAGCGTCACCCCCGGCCCCGTAGATCCACAAAAGTCTCCAAAATCTCCAAAATGTGAACCCGACTCTATTGTTCTTCGTGAGATTCGTGCCCTCTCGATTAAATTGACCCCTTTGGAAAGTTTGAAAGACGATATCTCAGCGCTCAAAACTGAATTTGTTAACCTCAAATCATCAATGAACTTAAAATTTGATGAAGTAGTTAAAGAGTTTAGGAAGGAAATGAGTGATATGGACAAGCGTATAATACATCTCGAAAAGGTCCAGACCCAGGTCGTGCAGGTCCAAAACAAACTGGACGCTTTGGAAGATGATTCAAATCACAAGGAACAATGGTCACGTATGAATGACGTTGAAATTAAGGGCATACAACAAATGCACAACGAAAATCTTTTCGACATATTAATAAAGATTGGTACTAAAATAACCTACCCAAACCTACCCAAACCTATAATAATAGGTTTTTGTAATCGGTACGTGAAGGAAGATTTCATAGCGGCCGCCAGACTAGAAACTAAAACATCACCTATCATGACTAGCCAAATAGGATTGCCGGGGAATCAGAAAATATACATAAATGAACATCTCACAACAAAAAATAAAACTCTCCTAACTAAAACCAAGAAAACTGCGCGTGAGACAAATTTTCGTTACGTGTGGGTGAAGAATGCCAGAATATATGCACGCAAAATGGATACTTCTCCAATAATTTTTATCAAATCGGAAAAGGACTTGTCAAAAATGGTGTAAATTCTATTAAAAAAATAACATGTAAGACACAAAGATTTATGTCATTGTTAGGTCATAAGATTAATCATAAATATCTTGGATCACAGTTTACAACTTACAATGTGCAACATCTTAAATATTATTACACTATTTTATCAATTGTAAGTAGAAAACTATTCATAATTAAATACCTCACTCTGTTACATTTTATACATAAGTTGATACTCCCTAAAATGAATCCTACTGCTAACGTAATAAGGCCTAACCTACCATATTTTTTGCCATGCTGTAATATTATATTATTTTGTTGCGTGTTATGCTTATCTATTTACTACCTATTGTCTTTTGTGTTCATTGACGAGTTGTACTTATCAACCTGTTTACGTCATACTCTGTGCATTGCTGTGTTTCATATTGTACACAATCTAACGCTGTTTATAATCAGCATTATAATAGTTTTTTCTATAATACACTTATTAAGTTTGGTGTACGCATTTCTATCTTATAATAACAATCCTATACATGTAATAATAATACACATGTTAATGACTTTTCCCATTATAAATGGCTTCAATTAGTATTTATTATCAAAATGTCCGAGGGCTACGTACGAAAACAAACATTCTTTTTCGAAATGTTTGCTTGAACTCATATGACATTATTATATTTACCGAAACGTGGCTCATAGATAGTATTAACGATAGTGAACTTTTTGACAATCGATATATTGTGTGGAGGCGCGACCGGGATTACTCTCGTACCTCCCAGCAACTAGGTGGAGGTGTCCTGATTGCTGTTAAGCGTGATTTGGTGGTCATTGGCAGGCCAAGCTGGGGAAGTACCGCTGAGGATATTTGGTTATCACTGATTCTGAGAAGGTCTCGTCCGTCAGTGACTTATAGTCTGCACATCTGTGCGCTATATCTGTGCAAAGAAAATCAAGGTAACTCTTATAATACACAGTTACAAAATTTTACTAATAACGTCAATCAATTAATTGTAACTCATCCATTGGACAAGTTCATATTGGTCGGTGATTTCAACTTCGGTAATGAAGTAGACTGGGTATATAGTTCTGAGAATACCGAGTTAATTCCAACTAACCTAACTAACCAACAAATTATTGAATTTTTTGACTGTGTTAGTTCATGCAACTTGTCTCAATTTAACAGTGAGCGTAATATTAATAATAGACTGCTGGATTTAGTCTTTTCGAATGATCAAGTCTCGGAAAGTCACGACGCTTTAGTACCCGTTGATGTTCACCATAAGCCGCTAATAATTAATGCTGATTTTATAGAAATACACAAACTCTCTAATAAGTCGAATAAAAAATATGTCTATGCTAGAGGGGATTATACGGCTATTCGATCTGACCTAAATAAAATTAATTGGGTACAATTTTTATCAGATAGATCTTTAGAAAATGCTGTCTCAAAATTCTACGATAAATTATATGAATTAAGAAATAAATTTATTCCTCTGAAATCCCTAAAACAATTGTCACATCCCCCCTGGTACAGCACTGCTTTAATTAAAATTCTTAAAGAAAAATACAAGTATCATAAAAAATTCAAAACCTATAATAATTTATCTGATTATAACTCTTTTTCAATATTACGTACTATTACGTAATATTGAAAAAGATCTTTCAATTTAATATTGAAAAACAAGACTTTTCTAACTTCGCGGCTCTATAGCCGCGAAGTTAGAAAAGTCTTGTTTTTCAAGTTATATGGATAAAATTGAAAATTCAATTGTAAACAATCCAAAAAATTTCTGGTCATATATAAAAAGTAAAAAAAATACTGGTTCCTTTCCGAAAATCATGCATTACGGTGAAACATCATCGGACAAGGGTGAAGTGATTAGTGAATTATTCGCCGAATATTTTCATTCAACTTTTTTGGAACGCAACCTAGACACTGACGAGCAGCGCGTTTGTGACATAGATATCAGTGTCTCTGGTATCAGTTCAGTAGTAGTGGATGAGATCCATGTCTTGGAGTTACTCAAATCCCTTGACCTATCTAAATCTGGAGGGCCCGACTTAATACCTCCGGTATTCATCGTTAACTGTGCGAGTAGTCTAGTCGAACCAATTTGTATACTTTATAAAAGATCTTTTACTGAGGGCCTGGTTCCAAGAATATGGAAATCTGCTTATATTTCTCCTGTGTTAAAAAAAGGAAACAAATCTGATATTACTAATTATCGCCCGATATCTAAAATTTGTCTGTTTTCTAAGATCCTAGAACGTTTAGTGTACACTCAAATATATGCGGCTATTAAATGTAACTTTGGTGACGAACAGCACGGTTTTCTTCAAAAGCGCTCTACTGTATCTAACTTGGTACTGTCACATGACTATATATCAAACGGCATGGACCAGGGTGCACAGGTTGACGTGATCTATACCGATTATAGCAAATGTTTTGATCGTATAGATCACCGAATCCTTCTTGAAAAGCTATATTCGTCAGGTATTCATGGTGATTTATATAGGTGGGTGTGTTCTTACATAGACAATCGTAGACAGGCTGTGGTACTTCAAGGATACACATCTGGTTGGAAATCTGTGTCTTCTGGAGTCCCACAGGGTTCAATTTTAGGCCCCCTCCTATTTGTCTTATTTATTTCAGACGTAAAACGTTGCTTTAAGCACTCCTATATCCTACTTTATGCTGACGATATGAAGGTACATAAAGTAATCAACAACGTATCAGATAGCAATTTACTACAAAGTGATCTTTATAGATTTGAGCAATACTGTCACCGTAACAAAGTTTGTTACGGTGACAGTATTTACAATTAAACATTTCAAAATGTTTTCATGTTACCTACACACGTCAGAAACTAATAATCAATTTTAATTATACGCTTAGAAATCAAAACATAGGAAAAATTAACAGCATAAGGGACCTAGGCATTATATTTGATAGTAAGCTTTTGTTTGATCAACATATTGACTACATAGTAAAACGTGCTAACAAGGCATTAGGTTTTATTATGAGACAGTCTGCCTGTTTCCGCTCGATTAAGACTATAAAAATATTATATTGTTCATTCGTACGTAGCCACTTGGAGTATGCGTCGCAGGTATGGAACCCCCAATATGAGGTTTATAATTTTCGCATTGAGGGTGTCCAAAAGAAATTTTTAAAATATCTAGACTTCAAAGCACAGCAATGCTCGGATGACTATGATCATCGTTGTAGAAGGTATCATTTCCTGCCGCTTAACCATAGACGTCAAACTAACGATGTTTGTTTCTTACTTAATGTCGCGAATGGATCCATTGATTGTTCCGAATTATTGTCGAAAATAAATTTTCGCGCCAATAGGATTGGATTCCGTCGCCGGCCTTGATATACCTTCTGCAGCGACTAATTATAGATTAAATTCATTTCTCTTAAGGAGTACAAATACCTTTAATGTAATTTCACATGACACTGATATGGACCTATTCTGTACAACGGCTAATGTGGCAAGACGGCTTTTAGCTAAATCTTATTTTGTATAGAAGTTCCTGGTGTAGCATTGGGTATAAAATGTGCCTAATGCTACATTAGGTACTTTGAAGTGAGGTGACTTACTTTTATACTATGTTATATTTTGTACTACATATATGTGGAGGCTTGTAATTAGCGATATGTTTACCATATTTGTATACTTTAGTATTTTGTTATTAGTCTGTAAGCCTTCTTAATAATTAATAAATAAATAAATAAATAAATAAATCTGATTGTAATAAGGTTTCCTGCCCGGATATGATTCGCGTGTGGTTTAAGGCGACACGCATATTCATTATAATATATTGATGTATAGTATAATAGTAATAATATGCACAGACACATGAAAACAGATAGACGAACATCCGATTTTGCTATGTTTACGTAATATCCAAATAAATTTTAATTTTAAAAAGTTATGACGCTATAATAGTGTGTGGGCTTACTTATTACACAGTAATAATACACAAATTACTTGCACTTTCTCCAAATTTGTGTATTATTACTGTGTACAATGTATTTCCATCAAGAACCTACAGTACATTCAATAACATATGGCTTACTTATTTCCTCTTTATAGAGTAATCTTATCATACCAAAAACTAAAACTGTAAAGGTATAAGATTATATGACATTCTTTTTTATTTTTACATTTAACGGAAAATAAAAAACAAACAACAAGGTCGTCTAAATTATCTCCGGATTCATTGCGGTAGGTGCAAGCCGCTCATTTAATATTTGTGTTTCGACTTTCAACCCAGTTTCGACTCTGACATAATTAAATCCATGTCGTCTGTAATGTTCAACATAAACACGATATGACACTTGTAACATGAACAGAATATATGTTGTTATTAAATTTACTAAAACCTATATACGACCTAGTATCTAATTACCTACTCTTTATTTCCTATCTCTACATTTTTGGCAATCATCAGCGTAATCGGGTTACATACATAAAAACTGGTCGAATTGAGAACCTAGCTAGTTAAACCAAACTGCAATTCATTTTTATAATATAGAAGATAAGAAGTTACATTTTGAAAAATCAAGTA
Source organism: Celastrina argiolus (assembly GCA_905187575.2). NCBI lineage: Eukaryota > Metazoa > Arthropoda > Insecta > Lepidoptera > Lycaenidae > Celastrina > Celastrina argiolus. Next base: position 12,090,319 of record LR994581.1, read on the forward strand.
GTAAATATAAGAAGCAGTAAGGGCGTAATTTTTGTGCATAAACAACGTTACTGCAAAGGTTATTTTTATTATGTACTTTGTTTGTTGTCATCAATATTAAGATAATCAATATGTATTTCAGGTACATCATAGCATACCTTACATACATGTCTACAAAATATTGCTTTCTTTAATTAACAATGTATCTACCAACATTTCAACAATTTCTATTCTCGACATACCTCTACATTTTCACGTAGAAACTTGTGTTAGCAACCAAATAATTGCGAAACCATGACGTCTCTGTGACTACAGCGAGGCTCAAATTACAGAAACAACACTAATTAAAATTAATAGTTTACGTGAGTATCATTTTGACATTCCACATAAACAATTTTTGTAGAAAATACTCTGTTAGTATAATTTAGAATTTACAGTTTAACCATAGATCAGTATCATCATCATTTCAGAAATGACGTCCACTACTGGACATAAAACTTATCCAAGGTCCACCGGGGCTAGTTGCTTGTACTCGTAACGCTTGGCGGGTGGGTTGGCAAGAGTAGTTTTCAGACGCTGCTGAGTTGCCTCAGCAGCGTTGGACAGCAGCCCGTTTTCGGATACGTTATATTCCCTCTGTCTCCTTTTACGACACCTACACCTACGGAAAAAATGTTTATACTCGTAAACCATATATATATATATAATATATTATACAGTAAATGTATATACAGCTCGGTGGATGGTTTTATTGAAACCAGACCAGCTACGCAGGACTAATTTTATATTGTGTGCCTAATAGACAAGATCACTCTTTTCTCGTACACTCGTCTCACTGGGTAGTGAGATGGATGATTGACACGACCAGCGAACGGGCGCCGGATCGACATTTTACATGACCATCTAAAGAATGTATCATCTTTCTTATCGGACAATCAGGTCCGATATCAGGCAGGCTGATCCTGCACTGTCCAAACTTGAAAACAACATTATTAGTTGTTCCAACGCCAAAATGTGAAGAGAGCCAAGATCTAATCAGTGAATCACGGAGGCATCAAACAGAACATCTACTGTTGAATGTATGATATAGTTATACGTCAATCGCCTTTGACTTAGAATAGCTTAATTTGTAGACGCGGTAAAGCGTGAATTTGGTAGCATTCATAATTCGGTAGTTAGTTCCATGGAATACAAAAGCTGAATTGATGTCCCGCTGGGTCAAGTACGGGTAAGTAAACTCGAGAACTTTGCGTGCTTTGATTATTCACATTTCAACATATTAAACATCCAATTTAGTTGAATTAGTAACGAACTTGCTATTTGATTTAAGTCCGAGTTTTCGTATGAATATACCTCAAACTAAACAGTTGCAAAAAACCCGCGCGCCAACTTTCAACTAACGTATGTAGTTTTGTTGGAAGCAAGAGATTGAAAATGGTAATTTATTGCATGAAAAACCTCTGCACCAATGAATTGAACTTTTGAACTACATATTAGGGAAAACTATAAATTAACTCTAATTTTTTACTAGCTTAACATCGATTTCTTATTAAATTACCTATGTGACATTTTAAACAATATAAAATTAATATGTCAAATAATAGGAAGGAAATATCTACCACGTCGATCTGGTCTCATGCTAAGCTTAAAGCTTTTGAAGACTTTGTGTTATGGATACCGGACCACATTATGTAAAACTATAATTATACTTTACCTATTCATTAAATAAATCTAAATTTAAGATTTTATTCAAATTTCTTCATAACCCATGATCACATAATACTATTTGTTCTTTCACCGGAATTTCATCCTGTGGCCTCCAGCTATAGCACCCGCATGCAAACCACTGAGCACATCAGTGAGGTCGTCGATAAATCAAAAAAATGTAGCGATATTTTGGGAATGATAATATTTACTTCATGACAAATAAACGGATTATCCTCTTAAATTCCTTCAGTAATTAGTATAAATTTAATTCGGATATTATGTAAACACTAATGTTATAAGCAGGTGAGTGCTGGCAAGCTGTTTGCTGTAGTAAGTTTCCAACTAGCACAATGTCAGGACCGCGCTGGCAGAAATCCCTTAAAGTCATGAATTGCAGCAGTTTTTCACCGCTTGATGTCTTAAAAGCAAACTTGTTCCTTACGCTGAAAGCGAGCTTACTTTAAAGATATTTCGAAATATTGCAGCACTTTGGTTTGTGTTTTCACAACATTTTCAAATTAAAAGTAAAAATAAGAATGTACAAAATCAAGATAAAAAATAAAGACATTTCCGACAGGATTCATTAAGCGCTTTTAGGGGAAGATCACGTTCTTTGGACATTAATCTGGACGGCATAACCTTTCATAACACAGGTCGTGGTTGGGCAAGTTTACCTTGCGATTTAGATCCTAACCGGGTTGAGGTTAGGAGTCCCGGGAGCTAAATCACTAATTCTGTTACCGCAGTTTGAAGACACCTCCAATTAGTACAATATTTTACCGACCATTAGTGCAGCTTAAACTTTAACCCTAGCCAGTACATTAATATTGTATTAAGTGATATAATTAGTACTGTCGCGTCGTATGCAATTTATATATGTCTTCTCTTCTATATATATGGAAGAGTAGACAATTTAACAGTTTTTATAGTTTTGTCATTTTGTCCATACATGAAGTTACTGTATATTGTTGAGTATACAAGAGGCATTTCTACGGGTTCATGGTAAACTTGCTGGCGTCGTTGATAGCGTAGCAATAATGTAGGTACAAATAGTAAAGAAAGTTTCTCATCAATAAATACAAACAAAAATCGCAAAGTAATATTTAAAAAAAGGAATAATAGATCAGATATCAACCTGAAATATGATATTCCTGTCTCTCAAGTAACCAACGCTTCTCTCCGTACAGTGGTCAATATAACTTCAGCACTTTAAGCTCAGCCTTGACAGTAAATATTAGCAGTGTCACAAACATTGTATGTAATGCGACACAGCGTGAAAATGTTACAGAGTTAATGCTGACAGTATACTTTGTGAGAAAAACAACTAGCCATTAAAGATGCTAAAAGAAGCACTCGGGGTGGCGCATAATAGTCCCATTAGTCCGCCCCTACATTAATTATAACTCGGTATCTCAAACAGCGTTCACACTTGACTCAAGATTGGCTATGCAGATTTTTTTAATTGCACTAAACAGCAACATTTTTCATTGGATATTTTAGGCTGCATCGGTTTATCCTAAGCTTACACGAATTCTTGTTATCTCGGAATATTGGTCAGAACCTAGCATTATTATATTCCCTTCCTTTACATCTATGTTTTGAACATTTTGTATTAAAAAATAATAATAATAGCGCGGTGTCTGTATTTGTCTCTCTCTACTGTGACATATCACCCTCGGCCATGTTTTGCTAGCTACGACTATTTCAGCTCCTCATTTTCTTTAGGGTCACTCACGAAGTATTATAATTTTATCAATAAGAGTATACCTTACGTATTAACGTACTTTTAAAGTAAACTAATGTACAATATTTACGTAGGATCATCGATCATACACTAGGTATAGTGTCAGCACAATAAATCCGTCTTGGGGAATATCCGTATAAAAGTGAGCTGTTATTTCATTTAGTTTGTTTTGAACACGGCCAACGTCCACACGTGTCACAAAAAAATTAAGTGGCATAATTATCGATTTTAAATCACCAAATCAACTTTGAAATGTTTTGAAATTTTTGTCTCATCTCGTTATTTAAACAAAGGTATTGGCATACACCACGCGGACGGCTTGTTTTTGTATGGGACACGTTTTATCTAATGTATCTATTGTTGATTGAACCGTGGGATACTCATACTACAAGATCTACTGCAAATATATAGCAGACTATTTGCTATATTGAATATGTTATTTAAATAGACGTACTATTATTTTCTTAAATAATTAAAATACTAGCGACAAAATTGTAAATAAATCAGCGTCTGTCTCGTCTCTGGAGACTGTTATTTGTTAGTTCTAATTATGTCGCGAGCGAATATTTGTTAGAGCATTAAAATTGATTCCACAACTCTGATTGGGCTGAATAAAGTTAGTAAAAGATTATGACACTAGGATTTAGACAAAATAATGAATAACTATAATCAAAGTAAAATTTTATAGCAGCTAGCGTACTGATGATAATGAAATATAGCTAAGGACACTTTCGATCGTGTCAGCATTCAAACAAAAAAATGCCGCAGACATATACTTATAAACCCCTCCCCTCCGGTTTTCGTCGGAGGTTAAAAAGGAGTCACTACAATTATTGAAATGCTTTTATATATTGGTAACGGTAGCATAGGTTGAGCATTTGAGCTAACCCGACCAGCAATATCCATGTAGATTTATGAACTACCCACCCAAAAAGAATTGCACTCGAACACTTATATTAAACTTTAGCACAACAATAGTGTTTATAAAAGCGTACTTAACCTTTGTTCGAGTTAAAATGCAATAAAACGATCGCCGAGGTGATGAAATTCAAAACCACTTCAGTCTATTTGATGTCGAATCCTAAAAGGTATCGTCTCGTTTGTCATGACACTTTTTGAAATCCGACTCGACCGTGCTCCCTCAGCAATATGAGAATTTCATTAAATAACGGCAAAATATTGTTTATACCGCTATTTTTAACCCCCGACCAAACAGAGAGGCGTTATAAGTTTGACGTGTCTGTCGTATGAACCGATTTTGATGTAGTTTTAGTCCCGATTTCACCAAAATGTTGACAAGAAATACGAAAGGGATAACATGATATTTAATGAAGGATTAACTTTAACATGTGTTGAAGAAATTGGCATTGTCTGTTCTTAGCTATTCATCATCATTAATTGTTCCGTCACTGCTTAACAATTCGGTTACTTAACATTTTTTAATTTTTATCTTGACATAATATTCTTTCAGTAAAATTACTAAAAATAATAAAAAATTTTAATATTTTCAATTTCATAACCTAACCATGTTTAATGCAAAAAACATTTACTAACAATAGCATTTTTAATGTGATTTAAATTATAGAAAAAAGTAGCTATTATTGCTAAAACTTTAACAAGTGTTAATTAATATTATATATTTTATATAACCTTCTACCTCAACAAAATATTGTTGTTATTTTGAAACGAGTGAATTAATTCACAAGCGCCAAATAGGGGTTGAAATAAAATAACGCGAACATAAATTATATTATCGCTGACAATTATTGGTTTTCAACATAATTTTAGGCTTTGTAATTACAATGTTTGGCATCAAGTAAAAAAGGAACTGTATTTTAGATTTTATTAAATGGGTATGCAATTTTAGGTTGTTAGTGAGACCATAGTGCCACTCCGGTAATACCGAAGCGTAGTTATTCTCTTACGGTAAATTGGAGGATTGTGTTATAAAACATATTTTTTTATAAAAAAATCTTTGAATCAAGAACTTAAACTATGTAGCCTACCAAGGCTATTGTTTCGAATCTAAGTAAATAGATCCTCAATAGATGTAAGAGATGTCAATACACTTTCGCATTGGATCAGTATTGTAGGCGCTGCGGTGGAATATACGTGTACTTTTTACATTTTACACATTTTAGGATTCATTATTAAAATTCATATACTGCCAAAATCATTTCCGTTCCTTTTGGCTTCGAACAAGTCGGGTAAAACTAATAACGTGTAGAGTAATATATCGTGTAAAGTTTTACAGTTGTTTTAATTTCTTAATCCACTAAGAGTTACAGCAAATTGTTATTAAATATTAACTTTTACGACGTTCAAAGGTAGCGAGAAACCTTTATATTCCTTTGCAAGTTGTAAGTTTCATTTCATAAGAAATAGTTTTTCTGTTTGAGGAAAAACTGTGTACCAGAAGTGAAAGTAATAACTTTTAAGAGACGTTTCAGTGTAATTATTTTCTGTGAAAAATGTTAGTAGTTACAAACAGGCTAATCAGGTACGTTAATTAAGATAAACAATAATATTTATTAATTAATTAAAATAAGAAAGATAACTAGAATACTAGATTATTGTAACAAAATTAGTGTGCACTGAGCATATTGTTGCGAGATCGCAACGTTGATTTTTCGTAAGCACCATTCAAATTATTTGCATTAGGTATACATAGTATTGACCACATTATAATGATTAAATCGATCATTTAAAATAATATCCTTTGAATTTTAGACTAACCCTTTTATAAAATATCTAAACTATTATCAGATCTTTTAGTACGATTGCCAAGTCAATCTACTTATTTATTTAAAACATGAAATATATATATAGTTATACCGACCGACTAACCCCTACTTGGCATAACATGTATCTCACAACTTTTTACGGTAGAAGAACTAAGTAGCAAGACTTGGCACTTTTTACAAGTTATGTTTTTGATGGGATTATTTTTATTTGTTAGGGGTTTAATAATTAAAAATAGTGAATGTCTATAAATGCATTATATGACAATATGACGTAACCTACATGCTATACTATGTAAATTTAAATGTATCTGTAACATTTTTTTTTTTTAATTTATTTATTTAATGTAGCTTTAACATCTGGGTCATTAGCGACCACTATAGAATACATCTTAATATAATACTATAAGTAACTTAAATTAATTTATAAAGATTTATCATTTTTAGAAACTTTAAAGTTGCAATACATGTATATCGTTGCAATAAGGAAATAAATAAATGCGTATGCAATTTAATATGTCATTTGGTTACAAAGCGGTTTGATATAGGGTTACGTAGGCCATGTTTTCCTACCGAGCCGGCGGAGCGTCGTATTCCGCCAGATAGCCTGCGGTGGCGACCGCAGCCGCAGGCCATAGGCACTGTACTATAGCCTATAATATAAGTCCATCAAAATAGAAAATAATTTAATGGGCTGCACAACCACTATATGACCAAAATTTGTAATGCAGAAATACCCCGATTTCATGATACTAGAGTTAAGATATAATAGATTCATCCTATTTTATGGGCTTTTGGAAAAGTAATAAGCTGTGAAATATTTTCCTTGGGATATTTATAGGACATAAGGGTAAAACTAGTAAAACCCGTCGTTTTTAGTAACTTTTTAATTTAAAATTGCTTTTTACATTTCTGTGTTTTTACAGAAAATACTTATGTATTTTTTGAATTTCATATTCCCTATAAAACATATTTATATTCCCTATAATTAACAGACTGAATTTAATATGTTTAAAAAAATATTTAACTTTAAATTTTAATACATTCTTAAAATAGTTACGTAAAGTATAAAATAATGTTACTTTATACACGAGTGGGTATTTAAGCGAAACTTTACACATTAGGTTTCATATAGCTTAAATATGGGCATTATACTATAAATATGTTTTTGGAGACTTTATAGTAATTGATACGATGAAAACGTTCAGTATTATTAAACTTTTAATTAATTTCTGTAAGGTTGAGAGGCGACGCTTTATGGCAAGGGGTTTGATTGAAACATAAAAGCGTATTTTAATCAAAACTCAAAGCCGAGGCCGTAGTAATGATGATTGTGGCAAAAATCGTTTAAACCTTCAAGAGACCGTTTATATGAAAACACATTATTGCCTTAAAATACTATAAATACTTAAAATAAAAGTATGCCCGCTTAAATAAAAGTGGAAAAACTGTTTATTGAATTTATTTATTTATTGAAAATGAATTTTTATCCCCCGACAAACTTCGATGTTATCAGTTTGATGTATCTGTGTGTGTCTATCTTTTGCATCGTAGCTCCCAAACGGATAAATCAGTTTTTTTTGTTTTTAAGCCCTCATATTGGTTTTTAGATATAATTCATGTTCGCTTGTTCGCACAGTTTGACGATTCGGGGAATACGTAATGTTATTACTTTTAAGTCGCTTTTCCAGAAGCTTTTATATTTTACGTTTAATAACGTAGCATTTCGCAGCGAAATATTTTTGGCAATACAAACGGAAAATAGCTCTCATAATAGTTTTAAAATATACAAATAAGCCAGGAACGGCAGTCCTATCTCTTCCAAGCAACTGCTCTCAAATGTAAGCGAAATATTATTTAAGTAGCTAATACATTGTACTAATACATCTGGTTTACGTAAGAATATTAAGCTATTGTTTTGAATGAAAATGAAAATGAAAATGAAAATTCTTTTATTTCCAAATAGGTTAGTTACTAACACTTTTAGAATTGTCCTACATGATGACCTACCACCGGTTCGGGGACTAACCCGGCGAGAAGAACCGGCGTAAGAAACTCGCTCGGGGCCACCTTTTAGCAAAAAGATGGGAAAATTGTTCTTTTTAAAAAAAAAAAATATATATAACAATGTTATAACTTAAATAAATTACAATTTACAAATTTATATATACTATATAATATAGAAGTAGCCTCGAAAGTGGCCACCTTATTCCCAGGGTGTGCTATCATTAACAAAATCATTAATCTTATAATAAGCTTTAGCACACAAACGTTCTTTAACTACTTTTTTGAATTTATTGATGGAAAAATTTTGAACGTTTTCTGGGATCTTATTGTATAGGCGTATACATTGACCTTTAAAAGATTTGCTTACTTTGCTAAGCCTGATCATAGGTATATCTAACTTGTGTTTATTTCTTGTATTTCTACAGTGATTGTCGCTTTTCGTTTTAAAATTATTTAAGTTCTTTCTGACATACATTATATTGTCCAAAATGTATTGAGAATCATATAGCAAGCGAAACAAGGCAAACGTAACAAAATTTACGATTTCAGTAGCTGCTTAATTGCTTATACATTTTAGTTGTAAGGAAACTACCGAATCAATACTAAGATTCCATCGAGTGAAACTTAGTATATGATAAGTAACATAGTAGTAGCTTACCTACCTGTAGTGTTTGATAACTGATTGCCTCTTTATCGCCGGAATATATACCATGTACAGGACACATAGAGTGGGGATAGTATTACCATAACCGTAGTGATAGACAGACGTGCCTGACAGATATGGTAGTTATTACAGCGGTACACAGAGTCAATTCTTTTATGTCCATACTACACTACCTACCTACCTTTTTTATTATGGACCGATCAAAATATAATATAGTAATATGTAGTTTTTTTAACGATTATGTTAGACACTTGGACATGTTAGACACTTGCGCGGACTTCATTAGTTATCACAATCGCATTAATTATGCAGATTGTTCGCTATAACGGCCCTGACTTAATTTATACACTTAGGGCGTGTTTCACCAAGCAATGTTAAAGTTAACGCCATGTTAAAATACCATGCCATCTCATTCATTGACAGGAAATACGAGAGGGATAACATGATATTTAACATGGCGTTAACTTTGACATTGATTGGTGAAACACGTCCTTAACATAAGTGTAAGATATAGATGTAAGTGCGTAATAATATAGTTACTAGATGGTTACAATATGCGACTTATTGTTACAAAAAAAACATTAAACAGTATCGATGTTCTTGATATAATTTTATTTTTTTCATAATTATTGTAATATATTCAATATTCATATTACATTAAAATCTTTCAACACGATTTTTTGATGTTCTATGAATTAAGATTTAAACATAATTTATCCTTATATATTACAATAATAGCCTATTTTAGGAAGGTAGGTTAAGTAATTTTCTTAAATTTGTAAAGTATATTTTCAGTTTCCGCATGCTATTTTATATTAAGTTTAATTATCTTACCAGTATCAGCTGACTTTAAGAAAGTAAAGTCTTTAAAATGGCCTCAGGAAAATCAACCTGAAAGTAAAAAGAAAACTTTTGTTACAAGTTTTTGAGGTGAGTTGAAACAAGCGAACAGTGGAGCCAGGTAATATTTGTCTAATTAGAGGTTCATTACTGGTACTGCCTAGGGTGCAGGTTCGATCCCGAGTTCTGTAGGTCGGTTCTGCTATTATAAATAATAATAATAATGCCACCCACGCCGATGTAGGTTACAGTGGCCGGTTTCATTGAAACCAAGCCAGCTACGCAGGAGTTATTTTGTAGTGCCCAAGTGTGTGCGCAATACCCCAAAGCACTCTCTTCCTTCACTCTCGTAGCCCAGTGTAGAGGTGGAACGGATAACTGACACGACTGGCGGGAGATCAGGCGCAGGACCGACTTTTTACATGCCCATGCGACGCATGGAGCTATTTTAAATAATCAAGTTACAATACAATTTTGATTATGTTAAAAACATATATACGGTCGAATCGAGAAACCTCCTTCTTTTTTGGAAGTCGGTTAAAAACAGAAAATGTTTTTCTCATAAACGTCAACTAATGTCAAAAATTTTTTGATATTAGAATAATATACATTACTCATATGAAAAATATGCGTCTTTTAAGTAAGAATTTCCCACCTATCTATTCTGTCTTTCGTAATCCTTGTGAGATGCATTCAGGTAACAAAGGTCAAGGACATAAATAGTGGTTTCTCTGTCGATTTTCTATCCATATGAAAACCAATTCCTACAATTACTATTTTACAATTAGACTATTTTATTATCGTTTATGATCTAAAACAATTTTAGATCCTTCTCTCAATAAAGTTTACGATTATTTATTACATAATATTATATTATCACAAAAGTAACATTATTAACATAGAATTCATGAACAACCGGACAATAATCGGCAAATTACTGAAATTAATAAACGACATTGAAAGAAGAAAGCCGTAGGTCTGCTCTCATTCATGTTATACCCAAAGTCATAATTTATAACTCTTTATTGTATTTATTGTCTTTTGATGGTTATATCCTTTTCTTTCTCCGATATTAAATTACACCGAAAAAATGTAGGTACAGAAGATAATCTTTAAGCTCAATATTAGAGTCACTTTAGGGTACAACCAATACTTCTGTTTCTGTCGTATATTATTTTACTTTTTATGTTCCCCCTTCGCCTTTGTCTGTTCGTTAAATAGTCTTTGAGTTCATAAACTCAGACTACTGCATCGATCGTAATACTATTTTCACCAATTGATAGAATGATTCTCGATAAAGGTGTAGTGTTAATTGGACCCGATAGGTGGCGCTGCAGTCAGTGCGTCATAAAACATAATTCATAGGGCAGTAAGAAATATGCTGGAATGGCTAGTTTTAATGCGATAAAAACAAAACAGACATAAACATACTTTATGTAACACTATCTGATCCGTGACCCTCCGCGTGGCGTGCTTTGGGCGTTTGAACAGTTAACCATAAATTTGACATTGCTACCACAAAAACTAACAAAGATTAAAATAACTTGCAACAAATATTCTCTTACTTGATGTTCCTAAACCACCCTAGCAAATGTAATTTCTGAGATTTCGTGATGAATGAGTGACTGATATTTCGCTTTTGTACACACGTATAGATATAAAGGTACAACCAAAATAAATGCTATTAGGTTGGATTTAACCCGCTACCAACAAAATAAACGGAGCCGGTCGCACGGCCAAATAACGTAACAATTTTCCTTATTTCTTTATTTGTGTCCCTTAAATAATTAATAAGTACAAAACGGAACGGAGATGAAAATACAGGGTTACATAAATATTGCCGCAGTAATATTTAAATGTAGTTCAGACCAAATATACTGCGAACAAATTAGTCACTGCCACGAATATAAATAGACCTATGCTTCTTACAGTGCTAAGTAAATTGTGAAAATGAAATACACAAGGTACAGGTGCAAAATGTTGTAGCATTGCTCGATATTTCTTATTTTTAATAAGTTTGCCTGCAAATGGAATGGAAATAATGAAGCCCGGAGCTCGATTCGGAACGGGTTCTCTTAAACAATTTTTAATTTGCCAAATGTTCGTCGTAGTTAGCTCAACACACGAGAAACACTACGCTTCCAATAAAGCTAATGATTTACTCTGAATAATTGGCAGCTTAACTATACTTTTATTGGTTATAGTACTGTGAAAAATAAGTAAGTTTACAAAAGGAATAGTATACTAACAATAAAAAAATGTTTTTGAGAAACTGCTGATCAATCAAACATAGATACTGAATACAACATACTGAATCATTGTTGTGAGTCTTATGAAAACGTACCTGGCTAATAATTTTGTCGCCACATCTTTCTTTGTACACTGTTGTTTTTGTGTACAATAATAAAAAAAACGTTTTTGTAAACCCGTTGGTATAAATAATGTGTTACTTTGATATCGAAACTAATCAAAACTTTTCTGCAAAGGGCTGTAACGGCAAAAGTTTAAAGAAATTGGCATATTTATTGAGCATACGCAGTAAGTTGGAGTAGAGTTACTATTGTAAAGAAGCAAAAAAATATTTATTTAATCAAACCCAATATTGTTTTAAGCAGTTAAATTTTGTCGGAAGTTGTCTTAAACTTTTTTGTCTACGTTGTGGCTGAAACAATTGTTTAGATCAGTGGTTAATTACAAGGTACAAAAATGATTTAAAGTGCCTAAAATAGGTACGTACTATGAACCAACCAAAGAAGTATGTATAATAATTTTAATTAAATTGTGTGACGAACATTTATTTAATACTTTGGTACTCCTCATATATCTATCAGTTTAATTATATTGTACACATATTAAATACACGACCCAAGAACACATTAAGCTTTGTGTCTTTGGCGGGATACGTAGCCGCGATGCCGGCTCGAGCACCACACGCGCATTCAGCGACATATTGTCAATCTCAATAAAAAAGTAAATTACATATCAAACAATCATATAATGCAACAATATCGAGGAGTATCAACAGCTGACGCCCAAAGAAAACACTCGTATTATTCAGGACAAGGGGAATTGTATTGACTGTCCTCTCGATAATTCGAGAACGCCGGGGACAACTGTGGATGTCGCCAATTGAAATTAGAGTCAAGAGACACGCTGCACCGATACATGTTTGATCGCCGGCATTTCGGGCTGTATACCTGCTGGCGCGCATTCCTGCTTCACTAACAGACAAGACAACGTGGACTTGTATCTAATTTGCATATACTTCAGAATCCAATGTATTAGGTAACTATTTAGTAATCTGTGGTATTAGTGTTGAAGTTAAAAGTAATTGAATTTTTTATTAATTGCCTTTATTAATCGCCTTGGGGAAGTGGCCCCTGCAAGGTTATCTTGAAGACATGAATGGATGAAAATAAATGTGATGTGTAAAAATTCTGATTTGGAGAAAAGTGAGTTCAAACTGATACTTGAACATTTTAGAATACGTCGTAAAGTATTAAGTACATTCATCTATAGATCCATCTCTAAAATGAATGTAAAAAATTTATTTGATTTTCATAAAAATACGAAAACAATTTACTTTTTTACGAAAACAAGTTATTCCGACAAACTTGAAAAAAAAATCGATTAACGGAAAGCAAAATAATAAGAACAATTGTAACAAGAAAACAGAAATACTACTTCATACGAAACTCCAATATCAACAATCATAATAAGCTACTGGAAGTACTCTATTGGGGAATAAATATTAATTATTAATGCTCCTTAGGCTACTAATAAGCTAACTTACAAAAGAAGAGCCGCTTACGGGCTTTATATGCTCTTACGTAAGTGATTAGTGCCCCAAAACTTCCCCTCGTAGGTATTTACCGACGATATTAGCAATGGAATAAAAGAATAAAACAACAAAGTTAGAGCGTTTACACACACGCCGCAGAACCTGCGGCGCTGCTTCCCTAGGATTTGTATGGATTCTGTGCCGGTGTACTGGCAGTCAAACACCGCGCCGGCTGCGGCGTAGGCACGTCTGTTAAACGCTTTTATACATTTGAAATAACATTGATATTATACTCGTAGACAGTGGAATATGTATCAATATTTTTCTTTTCTTGATATTTATCTGATTAAATAATAAGTAATGAATATACCGTTTTGAAAATGTGTGTATAGTACCTAGATCATGTGAACGGGAACGTGTATTAGTTCGAGCATTTGTAACTATAAAACATGAAGCTAGTTTAAACTGTAATAGTGATGAAAATAATAAGGTCGTTTTAATTCAATATTAATCAATTTCCATAAATTAATGGGTGTGTTTGCATGTAATTAAAATATGCATTAGGACTACATTAATGACGCACACGAATAGGATTACGGATACCAAATATATGTAAATTTTAATTTAATATTAATTTGTTCGGAAATGAAACCACTTTTTTAAATTAGGAAATTTTACAAATTTTTAACGTTACTGGCTTACTACTTTGCTACAATACTAATATTAAACTACTGAGGCATATTACTACATAGAATAATACCTCGTGCTACTGATTTGTAAACATTTTTATCTGTAAACTATTTCTAATCTACTCGCCGAAACATATTGAGCCAAACTGAAGCACTCAAAGTACAAACTTCACTGAAGTCTGCAGATCGCTTGACAGAGATTCAATAGAACTGCACAATCCGAACAATTCTCAAATTACTAAACAAGTGCTTACAACAATGGGATTGAATATTTTATTACAAATTGTTTGTATTATTAATAAAATATTAAAGTTAAATCTGGGATTTTTATTACAGTTACCCCCAAGGAAACAGAGTGATATGAGTTGTATGTGCCTGTACATTTACTCCGTGCACAATTATTTTCATATTTTTGTGTTTAATTCTTTAACCCATGCATGAAAATGACACAAAATTAAAATATACATTTATCATTAAATTGTGACAATAAATATGTAAACTCTAGTAACTTTAATATTTTTTTGGAGTGTCTATAAGCGTGGAAAAACAAAAAAAATTAAATACTTCGAAACCCGTGGATTAATCTGACACAATTTTTTTTCATGGGTTTATGTAAGACTCCTAAGCTGAATTATAGTTGTTTCATCGACTTAAATTTTTTTACAGGTACTGTTTTAACGAACTAGCAATATGTCGGGTTGCAATGGGCGAAAATGGCACAAATTAGGTATCAAGAATCCGAATGATATCCCACACATGACCATGTTGTTATTTTAAACTTTAATTTTTTTAAAACAGATTTATTACAAATTTAAAAAATCGCCCACTTATTTTCGATTTACTCAAAATACAATGGTCAGAAATGACACAAAACTTGAAAATAAGCTAGTTTGGCACTACTCTATCCACATGCAAAAATTCAGAAACTTTAGAATTTTTGAAGGTTATGGAATGTTAAGGAATATTCTCAAAATACGCTAGCCCGACCGGTCTACTGTGCGTCTGTAGCTACTAGCTAGCTCCTAAACGGAAGTCCCGATTATCATTTAGTTTTTTTTTTAAACTGACTAGATCGAGAGAGTTTTCTTAGTTATATTTTCATCGTCATCAGTTCGATCACTGCTGGACATTTCGGGAGTTATCTACTTAAAAAATATTTTGTTTATTTAGTTGTAAATAGTTTAATTTATTATTTTATTTTTATAACCCCTTACTTAAGATATACAATATTATGCTATTTCACAATCAGAATACTGTGATGTATGCGAGTTTTTGACTCGATTAGGAATTAGTTAGCAGTTGTCGATGCTGTACATGTGATTTTTTTTACGTCGGGTAGATACAAAAACTCGCACTCAGCAAACTAAATATAAATCTACATCCCAATTGTTTCGTTTACTAGTTAGCAGGCCTACAATTTCAATTGCATATTTACGCTTTGACCTAGCCAAGACGTGAAATGAAATTGTATTAAAACATCGAAGACAACCTTCACGTTGGCGCAGTTTCAAAATGTTTGGGTTGTATGAATTTTTGAAGAGCGAGTCGCGTGTTCCGCCCAGACCTGCGCCACTCGCACCTGAGACCTGTTTAAATAATGATGGCTGCCATTTTTATCATTACGAAAGTCATTTTATTTTTTATTATTTTCCTTCTGGAGAATCCTCGGGAAATGATATAATCTGTAAATACGTTGGTACATGTTTAGGGAAAACGTGTGGAAACCTTGTACGATATAGCTTATGGTAGAGGGATACTTATGTAGCAAAATACACTTAATAGTTGTGGTGTATTCTGTTCATAACAATCGCAAGAATTCAAAATGAAGTAGTACCAATACTCTAAACGGTACAGTGCGGCTTAGAATCGCAATGTCGCTCGGAAACTCGGTCCGACGGAACGAGTTATCAAACGATTTCGTAGATTGATGCACTAGTCTCTTAATTAGTCCCCTTTATAGTCGGCTCGGTCAACAGTCCGTCATGCGCAATGTTCCTGTACTAATAACATTTGCAAAATTAAACAGCGCCGGCCGCTCGGCCACTGCCAGCAATTACAGACAAAACAGCTTTTAGCACGTGTTCATTTGCACGGTTCACACCATAACACTAAAAATATAATTATAAGGGGTTTTTGGTTACGTTTCACGACCGCTACAATACAATGACACGAGCGAGGTAAGTTTTGTATGTGAATACTTTATTCCGCGCGTTAAAGTCGTCCGTATAAAATGGTACAGTCGTATTGACATGTCATGTATATTAATTAATATTATATTATTTATTGTAGATATTAAATATATTACGTATTAAATTATTACTTATATTTCCGCTTTTTGTAATCTATAGCAACACAAATAAGTATCTATAGTTATGATATTAATATTGACTACAAATGTAACTCCGACATTAGCTTGACAATAATGAGCGAAGCCCACAAAGGCTTATCTGGGGGCCTACTCAAGATGACATCGCTAATTATCGCTTACAAAGATCGATAACAAAATGTATGGGATTTGACATAAGGTAAATGATTTCGATTTGGTATGTCATTTAGCGTACCTTATGTCAAATCCCATACATTTTGTTATCGTACTTTGTAAGCGATAATTAGCGATGACATCTTGAGTAGGCCCCCTGATGCTCTTATCAAAAATGGGTAAGAAGGAATTAGATATTCTTTATGACAAGATAATAAAAATATAAGTTCAATAACAAAAGGGAGGGAAAGGCTTCTTACTTTGACAGTGCAAAGCTTTTGTTACATTGCCTTTGTACGGCTTCAAACTTTTCTCATAATATTTATAAGGACATCCATTTTATGTTTTAAACAAGCTTTATATTTGTTCGATTTAAAATTTAATTTCTTAACGTCATCTTAACTGTTTTGAGAAGATAATATTAAACAGAACTAAGTTAAACAATATTATTTGAATTTACAAAGCACGAGTGAATATTATTTTGCGATGTGAAATTCATTTTGTTATTTATTAAGAAAGATTGAAGTAAAAGATTTTTAGTAACAGGTAATTGTTTATATATTGATTTCTTATATTTACCTGAATATTATTCTTTATTTTGAACACTTACGGATGTGTCGCGAAAAATGTTTGTTCTTCCGTTACGTTTCATCTACTTTCCAGCATCCGTTGCATTACGAGGAAGTACTGATGTGTCAGCTGTTATATTAAATTTTATTGAAGTTGTTCAAACCACCCGCAAATTATTCAATTATTATTTGTGTTAAATCTACGCATAATGTAGCTACTAACGTTATCTTGAAGCCGTGTTTCGTTCGTTTGAATTTATTTTATTTACTGGATGGTACACATTCATTTTCTCTGTTGAAATGGATTTAGTTAAAGTACGTGACTTATCTTTCTAATACAAAAAACTACGTGTCAAATGTCAATCATATGATTATTATGTCTCTTTCTAATACAAATAAATGTATTTAGTATGTGGGTCATAAAGTCAGCGGCTGCGGAGGGCGGAGTGCGGCGAAGTAATCCCTGTCATGGCCGAAGCCCAGCTGGCCGGCCATTACCGCTACATATCTGTGACACTTCGATAACAGAAATGTGGCTTACTGTCTACTGGCCTGCGCTCTGTTTTCATGAAACTTTGACAATAACCTAACTTTGAATATCACGTTTGTGTCGTGTCAGATCAAAATTAATAAATCGCCAATATGTTAAAGCATATTTTCTTTTTTTTCACATTGTGGGGAAACCTGAGCATACATGCCTCTCGCTACAGTTGGAACTTAAGAAGGTGGACCGTCACGACGTTTAAAACAGTGTCATTTAAAATTCAAATTTGATTTTGCAGGCATTAAAGAAGTCGAGCTCTAAAAGGATATATTTTGTAGTAAAACAGCGTCATTAATAAACAAAAGCCAAAACAGTATTTTAATAGCAGATAAATGCGTACGCTTGTTGACAAACTTTGATAAATCGCACAATATAAAGTCAGACATGCACTGCATTTCAAAACAAATGCTACAATAAATTCATGTCCCAGCACCTCTGAACATTTTATGTTGGAAGATTATTTTGTTCAACAAAACTATGTTCGCAGCTCGCATGGTTTCCTCTAAAAAGATAAAATAAAATTGTTATAATTTCTTCATGTTTCAGTTTTATTCAACTTGATAGTGAAAGGACTATAGTTATTTAATGAGTACATTATTATTTAAAATTATTGTATATTTATGTGATTTATAATCTAATATAAAATATATGTCGATGCTTTAAACCAGCAAATTTGATCAAACTCCATGAATATAAAATAGTAGTTTGAACCTCAAATTAATGTCTTGAAATAGTAGTTAAGGAATCAGGCGTTACTTTGCGGATACTATAGCATAAAATTTAAATATATTTTATCTAGCAATATCCCGCGACTAATAGCATATGGGAAGGTAGAGACGACGGTTAGATAACATTTTTGAAAGGTTATTATAACTGAAACTATTTTATTTTGTTTAGGGAGAAGTAGATGACGTAGTCATAAATATAATATCAGTCCATAATCTCCTGATGGGGTAGATTTTAATTAAGAAAAAGATTTCCAATAGCCGATTTTAGGTGTCCACTATGTTTCTTTAAGCTTTTAAGTTCTCAAATTTTTACATAAAGTCTTTGCATGAAACCTATGAAGTTTCCTAGCTGCGCTAGACCACCAAACAGTGATCACCACATTTCTAGGGGAGAGTTTTCGTTATGAAACAGAAACCATTTTTCAGGCTTTTCAACACTAATCATTAAACAAATTAATACTTATGACTACTAATGAATAGAAAAAGAATTCCATTTTTTTTTTATATAAAACTTAATTTGAAATTAGAATTCTTAGCCAAACCAAAAATATTTTGATTTGAAATGGCCAGTAGGTACGCCAATTTCATAGGTAAAATATATATTATTAATTTTTTTTTTGTTAGGGTCAGTACATAAAGTCATAGTGGTCGGCATTATTTACGGCCAAAAATAGCCCAAGTACAAAAACCTTTAGTGTTCCTTAGATGTATAATATTTTTTCAATGTGTTTACGTTTACTCTACTGAGCTTTAGTTCAAATTAATACCACTGGTAATGAAAACAAACTCAGTTAATTTGTACCTACTTTACACGCCAAAATCAGAGATTTTCGGTAAGCAATATTAATCAGATACCGTTGTAATCACGTTTCCGAGTAGTACGGACTAGGGAGCGGAATATTGGAGTACGAAAGTTAATAAACTAGACTTCGATTTTTTCGTTTTCTATTTCGTTTGTGCAAAATATGACCAATCAAATTCAAGTGATTGCCAATCCGTTTTTGGGGAACTCGCATTTGTGTTTGTACTTGCTTGCCGTTTGTCCTAGATTTTATATTATTATGGGTTGAGCTATGATGTCAAAATAATGAATAATTGAATAATGATTTATGTTTTTGATAGAATCGTTATTGTTTCTTAAATGATAACATTTAGACATTTAAATGTAATCGAATTTTCTTATGTTATTGAACTTGAGAGTGAGAAATGGTTGTAATTATTGTTATTTACACAACATAAATACAAGTCGTTTATCCTTTACTTTATTTATATTTTGAGTTACGTAAAATATATATCCTTCTATTTCCACTATTTTGAGGATATAATTATGCGTAAACAAGAATGACGTGTTTGTCCCCGGTATGATAAGATTGTGTTTTTTGCAGAGTGAAAGGCTTTGGGGGACGGGATTTGAAAGGATTTGGAGCTGCCAATCTCCCACGCAACCCGAACCTTTGACCAAAAAAGATACTAAACTGATTTATAGAGGTAAAAATATTTCGAAAACAAACATATAAGGAACAAGGAGGATTAGAAAGCCCTTTGGAATAAATGTACTTTTGGTGAATATTTTATTTGATACGACACATTTGATTTCCAAAAAATAGCGGAAACCATAAGCAAATTAAAGTTATTGGTTACGGTTTCACCCTGTAGCAAAATTTAAAATGCATAGCCAACTCTTATCTACTCACCTAATACTTTGCATAATATAGATTAAAATAAAACACATTTCAGCTACAAAGATGAGCCAATGAAAATAGTTTGTAACATAATGGCGAAGTCCGCAGGTGTAAGCACGCTGAAAATTATTCAGAAGCATATGGGGGCTAATCCATCAAACGATCAGGATCGTGTGCAAGCTTTCATTAATCACTCCATATTGATTAATGTCTTTGTAGAACAAAGTAGCCAGCTAATAAGTTTAACTTTGAGGTTATAGTAGGTAATTCGATTAACGAAAATAGCGGAGTACTTGTATTTTGAAATGTAATGTTAGAAAAGTGACGTCTTGTGTTTGTTATGTTTTTGTAACATATTCCTGTATGAATTCTTTTAAGTGATTTTATAATAACAAGTAGGTATCTTACATAATATACCAAGGGATTTCTTTATAGCGGAAATATCCTTCTATGTATAAATAACTTTTGTTCCCGCCTCCGCCCGCGTATTATATAATATCCCACGTAAACTGTGCTATTTCAGGATAAAGGTAGCCATTCAGAATAGGTACTTACCTACTTTTGCCTTTATGATATAAGTGTGATAATATTGAATAAACAATTGGAGTAAATAAGTAGGAAATCCTAGTAGTTATTAAAGACAAGCCATACCTACAATATAATATATTGCAGAAAGTCGCATAGTGAAAAACTGTTGAAATCTGAATGCGATACGTGTCTCCATTTGGTCATTAAACACACACACAGTGTAATCCGACGCGTCGGCTTGTCTGTTATTAACCCGTAACACCAAACCGACGGATAGCGGGCATAATTAATTTTGCAAATGTTGTTTGCAGACGTTTCATTACGTATAGCACCGTATAGTAATGAACGTCACACCGTGCACCAGTACTGATTGATTGCAATCGAAGAGACGGACAACGAATGCATGTACTTAGTATTATTTTTACGTCCCTAAGAGCCGAAGTCGTGAAACAAAAATATTAAAATGTTTTATGAAACTAATTTCTTGAAATTTAATTTTTACGTATTATTAAGGAAATTAAGTAATTAATTTCATTAGGTAGAGGTTGCCGATTTAGATATTAAAATTAGGTAGGTTCCTTACCCTGTTTTACTTTCTTTTCGTTTAAGTAATACTTCTTATTAAAAATACCTACTTCCTCTCAAATCTTAATCATAGAGTTTATATCGAATTAGGCATTTACTTTGTTTTTTTTAACGTTTGCTACCCATGTGTTAAATAGTAATCACTACATAATATAAAACAGAGTAGCTGTCTGTCCGTTCCTATACATATATGCTCAAATCTTCAAAACTTTACTTTTGAAGCGTTTTTTTTTTAAATAGACGGTGATTCACGAAGAAGGTTTATATGTAAGTATGATATTATATAAACAACCCCGGGTCCCACGTTGCGAGTTTCGTAAAAGTTGCGAGTTCTAGTAAAGAATACGAAACAAAAAATAATAACATAAGAAATACTAAAGACACGTGACTGCTTACAGACATCGTTTTTCAAAAAAGAGATGAAGAATATTTTTTAAATGCCTAAAACATAAATATTATCAAACTGCGCTACCTAACTATTCATTTGATTACTATCGTTTCTTCTATACAGGACTCATAGCTAAGACTTTTTTCTTGTTTACCACCAACCCAATTTTGATAACCATATTATAGTACTTACATCGCTGATCCCCAGTTAGCAGTTGGCTTGAGATGAAGTGATTAGCAAGTTAGTAAGGGCGTCGATCGAATTAGAACCGGTCTATATTCATACCCGTACTTATAATATACTATGTGCTGTGATATGAAGTATTTGTTAGCGTAGGCAACTCGACATGCTTAGTTTTACTGTAACATTTTTTATATAAAATTATATGAAGCCCTTACTTATTTACTATTACATCAATAGGTTTTCAAACAAACTAAAAAATCATTTCCATAAAGAACGTGACCTTGGGGTACGCCAGTTATTTCGCATCAACACTTATAGTTTAAATTTTATTTGCATTTATAAAACTTAACCCGTAAGTGTGCCATGTAAATAAAACGGTGAATGGTGAATTTGATCTTTCATGAGCCTGCGGACTTAATGCTATTGTAAAAATGTGGACGCGTTAATTAACAATTAATCGGCGGTGACACGGTTATCTATACGGCGCACGGCGTAATCCGACAACTCGCACATTTCAATAATCGCCCAATGATACGACAAAAATTACAATAAACTAGCTGACCCTTGCCCACTTCGTTGAGCATAAAAACAGTTTATGATGAAATTCAACTAAAAAAAAACAACCCCTAACTCGGGAACGCGGAACCCGCAGCATGGGAACCCGAAACCCGCAACCCGCAACTCGGGAACGCGGAACCCGCAACGCGGGAACCCGGAACCCGCAACGCGGGAACCCGGAACCCGCAACGCGGGAACCCGGAACCCGCAACGCGGGAACCCGCAACGCGGGAACCCGGAACCCGCAACGCGGGAACGCGGAACCCGCAACGCGGAACCCGCAACGCGGAACCCGCAACGCGGAACCCGCAACGCGGAACCCGCAACGCGGAACCCGGAACCCGCAACGCGGGAACCCGGAACCCGCAACGCGGGAACGCGGAACCCGCAACGCGGAACCCGCAACGCGGGAACCCGGAACCCGCAACGCGGGAACGCGGAACCCGCAACGCGGGAACCCGGAATCCGCACCATGGGAACCCGAAACCCGCAACGCGGAACCCGCTACGCGGGAACCCGGAACCCACAACGCGGGGACCCGGAACCCGCGGCATGGGAACCCGAAACCCGCAACGCGGGAACCCGGAACCCGCAACGCGGGAACCCGGAACCCGCAACGCGGGAACCCGGAACCCGCAACGCGGGAACCCGGAACCCGCAACGCGGGAACGCGGAACCCGCAACGCGGGAACCCGGAACCCGCAACGCGGGAACCCGGAACCCGCAACGCGGGAACCCGGAACCCGCAACGCGGGAACGCGGAACCCGCAACGCGGAACCCGCAACGCGGAACCCGCAACGCGGAACCCGCAACGCGGAACCCGCTACGCGGGAACCCGGAACCAACAACGCGGGGACCCGGAACCCGCAACGCGGGAACCCGGAACCCGCAGCATGGGAACCCGAAACCCGCAACGCGGAACCCGGAACTTGCAACACGGGAACCCTGAACCCGCGACGCGGAACCCGGAACCCGCAACACGGGAACCCGGAACCCGCAACGCGGAACCCACAACGCCAAACCCTTCCGTGAACGTTGGTTCTGCGCTGTCAAATGGAATAAATAGTATCCTGTGTCCGTCTACTGGCTCTAAGTTACTTCCTCACCAATTTTCAACCATATCGATAAAGCCGTTCTTGAGTTATAAATAATTTAACTAACACGACTACTTTAATACAAATAGCTGATGTATAGATGGAACTAACATAAGCTAACGCCCGGTGAATGCTCCCGTCACAGTCGGTCCGGCCGATTCGGTGATCATTAGTTAGATAACGATGATGATGATGAAAAGAAGCCTAAATTAATCCTTATAACTTTAGCTATCTACCAGTGAAAGTCTCGTTAAAATCGGTCCAGCCGTTCCAGAGATTAGCCGGAGCAAAGAGACACGCTAACAGACAGACAGACATTTTTTTTTAATTGCATTTTCGTTTTCAGTAGCAAGAAAAAAAAAAGACAGAACAGACAGACGTTAACTTCGCACAAAGACAAATGACGACAAAAGACGTTGGCAACTCCTATTGAGGGGGAGGCATATGCCAAAAAAAGAAGAAGAAGAATGACGACAAAAGACATAGTGGCGTCTTATCATGACGTTTTCGATTTTTTTTTAATTGTTCGTGAATTATGACCATGGATCTAACTCCTTCGATCTGATTTTTAAATTAACATTTATAATATATTCTTATTACAACTTATAAGTTAAGTACTTTTTTTAAATAGGTATATTTATAGTTGTTAAAAGATTAATCGATTTTTTGAGTAAGTCTCTAGTGTTTAATAAGAAAAAGTGTTAACTGACGTAACATTATCACGACGTGTATTTCATTAAATCATAATTTGTATATTATATTTAAGATCGTTTATCAGTGAAAGCAAATCGTAAAAAAACTCATATTGGTTATGTTGACAATAAATATCTAATAATTATTAAATAAAGTTTAGTAAATTCTGCAGTTTTAACAAAAAGAAAATATTTATTTTATTATGTCGTCGTTACAACGTTACGTCGCTCATTTTTGATAAACTGTCAATTAAAATGACCCGACTATTTATTAGTGGTGGACAAATAGTTTAATGAATCCAAATAGTTTAAGTTTATGTTAATACGTTATTTATAGCATTTCATAATTTTTATTTTCCATTTGTAAACAATGTCGTTACCATGACACCCGTGTCATATAAACTGGCAACGACGTGAATCGATTGAGCCCAGGTTCAAACCCCGCGTGACGATCACGTATTTTCTTCTTTTTTCTAATTTTCTGCTTATTTTTTTCAACATTTTCTTTCATAATAACCTTTTCGTGACAATAACGAACATACCGTAAAAAAAAATTGCGAAATTGGTCAAGCCGTTGTCGAAGCGCACACGACGTAACAAATTTTGGAGGTCGTTTTTTTACACTTTGGGCTACATTTTTGGGGTTTTAGTAAGGAACCCTACTTTTTTTAAACATATAATATAGCCTATGTTCAGCGCTAGGAATGTAGCTTTCCAACGGTGAAAGAATTTTTCATATTGGTTCAGTGGTTTCAGAGCCTATTCCATTCAAACAAACAAACAAACAAACAAACAAACAAACAAACAATCAAACGTTACCTCTTTATAATATTAGTATAGATTTATCAACCGAATTCGATAAAATTCCGGAGACTACGAAATCGCTTCGATATTTACTTCATATTATTGAAAATGTAAATTAAAATTGCCAATGATTAATTAAAAATGTTAAAGTTTCCATTTGTGTTTACCAACAATATTGTACGACTTCAATAAATTAAGTACATTTCTCAACTAACGAGAACAATCCGCCAATAAATATTAAGCATTCTACTACATTTAAGGACTTAGCAATTTGCCTACAATAACGAAACATTATTCTAGAAGGGGATTTATTATAAAAACTGTAACATCAATTCACAAAATGTACATAAATAAAAGCTTTTAAGTAAAATTTCTTTGCACTTTGCATGTAGTAAATATAGCGTGAAGCGTGCACATGTTTTGCACAATCCGCCGCGCGCTGTCACTGCTCACAATTCAATTATTATTATCATTCAGTGCCAGTCAGAGTCGTCACGAGTACGATGTTCAGACTCTCGGCAAAATTCACTGTGAATGCACGTCCATCCGCGTAATGTTATTAGGCGTATAAAAGGATGCGCTCGTAACAATATTATGAATTATGCTTACATCATTCGAATATGTAAAGTAAAATTCTCTTTGACTGCGAAATAGTTTGTCCTTTTATACATAAAATATATGAGTAATAAACTTAAACCATTTTCCATGTAGATAAACGCTTCCACGTCCGCCAATAAGACCTGAAAACGTATTCGATGCTGTTACAGCTTCTTTCTCATAGCTGGAATTCCACACTGACATCTTCTTTTCTTCTCTCTTATATACAAAAATGAATTGCTGTTCGTTAGTCTCGCTAAAACTCGAGAGCGGCTAAGCCGATTCGGCTATTTTTAGTCTTGAACTACTCGTGGAAGTCCAGGGAAAGTTTAAACAGTTCATCACAAACTGTTTCTATGCTCAACGAAGTCGGCACGGGTCAGCTAGTCTTTAATAATCTTTGTTTGATAATTATACAGAATTAAAAAGCTTTGTTACAGGTAGATAGTATCAGTAGATATACTACCTTCTTGTAATAAATAAAATTTTATGCGTCATGTAATTTATATAAAATGTTGTAACGTGAATTCTTACTATATATTTATTTTGTATATTACTTAAACCAACAAATCCTGATCTAAGATCTTATTCAGAGTAAATCTGGTACGCACAATTACAAAGGATTATGGTCATATTTATCAGAATAATAACTCTATGGAACCCTTTATCGACTGAATGATTTATTTTATATCAAAATCCTTGACTTTATTATTAGGCTTAGTATTATCTTCCTGCAATGCATCGTCTATAAAATAAACGAGTGAACGCATATACATGCGTGCACCTCTTTTATCATGCAAAATAATGCAAACACATCAAGGTTTTAAAGCAAACAGGACTTTGTCGCACGTTCTATTGAAAATCGCTCTACCGTACTTAATTGTTTTTGGGCAGATTATTTCGCGAAAATAGGCTTCTAGGGCCGTTATTTATTCTAATTTGCATTCTTAGGGAATATACCCTTAGTTTAACATTCAGCCAGCTGAATAAAAATTCACGTTATAATAAAAAAAACTACTGCAAAGAATTATTATTTACCACTAGCTATGCCCGCGACTTCGTTCGCGTGGTTTTTGAGTGATTTAAACCGTTTATTCAACGCACACAGTGAAAGTCCACAAATGTGAATAATATTCAATATTTTTGCAACATTTCTCACTGACGCATCGCTCCTATAGGTCGTAGCGAAATGTTATAAAGCCTTAAAGCCTTACTCTACAAATGGACTATCCAACAAAAAAATATATTTTCAAACAAACAAACTCTTCCGCTCTATAATATTAGTATAGATTGCATTTGTGTTTTTATCGCGGGATCAAACGTCACCGATAGTTGCGGTAGGGAATATGGATCCATTGCTTTATTACCAATAATGTTTAGCTCAAAGCCCGTTTGAATCTAGTCGCTGATATGCACGAAATAATGCGTGTCTATATGGCGGGACTATAATGGCGCATACTCAACAAAAACCCATTGTGCTCCGTGAACGTTAATATTTTATATGCACATTCTTGTGCAGCGACAGAACGTTCTTGAAATAATATCATGCAAAATTCGTCAAGACTTCAAACTTAGCTAGTATTACTTGGTATAAAACAAAATTGAATATTATAAATTACTAGCTGAGCAGTGCCCACTTCGTTGAGCATAAAAAACCGTTTAAACATTCCCTGGACTTCCAAGAATATTTCAAGACCAAAAATAGCCAAATCGGCGATTCATTTTTATACATAAGAAAGAGAGAAGAAGAAAGAATAAGATGATGATAACATTACCTTTGTTACACAGATATATGGTTTATTTTTTGTGTTATAATAAAGTATAAGATATTGTTCTACATAAAAGCTCGGAGTATATTATCGATCGCATGCTCCGGACTCAATTCTTAAAAGAATAATAAACTCGAACCATTTTCCATTTAGGCAAACGCTTACACGTCCGCCGCCAATAAGAGCTAAAACTGTTCGACACTTTTGCAGCTTCGTTCTCACAGCTGGAATTCCAAACTGACAAGGTAATCTTTGATTGACGATTTTACAGAATTTTAAAGCATTCAGAGTTTTTATATGCCCATACCTTGCCAATTAAATTAACTATGGTATCTAAGTTTTAATACTCCACTCATGGACTCCACGAGGCAGACCCGAACTACTGTGTAGTCAGTTATAATTTATAAATAACAAGTTTGTAATATAATTTTATAAAATAAACTATTTATTATTAATAATAATAATTTATATATAGATAATTCGATACTTAGTAGGTCTCTTTTCGGACATATTCGAAAATAGGTTCAAAAGCTGAACCTACCTACGTAATATGTACTCTATATTGAAAACGTTGGTATATAATGTAGACACGTAGACGAACCGTTAAATATCTAACAATAGGATAATTATTTTTCAGAAAAGTAATACATAATAATTATAAAAATTATTGTCGAATTTCGAGTAGGTACGATCGAATCGTACCAATGAAGCGAACATTTTCGGAAAAGAGCCCGGTCGCTAACGCGTAACTGACTCGCACAGAGTATCTACATAAAGCGACATAAGTAATCACAAAAGATGATTGTTGAATGAATAATTGAATAATGATTTATGTTTTTGATAGAATCGTTATTGTTTCTTAAATGATAACATTTAGACATTTAAATGTAATCGAATTTTCTTATGTTATTGAACTTGAGAGTGAGAAATGGTTGTAATTATTGTTATTTACACAACATAAATACAAGTCGTTTATCCTTTACTTTATTTATATTTTGAGTTACGTAAAATATATATCCTTCTATTTCCACTATTTTGAGGATATAATTATGCGTAAACAAGAATGACGTGTTTGTCCCCGGTATGATAAGATTGTGTTTTTTGCAGAGTGAAAGGCTTTGGGGGACGGGATTTGAAAGGATTTGGAGCTGCCAATCTCCCACGCAACCCGAACCTTTGACCAAAAAAGATACTAAACTGATTTATAGAGGTAAAAATATTTCGAAAACAAACATATAAGGAACAAGGAGTATTAGAAAGCCCTTTGGAATAAATGTACTTTTGGTGAATATTTTATTTGATACGACACATTTGATTTCCAAAAAATAGCGGAAACCATAAGCAAATTAAAGTTATTGGTTACGGTTTCACCCTGTAGCAAAATTTAAAATGCATAGCCAACTCTTATCTACTCACCTAATACTTTGCATAATATAGATTAAAATAAAACACATTTCAGCTACAAAGATGAGCCAATGAAAATAGTTTGTAACATAATGGCGAAGTCCGCAGGTGTAAGCACGCTGAAAATTATTCAGAAGCATATGGGGGCTAATCCATCAAACGATCAGGATCGTGTGCAAGCTTTCATTAATCACTCCATATTGATTAATGTCTTTGTAGAACAAAGTAGCCAGCTAATAAGTTTAACTTTGAGGTTATAGTAGGTAATTCGATTAACGAAAATAGCGGAGTACTTGTATTTTGAAATGTAATGTTAGAAAAGTGACGTCTTGTGTTTGTTATGTTTTTGTAACATATTCCTGTATGAATTCTTTTAAGTGATTTTATAATAACAAGTAGGTATCTTACATAATATACCAAGGGATTTCTTTATAGCGGAAATATCCTTCTATGTATAAATAACTTTTGTTCCCGCCTCCGCCCGCGTATTATATAATATCCCACGTAAACTGTGCTATTTCAGGATAAAGGTAGCCATTCAGAATAGGTACTTACCTACTTTTGCCTTTATGATATAAGTGTGATAATATTGAATAAACAATTGGAGTAAATAAGTAGGAAATCCTAGTAGTTATTAAAGACAAGCCATACCTACAATATAATATATTGCAGAAAGTCGCATAGTGAAAAACTGTTGAAATCTGAATGCGATACGTGTCTCCATTTGGTCATTAAACACACACACAGTGTAATCCGACGCGTCGGCTTGTCTGTTATTAACCCGTAACACCAAACCGACGGATAGCGGGCATAATTAATTTTGCAAATGTTGTTTGCAGACGTTTCATTACGTATAGCACCGTATAGTAATGAACGTCACACCGTGCACCAGTACTGATTGATTGCAATCGAAGAGACGGACAACGAATGCATGTACTTAGTATTATTTTTACGTCCCTAAGAGCCGAAGTCGTGAAACAAAAATATTAAAATGTTTTATGAAACTAATTTCTTGAAATTTAATTTTTACGTATTATTAAGGAAATTAAGTAATTAATTTCATTAGGTAGAGGTTGCCGATTTAGATATTAAAATTAGGTAGGTTCCTTACCCTGTTTTACTTTCTTTTCGTTTAAGTAATACTTCTTATTAAAAATACCTACTTCCTCTCAAATCTTAATCATAGAGTTTATATCGAATTAGGCATTTACTTTGTTTTTTTTAACGTTTGCTACCCATGTGTTAAATAGTAATCACTACATAATATAAAACAGAGTAGCTGTCTGTCCGTTCCTATACATATATGCTCAAATCTTCAAAACTTTACTTTTGAAGCGTTTTTTTTTTAAATAGACGGTGATTCACGAAGAAGGTTTATATGTAAGTATGATATTATATAAACAACCCCGGGTCCCACGTTGCGAGTTTCGTAAAAGTTGCGAGTTCTAGTAAAGAATACGAAACAAAAAATAATAACATAAGAAATACTAAAGACACGTGACTGCTTACAGACATCGTTTTTCAAAAAAGAGATGAAGAATATTTTTTAAATGCCTAAAACATAAATATTATCAAACTGCGCTACCTAACTATTCATTTGATTACTATCGTTTCTTCTATACAGGACTCATAGCTAAGACTTTTTTCTTGTTTACCACCAACCCAATTTTGATAACCATATTATAGTACTTACATCGCTGATCCCCAGTTAGCAGTTGGCTTGAGATGAAGTGATTAGCAAGTTAGTAAGGGCGTCGATCGAATTAGAACCGGTCTATATTCATACCCGTACTTATAATATACTATGTGCTGTGATATGAAGTATTTGTTAGCGTAGGCAACTCGACATGCTTAGTTTTACTGTAACATTTTTTATATAAAATTATATGAAGCCCTTACTTATTTACTATTACATCAATAGGTTTTCAAACAAACTAAAAAATCATTTCCATAAAGAACGTGACCTTGGGGTACGCCAGTTATTTCGCATCAACACTTATAGTTTAAATTTTATTTGCATTTATAAAACTTAACCCGTAAGTGTGCCATGTAAATAAAACGGTGAATGGTGAATTTGATCTTTCATGAGCCTGCGGACTTAATGCTATTGTAATTAATGTGGACGCGTTAATTAACAATTAATCGGCGGTGACACGGTTATCTATACGGCGCACGGCGTAATCCGACAACTCGCACATTTCAATAATCGCCCAATGATACGACAAAAATTACAATAAATTTATCAACCGAATTCGATAAAATTCCGGAGACTACGAAATCGCTTCGATATTTACTTCATATTATTGAAAATGTAAATTAAAATTGCCAATGATTAATTAAAAATGTTAAAGTTTCCATTTGTGTTTACCAACAATATTGTACGACTTCAATAAATTAAGTACATTTCTCAACTAACGAGAACAATCCGCCAATAAATATTAAGCATTCTACTACATTTAAGGACTTAGCAATTTGCCTACAATAACGAAACATTATTCTAGAAGGGGATTTATTATAAAAACTGTAACATCAATTCACAAAATGTACATAAATAAAAGCTTTTAAGTAAAATTTCTTTGCACTTTGCATGTAGTAAATATAGCGTGAAGCGTGCACATGTTTTGCACAATCCGCCGCGCGCTGTCACTGCTCACAATTCAATTATTATTATCATTCAGTGCCAGTCAGAGTCGTCACGAGTACGATGTTCAGACTCTCGGCAAAATTCACTGTGAATGCACGTCCATCCGCGTAATGTTATTAGGCGTATAAAAGGATGCGCTCGTAACAATATTATGAATTATGCTTACATCATTCGAATATGTAAAGTAAAATTCTCTTTGACTGCGAAATAGTTTGTCCTTTTATACATAAAATATATGAGTAATAAACTTAAACCATTTTCCATGTAGATAAACGCTTCCACGTCCGCCAATAAGACCTGAAAACGTATTCGATGCTGTTACAGCTTCTTTCTCATAGCTGGAATTCCACACTGACATCTTCTTTTCTTCTCTCTTATATACAAAAATGAATTGCTGTTCGTTAGTCTCGCTAAAACTCGAGAGCGGCTAAGCCGATTCGGCTATTTTTAGTCTTGAACTACTCGTGGAAGTCCAGGGAAAGTTTAAACAGTTCATCACAAACTGTTTCTATGCTCAACGAAGTCGGCACGGGTCAGCTAGTCTTTAATAATCTTTGTTTGATAATTATACAGAATTAAAAAGCTTTGTTACAGGTAGATAGTATCAGTAGATATACTACCTTCTTGTAATAAATAAAATTTTATGCGTCATGTAATTTATATAAAATGTTGTAACGTGAATTCTTACTATATATTTATTTTGTATATTACTTAAACCAACAAATCCTGATCTAAGATCTTATTCAGAGTAAATCTGGTACGCACAATTACAAAGGATTATGGTCATATTTATCAGAATAATAACTCTATGGAACCCTTTATCGACTGAATGATTTATTTTATATCAAAATCCTTGACTTTATTATTAGGCTTAGTATTATCTTCCTGCAATGCATCGTCTATAAAATAAACGAGTGAACGCATATACATGCGTGCACCTCTTTTATCATGCAAAATAATGCAAACACATCAAGGTTTTAAAGCAAACAGGACTTTGTCGCACGTTCTATTGAAAATCGCTCTACCGTACTTAATTGTTTTTGGGCAGATTATTTCGCGAAAATAGGCTTCTAGGGCCGTTATTTATTCTAATTTGCATTCTTAGGGAATATACCCTTAGTTTAACATTCAGCCAGCTGAATAAAAATTCACGTTATAATAAAAAAAACTACTGCAAAGAATTATTATTTACCACTAGCTATGCCCGCGACTTCGTTCGCGTGGTTTTTGAGTGATTTAAACCGTTTATTCAACGCACACAGTGAAAGTCCACAAATGTGAATAATATTCAATATTTTTGCAACATTTCTCACTGACGCATCGCTCCTATAGGTCGTAGCGAAATGTTATAAAGCCTTAAAGCCTTACTCTACAAATGGACTATCCAACAAAAAAATATATTTTCAAACAAACAAACTCTTCCGCTCTATAATATTAGTATAGATTGCATTTGTGTTTTTATCGCGGGATCAAACGTCACCGATAGTTGCGGTAGGGAATATGGATCCATTGCTTTATTACCAATAATGTTTAGCTCAAAGCCCGTTTGAATCTAGTCGCTGATATGCACGAAATAATGCGTGTCTATATGGCGGGACTATAATGGCGCATACTCAACAAAAACCCATTGTGCTCCGTGAACGTTAATATTTTATATGCACATTCTTGTGCAGCGACAGAACGTTCTTGAAATAATATCATGCAAAATTCGTCAAGACTTCAAACTTAGCTAGTATTACTTGGTATAAAACAAAATTGAATATTATAAATTACTAGCTGAGCAGTGCCCACTTCGTTGAGCATAAAAAACCGTTTAAACATTCCCTGGACTTCCAAGAATATTTCAAGACCAAAAATAGCCAAATCGGCGATTCATTTTTATACATAAGAAAGAGAGAAGAAGAAAGAATAAGATGATGATAACATTACCTTTGTTACACAGATATATGGTTTATTTTTTGTGTTATAATAAAGTATAAGATATTGTTCTACATAAAAGCTCGGAGTATATTATCGATCGCATGCTCCGGACTCAATTCTTAAAAGAATAATAAACTCGAACCATTTTCCATTTAGGCAAACGCTTACACGTCCGCCGCCAATAAGAGCTAAAACTGTTCGACACTTTTGCAGCTTCGTTCTCACAGCTGGAATTCCAAACTGACAAGGTAATCTTTGATTGACGATTTTACAGAATTTTAAAGCATTCAGAGTTTTTATATGCCCATACCTTGCCAATTAAATTAACTATGGTATCTAAGTTTTAATACTCCACTCATGGACTCCACGAGGCAGACCCGAACTACTGTGTAGTCAGTTATAATTTATAAATAACAAGTTTGTAATATAATTTTATAAAATAAACTATTTATTATTAATAATAATAATTTATATATAGATAATTCGATACTTAGTAGGTCTCTTTTCGGACATATTCGAAAATAGGTTCAAAAGCTGAACCTACCTACGTAATATGTACTCTATATTGAAAACGTTGGTATATAATGTAGACACGTAGACGAACCGTTAAATATCTAACAATAGGATAATTATTTTTCAGAAAAGTAATACATAATAATTATAAAAATTATTGTCGAATTTCGAGTAGGTACGATCGAATCGTACCAATGAAGCGAACATTTTCGGAAAAGAGCCCGGTCGCTAACGCGTAACTGACTCGCACAGAGTATCTACATAAAGCGACATAAGTAATCACAAAAGATTGTTCCGAAACATTTTTTTCGACATTTTATTCTATATTTGTGAAAAATGATTTATTGAAAACCAGATACACGCGAAAATATTGTGATGCTTTTTTCACCGTTTATCTAACCGTTCGGGTGTCGGTTGTATGGAGATAAACGGTCTCGGGTCAATTTAGGGACGCGAATCGAAATTATTGAAAAACCTACCTACTAACCACTAACTAACTAACTAACCTAACCTAACCTACTTCATTTTATTCGTACACAAGTAACAAGATGATATAAAAATTATTATTTAATTTAGCTAAAGAGCTAAATTAAATAATAATAGTTATATCTATTCTTGCAAGAACAAAACATGGTTATTAAAGAACCATCTTTTGTTTTATATTTGTTCTTGCTCGTTTAAAGCGGCTAGACAATTTCATTCCGCCTTGAAAGAATAAGCCAATAAAAGTCCATTTTAATAATTAGTGTCACTGAAACAAGATCTACGTGGTAGGTACGGTAGCTGTAAATACCGCAAATCAATACGGAGCAGCCGAGCGAAACCCGCTAAGTTATTTAAAATGCAGTCGACACATCATCCGAGTGGAAATGCAATATTCGCCTTGTCCATGCGGAAACATGGTTATTTTCAATCACGTTAGTCAATACAAAAAATCTCTTCAAAATATAAATTGAACAGTGATGTGTTTTTTTATTTATTTTTAGGCAATAGCTTTTATGAACTACATTGTATGATGAAGAATATTTGCCTAACAGTAAAATATATATGTTGCGTGCCCACTTCGTTGAGCATGGAAACCGTGTAAACCTTCCCGGGACTTCCATGAATATTTCAAGACCAAAAATAGCCGAATCAGTTCAGCTGATCTCGAATTTTAGCGAGACTAACGAACAGCAATTGATTTTTATATAGCCTATGTTACTCAGTGAATTAGCTTTCTAATGAAAAAAGAATTATTAAAATCAGTCCAGTACTTTTTGAGTTAAGTCGTTACATACAAAAATACAAATATTTTCTCGTTATAAAATTAGTGTCGATAGTGTAGATAATAGCTAAAAGCAAAGTGATTTATTTGTACCTGCAATTTTTCCGATCGATTTGTCATTTTGATAAATTAATATAAGCCGATATTGACATATAGGTAACGGGTCGGACAGAACCTGTCCAGTATCTAGGATAGCCAGGTTGTTGACTCCAACCGCGGGCCATACAAGGAGGTCTGGTTACAGCTAACTGTGAGATAGGATGGAATGATTTAATTACACATAACTGTGAATTACATGCTATAAGTAACATGCATTCCTGGTATTTGGTTGCACAAATGTACACTTGTGAGTGTGAACATCTAACAACTATTTCCTTCTTAAGAACTATGGACACTGAGCATTCGATAAATAAATATCTTGTATATCTTATCTTCTCTCTTTTCTTATATAAAAAAATAAATTGCTGTTCGTCAGTCTCGCTAAAACTCAAGAACACCTGAACCGATTCGGCTATTTTTAGCCTTGAAATATTCGTGGAAGTCCAGTGAAGGTTTAAACGGTTTGTATGCTCAACGAAGTGGGCACGAGTCAGGTAGTACATATAATTAATATCTGTTAGTTTTGCTACCGTTACGAAGATTTGATAGGCATTCATTCACCGTGTGTGAAATAAAACGGCCAAGCATCACGTTTTAACTGAAATATAGAGTAAGTGTAGCTAAACCTGTTAAGTGGGGGTGCATAGATCAAGAATTTTGGTTCTACTTGAGATCTGACCACTTTTTGATAGATGTTGATTAAGGTGTAGTGTAGAGCTTGTAGGTTTAGAGCGTGTAGTTTTTAGAGCTTGGCTTTATACGATATCTGATAACTTTTTCACAGGGTAAAATATGTAGACTCGTCTTTCCAACATTTTACATGAAAATGTTTTTGGTGGGATTATGCTTTATATTTATATAGATGCTATCATTAAAATTAAATACGGGCTAGATTTTCCGCGCCACATCAAAAAGTAGCCTATGTTTTTCCTCGTGATATATCCCTATATAATCACTGTAGGTACCAATCAAAATCGGCCTATTCAACAAACAAACAAATTTTTCTTTTTATATAATATTAGAATATAAAAGGCAAAAGTGATGTATCAGTGCACTGGCCTAACCCTGAAGTCACGAAGGCTCTAATCCACTAAGCAGAAAATTATAAGAAGAAATTTTACAAGAAGACAATCTTACTTATAGCATTAGTGGACGGGGTCGATTGCAGAAATGCCATCATGCAAAGATAATCGGAGTAAAAAACACGTCGTATTGCATAGGTTATATCTACCTCTGTTATCCTTCATATCCATATATCCTATTGCCTGTAAGGGCTACCAATACTTAAGACCTATTTAACTTTTATAGCTGAATTTTGATTATCATTCAATTAAATTATTATGAAATGCCAAAATATCAAACGCTAATTAAACATTCATCGCACAATTAAGTCACGCGCGCAACAACAAAAGGTTTTCATAATTATTTACAATCTGCGGTTATATAAAACAATATTATTAACCCAAACAAATAACCAGGTAATTTCAATTCACACAAGTACTTACAAATCACCGATAGTGTTCAAACATTTAACTGGTTCATTTTACACTCTTGTGTCTGTAACAATGTTTAAGCAATTTAAACTGGCTGTCCTTTTCAGTCAGTAAGTGTTTGCACGCACTGTGACTTTTCCAGTTCCACTTATTGATGGAAAAAAACTTACACGTAAATTAATAAAGCGTAAGACAATTATCACTAACATAAATTTAAAATGTTTTAACTTTAGGCGTTAAATAGTTAGTTAAAATTTCTGATATTAAAACGTTCTTCGTTGGTGTTATGCTCCTATTGATCTTAGCGTGAGAATATCTATATATATAAAAGAAAGTCGTGTTTGTTACAACACTTATAACTCGAGAACGGCTGAACCAATTTTCATGGTTTTTAATTCGTTGGATTTGTCTCCTCCCCGAATAGCAGAATACATATTAAAAATAGTGAAAACTTGATGTGTAATGAATAATTAATCATATAAATAAATGCTCATATTTTGTTCATCAAATGTCAAACATTTGTTGACAAATGATGTAACAACTATGCGTTCAGAAATCTATTCGTATTGAAATGACAGTTTGTAACTTTCAATTAGCAACGTTTTTCTAAATGCATATGACATTTTAAACGATATTTTCTTCTTTTTTTTGGCATTGGCAACGATATCTAGGTACTGAAAACGAAAATGCAATTTTAAAAAATGTCTGTCTGTCAGCGTGTCTCTTTGCTCCGGCTAATCTCTGGAACGGCTGGACCGATTTTAACGAGACTTTCACTGGTAGATAGCTAAAGTTACAAGGATTAATTTAGGCTACTTTTCATCATCATCATCATCATCGTCATCTAACTAATGATCACCGAATCGGCTGGACCGACTGTGACGGGAGCATTCACCGGGCGTTAGCTTATGTTAGTAGGAGTAATCTATACATACATATATATGTATAAAAGTAAGTCGTGTTAGTAAAATTATTGATAACTCAAGAACGGCTTTATCGATATGGCTGAAAATTGGTGAGGAAGTAGCTTAGAGCAAGTAGACGGACATAGGATACTATTTATTCCATTCGACAGCGTTTCCGTGAACGTTGCGGGTTCTGCGTTAGGGTTTCGCGTTGTGGGTTCCGGGTTCCCGTGTTGCGGGTTCCGGGTTCCACGTTGCAGGTTCCGGGTTCCCATGCTGCGGGTTCCGCGTTCCGGGTTCCGGTTTCCCGCGTTGCGGGTTCCGCGTTGCGGGTTTCGGGTTCCCATGTTGCGGGTTCCGCGTTGCGGGTTCCGGGTTCCCGCGTTGCGGGTTCCGGGTTCCCGTGTTGCGGGTTCCGGGTTCCCGCGTTGCGGGTTCCGGGTTCCCGCGTTGCGGGTTCGGCGTTCCGGGTTCCGCGTTCCGGGTTCCGCGTTGCGGGTTTCGGGTTCCCTGTTGCGGGTTCCGCGTTGCGGGTTCCGGGTTCCCGCGTTGCGGGTTCCGGGTTCCCGCGTTGCGAGTTCCGGGTTCCCGCGTTGCGGGTTCCGGGTTCCCGCGTTGCGGGTTCCGGGTTTCCGAGTTGCGGGTTCCGGGTTCCCGCGTTGCGGGTTCCGGGTTCCCGCGTTGCGGGTTCCGGGTTCCCGCGTTGCGGGTTCCGGGTTCCCGCGTTGCGGGTTCCGGGTTCCCGCGTTGCGGGTTCCGGGTTCCCGCGTTGCGGGTTCCGGGTTCCCGCGTTGCGGGTTCCCGCGTTGCGGGTTCCCGCGTTGCGGGTTCCGGGTTCCCGCGTTGCGGGTTCCGGGTTCCCGCGTTGCGGGTTCCGGGTTCCCGCGTTGCGGGTTCCGGGTTCCCGCGTTGCGGGTTCCGGGTTCCCGCGTTGCGGGTTCCGGGTTCCCGCCTTGCGGGTTCCGGGTTCCCGCGTTGCGGGTTCCGGGTTCCCATGCTGCGGGTTCCGGATTCCCGCGTTGCGGGTTCCGGGTTCCCGCGTTTCGGGTTTCGGGTTCCCACGTTGTTTTTTTTTAGTTGAATTTATCATAAACTCTTTTTATGCTCAACGAAGTGGGCAAGGGTCAGCTAGTTATAATATAACCATTAGCTTACACAGTAAAAGAGCTATCTAACAATGATTTTTTTTTTCAAATCGAACATTGATGAGATTAGCGCGTATACGAAATATTAAAGTTTTTTATGTTTATAAATTTCATTGTTGATATATTTATATGAATTTGATATAACACAGGTACGACAGTAATTATTTCTACTGTAATTTCCAACAGACTTCCAAAATGTATTCGTCGCAGAATAGCTGACAATTGTTCCCCTCAAAATTGTACATAGCTTGTCCGTGTAGTTTTTATTTTATGAACATATTTCACCAACATTTTTAACGACACAACATTTGTATGAACATTTTTTACATTGATGATGTATCAACGAGTTCCAGTACGGCTAATTTAGGAGATTTTTACTTTCGGATTTATAATTGACTCTCTACACAAAAAGGTGGAAATTATAAATATGGAGTGTGTGGTGTCTGTCAGTCTGTCTATCATCGTAGCTACCAATTTACTTTGACTTACATACACTAAAAAGTAAAAAATAAACTACGTTTAAAAAAACCAACTTCAACAACTAAAAAGCGTAAAATAATAATTTTATAATGTAGTTACAAATGTTCTTTTTGGTGCCGGTATCAGATAAAAGAACAACATCCTAAAGTTGCTAACTTGAAACTCACCTTTGCTGACACCGACTACAAAAATAACTTTAATTGTAACTACATTATAAAATATTATTTTATGCTTTTTAGTTGTTGAACTTGGTTTTTTTAAACGTAGTTTCTTTTTATTTAGAATCCACACTTACAATCTTATAAACCTTAATTTTATTGCCGTGCCCAAGTCCAATTAAGTAACATGGGTTGGAAGGAATTAGCCATTACTTACATCCATCCTCCCTATGAAGCCGGAATCAATTAGAGGTAAAAACTTCTCCGTTACTTATCCCGTTAGGCGCCCGGTGTAGAAAAACTGGGGAATTTAGACGCGTCTAGTGTCTGCTTTCGATTCACAGTACTAGGTTTCACTGGACCCGCTCTACCAGTTGTGCAGATGAGACCAGACCGCAGTACCGTTATAAATGCAACCCTATCAATTAGATCTAAGCCTGATTATACTTGTGTATCAGGTCATAGAGACCAAGCCATCGATAGAAGACGCTGCTAATTTTATTCAGATTTTAGAAAGATAGTATGTAATTTAGATTTAAGTTGATTGTGACTGTAACTTTTACCCATAACCCACCTATGGCGAAGCCAAAAGGAAGTTTAATAATTTAACTTTTTAGCAGTATATGTAGGTATGTTTGTTTGTTTTTTTCACTGATCCGATTTAAAGGAATAGGTATCAATGGACTCGTAATAATAGGAAAACATAGACTATTTAATTTACGTAGACAGGATAAAGTATAAAAAGTCCACATTTTCCAATTTAACTATTTAACTCTACAAAGCTTACTTTTCCAAACAATACCAAGATAAATATTAGAAGGTTATTGGGATAAAGAGGACCATCATGAATGTGGAGCGGCATAAAAATGTTGGCGGGACAAACTGAAGTACCCGAGCATATAAGTTGACACTCCTGACAGCGATGATTTCGTGTGTCCCAGTAGTAAAATATTTCACCATTCTACGCCCCGGGGCACATATAATTTAATCCATAAAGACCCGAAAGGACAAAGTTTGTAACGCGTTTATTCTGTTTTCCCGCATAAGTTCATAACTAAAGCGAGATATAAAATTTAACGTCGGGTACGTTCGTATTTCGCACAGAAAAAAT
Source organism: Celastrina argiolus (assembly GCA_905187575.2). Lineage (NCBI taxonomy): Eukaryota > Metazoa > Arthropoda > Insecta > Lepidoptera > Lycaenidae > Celastrina > Celastrina argiolus. Next base: position 12,130,811 of record LR994581.1, read on the forward strand.
TGTTCAGTTAAGTAAATTAATGTTAGCAATTTTCACGAGTCGGAGGATGTTAGTCGTTTTGACGTCGTTGACAAAGCTACTCTGGAAATGAAAATCAAAATATGAGAGTTACTTATGAACAGACTACTTCACTAAATTGTGTGATTCCTGTCGGTCTCGCGAGGTGAGTCTGTATTTCTACAAAAACTAGCTTGGGAAAATGGCTAAAACCTTTTAGTTAGTTGTCCATTAGTTTCTAACTTTCTAGACTAAAAGTGTTTATTATTAATGGCCTAAAATTTAATTCACTATTTAAAATTTTGTCGAAACTCGAGCTTTTGCGTGGTGTCTATTACATACATTTGTTAACATAATATAATAAATATATTAACTTGGCATTTTACACTATACAGCGTTGCGAATAATAAACTACCAGTTTAATAAAAACACCCATCGGAGCAGTGTCAAGTGTAAAATTATAACGTTTAATTAAAGATTTACAATTAATATCAATGTAGTGATAAAAACTTATTTAATATCGTTACTCGTGAGCTTTACCACACGCAACAGCTCGTATATATCACTCAAAAGCTTCACAAAACATAAAATGAATTTACATGTCGTGTTCCATCAAAATAATATTTATATTATAATTTACATTTAAATATCGAAATACAGATTAATATAATTTTAATTGTGAAAACATGAAACTTAACAATATGACCTGGTTCTCACTTAGCCTACTCATGAAATTAATGAAATTCCTTTAAAGGGAATTTCTTCCCCAAAATAATTGCCTTAACTGACGATTTTGTAATTACTTAAAACTTCTCATGAACTTGTTATTGAAACTTAGCTTAGGCGTGTTTGTTTCTATATTTACCGATGTAATGCTTATTTATCTGATCAATTTAATTTATGCTACTGTGTAAAAATAATAAAAAAGAGTTCGTTATGTTGAAGAAATTCTATCCTTTGCAACGTTAGGTACTTAATTCTAGCTAAAATAACATTTTTATGTAATGGTTACTACCGTTAAAATAAAATGTAAATAAATAAAATACATAGATTTCCGTTTCCTACGTACTTTTGTACTTTTTACGCTTTTCTTGTAGAAAAGCTGTCGGCCTACCCCATAGATTAACCTTCGGCGAACTTTGCAAACGTACCCCTGAAATCCTTTTAGTTTAACAACCCCTGTAATTTGACAACAGACACTCACTCATAAATGTTAGATGTTTATCTACGTCACAGAAACGTGAAAAGTATTTTTACAAAGACGCAAGTTTTACTCAGTTTTATTGTGAAACATTATTTTATTTAAAGTCTGCAATCCGAGAAAGTATGTAGAGTTTTCTTTCTCGAGCGCCGCTTTTCGCTTCTATCGAGAGACGCTACTCGCTAGTCGCTACTTATGTACTTGTCTAATCAGCTCAATTGTTTCCTTTCGGTACCTTTTCTCTTTAAACTATTTCTTCGTTTAACTATTTTCTTCGGGTCAAAAAATATGTATTTTATTTGGTTGTTTGTTTATAGATATTTTTCATATAGCGGAGTGTTTATTGTAAAGTTTATCATTTTCAGACTGAGACAAGTTGTTATTACATGTTTATCCACTTTTTACCCTACACGGTGAAGCCAAAATGATGAGTCAAGGTTTTGGCAGTATCTATACATATAATAAATCTGTAGAGGGGTCATGTCTGTACATTAAGAATATTTAAGTGAAAATTAAAAAAAGGGGGCCTATAAAAGCCACAGAACCTAAAAATAACATTTTTGAAAAAAATGTCTGTCTGTCTGTCTGTCTATCTGTCTGTCTGTCTGTCTGTCCGTATGGGAATGTTTGTCGTCGCATCACGCTAAAACCACTATATGGAATGAAATGAAATTTGGCAGGCAGGTAGCTTACAACCCAAAGAGCATTATTGGAAATTATTATCCCGAAAAACGAAAGGGTTCCCGTGGGATCTTCAAAAAATTGTAGCTACCTATTTGAAGGTATTTCAGCCAAACTACTCAACTTATTTAAATGAAATTTGGCAGGCAGGTAGCTTATGACCTAAAGAGCATTATTGGAAATTATTATCCCGAAAAACGAAAGGGTTCCCGTGGGATCTTCAAAAAATTGTAGGTACCTATTTGACGGTGTTTCAGCCAAACTACTCAACGTATTTAAATGAAATTTGGCATGCAGGTAGCTTATGACCTGAAGAGCATTATTGGAAATTATTATCCCGAAAAACGAAAGGGTTCCCGTGGGATCTTCAAAAATTGTAGCTACCTATTTGACGGTATTTCAGCCAAACTACTCAACATATTTAAATGAAATTTGGCAGACAGGTAGCTTTTGATCTGAAGAGCATTACTGGAAATTATTATCCCGAAAAACGAAAGGGTTCCCGTGGGATCTTCAAAAAATTGTAGCTACCTGTTTGACGGTATTTTAGCCAAACTACTCAACATATTTGAATGAAATTTGGCAGGCAGGTAGCTTATGACCTGAAGAGCATTATTGGAAATTATTATCCCGAAAAACGAAAGGGTTCCCGTGGGATTTCAAAAAATTGTAGCTACATATTTGACGGTATTTCAGCCAAACTACTCAACGTATTTGAATGAAATTCGGCAGGCAGGTAGCTTATGACCTGAAGAGCATTATTGGAAATTGTTATCCCGTAAAACGAAAGGGTTCCCGTGGGATCTTCAAAAAATTGTAGCTACCTATTTGACGGTATTTCAGCCAAACTACTCAACGTATTTAAATGAAATTTGGCAGACAGGTAGCTTATGATCTGAAGAGCATTATTGGAAATTGTTATCCCGATAAACGAAAGGGTTCCCGTGGGATCTTCAAAAAATTTTAGCAACCTATTTGAAAGTATTTCAGCCAAACTACTCAACGTATTTAAATGAAATTTGGCAGGCAGGTAGCTTATGATCTGAAAAGCATTACTGGAAATTATTATCCCGAAAAACGAAACGGTTCCCGTGGGATCTTCAAAAAATTGTAGTACCTATTTGACGGTATTTCAGCCAAACTACTCAACGTATTTAAATGAAATTTGGCAGACAGGTAGCTTATGATCTGAAGAGCATTATTGGAAATTGTTATCCCGAAAAACGAAAGGGTTCCCGTGGAATTTCAAAAAATTGTAGCTACATATTTGACGGTATTTCAGCCAAACTACTCAACGTATTTGAATGAAATTCGGCAGGCAGGTAACTTATGACCTGAAGAGCATTATTGGAAATTGTTATCCCGTAAAACGAAAGGGTTCCCGTGGGATCTTCAAAAAATTGTAGCTACCTATTTGACGATATTTCAGCCAAAATACTCAACGTATTTAAATGAAATTTGGCAGACAGGTAGCTTATGATCTGAAAAGCATTACTAGAAAATTATTATCCCGAAAAACGAAAGGATTCCCGGGGGATCTTCAAAAGATTGTAGCTACATATTTGACGGTATTTTAGCCAAACTACTCAACGTATTTAAATGAAACTTGGCACAAAGGTAGATTGTAACATGAAATAACCAACATAATATTTTTAACCGACTTACAAAAAAGGAGGAGGTTTCTCAATTCGTAAATATATGTTTGTTTTTTGTTTCTTCGCGGATATCTTCATCGTTTCTGAAACGATTTAAATTTTTTTTTATGTTGTGTAGGGTATATTTTAAATTTGATCCCATTGTCACCAAATGGTGACCTGATGATGGGATCCGTGAGGAATCGAAGGAAATCCTCAAAATTTATGTGGAATAATATATTGATTTTGATTTTTTCTGAAGTAGTCTTAGCATATGTTACCAAACAGTTAGGTTTTGCACCATATCCTGGATCTATAATTTTTCAATATATATATGTATATATATATATTGAAAAATTTCGCGCTGCTCTGGCTTACGCCAGAGAGCGATGAACTTTTTCTCTTTCTACTATTTTTTTTTACCTAATCGTTTTTGTTTTTCATTTTCCGTCCTCTAATAATCGTCGTCTGATCATTTGAGAATTATCCCTACTCAGTCTATACCCATCACTAAAAATCTGAAAATTAAATAATTTGAAACAAAAAAAAAGGACTTCAAAAGGTAAACTAAAAGGAACAATTAAATTTACTTCGCACAAAGTAATACTTATTTTCCAGTAAAAGTGAAAATAATTATTACTTTGTGCGAAGTAATTTATTATTATACTTAGGTTTTGCAAATACGATTAATAAAGTATAGGCGTAGGATAGTTTGTTTTCAAGATATGAATGAGATGTCATAGGTACATTTAAATTAGAAAAGTTATGTCAATATAAGTAATAAAATTTATGTTTTTCATGATATTTTTATTTATTAGTTTTTATGCTAGGTACGGCTTGGGTTTTTTCTTTCTTTTGGACTTTTGTTATTTTGTCGTCTAAAGGAAGTTAATACTTTAACCGTAAATTCCCAAAGTAGGCTACATGTTTTTTAGCGTAGGTAATTAATAAATAAAAAACCGGGCAAGTCCGAGTTGGAATTGCGCACCGAGAGTAGACTTTTAAAAAATTTGGCGCTCGGCGCCAGCAGCGCAGCGTCGCGTCGGTGTGAAAACGATCATCGTCTGCAGTCGCTGTGGCGTAAAGTCCATACAAATCTCAGTACAGAGATTTTCGTCGCGTATATGAGCGTACTATCAAGTAGTCCCGTTCGCATAAAAGAAAAAAAATATTATACATACAGACGAATTGAGAACCTCCTCCTTTTTTTTAAGTCGGTTAATAATACACGGTCATTTTTCGAGCTGGTAGTAGGAATTGTTAACATTTTCATAGAAAAAATACCTCAAAACATTCACGACAAAAACGGCCACAATTTGACAGTAAACTATTATTATTACTCCATCGGCCTACTTCTTTTGCCTATGCACGTCTAATACCGTGTATAAAGAAGCATTACTATAAATTAGTGATTTTAAATATCCAAACGACAGTGTTCATAAACTAAAAATGTATTTGAACTGCTGCCCTAAATCACTTTTCCACGCGTACGAAGTCGCGGGCACAGCTAGTATACAATATGTATGTTCCACCGTAGCACCGAATCATTAAATTTTAATGAAATAGGTTTCAATAGATTCACAATTATAATAAACATCTGCTATATTATAATTTACGTACTCAGTTAATTTATTTTTTATTATAATTATTAATAAAAAAAAATACGAGATATACTAAGACAATAAATAAGCGATAAACCTCAACGGTATCGGCAGATCAGTTCGCCCAAAGTTAAACTTTATAAAGACAAGCAAACGTGAGACGATGGGGTTAGGGGCTTTAACATTTAGTTGACTTGCACTAAGACAACATCTCAACTAATTTAGATGACTGTTAAGCTTATCTCAAAGTTCAAACTTTTGAACTTTTAAATAAATGTATAGATACTGATCAGATGAAGTTCCATATTGTAAATATATATTTTTTATATAATCACAAAATATTATTCCGAAATACTATCCTACTAACAGCTCTTTGGTACTTTAAAATAATTCCAAAAAAAAAACACAGCGGCAGCTGAACGAAGCTAACCTTAGATATTAAAATGCTTTTATAGAAAAAGTTAATTGTATTATATTATGTCTTATCTGTAATATCATAGTTAATATTTTAAATTCCGTTTGTTTGTATAGCTTTCAAACTACTTATAAGTAACAAAGAACTTTTAATTTAACGCCGGCGAACCCGAATAGAAATAAAGGGAAAAATGTAAATTTCTATGTAATTTAAGAATTTATACTTCTTTAATATACATATGTGTACACATATACGTAGTTTACAACTTTACAAACATTACTTTACATTTTCGTGATAGAGTATGCAACTGTACATTACCTACATCTAGCGAAGTAGAGTAACAAATCACATCTTTCAGGTGGGAATACAAATATGCTTTTATGTCGTAAGTCACGGGAAATATACCAGTTTAGTCGAATTGAAATATACTACGAAGTAGATTTCTTCTCCTTGATACTTGTATATTTTTATATCTACCTTATAAAAGAATTCTGTAAAAGTATTTTGTATGCTTGTCAATAACATTGTTATCTATCCATGTATAAAATATATGTTGTATTTTTTTCTTTGTATACAGGTAAATAAAAGTTTATAGGTAAATCTTTAATTAATTATGTTCAGCCGTTTGTTTAAAACATTTGAGTTTTCGTAATAAAATGGTCATTCAACGCAATACATATTATTATATAATTTAAAAAAGTGTGGGCACAACGTACCTACAAAGAATTATACTTATAACTCATAAACAACTTTTTAGACGTAAATAATTATTTGGCTATTTTTTTAAATTATATAAGAAAGATTTGATTGTTTGTTTGGATTGAATACGCTTCCAAACGATGAAATTATGAAACTTTGTAGAGATATAGAATGGACCAGTGGTATTAACATAGGCCATTTTATATTGCTGCAAAATGTACGATTCCTACGAAATATTCCCTTTTAATGGACGATGTCAAATGCAAAATTTAGTCGACAGAATAAATCTACGCATACAAAAATATTAGAATTAAAAACGTTAAACCGGAAAAGCTAATTTTCATTGCTTGTCGCTTTCCCATTCGATTTTAGACTTCCCATTGAGACGCACAAAGGGTGCCTGGGGAGTCATTGATTTCTTTTTCATGGTACCTTTATTATATAATTTTTCCCCAAGGAATAGAAGCTCCTTAAATATTTCTGATGTAGTAATAAAAGGAAATAATTATCTGATAAGATTTTTTTTTGTATTTATTTGAGTTCCGAAATTACCTTCGCTATCGAAACCTCACAAAAAAATACCTTAAACACAATAATGTGGATACTAATCATATAATAGTGAAAATAGACTTTCGACATTATTTTAACAATAAATCAACGCCGTAAACTTTTTTCGTAAAATAACATTGAAATGAAATTGATAATAAAAGTCAACAATAATTTGTTACCGAAAATTTCGCCTCAGTTTAAAAAATTCAGATATTGGAATGTTATCTGTTTATTTTATCGTAACCAACGTGGAATTTTCAAATTCACCGAAACAAGGTTTGAGTGCCAAACAAAGTAAAATCATATTTTTTTATTTAAAAAACACTGCTTATTATAAAATTAATTCTAAATATTTAACGTAAAATATGCAACAAAATACTTGGGCAAAGTAACCAAAATAACTTACAATGCTTCAAAGCTGAAAGTATTTATTTCTCATTTAAAATATAATAAACAGCAACGGCAGCATAAAAAATAAATGTATGAAAAAGAAGGCGATATAAAGCAGACGAGGCATATACTCACCTACTTGACGGATGTAAATGAGAGCAGAACGCTCGTGGCATGCGACCGGGCCGGAGACACTTTTCAGCACTCCAACAATCCAGTTACCCTATATTTGCACTAAAGTAAAGTTCAGTCACCTGTATAATTATGCTAAAAGTCAAAATATACCGAAAGTAGCACTTCGAAATTAAACTTTAATTTGGGCGCCAAAATTGCGGACAAAGTCGGCTGCCGAATTCTAGAAATTATATCGAAAGGAGGTGTTTATTTTGAAAGATTTATCGAGAGAAGTTGGATGTGTTGCGTCGGAACGCGGTACTTCGAGTCAGTACTGGCGGGGAGATCGTACGTCACGGACGGGAGAGGTTCGGACACGCGAGCGACGAGACGACGAGACCGACCCGACGTGAGTGACGCCGGCCGAGGCCTCCCGCCCGCCTAGCGCCGCGCGCGCCCGCGAGCAAAAAGGATGCAGCGAACTAACCCTCGGACCCGCGAATATCGCCATTCGGATCATCTCATGAGAGTCTCAAGTACTCTTCATCGTTGGCAACGTTCGCTCGGCGAGGGAGGGCTTTCGCCGCCTCGGTTCCGAACCGCACTATGTACGAGCTCGGCGGATATCGTTATTGACGGCCTTACTCCGTCCAGTCAAGGTCGATTTTGCCGCGGCACACCTGAGATGAACACCTGACGTTAAACATCATATTGAGGAACATGTGCCCCTGTTGGCTAGGTGTAGCAAATACCATAACGAATACTTTAGCTGAACGCGCGCCATATTATGCAACGTTACGGTCGTGTATTGTGCAGTTTGAATTTCTTCTCCTTGGACTGAGCTTTTTGTACGGCAGTGCATTGTACGCTCAAACAAAGTATTGCATACTTTTCATTGCATACATTAAAAAGTAAATTGAAAAGTGAGCGAGGATTTCTGAATATTATTTTATTGATTCTGTCTACAATCGTGAATCGGTTCATATTTAAAGCGTTCGTTATTACAACAATATTATTTTACATTTGGGAAAATATGTTGTTTTTATTACTTTAGGTACGATGTAGGATTTTATTTAAAATGTTATTAACGTAACTCATAAAAGATACGAGTAAAATACGGTCTATCTTTGTCTTTCACGTCCAGATTAAATACGCAGACAATGAGCTTATGTCACGTGAGCAGATCCCAGTTGACATGAATTATGATGTCCACGTAGAGCTGTGGTGTTTTGATGTAGGTAACATTAAAATACCACGCTCCAGGTCTATTGAATGAGAGGATTATGTCCCGAATATACTGACAACTACAAGCAAGGAATATCTACGTAATTTTTTTATTTTAAAGCATGTAACAACACGGTAGTCTCCACTTCAGCATTTCAGTTATGACGTCCACTATTGGGCATACGAGTAAGCCACCCCCAAACTATTCAATTGGCAAGAAACGCTTGGCTGGGCGAGCGCAGTTTCCACATTTCCCACAAACGCCTTTACGACACCCACGGGAAAGATGATTGATAGGGTGGTTCTATTCTTTCTCCGTCACCCCACTAATTGTCTTAACTTATTCAGACAAAATAGTATGTAGTCCCGTATTATAAGGAATACTAAGAATATAGGTAAGTCGATTGGTCTAACATCTTATTGTGATCATATCAATATTATTAAAAATCTTTATGTCTTAAATGCTTACCCCAGCTTGGCATCACATGGATCTCATAACCTTTTACGGCAAAAGATCTTAGTTGCGAGACTTGGCACTTTTCACAAGTTTCGTTTTTGATGGGATATAACCTTTTCTTTCTAAAAACATTATTACTTATTAGATGCTAAGAAGATAAAATCAGTGCGTTTTTATAACGTACCCAAAAATTAATTTCACTTATTGCAAAGAAGTAAAGACAGACTCATCAAATACGGAGATATGTCTCGGTTCATTATTCAAATTATAATGAGCAATTAAAATTTCCGTATCATCGTTCCTCTTGTTGACCAATTAATTATCAACAAACCACTCAAACGAAAAGGTAAGATTTCAGTCAAACAATGATTCATTCATTGAGTAATGATTTGTTTTTGTTATCTCCCACGCTTGAGCAGTTGATCCGGTGTCAGGGTAAATTATTTCTAAATGTGTGTGAACTGCCAATTGTTAAATGAAAATACAAACGTATTAGAGAGTCTAGATATATATTTTATCAAATATCTAGGTATGATTTTTTTCTGGTAAAGTAAATCCCATCAAAACATATCTTGTAAAAAATGCCATGCCCGCTACTTAGTTCTTTTACCTAAAAAAAACCGACTTCAAAAGGTAAACTAAAAAGAAAAAAATAAATTTACTTCGCACAAAGTGATACTTATTTTCATTTAAGTAAATAAATTTATTCTATAATTTTGAAGTCGGTGCCAAGTCCAGCGTTCTTTCATAATTTTTTTTCATTTAATATTAGTTTGTAAGCCAGTACTTTGGTAGGTACATAATATATAGTAATAGTTGCATTGATAGTTGTATATTTTTTTCTGATTCTTTTTTCTGTGATTGCCTACATATATTTAGTAATTTGATATACTTGGCACCGACTTCAAAATTATAGAATAAATTTATTTACTTAAATGAAAATAAGTATCACTTTGTGCGAAGTAAATTTATTTTTTTCTTTTTAGTTTACCTTTTGAAGTCGGTTTTTTTTTTGTTTAAAATTATTTTATTTTAAGATTTTTAGTTATGGGTAGACTGAGTAGGGATATTTAGGTACCGCCAGAGCAGCGCAAATATTATACATATATATCAAGTTGATTGACTATAAAATGATATACAAATTTTAATAATATTAAAGTCGGTACCATCCAAACTGAATATGATTTCTTTATAACTCTTTTATTATTTTTAGTCGATTGACATTTCTTTATTTGGCTTAAAACAATTTTTTCCCTTTTTAATATTTACCTATTTCGTCATATTGTTATGATAGTATATATGGATACCTACTATCTGGTGAAGACAGAGGTGGTGTTGAGTACTGTAATTGATATAGTGGCATCGCTTAAAGTATGCTTGCAGTACTTTAAGCGATGTCGTAATTTCCAAACGTATAACTTCAAAGACTAAGCAGTCCTGTATGCCTGTTTCTGATCTATGCGGTATACCTTGATAGTTGATTCAAAATTATGTTTTTTTTTAGACGGATATAAGCATATCGAATAACATAAGCATGTTACTCGAAAAAAATACAAAATTACTTTGACTGTTCCTATAAATTTCGAGGAGTTCCCTCGATTCCTCACGACACCATCATCAGGCATGCACTTTGATAACTATGAGACCAAGTTCGACTGTAATTGACGTAGTGGCGTATGCTTGCATTTCTTTAAACAACGCTGAAATCTTCAAACGTGTATCTCTAAGGACTTAGAAGTTCTGTTCACTACTTTAGGTCTAGGATATGGTGCAAAATCTTTTGGTAACATATGCTTGGGCTACTTCAGAAAAAATCAAAATCGATATATGTTTCCATATAAATTTTGAGGAGTTCCCTCGATTCCTCACGGATCCCATCATCAGGTCACCACTTTGGTAAACACTGGTACAACACTGTAATTGACGTAGTGGCGTATGCTTGCATTTCTTTAAACAACGCTGCAATCTTCAAACGTGTATCTCTAAGGACTCAGAAGTTCTGTTCAGTACTTTAGGTCCAGGATATGGTGCAAAATCTTACTATTTGGTAACATATGCTTGGGCTACTTCAGAAAAAATCAAAATCGATATATGTTTCCATATAAATTTTGAGGAGTTCCCTCGATTCCTCACGGATCCCATCATCAGGTCACCACTTTGGTGACAATGGGACCAAACGGGAAGCACCACCTTTCAAATAAAAAAAAAATCATCCAAATCGGTTCACCCAGGCGAAAGTTCTGAGGTAACAAACATAAAAAAAAAAAAAAAAAAAAAAAAACATACAGACGAATTGAGAACCTCCTCCTTTTTTTGGAAGTCGGTTAAAAAGTGAGATCCATGTGATGCCAACCCGGTATTATTTATGCAGTTGGCGTATCTAGATAACTAGGCAGAAATTCCAAACTGTTTAATTTTTTCTTCATTACACAAAACACTACTTGTATTCCAAATTTGAAGCTTCTACGTCGGTCAAATCACTCAATGATTGAGTGAGTGAGGGAGGGAGTGGGTGAGTGAGTGAATGTGGGAGTTTGCCAGTGACAAAATTAAGAATCTTTGACAAATTATAATACTAAAACTTCTGTTTCAAATTGAACTAAATTTGAATTACACTGTGTTTATTAAGTGGATCGCACTTGGATCTACCCAAGGTGCCATCTCCTCCGCTTCGTGCTGGGCTGCCGGACCATCCTATATGATAATGACAGCGACCCTGTTAGCGGCATCTGCTTTCAGCAGCATTCTAGCATCAAAAAAAGAAACAAAACAACAAAAAAATATTTTATATTATATTTTATGTTGTTTTTTGAGTTAAATTGAGTCTCATAACACGAACTTTAACGAGTACCTAAATAATAATGAGTATGTTAACATTGTACAGCCATACTAATTAATACACTGGTCCAGGTAAATTCAATTTGTGTACGTATATTTATATAAGTTTATACGGTTTGCGAGCGTGCAGTTATATTAGGTTATGAACTAACTTTGACCATACTGGTGCATAGGGGTTGGAACATTCAAAATAATTGTTTCCAAAGCGTAGGTCATGTTATTTATGCACAGCGAAGTTCATTAATAACTTGGAATGCTTGTTATGTATCATGTTCTATGTTTGTTGATAAAACTATAGTTTTATGTACAACACCCTACAGTATATACCAGGTGTAAATGAGTGATAATACTCTAGGGCGTGTAATGTGTATGTGCCTCCTTTGTAGAGTATACTGTGAAAGTAGCAGCGCTGAAAGACTTACTTTTGACTTTCATGAGACTTCTATGAGAAATGCCCCAACGTCATAAATTTGCCCATATAATAAGTAAAAAAAGTTCCTCTTTCAGCGCTGGTAGTTTCACAGTAAAATCTATATACGGGACCCATACACACTCTAAAGTATTATCACTCATTAATATAACAGCTTGTATACTGTAGAGTGTAAGTGCACAATAGATTCGTATGAACCAAAAACAGCAATCTGAAAAGTCGTATAGAATCAAATTCACCCCTTTCACCTCATGATGCTATTGTGATCGAAAAAAAATCGATGCAAGTTGAGATCATACGATATTATTATGTCGCATGATCTCTAAAACTTGCTCTATTGAGAATGTTCGTAAATTTTTATTTTTAGCTCTCCGTAAACTCCGTTAATAATAAAAAAATATTACGATACAACGTGTAGTATCCGTTGTAGTTTCTTAATAAATTTTGTCATGTAGGAAAACTTATAATAGACTACATATTATATATTGAAATCACAAACATCCATAAATTGAACCGTTCAGAAACTCTTATCCGCACAGATAGTAATAACATAAAACTCATGAAATAAGTCGGCGCTAAGGAAGTGTGGATCGTGCAACTAACTTTTAATAAAGTTTAAAGAATATAGACTCCTTCGCTGATCGATATCAACTATTTTAGACGCTAAAGGAAGAGGTTATACTTAGGTATTCCTACACATATTATGTTTAAGTAAATAGTAGATTTTACTCTATAAAAAAGATAGGTAATATTTTTGTTATAAAAAACCGGTCATATGCTTGTGCATTTTTATATTGATATTTTATTAGTTTTCATCTATATCTATACATATAATAAATCTGTAGAGGGGTCATGTCTGTACATTAAGAATATTTAAGTGAAAATTAAAAAAGGGGGTCTATATAAGCCACAGAAACCAAAAAAAAATTAAAAAAAAAACTATCTGTCTGTCTGTCTGTCCATATGGGAATGTTTGTCGTCGCATCACGCTAAAACCACTGTATGGAATGAAATGAAATTTGGCAGGCAGGTAGCTTACGACCTGAAGAGCATTATTGGAAATTATGCATTTATTATCCCGAAAAACGAAAAGGTTCCCGTGGGATCTTCAAAAAATTGTAGCTACCTATTTGAAGGTATTTCAGCCAAACTACTCAACGTATTTAAATGAAATTTGGCAGGCAGGTAGCTTATGATCTGAAGAGCATTATTGGAAATTGTTATCCCGAAAAACGAAAGGGTTTCTGTAGGATCTTCAAAAATTGTAGCTACCTATTTGACGGTATTTCAGCCATACTACTCAACGTATTTAAATGCAATTTGGCAGGCAGGTAGCTTATGATCTGAAGAGCATTATTGGAAATTGTTATCCCGAAAAACGAAAGGGTTTCTGTAGGATCTTCAAAAAATTGTAGCTATCTATTTGACGGTATTTCAGCCATACTACTCAACGTATTTAAATGAAATTTGGCAGGCAGGTAGCTTATGATCTGAAGAGCATTATTGGAAATTGTTATCCCGAAAAACGAAAGGGTTTCTGTAGGATCTTCAAAAAATTGTAGCTACCTATTTGACGGTATTTCAGCCATACTACTCAACGTATTTAAATGCAATTTGGCAGGCAGGTAGCTTATGATCTGAAGAGCATTATTGGAAATTGTTATCCCGAAAAACGAAAGGGTTTCTGTAGGATCTTCAAAAAATTGTAGCTACCTATTTGTCGGTAATTCAGCCAAACTACTCAACGTATTTAAATGAAACTTGGCACAAAGGTAGATTGTAACATGAAATAACCAACATAATATTTTTAACCAACTTACAAAAAAGGAGGAGGTTTCTCAATTCGTAAATATGTATATGTTTTTTTTATGTTTCTTCGCGGGTATCTTCATCGTTTATGAAACGAATTATTTTCTTTGTGCTGTGTGGGGTATAATTTAAATTTGGTCCCATTGTCCTGATGATGGGATCCGTGAGGAATCGAAGGAAATCCTCAAAATTTATGTAGAATAATATATTGATTTTGATTTTTTCTGAAGTAGTCTAAGCATATGTTACCAAACAGTAAGGTTTTGCATCATATCCTGGATCTATAATATCAAAAAATTTCGCGTTTCAGTAAACTATATATATATATTGAAAAATTTCTTACTATATAAACAATATACATAATATATATATATATATATATATATTTAAAAAATTGCGCCGGTCTGGCTTACGCCAGGCTAGGCTAGGTAGACTTTTTCTCTTTCTACATTTTTTTTTTATCTTATCGTTTTTGTTTTTCATTTTCCGTCCTCAAAATAAATAATCGTCGTCTGATCATTCGAGATAATTCTCGAATGATCAGACGACGATCCCTACTCAGTCTATACCCATCACTAAAAATCTGAAAATTAAATAATTTTAAACAAAAAAAATCTACTTCAAAAGGTAAACTAAAAGGGAACAATTAAATTTACTTCCCACAAAGTAATACTTATTTTCCAGTACAAGTGAAAATAATTATTACTTTGTGTGAAGTAATTTATTATTATACTTAGGTTTTGCAAATATGATTAATAAAGTATAGGCGTAGGATAGTTTGTTTTCAAGATATGAATGAGATGTCCTATGACATCTCATTCATATCTAATTTAAATGTACCTATGTACATTTAAATTAGAAAAGTTATGTCAATATAAGTAACGTTTATGTTTTTCATGATATTTTTATTTATTACTTTTCATGCAAGGTACGGCTTGGGTTTTTTCTTTCTTTTGGACTTTTGTTATTTTGTCGTCTAAAGGAAGTTAGTACTTTAACCGTAAAGTCCCTGAGTAGGCTACATGTTTGTTAGCGTAGGTAATTAATAAATAAAAAACCGGGCAAGTCCGTGTTGGAATTGCGCACCGGGAGTAGACTTTAAAAAAATTTGGCGCTCGGCGCCAGCAGCGCAGCGTCGGCGCGGTGTGAAAACGATCATCGCCTGCAGTCGCTGCGGCGTAAAGTCCATACAAATCTCAGTACAGAGATCTTCGTCGTGTATATGAGCGTACTATCAATTAGTAGTCCCGTTCGCATAAAAGAAAAAAAAATATTATACATACAGACGAATTGAGAACCTCCTCCTTTTTTTGAAGTCGGTTAATAATACACGGTCATTTTTCGAGCTGGTAGTAGGAATTGTTAGCATTTTCATAGAAAAAATACCTCAAAACATTTACGACAAAAACGGCCATTATTTGACAATAAACTATCTGGGGGCACGGTGCCCCCGTCAAGACGAGCCAAGCGAAGCGCAAGGGCACTACCTACCTTTTCTCGAAAGGTTTCGTCGTTTTTTTTAACTCCCATAACTTTGCTTTGGATGATGCTAAATAGTTGAAAATTTCAACATATAATGACACCAGTAAATACATGAATTATACAAAGTTATAATGTCGTAGCTATTATACTTTAGATTTTATCGATGTCTAAAAACCTCTGATTTCGTCACTGACTCATTTATAAATCATCAAAATTCTTAGATTACTTCCGGAAATCTTAGAAAGCTGAAGTTATGTATGTAAGCTGTAATTGCTACAAAACCAACAAAAAAATTATTAAAATGTGAATGCCGCCATTTTGAATCCAATATGCTGGACCACCATATTGGATTCAAAAGGATGTTTATTATAAGGATCTGATGATCTTTGATTTATAAAAGGAATATAATATAGCAGTACATAAAAAACCTACGACCTACTTTTTGTAGGATCGTTCAGAGTTTTGCTCCATATAATTTATGTCCGACTTTATGTATGTTGAGTGCGTTGCACTACTGCAATCAGTATATTCATTATTCATCTACAAAAAGTCGGTCACCAATTATTAATCGGTGACCGACTTTTACCGAAGATGAAAAATATATTATTATATTATTTATGAGAGGAAAATTTGTTTTTTATCCACTTATTTAAAATTAGCGCGAATATGCAGGCAGCTAATAGTTGTAAATTGCTGTCGGTCACAAAATAACTGTCGATGTATGGAACAGGTCCGGCACAAGCTCCATCTGTTGTTAAATTTCTTTTCTGTAAAGTTCTTTGTATGCTAAGCATTATTATAATGTGATTTGTAAGAAACTAGCTTGTCAGTGGCTCAAAATATTCTATAGAATTCCTTGTGCTAGTTACCATCATCACTACTACTATTAGATATAAGGTACTGTTGAAAATACTAGCTGGTATTAGCTAATATTAGCACCGGGCGTCGGCAGGCGTCGCGGCGCTTGGCGTCGCGGCGCTGGACATTGGCAGGCTTCGCGGCGCCAGACGTCGCTACGCTGGGCGTCGGTAGGCGTCGCGGCGCTGGGCGTCGTGGCACTGGGTGTCGGCAGGAGACGCGACGCTGGGCGTCGGCAGGCGTCGCGGCACTGGGTGTCGGTAGGCGTCGCGGCGCTGGGCGTCGGCAGGCGTCGCGGCGCTGGGCGTCGGTAGGCGTCGCGGCGCTTGGCGTCGTGACGCTGAGCGTCGGCAGGCGTCGTGACACTGCGCATCGGCAGGCGTCGCGGCGCTGGGCGTCGGCAGGCGTCGCGGCGCTGGGCGTCGTGGCGCTGGGCGTCGGTAGGCGTCGCGACGCTGGGCGTCGGCAGGCGTCGCAGCGCTGGGCGTCGTGGCGCTGGGCGTCGGTAGGCGTCGCGACGCTGGGCGTCGGCAGGCGTCGCGGCGCTGGGCGTCGGTAGGCGTCGGTAGGCGTCGCGGCACTGGGCTTCGTGACGCTGGGCGTCGGCAGGCGTCGCGGCGCTGGGCGTCGTGACGCTGGCAGTCGGCAGACGTCGCGGCGCTGGTCGTCGTGGCGCTGGGCGTCGTGGCGCTGGGCGTCGGTAGGCTTCGCGGCGCTGGGCGTCGGTAGGCGTCGCGACGCTGGGCGTCAGCAGGCGTCGCGACGCTGGGCGTCGGCAGGCGCGTGACGCTGGGCGTCGGTAGGCGTCGCGGCGCTTGGCGTCGTGACGCTGGGCGTCGGCAGGCGTCGCGGCGCTGGGCGTCGTGGCGCTAAGCGTCGGTAGACGTCGCGACGCTGGGCTTCGTGACGCTGGGCGTCGGCAGGCGTCGCGGCGCTGGGCGTCGTGACGCTGGCAGTCGGCAGACGTCGCGGCGCTGGTCGTCGTGGCGCTGGGCGTCGGCAGGCGTCGCGGCGCTGGGCGTCGTGACGCTGGCAGTCGGCAAACGTCACGGCGCTGGGCGTCGTGGCGCTGGGCGTCGGTAGGCTTCGCGGCGCTGGGCGTCGGTAGGCGTCGCGACGCTGGGCGTCGGCAGGCGTCGCGACGCTGGGCGTCGGCAGGCGCGCGACGCTGGGCGTCGGTAGGCGTCGCGGCTCTTGGCGTCGTGACGCTGGGCGTCAGCAGGCGTCGCGGCGCTGGGCGTCGTGGCGCTAAGCGTCGGTAGGCGTCGCGACGCTGGGCGTCGTGGCGCTGGGCGTCGGTAGGCGTCGCGACGCTGGGCGTCGGCAGGCGTCGCGGCGCTGGGGTCGGGGCGCTGGGCGTCGGCAGGCGTCGCGGCGCTGGGCGTCGCGACGCTGGGCGTTGGTAGGCGTCGCGACGCTGGGCGTCGGCAGGCGTCGCGACGCTGGGCGTCGGCAGGCGTCGCGACGCTGGGCGTCGGCAGGCGTTGCGGCGCTGGGCGTCGTGGCGCTGGGTGTCGGCAGGCGACGCGACGCTGGGCGTCGACAGGCGTCGCGGCACTGGGTGTCGGTAGGCGTCGCGGCGCTGGGCGTCGGCAGGCGTCGTGGCGCTGGGCGTCGGTAGGCGTCGCGGCGCTTGGCGTCGTGACGCTGAGCGTCGGCAGGCGTCGTGACACTGCGCATCGGCAGGCGTCGCGGCGCTGGACGTCGGCAGGCGTCGCGGCGCTGGGCGTCGTGGCGCTGGGCGTCGGTAGGCGTCGCGACGCTGGGCGTCGGCAGGCGTCGCAGCACTGGGCGTCGTGGCGCTGGGCGTCGGTAGGCGTCGCGACGCTGGGCGTCGGCAGGCGTCGCGGCGCTGGGCGTCGGTAGGCGTCGGTAGGCGTCGCGGCACTGGGCTTCGTGACGCTGGGCGTCGGCAGGCGTCGCGGCGCTGGCGTCGTGACGCTGGCAGTCAGCAGACGTCGCGGCGCTGGTCGTCGTGGCGCTGGGCGTCGGCAGGCGTCGCGGCGCTGGGCGTCGTGACGCTGGCAGTCGGCAGACGTCGCGGCGCTGGGCGTCGTGGCGCTGGGCGTCGGTAGGCTTCGCGGCGCTGGGCGTCGGTAGGCGTCGCGACGCTGGGCGTCGGCAGGCGTCGCGACGCTGGGCGTCGTGGCGCTGGGCGTCGGTAGGCGTCGCGACGCTGGGCGTCGGCAGGCATCGTGGCGCTGGGGTCGGGGCGCTGGGCGTCGGCAGGCGTCGCGGCGCTGGGCGTCGGCAGGCGTCGCGGCGCTGAGCGTCGTAAGGCGTCGCGGCGCTGGGCGTCGCGGCGCTGGGCGTTGGTAGGCGTCGCGACACTGGGCGTCGGCAGGCGTCGCGACGCTGGGCGTCGGCAGGCGTTGCGGCGCTGGGCGTCGTGGCGCTGGGCGTCGGTAGGCGTCGCGACGCTGGGCGTCGGCAGGCGTTGCGGCGCTGGGCGTCGTGGCGCTGGGCGTCGGCAGGCGTCGCGGCGCTGGGCGTCGGCAGGCGTCGCGGCGCTGAGCGTCGTAAGGCGTCGCGGCGCTGGGCGTCGCGGCGCTGGGCGTTGGTAGGCGTCCCGACGCTGGGCGTTGGTAGGCGTCGCGACGCTGGGCGTTGGCAGGCGTCGCGACGCTGGGCGTCGGCAGGCGTCGCGGCGCTGGGCGCCGCGGCGCTGGGCGTCGGCAGGCGTCGCGGCGCTGAGCGTCGTAAGGCGTCGCGGCGCTGAGCGTCGTAAGGCGTCGCGGCGCTGAGCGTCGTAAGGCGTCGCGGCGCTGAGCGTCGTAAGGCGTCGCGGCGCTGAGCGTCGTAAGGCGTCGCGGCGCTGAGCGTCGTAAGGCGTCGTGGCGCTGGGCGTCGGTAGGCGTCGCGACGCTGGGCGTCGGCAGGCGTCGCGGCGCTGGGCGTCGGCAGGCGTCGCGGCGCTGGGCGTCGGCAGGCGTCGCGGCGCTGAGCATCGTAAGGCGTCGCGGCGCTGGGCGTCGCGGCGCTGGGCGTTGGTAGGCGTCCCGACGCTGGGCGTTGGTAGGCGTCGCGACGCTGGGCGTTGGCAGGCGTCGCGACGCTGGGCGTCGGCAGGCGTCGCGGCGCTGGGCGTCGGCAGGCGTCGCGGCGCTGAGCGTCGTAAGGCGTCGCGGCGCTGAGCGTCGTAAGGCGTCGCGGCGCTGAGCGTCGTAAGGCGTCGCGGCGCTGAGCGTCGTAAGGCGTCGCGGCGCTGGGCGTCGCAGCGCTGGGCGTCGGTAGGCGTCGCGACGCTGGGCGTCGGCAAGCGTCGCGGCGCTGGGCGTCGGCAGGCGTCGCGGCGCTGGGCGTCGGCAGGCGTCGCGGCGCTGGGCGTCGGCAGGCGTCGCTACGCTGGGCGTCGGTAGGCGTCGAGGCGCTTGGCATCGTGACGCTGGACGTCGGCAGGCGTTGCGGCGCTGGGCGTCGTGGCGCTGGGCATCGGTAGGCGTCGCGACGCTGGGCGTCGGCAGGCGTCGCGACGCTGGGCGTCGCTGGGCGTCGGTAGGCGTCGTGACGCTGGGCGTCGGCAGGCGTCGCGGCGCTGGGCGTCGGCAGGCGTCACGGCGCTAGGCGTCGCGGCGCTGGGCGTCGGCAGGCGTCGCGACGCTGGGCGTCGGTAGGCGTCGAGGCGCTTGGCGTCGTGACGCTGGACGTCGGCAGGCGTTGCGGCGCTGGGCGTCGTGGCGCTGGGCGAAAAACGTGATACTTGGCCGTTTTGCTACTGTTACGAAGATTTTATAGGCATTCATTTATCGTGTGCGAAATAAAACGGCACGCATCACGTTTTAACTGAAATGTAGAGTAAGTGAAGCTAAGCCTAGTAAAGTAATGGCGCATAGATCAAGGACTTTGGTTCTACATGGATTTGTCCACTTTTTGATAGATTTTGATCAAGGTGCTGGTAGATTTAGGGCGAGTAGTCTTTCAATCTACTCATCCAAATCTGTCCACCCAGGTGAAAACTCTGAGGTAAAAACATAAAAAAAATGCAGACGAACTGAGAACCTCCTCCTTTTTTGCAAGTCGGTTAGTAAAATTATGATTTCGTTATTTTCGTACGAATTTTTTCAAGTGAGCAAATTTTAGAATTTTGCCAATATAGAGATAGAAGACCTGAACCGACAAAGTTAAATTAGCCGTTATAAATTTCCTTTAACCTTCAAGCGGGCGCGCGGTCATTTGTAACGGGAGCGGGCGCGCGTAACCGAAAAGACGTTTGGGGTGTATAAAGGAAATAAAGTACTAATTATTCAATAATTATTTATTTATTTGTACTTAGATATATTATCATTGTCCTTAAAGTATATTTTGTCAAAAAAAAGTAATTAAAATTATAAAAAAAGAACAATTATTAACCTAATCAACATAACTCAAATATTCTTTGGATCAAAACAAAAATTAGGAACACAAAACCCTTTCACATATCTCAGACTAGTATATATACCTAGTCTAATTATAAAAAATACAAAATAAGAATAAACAAATGAATTAACTTTGGTTTAGTTTTCATCAGAATCAGTTTCTTTATCCATATAACTTATCCATATAATTATTGTTAGATTTTTGCCACTTCGTTACTTTGTCGCGCCCTGTAAAGCAGCTATTTATTTCTGAAAGTGGCAAATCATCATCTTCTGAGTCCGAGCAGTTTGATTCCTCAGCAGGTAGAGGTTCCTCTGCAACGATGTGGTCGGAAGTTTCAGAGCCTTGGTCGCTAAGCTCCGATTCACTTTCTTCTTCGTCTTCATTTAGTAAATCCTCGAGTATTGCACTTTGTGATAACCGTCCACGACTCATTTTATATAAAAAAATCCAAGCAAAATTCAATAATACTGAATGATGGCCGAAGAACTACTATGAGCGTGAACAAGGGTATGTCGCGTTGAGCGTCGCGCGTAACCTTTTCGACGACAGGCGCGTGTAGTCTTTTCGACGATTGCACCGGGACTAAAACAATTGCGATTTGTGGAGTGGGGGGAGCGCCCCGAGCGACGGTTTATTCTTTGTTTTACTCCCAATGACATAGCGACAGGCTACTAGAAGTAACAAATAAATGTAATAGGTAATAATAATAATATGAACGAAAATGTACTAAGTGCGGTCGATTCGACTACGCGCGCCCGCTTGAAGGTTAAAGTTCATCATATAAAATAACAGATTTTTTAAGCAGCTTGTTTGGTTTTTGGAAGGGGGAGATGCATACACTATTCAAACAAAAAAATTATTTTAATTAAATATCTCGTAAATGACTACCTTTATAAAAATCGTTTTTGCAACCTCTAATTGTTTTTTAAATACCTGTCTTATGAGACTCCATAAATCCAAATATTGGGGTAAAAATAGGCCTTTTCTGAATGCATATTAATGAACAGGTGGTTTGAAATGTCGCATGGTTGCCTAGCACATACGACATTCTCAACCAAGTTGGCCTTCTAATTCGAAGAGGAATAACTGGTCAATCAATACACAGGCCAACCATTTGCGGGTTTCATCACGATGTTTTTCTGTACCGTTAGAGCGTCCGTATAATGAACTTGAGATCTGAAAATGTCTCCTTGGTACATGCCACTACCTGACGCAAGAAAACTTAATACCCTTTAACCCTACACATAAAGTGGGTAATTATTTTTTCACCGATTTTTTTTTTAATATTTTAAACGTGCTTAAATTTTCACGCATTCAAGTAATACACAATAACGCAAATTTTTATGTTTCTAACGCTAGCAGTTAAGGAAGGTAATTTGTAAAAAGATTCATGATGAAACTACAAGAATTCTAAAACATTAATTAGCATGGAGCTATCGGACTACCCTAAAAAGCTTGAATACAAATCACACACCCATAACCCATAGCCCAGGTAAAACTGAAAACATAATATTCACAAAGAGTGAAAACATTTATGAGTTTAATAAATCCTTTTTGTACTGTCCAAGAGATAGAATTGGAAAATATTATACAGAATTGCGAAACATTGAAGAGAATAAAAAATTTGAAGCGCAAAGTTAGAGCGCTGTAAAATAATTCACTAACAAAACCTTTGACTTGTCTGAATGTCATTGTTTTGTTCGCCTTTCTCGAAGCTCGAGTGCGTGTACTCTGTAGATAAGACACAAAGGATATACTACAGTTACAGTATTGAAATCATATCTGTGCGACTTTGAACGTTTCCACCGCGTACTTAGAGCTGACGAGACTACGGGGATGATGAATTATAATTATTGTCTTGTATTTTGATACATATTATTCAGCTTTGCCTGAACAATTCACTTTGAAGCCTTCAGTTGGAACGTGTGACTGATGTGAAATGTTCTCTTGCTACCTAATTAAAATAGAAATTATATTTATTTTGTTAATTTTAAACTAGAAATCTTTGGAACCAGATTTCCTAAAGCAGGTTGTTTTGTTTTTGATGTCCTCAAACAAACAAACAATAAAATATATTATACATCGTGTAAAAAGAACAGTCACTATAAGTTCGGGTTACGATTATACTACATTTCCTCATTTTAGAAATGTATTTTTTTATGTCAAAAACTAAAAAAAAATATTTTTTACTTTTTACGATTTCCTTTTTTTTTTTTTGCAAAAGTAACCAAAACGCAAAAATAATATAAAAAAAAATACATTTCTAGAATGAGAAAAGGTAGTATACAAAAGTTATACTGGTACAGTCAGTATAACTTTTGTACACCCGTTATAGGTAATTTTGAGTAAACCCAGTATCGACAAAATTTTAATTATACGTGATATTTAAAATTTTGTCGATAATAATAAAACACTTTTAATATAGACTTACGAGTCCATAATATTGGAAAAAATATAACATCGAGTCGTGAAAGCGTTAATAGAATTGGTAATATCACGGAACGTAATTTATATTCAAAGAATGTAGGTACTAGGTTCGGTAATAAATAATATATTTCGAGAAACTTTGAAATGGTCAGCGGCTTCCTGAATTTTGAGTTACAAATAAACGTGCAATATAAATTCATGGATTGCATTTGTACCGGACAAGTTGTACGCGCCGGCACCGGCGGCATCGCTGCTTCGGACTTTTTTACCAAACGATTTTGTTAACCCATACTCCGGCTAAAATAGAAAACTACAACTGGCGTATATGTTATCAAATGTTGAGGAGATTTTTTCTTATTGTACTTTTTCGTGTAATATATAAATAATACTGGAAAATTAGCGTAGAGTTTAAAGACCTGTATAGTGTGTAAGATTATGTCACTGTAAAATTATTGGGTATACTGTAAGATAGTAAAACGATATTTATAATTATTTTAAAACGAGACAGTTAACTCCTCACTGATTATAAACAGTTGCTGGTTATATTATCATACGCTATTTATAATTTTACAATAGCACATAGAGTAGGTGGTGAATGTAATGTTACCAAAATCAATATCAGATTTGTCGCTGTATATTACAAGTGAAATAGATTATGCAATTAGCGAATATAAAGCAGTATGGGGATTATCGGGTAGACAATGTCCCCAACTGTATTATGGTATAAGGTGTATAATACAACGACATACACAGTATAGAACTACCCTTAATTGTTAACCTAGTCAGTCGGATGATGGCCGCACTTGAGTGAATATTGTCTCGAGGCATCACAGCGTCGTCGGCAGGTTGTTCGAGGATTAGATATACGCAGGTATGTACGTTTATCAGGAAACTAGGCCAGATTTAGGGCAAACAGCGTTTACGCGAATATCAATTTATCAATTAACTGGTAAGAGCCAATTATCAAATTCTACTCAAATTAAGACATCTTAGGCCTAATTAGCCTAATTAAAATGCAGTCCTAGTAATTATGATACGTAGATGCGTTTTAATAAGCCTTAAATAAATAATGAGACGACTGAAGGTTTTTTTTTACTTTTATAGTTGTATATGGCCGACCAAGCTGTTCTCAAGCGTTAGATAACTATAAATCATTCAACGCAGACTTTTGTAAAAATTAAAATTAAAATGATCTCAGGAATAATTTAATTTAAAAATATTTAAAAAAGGACTAACGACATTGAGTGTTTTTCTGTTTCAGAAAGTAGCGAACATAAACCAAAACACTATTAGATTGTACAATTTTCATTCGCATTGTGCTATCCGCAATTATTTTAATTCAGATCCTCTGAGAATTGGAGATAATTAGTAAATTGTTAATCACATTTTACATTCGTTGATGTTACTTAAAATGTAACAGTATAATTTACACCCTACTGCGAGCAGCCAGTGACAAACTGTGACATAATAATATGAATTCGTATGTCACTTAGGCGAAGCTTAGTGTCAAAACCTATACATCTTGTTTTAGAACTTCGTAAATAGCGTAGGAGTTTGGAATAAGGGTTGCATTGCCGTTGTAATACAGATGCAATTCCACTTATTTACATGGTAATATCTACCTACATTTTTTTCTGGATTCGCTGTGGATCACTGTTCCATATTAGATTTGTCTAATCGAAGGCTGGCACTAGCTTACTCAAAACGTTTGTTGGAATTTTTTTAGACAAAAATGCTGCAGGCGCGTCTACTCGATGAATGCGTTACAGTTCTTTAGCCCTCCAAAAATGCTCGGCAAATTACAACGGGAGATCATGTACCAAACTGGGATATGTCGCAGATTAACTATAAACCGCGGATCAATAGCTCTCTATATTTAAACGGGAGATTAAAGGTTGACACGCTATCTTAATATGCATGACGAGAGGTGCGCGGATGGATGGGCCGCGTTCGAATGTGAACTGACGAGCGATAGTGTTTCCAATTTTGACTTTATTGGCTACAAAGCCAGTTGACATGGTTTGATATTAAATTCGTTTTGTAGGTATAGTCGATGCGACGACCTCTATACAACTAGAAACTATAATAGTATTTTATTATAAAAATAGTCGCTTTATTATGCATTTTTAACCGCTTGATGCTTGTTATAAGTTTGACGTGTCTGTGTAAATGTGTATATGTCTGTATGTGGCATCGTAGCTCCCAAACGGATAATCCGATTTTTGTTTGAAAGGTATATCAGTCGAGAGTGTTATGTTTGGTGGAAATCGGTTCAAGTCTTCAAGGTCATAAGATCGATTGTTAGGTGTGATAGAAATGTCACACGCTAAGTCGAGGGTGTTTTTTAATTTTTTATTTAGTTTTTACAGTGTACAGTCTGAAAATCCACTACAGAAAACATGCCTCTCAAGTTAAGGAGTCATCTATTACTTAATTTAATTCGTTATGTTGATATTAAATGCCTACCTCGAAAATGTATTAGCAAAACATCCGACATGTGGAATTAAATATGGAATATAAGTTATAATCACGTTGACCCTCGTCCCTCGGGCGGTTTCCATAAAATCAGGCGATTGGGTCGTAATTGGGGTACGACCAAACTTCCCTGGATCTCCCATCAAACATTTCCGTGATGGCTCCCATAATCGCATAGCAATTGACACCTATACTGAACTTAACTTAACGCGGCGAAAACTCTGAGGTAAAAACATAAAAAAAATGCAGACGAACTGAGAACCTCCTCCTTTTTTGCAAGTCGGTTAGTAAAATTATGATTTCGTTATTTTCGTACGAATTTTTTCAAGTGAGCAAATTTTAGAATTTTGCCAATATAGAGATAGAAGACCTGAACCGACAAAGTTAAATTAGCCGTTATAAATTTCCTTTAACCTTCAAGCGGGCGCGCGGTCATTTGTAACGGGAGCGGGCGCGCGTAACCGAAAAGACGTTTGGGGTGTATAAAGGAAATAAAGTACTAATTATTCAATAATTATTTATTTATTTGTACTTAGATATATTATCATTGTCCTTAAAGTATATTTTGTCAAAAAAAAGTAATTAAAATTATAAAAAAAGAACAATTATTAACCTAATCAACATAACTCAAATATTCTTTGGATCAAAACAAAAATTAGGAACACAAAACCCTTTCACATATCTCAGACTAGTATATATACCTAGTCTAATTATAAAAAATACAAAATAAGAATAAACAAATGAATTAACTTTGGTTTAGTTTTCATCAGAATCAGTTTCTTTATCCATATAACTTATCCATATAATTATTGTTAGATTTTTGCCACTTCGTTACTTTGTCGCGCCCTGTAAAGCAGCTATTTATTTCTGAAAGTGGCAAATCATCATCTTCTGAGTCCGAGCAGTTTGATTCCTCAGCAGGTAGAGGTTCCTCTGCAACGATGTGGTCGGAAGTTTCAGAGCCTTGGTCGCTAAGCTCCGATTCACTTTCTTCTTCGTCTTCATTTAGTAAATCCTCGAGTATTGCACTTTGTGATAACCGTCCACGACTCATTTTATATAAAAAAATCCAAGCAAAATTCAATAATACTGAATGATGGCCGAAGAACTACTATGAGCGTGAACAAGGGTATGTCGCGTTGAGCGTCGCGCGTAACCTTTTCGACGACAGGCGCGTGTAGTCTTTTCGACGATTGCACCGGGACTAAAACAATTGCGATTTGTGGAGTGGGGGGAGCGCCCCGAGCGACGGTTTATTCTTTGTTTTACTCCCAATGACATAGCGACAGGCTACTAGAAGTAACAAATAAATGTAATAGGTAATAATAATAATATGAACGAAAATGTACTAAGTGCGGTCGATTCGACTACGCGCGCCCGCTTGAAGGTTAAAGTTCATCATATAAAATAACAGATTTTTTAAGCAGCTTGTTTGGTTTTTGGAAGGGGGAGATGCATACACTATTCAAACAAAAAAATTATTTTAATTAAATATCTCGTAAATGACTACCTTTATAAAAATCGTTTTTGCAACCTCTAATTGTTTTTTAAATACCTGTCTTATGAGACTCCATAAATCCAAATATTGGGGTAAAAATAGGCCTTTTCTGAATGCATATTAATGAACAGGTGGTTTGAAATGTCGCATGGTTGCCTAGCACATACGACATTCTCAACCAAGTTGGCCTTCTAATTCGAAGAGGAATAACTGGTCAATCAATACACAGGCCAACCATTTGCGGGTTTCATCACGATGTTTTTCTGTACCGTTAGAGCGTCCGTATAATGAACTTGAGATCTGAAAATGTCTCCTTGGTACATGCCACTACCTGACGCAAGAAAACTTAATACCCTTTAACCCTACACATAAAGTGGGTAATTATTTTTTCACCGATTTTTTTTTTAATATTTTAAACGTGCTTAAATTTTCACGCATTCAAGTAATACACAATAACGCAAATTTTTATGTTTCTAACGCTAGCAGTTAAGGAAGGTAATTTGTAAAAAGATTCATGATGAAACTACAAGAATTCTAAAACATTAATTAGCATGGAGCTATCGGACTACCCTAAAAAGCTTGAATACAAATCACACACCCATAACCCATAGCCCAGGTAAAACTGAAAACATAATATTCACAAAGAGTGAAAACATTTATGAGTTTAATAAATCCTTTTTGTACTGTCCAAGAGATAGAATTGGAAAATATTATACAGAATTGCGAAACATTGAAGAGAATAAAAAATTTGAAGCGCAAAGTTAGAGCGCTGTAAAATAATTCACTAACAAAACCTTTGACTTGTCTGAATGTCATTGTTTTGTTCGCCTTTCTCGAAGCTCGAGTGCGTGTACTCTGTAGATAAGACACAAAGGATATACTACAGTTACAGTATTGAAATCATATCTGTGCGACTTTGAACGTTTCCACCGCGTACTTAGAGCTGACGAGACTACGGGGATGATGAATTATAATTATTGTCTTGTATTTTGATACATATTATTCAGCTTTGCCTGAACAATTCACTTTGAAGCCTTCAGTTGGAACGTGTGACTGATGTGAAATGTTCTCTTGCTACCTAATTAAAATAGAAATTATATTTATTTTGTTAATTTTAAACTAGAAATCTTTGGAACCAGATTTCCTAAAGCAGGTTGTTTTGTTTTTGATGTCCTCAAACAAACAAACAATAAAATATATTATACATCGTGTAAAAAGAACAGTCACTATAAGTTCGGGTTACGATTATACTACATTTCCTCATTTTAGAAATGTATTTTTTTATGTCAAAAACTAAAAAAAAATATTTTTTACTTTTTACGATTTCCTTTTTTTTTTTTTGCAAAAGTAACCAAAACGCAAAAATAATATAAAAAAAAATACATTTCTAGAATGAGAAAAGGTAGTATACAAAAGTTATACTGGTACAGTCAGTATAACTTTTGTACACCCGTTATAGGTAATTTTGAGTAAACCCAGTATCGACAAAATTTTAATTATACGTGATATTTAAAATTTTGTCGATAATAATAAAACACTTTTAATATAGACTTACGAGTCCATAATATTGGAAAAAATATAACATCGAGTCGTGAAAGCGTTAATAGAATTGGTAATATCACGGAACGTAATTTATATTCAAAGAATGTAGGTACTAGGTTCGGTAATAAATAATATATTTCGAGAAACTTTGAAATGGTCAGCGGCTTCCTGAATTTTGAGTTACAAATAAACGTGCAATATAAATTCATGGATTGCATTTGTACCGGACAAGTTGTACGCGCCGGCACCGGCGGCATCGCTGCTTCGGACTTTTTTACCAAACGATTTTGTTAACCCATACTCCGGCTAAAATAGAAAACTACAACTGGCGTATATGTTATCAAATGTTGAGGAGATTTTTTCTTATTGTACTTTTTCGTGTAATATATAAATAATACTGGAAAATTAGCGTAGAGTTTAAAGACCTGTATAGTGTGTAAGATTATGTCACTGTAAAATTATTGGGTATACTGTAAGATAGTAAAACGATATTTATAATTATTTTAAAACGAGACAGTTAACTCCTCACTGATTATAAACAGTTGCTGGTTATATTATCATACGCTATTTATAATTTTACAATAGCACATAGAGTAGGTGGTGAATGTAATGTTACCAAAATCAATATCAGATTTGTCGCTGTATATTACAAGTGAAATAGATTATGCAATTAGCGAATATAAAGCAGTATGGGGATTATCGGGTAGACAATGTCCCCAACTGTATTATGGTATAAGGTGTATAATACAACGACATACACAGTATAGAACTACCCTTAATTGTTAACCTAGTCAGTCGGATGATGGCCGCACTTGAGTGAATATTGTCTCGAGGCATCACAGCGTCGTCGGCAGGTTGTTCGAGGATTAGATATACGCAGGTATGTACGTTTATCAGGAAACTAGGCCAGATTTAGGGCAAACAGCGTTTACGCGAATATCAATTTATCAATTAACTGGTAAGAGCCAATTATCAAATTCTACTCAAATTAAGACATCTTAGGCCTAATTAGCCTAATTAAAATGCAGTCCTAGTAATTATGATACGTAGATGCGTTTTAATAAGCCTTAAATAAATAATGAGACGACTGAAGGTTTTTTTTTACTTTTATAGTTGTATATGGCCGACCAAGCTGTTCTCAAGCGTTAGATAACTATAAATCATTCAACGCAGACTTTTGTAAAAATTAAAATTAAAATGATCTCAGGAATAATTTAATTTAAAAATATTTAAAAAAGGACTAACGACATTGAGTGTTTTTCTGTTTCAGAAAGTAGCGAACATAAACCAAAACACTATTAGATTGTACAATTTTCATTCGCATTGTGCTATCCGCAATTATTTTAATTCAGATCCTCTGAGAATTGGAGATAATTAGTAAATTGTTAATCACATTTTACATTCGTTGATGTTACTTAAAATGTAACAGTATAATTTACACCCTACTGCGAGCAGCCAGTGACAAACTGTGACATAATAATATGAATTCGTATGTCACTTAGGCGAAGCTTAGTGTCAAAACCTATACATCTTGTTTTAGAACTTCGTAAATAGCGTAGGAGTTTGGAATAAGGGTTGCATTGCCGTTGTAATACAGATGCAATTCCACTTATTTACATGGTAATATCTACCTACATTTTTTTCTGGATTCGCTGTGGATCACTGTTCCATATTAGATTTGTCTAATCGAAGGCTGGCACTAGCTTACTCAAAACGTTTGTTGGAATTTTTTTAGACAAAAATGCTGCAGGCGCGTCTACTCGATGAATGCGTTACAGTTCTTTAGCCCTCCAAAAATGCTCGGCAAATTACAACGGGAGATCATGTACCAAACTGGGATATGTCGCAGATTAACTATAAACCGCGGATCAATAGCTCTCTATATTTAAACGGGAGATTAAAGGTTGACACGCTATCTTAATATGCATGACGAGAGGTGCGCGGATGGATGGGCCGCGTTCGAATGTGAACTGACGAGCGATAGTGTTTCCAATTTTGACTTTATTGGCTACAAAGCCAGTTGACATGGTTTGATATTAAATTCGTTTTGTAGGTATAGTCGATGCGACGACCTCTATACAACTAGAAACTATAATAGTATTTTATTATAAAAATAGTCGCTTTATTATGCATTTTTAACCGCTTGATGCTTGTTATAAGTTTGACGTGTCTGTGTAAATGTGTATATGTCTGTATGTGGCATCGTAGCTCCCAAACGGATAATCCGATTTTTGTTTGAAAGGTATATCAGTCGAGAGTGTTATGTTTGGTGGAAATCGGTTCAAGTCTTCAAGGTCATAAGATCGATTGTTAGGTGTGATAGAAATGTCACACGCTAAGTCGAGGGTGTTTTTTAATTTTTTATTTAGTTTTTACAGTGTACAGTCTGAAAATCCACTACAGAAAACATGCCTCTCAAGTTAAGGAGTCATCTATTACTTAATTTAATTCGTTATGTTGATATTAAATGCCTACCTCGAAAATGTATTAGCAAAACATCCGACATGTGGAATTAAATATGGAATATAAGTTATAATCACGTTGACCCTCGTCCCTCGGGCGGTTTCCATAAAATCAGGCGATTGGGTCGTAATTGGGGTACGACCAAACTTCCCTGGATCTCCCATCAAACATTTCCGTGATGGCTCCCATAATCGCATAGCAATTGACACCTATACTGAACTTAGAGATTGAATGTTCTAGATTACAAATAGGAATTACTCCATGTTTGGTTATAATGAAACAATAACAATGGCTATTCACTGTGCATATATATGAAGTCGAATATACATAGAGTATCAATAAGATTCACTCCTTGTGGTCATTTTAGACCATTGAATTTTATAAATAATATAAATAAATCTAACAAAATATATATATACTAGCTAACCCGTGCCCACTTCGTTGAGCATGGAAACCGTGTAAACCTTGCCGGGACTACCACGAATATGTCAAGACCAAAAATACCCGAATCAGTTCAGCTGATCTCGAGTTTTAGCGAGACTAACGAACAGCAATTAATTTTTATATAGCCTATGTTACTTAGTGATAAAGTAGCTTTCTAATGAAAAAAGAATTATTAAAATCGGTCCAGTACTTTTTGAGTTAAGTTGTTACATACAAAAATATCTCTTTATAATATTAGTGTAGGTTATGCTCTACGCCCTCTACGCGTCATTCTCTTCACACCACATTCGGCTTGCTATATGACCCATAAAGTATTGTATAATAACCAGACTACAGCGAAGCAAAAAGGAGGGTTATGATTATGATCTGTAAGAATACATACATACATGTATGCATGTCTGATGTTCCTCTGTTCCCTCATAACTTCTAAACTAGTTACGGTAATTAGACAAATGAAGTGTCGTTGGAAGCCCCATGATCGTCCGCTGGTTATAGGATACACATGACGTCACGTTAAAATGGCTACAGCTCCTTATAGGGGACATAAAATAAAATTTCTTCTTGAAGGTGTCCTGACGGGTATCAAATGAAAAATCTTTGTTAGCAGTAGCATATTATGCATTCCATAATCACATAGGTAGCTTTTGAATCCCACACTGAACTAAGAGATTTAATGTTTTAAATAAAAATTACTTCAATTGTTAATTCATAACGAAACAAAAATAATGTTATATTTACTATTTATGTGTGGCGTTTAAAAAAGTGTTAAATTAAAACAAAGGAGTGCAATGATACCAAAAACAATGCATTTTGACCGATTTTTTCGCCAAAACAAGTGACTGTAAAAATTGTAAAGGTTTTTTTCAGTTTACAATGAAGGCAGGTGTACACTGTACATTGTCTACAGTTCAACGCACTCGCCGGTGTGAACGGTTCTGTTTACAGACACTAGAAACGCCTCACAGAATTTAATAAAGCTTTTAAAAGGGTGTAAGTGTAAGGGTGTACAGAAAACAATTTTGTCGTTAAGCACTGTCGCTCGTTTGGGTAAACAACCATATTTTCAGTTCGGCCAGGAGCATTAAGGAAATGCGATTACAACGGAACAGGAAGTTAGTTTAACTTTGGCTCGGAAAGCATCCGCTTTTGCGCTTCAAATGCGCTCGCTATCATATAACCGTGTTGCGTAAATATGTCCGCAATAATGCATTTCTGTTAGTTTTCAGTGGAGATTCTGTTTTGAAAAATTATTGAGATGATGTTTGGGTTCGGACTATATTTTTTTTGGATCTCCCAGTCTCATAGTCCCATAGAGTGCAGAAAATATAAATAACTGTGCATTATCGAGTTGTCATTTTTAACATTGACATTTGATTCGACGCTCGCGTGTTCGATTTTCAACTTTATTGTGTTATCTCAGAGTTCTGTTTTCATTTACAGCATTCTAAACTTTTCCGGTCCGGGGAGATTCATAATAATAAAAAACAAATCTCTTGTCTCCCCCATTTTATATGACTGCGACGAAGCCAAAAGTATGAGTATGGTAATGATTTTGACAGTCTATGTTTGTTCCATCGTAGCGTCTAAACTACTGGTTCAATTTTCATAAATGAGGTGTCAACAGGTTCGTAATGATGCCGCAAGTATCATACACTACATAATTTTTATCAAAGAAAAGCGTAATGCAAAATAAACAGCAATAACTTTCGTACATCTATTAATTACAATATTTAGTACAATCTAAATATAAAAGTATATGTGTATAAAAATATAATCGAAGAAGACAATTGACGCAGCCGTAACATTTCCTTTTTCGTTAATCAAGTGTAAGACCCGGCGGCTGCTTCCGGGGTATAAGCCGTTTCCGGCGCACAATAGCGACATGTTGTATTTTGTTTCATTAACAGCAAATGTGTAACTGACTTTATTACATCAATAGTTTTACGAGTTATTCATATGTGATTGAGCAATAAGTATTGGAGTACATGTAGTCAACTTCAAAACGAGCCAAACCTTGTATCAAATATATTATATTAAAGAAACAAAACTTTGTACACCTTTTTATGCAGGTTGCGCGGACGAAGGAGAATGAAATTTCTCTCACTTTTATACAGAGAAAGAGTGAAGAATGGAAACATTTCTTAAAATAATGGATAGGAATACCTACTACTTAACCTTTGTAAACAGTGGGTTTGTCAATCTTTCTTTCAGAAGGCCAAGCAGGAACATTGTAAAGCTCCGTAAAGTGACGTTGTTGTTTGTTCCTTCCTGGGCTTAGATCATTTAGGTAGTATATAATGAGTATATAATTTAAGTTCCTTGGCTACAGATTCCATATATACAACATAATATTTGTATCGTGTATTTACTATAGATGAAAAAAGCTCTTAAATTTATGATTAAATTTCGAGCTCAGCGCGAACTCTGGTCCATGTAACTATTGTTAGTCTACTGTACCTACCCGATACTGCAAAAAAACATTTTTATCTACAAATTGCATGTTGCCGAAAGCTTTCTGTTTTTAATTACTAGGCTGCAAACAATACAACAAAGGTTATAAATGCAATGTTTTTAATAAATCCCATTTTAATTCTTTATTGAAAACTGAAAGGGTAGGTAACTCCGTTCCGATTCAATGTGATATCGCTGTAAACGAAACTCAGTGTGGGTTGGTACAATGCTACTTATTTGTTTGGAAAAAATAAATGTCACTTATTCACTGCGCAATAACGAAAAACAATGGCAATTTACATAAGCGAATGTTATTTTTTTCTTTAGGTATGTCATATTGAATCGAAACGAAGTATAGTACATAGGAGATTAACTATTAATATAATAGAAATATCAATGTACCTAAGCGTGCCGAATAGTGAATAATTTTGCATGAATTTTAAATCCCTTACCTCCGGTTTGTGAAATACTGATCGAATCGTTGATCAGCAAACATTTGAGTTAACAAGCCATTCTGAAAGTTTGGTGTATCGCAACAACTTCGACAGCGATTGATCATAGATATTATGCAAGGACTGGAATATATAATTCTTTTAATTGTAAAATTGTACTCATTAACTGTAAAATTGTACTCATTAACTGTCAAATTGTACTCATTAACTGTAAAATTGTACTCATTAAATTTAAAATTGTACTCAATAACTGTAAAACTATACTCATAAAAAGACAATTAGAATTCCACATAGTATTGATGCATGGAATGCTTGTCGTGGTTAGAGTAAATATAGCTAGACGGTGACTAAGAGCTGGGAAGTCTAGACCAGACAGTGTGCGGCTTGCAGCTGAGCTGGGTCCACGCAAACTTAGTTTTACATACTATAGATAGATAAATAGATACTATAGATAGATTAATAAGAGAAATTAATAAATACATTTTATTTTACACTGTTGCAGCCTAAAAGGAGACATTATTATTTTTTAGATAGAGCTAAGTCTTACGTTTTCATCGTTCATAATTCAAGTTAAATAGTAAGTTTCATGTTAATATTAGATTATGTTACTGTATTTTACCTACTGATATACCTACATACTTATATATTACATACATTAATCCTAGAATTTACCAGTACCTACAACCTACGATGTACCAATACTAAAACTCAACTTGGTAAATGTTAGGAATACTTAAAGGAGGATATTTATTTCGAGCTCCTTTTGGTATTTCAAGCTCTCACTGTAATATATACATATTATAATGTGTAAATCTTCCTAGCAATATATTATTTTATGAGAGCACATATTGCTGAATTATTATTGAGCTAAAATACATTATCACACCAAGTGCATTAAATGCAAAAGGTAATTCAAGTATTTAACCCTCGGCGTACAAGGTGAAATTACTCCTCACCTGTACAACGTGGGGTTAAAATAACCCCACCATGATTTTCTTTTAATTTAGTGTTTTAATGAAATGCATTAAGCTAATTTAAGTTTTTAAGAGTATTTATTATATGATGCCAATAAATAATATTGAAAAACATACAAAAATATACATTTATCTAAAAAAAACACATAGTTGGAAATCATTGCCTTAAAATTAACATTTTTCTAACTAGCTTCAAATAAATACAAAAAATAAAAAAACTGTAACAAAAACGTAATTATTTTTGTTATTAATTAAATAAACATAGCATTATATGTAATTATAAGAATCACAATAGGTTATAAGATTGAGATTATTTGTTACCTAAAACAACTCAATTTTCCACTTTGTTCTGCCATCTTTACCCAGAAAATATGATTCTGATGTCGATGGTCTATCTTCTGCTGTAGCTTCATTGTTCAACTCAATATCTTTCAAGTCACCATCAACTTCAGAATCTTCGCTGAGGTGGTCAGTTTTTTCCTCGCTACTAGGGTGGAATATGTCATTATCCGACTCACATTCCTACAATAACGCCGCCGAAATTAGATCTCCGTTCATTTTATTATGGTGATTGAATATCTGTAACTACTATAAACCCAATGTTTTATAAATAAAACACATATTCCATCTAAAAATAATTTAAAACTGAAACAAGGTATACTTACTATTTAGCGACGACCCGTACAACGTGGGGTTAAAAATGCCCAGGAGCCGCTTGATGTGCGTGCACACACGACCATGGTGCGCGGGGTATAAATCTAGCGCTGTGAATCGACGCGGGAAGTCTTAAGCTCCAGCTACTGAGAAAATCGAATCGTTTTGTTGCATTTTTATATTAAATAAATGTATTTTAAAAATGTTGGGGTTAAAATAACCCCACGTCGTACGCCGAAGGTTAAGTCGCAATAACATTTGAGAGTAAATAATAATAATAATATCTATGGACGCTTCTCACCATGTAAATCTGGCCCCGTGCTAGGTATCCGAAGATCTTGTGTCACAGGTATATATTTAATACTTGCTATACATATATTTAAGATTTTTATTATATTAATACACACATTCAATACACATGCATAACCCAGAAACACAGAAAACTTTATTGTTTCGTTGGCGGGATTTGAAC
Source organism: Celastrina argiolus (assembly GCA_905187575.2). NCBI lineage: Eukaryota > Metazoa > Arthropoda > Insecta > Lepidoptera > Lycaenidae > Celastrina > Celastrina argiolus. Next base: position 12,167,401 of record LR994581.1, read on the forward strand.
CCGCGACCTCCTTCTTGAGCACCGACGCGCTCAACCACTGCGCTACGGAGGTCGTCAAATTTATCAATACAGTGAATGTTTATGCCTCTAGCTTTACCGACAACGCAGATACACGGAAACAAAAATGGCGCAAAATGTTTCAGGAAAATATATTACCTAAATACCTACTTATGGGCAATTTAATATTTCACGTGACCGCTACCTCCCTCTCGAATCCGATGAGCCGTATAGCATTTTTCCCATTAAAACCTACATTATCATATCATATATGTAACAAAAATACTAATATAGGTATAATAATAGTAATACTCCATGTATAGAATATGAAACAGATATGAAATAGTTGAGTGAAAATATATTTCCTATTTACTCATGAAGCAAGTTTTCATTGAATCGAAAATGAACTGAAAAACTGTATATTTCCCCGGTAAATTCCTCACAGAATAAGTTTGGATAGATTGAATAGTTTCAGAGTAACCTCGTGATCTACAGCTCGGTAAGTCAGTTTGTGGCGAAGGCAATATATCTTTTACTTCGACCTGTACCAGAATAATATTATCATAGTATCAGTAGCGAGACGAAGTTACGATAGTGTGCACAAAAATTATATCTACAGTGGCCAAGGTGCAAAATTTATATTTCATGATCAATGACGACCTCCGTAGCGCAGTGGTTGAGCGCGTTGGTGCTCGACCGAGAGGTTACGGGTTCAAATCCCGCCGAGGTAACCAAAAAGTTTTCAATGTTCCCGGGAATTAAATTTGTGTTTAATATAATAAAAATATTAAATTGTAAAGGATTGTAAAGGATAAAACTATTAAATATATTTCCGCTGTCTGGTACCTGTAACACAAGTTCTTCTGACGTGGTGTGAAGCGTCCATAGATATTATATCTCAGTTAAAGTCTTTAAAATCTACTAAACTAATGTTATTTCATTAAGTATTATTATTTAAAAATAACATATAACTCACATATTTTTACTTCTTCAATCTTAATCATAGCAACTCTATGAAAATAACAAACTTGTGATTGCAATATTTTTTCTTTTTAGAGCTTGTCTTGACTATATTTTTTTTATTCAAGACAAGCTTCCGTGTTTCTTACGCCGGTTCTTCTCGGCGGGTTAGGGTTGAACCGGTGGTAGCTTGTTTTTCTTGTTGACTTTCCGAAAATAACTTTGTAAGTTTCATTTGGAAATAAAACGTTTTTTATTTATTTATTTATTTATTTGTTCACTAACGTATGTACAATACACCACTGTTATTATAACTTTTCTCTGTCTCTATCGTTTCTAAAGTATTGGTACATATAGCATAACATATTATATTTGCCTATTATAGGCATGAGTAATTGAGCTACGGGCATAAAAACAAGGAATGATATAAAATCTTTCAATTGATAATACTCGTACCAATTAATGTACACATGCTGACTTCCTACACAAGAGCACGACTTTGTAGCTCTAAGGTAGATCTTTCCGCCGTCTATTCAGTTCACAAATATCGAAATACTATGCTAAGTCACGCACGCCTTCAGTATTAAGTCCATATTGAATGAACGCTTGTGTAAGAAAATAGTATCTACACTCTACATCTTTCAAAAGGACTATTTAATCTGGTTTACCGGCTTGAAGGCATTTATTAATTTAATAAAATATACTGCTTTAGGATGAAAAAGTTTTCACAATTTATTTTGTTTAGAAAATAATTTTTACTGAGCCGACACACTGGTCTAAAACAGAAATTTACTTTCCAAAATGGTTTCTTTGTTAAAATAAATTTAGTGTTTCAAAATTGTTTTTACAACAAAAATGCTGTTTAATACATTTTGTGGAAAAGATCCGTGCTCACTACCAAATAGATTAGGTTCTAATCGTGTATTTCTTTTCGCGCCGATATATAAAACATATTTTATTTATAAAGACCTACATAAAGTACGCAGTTAAAATATTGCTCTGACTTAAGTGATAAACATCTTGCGGCTAATACAACTTCTAACCCCCCGCTGGGGACCGGATCGTATTGTCGGTCTAACATACTTACTTTTGAAAAAGACGTATCTCACCCAAAGGAATCAGTTATTCCTTATACAAACATTTTGTCTGCTTATAGTAGCATAATACGGCATGATTAATAAGAAAACTTTTATTATTTCTTTTTGTTATTTATACAATACATTTTGACTAGCATACTAACAAAATAATTTTTATTAAATATTCTTTATTTTTATTATAGCTTCGGTTAAAAGATAAGCATCGACTTCGCGAAAGAACCACCGTGGCCCCCAGATAATATAAAAAAAATTTATTGTCTAGTCAAATATACTTGAGGCCTTCTAATGTAGACAATTTCAGTTAAATGCTCTTAACTGACGCAAACGTAATGTGGGTGTGATGTAATTGTCCCTTAGGTTAGTTAGAAACTTTTCCCGAATTTCATCAACATCGCAAAATTGTTTCCATTTAGACAATATCTATTTACATTTATATACAGATGGTTTATATAAAAGAGGTTCAACTTACATTATTAATGTATAAACTAGGTATAAACTACGTCCCTAATACTTGAATGCTGGGAACTAGAACTTTTAAATTTTGAAGTGTATAAACAACATATTTGTTTATAGTTTTAGGGTTTCTAAGGTTATAGTTTGCCTCTGTCCGTCTGTCCGCTCTTGCTAACTTCTGAGCTCTGTTCTACCTATATTTGAGGATATCAAAATATAAAGGATTTGTAAAGGGAAGTGTTAATAGAACTCACTGCTAATATAACTAACTTTAGGGATTTATAATCATGACAACATTAGGTAGAGCCAATGTGGTGGTCCTATAGGACCATTATATAGGTGTAGAAGTTCCTCAAACTACCCTAGGGATAAGCTTAAATGAATATAAACCATTGTAATGTCAGAAGTAGTTTTATTTGCAGTGTGTAGTGTCCCCCCGTAAAGATAAATCAACATAAGCATTAGGTTAACTTTATTGTCCTTATGGAATTATACGTGGACGAAAATACAGTGGTTCACGAATAGTGCTATTACCGTAACCATTAAATAATACTTATTATACTGTAAAATAACTTTTATCTAATTAACATAATGTGCGTCATTTTTTATTGTTATCCAATATTATAGTTCGTCCTATATAAATTTAACCTATAGGTTAACAAACCGAAATCATAGAAATTTTCATTTTAAATTTCACATTTATTGTGCACACTTATTAACACTTTCACAGGTATATCAAAGGGCCACATTTCATTATCCAATACATTTTATAGCAATTAAACAATAATTAACATATTTATAAACATGAAATGAAAAATCTTGACAGTATAAATAGGTACGCTATTTTGGCACTCCCGACTGTAGAATATAGTCTATACTCTATATTCTATAGAATCATGTAGCCAACAATAATAATTGCATTAATATTGGCCAATTAGCATCACTGATGTATCTATGGTTGTATCATAGACCTATGTCATAGACGACTTTGTTTACGTATGGGTTAAATTTATCTCAGACGTAGTACGTAGTAGTACAATATTACAGTTTCTATACAGTATCTGTTTCATCGACATCTAAATGGTACTCTCATAAACGTCATCCAAACGTCAAAGGCTGTTTAACTTGAAACGTGTAGTAGAATAACTGATTTGGGTCAGTCTATGATAACGAGATTAATAATTTATGATTATTTGCAAGTTAGGTTAAATACGACACTTGGGCTTCTGTTGTTTACGCAAAAAGTAATGCTATCCCATCAAAAACATAAATGTAAAATAAGAGCCAAGTATGCTAGACAAAAGGAGTAAGAATAAAACGGGCCAAATCCTGATATTAATTTAAAACGATATAAAATTATAAAATATAAAATATTTTATAACATCTTAGAATAAGATTCCTTCTTACAACATAGTATTATGTACACATATATATAATACCTCAAGACTAATTTTCATACATGAATTACATACATACAATGCCTCTGTGGTCTATTGATTCAGATCTTCGCTCGACCCGGAGGTCGTGGGTTCGATGCCCGCGTTGAAATAACAAAAAATGTTAGGTTTAGCGGCAAAAGTGTAGTGTAGTAACCAATAGTATAGTTAAAGCTTGCAGGTCGCAGCTCACTTACACGCGACGGTCTATCTATATTCCTCATTAGAGCTCTTGGAACACGATGCCAAAAGAAACTATTTAGTTTTACGCGACTACGGAACAAAAAGATAGGGTAATGATATTAGCAGTCTATGGAAGTACTAGGTAAGCTAATGTCACGTAATAAAATATGCGTTAATAGATTTGTAATATTACCATGTGTAATACAGGTAAGTAAAGGCTAAAGTTCTTTATTAAAGTAAGGGTTGTTCAAAAACACTATGTTGAAATTATGTATAAATATCTAACTTGCGAGTGCGAGCATGATGTATATTATATATGTCTCTCTCTCTTTCTCTCTGATAAAAGTTTTACCAATCAGCGTTCAATATAGGTTGTTAACTGAATGCCATGTTAGTTGATCATTTACTTGATTAGCCTTTTAGGATCGTCCTGGCTTCCGTCGCGCGCGCACGTCGATTCCGCCGCGTTCGTCCGCGTCTCGATCGTGACGCGTCCGTGCCGACCACCTTTTGGAGCAGTTCCAGACAACTCCTGATGGCGTCCGGCAATCCGTGCTTGGTTCATTCGAACTGAGTGCGGATTGTCGCCTTGCCGGGGAGACGATCTGCCCGCCCGCCCCGCTGCATATCGTAGCGTTGTGGTCACGGGAGGCCAGCTCCACCAGGTGATCTCCGCCTGGTGTCACACCGCCGTCGTCGTCGCCGCCACACCGTTCGCGCCGGGGCCCCGTCGGCATTCTCGTGGGAGGGTAGTAATACCCTCCCACCCCAATGTCCGGCCGAGACCTGCCGCGCGTCCCGGATCCCGCTCCGTCCAGCCGTAAAGTGCCCGGACTCGCCGCAGCGCACACAGCGCTGCCACCTGGACTGTGCCCCACGCCGCAGCCACGCACCATCGCCCTCAGGCATCCTGCCTGAGCTCGCCCAGCACCCGGCAGACCTGCCTGCCGCACCTGCCGCCGTGGAGCAATCTCCCGGCCACCGGTAGAGCGCCCAGCCGCCACCGATGATCACCGCAGACCCTCCGGCCTGCACCGCTGCACACCGCAGCCACACCACCATCATCATCACCACCACTGCCAACACGGCACCACCGCTGCTGCCCGGCCCCGCCTCGTCGCTGGGGATGGCCGAGCCCTCCGCGCTGCCGCCTGACGCCTGGTGGGTCGCCCCAGCTTGGGTCGAGCCGCGTTCGCCGGCTTCGCCGCGCCGGCTTACTCGCCCCCTTGCCAGGGGGGGCTACAGTTCCCGGCCCCGCCACGCTGGTGGACAACACTCCCCTCGCCTGGGCTGACCCCCAGTCACGCCACCGTGGACCCGCAAAGCCGCCTCGCCTCGTCGCGCAACCGTCCAGCAGCCTCGCACCGGATGATCACCATCCGCCACACCACCGCTCTTTTGAAGGAGCATTGCGACGGAGTCCCGCGCCAGCCTGCGGATATCCCTCCCATCCGAAGGTTCCCTGGAAGGGGAGGAACCTGTGAGACTGGCGGGTATCCTACGGCGACCCCGGACAACGTCGCACCCCCCGTACGGAGAGCGCCAGCTGCCGCCTGCCGCCCGGCCAGGCCAGGAATAAGTCTTTCAAGGCTTCTTTCCCCTTAGAGTCATGGTTTTCCCCTGCGTTCTGCCGCGGGGGGTTTTCCCTAGAAAAACATGATATAAACTTCGGCTCGGTATCCTCAATACCGGGCCCTGCGACCTCACGTAGAGGGGCTCATTAGCCCCTGGTCGTGATTCCCCCGCCCTGGGCCATTCGGGCCCGGCGTGCGAGGACAGCATTTTAGAAATCGGTCCCAAGACTACCTAAATAATTAGCTTTATTTTGGCTTCGCTAACCCCAATTTATTTATAATTATTAACATTCCGCGTACTTTGTTTTCAACTTTTATGAAAAAAAACTTGTAACTGATGATAAAATGATTAAACTTATGAAAAACAAACAAAAGCGTATCGCTCTACCATCTCTGGTTTTGTAAATTAATTAACATTGACGTACAATATCATTATGTAATCTTTGGATGGCCATTGAGAACCGGACAAGAAAATGCCCCTCGATGTTGATTTAGTGTAGTTTGTTTGTTAGTGGTGTTGTATATTATGTCAACTTGTTGAAAAGGGGCTGAGGGTCTAAGATGTTTCTTATTACGACCAACCGAAAGGGTTCCCCAATATTATAATTTACAACTTAAAACCTACTTGCTTATCTAGTTTTACTGGATTTACTTGTCATTTTTCTTTATAAAACTATCTTTCCTCGCAATTTTCTTAAAAATTGGCACAATGTAATATAATGCCGAAAAAATAATCCTAGAAACTATAAAGTATTGTCAGATACAGGAAATAGAAAAACGATTTCATAAAGGATTTTCGTAAATATGTAACCTACCATGATATTGGCCATCAATATATTATCTACATAAATATTATTATATTACTTATTCGCGAAGCAACCACTATGTACCTATTTTTACTAAAAATTGCGCGTAAAATAACGAGAATACAACAACAACACAGTCTACGTCACTTACACGAACATGCGTTGTATAATAATAGTTTTAACACAATCGTCAACCTTATTAAACAACATTAATTAATATTGTTATGCGTAGAATGCAGAAGGCACATGCAGAAATAAAGAAGTTAAATTTTCAATTTTTTTATATAATTTAATTTGATCAATTGAATTTCTACCACAGGGCGACTATTAGTTATATTATAACTAATATTGTAAATGTAAATCTTGTAACAATTGTGATCATTGTAAATCCGTGCAACATGGATGAGTTAGTAATTATTTATAGACAAGTTTAGGTTCTATTCATTGACAAACTAATTAAAAGCACTAGCGCTGCTTGTTACGAATTTGTACTCGCAAGCGAAGCTAAACTTTATCATTATTTAAATAGTATGGGAACAGTGTTAACAGATTTTATTAACGACAATGTTATTTAGCTTATTTTCTAGTTAAGGAAAGTGAATAATCAATAAAAATAAATGAGTTTCCTGTACAAAATCACGTTGTATTAGAGCCCCCCTTAAATATATATTTTTTGGATGTATTTCTATTATAGCGGCAACATAAAAACATCATACATAATATGAAAACTTCAACAGTCTAGGTATCGTGGCACCCCTGAAAATGGTAAATAATTATTATATATATATAATAAGTACTAACAAGAAAATATTGAGAAAATATAATTGTATAAATTAAATGATTAATATATTTTCTCAATACTTTCTTGAGCTTACACAATAACGTTATTATAGAGCATCCGTCGCCTAAAAGTAGAAGGTCTAGAAACTAGATCGTTGATTCGCGCTCGAGAGTGAAATAAAGAAATTTGCCCAAAAATTTATTGTGTTATTGACGAGCTGCAAGGCCTATGAAATTGACAACATAATTGTAAAAGTAAAGCTGAAAATGCCTACCAGGCAATACTTCAAATTGTTATAGGAAAATAATGAAGAAGATGACATACAAGGGCCCTATTAATGATAAGGGGAAGAATGAAGAAAAAAATACCGCATATTCCAGACGTTACAGTATTTAAATGGTGGCTATTTTTGCTCAGAGAAAACTATTTAAATTAGCCAATAATGGATGACAAGACCTAAGTTTTAATGTCATTAACTTATTACACTATTTTAGGCACTGACCGAAAACATACAATAATATGGTTAAATTTGACCGTGCGTAGTCATCCTAAAATGCGGTCGTGAAAACCAGCGACATGTGGTGAGGCGTTACTCATCCATGGTTTCGAATGTCCCATATACCTCATTCCGCCCGTTGCAGGGACTACAATGAAATACCGTGCCCACAACAGGGATAGTGATTGTTCGGGCCTCAGGAATTCGGGATCACAGAAACAGAAATGGATCTCATATATTTCAACCCTCTAATTTTTACATAGACGTAAAAAGTAGATAGGCCTTTCAGAATATCCTCTGGTAGCAGTAGGTGAAGTGAAGTTCGCTCTAGAGCCGGAGGTCGTGGGTTCGATTCCCGCGTTGGAACAAAAAAAAATATTGTTTTCAATTTTGGTTAGGACAATACAGGCTGATCACCTGATTGTCTGACAAGAAAGATTATACATGCGTCGGATGGGCTTGTAAAAAGTCGGTCCTGCGCCTGTTCTCTCGCCAGTCGTGTCGGTTTACCGTCCCACTGGGTTATAAGAGTAAAAGGAAGAGAGAGTGTATTTTTGTATTGCGCACACACTTGAGCACTATAAAATCCTCCTCCTCCTGCGTAGCTGGCCTGGTTTCAATAAAATCGGCTACCAACACCGAAATCGGTGAGGGGTGCTATTATTATTTTAGGTAAAGCCCGTAAACCAAATTATATTCATATCTTTTAGCCCCGTTTCCCTCGCTTTGTCTAAAAAGGCAAAAAACTGTACTACACAAGCCCGCAGTTTATAAAACAGAAAAGACAAATATTGTTACTCACATGGATAATCTGTCGGAAGTTTGTTTACCGCAGGAGTTTCTGAAAATGTCAATTCTTTGACTAACAGGTAGGTTATTGAGTATCCTAAGCGAGTGATAACTAATAATTATTATATGATTCTTTCCCGCTTTTTTCTACAGTCAGCTTTCCAACGACTAGTGGTTGCCCTCTCTTTCTAAATCCGAGTATCACATCGATATTGTGGTTGATATTACAATATTTTATGCTGGTATAAAGCTGAAGAATTCGTTTGAATATTCGAACGCGCTTACCTCAAGTACTGGAGCACGATTCTCGGGCAGTGGAAAAAAGTTCGAATATTAGTATATCCCGCTCGCACGCGCGATAAATCTCATTTGCATGAGCGTGACAGACCGATAGTAAAAACTAAGTTTGAGGCCTGAGAATTAGGGCCCTGGTCCGATTTAAAATTATTTCATAGTTGGATAACCCATTTATCGATGAAAAATTCGGCTATCAATAAGAAGAGAACACCAAAAGAATCTGGGGTCTTATTTGAAGTAGCAAGCATAGCTAGTTACATATAATATATAGATATGTATAATAATAATAATAATAATCTATGGACGCTTCACACCACGTCAATCTGGCCCCGTGGTAAGTATCCGAAGAACTTGTGTTACAGGTACCAGACAACGGAAATATATTTAATACTTTAATACTATACACATATTTAAGATTTTTATTATATTAATACACAAATTTAATACACATCCATGACCCAGGAACATTGAAAACTTTTTGTTCCCTCGGCGGGATTCGAACCCGCGACCTCTCGTTCGAGCACCAACGCGCTCAACCACTGCGCTACGTCGTCAATAATGAATTTCTAATGGTCATTTCTCTGCACCCTCTAAATATACCAATACTAAAATACTGAACATTCAACCATTGCATGATATTTCATCGTAAGTAAGACTAAGCATGCTGATGATTAATTCGGACAATCTTCAAAAGTTGTTTATATTATTTATCAAGTTGCAAGAATAAAGCGAAAGGTCGCTAAACATTAACTTAGCGACCGCTTGCCATGTTAACGTAATAACCGCCCAGGACGGGGCGAGTCACGCACGTGCCCCACATGACAAGGGGTTGGGTAACAGATTTTAAACACTACCTGTGTTACTTATAAACCGAGTATAGAAAGTTACACTCAGAATAAACTTGGAATAAGCAAAATCACGACTTATAAACAAGGTATAACTTAAACCTAGTATAAGGTTGGTGTAACTACCATACAAACTTTATTCCATCGCTATACCAACCCCCGCCCTAGTTATTAACGTCGGTATAACTTGGGTTGACAGTTCATATTTCGGAACAACCTTACCTAAACAGCGGAAATAAATTAGTTTTATTTATTTGTGGTTCAATAATAATAAAATAAGCATTAAATGTGCCCTTCCTATACAAGAAGTGGAAAATGTAAATAGTATAATACAAATACAACATGACATACTTACGACAATCTTTACGAAAAACAAAAACATTTAAAACAAGAAAAAATAAAATACCACAATATGTAGATTTCATAATTATTACAAGTAGGTAAATGAAGATAATTTATCTCTATCTCTTCTTTTTCCCAGTAGATACTGCGTTCTCTTTTACCAGATGCCATTTTAATTAAAACAAATTTATTATAATTATGTTAATTTATTCAACAAAAACTATCACGTGTAAACAAACTTCGGAACAAACGATCAAAATCTGTTGATTTAAAATTGACAATTGACAGAATTCACAGACAAAAAGCAACATTTTACTTTTTTTTAACAGTATTCTCTATGATTTGCGGCGTTGCCGTTTTGTGCATCGGGGATAGCGGTGGTATAGTTATGACAACCATATACCGAGTTTATGAGTCAGAAAATAATCCTAGGTTATTCCTAATTTATACCGAGTATAACTATTCCTAGTTTAAGCTTGGAATATCCTATGGATAGACAATTTTTATAAGTAACACAGTAGGATAAGCGGAAAAGTTTATTCTCAAATATATCGCCTGGAAATAGGTAAACATTGGCAAGATATATCCAGCCATATTACTGACTATAATATTACAAAGTTCAGCAGCAGCTAGAATGCTTTATTCTTTTAATTTTAATTTATAGGTTTATTATTATTTGTTTAATGTATTTAGTTTAAGGTACGATGGGATTGACATCGTCAATTTTGTAAAAAAAAATCCCTTAAAATTATAAAGATAAAAAAAATACACAGGAAAATTTGTGAGCATGTGTATGTTTGTTTTTTTAATTGCGTTAAAATTGATATGCAAGAAGCTAACACCCGGGATTCATGCACAGGCCAGCTTTTTATCCCGAAGAACTACAGTACTCCCGTCGTATTTTGTATTTACGCGAGTGGCGAGCGAAAAACTGGTTTGTTTATATTCTAAATATTATAAACCAAATAAAAGCAATGAATCCAAAATAGAACGTATTCTCTACATATCATTATACATATCATATATATGTAGGGAATACGTTTATCACATATATATATCCGTATAAAATACATATCGTTAGTGGAACCATCAAGACGAAACAATATCATAAAAAACTGGACTACTTAAACAATATAATATACCAAATCGATTGACACCTCAATCATTACAAGATTTGGAAGAGACTGTCAGGATAACCCTTCCTTTCAGCTTAGCCGTCGGATAAAATCGATACACGCATAAAATCAATAAAAATTCCCCTGTCATAACATTTTAGGAATATTCATAAAAACCCACTCGTAGATTATAGAAGCATTTGGGTATTACATATTTTTAACGATTACCCGGCCGTAGCTGCGAGCTTTCATGCTTTTAAAAGAATTAAACCTTTCACGGGACATCTGTTTGTACCCGTCGGTACGGTTTGTTGTATCAACAGGCCGCTATAATATTCCACATTAAGAGGAAACAACACGGTTGAGAGAAATACAAAATAGGTATTTATAAAATCTATTGCTGTCTCGCAGTGCCTTAGCTAGCCAGCACTATCGCGATAGAGACAACTGCAACTTGGACTGAAATTACCTATTAAAAGTACCAGAAATCGACATTTAGGGGATTCCTGTTTCCTCTTTCAAAACTTAACCGATTCAACTATTTTTTTTCTGTATTAGCTAAAAAAAGAATTGAGCTAGGTTCCTATTTTTTGATTTTGTCGTTTACTGTAGCCAAATCTGTTTCCTAGATATTTAAACATAGCGGAGAGTCTGGCCATTTTTTTTAGGTTTTTAAACGTCCATATCTTTTTAAATAAATAATTTATTTATTAAAAAAAGGAAAAAATAGGGACGTACAAACAATATCCATAAATATTCAGGAAAAAAATAGTTACTCTAGAGGTATTATCCAGGGAGGAAACAGGAATCCCGTAGACCTCTATTTTTGTATGGAAAAAAATTCGTGGTGTTTCCTCTTAACCGTTGGAATTAAATATGTTTTATAATTAATTAGCAATATATTAAAACAATAATGTTCGATTGTCAATCGTGAGCCGAGTGTATTGTATTACATCGTAATTGACAGCTATAGATGTTAATAAATACAGGGATTAATTTGGATTAAGCACCCACTTATTATATTATATCACGTAGAATAAAAACACTTATGGTGATTATAGCACCTACAGTGGCGAAGGTTGGTTCGCCTTCATAGGGAAGTATGAAAATAAGGATTGCGATGAGGGTTTTTAAAAGGTATGGCAGGGGTAAGTAAAGCCGATAGGAATACCGTAGGTTTCCTATAACAGATAACTAAAGGGACCCCACGACATTGGTATTTTATATTGGCAAAAGATTACATCTACTGATGCCACACATTTATTTTTTCCAATAGTTCTTGCCATAAACATAGTAAAACGTGTAGAAGTATCTAATAATATGTTTATTTGAATAAAATATAAAAAGATTTAGGTACCATGGTAAGTATATGGAAAGTATTTTTTTTAATATTGGGCATAAGTAAGAGAAAAGGAATGTTTTCAGAAGACTCACAAAATTAACCAATCCGCAGTCAACAAATCTTTGCGACATGTATACCTTCATCCACTCATGTCCTCAATTCATATCAATCAATGAATGAGAGGCATGGTTCTTTTTACAAGCCGTTAAGACTAACAATCGTTGGTGAAATCGGGACAAGTATTCCTTTCATTATTTTTCTAAGTATTATACATTTATGTTTAAAAAAATTAATTAAAATAATAAACAGTACCCAATTACAAATTATAATAACATCCCCCTGTGTGCACGAGCGGGCATTGCCGAAGTATGAGCATCGCTTTAGTCCGCGAGGTGCAGATAAGACACGTACTCATTATACTAACTTCGGATCAACCTGACGTAATATTTTGAGCTCGGCAGTCGACACATACTCGCATACGCGGGAACTTTTAATTCACTCACGGAAAAGGTTTATAACAAAAGTTTGTTTATTTTAAACGTTGTTTAACAGTTGTTAAAAATTAATTACATAAAAACTTAAGTCTGAACAACAAAATAATTTTCATAGGCCTACCTCTTTAACAATAATACTAATTAGTCACAAAATTACATACCTAACATGTACTGTCTGAATTATATTCCGAATTTCAGAAAATATTAGAGCTTAACATAATTATTTATTAAACAAACTTAACTTATTTACAAAACTCAGACAATTTAGTGTACATACATTTAACTAAAATAGGCGTGAAAATAAATAACGTAAATATAAAATCAAAAGTAGAAATCGTGTGAGCACTGGGTATAAAAAACAACAGGTCCTCATACATGATCAATCATAATTATAACATTTTTCAATACACTCACAAACAAAAGTTACAATCCAACGTGGTCGGTTACAAATTACCTCAATTCTCCAAATGATTTTTATGAATCATTGCTGAAACATTACAGAAAGGTGTTATGGGGATATCAGTATAGAAGGACATACTGAAAACTGAAAAACGAATTTAGTCTTTGTAGACAATAGTTAAAGGTCATTATTGTTAACGCTCAGATTCATAAACACTCTTAGGACTATAATAGCCAATTTAATCCTTAATTACAGGAGAAAGGGTTTAATTTCGTCTGGAATATTGTACAGGTCGCCCGGCGCCCTCTCTACCCGCTGTCCACCATTACTGAACACATTAATTTTTCACATCCACTCGACACATAATTGGGATTTTTTGCTTTCATCCTCCCTGGCCTTTTTCACGTTATATTAGGACGCGACAAATTTCACTCATTAACAAACATTTTTGGGTTACGAATTATAATGCAAAATATTTTCTTTTCGACTGCCAGGGAAGCGGTATAGGTATAAAACGGGCAAAAATGTTTGATTCTGTTCACTTTTATCAAATTGTATCATAAACCCCTTTTTAACAGCACAAACATATTCAATTAAACATGACTGCACGAATAAACATAAACTACAAAAAGTAGAGAAATAAAAACCCAACTGTTCAGTTCTCGGGTAATAAAGTGGCAAGCGGTATTTTGAGGCAAACATAATAATTAAATTTGTAATTCGACCGGCGGTAAATAAAGCAGCGGCTTATAGCGGCCAGCTGTACGGCTACCTCGGACTCTAGTTAATATTCCACACTAACAACTATGCGATTTGTTTGAACATTATTTTTCATTAAACGCGAATAATTAGGCTTCGTTGTACTTAATTGCCTTAAACGATCGGTAAGTGGGAACGATTTACAGGATTTTATTATAGCTTTTGTACATTAAACCTTTATGATACACATTACCAGATATGTAATATAAAAGAGTATAAATATAAGAATATAACGGTGAACTGTATAAAATTGTATATGAATAGTTTTTATTTACTGTTCGAAAAGTACATGATGAGATGTAAATGATTGTCCTTGCATACTGATCGTTACAAGAGTGACGAGTCATAAGAAAAATCTGATCGTCCGTGGGGTACCGTAGTAACAATAGCACCTTCGTACCAACCATCTACCCAATAAGTATCATAGGATAATTTTGTTATTATTAAAACTGCGCTCGCCTATCCGACTGCCAAGCGTGAGTAATAGAGATATGATAGGAGAATGTAGTAGTACTGCATTTTGATAGCAGCAGGATATGAAAGAAAGTAGCTTAGTTCGTAAGCTGCTGGGCCATCTCCTCAGTAGAGTCGGACATATTATTATCCTTGTTGGGCCGGCTCACAAGGAATCCATGAGGATTCTCCCGCCCTCCCAGCGGTAAAAAGGTCCCCATGGTAATCTTTGAGGTGGCTTCTGTCCAACAGAGGACGTCCTAGCCAAAACGAGGATCGTTGGAGAACATTAAAAATGCTCTATGTAGGAATCAAATGACGTCAACTGCCACAACTACAGTTTAAAAATGTATGGAGATTATTAACATTTGGAGCTGGTTTCTGAAATGCTAATAATAAAATAAACACTCTGATGAACTCGCGCTGATTGGTGGGACAATTATCAGAGAGATAGAGAGGGACATAATATATTAATATAATTACATCACGCTCGCACCCGCAAGGCTGGTTAAAATTCGTTTCAGAAACCAGCCCCTTATTAGTGCCACAGGCTGTAAAATTAAAGAGTGATAATACTTTAGGGTGTATATGGGTCCCGTATATAGAGTTTACTCTGAAAGTACCAACAGCAAAGAATAACTTTTTTTTATTATTCTATATTATGCAAATTTATGATGTTGGGGCATTTGTCATACTAACGTGAAAGTTTAAAAATGAATCTTTCAGCGCTGATACTTTCAACACTCTACACAGGAGGCAAATACACACCCCAAAGTATTATCACTCATTTATTTTACATCTTGTATATACTTACGTTTTTCAATTAAGTGTCGAAAAAAATTTTATGGATCCTTTTTAGTCCGGTAACTTTTTCATTAAGCAACTGATAACTGTACGTTTATTTATTTACGTTTCCTTTCAAATAATAATTTTCCTGACTTAAAACAAATTTATATTCTCTATTAATCCAATGAGTGAGTAAAACTGTCATGTTATTATTAGACTATTTTGTCGAACGCTTATAAGCTGTAGAGCCAAGCGTAGCTCGTAGAGATGACTACGCCTCTACTCAGCTTATTACTTAATGTTTGTTTGTTACGTTTTCACGCGTAAGTCACTTATACTTACTTACGTAACAATTATGTGTATTAAGATTACAACAATAATATCTTTACACCAAGTTATTGTGATCTTGTAGAAAGTAGGTATCTGAAGAACTAGTATCACAGGTGTAGTATCTGTAGAATCCACAACAACCTCCAGCTTATGCACAGACGTGCTAAGCATTGAGCTACAATGGTCGTATAGTTCGTCTCTGATAAATTTAACCTAAAAGTAAACAAGCCGAAAACATTTAAATTTTCACATATTTACTTATTGTGCACATTTATCAACACTTTCACAGGTATATAAAGGATCATACTTCATTATCCAATACATTCTATAATAGTTAAACAATTATTAACATGTTATTTAAACATAACATGATAAACCTTTACAGTAAAAATACGCTATTTTGACACTGCCGACTGCCGAATATAGTCTATTACTTATACGCATTTAAATTTGCTGTTAACATAGTTATTTACCAGGAGAGCATGAAAAAAAGTTACTATAAAACAAAAAAATCGACTAACATTCATTTCCTGTGTACAGCGATATTGAATATTTTCATGTTTCAGTTAAAAGTTTTCATTTTTCTGTGCGATTTTGGCATTTTCTGTTTGTTTTCGATCTGTAACTACAGTTTTGCTCTGTTCGTTTAAATTTATATATACATCTAGGCATTATATTCACCTTGCACAATAATATGTATAGTTAAGTTTATCATTTGTTTATTTTAGTCTACATATTAATTATTTTTTTGTTTTGTACCTATTCGAAATCTGTAATTTAAATAATTGCGCCTACTCACACTAACTCTGCATCACTCTAAGGTTGGCTGGTAGAGAATGCCACTTGGCATTAAGCCCGCCTTTGTGAAATACATAAAGTGTAATAAATAAAATAAATAATTAACTGTAAAAGTTTATTAGCAATGTGGCAGTCAGATATTTGCTAATACAGCGTCACCATTTATAAAATACTGCGTGTGAAATAAACTATATAAGTTTTACTATAAAACAAGCTGTTCCGGCCAATTTCGTAACGCCTTAGATTTAAGTTTCTTGACACTCTGACCGCAGCGCCACCTACTGAATCCGGTTATTACACTAAAATCTTCCTCGAGAATTACCACTCCGTCCATTTGCATTGGTGAAAACAGAATGAAGACCTGGGCCCCGATTCTCGTAGCTCGAAATTCGATTTGAGTGTCAGTCTATCCCGCTTCCACGTTCCGAATCATGCGTGCACAAGCGGAACAGACTGAGATTCGAAATAAAGTTTACAACGAAGACAAACAGACGCGGTAGAGAACTTTGTCTTTTTATAATATTTAAGAATATACATTACTAGACGTTGCCCACGACTTTGTGCGGGCAGAGGGGAATCTCTCAAAAACCGCACATTTTACCACGATCAACAGTAGCTTATGTCCATTTCCGTGAACTCGTGCTCTAAATCTATAGGCCAAATTTCATCCAAATCGGTCCAGGGCCCTAATTCTCAGTCCTCGAACTTAGTTTTTACTATCGGTCTGTCCCGCTCATGCAAATAAGATTTACCGCGCGTGCGAGCGGGATATACTAATATTCGGAACTACGTTCGAGGCCTGAGAATTAGGGCCCTGTAGTTTCGAAATCTCCTGAGTGTTTACAAAAAACAATTTACAGTTGTTTCTCTATATTATATTGGTATAGATAGATAGCGGTAAACCATCGTGCTATTTATAAAGAGCATACAGTTAGTTCCAAAAATCGCTGACCGTTTTTGATAACCTAAAAGTTGCACACTAAAGAAGAAGCTTCCACGTGGCACCTACACGAAGTGAATTTTAACAACCTTATTGTTCAAAACTCGTGATGATGGACGTTGTACGTGGCATCCTGTTCAAGTTAAAAGCCGATGTTAATTGAGTTGGATTCAGATAGCAGCCGCCGCCGCCCGCCCAGCTGCCGCCCGCCCCGCCGCCCCACCGTCCGCTGGTGGTAATTGTGTTACATGCAAACATGTTCCTGCTCTCAACTCCTAACTCACTAAATGACATTTTTTCACTAACCTCGTTACAATCTAGCTCTTTGGCGTAGTACAAAGCTATTGAACTCCACGCTCAGTCAAAAATGCAATTTCTAATCACGTCAGCTACGTGAGTTCCAGCATGCCCCAATTTCATTAAAAGATTGCACGAAAATATGCATTAGCAAATATACCTAAATGAAAAATGATGTTAAATCATTTATAAGCTCACAAATAAATAAAACGAAAGTCACCCCAGCGGAATCGCTGCACGAAATCCAGTAGACGCAAACGTTTCGGTCGTAAAAAATATTAAAAGAGATCGAAGCAATAAAAGTGGAATTAAAGGCTAATAATGAAATATCTTTATCTCGTGAGCGCTCAGATTTTTTCTAATGCCGAATAGAGAGAAGCAATTATAAGTTGTAACTAATCCCGTTATCGGGGAGCCTGCGACTGGGCGAGTCGGCGAGTCTCCGCCACTCTGAATATAATTCACTTTATCCATATTCAATATCAGATCGGCGTCGCCGGGCAAATAAAGCGATTCAAGTGAGAATTATTATTGGATAAAACCCGCCTCTTTCCTCCTTGTCTATTTTCAGTGTTCGTCGGACCGTGATAATTTACGTGTTGTGTTCGATATTGTACTTTGAAAATGTTCTTTATTACCTGTTTATTGCCGTTACGGTTACAAATACGAGTTTGATGATTGAGGTTGTTAATTATTGTTAAAGGTTAATTAATGAACATACACATGAATTAATTTTAAATTTGTGTTTCACCTCAGATGCCTATTGTCACATCTCAAAATATTGACTTTTATTAATCTGGTAAATAGAACGCGCCGGCTTCCATAATTTTTAATAATAATCTTATCTCCTGACGAAATTCGTCTTTGAACTTTGCCATTTCTAAAAATTCTGAGATTAGAATTAATTTAATTCTGTCTTTTTGAACCCTACTTATATTGCAACGGACATTAGGATATCTCTGAGGTGAACCCATATGACATAATCTGTGAGTTTTCAACAGTATCTGGGCTCTAACTGGCCGTGACACGTCAATTACGATACCGTCCTCGGCCCAGCAACCCTCGTCTTAATTGACTATTGACTAAGTCCTCATTATGGTAGCTTCTAGAACGTTTCGTTATAAATAAAAGATTTGTATATCTAGTTTTCTGGCATTCATACTGGTAAGGAAATGAAAACTTAACTGAACTTTTATTTATTTACACTGGGTGATTTTTTATTCCCATTCGAAAGGAATAGGGCATGTTAATATGAATAATATAATATAATTTACTAAACCATTTTATGTTACAAAGCCCAAGTATTTGAAACTGATAAAATCTTTTTTAATATTGTGCAACTCATGAATTTTCACCCTACCGAAATGGACACCGCGCCGTGCTCCAATCACGCACAACCTCATAGGGGTCAATCATTAGGGTGACAATTATTTGTAGTTTATATTTTTTTCTTAAATTATACACGTTTAAAATGCATGATTATATTTGTAAAGTAATATTTTAAATAAGCAGTGCAATTACAACTTACAAAATTGCACTTCTTATCACCAAGTTATAAAAAAGAGCCTATTTACTATGACATGTATATACACGTCATATTAAATAGGTATTATACATAATATTCCAAACATATTTTCAGCAAAATCCAATCATTGAGAGTTATGACATACTTAATACTTAGTTACATTTGTTTTCTTTTTTATATTTTTTGTTTTTTTTTTTTTTTTTTTTTTCTTTTTTGTAATAGGAAAAATTACAATAGAAGCGTAAACAACAAATTAGTATTTTTTTTCTTTAACCGACAATATACCAGTTTTTACCAGATAGAGTTAATAATTACTTACAAATTGAAATAAACAATACGAGTACGTTTATCATTCTAGCGTGACACAAATCAATAAAAATCAGACACCTCCTGTTATGAGATATCCGCATACTTTTATATTACCATGTAATTACGATTAGCATTGTAAAAAGTTAAATTATAATTACTACAAGAACTTAATTATTAATGTGCTAAAGTTAAAAGCTATTTGCCTACTTCAAAACAATGTTCCAACCGATCTTTTTACCCGATTACGGCCAAGCCAAAAGGAATGTTAATGATGTTGCCAGTCTATGTATATTTTTACATCCGATTGGTGTCAATAGATTCCCAATAATAGCTCGGGTAACATCTAAGGGTATTTAATTACGTATTCAGGTTATAGTTTTTCTAAATGTGTTGTACCCTACTTACATTTTAAATATCGCATCTCAATGATTTCTGCTCTTTCTTCTTCCAACTCTAAATTGCTTAGAAATTTAACCGAGTCGCTATTCCACGAAGAGTAAACAAAATGAGATCAAATCAAATTCGCCCTCATACAGGTATAGTATGGGACTCGGGATGGCCCGGGCGAAACCCCATTATAATTTTGTCATGTCCAGGCCGGCCGTGCGCCCGGCTTACTACTAAGCCATCATTCCTTAGATTTTAATGAAGGTTCGTGGCGTAGGTCTTTTATATTACCATGGGCTTAGTAATCTAATATTTTGGTGTGAATCAAAAAATGTAAATTATTATAGGGTAGAAATCGGATTATTATGAAACAGTGGGTTGTCTATCAGCCGTACAATATCTATGTATATTAGGTCTCGTTTAATTTTAACGGCAATGTAAACAAACCCTTTTACAACACAACTATAGACTAGTCAGTGAAGCGAATTGGCCAATGATTATTATATATTACTAGCTGTCCCGGCAAACTTCGTATTGCCTTATTAATTAATTGCTTAACATACTGACTGCAGCGCCACCTATCGGTTCCAATTGTAAATCTAAACCATTCTCGAATCTCCACGAACACACACAAAAAATTTCATCAAAATTGGTCCAGTCGTTTAGGAGGAGTTCAGTCACATACACACGCACACAAGAAATATATATATTAAGATTATGTAAAATATTTATGCAAATTAAATAACAAAATTGTATTTTATCGGCATAGGTAGAATTCATAGCAAAAGCTTACAAATCAGTTGACTGACGTCTTATTTCCCCGCGCAGACATTTGAATGCCATTTCATGGCTTCCTATTTTGCATCCTAACTTCACTACAGTCATAATAGTATAAATTGTTGTACGGGACTTTATCCCCCGCTGCGTCTGTCTGTTTGTCTGTATGTGTCTATTCAACGGATTTTCATGCGGTTTTATCTATCGACTGAAGTTGAGGCAGGTTCAGATGTATAATTAGTTAAAGTTTTGTTGAAATTGGTTTTAATAATATATGACACTTCATTGAAGGCGAAAATCAGTCCGTCTGGTATATTTTAGTGAAAACGCTCCGTCTCTTCGTTAGCCTCGCTAAAACTCGAGAACGGCTGAACCGGTTCGGCTATTTTTAGTCTTCTAAAATTTGTGGAAGTCCCTAGAAGGTATAAACGGTTGATCACAAACTTTTATTTGCTCAACGAACTGGGCACGAGTCAGCGAGAATCGAAAGCCCACAACGCTCGTTCAATACATGTGTAAGATTATATTATCCCTCTTTAGACTTACTCTTCTCTTTTTTAGACTTACCTACTTATTACTACATAATCCATATTATGTAGTAATATCAAATATGTTTAAGCAAATTCTCAGACAATATATACAATTAAGTTATTTAAATGATTATAATTTTTATTTTTATCCTTATCTATAAATGAAATACTTTAGTCACTTAATGCAGTTTATACACATTATAATATTATTATAGCCATATAAATCATACAGTAATAATATACAATACAGTGTAAATTTGTATATAGGATTTTGAATTAAATAATTTTAAATTACAATATATAGAAGTAGACAAAAGTAGTTTAAGTGCCAATGAAGCCGTATAATAACTTTAATACATAAATTATAGCCATCCACTTTCCGCGGTTTTATTATCAGTGCAACCAAAATGATTATTAAATTGTTTTACGTATAAGCTTTCAACAAAGTGGGTATTGGACATCGGCGCAAAAGCTTTTAAAACAATTAAGCTTGTTGTCCCGTGTCCACCATTTTAAAATACGGGATTTATTTTAAGGGTGTAACGCATATTCAGTGAAATATTAAGCCGCCCGTTAGACACTTCACTTGTCGCGCCGGTCCAGTAGGTAGCGTTTTATGGTGGACGTTTTATACTTTGAAGTGAGGTAGCCCTCTGAAAGAGGTAATTAGGCGAGAGGTTCACACGGCCGTTGAGCCGGATGATCGCGTTAGACAAATTAGAACGTGCTATTGAGCAAAGAGAACATTTATAACGCGACATAGTTATATAGTTTTTATTATACTAGGATATAAGTTGTAATATTTTAAAAGGTTACGAGGTCAATGAATTCAAATCTCAAAATACTTTCTTTCCAAATGAAACCTAACCAGTTTTTTTCAGAAAGTCAACAAAAAAGTCTACCGGTTTCTCACAACGCCGAGAAGAACCGCCGGGCGTAAGGAACTCGGAAGGGGCGAGCTTCTACCAAAAAGATAGAAAATTGTTCTTTTTTCTATTTTTTTTAATCGGCCACAAAGTTATAAGTTTTTTTGTACATAACCTAACGTGTACTAACATTATTATATATGCCAAAGTGTGTACGTCTGTCTGTCTATCTCTAACCTCTTCACTTTAACTGTTTAACCGATTTTGATGAAATTAGGCTTAAAAATACTTTGGATCCCGAGAAAGGAAATAGTGGTCCTGTACGAGTCAAATGAAAACTACGGGAGTCAAAATAAACTAATTTTACGCGGGCGGAGCCGTAGACAAAAGCTTTTATTTAGATAACTTCCATTTAGCACAATGTAATATTAAATTACTTTAGCGACTACACAGGCTGTAATATTAATAAATGATAATACTTTAAGTTGTAAATCGGTCCCATGTATAGAGTTTACTGAGAAAGTACCAGCGCTGAAAAAGGGTTTTTTTTTACTTATATTGTATGGGCAAGTTTATAATGTTCAGGCATTTCTCATAGAAACATGAAAGTCAAAAGTAAGTTTTTCAACGCTGGTACTTTCACAGTATACTCTACATACACACCCTAAAGTATTATCACTTATTTATTTTACACCTTGTGCATGCCGATAAAAATTACACATAATTTGAAAGTTGACCAGTTATTATCGATCTAACATACTTAATTATTGCAGGTGCCTACTGCCTACCAATAATTTTATTGCTCATATGCAGTTTCAACCGGAAAACATTTTCCGTGAATACAACTGTTCATCGAAAACAAACAATATGTTGATGAATACAGAACACAGACACGTTTCTATTTCGATCATCGAAGTATTGGAAATAAAATATAACCGCTATCACATTTCCACGCGACAGGCGGAAATAAAACCTGCCGACAAATCGACAAGGCTGCAGGTGGATAGCACGAACAATTGACAGCAATGTATTCGCGAAGTTATCGAATAAATTTTCTACACGCGCTGTCATGATTTTCATACAGTTTTCATTCGAATACGTAGCTCTATTATTCGTGCTAAGCCACCAGGTTCGAGCCGACAAACGGTGTAGGAGGGTACTACCTACCTGCGTGATTTGTGAACATTTTATACAAGTCACAAGTGACTGCATTTTTGTAAACTTTTGTAAATAAAATTGAAGACTATTGTTAGTAGGCACTACAAATTTAAATGTCACTGTTATACATCTCGTGTAATAAAGAAATACGACTGCCAAATACAATTTGGTCCAATTCGTTTACAAAAATATTGAATTATTGAATTTGAACAGAATAATATTATGCTACACTACAATATCGTATTTTTACGTAGAATTGTAAATTTACCTGGTTTTTTGTTCTTCATAATCATAATGATATTAAAATGCTTTTAACAAAGCACTAAAGTGTTCATTATTCAAGAATATTCTTAACGGAAATTAAAGTTTAAATAAATAATTGGTCTTAAAAGTAAGTAGGTATTACGGGCTAAATTAACTTAAAACAATACATAAATTATTCTGAATCACATCTATGTAGAAACTGAATCAGATTAAATGTCATGATATTATCAAATTATTGTTTACCTTGAATTTTAAAAAAAGGCTTGCCGTTCGCTCTACACATTTTAATCAATGTAGTAAATTAACAACTTCATAAAATTACGATAAATAAGTAGCTTTCACATGACACCGCGGCGATGGCGGTATAGTTCTCGTCACAGTGTGAAAAATGCCTAATAATAGGGATGTGACATTGAAAAAAAAATCGATTAATTAATAATCGATATACCTATATATAAAAATCTATATCTCAAAAATTTTTCAATTAAAAAACTATAGATTTTTTCCGAATACTTAGTACCTATTTTGTTTTTAAATAGAAAAAAAAAGTTAATTTTCATTGTGTTATTCAGTAAAAATGATTTATTCAGTGAGAATCAACATGAACGAAATCAAAATACAATACAAAAAGGACGGTAAGAATACAATGTGAGATTAAACGACAAACTCAAAAAGAGGTGCAACTATGTTACGTAATAATATGTATTATCTATTGTTAGAAAAAAATATCGATTACTAAAAAAATAGATTACTATTTCACATCCTTACAGAAGCATATTTTCTTGCAGTGTATTTGTTATCGAATATAAGACTGCTGTTTCCCGCTTACTTTATGGAACATTTTGCTACGTTTAAAATATAATAATTTATATAGATTATATAGGTGTATGTTACTACATAGGTTATAATATATTTTATAGCCTATTTATTATTCTGATGTACTTATAAGCTATATTATTGTAAAGTTTAATTTAAGACTTTGTATAACGGCAATGACCTTGAACGACTATTTGTATTGCAAGAAAACGGTATCGCGTTACAATCATATAAAAACTTAAAAACTAGTTTTTAAAAATGAAACTAAATTTGCAAAAACTAAAACGACAGACCCCTGAGTCTTGCCTCACTTAAAATACTAAACTAATTTTCAATCTCGCTTCATTAATATTATAATATGTACTCGTATAACGAGAAAAAGGTTACAACGACAAAAAAAAGGTGAACTTTGCATATTGTTTTAAACTATATCAAAACAAAAATATTAATTTATAAAACGACAACCCTGTGGTAAATGCAAATATAATGAAGTATATGTAAGTTTTTGCGATTTTTCAATAACACTAGTATTGATAAAAAAGGTTTCAAAGTACTCCAATTTTCAGCTTATGTCGCCCACGCAGCCTTAAAATCCTTTTAGTAGTTTTTGCGTGAGAAACAATCCGTCGCGGTTATAATATAGGTAAGTGGATAGACGCATATAAATTAATCATCCTCTAATTAAAGTTGTTGCGTCATAATAATAATAATATATTTTTTTTATTACACATCAGCAGTTTCATAACTACTACTTCCTACGTCATTTTACTATTATTTACTACGGTAGCAGTTAGCGCGAAACTATAATGATGCAACAAAATAATAATAACATTATGTTTATCACATAATATTATGTTACTTCTGAATTAAAACTTGTACCTCTTAATCACATCACATCACACTTCACACTAATCACGGCACACCATCACACTTATATTAAAAAGTGAATGAGCACGTCTGTTACTAAACAATGGTTTTAAAAACAATGGAACGGATTTGAATGAAATTTGGTATGGTTGTAGTGAAATTTGGTTGTACATTCTGGATTAACACATATTAGGCTTATTGCGACATCCGCGGGATTTCCCGCGTGCGAAGTAGCGTGAAACATGTAGTAAGTAGGTAATAATTGAAGTTAGTCATAGTATGTTCAAAACCGAGAACCGTACACCATGTCCTAGCCAGTAACCAGTAAACTACAGTTCAACAAGCCCGGTTATTGAAGACGCTGGTCTTCGACTCTCGTTTGATCCCGAAACGCGGTCACGGGATTTATGCATGAGTGTTGTATTTTAATGACAATTACGAAATGCTCGACAATTGACAAATCCTCCTCACTGAGGCAGCGTCAATTATTATATACTCCGCTCCGATTTAATGCTTCGACCAACAATACACTATAATATAACGTGTCCCATACGAAAACAAGGATAAAATCTGTCCACGTGGTATATGCCAATAGCTACATTTGCTTAATTACGAACTGAGGCAAAAGTTTTAAAACATTTTAAAGGTGAGTTTGGTGAGAAATATAAACATCGCAATGTGTACTTAAATTTAGATTAAAAACAAAAATTTAAGTGACATTATTAGCGGTTTCAAAAAAGCTAAATACTGTAGACGTGGGTACTCCAAGCAAACTAAATAAAATAACATATTACTTTTTAAGTGAGCTGGTATTCGCCAAGACTTTTCTAGTGTATTGTTGATCAAAGATTTAATGTGATCTAAGTGTAAAGCTCAGTATGGGCAGCTATAACTTTTCTAATTTAAGTAGGTATCATATTCACTATGTAGTAAAGAAAAGCAATGACATATTCAATATTCATTAGCCCGAATATAATTAGTTTGCTTACATCTAAATGTGATTTAAATCACATTGAATTTGAACGGCGTATGCCTTTGCTATATTATACTGTCTTATATACTTTAATATATCTACTTTGTGATACTGTGATGCTAGGGGTTTTATAAATTACATATAATGGAACTTAAAACTTTAGGATAATATCAGTTGAAGAATTCTATAAACGTAGACTTAATTAATCTTTAACATTTTAGTTAAGTAAATGCAATACAAGTGTTATATGAGTAAAATGTACATTATCTTCATACGTTTACAACTTGGTATCCCACACTGATCGTGAGGATGATAATATTTAATATTACACAATATACCTATTACTCCAACTGAATACATTTTAAGAATTATTTTGTTCATATATAAAGTTTAATTCACCTCGCTGTCAACACTTAAAATAAAATCCCTCATGTTTTGTTCCTACCTATGTTTAATGTATGTTAGTGTCAGTTCACACGGAGACGCACTGCGACTCAATTTTTAAAGATAGTCATTCCTATCTTTATGTACTACACAAAAGGATAATAATAAGAGAAAGAAGGAGATATTGAGAATAATATAGTCTAGCCCAAGTAGTATAGATTCGTTGGTCACCCAAAAAAAAAAAAAAAAAAAAAAAATAATGGTGTCAAAATAGGGGTTTTCCGCTACGCCCGATCGATAGCAAGCATTCCCATGGCGCTATCTCTCACCGTTCCTGACTTACGATATGATCTAATAAACTCATTAGTATTTATCTACTCCACTAATGACATTCCTCATTCATTACTATTGTCCTATTGTTCTATGTCAAGCCCTTGTTCACTGAGTATTGGGCAGGTTATTTGAATGATTTCATTAAATAAAAAACTTATAATTTTATTGCAATTGTTTTATTTTATGTATAACTTTCTTAATAATACACAGTGTTAATTACACAACAATCCAACGTGATGTTCATATTTCAAAAACAAGACTGAAACATCATATGCAATAACATATCATTTTTCAAAGTATCTCTACAATTAAATTCGCTTATAAAATCTATCAACGACTTCTTATTAAACTTATATAACAAATATGGGCAGGTTATTTGAATGATTTCATTAAATAAAAAACTTATAATTTTATTGCAATTGTTTTATTTTATGTATAACTTTCTTAATAATACACAGTGTTAATTACACAACAATCCAACGTGATGTTCATATTTCAAAAACAAGACTGAAACATCATATGCAATAACATATCATTTTTCAAAGTATCTCTACTATTAAATTCGCTTATAAAATCTATCAACGACTTCTTATTAAACTTATATAACAAGTACATTAAACAATACTCTCCACAAACTGAAGTGAAATCGTTTTGCACCTGGTACGGACTAAAATTCCAATATTTCGAATTCCGATTCATGAACTTTCTGTGATGACCCGTGGGTGCTCTCCCGTATGTGTCAAAAAATTGTCCAATACCGTGAATGTCTATGTGTATAGCTATCCAATGAGAACCTGGTTGTGTGTCCAAATCCAAATTGCTTATAATGTATGCAGGGAGTTGAAAATGTATGGGTAATCTGTTTGCTGCATATACATTGTATTGTAAGCTCGGGTGTATTTTTCCCAAATTTCTTTGAATTTCAATAGTATTCATTTTGACATACAGAAGTGGTACATTACTTAGTCAATGGCTTTATCACATGTGAGTGAAAAGACACGGGTAAGACATCCACATTTTATGGATATTTATATTAGAAGTGGTAAGTAGTATAAATAAAAGATATGTATAATGTATACCAATGTTTTATTTAAATCATAAACCTATGTGATACAAAATTTGTTACCCCTAGCTACTATAATCTACAGTTACATTTCTATTCTTATCTATTTCAATTACATTATCAAACTCCGCATACACAACGCAGTTTATTGTTTCAGTAAGAGTCGATTCGAAACGCACCTCTAATCTTACACTACCATGTTTTATAAGATTCCAATGATTGGATGAGTTGGCTGACAAGTCTGGGGTAAGATCAAATGCTAACAAACAATAACCATTTGAATATTTATCGCGGGATATTCCATTACCTTCATTTAGAAAATGTATACCAGTTCCTCTGAGAATAGTGTATGATAAGTTGAAGTAAACATATTACTTTCAAATGATGGTTGTAAGGCTTTTGATGGTATTTGTTGACCATCTATGTACAAACAAAATGAACTCATATCGTAGTTTTCAAAGTTAAATGGATTTTTAGTGAGAATACCATTAAAGGCTGCGTTATTAACAAATCCAATAATACACCTTTTAGGAACTTGTCCTAGAAAAATATTATCGAGTGTTTTTCCTTGAACTCCCGATGGTATTGTTAAAACTTTTACTTCAGCTCGAGTTATAGGATATTTTGCTGTAGTGGACGAGAGAACTTTTTGATGTGCAAGTAAAATACTTGGATTTATTTTTGCTCTCCTTACAATGAGAGTTGCATCTGTTAACTTTTAATAACTAAATTTAATAACAAATTTAAATTTCGAAACAAAAAACCTCGCTAGTACAGTTTAGGATGCGTAACACAAAGAATGTAAACCTTTGTTTTCTAATCTATACCATTAACATTAGTGGAACAATTAGTTATCTTTATGAGTATTTGAAAACATTGGTATATAAGCCCACAAATATTTTTTGAAAGACACAGTATGTAGAATTGTTGCTAAGCACGTTATAAGTTTGTGAAGTGTTCCTTAACAAAATGCAGGTAATAACATTTTTTTCATAAATTATTGGTAAAAATATTTAAATTTATGTGAAATATTCATTGGGTTTATTTATATTGTTACAGGACTCAATCAATCTATTAAACGGTGACAACACCTTTAAAGATTATAATGCATTACCTACTGACTCTGAAACGGAGGATTTAGAAGTAACCCAACCTACATCCTTAAAACGGGAACATACAAACGAAACAAAGCAATTAGATGTTAAATTTAAAGAATGTAGAGTTTAGGATGCGTAACATAAATAATTTGTGTTACGCATTCTAAACTGTGTCCTTTGTATTCTTATCTATGCCATTACCATTAGTCAAACAAGTTATCTTAATGAATATTTGAAAACATTAGTATATAAGGCCCCAAATATTTTTTGTAAGTCACAGTGTGTTGTAGAATTCTTGTTAAGTGCGTTATAAGTTTGTGAAGTGTTCCTAAACAAAATGCAGGTAATATCATGTTTTTATTAATTATTTATGTTAGAAATGTTTAGATTAATGTGAAATATTAATTAGGTTTATTTATATTGTTACAGAACTCATTCAATCTATTGAACGGTGATAACACCTTTAAAGATTATTATAATGCATCACCTACTGATTCTGAAACACAGGATTTAGAAATATTGTCGACCCAACCTACATCGTTGAAAAGGAAACATACAAATGAAACAAAGCAATTAGATGAATTATTTAAAATTACATCTAAGAACAAGAAAAAGAAACAATCGAGTTCAGTGTCTAGAACTCAAGAAGGAGGCACTGGATTAATTTCTTCAAACTCAGATGATGCTAGTAATGCAACTCATTATATCAAGATAGAAATTTTTGATTTAAAAAAGATATCTAAGTTACCACCATCAGAACATTGGAAACACACTGAAATGCGTGTAAAATTATACACGCAAAACAACAGTGCAAACTATGAAAACATTCAAAAATTAATATGTAATATCACAAAAGATATTTCAAGTGACAATAATTGTAAGAAATACTATTTTAAAAATATCGTTTAATATATAATTTATAACAATAGCTTCCTAAAATAAGTTCATCTATTTCATTTTTGTTGATACACTAGTTAATTAGTTGTAAAAATAGATTGTTAAAACAGCATTATCAAAACAACGCTAATGATTTCTTATTGTGTACTCATAGAAGTACTTAAAAAAACATTGAGTTTGTAACCAACTCGAAATCATTATTCGTGTCATAGCTTAGACTATTTGGGGACTCAATGCCCAAAATGGATTCCAATACATGTGAAAGCGCCTTCTTCTGTTCTCAAGTTGACGAAATTCTCGACAGTGAAATGATCCAGATTTGCGAAGAAGTTGAGAGATGTGAATTGTATAATTCATGTTTTGACGAGGAGTTTGTGTGTGCTTCTGTTGAAAATTACATTAAGTAAGTGTGTGTGTGTTTTTTTTTTTTTTTTAATTTTTTTTTCATAACATTATAAATCAAATGTATAACTTTTTTATTATTTGTTCCAGTCAACCACTTCAAGAAGGGGGATCACTCAAAAGGTCTTTAGTTCACGATGATTTGAAAACTTCAGATCACCAAACAAAGCGTCAAATAACTGAAGAAACACCTTCAACTTCTTCTAGGATATCAGGACCCCACACAGGTAATCACTCAAATAAAGTAGAATGTGATACTTGTAGAATTACAGTTAGTAGAAGATAGTTTGTGAATCATTTAAAAAGTAATACACATAAAAACAACTCCTTAAAATTACATCAAAAATTTGATAACGTATCAGTTATTGAAACAGCTTTTGGTCAAAGAATTATAACGCACAATATTTGCACTAAATCAAACCCATCTCTAGAATCAACATTGCAAACTCCTGAATCTTTTTTGAATTCAATTAAAGATAATTTATTATTTTTAATTGAAGAGTCTATTGTAAATCATACTGTTTTTAAAGTTAATTTTATATTACATGCAGATTTTATTCAACAAAGTAAAAATTATATGACAAATTCATTTGATTTCCAAACTAGTAACTTTATAATTTTTCGTGGAGATGATTTTGATATATTTTTTACATCTTTATCAAACACATTAACAAATAAAATAAGTACGTTTGAGAAAAAAGATAGCGGTTGGAGTCTTAAAAATATAAAAAGTATTGATATGAATATCAATAAATTTAATCCTCTTCGTGGTACTTCATTTATTGATTTACCAAAGGACATTGCGACAAAAAAGGCTGTCATTAATGTTAAGAATACCGACTATTTGTGTTTTAAATGGGCTTTACTCTCTGCTCTATATCCTGTTTGTAAAAATGCTGAACGCGTATTCTCATACTCTAAATATTCTAACAAATTAAACTTTACAAATGTGACATTCCCTGTTAAATTAACCGATATTCCTAGAGTTGAAAAATTAAATAATATTAGCATAAACGTTTTTGGTTTAGAATTTGATAAACGAACTAAACGAAATAATGTGATTGGTCCATTATATTTTACAAAAAGTCGTAAGAATAGTCATATAAATTTGTTGTATTTGAGTAATGGTACATACAACCATTATTGTTTTATCAAAAATTTTTCTCGTTTAGTTAGCAAACAACTTTCAAGTAGAGATCATTCTGTTTATATATGTGATGGATGTCTATTACATTTTTCAACTGGCGATCGATTATCAAATCATCAACAAGAAGATTGTTCCCACGTAGTAACTGAATTACCTACTAGTAATCTCATATTTAAAAATTGGTTCGGAGAGCCCACATCTAACGATAGCGTTATGTTTAATAATTTTGAACGAAAACTGAAGGTTCCTTTTGTCATATACGCAGATTTTGAAGCGTTTCTAAATCCTATCCATTCATGTTCTAATAATCCATCTAAATCATATACAGATAACATTCAAAAACATGAACCTTATAGTTTCGGATATTATGTGAAGTGTTCTTATGATGACAATTTATCGAAATATGTGTCTTATTGTGGGGTTAATTGTACACAACAGTTTATGAATAGTTTGTACGAACAGTTGAAAATAATTTGTAGCAAAAATAATTTTCAAAAATGTCCAAAATCGTTGAGTGTAGAACATAAAAACATTATAAGTGATTGTACAATTTGTCATATTTGTGAGACTAATTTAAATGATGAAAAATATTTAGATTTTGACTGGTATACGGGTGATTTTATAGGTGTTGCTCATGAAGTATGTACAAAAAAGAAAAAAACTGTACATTTTATACCAATATTTCTCCATAATTTAAGTCACTATGATTCACATTTCATTGTTCATGCTCTTAATTTTAAAGATGGCCCAGTAGAAATAATTCCACAAAACAAGGAAAAATACATATCCTTTTCAAAAATATTAAATATAAATAACCAAAGAATAAATTTAAGATTTATAGATTCACTAAAGTTTTTACCATGCAGTCTTGATCAGTTAGCTAAAAATCTTAAAGATAATCAATTTCACACTCTTAAAAAGAGTTTTCCTAAAAATGATGATTTTATACGTCTTAGGAAAAAAGGTATTTTCCCATACGAGTTTATGACTTCTTCTAATAGTTTAAAGGTGCCATTTTTACCTAGTCAAAAAGAGTTTTACAGTACTTTAACAAATTCAAACATATCCGAGGATGATTATAGGCATGCCCAAGATGTTTGGAATCACTTTAAATGTATAAATATGCAGGACTATTCTAATTTATATCAAAAAACAGATGTTTTACTATTAACAGACATATTTGAAAATTTCAGAGACCTTTGTATTGCTACTTATAATCTTGATCCTGCACACTACTATACAGCACCAGGTTTAAGTTGGGATGCGATGTTAAAATATACCAAAATACAGTTAGAACTATTGACTGACTTTGACAAAATTGCTTTTATAAGGAATGGTATTCGTGGTGGTGTATCTCAATGTAGTAACAGGTATGTTAAGGCTAATAATGAATATCTAAACAATTATGATAACACGAAAACGAAATCTTATCTCGCATATTTCGATGCAAATAATTTATACGGTTGGGCTATGTCTCAATATCTCCCCGTAGGAGGATTTGAATGGGTTGCTCCTACAACCTATTTCAATGTGCCAGACACTTCAGAAAATGGATTCATTTTAGAAGTAGATTTAATGTATCCTGAATCCTGATGAACTTCATGACCAACATTCTGATTTTCCTCTTTGCCCCGAAAACATTTGTGTAGGCGATTCTAAAGATGTAAAATTAATATCAAACCTTAATAATAAAACAAAATATGTAATTCACTATAGAAATCTAAAACAATGTCTTAAATTAGGTATGAAATTGCAAAAAATTCATAGAATATTAAAATTAAATCAAAGGCCCTGGCTACAAAAATATATAGATTTAAATAATAATTTGAGGACGAAGGCAATGTCAGATTTTGAAAAGGACTTCTATAAGCTGATGAACAACTCAGTATTTGGTAAAACAATGGAAAACGTAGAGAAGAGAGTAAATGTTAAGCTTTTAACCCATTGGGAAAATTGTGGTAAATCTTTAGGTGCACAAGACTTAATCGCACGACCAGAATTTCATAGTCTTACAATATTCTCGGAAAACTTAGTTGCTGTCCAATTGCGCAAAACAAAAGTTATTCATAATAAACCCATTTATCTAGGGTTTTGTATTTTAGATATTTCTAAGACTCTTATGTATGAATTTCATTATGATTATATGTTAAAAAAGTTTAATGATAGCACCAAACTGTTGTATACTGATACTGACAGTTTTATTTATCAAATATTCACCAATAATTTTTATGAAGAACTCAGACCTGATTTAGCTACACGGTTTGATACGTCCGACTATCCAACTGATAATATTTTTAATTACCCCAAAATAAATAAAAAAAGGTTAGGATTTTTCAAAGATGAAAATAATGGTAAAATTTTAGAAGAATTTGTTGGATTACGATCAAAAATGTATGCATATAATGTAGGTAACCAACTTGTAGCAAAAGCTAAGGGTGTAAATAAAAGCACTACTAAAAAATTAAATATTGAAAATTACAAATCATGTCTTTTTAATCAAAATTTTAATCAGTACCAGAGTATGCATAGATTTAAATCAATTAAACACACAATATTCACCCAAAAAATTAATAAAACTTCTTTGTCATATAATGATACTAAGCGTTACATTTTACCTAATCTCATTGATACATTAGCGTGGGGTCATTATTCATTAAGATAAAGTGTTGTTGTTATTTACTTTTACATAATTATATTGTTTATTTTTACTTTACTAGATAAGCTATGTATATATTTTTTTGATATTAATGTGTAAATAAATTTATATGTGCCTAAAATTTAAGAAAGTTTGTAAATGAAAATGATTTTATGTTTTATTTAATTTGTCCTATAAATTATTTATGTTATATTTTATTGTGTCTTTACAAATAAGAAGTTAATAAATATAATGTTTTAAACTACAATTGTTTACTTTATTCCTTGATTTCACATTAATCACACGTAAACGACATGAATCATTTTATCCACCCTTTTAGTGCAATAATTGCTGGGCCTAGTGGATGTGGAAAGTCACATTTTGTAACTGACTTTATCAAACATAGAAATCAGATGTGTAACATTATTTTTTCTCAAATAACTTGGTGTTTTGATGAAATGCAGCCATTATATAACCTTAAAAACGTTAACTATTTTCAAGGATTACCAGATCTGAATATGTTTGATGGTAAAGAACCTAATCTTATTATAATAGATGATCTCATGAGGGAATCAGATGGACGTATAGTTGACATCTTCACTAAAGGAAGCCATCACAGGAATTTGAGTGTTTTTTATATAACTCAAAATTTGTTCCATCAAGGAAAAGGACAGAGGGACATTTCTTTAAATTCAAGTTACATAATATTTTTTAAAAACCCTCGTGATAAAACACAGATTCGCTATTTAGCACGTCAAGTAGTACCGGAAAATACTAAGTTTGTTGAAGAAGCGTACAAGGACGCAACCTTGGATGCTCATGGATATTTAATGATAGACCTTAAACAAAATACTAATGATTTATGTCGTATTAAATCAAAAATATTCCCCGACGATGGGTTTTGTTCTATTTATGTACCAAAAAAAGGGTTTAAATACGACATTAATCAACAAATTTCTGTCATTTACAAATAATGGATCGAAGATTGAAGACGCATAAAGATTTACTCCTTGCATTGCACACGTTAAATCCAAAATATCAAAAAGCTTTATTAAAATCGTGTGATGAAGATGAAATAAATTGTATTTGTGAATGTATTCACAACGTTCTACAAGGTAAAGTTCCATTGGAAGAAAAAGAGAAAAAATCTCTCAAAAAATATAAATCCTTGCTTCGTAAGCTTGTACGCAAAACAACAAACAAAGTAAGAAAAAATATAATAGCACAAAAAGGTGGTTCATTTCTACCTATTATATTGGGTTCAATACTAAGTTGATTAGTTAGTGGTTTTGTTTAAAATGGAACATGCTAAAAGGATGATCCTTGTTGAACCGAGTTTCATAGACAAAATAACCCAAAAGGGGTCTTCTGATGATCCAAAATCAAGATTGGATATTGAAATGCAAAATATTTTAAAAGGCAAAGAAGATGATAGAAAGAAATGGATTTTGTATTTACAAGTTTTGCAAAGGTACTTACACTTTACTGGAGAAGATCGCCAAACGTATGAACTTCCAATAATAACATCAAATGATTTACCTGAAACATTACCAAAAAAAGAACATATTAATAAAAATGTTGAAACAGTTTCTAAAGATTCAGTTATCAATAAGACGTTTAATGAAGAAGATATCAACCTGAACAGTAACATTACACAGAGAGAACCTGTTTATTCAGTTAAACAAATTTTAAGTTTGATACCAAAGACATATTCGAAAAAGGGTGAGCAGTTATTGAACTTGTTATCGATTAACAAAAATAAAATAAATTAGGATGAGGAGGGTACAGTTTTCATTAATAACAAAAAGGAAACTGGGAGCAATATAATAGATTTAATAAACGATGTATTGAGACCACTAAAAAATAGTGATCCAATAGGGTGGGAAAATTTTGCAAGGACTTTAAAAGATTTGAAAATACCACTTACCTATATTGGTAATCCTAGAAGAAGTCAGTTTATAAATCAAATAGAGTTTAAAGATTCCGAAGAGGTAGTATTTTCTACACCTACATCGACAAAAAATATTTGTGGGCTTATATACCAATGTTTTCAAATACTCATAGAGATAACTAATTGTTCCACTAATGTTAATGGTATAGATTAGAAAACAAAGGTTTACATTCTTTGTGTTACGCATCCTAAACTGTACTAGCGAGGTTTTTTGTTTCGAAATTTAAAGTTGTTATTAAATTTAGTTATTAAAAGTTATTAAAAGTTAACAGATGCAACTAAAAGTTTTAACAATACCATCGGGAGTTCAAGGAAAAACACTCGATAATATTTTTCTAGGACAAGTTCCTAAAAGGTGTATTATTGGATTTGTTAATAACGCAGCCTTTAATGGTATTCTCACTAAAAATCCATTTAACTTTGAAAACTACGATATGAGTTCATTTTGTTTGTACATAGATGGTCAACAAATACCATCAAAAGCCTTACAACCATCATTTGAAAGTAATATGTTTACTTCAACTTATCATACACTATTCTCAGAGGAACTGGTATACATTTTCTAAATGAAGGTAATGGAATATCCCGCGATAAATATTCAAATGGTTATTGTTTGTTAGCATTTGATCTTACCCCAGACTTGTCAGCCAACTCATCCAATCATTGGAATCTTATAAAACATGGTAGTGTAAGATTAGAGGTGCGTTTCGAATCGACTCTTACTGAAACAATAAACTGCGTTGTGTATGCGGAGTTTGATAATGTAATTGAAATAGATAAGAATAGAAATGTAACTGTAGATTATAGTAGCTAGGGGTAACAAATTTTGTATCACATAGGTTTATGATTTAAATAAAACATTGGTATACATTATACATATCTTTTATTTATACTACTTACCACTTCTAATATAAATATCCATAAAATGTGGATGTCTTACCCGTGTCTTTTCACTCACATGTGATAAAGCCATTGACTAAGTAATGTACCACTTCTGTATGTCAAAATGAATACTATTGAAATTCAAAGAAATTTGGGAAAAATACACCCGAGCTTACAATACAATGTATATGCAGCAAACAGATTACCCATACATTTTCAACTCCCTGCATACATTATAAGCAATTTGGATTTGGACACACAACCAGGTTCTCATTGGATAGCTATACACATAGACATTCACGGTATTGGACAATTTTTTGACACATACGGGAGAGCACCCACGGGTCATCACAGAAAGTTCATGAATCGGAATTCGAAATATTGGAATTTTAGTCCGTACCAGGTGCAAAACGATTTCACTTCAGTTTGTGGAGAGTATTGTTTAATGTACTTGTTATATAAGTTTAATAAGAAGTCGTTGATAGATTTTATAAGCGAATTTAATAGTAGAGATAAAAAAAAAAAAAAAAAAAAAATTTTATTCAGTAACCATACAATACAATTTTACAAACATTGGTGGAGATTTCTAATAAGTATTAAACTTGTGCCAGAAATCTCCGCAGAGATACTTTGAAAAATGATATGTTATTGCATATGATGTTTCAGTCTTGTTTTTGAAATATGAACATCACGTTGGATTGTTGTGTAATTAACACTGTGTATTATTAAGAAAGTTATACATAAAATAAAACAATTGCAATAAAATTATAAGTTTTTTATTTAATGAAATCATTCAAATAACCTGCCCATATTTGTTATATAAGTTTAATAAGAAGTCGTTGATAGATTTTATAAGCGAATTTAATTGTAGAGATACTTTGAAAAATGATATGTTATTGCATATGATGTTTCAGTCTTGTTTTTGAAATATGAACATCACGTTGGATTGTTGTGTAATTAACACTGTGTATTATTAAGAAAGTTATACATAAAATAAAACAATTGCAATAAAATTATAAGTTTTTTATTTAATGAAATCATTCAAATAACCTGCCCAATACTCAGTGAACAAGGGCTTGACATAGAACAATAGGACAATAGTAATGAATGAGGAATGTCATTAGTGGAGTAGATAAATACTAATGAGTTTATTAGATCATATCGTAAGTCAGGAACGGTGAGAGATAGCGCCATGGGAATGCTTGCTATCGATCGGGCGTAGCGGAAAACCCCTATTTTGACACTTTTTTTTTTTTTTTTTTTTTTTTTTTTCTTTTTTTTTTTTTTTTTTTTTTTTTTTTTTTGGTGACCAACGCCTGTAGTCGGCTAAGATCCGCTGGTCCCGGCGAATCTATACTACTAGCCCAAGATGGCTATTCAAAATTGAACTTTATTCATTACACGGTCAGGGTAAGAGATCCACGTTTCATTCCAATAGTTCGAATAGCAAGCTGTGGCGCTATGAAACGTGTGTTATTACATTTATTAAGTTATATTTAATAAATCCAAATTAAATAAACATAACATTATACATATTTAAAATGTATTTTATAATACCTACGCATTACGGATATTACAGTCATTTTAGAATGCGTCATGTCATTATTTTAGTCTGCTACTAAAATATAATTAAAGACATGAATGGATAAAGGTGATATGTATCATAATTATGATTTCGAGAAAATTGAGCTCAAACTGTCACTTAAACATTTAAGAATACGTCTTAACGTATTAAGTACATTAATCTAAAGGTCTCTAGAATCAATGTAAGTAGCAGTTTAAACTCAATTTCCTTGGTGTTTATTTTTATTAATAATATTTAACTGTTTAATATTATCATTTTCTCTTTATTAAATATAAAATTTATTTTGATTTTTGATACCTACACAATGTTCTTGATATTCGGTAACAAAATATTTTAACGCAGCGAGTCCTACATATCCGTGGAGGGAATCCCCAATCCCCCACGGAATGCTTAAAAGCATTTCTCAGCATTAAAAAAAAGTAACATAATATTCTTACACTCGATAATCATTTCTATTTTGATAAATTTTAAAATAATTGAAATCATTACTAAATTTACGCGATACTTTTAACGATTATTTACTTTTTTAGATACGATTTATTGGCCATGATATTAGGAATATTGGGCAGGAAATAGCATAGCTATAACATAGCTATAACTTGGGCATCAAGGCTCAATAGAATTATCTATACTTTATGTATTGCAAACTGTTCTTGAGTGTTTATTCATGGAGCAAAAAGAATTTGCTTTGTATTGTACTAATTATCTTATTGCTAAACTTAAGAGTACTTTTTATAGAAAAATATCATGAAACATGCAATAAAGTGTTTAATCAACTGCTAGGAATTGCGATTTTTTAAATAATCCGCCTGTTCTTTCACAATTCACATGTACCTGCTCTGCCTTCTGCAGTCCATAGCTAAAGCGCAAAAAATATTAACTAAATAATAAATCTACAAAAGTTAAAAATGGGTGAAATTGATTGTATTCTCGTAACTATTTTTAATAATCCTGTTTCAATCGACGCGCTATCTAGTAAGAGCAGTAGAAGATAAACGAGTAGGTACACTAATTACGCGCTTTTATGGAGCTGAGGTTTACTATCATAATAACATATTTTTTGGTATTTTAACGCGCGTTTGATGTTTAAACTATTAGGTCAAATTATTAATAAACCAATACTCAAACAATCCGAGTTTAATTACGGCTAAAAATAATAGTCGCGCGACAATTATAAAGCTGTTGACCAGTGCTGTACGTGGTCGTTCATTACCTGGACAAAGCAGAGTGTTTTCGACGTTAAATTGAGTGGAGAGAGGCAATCCGAACGCGCGCGTGTTCGCGACAGATAGAGTTTTTTAATTTTTG
This sequence comes from Celastrina argiolus, assembly GCA_905187575.2. Lineage (NCBI taxonomy): Eukaryota > Metazoa > Arthropoda > Insecta > Lepidoptera > Lycaenidae > Celastrina > Celastrina argiolus. The sequence goes on from LR994581.1 coordinate 12,207,327, forward strand.
GCCCTGCGTAGGCCACCGCGCCGTCCGGCCTCGATATTTGTTTTATTCCGTTCCTGTCAGTACACCTAAAACGCGCACTGACATTTTTCAATTAATTCTTGACGAGTTTTTATCACGTCTTCGCTATTGGATATTCCATTTTCGCAATAGGTTTTTACGTTTTGGCCAACTATGACCACGGCACACAATGAAATAGGTTAGTTTACAATGCAAAATATCATACAGCAATTTTATTAATTGGCCTTCACTAGTTATAAAATTTAATGTCAGATTTCTTTCTATAGAAATGGTTTTAAAATATTTTTACGAGTAACGAGTAACTAGATCACTCAGAACACAAAGTAGATAATACTCAGAAGTAAAACTTTTGTTATTTTGCCATATTTATAAAATGGACGAGGATAATTAATTAATATTCTTTTGTAACATAACGTCCTCAAACGTTTTAGAAATTTTATATTTTGAATCCCACAAAGGAAACAAAAAAAATGGTATTCCAGAGTCTTGTATGTGAATTTAATATTATGTGTATATTAATGTGATAAAAAGCTTTAGGGGGTAGGTACGACTAAGGTAACCTTACTCTAACCACCTAGAATATTGCACAAAAAGTTAAATACCTACAGTAGAGCAATTGGGTTACTAAATGAATTTAAATTTATTTACTTTTGGACTCAATACGCAGGAAATCAAAAAGATGAGCAAAATGTAAAATAAGTATTAGCATAACTTTTAAAACATTCAAATTTTAAGCAATTAAATAAAATTATATATGTGTATGTATTTCTCGTAAAACGATATTTGTATACAGGTGGGTGTAATGCTAATAAAAATAGATAAGTATTTAAGGCTATTTTGATATTATATAAACCTTGAATTCGAACTATGCGAATACGAACAAGGAAAAATGTGATAACTACATTCGTGTTTATTATATTGATGGACCTTAATAAGCTTATTATCTATAAAAATAACTGCAAGTCGTAAATGTTAAAAATCCAGTTCAATAATATTAATCCCTAAACATGTGAATAACTGAATAAGAGAGCATTGTTGCGACCAAACAAATGAATAACACGAATACAAATTTTGTACCCAATTTTTAATACGAATTAAACTGAAAACTATAGTTTTGTTAAAATATAACTTTTGATATAATTACTCTTAAAACTTTGTGTTTTTAGCGCCTATAAGTTTAATGGTCTTTACCGACAGACGTTTTTATTTATAGCCTTAAATTGAAATATAATTATTATGTCCGATAAATTTGATTTATAGATTGGCAGAATAAAAATTTTTAATAGCCAATATAGACCCGATTTTTAGTCAAACCACTCTCTTACATCTATTCCTTTGTAAAAATTAAACGTTAAGGACTTCCAATTAACGTTTTTAGGATACGTCTTTATCGTCAGAATCCTACTGACAAACACAATCAATAAAGTTTTTAATAATAATCAAGCCCGAACACAAGGTAATTGCTTTAAATCGTTAATGTATTCCCTTCACTGTCATTCGGCTCCATCATCAGATCTACTACAAACGTCGTTGCATTTTCGAAGATTTCCTCGATATCTCTGGAATCCATCATCAGATCCCGGTCATCCTATGCCACAACCTTTGGGATATGCAACAAAGCTGTTTATATACCTCATGGCTTAAAAAAAAACCTTAATAAAAAAGAGACCTCCTCCTGTTTTTAAGTAAGCTATAATAAAAATGACGTCAGTTGGTCTGGGGGCTAAAGTCAAGCCGTTAGGTCTTATTGCAGTATTGTATTAACATTACTTTTGAATTTCGAGCAAGTAAAAAATGTATTGCGATTATATAAATAGAGATTTATATAATAAAGATTAAAGATATTTGTTTACACTAAAATCATAAGTAATATTTAAGTAATACTGTTATAAAACCTCGTGGTAAGGCCCCAGGTAAAACCCAGGTGAAACTTTACGGAATACTCTACGAATGTGAAACACAACAAAAAATCATGGCCCTTGTTGAGTTGTTAATTTGCACGAGGAGAACCGGTCATGTGCTGGCTTGTGCCTGCCACTTTGTCTATATTCAATACTAGCTGTGCCCGCGACTTCGTACGCGTGGGAAAGTGATTTGGGGCACTTTAGTATTTTTAAATATATTTTTAGTTTATTGGCGCAACCGATGACAACTTTCGCTAATAGGTACTTCCCAGTGTATCCCAGTGTTGATCCCGATCCAGCAAATCACGTACCCGGCAAGCCTCTTGGTATGCAGGGTATAATAATAATATAGTACCATCCTTTCGGAGCTTCGCAAAAGAAGTAGGCCTTCGAACAATATGTAGAAGTCAGCAAAGGTATTCGAAGTTAGGATAATATTATTCGAATGCACCGTATTATAGACCCAGCCAATTTTTCACGTTAATTTAGTAAAGTTTAACTTCGATGTCCGTCTGTCTGTCTGTCTGGGTGTCAAAACTTTAACACGTGTAGGTATCAAGCTAAAAATCATATTAAATACTCAGGATCTTCTGTCCCTTCTGGCTGTGAAAAAAACAGACTTCTTAGCCACATCTATGTACCCAAAGATTCAGCCGTTTATGTCGCTAATTTTCGTAATTTTCGACACTCCAAAGGGAACCAAAGGTTACTTCCCGGGAACTCAGAATCCTTAAATTTGATATGAAGCAACGTCTTAGTGCCGACATAGGATAAATTACGAAACCATAAAAATATTTAATTTTTTTTTGAACTTACTACCGTTTTTGTCATTAATGTTTTGAGGTACTTATTAAATTGAAACATAGATTGCAATTATTAAGGTATTTAAAACGAAACTCTCGGTTAGACATGGGCGCAGCGGTACGCCCCGCCGCCGAGGATCCAGCAGGATTACTCTCGACACAACCGAGAGTCGAATAAGTTCGATCTCAACGGTTTTTGGTGTTTTATTTGGTAGATTACTTCGGAACTAATTAGGATAAAGAAAACGGTTAGAACGTAACTTTTGTACACCCGACCATATCAATCGACAGAGAATAAAAATAAACAAACGTCAATTTATTCGGGAGTATGTGGCACGATCGAATCCGAATCAAAATCGAATCAGTTTGGAGAGTTAGGCCGCAGCTCGGCGCGCCAATCGGTTTTAGTAGCGTTTTTTTTATCAACCTTCCCTAAGTATAATAATAATAATATAAATAAATGAAATTTAGTTTTAAATAAAATATAAAATAAAAGAAGATTAAATTTGAATGTTTGCAGCGCGGTTCCTGCCGCGCTTCATAGAAACGTCCAGCAATTTTTTTTAATTGTCATAAGTTTTTTATTTATGAACCGATTGGGATGAAATAAATGTTAAGTCAAGATTACTACAATATAATATGATTGAACCACATCTAAATCGGGTAAGCCGTTTCTGAGATTAGCGTGCACAAATGCACCGACAAACAGACAAAAAATCAAAAAATTATTGTTTTTACTATTGCATAAATAAAAGTCTCCTATATTAACCCAGGCACAGTTAGCACCGTTAGCGGCTGTGCGTGGTTAAATTCAAACACCGGTACTGCCTGTTAGCACATTTTAATAGTATTTTTTACCCAGCAGTGGAGTTCCTTTGGTTGACCTTCGCCAAAATTCCTACCTACCAGCATCTGATACCTACACTACACCAGCCCGGCTCGGACGTAAGACGTCACGCAGCAGCCTGCATCACGCGGCGCCCGGTCGAATTACGGCGAAACGAATTTAATTTTGCTATATCTCCTTAACTATTCATTATGTTTGCATGGTATAAACGGCAAATATAGTCTTCATGGAATGCTTAAGCCAACCAACGTATTAAAAATGATAAGGATTAATACCGTGATGGTATAAATAGCTTTCCAAAAACCACTTAATGCCCGTTTTTTAGTTTATCGCGAAAGGCTTTCTTTTAATAATGCAGTTAATTAAGTTGGTTTTAATACAATAAATGATAATTTATTTCAATTTGTGAAGCAAGTTCAAAAATACAATTTTTATATTATTATGACACTGTGAACAAACACTTGTCTTCCCAGAAAAAAAATCCTGTTAGTTACTTATTGTAGGTACTTATTTCATGTTCTAATCTACTTTAGTGCCACGTTCTATTGCTTCGCGTCACTGTGTAAGCGATCCCCCCGCGCCCCCCGTACGAACCGTTCGTCCGCAGGCCGCGCGCGCGAAATTCATCCGACTTGCTTCAAATTTATCGTCACTGCTCGGCTCCTATGTATCGTAGCGTAATATTATATAGCCTATAACCTGCCCAGGAATATGGGCTACAATCGTACCAAGTTTGGTTAAAATCCCTTCAGTAGTTTTTGTTCCATGCGTGCACATACAGACAGACAGACAGACAAAAATTTTACTAATTGCATTTTTGGCATCAGTATCGATCGCCAGTCATCCTCCAATATGTATTTTGAAAAAATATTCAATGTACAGAATTGACCTCTCTACAGTTTTATTATAAGTATAGATTTAATACAAAAATGAATATTTAAAATAAGTTTTCCATAAATAGTTTTGCGACAGGTATAATGTATATTATAAAGAATATAACTAAGATGATATTAGTTTAAGAATTACTTTAGCTTAACCATTATGATACCTTCGTAAAGGAGTTCTTTCCATGAAAGAAGTTACGGAATGTTAATATCTATTAAATACCTATCATATAAGAGAAAAGGTTATATTTTCTGAGATTGAATGTTTTATTTACGGATTTTTTAAAACAAATAGTTAAATATAGACCTCCAATATATTATGTAACTGTCCCGAGACTACTTACACGATAAGGGCTCTCCGCTCTACACCTTATCTACTGATTAATTCGTTTTATTTTATTAGTAAAGAGAATATTAGGTTGACCGGTAGAAGTGCCTTGAGGCATTGATGGTACTCGTAGATGGTAGAAAATGCATTGGGGTGCATGATGTTTAAATAAATAAAAAAATATATAATATAGATTTTCTGAAAAAAATTAGTTGAATTTTAGAAAAATAAATGGTGATATCAAATAGGTAGTACCTCCAACTACCCATGAAATACTTTGTAGGCAGCTTATGTTCAGCAGTGGACATCATAGCTAAAACGTCGATGACGACTCGGACCCTTATTCAAAATGCCATCGCTATTATCACTTACGAGGTTCAAAAACAAAATGTATGGGATTTGACATAAGCTTCGCTACATGACGAGCTAATTTGTATGTCATTTAGCGAAGCTTATGTCAAATTCCATACATTTTGTATTCGAACTTCGTAAGCGATAAATGGCGAAGATGCCACTTAAATCAGGCTCAGGGCCCACATAGGTAGGTAAGAACTACAAACAGACAATTCGATTGTGTTTATTTCTTAACAATATCGATGCTCATAAAATGTTATAATATTCATTTGGATCTGAACGCCCGGGCGAAACAGTTACCAGTTACAAAATAAGAACCTAGTATAAATGGATATAAAATGCTTTCCAAACCACTAAATAATATCCTACATAGACATTATAATAACAAACAAAGGGAACTCCGGAAAATAGCGTTATTATAAAAAAACATAAACAAGTCGACACAGCCCGAGGTTTTATAAGACGTAGGAAACTCCAGTAACTGTAGTGATGCTGGCCGATTGCTGTTGAATACATTATGAAGCTGCTAAGCGAAGTAATCGCGAACGATGAAATGGAAAACATTATCAAACAGTTCACGAGACTGAAGGGTATGTACTTTTTTAAACCAGTTTTAAAAACGTTTTAACACTTTTCCATGTTCTAGTGTATTTCATTGAGATTTAAGACTTGACTTTCGGTTTTTTTAAGTGTAAACATTTTATGTTTTAACTAATTGAACATTTACAATGTTATAGAAGACAATCTTCTTTGTTAATATAATTTTTATTTAATAACCATAGACGAATGTATTATTCGTCCTTAATAATACTTCTATTAGGATATTTAATTAATAGTTACTTAACAACATTATTTTTAAATTGTTTAAATATTATATCAATCAATAAAGAGTACGAAGTTTCTTTTAGAATTAAAAAAAATATTTAATAACAAATTCCAACCGGATGCACAAATAAAATATTTTGTGCAAACTAAATAGTTATGTAGTTACTAAGTCTGTATTTTATAGTTGTAAATGACGTGATTTAGCATTTTTTGCCAAGGTGCCTAGATTTTCCTCGTTCATTTTTACTTTAAAAAATAACAAACAATTCCAAAAGATTAAATATCTAATTAAAATTCGTTTGTAATATTTAATTAAGAGATAATTTGCGCGAATACAAACGGAAGGCTAATTAATGGGAATTACTGTAACAAAAACCTAAGGGCGTGAGACCGAATACTTATAGACGTACGTAATTATAATATTTTTGTAGTTTAAAGCAGTCATACTAATTACAATCATGATGATATCGTGTAGATTCTTCAAAATAAATATGCTACTACCTACATCAAAAGCTATAGCACTTTTACTTATATTTTCACTAGATTTTCCCGCAGCTTGGTCGTCGTAAAAAAATAAATAATATAGGCTTAAGTTCATGCCAGCTTCTTTAAAAAATATCATCTGCGTTTCAGATCATTGCTATCTCGACAATGCTGGGGCCGCTCTGTACGCGGAGAGTCTCATCAGAGCCGTCAGCGATGACTTCACCGGCAACATCTACATGAATCCGCACTCCGACATTCACTCTCAGGAATGTATAGACGATGTGAGGAACTCGATCCTACGACACTTCCATACGAACGCCTCCGAATATAGCGTCGTTTTCACTTCAGGCGCGACGCAAGCCTTGAGACTTGTTGCTGAGTCATTTCGGTTTAACCCCGAAAACGAGCGCGGAGCCTTCGTGCATCTGTGCGATAATCACACCTCGGTTCTTGGTTTACGAGAACTGGTCAATGATGTTGATATCTTCCATATTCCGCATATCGATCTCATAGAAACACTGACAAGTGGTGACCATGCTAAAAACGAAAATGTGAAAGAGAAAAGGAGTAACGCTCTATTTGTGTACCCGGCACAGAATAACTTCAATGGATACAAGTATCCCATTGATTGTATGGATAACATACAAAGAGGGTGTTTAAATAAATTTGTATCAGAAAAGGGCGATGTAAACTACGATTGGCACATTCTTTTGGACGCTGCATCATTTGTTTCAACAAATAACTTGGACCTGTCTATTGTGAAACCTGATTTTGCCAGCATTTCATTCTACAAGATATTCGGGTACCCCACAGGATTAGGAGCTTTGTTAGTGAAAAATGACAGCATACCTGTGTTAAGTGAAAAAAAATATTATGGTGGAGGCACAGTAGATACAGTGTTAAATAGTGATACGTTTTTCGCTAGAAAGAAAGATCTAAGTGAAGGGTAAGCTTCTTTTTTATATGTTTTGGAATTTTCAATGTTAATTTTGCAAATATATTTTTTTCGTTAACTATTTCATAGGTATACATAGATTCAGCTGTGCAACATGTTTTTTTGGATCTGTGTTAATAATTTATAGACACCTACATATTAAAACATTTTTCAAGAAAGCTTTAAAAGGCTAAATTACTGTGTAAATATACTTATTAATGTGGTTGTGTGAATATTATATTAAATCTATAATATTTTCTAGATTTGAAGATGGCACAATATCATTTTTGTCGATAATGGCTCTTAAACATTGTTTCAAAACTTTGGATAATTTAATTCCTAAAACCATTAATAGCAACGTTATGGAAACGATCTCTTACCACACATACTACCTAGCCAAAGAATTATACGTTAGATTAAAGGATTTAAAACATGAGAATGGAAGAAATGCAATCGTGTTTTATATGGATACAGATTTTACAAATATAAAAAAACAGGGCGGCATTGTTACATTTAATATATTAAGAGAAGATGGAAGTTTTGTTGGATACAATGAGGTATGACCGCAATGTGCTTGTTCAAATAAATATTTTAACAATCCATCTACGTTAAAGTTACAGCAGTATGATAACATAATAATATTAATGGGAATAAAATCAGTAAAAAAAATTTTTCGCGCTTACAAACAAATTAATGTTTAGTGACAAAATTAAATTGTTGGTGGAAATATTACACAGTAATAACACACTTTTTCCACTTAAATAACTAATAGTTATTTAAGATCAGATTTATTAAAATACACGGCTGGTTTGACTAAGTCATCAATTATAGGTGAATAACTGCAAGTAATTTGTGTATTATTACTGTGTATCACATCAAATGTTAAATAGGTTCCCAATCACTTTGGTTACGTTTAATTATTTTTATTGTTGCAGTTTGAAAATGAATCAGTTTCACACAAAATTTCAGTTCGTACTGGATGCTTTTGCAACTCAGGTTCCTGTCAACGGCACTTCCAGCTATCCAATAAAGAAATAAAAGACCGGTACGAAGCTGGTCACAAATGTGGCGGTGAAACTGATCTAATAGATGGAGTACCTACAGGAGCAGTTCGAGTATCCTTCGGATATTACAACACCAATGCAGATGTAGAGAATATAATGAATATGATAGCCGATTGCTACGTGATACCGAAAACCGCGCATAATAATATACCCAAAGAATTTGTAAAGCCATACATGATTACACAAATCCCACGTAAGGACAGCATTATGTCACAAAATTACATCAACCCGCCGAAAAAGAGTGCACAGACCCTGAAAGAAATAATAATATATCCAATCGAGCATTGTGGGCCGTATACAATCAAATCCAATTGGAGACTAAGCAGCGAGGGATTAGAATACAACAAAAAGTGGAAGGTTATTACTACAAATGGCACAATTTTGAATGAAAATAGCAAACGTCTGTTATCAAAAATTATTCCAGAAATTGAAATAAATTATAACAACATGATCCTGCACCACCCAGGTGAACAATATTATTAATATTTATATATACGTTTACAAAAACTGTTGTATTTGAGAAGATTTTTTTACTTTACTTGTAAAATAGTAATTCTCAAGATAGAAAAAAATCTGAAATAACTACAATTCTATAGAAAACTTTTATCCGATTACGCAAATTTTATTTTAAATGTTACCCGGGCTGAAATACGAATATGTTGACACATCCATTAAAATGGATGTGTATTCTATATACGGATATAGTCTAGGCGCTACGGTAGGACAAACAAAAGAAAAATTACCCTTACTATGGGTTAGCTGTGGTCGGGTAAAAACGTAGAACTTGGCTCAAAAAAGAAAGATAGAGAGGCTCTATATGAGAAGATGATGCACTCCCGTGTCTCCAAAAGTTATAATTTATTTAAATTATTCATGTATTTTATTATTTTCCAGACATCAGTTCCATTTGCTTTCCTTTAGAGGAACACATAGTCTACAGTTCGATATGTGTCGACAAAGAAACTATAGAACATGACTGTGGCGACAAAATAGCAACATGGATATCTACCGTTGCTAAGTCTCCTAACTTGAGGCTTGTTAAAATAATAAGAAACGAATCGAGAAATGCAAACCCGTTTGAATCTTTGACGAATATGATTTTAATGACGAACTATCCTAATGCCGTGAATCACACGTTCGGTTCCAAAAACATCAAAGCTAATATAATTGTGGATTTGCCACCAGATTCTTTCACTGGAGATTTGGATGGAGTTGTAATTGGAAATCATGAATTTAAGGTAACATAACTTTTTTTAATATTGTCAATATAAATTATCATTGTGTAGTAGTTCAATTTGCAAATTTCCATATTGCTATAATTTTTATCACATGAATAAACAAGAAACTCGAGTAGGTATAACGTGAAAATCTTTATTATTTAGTTATAATTAGTAGCAGTAAAAGCTTTATAGAGAAATTTTGTCCTTTGAATTGTGAAATGTTTTGATGTTATTTTGATTTCTATTTCAGGTAGAAGGATATTACTCTCAAAGCTTAAAAATAAACGTAGAAAGCAACAGCGAGATAGCTTCAAACCATCCGAAAATCTGTTCAAAGGATCTTGTTTTGGCCGTGTATTTAAGCTATGTCGGAACCCTTAATGGTTGTAATAAAACTCTAGAAATTAATTCTCGAGTTCAACCACTAAGACGAGACGCAATAAGAAACAAGATGAGCGGTAATGAAAAATCTATCGAGAACATTTGCTCCAAAGAGTCAAGAGTTAATCTCAAAAATAAAATTAATTTACTATTACATAGACGAAAAAAAATCGAAGTGACTGCACTTTAAAAGTACTCAATTGTGAAATAATTAGGGTAGGTTAATGACATTTTCAAATAGGCTGATTCCGTAGACAGTATTATTATTTGATGTATGTACAGTGTAGTCCAGTAAATATATTTTAATGATCAATATTTATCTAGTAAATAAGAAAAGCTTTTGAATAAATTCAGAGTGTTATTCAAAAAAAAAATAGGTAAGTATTTAGTATTTCGACGACCTCCGTAGCGCAGTGGTTCAGAGTTGTCAATGTTCCTGGGTCATGGATGTGTATTATAATAAAAATCCTAAATATATGTATAGTAATTAAAAAATATTAAATATGTTTTCGTTGTCTGGTCCCCGTAACACTATTTCTTTGGATATTTAGGGCCAGATTGACGTGGTGTGAAGCGTCTATAGATATTATAATAATTATTATTTACCTAAAATAATCTTAATAAACTTACAATAAGTGCGTAGGTAGGTAAATAAAAATTAAATCTAATTTTTGTATCTTTTGAACGTAGTTTCTTTTTTAATTTTTTACTTCTTAGTGTCTCTAGTCAAAGTAATCTACATTCTACAGTAACATAAATCCATTTGGTAGCTCTATGATGCTACAGACACACTCCATGTTTATAATTTCCACCTCCATTTTGTGTCGGGAGTCAGTTATAAATGCGAAAGAGAAAAATTCCTAAATTAATTTACGAACATTTTTCACCAATTTTCTGGAAATTGGTAAATTAATGCGAAAGTGAAAAATTCCTAAATTAATTTATGAACATTTTTCACAAATTTTCTGGAAATCTATATACATATAATAAAACTCTAGAGAGGTCAATTCTGTACATTGAATATTTTTTCAAAATTCTTATTGGAGGATGATTGGTGATCGACACTGATGCCAAAAATGCAATCAATAAATTTTTTGTCTGTCTGTCTGTATGTGCACGCATGGAACAAAAACTACTGAAGGGATTTTAACCAAACTTAGTACGATTGTAGTCCATACTCCTGAGCAGGCTATAAAACATAACGCTGAGACAAATAGGAGCCGAGTAGTGATGATAAATTTGAAGTAAGTCGGACGAATTTCGACGCGTGTGGACTGCGGGGTATGCGGGACGCGCGGGGCGATCGCTTATCTACCTACACAGCGACGCGAAGCAATAGAAATCAGTATTATTAACCGACTTTCAAAAAAGGAGGAGGTTTCTCAATTCAACCGTATATATGTTTTTTTTTATGTTTGTTCGCGGATATCTTCGTCGTTTATGAACCGATTTTAAAATATTGTTTTTGTGTTGTGTGGGGTATAGTTCAAATTTGGTCCCATTGTCACCAAAATGGTGACCTGATGATGGGATCCGTGAGGAATCGAGGGAACTTTTAAAAATTTATATGGAAACATATATGGATTTTGATATTTTCTGAAGAAGTCTAAGCATATATGTTACCACTTGTAAGGTTTTGCACTATATCCTGGACCTAAAAGTACTGAACAGAACTTCTGAGTCCTTAGAGATAAATGTTTGAAGATTTCAGCGTTGTTTAAAGGAATGCAAGCATATGCCACTACGTCAATTACAGTCGAACTTGGCGTCACGACGTCTGGCGTCGGCGTCGCGGCGTCGGTCGTCGGCGTCGCGACGTCTGGCGTCGGCGTCGCGGCGTCGGGCGTCGGCGTCGCGACGTCTGGCGTCGACGTCGCAGCGTCGAGCGTCGGCGTCGGGACGTCTGGCGTCGCGACGTCTGGCGTCGCGGCATCGGGCGTCGGCGTCGCGGCGTCTGACGTCGGCGTCGCGGCGACGCGCGTCGCGACGTCAGGCGTCGGCGTCACGGCGTCGGGCGTCGGCGTCGCGGCGTCCGGCGTCGGCGTCGGCGTCGCGGCGTCCGGCGTCGGCGTCGCGGCGTCGGGCGTCGGCGTCGCGGCGTCGGGCGTTGGCGTCGCGGCATCGGGCGTCGGCGTCGTGGCGTCGGGCGTCGGCGTCGCGGCGTCGGGCGTCGGGCGTCGGTGTCGCGGCGTCGGGCGTGGGCATCGCGTCGCGGCGTCGGGCGACGACGACGCCCGACTGGTTTTGGTCGCAGCGTAATGTTATATAGCCTTCCTCTATAAATGGACAATCCAACAAAAATAATTTTTCAAATCGGACCAGTACTTCCTGAGTTTAAGTCGATCAAACAACACGCGAACGAAGTCGCGGGCACAGCTAGTTGGTAAATAATTGCGAAAGTGAAAAATTCCTAAATTAATTTATGAACATTTTTCACAAAAATGTACATAATATAAAAACTACAGGGCCAAACTATATATATATATATATATAATTAGAGGACCATATATAGCAGCTATTCTGCTTCGAATAAAAAAAGAATTACGAAAGTCGGATCCATAACCTCAGAGTAATCGGTGGACAATGTACATAATATTATTAGTTAAAATTAGCATTACAAATATTACGATACATAGTAAGTACATACATTGTACACCGCCTCCGTGGTCTAGTGGTACAGAGCTCCGCTCTCGACCCGGAGGTCGTTTGTTCGATTCCCGCGTTGAAACAACAAAAAATGTTGTTTTCAAGTTTGGTTAAGACAATGCAGGCTGATCATCTAATTGTCTGACAAGAAAGATGATCCATGCGTCGGATGGGCATGTAAAAAGTCGGACCTGCGCCTGATCTCTCGCCAGTCGTGTCGGGTAACCGTCCCACTGAGTTATGAGAGTAAAAGGAAGAGATAATGTATTTGTTTATTGCGCACACATTGGGCACTGTAAAATGACTCCTGAGCCGGTAGCCGATTTAATTGAAACCAGGCCTAGCTGGCCTGGTTTCAATTAAATCGGCTACCGACCCCGAAATCGGTGAGGGGAGCTATTATTATTATCATTATGTACATACATAAAAAACAGGCCGAATTGAGAACCTTCTCCTTTTTTTTGAAGTTAAATAAACATGCATCTTGTTCTATTCTTACGTTTTTTTTACTTATATTCGCGAAAAAAGCGCTCGTGCGAATATATCTAACTGTTGTTTTTAATACACTTGACCTCTCCTCATGGTCATCGACATAAGTTTCCTTATTTCGACTAGCATACCTGTTTATAATTAAATCGCCAAAATCATAATATTGATTAAACATATCCTACTTGAGCCACGACATTGAGCATATTTTGGTGGTCAGAAACCAAAAAACAAAGGTGGTGCAATTAAAGAGCAGTCTGCTGTATAATTATTCCAGCACCTTTGTTTTTTAAGCACTAGTATTAATCCTACTAAATAATTAATAAATAAATGGATGAAGGTGATATGTAGCAAAATCTGGGGGCACGCCAAGCGAAGCGCAAGGGCACTACCTACCTTTTCTCGAAAGGTTTCGTCGTTTTTTTGAGCTCTCATTACTTTTCTTTGGATGATGCTAAATAGTTGAATTTCAACATAATATAATGACATTAGTAAAGACATGAAACATACAAAGTTTGAATGTTGTAGCTATTATACTTTAGATTTTATCAACGTCTAAAAACCCCAGATTTCGTCACTGACTCATTTATAGATCATCAAAATTCATAAGGTACTTCCTGAAGTCCTAGGAAGCTGATATTATTTATGTAAGCTGTTATTGCTACAAAACCAACAAAAAAAATATCAAAATATAAATGCCGCCATTTTGAATGCAATGTGGTGGACGGTACAAAATGAATGTTTATTAATTATACGGATCTGATTTTTAATACATAAAGGAATATATAATATATTCAAGTACATAAAAAACCTACGACCTACCTACTTTTTGTAGGACCGATAATTATAATCGGTCAGATATTTGCTCCATATTATTTCTATCCAACTTTATTTATTTTGAGTGTGTTACTACTGCAATCAGTATGTTCTATTTTATTCCGATTAATAGTCGGTGGCCGACTTTTTGTATAAGAAAAATATATCTACGAGAGGAAGATTAGGCATTAACGCGAATTATCACGCAGCATATTATTGTAAATTCCTGTCAGTGTTCAAACAAAATATTATGTCGAACACTAATTGAAATCGGTTCGGCATAAGCTCCCGCTGATGTTAAATAAAACAGGGATGTTAGGGAGCTCCGTAACCGTAACCGAAACTATCGGATATCTGATATTAAAAAAATATCCGTAACCGAATCCGAAATGAAAGTTTTGCTACTGTAAAAAGGAAACCAAAATTTAATATCCGTAACCAATATTATCCCAAACAAACGGATAATCCAAAATAATTTAGTATCCAAATCCGTATCCGTGTCTGAAATTTCATATCCCTAATATCATCCCTGAAATAAGACAGAATGTTGCAAGAGGGACGATTGCCTTGTTAATTTTTTTTTTTCGAAAGGGTACTCACTAATGGCATGAGAGCCGTTTAAGCTGTGTCGGATTATAATTACTAGCCGGGTGGCTACGTACTAGTTAGTGCAAAAATTCCATTAAATCTTATGTAAAAATCGTTCGACACTTTTATGGCGCGATGCAGGAATCTAATGTCTACGTTTAGAACTGTGAAACATTTAAACACACATTTATTAACACATTTAACAGCTGGTAACGTTATAATGATAACAATAAACTAAAAAAAATGTATAAATAATTTTAGTGTTTAATCATATGACTATTAACATAATAATAATATGATTTTTAACACGTCACGTCATAGCGTTTAAAGATGGTCATAATCAAAAGAAAACTTCAAAGCTATTTTTCAAAAATAAAAATAAGTACAATAATTTTTTTTCCTTCAAAAATGCTAAGTTACACTCAGGTGTATGCACTTAGCATAAATTTATAAGAGCCGTACAAAAATTAGTACCTCTAGTGACAAACAGATGGCGGTGACCATCGTCTACATCACGATATAGACTTACTGTAATGTTTATTATTTATTTATTTATTGTATTATTTTAATAAGTATCAACATGCTTTATAAAAGGCAATCTACCTCTTTCCTAGACAAACAATTTTAGAATTTTTGAATGTTTATTAGTGTTGAATTTATACTAGTGGCATCCTAGGATATCCAAACAAGAAGTTTCACTCCAACAATAAAATAATTTATATACGAGTATCAAATAAAGAAATATGAACGAGACATTTATTTGAAAATCTTCCTCTACCTCTTAAAAATACGGTGAAAGTTTATACACGGTATAATATTGACGGTGACATCAGCCGACGTCACTACGCGTTTTTTGTAATGCACTATCGACTTGTGCGTCGCGGCCTCATGTTATAACGTAGTAGTCACCGGCAGTTTTCAGTCGTATACGATATTTTCTTACTGCGTATAATAATCGATTGTTAGGAAATATTCACATTTCATATTCGTAATTTCGTAGTCGTATAGAATCGTCGTAATAATTATATACTTATTTTGTTCGAATTATTTGTTACTTTAGTGGTCCACATTATTTCAAGTATTTCTTTTCTATTTTCCGAAAGTAAAGGCCCGGGGTCAAAAAAGGTTATTTTTAAATTGAAAAAAGTCCATTAACCAGCTTACAATAATAAATGAAATCCCACCAAAAAACATTTTCATGTAAAAATGTTGCCAAGACGAGCCTACATAGCTTACCCTGTGAAAAAGTTATCAGATATCGTATAAAACCAAGCTCTTCACTACACCTTAATCAAAATCTATCAAAAAGTGGTCAGATCTCATGTAGAACCAAAATTCTTGATCTATGCGCCCTTACTTCATCAGACTTAACTTTACTTACGCTACATTGCAGTTAAAACGTGATACTCGTACTTCCTGTAGAGGTATAATAGACACCTTAATCTTTTAACTATGAATAGACGTTTATTTTCGATATATCATTATTTATATTATGTACAGCTAACAGCAACTTAATATTAATATTCATGTAACTCTCCATTCTTTAGTTATTGCACAATTTTTATGAATTTCATTTTTCATAAAAAATTGACTACATTTTAATAGTTTGTAAACAACAGACGTTAACTGGCAACCATACCGGAAAGAGTATATAGGTGTCTGTGATTTAAATAGATACTCGTTTTTTTCGTAAAACTAGTTTATATTTAACTGTCATGAAACATCTCATAAAAACAGTTTTTAACAAAATATACTCATGTTTAAATTTTATTCTATCACATTTGTACTACCTTAAAGTGTTGAGTATTTCTAAAACAGGTCCATTCACAAGCTCATTGATTCGCGATCCAAATATAAACTCCAAGTGAGTAAACTTTAGTGATTTGTCTATTGGTATATAATTCACGTTACCTCTAACACGGTTTCTTAATATTCCCACGTCCTCCGGGGAAGAAAACCAGTCTGATTCACTCACAATCATAGTCATGGGAGCACTCACTAGAGAAACGTCGTAATCGGGAGGTGTGGGGGAGGAGTATTTCTGTAAGTTCAAAGTTTCACCATAATCGTACCTACAAAACCGATTACTATTGACGGCTTGCACGAAATGTAGGAGCGTTTTAGTCGAGAACCCTGCTGCCGTGTGCGTCGTTATTATTGGAAGTCTGTCACTCACTAAATCAGTCAAGGAGTTCAGACCGAAAATAAGGTTGGTTTCCAGGGCACACAGCGACTTAAGCGCCGACGTCACGTTGCACACCTCGGCGTGATACAAAAGATTTAGCTCTCCTGTGTTAGCCAACTCGTATATTTTTCTCTCCTGAAAAAATGAACCCAACACGTTAACGTTCTTAGACAGCAAGTCCACGAGAGGGTGTTTTATGTTGACCAGCCACGCCACCGGAGCGAGCAAAATGGCGTGACCTATTTTGCTATTGTATTCTGGTCTCAAACTGCACAGGACGAGAAATGTCGTACACCCCTGCGAGAAGCCGACGTAAATCAACTTGGGCCTGGAGGTCGTCGACAAAATGTAGTCCACCGTCGCGGGGAGGTCGAGGGATCCGATTTCTTCGTAGCTAAAATTCCAGTAGTCTTCTTTTGAAATATTCCTCGTGTGATCTCTGCTGTACCTGTTGCCCCGGCAGTTGAACAGCCACACGTCGTAGCCGGCGTCGGCCAGGAGAAACGACAGGGAATATTTGGGACCCAGCACGACCCAGCCGTCCGAGCTGTCGCCTATGCCGTGCACCAACAGAACGGGTGGTCCGCTTCTCCTCACCCGAAACAATTTCAAAACGAAACCGTCCTCCGTGTGCACGTAATGCGTCTCCGTTTGATAGAGATATTTGTGCAAGATCTCGGTACTGTTCAAAAATATTTCGGGATCCAATTGACTCTTTTTATTTTCAATTATATTTTTAATGTAGAAGGACCGAACCCCGGAGCACAACACATTAATCAGCGCGAGCGTCAGGAGTTCGCGAAACATATTCGTGGTTGTGCATTAATCTGAGAACTGACAAGTAATCAAAACGAGCTCGAAAAAGTCAATAACTTTGCCGAGATGAAGCCATTTATTTGACATTGAAAGAACACACACGTGTGTGTATCAACTTGAATTTTACCTTGTTCTACCGTGGTAGCTCTCGAAGCAAAACAAATATTTAAGTAACATTTGTAATAATATTATTTACATAACGAGTACCTGCTATGTAACAATGAATGTACATTGTACAGTCATGAGTATAAAAGTCTTACTAAAAATACTCTTCTTCACTTAATGTAGATACGCACAGCTAGTTTTCGAAGGCACGAAGATTACGAGATCCCTAATATCTTTATGTGAGCTGTAACACAATATTAAGTTGGACTTGGTAAACCTAACCTTAGTCAAGGGGTTGAGGTCTCGGGCACGGGTTAATCATGAAAAACGCCAAGGTCGTGTAAGGAAGTTTGATTTTATAATGTTGTTGGTACCCGGTTGTGGTGCAGGTTCAAATTATGTGGGTTTAATTCAAAATTTTAATCTTGTTTTTATTACACATATTTTAACGCGTGTAAGTTGGAAACCACCCGGGTAATCGGATGGTTTCGAGTAGGCTGTAAATTGTATCATCTATAATCCATAATTATAATTAATAATTATTATTCTTATTTATTAGCCATTCTCAAAACGAATTTCTTGGCTTGGCCCTCTAGCATTGACAAAAACAGAGAAATAAGGGGTAATTTTATCAAATCTTACATCTAATGTACGTAACTAAAAATAAAAAATTATAGCCTGTGTGAAAACTCCTAATGATTAAAGAATTTTCGAAATCAGTTTTTGATTTTATTCGTAGCAAAAATACAAAACTTACCTCTTTAATAATTTAATTAATTAGCAGGTACTTAAAGACATAATATTATAGGTATACATACATTTATAATAATATGCAAATATTATCAAGATATATTAATAAATCACGTCATAAGGTTTTGTTATAAGGAATAATACAATCAGCATTATTAACTCTAACCTTGCCCTTGGTTGTCCTTACTACTTCCGTCTGGTCCGTAAAGGTCAACTATATATCTATATATCGTTAATCGTAACATATTAATATTATAATCTATCTATACATATAATAAATCTGTAGAGGGGTCATGTCTGTACATTAAGAATATTTAAGTGAAAATTAAAAAAAGGGGGTCTATATAAGCCACAGAACCTAAAAATAACATTTTTGAAAAAAATGTCTGTCTGTCTGTCTGTCTGTCTGTCTGTCTGTCTGTCTGTCTGTCTGTCTGTCTGTCTGTCTGTCCATATGGGAATGTTTGTCGTCGCATCACGCTAAAACCACTGTATGGAATGAAATGAAATTTGGCAGGCAGGTAGCTTACGACCTGAAGAGCATTATTGGAAATTATTATCCCGAAAAACGAAAGGGTTCCCGTGGGATCTTCAAAAAATTGTAGCTACCTATTTGAAGGTATTTCAGCCAAACTACTCAACGTATTTAAATGAAATTTGGCAGGCAGGTAGCTTATGATCTGAAAAGGATTACTGGAAATTATTATCCCGAAAAACGAAAGGGTTCCCGTGGGATCATCAAAAAATTGTAGCTACCTATTTGACGGTATTTCAGCCAAACTACTCAACGTATTTAAATGAAATTTGGCAGGCAGGTAGCTTATGACCTGAAGAGCATTATTGGAAATTATTGTCCCGAAAAACGAAAGGGTTCCCGTGGGATCTTCAAAAAATTGTAGCTACCTATGACGGTATTTCAGCCAAACTACTCAACGTATTTAAATGAAATTTGGCAGGCAGGTAGCTTATGACCTGATGAGCATTATTGGAAATTATTATCCCGAAAAACGAAAGGGTTCCCGTGGGATCTTCAAAAAATTGTAGCTACCCATTTGACGGTATTTCAGCCAAACTACTCAACGTATTTAAATGCAATTTGGCAGGCAGGTAGCTTATAATCTGAAGAGCATTATTGGAAATTGTTATCCCGAAAAACGTAAGGGTTCCCGTGGGATCTTCAAAAAATTGTAGCTACCTATTTGACGGTATTTCAGCCAAACTATTCAACGTGTTTAAATGAAATTTGGCAGGCAGGGCGGCGATTCTCCGGCAGTGGAAAAACGTTCATACTCGAATAAATCGTCGACATTCGGAAATTTTAAGAACGATGCACACTTGGTGTATTCTCAGAACACACTGAAAAAAATCCGTTTATTACTTATTTAATCATAAGTGTGGAATGAGCAAAGAATAATCGTTCTTAGGCTGCCGGCATAAGTGTGAAAATTCTTTGTACATTTTTAAGTGATAAGAGTTCATTTTGTACAATATGCTTACGCATATTTCGCTGCTAAGAAAAATCGTTCTTGTTAGAGGGTAATAAGAGTAAAAATTCTTTACTATTGCATATTACTTTTATAAGTAGTTATATTTTAAACGGCTTATTTTGTACTTGTTAGAACTTGTTAGTTGCGTTTTGCAGGTCGATGAAGTAACGTGTTTTCATTATTTTACTCGACGAAATGTTTCGTATTGTTTGTTTGTTTTGGTGGTGCGTTTAGGTTATACAATATCGTTGACTTTTAAAGCGTCAATAATACTCGTAATTAATCATTTTTGTTGTAGACGTAAATATATTAACTATGTTTGTTTAATTTTTTAGTTCACATTAATAAATTATATAAATACTAGCTGACCCGTGCCCACTTCGTTGAGCATACAAACCGTTTCGCCGAATCGGTTCAGTCGTTCTTGGGTTATGCTAACCAACATATTTTGCGATCAATTTTTATATTATAGAAGATGTAAGGTTTACTTCGACAGTTCGATTGGTAATTGTTCTATTGGTACCCCAGAATACGTGTTTCATGAATCGTTCGAACTTTTCGGTAGTAGAACGGACAACTTCATACATACGGTGGCGGCTGGTAGGTTATCAAATTGGTGGTGCAGTTTTCTTACTTAGCTTTAAAAAAACTTAGCGTTAAAAAAACGCTATGGGAAACTTCAAAGACATAAAGTGATTTTCTTGTAAATATTGTTGTTGTTTATTGAAATATTAATATTTTAATTACCTAAGTATAATATTATGTATTATAAACGTATCAATTACGTATTTCGTCAATCATAGATAGTTAAAATCATTTTAACCCGACTTCGGCGAAGTCAAAAGGAAGGGTACATAATTTTGGCAGTTTATGTATGTATGTAGCTCGCAGCAGCTAAACTACTGGTCAAAATCCAAAAAATTCTAAATTCAAAACTTTTTATTTCCATAAAGGTTATTAAATAACACGTCTTATAGAATTATCCTACAATATGATGCCTACCACCGGTTCGGAAACTAGTCCGGCGAGAAGAACCGGCGTAAGAAACTCGCGCGGGGCCATCTTTTAGCAAGGTCCGATTTTAATGAATGAGGTGTCAATCAATTCGTATTGTTGCCGCGAGTAACATAGACTATATAAATTTCATTATCTTAATTGAATTTTTTTGAATATAGTTTTTTAAGTTTAATTTTGAAAATCTAAAATCGTTTTTTAAACATTACACCCACTCTCAATAACGACAACAATTTAGTAATAAAAACTACTTTTTAAGTTGCTAAAATAAGTAAAAACTGCACAGCTGTGTATGGTCTTTTGTCGCTTTATGATATTAGCCCGCAATAAACTTGACTGTCGGCATCATGCATAGTGAACTTTCTAAGAAATTCGTTCTTTTGTTTACAAATTGGGATTGCTTGCACGTGTTGACTGTTTTTGACCATTACTAATAAGTAGGAGTCATGGATTATCTATACGTTAACATATTCTTAGTTGCTCACAAACTTTCAAACTGTAAGCATGGCTAGTAAAAGAAAATCACTGTGTATTGACGAAAAAGTATTACTGATACGCGCAATAGAAACGGAACATATGGGACATATCTACTATCACTAATCTGAAATAAACTTTTTTTTCACATACATACATACATACATACATACATACATACATACATGCATACATACCTACATACCTACATACATACATACAAACATACATACATACACACATACATACATACATACATACATACATACATACATACATACATACATACATACATACATACATACATACATACATACATACATACATACAAACATGCATGCATGCATGCATACATACATACATACATACATACATACATACATACATACATACATACATACATACATAGTACATACATGCATACATACTTACATACATACATACAAACATACATACATACAAACATACATACATACATACATAAATACATCAATACATATATTACATACATACATAGACTGCCAAATTATTTATTTGTACATGTGGATTCGGACATCTACCGGTCCTTACCACTCGTTGGATATCGGGGACTTTTACACGATTTACTTCGACTGTGAAGATCTGAGAATACACAAGTGTTTTTCGTTCTTAAAATTTCCGAATTTCGATGTTTTATTCGAATGTGAACTTTTTTCCACTGCCTGAGAACCATGCGCATTACGTGTTTTGTAAACCGCTCGAACGTTTCGGTAGAATGGAAAAAATCATGAAAAAATGTCATGCGGAAAATGTTCTAATAGCGAGAATCGCCGCCCAGGTAGCTTATTAGTCCGGTCTATTTAAGCCTAAAATCAGGAGGAAGGTTACATAAATTCCCATAAAGCTGAATATTGGCATAGTTGTTCAAAACATCATTATAAAGAAAATCTCAAAAGTCCTCATCGTTCCGAGGTGTGCTAAAAATTTGGCACGGGGTCAAAGGTCAAAAAAATGAGTTTTTTGCGATTTTTAGCGAAACGGTGAGTTTTTTCGCAAAATTACCCCAGTACGAAATTGTAGATCACAAAATTCTCTACAAAAAATATATCAATAATTTTTTTCCTAAAAGCCACCATTTTGGAGATATAACGTTCCGAAAAGTTGGATCAGTCGTAATCCCTCTATTTTGCACACGTACGCCACATATGAAAGTCACTAAAGGTGTAATAGAACTAAAATAAGTTCGCTATTATTTATTGTAACTTGCTTATGTAAAATATAAGTTAAACTACGAGAATCTCAGGTATAATGAAACCCCGTTCCTAAATTTGTACGTCAGTATAACCTTGGGATAACATCTGTCTTTTATTCTATTGTCCGCGTGGCTAGGGTCGTATACCTGCTTTATGTTGGCATGCCCAATATATGAAATACATACCGTTAGTCTTGAGCGGCACTGTGTAGGGAAAACATGTGCTTATCTTAACCTATCTTTTAACCTATTTTGTGCGTTTTAGATTTTTATAAGAAAAATGTCAGAATATTGTTTTATTTGTACTCATCTTTTAACTGAAAGTGAAACTGTAACTGTTGATCGTGGTATGAAGACACTGATTAATGCAAGTGCTGAAAGAGATGATGGATACTCGGAATTTCTTAAAAAACAAAAATCTGTGACAATACATAGCAACTGTCGTAAAATTTATACGCGGAAGTGTTCTATTGCTGCTGCCATCAAAAGAAAACGCGAAGAACAAGAACCTAACACATCTACAGGATCTACAGTAAGTAGTCCTCCTCGTACTAAATCCCGTTCAAGTGATTCAGCTTTTTGTTTTAAAAAACTATGTTTATTTTGTGGCAATAAATTGAATGAAGAGTTGCAGAGAAAAAAATCCTTAGATCGTCGCAGTAAAATTTGTCAAGTAAGTACACTCCAATTCAAACATTCAATTTTGGAAGTAGCACGAACTCGTTCCGATGCTATATCGAAAGCTGTTGTTGCTCGAATCGAATTTGACTATGATTTAGTTGCTGCTGAAGCAAAGTATCACCAAGAATGTTATACTTCTTTTTTGAAACCGACTACTGGCGGTACAGTTGGTCGTCCTAAAGATGAAGCAACAGATCTGGCAATGCAGGAAATATTTACATACATTGAGAGTAGCAATGACTGTCAGTTTACTTTGGCTGAGTTAAAAGATGTTAGCAAAATTTTAACTTTAGATAACAGGACTATTAAGCTGCGACTTAAACTGAAATATGGCGATAAAATTATTATCACTGAAAAACCGGGAGCGTTAACATTTGTATGTTTGATAAACAGTCACCATGAAATTTTAAATCAATCTTGGTCCGAAAATAAAAAAATTAATAAACAAGAAGAACGATTAAAAACTCTAGAAGCAGCAGCATCTATTATTCGAGAAGATATTCAATCCTCGGTATTTGATAATTCCTACTACCCTCCACCAGGTCGAATGTTTGAAGATTTAAATAATGACATCCCACAGTCACTGACATTTTTTTTGGAGCAAATGATCTTAAAAAATAAACGATCAAATTTCGATCATTTTAAACTAGTATGCACCAATATTTGTCATAGTATCATGACTGCTATTCGACCAAGATCGTTCAAGTCCAAATTACAGTTAGGTCTTTCAGTTTTTTTTCATCGGAGGTTCGGGTCTAAGCGTCTTATACAAATTTTGTCGTCTTTTGGTTTGTGTGCTTCTTATAATGATACATTGATGTACGAGTCAGCAGCAGTTTTTCATCCTCTTCCTCATGTCCTACCACCTGAAAGTGGCACACTTATTCAATACGTTGCAGATAATGCTGATATAAATGTTAATACGCTAGATGGTAACAATTCACTCCACATAATGGGTATAATTCAAATTGTAACTCCAAAGCACTCTGTTTTACTAGAGGAACCTATGCAACGAATAAAAGAAGTTCTTTCAGCAAAACACTTCAAAGCAAAAGCTCATGTGCCAATACAGATCTATCAGAATAGTGATGTAGTTGGTTACAGTAAAATATATGTCCAAGATTTTGGATATGGAACTGAAACAGTATCTTTTCATAAAAATTCTGATGTAGTATGGTTTTATGGAAAGTGGAAAAATACATCATTACCTGGTTGGAACGGTTTTATTGAGCGCTTAACAAATTACCATACAAATTATTCAAAATCTCAGATTACATTTTTACCATTCATCCATCAACCAGCTAGTAACTATAATACTGTCTATACGACTTTACTTTGTGCATTAGAGAACGCGAAACGTTACGGCCACACTGTATGCATCGTGACTTTCGACCAACCCTTGTATGCGAAAGCTCGAGAAATTGTATCAGCCGCACCTGACGGCTCTGAAGTATCGAAGATTATTGTCAGACTTGGAGGATTTCATCTACTCATGTCTTATCTCGGAGCAATTGGTTATATTATGCAAGGTAGCGGGATAAAAGAAGTACTCTCAGAAATCTATGCACCAAAGTCATTAGAAAAAATGCTCAATGGTCATGCTTACGCAAGAGCTGTTCGAGCACATACACTACTCCAGCTGGCTTTAGCAATTACAATATTAAAAACAATAGATATTAATGATATCATGGGAGCAGATTTAATCATAAATATTGACCATATATTAGATAGCACTCTTTCATATTCAGATATTGAAAATGATAATGAAGTATCAGGTGCTTTACTTCATAAATTTAATATGAAATTGAAAGATTTTGAGGAACGAGGACCAACAGCGCAACTTTGGATACAATATTTTAATATGGTTTCACTTGCAAAAGAATTTTTGAGAGCTGAGCGTATGGGGGACTGGAAAGCTCATTTAAGTTGTGTAAAAGAAATGTTACCTTATTTCCACTCGTCAGGACATTTTCCATATGCTAAATCTGCACACTTGTATTTACAAGACATGATGCAATTACAGGACTCGATGGATCCTGAAGTTTACGAAAAATTTACCGAAGGATTTTTCACCGTGAGACGCTCAGATAAATTGAGTTGTGGAACTTCTACAGACATGGTTATCGAACAGTCTATGATGAAAGCCATGAAGACAGATGGAGGTATTGCTCGAGGAAGAAGTACAAAACAAAGTGTAATCAGTAAATGGGTTTACAGCATGCATGCAATGAACACAGTTTGTGAGAAATTAGAAGATCTTGCTAATGTTAGGATGGATACGACTGAACAGCATGTTGATGCCAGTGATTCACGTGTAAAAAAAGACGCTAAAGACATACGAATGCTTCTTGAGTGGTTCTCGATTCATGATCCTTTCCCAGAGGTTAACAAAGTCATCTCGATTGCAAGTGGTGTCGTTGGTGATAATACAATTAATTGCTATAAAGCACGTGAACTTGGGCTTATCTCTATTGCTAAAATAACTGGACTGACATTTAAAGATATTAAACTTAAACGCGCTGACAAAGTTGTTCCTCTTTTAGCTATGAGTAGCACCGTAAAAGTTCACGAAGAAAAAGTACCTGTTGACCCAGTGTTATTATTCCAACGTATGAGTGTTACTGCGGCTTTTCAAGATGAAATTGAGAAATATTTCGAGTATGAATTAGCTCCTTATCCGTTAACATTATTTGATGACATTGGAATGCGCAAGACCCAGAAGTCGGCTATTTACGATTGTTTTCAGACTATAAATGTTGATATTAATAACACTAATTCAACGTACATAATTGACGGAGGATTCTTATTACATCGAGTGGTGTGGGATAGCGAGGAAACATTTAACGTTATCTTAGATAAATACGTTCAATATGTACGTCGACATTTTGGTTCCAGAGTTACTGTCGTATTTGACGGATATGATGATTATACGAGAAATATTAAAGCAGCAGAGCAACGCCGTCGAAATGCTGCTTCATCAACTTCTTCTGATATTATATTCGATGAATCAATGACAGTTCCTACCAGTCAACAGAAATTCTTTGCAAATAATCACAATAAATCTAGGTTTATTTCGATGTTGAAAGCAAAATTTACTGCTGAGAATATATCCGTTGAACAAGCTAATGATGATGCTGATGTATTGATTATTGAAACAGCGATAAAGAAATTCAGTGTGACAAATACAACTGTTGTTGTTGGTGAGGATGTTGATTTACTCGTCTTGCTTACTGCTCGAACTCCAACTGAAAAAATTATTTATTTTTTTAAACCCGGAAAAGCCCAAAATCAATCGAAAATATATTCATCAAACAGTTTATCCAATTTTCCTAAATGTCAAAATCATGTATTGTTTCTACACGCAATAACTGGCTGCGATACGACATCTGCTTTTTACAGGAGAGGAAAAACAACAGTTTTCAAAATGTTTGAAAAAAAAGATTTACTACAATGTGCTGAAGTTTTTAAAAATAGTAATTCAACTCAACAACATGTTATCACCAACGGAGTTCAATTTCTTCTTGCTATGTACGGAGCCCCCAAAAAAACCACTTGCTTAGATAAGTTGCGATACACATCTTTCGTGAAAAATACGCGTAATAAAAAACAAGTTAACTTAGCTTCTCTTCCTCCAACCTCAGTAGCTGCTCATCAACATCTGTTTCGGGTATATTACCAAGTTCAAGTGTGGCTTGGTAATCAGCTGGACCCTAAAGACTGGGGTTGGAAGTTGATCGACAATACACTAGAGCCAGTTCAAACTTTACTTCCACCAGCACCTGAGAAACTTCTCAACACAATATTTTGCAACTGCAAGAAAGGGTGTAGTGCAAAATGTGGTTGCAGAAAAGTTGGACTGTTTTGTTCCCTGGCATGCACACACTGTCAAGGCCGATCATGCTCGAATGTTGAGTCACCAACTCTTGAAGATTCGTTTGATACCGATCAGGAATCGCTATTGGGGCAGTTTACGTGTGAAATAGAACAAGAAGAAGAAGAAGAACAAGAGGATGAACAGGAAGAAGAAGGAGAAGAAGATCAAGAAGAAGAAGAAACAGAAATCTTGGACAGTTATGAATCAGACGACTAACTTTTTATTTTAAGTATTTTATTTAATTACACCGCCGTTGTTTTTGCCCACTATAATATATAATATTATTTTGCAATAGTTTTAAAACATATAAAATCTCAGCCGACCCGTGGAATAGGCCTACTGGGGAAACCACGTTAAAAAAAACGCGCTTTGTACACTACCTCATAGGTGGCGTGGAAACGTGTGCAAAATAGAGGGATTACGACTGATCCAACTTTTCGGAACGTTATATCTCCAAAATGGTGGCTTTTAGGAAAAAAATTATTGATATATTTTTTGTAGAGAATTTTGTGATCTACAATTTCGTACTGGGGTAATTTTGCGAAAAAACTCACCGTTTCGCTAAAAATCGCAAAAAACTCATTTTTTTGACCTTTGACCCCGTGCCAAATTTTTAGCACACCTCGGAACGATGAGGACTTTTGAGATTTTCTTTATAATGATGTTTTGAACAACTATGCCAATATTCAGCTTTATGGGAATTTATGTAAACTTGAATGTGTAAATAGACCGGACTATATGATCTGAAGAGAATTATTGGAAATTGTTATCCCGAAAAACGAAAGGGTTCCCGTAGGATCTTCAAAAATTGTAGCTACCTATTTGACGGTATTTCAGCCATACTACTCAACGTATTTAAATGCAATTTGGCAGGCAGGTAGCTTATAATCTGAAGAGCATTATTGAAAATTGTTATCCCGAAAAACGAAAGGGTTCCCGTAGGATCTTCAAAAAATTTTAGCTACCTATTTGACGGTATTTCAGCCATACTACTCAACGTATTTAAATGCAATTTGGCAGGCAGGAAGCTTATAATCTGAAGAGCATTATTGGAAATTGTTATCCCGAAAAACGAAAGGGTTCCCGTGGGATCTTCAAAAAATTGTAGCTACCTATTTGACGGTATTTCAGCCAAACTATTCAACGTGTTTAAATGCAATTTGGCAGGCAGGTAGCTTATGATCTGAAGAGCATTATTGGAAATTGTTATCCCGAAAAACGAAAGGGTTCCCGTAGGATCTTCAAAAAATTGTAGCTACCTATTTGACGGTATTTCAGCCATACTACTCAACGTATTTAAATGCAATTTGGCAGGCAGGTAGCTTATAATCTGAAGAGCATTATTGAAAATTGTTATCCCGAAAAACGAAAGGGTTCCCGTAGGATCTTCAAAAAATTGTAGCTACCTATTTGACGGTATTTCAGCCAAACTACTCAAGGTATTTAAATGAAATTTGGCAGGCAGGTAGCTTATAATCTGAAGAGCATTATTGGAAATTGTTATCCCGAAAAACGAAAGGGTTCCCGTGGGATCTTCAAAAAATTGTAGCTACCTATTTGACGGTATTTCAGCCAAACTACTCAACGTATATAAATGAAATTTGGCAGGCTGGTAGCTTATGATCTGAAAAGCATTACTAGAAAATTATTATCCTGAGAAACGAAAGGGTTCCCGTGGGATCTTCAAAAAATTTTAGCTACCTATTTGAAGGTATTTCAGCCAAACTACTCAACGTATTTAAATGAAATTTGGCAGGCAGGTAGCTTATAATCTGAAGAGCATTATTGGAAATTGTTATCCCGAAAACCGAAAGGGTTCCCGTGGGATCTTCAAAAAATTGTAGCTACCTATTTGACGGTATTTCAGCCAAACTACTCAACGTATTTAAATGAAATTTGGCAGGCAGGTAGCTTATAATCTGAAGAGCATTATTGGAAATTGTTATCCCGAAAAACGTAAGGGTTCCCGTGGGATCTTCAAAAAATTGTAGCTACCTATTTGACGGTATTTCAGCCAAACTACTCAACGTATTTAAATGAAATTCGGCAGGCAGGTAGCTTATGACCTGAAGAGCATTATTGGAAATTGTTATCCCGAAAAACGTAAGGGTTCCCGTGGGATCTTCAAAAAATTTTAGCTACCTATTTGAAGGTATTTCAGCCAAACTACTCAACGTATTTAAATGAAATTTGGCAGGCAGGTAGCTTATAATCTGAAGAGCATTATTGGAAATTGTTATCCCGAAAACCGAAAGGGTTCCCGTGGGATCTTCAAAAAATTGTAGCTACCTATTTGACGGTATTTCAGCCAAACTACTCAACGTATTTAAATGAAATTTGGCAGGCAGGTAGCTTATAATCTGAAGAGCATTATTGGAAATTGTTATCCCGAAAAACGTAAGGGTTCCCGTGGGATCTTCAAAAAATTGTAGCTACCTATTTGACGGTATTTCAGCCAAACTACTCAACGTATTTAAATGAAATTCGGCAGGCAGGTAGCTTATGATCTGAAGAGCATTGTTGGAAATTGTTATCCCGAAAAACGAAAGGGTTCCCATAGGATCTTCAAAAAATTGTAGCTACCTATTTGACGGTATTTCATCCATACTGCTCAACGTATTTAAATGCAATTTGGCAGGCAGGTAGCTTATAATCTGAAGAGCATTATTGGAAATTGTTATCCCGAAAACCGAAAGGGTTCCCGTGGGATCTTCAAAAAATTGTAGCTACCTATTTGACGGTATTTCAGCCAAACTACTCAACGTATTTAAATGAAATTTGGCAGGCAGGTAGCTTATAATCTGAAGAGCATTATTGGAAATTGTTATCCCGAAAAACGTAAGGGTTCCCGTGGGATCTTCAAAAAATTGTAGCTACCTATTTGACGGTATTTCAGCCAAACTACTCAACGTATTTAAATGAAATTCGGCAGGCAGGTAGCTTATGACCTGAAGAGCATTATTGGAAATTGTTATCCCGAAAAACGTAAGGGTTCCCGTGGGATTTTCAAAAAATTTTAGCTACCTATTTGACGGTATTTCAGCCAAACTACTCAACGTAATTAAATGAAAATTGGCACAAAGGTAGATTGTAACATGAAATAACCAACTTAATATTTTTAACCGACTTACAAAAAAGGAGGAGGTTTCTCAATTCGTAAATATATGTTTGTTTTTTATGTTTCTTCGCGGATATCTTCATCGTTTCTGAAACGATTTTAATTTTTTTTATGTTGTGTAGGGTATAATTTAAATTTGGTCCCATTGTCACTAAAATGGTGACCTGATGATGGGATCCGTGAGGAATCGAAGGAAATCCTCAAAATTTATGTGGAATAATATATTGATTTTGATTTTTTCTGAAGTAGTCTAAGCATATGTTACCAAACAGTAAGGTTTTGCACCATATCCTGGATCTATAATATCAAAAAATTTCGCGTTTCAGTAAACTATATATATATATATATATTGAAAAATTTCGCGCTGCTCTGGCTTACGCCAGAGCAGCGGTAAACTATATATACAATATACATAATATATACATATATATATATATATATATATTTACCCCCCAAACAATTGGGCGTCCCCTGAAGGAGAAATTGCATTTAAAGTGGCGTCCACCGGCATTTGACGTCCGCATACCGGACGCCACTTTGTTAGGTAGCGGCAGTTACGTCCTTTCGGTCCCAGCTGCCACCAGAACAAAAATCGATGGAAGTCAAAAAGTTGATAGTTCGACTGAAAAAGTATTTGCAAAAGTTTCAAGAGATTCCGCAACGCCCGCGTAGCGCCACTGCCGGGCGTATATTGCGCAGCCGTATACATCTTCACCACTTCACCGAGTACCCGCGTATTTGGCGTCCGGCTATGCGACGTTGCCAAGTCGTACGCGCCGCTACTTTGTTTAATTCTCACTCAAATCACAAATGTTTACTTTAAAAGAATACGCACGTCCGCCGCACCACCCGTGCTGGTGATCTTTTTGCGTCCTTGCGACCGGTGCCTGTTATAAGTATTTTTATGTTAACTTGAAGGATGTCGTCTTGTGGAAGAAATATTTAGAAATGACTTGATGAAGCTATACTGTACTGTAGCTGCTTGATGAAATAGTAGAATTAAGTTGATCACCGGCTACGCACGCTCCCACTCTCGCCTTGGCTTCTCCCTCATTGTCGCTTACTTACTCCCTTTCATTCATTTCCTCCTTCACATCGACATCCGCGCTCATTCCTGTCCGTTTCGGTCCTCTTACTAATAAACGCGCTGTAAGTTCAACCTAGGTTCAACTTTATTTTTGTCTCCGTCGGATCTGTGTATTCTGGCAGATACAGAAATACGAGTAAAGTTGAACTTACCTACATCGCATCGCATTTATTAGTAAGGGGGTTGAAGTTACAGTTACATAAACTTTTATTACCGGGCAGACATAAAAAGATTCTGTTAATTTTACTATAGTCTGACCACTACCTCTGTACCGCGCGTTAGGTCAGCTACCACGGTACAGCGGTAGTAGTTAGACTATATTATCAGAAATCCTGTTATTTTTGTGGCGTCCGTATATTGCTTTCGGACGTCCGTATATTGCTTTTGGGCGACCGTATATTGCTTTTAGACGTCCGTATATCATAACTTTTATTTCATTTTCTTGTAAGTAGGTAGGTATAAGTCACGTAAAAAGAACGCTGGTTTGGAGGTATGGAGGCTCATACAACGAGCGTTATTTTTACGTGACGCAACCTCTATTAAATTTAACTTCCTTGATTACTATCAGAAATCCTTTTTTATTTTATGGCGTCGTTATCTTGCTTCACGGCGTCCGTATATTGTCTTACGGCGTCCGTTTATCACTGTTTAACGTCCGTATATTGCTTTCTGACGTCCGTATATTGGTTTCTGACGTCCGTATATTATATTCATTTATTTTTAGGTTTAACTTCATTCATTTCCTCACCTAGATGCCTAATGACTTACTCCCTTAATATCGGTTACGGACTACATCATTTCTATTCTGGAAGATACAGAAATAAAGTTGAACTTACCTACATCGCATTTATTAGTAAGGGGGTTGAAGTTACAGTTACATAAACTCTTATTACCAGGCAGAAATAAAAAGATTCTGTCAATTTTACTATAGTCTGACCACTACCTCTGTGCCGCGCGTTAGGTCGGCTGCCACGGTACAGCGGTAGTAGTCAGACTATAACAGAAATCCTGTTTTTTTTGTGGCGTCCATATATTGCTTTCGGACGTCCGTATATTGCTTTTGGACGTCCGTATATTGCTTTCAGACGTCCGTATATTATATTCATTTATTTTTAGGTTTAACTTCATTCATTTCCTCACCTAGATGCCTAATGACTTACTCCCTTAACATCGGTTACGGACTACATCATTTCTATTCTGGAAGATACAGAAATAAAGTTGAGCTTACCTACATCGCATTTATTAAAGAGGGTTGAAGTTACAGTTACATAAATTACCAGGCAGAAATAAAAAGATTCTGTCAATTTTACTATAGTCTGACCACTACCTCTGTGCCGCGCGTTAGTTCGGCTGCCAAGGTACAGCGGTAGTAGTCAGACTATAACAGAAATCCTGTTTTTTTTTTTGTGGCGTCCGTATATTGCTTTCGGACGTCCGTATTTTGCTTTTGGACGTCCGTATATTGCTTTCAGACGTCCGTATATCATAACTTTTATTTCATTTTCTTGTAAGTAGGTAGGTATAAGTTACATAAAAAGAACGCTGGTTTGTATGGAGGCTCATACAACCAGCGTTATTTTTACGTGACGCAACCTCTATAGAATTTAACTTCTTTCATTACTATCAGAAATCCTTTTTTATTTCATGGAGTCGGTATCTTGCTTTACGGCTACCGTATATTTTCTTACGGCGTCCGTTTATCGCTATTTAACGTCCGTATATTGCTTTCTGACATCCGTATATTGGTTTCTGACGTCCGTATATTGGTTTCTGACGTCCGTATATTATATTCATTTATTTTTAGGTTTAACTTCATTCATTTCCTCACCTAGATGCCTAATGACTTACTCCCTTAATATCGGTTACGGACTACATCATTTCTAACCCGGTGCGATCGTAGAACTATTTCTATGATAAGCTACAACCAATTATTATTTTACATAATTTCTGTCCTGAGTTTTCTAGAGTCTTATTATAAGGCATTCGAATCGTGTTAAAATATTTAGTGCGGAACCATTGATACTCTGGTCTGGCACTGGTCAATACAAAGACGTAAGAAAGAGATAGATAATAAAACTGAAAATTGGCAACGTCGCATTTCTTTGGCATAAGTCGCCGGACGCAAAAACATCGGCTCTTTAGTCAAAAATCACAAGTATATCCAGGACTTCAGAAAGTCACCCAGGTGGTTCGGGGTTCAAAAGTGTTTGGGCATGACTGCAAGAAGAATATCGTAGAAAATAAAGTTAGCGGAAAACAAAATACGTCACAGTGCTGGAAATGATTTAGTTAAGAAACATTCATAGAAATAATTAAAAAAATATAAGCAGAAGTAGGGGACGTCGTAATAACGCACGACCACCGTGACGCCAAAACGCTTCCTGGATGTATATATATATATATATTTAAAAAAATTGCGCCGCTCTGGCTTACGCCAGGCTAGGCTAGGTAGACTTTTTCTCTTTCTACAATTTTTTTTTTATCTAATCGTTTTTGTTTTTCATTTTCCATCCACAAATAATCGTCGTCTGATCATTCGAGAATTATCCCTACTCAGTCTTTACCCATCACAAAAAATCTGAAAATTAAATAATTTTAAACAAAAAAAACGACTTCAAAAGGTAAACTAAAAGGAACAATTAAATTTACTTCGCACAAAGTAATACTTATTTTCCAGTACAAGTGAAAATAATTATTACTTTGTGCGAAGTAATTTATTATTATACTTAGGTTTTGCAAATACGATTAATAAAGTATAAGCGTAGGATAGTTTGTTTTCAAGATATGAATGAGATGTCATAGGTACATTTAAATTAGAAAAGTTATCTATACTAATATTATAAAGAGGTAACGTTTGATTGTTTGTTTGTTTGTTTGTTTGAATGGAATAGGCTCTGAAACCACTGAACCAATATGAAAAATTCTTTCACCGTTGGAAAGCTACATTCCTAGCGCTGAACATAGGTATAAAAGTAAGTCGTGTTAGTTAAATTATTTATAACTCAAGAACGGCTTTATCGATATGGCTGAAAATTGGTGAGGAAGTAGCTTAGAGCAAGTAGACGGACATAGGATACTATTTATTCCATATTATGTCAGCGTTGCGGGTTCTGCTGTGTTTGGGTTTCGCGTTGTGGGTTCCGCGTTGCGGGTTCCGGGTTTCCGTGTTGCGGGTTCCGGGTTCCGCGTTGCGGGTTCCGCGTTGCGGGTTTTGGGTTCCCATGCTGCGGGTTCCGCGTTGCGAGTTCCAGGTTCCCGCGTTGCGAGTTCCAGGTTCCCGCGTTGCGGGTTCCGGGTTCCCGCGTTGCGGGTTCCGGGTTCCCGCGTTGCGGGTTCCGGGTTCCCGCGTTGCGGGTTCCGGGTTCCCGCGTTGCGAGTTCCGGGTTCCCGCGTTGCGGGTTCCGGGTTCCGCGTTGCGGGTTCAGGGTTCTCACGTTGCGGGTTCCGCGTTGCGGGTTCCACGTTGCGGGTTTCGGGTTCCCGCGTTGTGTGTTCAGGGTTCCCGCGTTGCGGCTTCCGGGTTCAAGCGTTGCGGGTTCCGGGTTCCCGCGTTGCGGGTTCCGGGTTCCCGCGTTTGGGGTTCCGAGTTCCGCGTTGCGGGTTCCGGGTTCCCGCGTTGCGAGTTCCGGGTTCCCGCGTTGCGGGTTCAGGGTTCCCGCGTTGCGGGTTCAGGGTTCCCGCGTTGCGGGTTCAGGGTTCTCACGTTGCGGGTTCCGCGTTGCGGGTTCCGCGTTGCGGGTTCCGCGTTGCGGGTTCCGCGTTGCGGGTTCCGCGTTGCGGGTTCCGCGTT
This sequence comes from Celastrina argiolus, assembly GCA_905187575.2. Classification (NCBI taxonomy): domain Eukaryota; kingdom Metazoa; phylum Arthropoda; class Insecta; order Lepidoptera; family Lycaenidae; genus Celastrina; species Celastrina argiolus. Next base: position 12,242,523 of record LR994581.1, read on the forward strand.
GCGGGTTCCGCGTTGCGGGTTCCGCGTTGCGGGTTTCAAGTTCCCGCGTTGCGGGTTCAGGGTTCCCGCGTTGCGGGTCCCGGGTTCCCGCGTTGCGGGTTCCGGGTTCCCGCGTTGCGGGTTCCGGGTTCCCGCGTTTCGGGTTTCGGGTTCCCGCGTTGCGGGTTCTTCGTTGTTTTTTTTTTAGTTGAATTTCATCATAAACTCTTTTTATGCTCAACGAAGTGGGCAAGGGTCAGCTAGTGTCAATATAAGTAAGATTTATGTTTTTCATGATATTTTTATTTATTAGTTTTCATGCTAGGTACGGCTTGGGTTTTTTCTTTCTTTTGGACTTTTGTTATTTTGTCGTCTAAAGGAAGTTAGTACTTTAACCGTAAAGTCCCTAAGTAGGCTACATGTTTGTTAGCGTGGGTAATTAATAAATAAAAAACCGGGCAAGTCCGAGTTGGAATTGCGCACCGAGAGTAGACTTTTAAAAAATTTGGCGCTCGGCGCCAGCAGCGCAGCGTCGGTGTGAAAACGATCATCGTCTGCAGTCGCTGCGGCGTAAACTCCATACAAATCTCAGTACAGAGATCTTCGTCGCGTATATGAGCGTACTATCAAGTAGTCCCGTTCGCATAAAAGAAAAAAAAAATATACATACAGACGAATTGAGAACCTCCTCCTTTTTTTGAAGTCGGTTAATAATACACGGTCATTTTTCGAGCTGGTAGTAGGAATATTTAGCATTTTCATAGAAAAAATACCTCAAAACATTTACGACAAAAACGGCCATTATTTGACAGTAAACTATTATTATTCCTCCATCGGCCTACTTCTTTTGCCTGCTTGCACGTCTAATCCCGTGTATAAAGAAGCATTACTATAAATTAGTGATTTTAAATATCCAAACGACAGTGTTCATAAACTAAAAATGTATTTGAACTGCTGCCCTAAATCACTTTTCCACGCGTACGAAGTCGCGGGCACAGCTATATAAGATATTATCCTTAATTTCGAACATTTAACATTACTAGAGGTTGCCGAATATTATTAGAGGTGGTGTAGCCTGATAGGTAACCTCCCCAGCTTTGTCAGTCTCGGCGCCGAGGAGAGCGCTTTAGTTTGCCGGAGCGCTCTCTTAATTTGATGGAAGTCCGGTCCCTAAAGAGGAGAACCGGTCGGTCAGGGGAGGAGTGGTCTGTGTTCTGATAGATCCAGGGCACTCCACCCAACATAAGAGTCGATGGCAATCCGCAATTAGGTATTTACTATTAATATCAATTAACAACAAACCACGAACAGAAATCACCAATTTCAAACTGGAAACTAATGTCATATTATGACAATGACAGACGTTTCGTTTCTCAGAATACGATTACGCTCCGCTACCAAAACTACGTGAGAGTATGGCTTAGTGACAATTTGCTAGGAAATTGTTAAAATACGCGTTTTATTTATAAAATATGTAACAAATAAAAAAATTGTTAGTACATCAAAACCCAAAAGTATGCATTTTTTCTTAAATTCATTAATAGGTTTACAACACAGCCATAATGATATCTGCTTGAAATGGAACGCACGGGAGGGAACTTCACAAAATAGATCGATCGGCGATCCATTTTGAAAATCGACCGATGTTTGCTATCCATAGTTATTGGGACGCAGATTGGAGATCAATCAGGAGATTGTATACGATCTCCGATTGAACCGATCCCCCGATCGAGGATCTTATATTGGGACCGGCCGTTAGTGGGTAAACCGGCCGCAGCGAGCCGGGAGTCCTACATACCCATAGGGGACCCTCCCTGGGGGATGCGTAATGCATTTCCCTTGCGACATATAATAAAGGTGGTGTGGCATAAATTCGCCTATATCAATAAAAAAAAGTTTTCGTCATTGTCAGGAGAATGTTTTTATAAATGAAAATAATACGCATAAAATTAGACAATTAAGGATAATCGTGTTAAAATATAATGTACGAAATGGTCATTGATATCTTCTTATATATAAAAATGAGTTGCTGTTCGTTAGTCTCGCTAAAACTCGAGATCGGCTGAACCGATTCGGATATTTTTAAACTTGAAATATTCGTGGAAGTCCAGAGAAGGTTTAAAACTTTAAACGGTTTGTATGCTCAACGAAGTGGGCACGGGACCGCTAGTCTTATAAATAAAAATGAATTGCAGTTCGTTAGTCGCGCTAATACTCAAGAACGGCTGAACCGATTCGGCTATTTTTAGTCTTGAATTATTCGTGGAAGTCCCGGAGAGTTTTAAACGGTTCATCACAAACTGTTTCTATGCTCAACGAAGTGGGCGTGGGTCAGCTAGTTATTTATAGTACTGACATTGGTTTCTGGGTTCCACGTTGCGGGTTCCGGATAGTGTTTGACGCGCTGCGGGTGGCGGGTTCCGGGTTTCTCGTTGCACGTTTAGGGTTTTGTGTTGAGGTTCTGGTTTCCACGTTGAGGGTTTTGCGTTCAGCGTTGCGGGTTGTAGGTGTAAGGTGGTACTGGTAGAAGTCATCGAATTTGATCGCAAGTAAGACTGCGTTTGACGCAAAACGAAGTGGGCACAGGTCAGCTAGTTATATAATAAGATGAACATTGACCATAAGAAACTATTTATTTTTATAACAGTATAATAATATTATTATGTTAATTAATTGCACAGTTCATGAACCCCATATTGAATGAGGTAATCGAAGCAATTTTTCAAGCCAAACACAAGAATTAATCTTAAAATATATTATTCATTTTCCTAGCATAATCATCAACATTTTGTAATATATTAGCTTGTCCTTATATAAAAATAACCTAAAAATCTATAGGTAATACGTCGATTGCACATCAGCTGCTTCTGTGTATAAATATAAATATTTGATAAAGGATAAATATTTGTTACCTAATAATTATATTCGATTTAAACGTATTTAGCTAATTATAATTAAATCTGTAAAATAGTTCTCATATTGATTTTTGCCCTAACGATTGTCAATAATATATAAGGGCGTAACTCTTCGTTGTTATCAGACTTAAGAATAGATGGATACTGTTGTAAGCAGAGACTCTGCCCGATTAAATATTGTATGATGCAAGAACATGGAGCAACTGTTTTATTTACGTCCGTTAAAAGCGAATTTAATGCGGGTTGAATTTCGTGACTGATTTCAAGACTTTAAAATGCCGCGTGGAACGTTATAAATTAAAATTGCTGTCAAAATGAGTAAACGTCGTACCAAAAACACAACTATATCATTTAAGATACTGTACCTCAGTGTGGACCGTACCTTTTTCGTATCTTATAAATTATGCCTACTGGTAATTCCTTTTAAATACAAACTTATAAAAGGGTTACTATGGGTAGACCATAGAATTCTAAATCTTTTGGCAAAACCGTACTCTTAAGTTAAAACCTTTTCAGAAAGTCTGTCGCACTTTTTTGGGAAATCATACAAGCAACACTATTATTATGCCAGATCCAACTGTCAGCTTTTTGTGTCGCGTGATAGGTACACGTTTGTTCTGAAGGTTTGGAACGGCGCGAGCTGTTTGCATTCCAAACTGTACGTGTAGAGGGTGCTCATGAGGACAGCGCTATTAAATCATGAGGCCTACGTTTGATGTCATTACGTCAATATTTTTCTTTCGTTGTTGTCTCGTTGCATTATGTGTTTGTGTTGTGAGTGCGACTGTTGAGTGCCTAATTTGAATATTTAGTTATTCCATAAAAAGTCAATAAAATATTATTTATCATTACTTGCTGTAGTTAAAGTTGGTAAGCTGAAAAGTTTAAATAAAGATACTTGAGCTAGATTGGTGAAAACAACTAGTTTTGGGCTACCACTGTCTAAGTAGGTAGGTTATATATAAAATAAAAGGGTAAGTGACTATCGTTACCCAAGCGATTTACCGGCCAAATTCCATAAAGCTAATTATTATAAACATAAATAGATAATCATTCATGAAGTTAACCTTATTCAATATCGAAACTATTAACTACCTATAGGTAGTAAATTTTATTAAAAAACTTTTAGTGCAAGCGACACAACAGTAAAGCGAATGCCCTCTGTCGTGGCCGTCAATTCACTTAAGAGGAGTCGATCACGGCCGCTTGCTACTAAAAGCTACTAAAAGCACTCCATAAAAGCAATAATTAAATTCGCGTAACGCAATTTAGTAAGACGATGCCGTCGGAGGTGCTTTGGTGTGTGGCCCTTTATGTATTACTTCAATAAAATGTACACTCAAGTCGCGACGTTAGTTGATAATAATATTGACGCTTTACACCACGTCGATCAGGCCCCGTGCGAATCAGAAAATTTGAGTTACGGGCATCGGTTTTGACGATCATTGAAGGGAAACATAAAAAAAAAAATATACGAAAAACAAAATATATTTTATACCTACACATACATGACCCAGGAAATATGTATTATGATTATTATGATTAGGTACGATCCCCCCAGGCCCTAGCAGAACAGATCCAAAACCTGTAGCTTGTGGCCGTCGATAACTATGTAATTGACAGAAAATTGAGATTGTTGGTCGACGCCACACATTTGAATTTGGTACGGAGTTAGCAGCGAAACAATCCGATGTTCAAACTAGCCGTAGACCGTATATAGTTGCGAATGATGTGTTTATTATCTTCTAAATAAAAATGAATTGCTGTTCATTAGTCTCGCTAAAATTTGAGAACGGCTGGACCGATTCGGCTATATTTAGTCTTGAAATATTCGTGTAAGGTTTAAACGGCTTGTATGCTCAACGAAGTGTGCACGGGTCAGCTAGTTTAATTATAAAATATACTTAGGAGCGCTATTACACCACAGAGTACGCTACGTCTACTAAAACGGATTCAACAAATTTATATATTTGTATGATGATGATTTCTGTAGCGCAGTGGTTGAGCTCGTTGGTGCTTGAGCGAGAGGTCTCGGGTTCGAGTCCCTAAAGGAACAAAAAGTTTTCTGTGTTCCTGGGTCATGGATGTGTATTAAATTTGTGTATTAATATAATAAAAAATCTCAAATATGTGTGTAGTATAAAAATATCAAATATATTTCCGTTGTCTGGTACCTACCTGTAACACTAGTTCTTCGGATACTTAGGTACTTACTACACGGTTAGATTGACGTGGTGTAAAACGTCCACACATATTATTATTATTACGTTTGTGTACAGCATTCCTAGCTCACGAGTCACGGGCAATTATACCCCGGACCTTTGGAAGGCATGCGTGGGACCGAAGCCAATACGCAGATGCTCCGTTACACAATTTTAATTTAAATGTAATGTGACACCAGCCGGCGTAATGTGACACATCCCATGGTGTGTAGAGGGAGAGCCCTCTACACACCATGGGAGTACGCCCACGGAGAACCAACGGTTAATGTAGGACTATGGGATGAAGTGTTTAATATAAATTATACTGGGCTATTACGGTGAGGTGCTAGTGGACTGGGTATCTAGGACTATGGCGTCTGCCAGATACGACGTGGGAACATGTATCATTAAGTCGGCAGACAGTGACTCGCCAACTCATTGAAATGGGCCCTTTAAAATGGTCGCACGCACGGTGCATCAAGGCGGCAACATTTACAGAGCGGTTTGCGACAGGAGAGGTGTCGCAGGACTTTATACGCCGTTCATTTGCACCCTCAGAGGGTCCCATCACGACGCCCACTCACCACTTACGCTTCACATCCTCCCTCCGAGCACATAGCTCTCGCGACACCACTCTGGCCGGCTGGTTAAGGCAAGGTAGGGGCTGTTCTTTCATCAGTAGTCAGTGCCTACTCTGGCCGGCCAGTTACGGCAAGTCGAAGATGGAGAACAGGGTCCTTCCCTGGGATCACTCAGGTACGTAAGGTCGCTACTTCCAACAGCTCGCCACAAGCTACCCTGCGAGCTTATTATTATTATTATATACCTAAGTAGGTGTAGCGTAGCTTTTATAAAACTCTAATTTTGTACGCTTTACTCTATGTTTATTTTAAAAAGAATTTTTTGACATGTTTACATTTTGAAGTTTATCAATTTATAATTAATTCATGATATTGTCGGCTCTGAGATAAATGTGTAATAAATAAGTTTGGCTCGCAACTTGAATTTCTCGCGCCTCAGCACCTTTATATATTATTAGAAGTGGGTAGATCTCCAGGCAACCCGCTTACTGGCGAACCCCGCTTTATAGGTATATAATTTTGGTGTAGATTAATGGTAGAACGCCTTTTAGTTAGTACCAACTAAGCCTAAGTCTTAATGATTTTAATTAGGTATACATACCTAGTAGGTATCTACCATAATGATTATGTAAGTAGGTATTAGGTATATAATTTAAAAAAACCGATTTAGTTAACCACACAGCGACATAAGTCATGGTTGAGGTAACTATAAAATGACTTGATAGTTAAGTACGTAAGTGTAGTCAGATTGCATTATGTGCGAGTTGAAAATTAACTGTGTAGGTATTATTCGTAAGTTACTTCTGTATATTTCGTTTAAAAAAATGGCAATAATACGGGTTTTTTAAATTATAAATAGGTAGGCACATTGGTATACAGGGTGTAAAAAGAGCAGTCACTATAACTTTGGGATAGGATTAAAGGACCTTGATTGATTCTAGAAATGATTTTTTTTTAATTATTTATTGTTTGAAAAAAAAAATTTTTTTGCAATTTATTATTTTAGTCGCAAGGCTGAACTGTTTGGAACAACGTTCTGCATTAAATTCTTAAATTTTATAATTTTTGCCCTAGTACGTAATGAACGTCTTACGCGTGCTATTGACCTCTCAGCGTAATCAGCTGATCGCTGTGTTGTACATGTTGTACATTGCCTATTGAATTTTTTTTTATTTTTAAAACAGTGGATTAAAAGCAAATGACTAGTACCAGTGGATATATATCCATTGCCTGAACAGTGGATTAAAAGCAAATGACTAGTACCAGTGGATATATATCCATTGCCTGGTTATTACCCCACGAAGTTATAGTGACTGCTCTTTTTACACCCTGTATTATTATTAATGTTTGTAAAATATTAAAAACTATGAAAAGTGGCTGCAAAGTAACTGACAAATAAATGGGTCTCAGGAATCATTATAATCCACTGTCAAGAAATTATTTCTTACTTATTAAATATTTTAACACAATATGAGAGTAGACAGAGTAATACCTAGTCACAAAATAAGAGAGTAGACATATTATTATACCTACCATCTAGAGAAGGTATTACCTACCCTACCTAATAACTTTAACCTACCCATTATAGCACTCGGTATTGGCTAACACCAGCTAAGTACATAATATTAATACAGTTACCTCTAATCTCTATATGCTAACGGCCGGTGAATGCTCCCGTCACAGTCGGTCCAGCCCATTCGGAGATCATATTTAGTTTGATGACGATGATGATGATGAAAAGTAGCCTAAATTAATCTCTCTCTCTTTGAGGTCTGTCTAGAAACTGTATATTTGACTTACCTATTAGAACAGTTTAATAATATCATAAATGATTATAGTCAGATAATGCATTTTATATTTACTTTACAACCAAAGAAATAATAATATAAAGGAAGATAGGCGGAATATAGAATCTACGCATCGTGTACTGAAAATTAAAAAAAATTAATATTTTTTTTGTCTATAGATTTGACAATGACGTTTAACATTGACATTTATTTGTTTAACACTGACGTCTCACGTCGAAACAATTATTTTTTCCATACATTCAAAGAATTCCATTCTAAAAATTAAACATGATAATTTTTGCAGCTTTCTTTCGCATAAGAAACCAAGGACTACAATTGGATTTACTTTTGAAGAACAAGTCTCACTTAAAATTATGTTGTTATTGCCTAAAATTATTGCTGGTAATTAGCAAAAACAATGTGATGTTATCGCACAGCATGACAAGACCATTACTCGGTTGAACGCTATACAGTTACTGAAGTCTTTGGATAACGAAATAACTGTATGACGTCAAAGAAACACTAAAATACTGTACCAATCTTCAAGATGTCTATCCTTAGTCAAGTTATTAACAATGACGATATGAAGAATATTACAAAGGAATTTAGCCGGCTTGGAGGTAAATTCGTTATAAATCAATAAATTAAAACAAAACTATTTTATATTGTGAAATATTGGAATAAAATTGCATAATAGTATGTTGGTTATATTACACATTTTAGGGTTAAGTGGTGCATATTTCAAGGTAAACAATAATATCCAATATTTATGACAGGTTTTTCTTTTTTTTTCTTTTAAGATAAATGTTATTTGGACAATGCTGGTGCAGCATTATATCCTGAAAGTCTCCTAAGAAAAATTAATGAAGATCTCCTCAGTAGTGTCTACATGAATCCACATTCCGACAAATATACCAAAGATTGTGTAGATCAAATAAGATATTTAGTACTAAGCCACTTCAACACTGACTCAAACAGTTACAGTGTCATCTTCACATCTGGGGCAACTCAGTCAATGAAACTTGTGTTGGAGGCCTTCCAGTTCCATAAAGAGATTAACAATGAAGCAGGCTGTGGTTCCTTTATTTATCTCAGAGATAATCATACATCTGCCATTGGACTAAGAGAAATAGCCAAAATGAGAGATGTAGATGTCATGCATGTTACAAAAGACGAGTTTTTCAACTCTTTAAAAACAAAAGAAAACCTAGGAACTGATTCAGAAGAACATCAGAACCATTCAGGTAACACATTGTTTGTGTATCCTGCTCAAAGCAACTTTAATGGCTTCAAGTATCCTGTAAATTGCATTAGTAAAATAAAAAATGGCTGCCTAAATAATCAAATTAAGAAAAATTTGTGTAATGTTGACTGTAACTGGTATGTCATGCTTGATGTGGCCTCCTATGTTGGGACCAGCAAATTGGATTTATCTGTGACTAGACCTGATTTTATTTGTATGTCATTTTACAAAATCTTTGGCTACCCTACGGGTCTTGGAGCTTTGCTAGTCAAAAATAGCAGTGCAAATTTACTGAGCCAAAAGAAATACTTTGGTGGAGGCACTGTAGATATTGTCCTCAGTACAGAAGATTTTCATATAAAAAGGCAAACATTACATGAAAGGTAACACTAGTTTGATAAATTATAAGGAAAATCTTACAATTTTAAATCTGACACAACTTTTTACTATTAATGTCCTAAGTACATTTAGGTAAGATGTTTATGATACAACCTATCATAACTCATAACAATTTTATCTTATCAGACAAACAATATTTACCCAACATTAATATTGTTTGCATTTACAAAATTAATTGAAATATTATATATATATTTTTGTATCTCTGTATTTTTATGGTTTTATACCCAATAAGGAAAAACGGGACCCTATTCAGAATCCACTGTCTGTCCATCAGTCTGTCGCCAGGCTTTACCTCATAAACTGTGATAGACTAAACAGTAAACTACTAGTTTTGTATTTAAAACTTTTGGTGTTACATTGTTTAATATATGGGTTTTTTTTTTCAGATTTGAAGATGGCACAATACCATTTTTGTCAGTGATATTATTAAAGCACTGCTTTGATAATATTAATAATTTAATTCCTAAATCTATCAGTGTTATGGATGTTATATCATATCACACATTTTATTTAGCAAAAGATTTATATGACCAATTGTTACATCTCAATCATGTAAATGGCGCTAAAGCCATTACATTTTACATGGATTCAGATTTTACTGATATTTACAAGCAGGGAGGCGTAGTTACTTTCAATGTAAAGAGAGATGATGGCTCATATATTGGATATGCTGAGGTATTTATTTTGAACTTACAAAATATCCAAGATATACCCAAAATTACATTACCAAGTATATTCTATGATGTTATATTAATAAAATGCTATCTATATAGTAAATAATAATTACTGCAGTTCTATATAAATTTTTTTGGTATTAACGAAATATTTATTCTCATTTCAGTTTCAACACATGGCAGAATTATTCAATATTTTTATAAGAACAGGCTGTTTTTGTAATGCTGGTACTTGTCAAAGACATTTGAAGTTAAGCAACGAAGAACTTAAGGAGTTGTACAAGTCCGGCCACAAATGTGGTGATGAAATAGATTTAGTGAATGGTCAACCCACAGGAGCAATTAGAGTATCTTTTGGATACTACAATACCTTTGAAGATGTTGACAAAATTGTTGCGATGATCACACATTGTTTTGTCAAAACACAGCCCGTTATACCTGAACGAAAACTAATAACAATTGAAGAAAACTTAAAGTTGCCTACTGGAAGACTATTGAAAACATCAAATATGATTTATAAAACAGTAGACTTAGTGCCTAGATATGCTGAGCAGAAATTTGAAATAGTATTATCAGAAATTGCCATTTTTCCAATTAAATCGTGTGGTGCTTTTAAACCAAAGACCTGGAGGGTTGGCCATAAAGGCTTTGAATATGATAGAGAGTGGATGATCATCAAAGAAAATGGTGTCTGCTTGACACAAAAACTAAACACACATATGTGTATGATACTTCCGGTTATAAATGTGAAAGAAAAGTGTATGGTTTTAAATTTTAAAGGTATTTATATTAACTTAGTATGAAAATTATATTATTATAAGAAAAACAAACTTTTCAAACAAGTATCATTAGTGTGCCAGTTACTAAGCATTGGCATCAATTGGCATGGTCTACCATCCGATACAATCTATCTTTAATACAAAAAAAATTCAATAGATGTCACTACTATTAACATTTGTAAATTATAAACTGTAATTATGCAGAATTAAGTACAAATTTTCACATTAAAATAAAGATAAGCATATTTTTTAAGCATAAAATCACATTAAGCTAAATTCAACTCCTTAATTAAGAAGAAGATACGAAACGAAATTAGTAATTAGTATTTTCCAATAGTGGTGCTAGATGGCGGTTTCCGGAATGTGCCTGGACTTCACCCTGATACCATTATGCCGGGTGATACCATTTTCTAGTACTAGGTCGTGTCTCTATTGTATATCTCCTTTGTGGCATTGGTCAACATTATAAATTATTTTTTTCAGGCATGACTCCCATAAAAATACCACTAGATCCATTAGCTACAAAATACAGGGAATCATCACTATGTCAAAGCAAAGTTTGCACAGATATTGTTAAAGGTTATGATTGTGGAGATGACGTTGCAAACTGGATATCTGAGGCTTTGGGTATATCATTCTTGAGATTAATAAAACAATCCGATGAACATGAAAGGATGCGTAAGAAAAATCCTGATGAGAAGCAGACCCTACTGTCTCTGAGCAATCAAGCACAGTTTCTTCTTATAAACAGAGCCACTGTTAGTTGGTTACAAGATAGAATTTTAGACTCATCGTTTGTAGATGACCTTCCATCCTTAACTGATAGATTTCGAGGAAATTTAGTAATTGATATGAAACAGGAGTTAGTGGAATGTGAATGGAAACTTGTAATTATTGATGGACACGAGTTCAAGGTAATTTTATTTATTTGATGTTTTATTCAATTCTTATTTTAGGACCTTTATAAAATATATATGACAGTCCTATTAATTCAATTTTAAAATATTATATTTATTATTTTGCCCTCAACATGCAAAAAAAGGTTTAAACCCCTGGGGGAATGCATACCACTAATTGGGAAATGATATAGACTAAGGTCTAATAAATTATGATAATATTTGTTTACTAAAAAAAATCATTTTCATATTTCAGGTAGAAAACCAATGCTCAAGGTGTCAGATGGTGTGTATTGACCAAAAAACGGGTGAAAAAACTGTTGAACCTCTTAGAACTATTTCCAAGGAATTTGGAGCACTAAAATTTGGAATATATTTAAGTTACATTGGATCTGCTAATAAAACTGAAGATTGTATTTTGAGAACCAAGTCCCAAGTAGTAATTACAATGTAATTTTTACTATTGCAATTCACATGTTGGCAGCTTAATTATTTTTGTAGTGTATACAGATTTTATAGAGTTTATAGTTCACTAAGGTACAGAAGACTGAAATGTAATCTTGAGATGGGGAGAATTATAGATTTTATTGTTTTTAAATATGTAAGTATTTAGGATTCACACAGAGTATAGTTTTTTTATATTTAAGTAGCAAAATTTTAATGGTTTTCTGTTATGTATAAATTAAATATAATTAATTATTTAGTTTGAGCACACATAAATCTTAATGTTACTTGTTCCATTCCAATTTACCTCTTTGGATTTTAGGATTAGGATTTTATGAGTTGCACAATAAAAATAAATGACACTTGGTTTGTTGTGATTTATCTATATTTATAACTTATAAACAAATATTTTACAATGGTTTAAAAGGTTTTTATAAATAAATTTTATGAAATTACACAGTTCACTGGCTGTTGTCCTTTAATTTTCCTTGGTTCAGCTCCATGTGTTACTTCATTCACCACATCGGCCACTTCTTCATAATTAGGTAAAGCCATTGTTTGCAATTTTGAATAAACTAATTCATTGTTTACTTTTACTTCAAATGAACCTGATATTCAGAAAATGTTAAGTAAATATGTGAAAAATTAAGCTGTCATTTGGTGTATTTTTATATGAATAAAACTCATAATAAGCCTGTTTTTATAACAATACCTTGCCTTCCACGTTTACAAGTGACATTTGCATCTGGACTTGACTTCTTTATCACTCCAGCGAGAGCCAAACAATGGCCTCCATAGTCACAAGCTCCACTAAAATACAATTCACTAATATTAAATTTTAAGTAAATAAATATTTCATGTTACATATTATGCAGTTAAGTACCTAAATAGAAGCTACTTTACTTAGCTCAATCTATGTTATAATATCTTGCAAGAAGTGTTCAGAATTAGGTAACTTAATTTGGACATACAATATAATTAAAATTAGTAAGAGTATACTTGGAATAAATAGGTACTGATTTGCCACAGGAGGTTAACGTTAAAAGGTAGAGAAATTTAGGTTTAGCTTTGTAACTTGCTTAAAAACAGCATAAAAAATTAACTATCAGTTTAATTAAGTGATAAGATATAACTTACACTTACCAATATTCAACATCAATATTAACGTTTTTCGAAATCGGTGATAGCATATTATTAAAGACTTTAGGCTTGTATTGGCTGGTGCATGTACAATTTAGTTATGTAACAAAAGTCTAACAATTCATATTCACATTCCTAGATGTGAACCTTGTGAAATACTGATCAGATAGGTGGCTAAGATTAGCATTAATCGGTTGTATAATTTATTAAATCATACGGAAGTTGAAATATTTAAACATTTCTATACGATTTTATTCCTAACTGGATTCCATCCACACAAAAATAGGCCGCAAAATTTATCATTTGTTTGTAAACAAAATTCAAATTAAAAAATACTCAAATTGCTCAGAACCTGTACTTATTTAACTTAAATTGTCACAAAATGACTGTAAATTGTAAATGACAATGACATTTTTTTTTATACATGGGCATAGATGAAGAATCCTTCTCTAATATTCTTCATCTAAGAAGTACCTACCTACTTTATGTGCCTTGAATCCGTAGACGGTACCATAGATAAGAGTAATTTCATAATACAGAGCTTATTATAGACGGTCCTCTTTATTCAATCGTCCGTGCCCCGTGTTGGTTTGGCTTATTGGTTATTTATTTAAACGTGAAAATAACGTTTTGAATACGATATATATGTCGCAGTCATCTTATTGAATCCGCTATTTAATTGAATGACTAGCGCTTTCATTGAATAAATTCTACTAGGCGGTTATATAATGGCGTCAAACAGCTCGTACAGATAGCAATGTGTTGATATATTTTTTGATTAATTTACTTTAATGTTCGTTTTATTAGTACTCATTCGGAAATTTCGAAGTTTAAAACTATAATATTAAATGGCTGTCCTAGTCTCGGATTCTAATATTTGTTGGTAAAAACAGGATTCAATGAAAGCGCTAGTCATTCAATTAAATAGCGGATTCAATAAGATGACTGCGACATTTATATATTTTTTTTCAATAACTTTAATAATTTTTCATATTATCTGTACTTATTACGTATTGTTATCATCTATTGAGAAATTAAAACATTTTTATGACGATTTTATTTCTAACTGGACTCCATTCACACAAAAAATAGTCAAAAAAAGGCCGCAAAATTTATCATTTGCTTGTAAACAAAATTCAAAATTAAAAAAGCTCAAATTGTCACAAATGACAACTGTGTATTCTTCATCTATGAATGACAATGATTTTTTTATTTTTTTTTTAATTATTCATGGGCCTTGAATGCGTAGACGATCCTTTTTACCCGACTTCGGCGAAGCCAAAAGGAAGGGTAATGATTTTGGCAGTCTATGTATGTATGTATGTATTGGTTATTTATTTAAACGTGAAAATAACGTTTTAATATATATCGCTCGTTTAAAACTACAACGTGGCACAACGAAAAACTGGAATTTTGGGAAAACGACTTTGAAACTTTTAAAATCTTATAACTTTTAAAGTAAGATAGCTACAAAAAAGATTATTTTGGCCATTTTAAACTTTACTAAGAAACTATGAATCTCAGTGAAAATTTCATTGATGTATAGATATTTATTTATGAAATAATAGTTTTATAAAAAAAAGTCCCTACATGTCACGTTCTTCCTATAAAAATAATGAACTTACTGACTGACAAAGGGGTATATCACGTTATAGGTAACAAAATAAAGATATTTAAGAATGTGGTACAGAATATATTATATAGTAAAAATAACACTGTTGAAATTTTAATAGGAGTATTTATTGAAAAAAACTATTAGCTAAAGTGTAACTTACTAGTTTTATAATCGGTCTCACAAACAAATAATAACAAAAATAAGTAACTAAATTAAAACCCTTATTTTATTAGACTTAACAATCCTATGTCTAAAAATAATAATTTGACCTGATATTATGAATTATAGAAATATTAAAATTTACTATAGTGTCGTAAACGACAAAATTTGTACCAAAATAAGGTTCAAGGCGAGGAATAACCGCAACTAGCGCCACTCTTTTCTATACATAGTTCATACTCGTACTTGTAATTAGGTAGTACCTATTTTACAATAACCATAATGACTTAGATATAATAATATTATGTATATTGACTGTTTGAGAACCAATAACAGATACAGGAAATATCACATCTTTTTTTAGGATCAGAACTAGGTACTAATATTAATCTAAGATGGCATAACTCGTGAAAGGAGCATTGTTCTTCTTCGTCTTCACGAGCCTCACTCTGTGGTGTGTATGTGTCGCATTCATCTAATTAAATAAGCAGCGTTTTTATCAAATGACGACATTTAATTGAAAGACTAGGCCGAACATTGATTGTACAATCGTCACTCAACGTCCAATTAGTTAGCGGATTGTAACATAGCCCTTATATGAGAGCGGACATAAAATCAGTCAGCTGACTGAATTATCCCAAAAGCGAATCTATCAACCCCGACTCCACGTAGTACTTGTCTGTCAACCCCTAGAGTGTATATTTAAGCGCGGAGGCGCGGAGGGAGAGCAGCCCCACACCCGTAGTAACGAAATGCAGAAACCAGCTTTCGCCGTGGCGGCGGAGGCTGGTCGCCAAAGGCGACCAGAAAGCCGGAGCTACCTAAGGCGAGTGTTGGTTGCTGTCATTCGTTACGCATGGGCGAAGGAGCTGCATTTCCCGCAGCGCCGGAGACGTGACAGACCGACATTGTCCTTAAAACAAATCTATCAACTCCGACTCCACGTAGAACTTGTCTGTTTTATCTAACCTCTAAACTACAACTGTAAATATTTTCTTAACTAGTGGTTGCTGAGTAGAGGGGAGGGTAGGGGGGATTTCCTTTGTCCCCTTACCGCCGTCTCCACCTTTCTCCCCTGTTTTACTCCTGGAAATATCCCGGAAACACAGACATAACCTCAAAACTTCAACCATAAATATCTTCCAAACTAGTAGTCTCCTAAAGGTGGGAGTGGTAGGGGGGGTTTTCCCCCTCCCCCTCCCTCCACCCCCCAATTAAGAGGGATTTATACTAAATTTTTTCCAGCTCCTCCTTTTTTGGAAGTCGGCTAAAAAATCTGAAAATTATTTGCTAACACACATAAAAAAAACCTACTTATTCATCGAATTGAGAAAGCTCCTCCTTTTTTGGAAGTCGGTTAAAAAATCGGACTAAATAACGTTCAGTCAATGACTACATGACTAAATGACGTTCAATCAATGTTCAGTCAAGACATTGGACGTTACAATAAACAACTTGACGAGTTGTCCTTTAGTCTTTCAATTAAATGTCGTCATTCGATAAAAACGCTAGGCACTCAATGAAATAGCTGATTTAATTAGATGACTGCGACATATGCATTTTCTTCCTGATCGCATATTATATCCGCAGCAATAGCATCTTAAAATGTAGCTATGTATTGGTCTATAGAGCTGAAAACACAATTTTCTATGCCTGTACTACTTATTAAGTCTTTTGACAATTCGTTTAGAGGTACAGTCATGGTTGTCAAGGTGTGAGCTTCTTCATCATCTGCACTTTCTTCAATAGCTTTGTTGATGGTGAAATTCGGGTCTCTAACAGAATCGTCGCTATCCTCGATGAAGTATTCCTCAGCTGAGCTTCTAGATGCTCTTCTGATGCCGGAGCTGCTAGAAGAATTTATACGCCGACGCTTTTCTGGAGTTTTCTCATCTTGATGATAATTTTCATAAGCCATTTCCACTATTCTCCTTGATCGTGAATCGATCTTGAAAGAAAAAAAAATCTTTATTAATAAAATATTATTATAAACAATGTGACAAAACGATGAATTTCTTAATATAACAGCAATATTTCAAATATATATCGTGACATCCCGTTATAAACGAACCGTAAATTTAAACAAGTGTAAAAAAATATTGCATACAACGTGACATGCTAACACAAGCCAATTTTATTTTCATACTTTTCAAAGGAACAACGTGTTATCAAAGTGATGACCAAGTACGATCAATTAATTCTTTAATGCTAGAATGCGACATAATAAGTGTGACACATTATAGAATTAAATAAATAAGTAATAAAATATTTACCTTTACTCCAAAAAGGTGTCATGCAGGTCGTGACACGTTGCTGTCTTAGGGCATAAACTGAGTTAAGCGGGCACCCGCGCGGCTTCATACAAAAGTGACCCGTCGCGGAAAGCCGCGCGGGAGACCCGTCGCGGGAAGGCGGGCCGCGCGCCCGCGCTACTGAGCCCGTCTCCCCGCGACGGGCACCCGCGCGGGTCACTTTTGTATGTAGCCGCGCGGGTGACAGCTTCATGTTTCAAATAAATAAGTAGATTGACTTGGCAATCGCATGAAAACAACATAATATTTATCTCACAGTGATACGTATATTAAATCAGATCTTTTAGTGCGATTGCCAATCAATCTACTATTTATTTTAAATATGAAAGATTATTAATAATATTGATTTTGATCACTATAAGATGTTGTTAGACCGACCGACTAACCCCTACTTGTCATAACATGTATCTCACAACTTTTTACGGTAGAAGAACGAAGTAGCGAGACTTGGCACTTTTTACAAGTTATATTTTTGATAGGAACTGATTTCTTTTTGTAGAAAATTTACTAAAACTCGTGTTTTTGTTAAAAAGTGCAAATATAACTTTGTAATCATATAGGTTTATTATGGATTACAAAGTTAATTGTGCAGTTAGCGTATTTAGATAAATAGACAGAAATTCCAAAATGTTTAGGTTTTTCCGTCATTTATATACTAAACGCTACTTGTATTCCAAATTTGAAGCTTCTATGTCTGCTAGAAGTGCCTAATACTTTTGATGCTCGGTCAGTGAGTGAGTGAGTTAGTGACAAAATTAAGTTTGACAAGTTATAATTCTTAAACTTCTGTTTCAAATTGAATGAAATTAGACCGTAACTAAAAATGCAGGCTTCTCGTTTAACCCACAACAAAGTTATAAGTTATAGGTTGAAAATAGCCTGAACTGCTTCGAGAAAAGGAGGGTACGACCGTGCTTAACTTGGCAGATTATAGACGTACATCCTCACCCTGTCATTTGGAACCAGGCGAATGAATTATATAAAGACCAAGGCGCGCGGACGGCAGCATGGCTCTAAATTTGCAAATAATTATAACCTATTTGAAAATTTCGAAAATTTCAGTGACGCAGAAAAATCATAATATTAAGTTCTCCATCGATACGACTGTTGAACGACGTACATGCAAACTGTTAAAATTAAACTGGAGACACTGCGTAAGTCGGGTCTCCGCGACGGGCTCCGCGACGGGCCACGCGACGGGCCACGCGACGGGCCCCGCGACGGGCCCCGCGACGGGCGCCCGTTTAACACAGTTTCAGGCCTTATACCGCAAGCAAGTACTCTCACGCACTGCATTGTCACACTGAGGAGGCGCGTTGTGGAAATAAGCTTAGCTGCTAAACGGGGCAGCGCTACATCGTGACAAGCTCTCTCTTTTCCGCATACTTTTGTCGGTATTGGCTTAAATTGTACCACGTTTTTGCACTAAATAGATTCGGTTACGGTGAATAAAATGGTATCAATAACTCAAAATTGAGTTATGCCACTGTGACACGTTATAGTTTTAAACGAGCGATATATATATATATATTATACTAGCTGTCCCGGCAAACTTCGTATTGCCTTATTAATTAATTGCTTGACATACTGACTGCAGCGCCACCTATCGGTTCCAATTGTAAATCTAAACCATTCTCGAATCTCCACGAACACACACAAAAAATTTCATCAAAATTGGTCCAGTCGTTTAGGAGGAGTTCAGTCACATACACACGCACACAAGAAATATATATATTAAGATATATATATATTTTAATAACTTTAATATTATTTCATATTATCTGTACCACTTATAATATTAATGATTCATTTAATATTTTAACATTAAGCTTTATTATTTTAGTCTACTTTTAAAACTCTAGATAAAAAAAAATGATAACAAAATATTAAATGTCTACGTCTACGACCTTAGCCTGTTCAGCATGAACGAAATTGTAAAAAAAGAAATGTCACATGTCAATTGTCATTTATGTCAATAAATTTATTTACCATAGATTTAATATCATTGTTTATCAAATTTGTTTGCGATTCAAATGTTTAAATGCAAAAATACATACGAAAAACAACTTAAAAACGCGCTAAAATTAATTTGTATGGGTCTTGTGAATCCGTCTTATACAGAGTGAATGTGGAATTTCTATATTAGCCGATAGCCGCCATAAAGAAGCCATGGCGATCTATAGTTGGTAGTCCATAATTATTAATGATACGAATATTTATCTAAATATGGACTACGATTATCTTATTAAACTGCTTTGTGTCGGTGACTCCGGTGTTGGAAAGACTAGTTTCCTGTACAAGTATACAGATGGAGTATTTCATACACAATTTATATCTACTGTAGGAATTGACTTTAGGGAAAAAACTGTGGTATGTAGCTATGCACTTTATTAATTACCGTATAGTTATTATTCTCTTACATTTTTTCTTGTAATATCATTACTCGATTTCTTAACTTTAGTGCTCTAAGCACCAAGGCTTAACACAGACTGTTCATGAGTTCTACCATATGGTGTTATCTTAAAAATGTAGAAGTTTTAATAGTTATAACCAATACTGAGCCAATCATATATGTAAAAATGTATCGCTGTTCGTTAGTATCGCTAAAACCCGAGAACGGCTGAACCCAGTTGGCTATTTTTGGTCTTGAAATATTGGTGGAAGTCCAGGGAATGCCTAAACGGTTTTTTTTTATGCTCAACGAAGTGGGCACGGGTCAGCTAGTATTACTTAAACATTTAATGTTCTTATAACTTTTAATCTGTTTAATTTTTTGTTGAAATTGTAGAAATTCAGCATAATGAAATGCCTATGCCTTAAGGCTTGTTGAAGTGACAATATAACTATATTGTATACAGTTATAATTTCTCTAAGTACTATGTGTTTTGTGTCAGACGTCAGTCACATGAGTTATAAAAGATAAATATCTATCTAATTCTCTAAGGGTTATAATGTAGTTTAAATGCCCGCTTATAATAACATATTTTTAATATGGAATGAAATGGATTTTAGTTTTCATTACTTGTGTTACAGATTTATCAACAAAATGAAAGACAACATAGAATTCATCTCCAATTATGGGATACAGCAGGACAGGAAAGGTGATTTTTTTGTTACCATTGTATTCCAAAGCATTCTTTAGTAAAATTTCAAATATAATATAATGTTTAACATAATATAAAAACATTACAATGAAATCGTAATAATTCTGTTATCTATTTTAGATTTCGAAGTTTGACTACAGCATTTTATAGAGATGCAATGGGCTTTTTGTTGTTGTTTGATCTGACAAATGAAGCATCCTTTTTGGAGGTCAGAAATTGGATTGAACAATTAAAGGTACCGGTTACTCTTTGTTTGAAAAACTTGTTACTATTATTCATCATAATATTGGTAATGGATTATAAAGCTTGTAATATTTCCTTCTTGATATGGTGGGTCTTACCTAACTTGGATTTTTTAATTTATTGAATGTTTTATCATAGAGATTGTATATTTTAGACACACAGTTTAACTGATGATCCTGACATAGTGTTATGTGGGCACAAGTGTGACCTGCAGGAAAAAAGACTGGTCAATCAAAATCGAGCCCGTGAATTTGCCAAGAACTACAATCTTCCTTACATGGAAACTAGTGCCAAAACAGGACAAAACATTGACCGAGCTATTGAAATTTTGCTTGATAAAGTTATGTACAGGTATGTGTTTTGTGATTTTTGATTGATGTTGCTAGTAACATTTATATAAAACAGGGTGTGTCTAAATGTACATGGATGCTTATTTGTCAAAAATTTGTAGCAAAATGTTTTCATTCCCTATTCTGTTGTTATTTAGTATTTTTCTTACACTCTGTAACTATAGATTTAATTCAATAGACTTTTAGTCTTGTGTGAATATCTTATTCACAACAAAACATATAATTATTGTTCTGACATGTTTCAGAATGGAGACGTCAGTTGAATATGCGATGCTCTGCGCGTCTGGCAAACGCCGTCAGTCTCTGCAAAAACTTCAAGCGAGACAAGAACGGAAATTCTGCTCCTGCTAAAGTCTGTGATTTTGATAGATTTTGTCTCATATTAACAAAATTTGCCAATTGTGTGAGAATTTTTGTCAGTTTAAATATTTACTTATATTACATTATTAACTATTATTCAATTTTGAATTTAAAATATAGAGTCGTATTTAAGATATTTCTAGCCTTTGAAAAACAATTTAAATAGGCACTGAATATAAGAGACTGATATTTTTTTTTTACTTTAACATTTTGTTGGCGAGGGTATTTTAACAGTTTGATTTGTAATAATTGTTAACATTTTGTTTTAAATAAAATCCCCAAAATTATTTCAAGGCAATAAATTAATTACAAAAATTATAAATAAACAGTGGATAGTTATGCAACTTTATAATTGAAAAAAATATTATGTATAATATACATACTTCAGTGCTATCTAGCTTATTTATGTCATTCGTCCAACTACTTTTTGATGTCTATGGTATATAATAATATTTGGAATATTATAAAGTAATCAGTCTTACTACAGGCTTATAACTTGTTACAAAACTAGTGTTGAAATTGTTGTTATAATAATATTAATCATTTACAGTACATAATTATTATTATCATACATTCAATTTATCTATAACTTTTAATCAAATTTTATTGTAATGTTTATTAGTATTAAGTATATATATAGTTTATAGTTCTGCAGATATTTATCAACTGCTTACTTTATGTTTAAGCTGTTATGTTAAATCTCTGGATAGTTTGTTTTGCTAGCAAATTAATGTTTAAGATTATAGATGTATGGTATGGCTACCAGGCAAAAGACATATTCATCTCTATTTCATCATTACTAAAGTACAAAATTTGTATTAGGGTTTACCGATTTTTCATATTGTTCCTCCATACAAATATCACTCATTTTCTCAGCAATTCTTTAGGTGCGATTCCACCGGTGTTCTGAACTGTTGCGAACATTGTGCGTAACAGATGTTTGTTCCGGTGGACTCGCTAACGCAACATTAACAAATTGGCACAGCTGGAATTCTGAAAAAAATGTTGGCTAACAAATGTTCTAAACACTATTTTGGCGGAATCGTACCTTTTGTATGACGTGTACCGCACACGTACATGCTAAGAATTACTGAATTGTGAATTGCCATATTCAAATCAGTTTGTTCTATTTTTCACCTACAAAAAGTTGGACACAAAAAGTATGCCTTAGGAAATACAGCGAGCGTCAGCGCTTCTTCGATTATTACTTGTCAACCTACTAACAATATTTCCATAATACAAATTTGTACCTCAATAACGTAGGTACATAGATATATGATTACATATAATAGACTAATAACATAACGCTTCGATTCTGCGCCAATGTGAGTGAAGCCCGTGTGTCCAATTACTGGTAGATCACGGTATTAAAATGTATTTTACATGTTACCGCCACAGGGTATTGTTCTAGTCATTTTATAATTTTTATTAAAATGTTGTATAATGTTTATTATTGTTTGTCAAGGCCGCGTTACATCAAATAAGAAACATTACTATTGACGAAATAGTTTTGTTCCTATATAATTTATAATAGGATTTAATAATAATAATTTAAGTAAAACTTTTTTCTTGATAGATTTAGTGCTAATTTCAACAACACATGTTAAGTTAATCCTTCATTAAATATCAATGTTATCCCTCTCATATTTCCTGTCAGCGAAAGAGACGGCATGGTATTTTAACAAGTGGTTAACACTAACAGTCCTTGGTGAAATAGGGAATAAGTTCCGATTTCGCCAACTCATGCTAGTGTTAAAATAACATGCCTTCTCATTCATTGATAGGAATTACGAGTGGAACAACATTATATTATATAACGAAGGATTAACTTTAACATTGCTTTGTGAAACAAGCCCTATAACTGACAGAATTGCAACCTGGTTATGTTAGCTTTTTTGCTGCTAGAGGCGCTTGTGTAGCGTGAGGTCTTCGAAACGTCAAATGTCACTTTTCGGGATTATTTCTATCAAAATTAATGTTACGAATATATTGTACCAATACAGATTAATTATGTCAAACAAATGTGAGTTTTGTTTACTCTAAGGTTATGCTTTATTATATTTGCCGTTCGCACTTAAGAACAAACTGACATCTCTACTTAAGGACCTCACTCGGCAGTGGCGCCACCTAGTCAGACAAAAACTTATTACAAGTGCCTGTATTCTGTTCCGATTCGAATTGTTCTAAATGTAAGCAAATGAAATTTGACCAAATTGATGTGTCATTGTTTTGCTTTACAGTGTGGTGTGTGTGACATCAAAATGGGAAGCATTATGCCACCCTTACTGAGCTTTGTTTACATTAAGATGATAACGGAATGTACATATCATAATATGATAATACATTCTTTGAAATTCATAATAGCTAGCTGGTTTTTTTTAAAAACTGTTTTGTCAAGATGTTGCGTATTAGTTTTGTAGTTATAATATTGTAATTTATAATACGTACGGTCGCCGATACTTACAATGCTGACGGCAGTATTACTATGGAGTGTATACTTGTATATATTATATACAAGAGCGAAATATGGTTTACTAGATCTATCGACGACCGTACTTATACCACTACTATTATAAATGTGAGAGTTTGTAAGGATAGAAGTTTTTCATTTGATGTTTTAGTATATTAATTTTTGTTTTTTGTTATATATTATATTGGATAATAAAGTATGATCCTTCAGGATTCCAGTGAAAGTGGTGATAAGTGTACACAATAAGTAAATATGTAAAAATGTTTGTGTTTTCGAATTGTTTCCATTTGAGTTCAATTTATACGGACGTACTATAGTTTAGACTCTGAATTAACAGTATTAAGTAATACAGTGGTTCCGTGAGTAGTAAATACAGTATGTTTTTACGTGCAGGCTACTACGCGTGTCAACGGCTTTTAGTATTTTACTTGGTGAATTACTTTGAAACTGACCAGGCTAAAGAAAATCGTTAGATCGTAACTTTTTGTACTCCCGGCCATATCAATCGACTGAGAATCAAAATAAACAAACGTCAATTTATTGGGAAGTATGCGGCACGATCAAATCTAAATCAAAATCGAATCAGTTTGTAGAGTAAGGCCTCTGCACCTATCGATCTGAGTGACGATAGACTCTCTCGATAAACAGGCTATGCAACACTAAAATATATATTTTTAAATCCTACCTTATTTCATAGACTACAGCGTTCAAACATACAAACTCTTTAGCTTTATAATATGAGTATTTAAACCTATTTTATCAATTTTTTCTAGTCTAGTCGCCGCTAGAGGCGCTTGTTTATATGGAGTCCAACTACGAATTAATGTTTTAAATATTGTACGCATAGTTTATTAAGTATTGTAACCTATCTATCGAAATATTATTATGATCTCGAATTATGTACTCAAGGTCTATCTTACAACTGCATATTTTAATAATATATTACACATTTTGTGATTGACAATTTCTTTAGTAGATAGAAATATAAGATCTATAAAATTCAAAAATTAAAATGCATTTAAAATATCAAAAAAGTGCAATTAGTCAAGTTATCTTATAGATAACTTTTTAAAAAAAAGTAAAGAAAAACTTTTAAATTTCTTATAGGACTTAGAATAAAAATTTTACTATGACTAAAATAAACTAAAGGACTGATACATGAACGCACAAACTAATATACTACTGCCTTTTAACGCTTTCTTATTAACTTTTGGATGATATACATAATTAATATTATTATTTTGTGCATTTGTTAGTTTTAAATAACGTATGTGCATTGTAAGATGGCCTTTGAGCTTGATTACTATTATTAAAATAATATTTACATGTTTTTTAAATATTATGAATTAAAGCATATTTGTAACTGATCTTTAACGTTTTCTTTTGTAATTACCAATCATCAGTACCTATGTTGGAAATAAAAGGTTATCATAACAATTAAGTAGTAATAATTTATTTTGACTAAACTTAAGAAAATGAAATGCGAACTTATTAGATTCTTTTTTTATATGTATTAGACCTTATTAGAAAACTATAATCTAATAATATCTAATGATATATTTATTCAGTAACACATTTTACACTAAATTAAAATTAAGAAAAAAAAATATAGGTACACACACATTTTAAACACCAGAACATTATAAATAGACACAGAAAGAATATTTTAACTTCACGTGACTTCACTATAAAATACTTAATTGAATTCGTTCGTTACTTCGTCAGCCTACTCCGATAATTCAATATGCGTCCACAACATAAATATTGGAACATAATATGGTCGATGTTTTGAAGAGTTTGCGGTCGTTTGTTTAATGGAGGTATCGAACTACGACACCCTCCTAAACTATCGCTAGATCGGAGGGCGATGCATCCATAAGCCTCGAGCCCCATATTCCCCGCGTCGCTCGTAATCTAAACCCCATTCCCGTGGATTAAGACCTGAAATACATATGGCAGGGGGTAAGCTTCTTAGCGTCGACACGGGAGAACGCTACGTAACACCGAGCACGAAGATTTATATTCCAATAACTAGGACGGTGGAGCTCTACGCGCAGTCGCAGCGGCTCGATGCTGTAAATTCGTTCTCGTACATTTTGTTTTTATATTCTGCAAAATACTCGCACCATGTGTGTGGCATAGCGTAGTTTAAGTGTAGCGGCTAAAATGTTTCGGTTTTGTGAGTTCGTTTCGTGAGTTTCGAGTGCCGGGGCCGAGTGCTGCAGTGGGCACACGGAGCTATCTTCACGGCGGTGGTTTGTTTATGTATTGCAAGACAATATCGCCGGCTCCGTGCTCATAACTTCGTCTTGTTTGAGAGACGCAGGCGTGCGCATGAAAGTGCAGCGTTTCAATTTACTGTATTAAGTTTTAAAACTCCCATATCCGGTGAAGTGTTACGAAGGAATTGAACACGAAGAGGGAGTATGTGGATCTCATTCGATTGAAGAGAATTGGTAAGTGCAATCTATACATATTATATTGTAATGTAGAGATATATAGTGGTGTTGTTTATTTACTTTATTAGAAGACGAAATTACTTTTTCATATCATAAGTAGTTATCCATGAATGTAGGTAGAGTGTATCTAATAAGATACCTGTTGTACCTATTAGTATAAATTATAATATATCTAAAATATGACTTATATTATTACTCACTATCGCAAAATAATTCTTGTCGACATTTCGACAATCGAAATTAATTATTATTTTAAAATGACTAATTATAGTTTCTAAACTCAAGAGTTAGTGTAGGTACTACCTATACCTATATGTATATATATACAGGGTGACCTGAAATTCGATACATTCCTTTGAAAGACAGAAAGTAGACCTCATGTACAGTAATATTTTTCATGACATCCCCTATCCGAAAGTTGATATTTACAAAGTTATTGAAATTTCAATTTTTTTTTCTTTTTTTTCGACTTTTTGACTTTGACATGACATATTTTTAAAAATGTTTGTCTTTTTAGTGATTTTTTTATGTATTTTAACCGTCAATGAGTCAAATAATATTTTTAAGGAATAAATATGGACAAACTAAGCGAGAATTTTTCAATATGAGACATGAAACTGAATTTTCTCTTAAGAAAAATGCACATATTTCTTAAAAACAGGTAATTTTCTTAAAAAAAATGTATGATACAATGCGTACAAATATTCTAAATAACTTCCTTATCTCATTAGCTTTCCAAAAAGGTGCAAATGTCTACATAAAAATATGACGTTGTAGTAAACATAGAAGTAAAATGAAATAATGTCTAAATCTATTTATTTGCGATAAGGTTAAAATAAAAGGAAAAACTTGAATTTAATTACGTTTATTGTGTTTAAAAAACATCAATGGTTAATTAAATTTAATAATAAATATTTTACTTTAGGTCTTGTTCAAAATGTGAGCCTCTGTTTCTGATACAGGCTCGTAGTCTTCTCCGTACCTCTGTTTTGATTATTCTGGTAGTAAGACTAGTTTTGATTTCTTCTGCTGCATTTCTTATGCGGCTTCTGAGCTCCTCTACATTAGTTATGGGTGAAGTATACACCAAAGCCTTCATATGACCCCAAAGATAAAAATCACACGGGGTCAAATCGGGACACCGTGCTGGCCAAGGAATTGGCCCGCCTCGACCTATCCAGCGATGTGGGTAAGTTTGGTCCAGCCACTGGCGTACGCCGAGGCGGAAGTGGGCCGGGCAACCATCATGCTGGAAAATCATATTACGACGAGTTTCTATTGGCACATCTTCCATTAAACCAGTAATCTCCTCTCTTAGGAAATGTTCATACATTTCACCATTTAAATTTTGAGGCAAAAAATGAGGTCCAACTAAATTATTATTAATTATACCCATCCAGACATTTAGACTGAATCTGGTTTGATGGGCTCTTTCTTTTTTCATCCTGGGGTTTTCTCCTTTTGGTGCCCAGTAATGTGTGTTGTGGAAATTGTTTATCCCGTCACGGTCAAATTTCGATTCATCCGTCCACAATATTCTTGAGAAGAAATTGCGATCCTCCATGTCTGCATTTATCATAAAACGGCAGAATTCCATTCTTCTAACCGGGTTTTATGTAGACATTTGCACCTTTTTGGAAAGCTAATGAGATAAGGAAGTTATTTAGAATATTTGTACGTATTGTATCATACATTTTTTTAAAGAAAATGACCTGTTTTTAAGAAATATGTGCATTTTTCTTAAGAGAAAATTCAGTTTCATGTCTCATATTGAAAAATTCTCGCTTAGTTTGTCCCTATTTATTCCTTAAAAATATTATTTGACTCATTGACGGTGAAAATGCATAAAAAAATCACTAAAAAGACAAACATTTTTAAAAATACGTCATGTCAAAGTCAAAAAGTCGAAAAAAAAAGAAAAAAAATTGAAATTTCAATAACTTTGTAAATATCAACTTTCGGATAGGGGATGTCATGAAAAATATTACTGTACATGAGGTCTACTTTCTGTCTTTCAAAGGAATGTATCGAATTTCAGGTCACCCTGTATAAGTAGCTACATAATTGAGTCATGTAGTTGCAGTTGAACTTAATCTTAATTAGTAGATGAAATGCAATGCTGTGCAGGGTCCCACTAGCACTCAAATATTGTTTGTTTAATTTTGTCTTTATTGTATATTTTTTCTTAGTGTGACTGTGCGGAACTCTTTGTATGTAATGTGATGTCTGAATTTGGTGAATAAATGTCTTATTATTATTATGTTTGTGTATAGCTTTCCTTGCTCACGGGAAATAAAATCCCGGACCTTTGGAAGGCATGCGTGGGGCCGAAGCCAACACGCAGAGGCCCCGTTACACAATTTTAGTTTAAATGTAATGTAACACTAGCCGGCGACTCTTCCTGTACGCACCATGGGAGTGCGCCCACGGAGACCCATCGGTTAGTGTAGAACTATTGCAAAAATAGTCGCACGCACGGTTCACCAAGGCGGCAACATTTATAGAGCGGCTTGAGGCAGGAGAGGTGTCGCTGGACTCTATACGCCGATCATTTGCACCCTTAGAGGGTCCCATCATGATTACGCTTCATATCCTCCCTCCGAGCACAAAGCTCTCGAGACTCCACTCTGACCGGCCGGTTAAGGCAAGTCAGAGGTCTCGCTGTTCTTCCTCAGTGACCACTCTGGCCGGCCAGTAAAGGCAAGCCGGAGATGGAGAACAGGGTCCTCCCAGGGAGCACTCAGGAGGACATACATGGGAGGACCCTGTTCACCATCTCGTACGTGGGGTCGCTACTCCCCAACAGCTCGCCACAAGCTGCCCTGCGGCATTATTATTATTATTAAATATAGTTGAAGAAGCTTCTAACAAACAGTTTCGCAATCGCAATTATTAAAAGCCTTTAAAGTTATTGGCATAAAATATATTACACGGTCTTATTACAATTATTATTATTTTGCAAGTCAATATTATCCCTATTTTAACCCCCTACGAAAACAGAGGGGTGTAATAAGTTTCACGTTTCTGTGTATGTGCATTATAGCTCCTAATCGCCTGAACCGATTCTTATAAAGTATTTTTTTTTTGACTGCTGACGTCGAGAGTGTTCTTGGCTATAATTCATCATCATCAGTTCGTTGCTTCACAATTCGGGGGCTACTTAAACATTTTCTTCAAATTTAGTTACGGTTTGTTTTTCTGAATAAGAACACTCACAAAGACGTGCATACTGCATGCTAAGCCTCGGGACATAGTAAGACAATTAGTATAATTTTGTCCAATTTTGTCCCATTGTAAGTCAAAACCGCCTCTCATTAGAGTCTAATTACCCTCGTTTGATTGGCAACAATTGACCAATTACGCAGTGATGTATAGTTAGATATGGCCATTGCTGTTCATTATTAACGGTAAGAAATTTTCTAGAGAGAGCAATCACTGCCCAAGGGTCAATTAGTGTTTCTAACTTTAAGTTACTACCTATAATAATATCTATGTGTTACCTACTAAGTACTGAGCAAGGATAAAGAACATATTGTACAGGGATGAAATGGATATGAAATTTCGGATACGGATATGGATATTTAATGATTTCGGATTATCCGTCTGTTTCGGATAATTTCGATTACAGATATTAAGTAAATTTTGGATTCCTTTTTACACTAGCAAAACTTTCATTTCGTATTCGGTTACCGATAATTTTTTGTAAATGGATATCCGATAGTTTCGGTTACGGTTACGGAAAATTTTTTGTAATCGGATATCCGATAGTTTCGGTTACGGTTACGGATAATTTTTGTAATCGGATATCCGATAGTTTCGGTTACGGTTACGGATAATTTTTTGTAATCGGATATCCGATAGTTTCGGTTACGGTTACGGATAATTTTTTGTAATCGGATATCCGATAGTTTCGGTTACGGTTACGGATAATTTTTGTAATCGGATAGTTTCGGTTACGGTTACGGATAATTTTTTGTAATCGGATATCCGATAGTTTCGGTTACGGTTACGGATAATTTTTGTAATCGGATATCCGATAGTTTCGGTTACGGTTACGGAGCTCCCTAACATTCGTGATATACCTCTTTAAGTAGTCACCTATCTAAATACATTTTTTGTAGCTACCTACTTAAGAAAAGCTGAAAATTAAGGTAGGTTACCTACCTACTTTTCTCAATATTGGTGTTAATAATATGACAAATAATTTTGTTAATCTCCATTATATTTATACGATTTTAAAAATTTTATACTTCCAGGTCGGCGCGATACCTACCTAACCTACCCCTATTTCGTCATACAAGTCAGTCGAGCAAGGCCACTGGCGTCATGAGTTAAACTCCAATACTTAAGCGTTTAACACTACCTATTTATCTGTAAACCGTAAATTTTAACTAGGTACTTAACCTAATAGGTACTTACCTTCTACGTAAAATTGCGTTGGCGCACGCGCTAAACTAAATCTAGATTCTAGTAATACTTTTGTTCAATGTTAAACTCTGAATATTTTATACAATGTGCTCACGTAAATATTTAAAATCGCCGAGAAACGAAAGATAAATATCTAGTCTTCGTGTAAGGCAAATATTTGTGTAGGATGCGGGACGGTCTACACTCTACGCACTATAGGCGTAGAGTGTAGACTATTGTAAGCTTTTTCGAGTTTACATTAATTTCCTTCAGTGACGTAACTAATACTGTAATTAATTTTGTATTAGATTATGGAATATGGGTACATACAATGAATAAAGATCGGTTCTTTGTTTTAGATTATTATTAGGTACTTATCCAACTGTAAAGTATCTACTTACTTACTGAATAATAAGTCTATTAAGTAGACACACAACAATTAATATTGCTTTAATAAACGTTATTATATAAATAGATTTTGCAATTTTATAAACCCAAAGTAGTGGAAAACATACCTAAAATATGAAATTAGGTAGGTAAATTCAGCTTGAAGTAATGCTCTACATTTTTCTCATCACATATTCATCTAGTGTGTACTCGTAATACTGGTAAACCAAGGCGTGTAAATTGTAAATCGATAATTAATCTCCTTTGGCGAGTGTAAACTGTTTACATTTGGAAACGAGCTAAGGTTAGCACTTCCGTTTACTACCGCGCACTAACCTTATTCATTACTGCTGATTGAAAAGGGGAAAAGTTTTTTTGTTAATTAAGATTTATGGGTTATCCGAAAATTTTTAATTTTATTGCGGGAACATTTTAAAATATTGTCAAGCTAATCAGTACATTTCGCATACAAATATTATGTTGGCTTGACATCAGAAATACCACGGCCTGGCGCAAAACCCACGTGAAATTACGCACGCGTTGTGCTTTACCTTATTCCAACAGAGGCATAAGCTTAGGTTTCACAGAAATGTGGTTAGTTTGACTGTTGTGGTGCTGTCTAATGAGTATTTGCTTTAAATGAGGCGATTCGTTTGCTCGTTTTCTGTGCTGAGTATTTGTAATGAAACGCTTGATTTCATACATAAAATTCTGGGAATATCCTATGTTTACATTAAAATGTAGAGTAGAAGCGTTTCACAATGTTAACGTGATATCAACCCATAAAATACGGACTGAAAAATGTTAGTGTACAAATAAAACGTGTTATGTTAAACACGTGTGTGTTTGTGCGTTCGTCCGGCACTCTGCCACTGTCAGATATTACAACAAAAGGGCTCCACCAACTTTTCATAAATATTTACCCTCCTTATAAATATTATGTGAAAACTTAACCAACACTTACGAAGTTTCTGGATAAATTTCGAGCAGCGAAAGTGTTAAATTATTATTAAAGATAAGGTATATTGGTCTATGGTATTAACCTATTAGGTAGGTGTACATATTTTACTCTATGCTGATAAATTAATGAATGGCCACTAACATTCATTAATTTATCAGCCTCTAAAAATTATATTTTTATATCTAGTATCTACCGAAATCGTAATGTTAATTTTTAACAAAATATCTATATCGACCGAATTTTTTTTCAACTTACACCTGATGATGATTTAATCGAAACCGTGTTTTTGCAAGACCTTATTAAAACGTAATAAAAAGTGTAAAAGTGTAAATAAAAATTGTGTGTTGTTGTTTGTGAACATGAATTTCCATCAAGAACCAACAGTACATTCAATCAGATATATCTATTTTTAATGTTTGTAATAATATTTCTTTATTCAGATAAATGTGGTTCACGTGAAACACATTTTATTTGTAACTGGAGTCGTCTATCTGTAAGTTCTTTGATAAGATCTGTCGACTTCGGAATACTTCGGAATAGTGATCTCCGACTTAAGGGAATTGAAATATTGAGATCAAAAAACCTGGCAGTTGATATAAGGATTAAGGTTTTTTACCTTTTCTTATTACTCTAGGGATTTTAGAGAATAATTACATTAAGGTGTACTTACATAATACATTGAGTAAATATTTATTTATTATCTCTGTTGAAGTAATCAATCAACAAAGTCTTCGCCGGGTCCCACAAGACCGTCTGAAGCTCTTGACTTCAATATTCGTAATTCGATTAACGTTGAAAAATGATAGGATTATTTATATGAATTCAGGGAATAAATATAAGAATCCATAAAAATTTGTTAAATGAGAAATAGTCGGCAGGTATAGGCTTTTCTGGCAGTAAATTTTCTTGGAACTCCTTCATGAGGACAACATCGTCACGAAGAGATCGAAGAGAAAACTACTCCATTCTGATTCAATGTTATCTAAATGTAAACAAAAATTTTAAATTCGACCAAACTAAGTTGTTTTTATTTATAAGGTGATGAATATGTGATATAAAATATTTGGAAGCAATAAACCGCTAATATTTTAAACTTTATTTTGCATTGAATGGGAATGGAGTATAGTCGTGATGAAAAATAATTATACATATTATCCGTGCTGTCCCGGGGACAGAATAGCACCCCATCAACCTTTCCCATGGGTGTCGTAAAAGGCCACAGAGGTATTTATATCCGGAAATGGACACCAGCATTGCCGCGGACATTGTTCTTCCTAACTGAAAACTACGCCAACCCGCCTG
Source organism: Celastrina argiolus (assembly GCA_905187575.2). NCBI lineage: Eukaryota > Metazoa > Arthropoda > Insecta > Lepidoptera > Lycaenidae > Celastrina > Celastrina argiolus. Next base: position 12,275,693 of record LR994581.1, read on the forward strand.
TCAAGCGTGGCGAGTACAGGCAACTCCCCCCATTAATTACTTTGAGGGCTTGTCCAGTAGCGTCATAGCTGCATGATGATCATGATGATGATGATTATGGGCGTGATAATGATGATGATGATTATGGGGGTGATAATGATGATGATGAGGATGATTATGGGGGTTATGATGATGATGATGATAGTGGTGAAGATCATGATGGTGATGATGATGGTGATTAATGAAATATGTATATGTTCTCACAAGAGCCTATGTATTTACCATCGTAATAGCATGGACCAATTATAGGTAGATAGTTAATACCATTGGAAATTCAGATGGAATCAGGCATTATTCGTGGGACTATCCTAATCTCGCTTTGAAATTCAGGACGTTTGGAATTGAAATTTACGGAGCGATTGGGATAAGCAGGGTCCGGCAAGTTTACGATCTGACTAAGACATAACCGTCTTATCTATTGCGACTCAACCCTTTTCAATACATAATAATCGTCTGTATAGTTTTGATCATTTGATTGCCTTTTCGTGAGATTTGTAGAAGGTGGGGTAAATGTGATTGAAAGGTAAGGAATGTAGTGTGCACACTATATTTGGTTCACCAACATTTGTATGTTGTTTTTTACATGTTAGTCATGGTTTAAAAAAAGATAACATATTGGTACCCCACCAAATTGCATGGCAATTTGTCAGTACGCCGTACTATAGTTTTAAGTTTTGTATTGACAATAATTTATGACATTTAGTTTGTTTCATCGGGAATAAGACCTTCTTAAAGATCTCTAGGCATTTTGTTCCATAATGCATTGGTCAACAGACCCTTGAAATCGCGTGTTTATCTGCGTCGTTTTATCTTTCTTTGTCTGGCGTAAAAGGGTCAGTAGGTATTTACATATTCCGATATTTTTCCCAAACTCAAAATTGTCCAATAACAGAAAGTGTCGTAAGAGGTTTTGCGGATCTTATTGTTATTATTAAAACTAGATGTTTCCCGCTACTTCATATGCTCAAAATGAAATCTTGCGGTAATCGTACATTTCGCTGCCTTAGAATATAGTAGGTACACTAGCTGTACTCGCGACTTCGTTCGCGTGGTTTTTGAGTGACTTAAACCGTTTATGCAGCGCACACAAATAAAGTCCCCAAATGTGAAAACGAAATTTTCCTCGTTTATGCAACATTTCTCACTGACGCTTCGCTCCTATTGGTCGCAGCGTAATGTTATATAGCCTAAAGCCTTCCTATATAAATAGACTATCCAACGAAAAAAGATTTTTTCAAATCGGACCAGTAGTTCCTGAGATTAGAGCGTTTAAACAAACAAACAAACAAACACACTCTTCCACTTTATAATATTATAGTATGGATGTGTTAATCCAGCATGTAAACGACGAAATTTCATTAAAATCCGTTCAGTAGCGCGTAAAAGATTAACAAACCCACATCAATCCATTTATACAAACTTTCGCATTTAAAATAATAGTAGAAAATTCAAAAGGAAATTTCTAAATACTTTACGGGCAAAGTGGTTTACGTATTGCCGATAGTAATGATTGTGTACAGTAAGCATTCCTTAATATTTCTTTAATTTATAATAATTTATCATATAATATGCTTTCATGCCTACCCGCAACACGCCACAATACCCTTTGTTCTTGTATGTATAATGGTTCCGTTGTGTTAGCGATACCAACGTATGGTTATTAACGCTGGCCTTATTATTGCAAGGAACAGATGCCTTTAGTTACATACGACCAGAGACGATTACTGAATATCAAATTAATATTTGATTCAAGAGCAGATGTTTGATGCATACTAATACAATTACACATTAGTAAGGTCTATCCTAATTTTATTATCCTTTGTTCAAATATTTTGGATTTGATTGATTAGACGTTTACGCAAATATTGTTTTATCAAGTCCTCCCGGCACCACGGTTGCTGAAAAGGACTAAGAACACCAGGAAAAATTAACCTGTAACACCTTATCTACCCATCTGCGTCACATATCCCTTACGTTTTGAAGGCCTTTATCCTAAATTTAAACCACCTGAAATTCAGGCTAGTGCTTTCTAGTTCCCTCTGAAGGAGAGTCAGCCTTCGCCACTGAAGCCTAGTGCAATAACTGGGAGGTGATTCAAGATGCGATCAATATTATCAGTTACGAAGTTCGAAAACAAAATTTATGGGATTTGACATTAGGTTCGCTAAATGACACGTGAATTCGTATGCCACTTAGCAAAGCTTATGTCATACATTTTTGTTTTCTGTCTTCGTATTGTGATATTAGCGACGCCATCTTGAATTTGCCCTGTTTATAATTTTGCCCCGCAAATGCAACAAAATGCATTAAGCTTACTTTTTACTGACATCTGTTTCATTTTTTTTTTTTAAATAACTCCATAATTATTTTGATTATATGTAGGCATGGACGTATATATTATCTACGTAGAAAAAAAATACGAAACTTGCTTTTGGTTTTGCTGTACATAGTTGGGTAAAAAGCGTTAGTTAATCTGCAGCCAAATGGAATCGTTATATTATTAAGTTGTACATCGAAATTCGATTACCGAAAAAACTTCATCGGGGCCCTAGAGGCTCATTGTTTGAACGCTCCATTTACAAGCTTGGGCCAAACTTCTATTACGGCTATAATTACTATAATACAACTATTGCGTGTACACTAATTACATACGCCATAAATAGAAAGGTATTCAGGGAATTCTGAGCCTATCTAAACCCAATACAAGTTATGTGATCAACGCTTAATTCGACGTAATTACTTGCCCTTTGAAAGTTATTAAATGTTTGTTCTCGACTTCGGCGTGTACTCACTAATTATAATTTGTTAAGAAGTTGTTAATTTTAATATTAACTTCTTAAAAAAATATACATTAAATAAGGTACATAACGTAAACGACTTCTTTTATGGCATACTTATTGCAATAATGCAACGCACACAAATCAGTGACAAAAAATAGATAATATTTGTATAATGGGACAATCTGCGGTAGAATTGGCCCACAAAAAGTAAATGCCGTTGGTAAGCACCCCTAGGTGTTGTATGAATTAGGCACTCCAGGTGCGTTTACATTAAAAGAACAAAAAGTTAGAACTAGAACAAGGGCATTCCTGATCTTTTAGTAACAAAAGAACAACGAAATAATGCTCTAAGTGTGCACGCTAAACGAATTTGATAGAGTCTAGAAAGAGTAGAGAGACTAGAGAAAAATCGAATCAAGTAATTAATAATTATTATCTATACCTAGGGTTGCCAATTGCCATCCGTCCTACTTACTTACTTACTTACTTACTTTTAGGGCGTCCGGGGAGCGTCTGGACCAAACGACCGATATCCGAATTTAGATTTCTTTAGTATTGAGATTTTTTCTAATTTAGTGAGGCGTATATTTGTTAGTTTTTGGCTCCAGAGTCAGGGTTTGGGCGCTATAAGTCCAAGTTTTTTAATTTTGAAGATGGTCACACTGTATATACCTACCCAGTATAGATAACAATAACCTAATTAGATTTTTTGAAGATATTACCAGCCAAATATACTTATTATGCATAAAATAAAATGTTTTCGACAAGAAACATTTATTATACGAAATAATATTAATTAATATGGAGAATTAATAATATCGGCGTCCATGTTGGAGCCTCAATAATCTCTGCTAGCCGAGGGCGAAACAGGGTTCTGCAATATACACAATTAACGCGTACACTGTACACCATCATCCGATCTGGGTTGGGCTTATAGATAACATACATTTATTTTAATAATTAACAATATAAAGTTTAAAATAAACCCAACTACAGCTAAACACGCTCTAAAAACTCATGCAATTATCAGCTGATTTCAAGTAAAGCTGTGAGCCACAGCTAATAATATTTACATATTAATTAAATAATGCTAAAGCTCTTTCATTTGATACCCTATACGACACCACCAAGAAAAAAACCTTCTTTACTTTTAGGCCCGTATAAATAAAAGAATCTCAAACCCAACCTCACCTTCAGAACCTATTTGACAGATAAAAAAACGTTTCGTTTCACTTTTAAAAATGAAGAATTTTACTTATGTTACATACTTTCATTCTTTTCTTTCTTAAAACGTAAAAATAAAGATTATAAAAATATACATTATAATTATTTTATTGTTTCCTGTAATCTATACATATAATAAATCTGTAGAGGAGTCGTGTCTGTACATTGAAGATATTTGAAAAAAAATATGATAGGGGACCTTTATTTACGCAATAGTACCCAAAACTATGATTTTTGAAATTTTTGTCTGTTTGTCTGTTTGTCTGTTTGTCTGTTTGTCTGTTTGTCTGTGGGTTTGTGCACGCTAATCTCAGAAACGGCTTATCCGATTAAGATGTACTTTTCACTAATATATTGCGGCAAGCTTCACTTAACATTTAGTGTTTGTTTTATGTAAATCGGTTCATAAATAAAAAAGTTATGACAATATTAAGAGATCATGTCGTTTTTGCTGGACGTTTGTAGGAAGCGCGCGCCGGGCCCGGGAGCCGTGCGCCGCCGCGCGCGCTCGCCGCTTCAAATTGTATTCGCAGCAAACGCACCGGGGCCGCGGGGGTGACTTTTATTTGTTAGTTTTAGGCTTGCTAGGTAGGAACAATCTAAGACTTTTTTTCTTGAGTTTATTACGAAAGTTATTTGTATAAAAATAGTTAGTACTTTTACTGTACAGTCCTTTGTGATAAGTAGACCATATTTGTTAGCGTAGGTTAGTAATAAGTAAATAAATAAAAACCGGCCAAGTGCGAGTTGGACTTGCACACCGAGAGTTTCATACAAACCTGATTGACATAGAATTTTGATTTGGTTACAACTTGAATATATTAGAGACCTAAGTATTTGTTATAAGTTTCAATTAAACACATTCATGACAAACGGTACGAAGTTTAAAAAAATCTAAATATTTTTTCTATCTATATAATGTTACTAAAAACGTATGGTTTTAGACGTTGCTTGGTTTCAAATTTTATGATTTTGAGTTCACGGGCAGTACCCTTTAGGTTTTGATTCCCTTACGAGTGTCGAAAATGACGAAATTTAGCGACATAAGCGACTGCTTTTGATTGCATTGGCTAAGAAGTCTGATTTTTTCACTGCTTCAAGGAACAGTAGTTCCTGAGTATTTTATATAATTTTCATCACAACACGCGTTTCTGAGAAAAGGGTCTTGACAGACGGACATGGAAATGATCTTATAATATGTGTTTCGTTTTTTCCTTTTGAGGTACGGAATCTTAAAAACAGTTTTAAGATTTTCAGAAATATATTGCTCTTTTTTTTGTTTTTTCTATTTCATAAGATAGACGTTAAAAACATCTCGATAGTTACTAAACTGTGTTACAGGGGAAAACTGTTAATACAACTCGATTCCAATCGAGATACCTTTTGAAATTCTAGCCTTTTGCAGCCTGCCATGGATATGTGTTAACAGTGTGATTATTATGGGTTTTTTTGTCAAATATCATAATATTGATAGAGTATTCTCTTATACAAATATATCCATACGCCAAATGCCGTACTTTTAATACAATTATAGCAAAGTTGAGTTGGTACCTACATTTATACAATATGTTATCCGAGAGTTATACTCAGCGTGCATCATTAGCAATGTATAATATAATTTTGGATTCTATATTATAGTTCTCATTCCGTCTGTTAAAATTCATACTACAGCCTACTATTACTGTACATTTTTATAGTTTTCTTTGTCCAAATTATGTATTCGATAACTGCATAATATAAAGAATTTTGATTAACATAAGTATTGTGTTTACAGTTAAACTAAAAAAGTTATGTCAATATATAAGTTACATTTATATTTGTCTTGATATTTTTATTTCTTAGTTTTTATCATGGACCGAATGGTTTTTATGTTAGGTACAACTTAGGTTTGTTTTCTTTCTTTTGGGACTTTCTATATTTTCAATTTTGCTACTTTTCTATATAAAATCAGTTAGTACTTTAACAGTGAAGTGATTTATAATCAGTACCAACATGTTTGGTTATTAATAAATAAAAAAACCGGGCAAGTGCGAGTCGGACTTACGCACCGAAAAGACCGCAAAAGTTTGCGGCGCGCTGTCTTAATATCATTGTCGCTACACCAGCAGCGTCGGCGTGGAAACGATCATCGTCTGCAGTCGCTGCGGCGCAAAATCCATACAAATCTTAGTACTAGATGTTCGTCGTATATGTGAGCGTACTATCATTTATCAAGTAGTCCCGTTCGCATTATAGTAATTGTACACGGTCGTTTGTCAAGCTGGTAGTAGGAATTGTCAACATAAAGTAGTTTTTTAAATACCTCAACGACAGTTTTTATAACTAAAAATATTTAAAACAGATTTATTATAACACTGCCCTAAATCACTTTTCCACGCGTACGAAGTCGCGGGCACAGCTAGTAAATAATATGAATATAACGGTATAAAAAGAAAATAAATTAAAGTACTATGTAACATTAATAATGATGTTCACTTTAAAAAGTGAAACGAAACGGTGTTTTATGTGTCAAAAAGGTTCTCAAGTTGAGGTTGGGTTTGAGATTGTTTTATTTATACGGGCCTAAATCCCCTAGAGGGCGCAGTAGCCATTTTAACGTGATGTCGTAGCCTTTAACCAGTGGACGATCAAGGGGCTTCAAGCGACACCTCATTTGTCTAATTATCTTTACTAGTTTAGAAGTTATGAGAGAACAGATGATGATCCATAGCCACATACATACAGGTCAAAATCATAACCCTCCTTTTTGATTCGCCATATTCGGGTAAAAGAAAGTCTAACCACAAGGGAAATTAACTAACCGGTGCTCAAATCTCACAACAACTCGTACAAAATTTAAACTAGACTAGTGATTTAAACACTGATTAGTTGATCTGACCGTTGACTTTCAGAAACTGGGGTCAGACTCACATTCATTCAACTTTGTCTAATATTAAACGAAGGCTAAATTAAATGTCCTAATTATTCAGCCAAGCAGTGATAGTCACAGCTTTTGAATAGGCAGGCTCCTAGCTTTAGTTAACGTTTCAGTAGGTTCGGCCGTTACGGTATTGAGAAGTTCTGTGTGTAGACATTTCATATATCTGTCGCTACGGAATTCTGAAATACCTAATATTATGAGCTAAGCCGAATTCTGTGAAAACTATTATGAAAGCTCTCATTTGAAATGAGATTGCGTGACTAAAATTAAGTAAAGGAGATTTTGATATGGAGAAGAAATTTTATAAGTTTATCAGTTTGTGCAATTACCATTTTCATTCGATAGCCAGTCATTTAAAACAAATTAGGCCTTCAATATTGCCTCTCAAATGGATGGGACAAGCAATCACTTATTATTATTTTGTAATATACGTAAAAACGTAATAACGTAATTACGTTACGTAAGATATAAATTTGGCAAAATATCTATTGGAATGTTCTAATTAAGGTCTGAGGGGTTTTTGCCAAAATTAGATTCAATCGAATGGAAGGATTGGCTTGTTACGTATGCGTTCAATATTCTTATGTGCTTATACAAACAAGGTGTAAAATAAATTAGTGATAATACTTTAGGGTGTATACTTGTGTATGTGCCTAATATAGATAGAGTATACTGTGAAAGTACCAGCGCCGAAAGACTTACTTTTGACGTTTATGTTTCTACTAGCTGAGTCCGCGACTTCGTTCGCGTGGTGTTTGAGTGACTTAAACCGTTTATGCAGCGCACGCAACGAAAGTCCTCAAATGTGAATATTTTTCCCCGTTTTTGCAACATTTCTCACTGATGCTTCGCTCCTATAGTCGCAGTATAATTATATATAGCCTAAAGCCTTCCTCTATAAATGAACTATCCAACAAAAAAAGAATTTTTCAAATCGGACTAGAAGTTTCTGAGATTAGCGCGTTTAAACAAACAAACAAACAAACTCTTCCGCTTTAAAATATTATAGGTATAGATATGAAATGCCTCAATATCATAAAACTGGCCATACAATAAGTAAAAAAGTACCTCTTTCAACACTGTAAACTCCATATACGGGACCCATACATACCCTTAAGTATTATTACTCAATAATGTACGACCTGTATAATATTTTAATATTATAATAATAATTCAAAAGGTCTTTTAATTAATTGGCATTTAAATACCAAAAGGCTCCTCCGACATCTTCTATTATGAATTATGATAAGAAAAGCTAGATAAAACAGAGAAAGTAGCTTGATAGAGGAATAATGATTTAAACATTGACTGTCTTAAACCCGGATATTTTCTATGGTCTGTTTTACAATGTTTATTAAAACAATGTTACCTTATCTCTTACAAGAATCTGGTTTAAAATAAAAGCGGACGTGGATTAGACAGTGTTTACACGAGTCCCGCAGTCCGGCTGGATTGACCCAATTTTGCACATGGTATGTTCTGGGTAGATTGGTGATGGATTTGTTGGACTCGAGCAAATGAAGCTCGTCCATTTTGCAATTTCATTAAAGTGTGTGTGCAAAAAGATATGATTTAGAAGAACATTGTTGCATATGGTACGTTTTGAAGAGTTCGGTGATGAATTTGTTGGACTCGAGCAAATGAAGCTCGTCCATTTTGCAATTTCATTAAAGTGTGTGTGCAAAAATAGAAAAATACAGCAAGTTACTTGCACTTCTTTCAGTTTTTTAGCTGTTGTTTTACATTAATTATTTGTTCAAATACACGACCGTTTTCGACTAAGTAATAATTAGGTTTAAGAAGACTACAATCCTCATGGTATGCTCTGGGTAGACCGGAGAGTTCTTTCACTCTAGTCCACATCCAAATAATATAAAAATATATAATAATAAATTGACTGTTGTTTTTGGAATAAGAAACCTACACGTAGATTCTGGAGAATTCAAGTAAAAGAAACATCCATTAACTAGCAAAGTACTCCATTATAATTTTTCAGTAAATTGTACAAAATGATATGATTAAGAAGAATACGTCGACCTTTGTTTTTAGAATGATAATTGTAGATTCTTGTGTAAAACTCGAGTAAATGACGCTCATCCGTTTTGGTTTTATGTTAAAGTGTGCAAAAAATATGAAGAGGAAATTATTGACCTTTGTTTTTGAAATGACAAATGTAGATACTAGAATAGGCTAGGAGAAATTTCATTGTTTTCTCTCATCTTATTGCCCTAAAAATAATAGATAAAAGATTTACTACACGCTATCAAAACAACACCACAAACGTTTGTAAATTTCTATGTAGATACATTTTACAAAATAGAAGCGGATATTGAAAATACGTCAATAGGTCATACCAGCAGTGGTGTTATATTTAACCTTCGATTAACTAAATGTGAGTCACTGTACGCTATTAACCCGGCGTCATTGTGGCGGAAAAATGTTACACTAACGTTGAGGAGGGTCATTGTGACCCTGTATAATTTTACCTCCTATTAAAAAGAAACACTTATTTATTTGAAAATTCTTTTATTTATTTTAAAAAATGTCTTCACTAGATAGACTTCGGCAAAGAAACAATCAATAAAATCAACTTAAACTATGTATTTCACATTTTCCTTAACACTTCTAATTAAGTGAAAAAACATAACTCTCTTATAAATCTTCTTTTTTTATCATAATAAAACCTTTCTTTTATTAAAAATCTACTTAAATCTAGTCTACAATAAGAGATCTTTGAATTAGACATAACAAAAATATAGGAACTTGTTTTCTTTAGTCTTTTTTGTTGAGGGTTTCACTGCAATTTTTGCAATAAGAAATCAAGTGTTCAGGGCATATAAACTTGAGACATGTATTACATGTGTGACTTGTCTTCCTATCATTTTTGTAGGGACAATCTTGGCATCTTCTTCGAACACCGATGAGCTTTCTAGGAGGTTCTTCAGAAGTTTCTCCAGTGAATTCCTTCATTCTTTTCCGCATTTCACGAGGCAGATTCGATGAATCTTTTCGACAATAAATGTGCTCATTTACTAGTGCTAGGCCCAAATTCTTCAAAAAACGACGACGTTTTATATTTGATCCATTGTTGGTATTTCGTATAATACCAGCATTTACTCCAGCCATATTGAACATGGCATAAAAAATTGTTAACGGCCATTTCTTCGAATTACTTTCCCACAATAAAAAGAACCTTGTACCTGTTCATCTGATGAAATGTCACTTTCCGATTCAATCATATCCGGAGGATTAAATTGGCAGCGTAACCGTTCTAATGGGATGTCATCTTCGCTATCATTCGCTTCTTGTTCGGTATCACTTCCTTCACTACACACACTAACATGGTCTTCGCTTTCACAATCAGATGCACTAAGCTCATTTTCATCGCTATCTCAAGATTCTTCAAGTATTGATAGGATTTGACGGCGCTCCCTCTCCTTCAAGTCCATTTTATATATTTATCTAAAAATAGAAAGCGTAATTAGGTGAAAAAACGTAATAAATTGAAAACAATTTACGGCACAAAGACGTAACGTCGCCGTTGAGCTGGGTCATAATTACCCGGTCGCGACTTCACACACGTGTAGCTCCTTGCGCAGGCGCCGGCCGACTGAAAGACGCGCACGACGGAGGGGGGTGATCCTTAATGGCAGCTACTGAGACACACGGCAAAGCACGGCAATAATTTCGAAAAATATTGCAGAAATAAAACGTGCAGGGTCATATTGACCCTGCCTCAATGACGCCGGGTTAAAAGCTAAAAGCAGTAGCCACGTCTTTGTACGCGCGCCCTGACGCAGGCTCCCCTCAAATAAACGGATTGCCTGTCAATCGTTCAAAGGTAACGTAATATATGTTTTCGTTTGTACATTTCATAGAACACCCACTTGTTTACGTAACTGTATTTTTATTGGTGTTTTTGTGTTGTCCAATACGGCAAATAATTCTTGTGGTATTACTATGACAACTGTTAGGTAACATGTAGGTGTTCATGTGAAACCTGTAATCGGTACTGAAATTGATGACGTCATGTCGGATCGCCTTAAAATGTTCTACATGCTAATGCTAAATTGGTGAATAAAAGGTGCATAGTAATATTAACAGTCCATTATTATCAAAATTGCCTTATGAATGGGAGAATTGAACTCGCTGAATGTAAATAATAAATCTACACCATTTGAAAATTTAAGGTGGCTTGTAAGTTTATAGGCGGTGGGTAATGTCAATCAGCGATAGATAATAATAAATAATTAGTACTTACTAAAATTTTTTACTTACAAATTACTATCATATCAAAAACCCATAAATGTATGTTACATTTATGGGTTTTTGATATGATAGTATCCTTATGTGATTACTTACATTAAAAAAATATATTCTATCAACACGCACGCAATACCCTTTTATTTAAACACTAGCTGACCCGTGCCCACTTCGTTGAGCATGGAAACCGTGTAAACCTTCCCGGGACTTCCACGAATATTTCAAGACCAAAAATAGCCGAATCAGTTCAGCTGATCTCGAGTTTTATCGGACTAATGAACAGCAATTGATGTTTATATAGCCTATGTTACTCAGTGGTAATGTAGGTTTCTAATGAAAAAATAATTATTAAAATCGGTCCAGTACTTTTTGAGTTAGGTCGTTACATACAAAAATACAAATCTTTCCTCTTTATAATATTAATTATTTAATGTAGATGTAGATTGTATTTAATATGCTCTTGTACCTTACCTAACAATACTAAATAGGGAATGCTATGTGCGCACTAATTACAATTCAGGATAATTGGTCACCGGTCCACTCTTTAGTTATGGAACATAATTTCCCGCGTTTCTACAGTAGGTACAGGATATAACGTCTTTTGTGAGTCTGCGACCAACAGCCTGCGAGTGGCGGAGTGGGCTTGATTTAAATGTCACTCAGAGCCTTCCGTCGCCGCCTACTTCTTTGTGTTCCAACAATTTCCCCAAGTTACGTGCCAAGACATAGAACAATTGTTTCTTTTCTTTATATTCTTTAAAATGTATTGTTAATGTTTACTGGTTAAGAATAGCTAAGATCTCTTACAGTCTTAAGTTTTCAGATCATAATAATTGATGAACTTTTGTGACAAGAATAACCCAGGTGATCGATTTGATAAATAGCATAGGTACTCGTAGTAGGTACGTATAGAAGATGGGCTTGAAACAAGATATTTGAGAAATAAATTATTTTGGTATCATTAAAAAGTTTTAATTTTACAGACGACAATTCTAAATTCAAATAAGGTAAATGTGAAATTTTCATTTGTTTTTCTTATTGTTAAAATGAGTGATTCTAATGAAGAAATTCCAACTTAATATTATAACTATCATATTATTAGAAAACTTAACATAAATTACAGAATACAGTCCTACAATAATACTGCTCTAGACTTCTTCTCTTCGTCTTAATGTCCTGGCGGGGCCTGCCATGCCTCCATTTTAATAAACTTTAAAAAAAAAAACATACAGAAACATACAGAAAATATGTAAGGTTTACTGCAAAATATTATTTAATATACTCGTCAGACAACCGCGATATAAATAGTAGAGTGCACATGGTTTATGATACCGACCTTCAGGAGCAAGTTTACATCAGAACCTGAAAATAATTTGACGAGTGCGGCCTCGTTACGTGCATTACGTGGAAATACGAGCTACAAATTGTACTGAACATATGTGAAAATTACTCTTTTAAATATATTAGCTTCATTAGTTTAACCTGTTTACATTTTGCGCATAGCTTTGCCCACTAATTCACTACTAAGTATTATAAATGTTTATATTTTTCAATACATTTTAAAATTTTATTACAAAAAAGGTAAAAAAAACAAGTTGCAAAAAAAATGTGATGTTTATGGGCCTAATGCAGTATCTTTGAGAGTAGCGCAAAGGTTTAAGCGTTTTCAATCCGGAATTTTTGATATCAACGATGTACTAAACTAATGCCATTTTTGAAAAAGTGGAGCAAGATCGGCATAAGTAGATACGATGTAGCTGAAGAATTGGGGATTGACCACAAAACGGTTTTGGTGCATTTGAAATTTCTGTGATTGTCACTATTATTATAAACCTGATGGTTTGTAAAGATGGATGAATGTTTGTGAGTCTTTAACGCAAAAACTCCTGGAGTAGTTAGCACATAAGCTAACTTTTTTACCGATAAAAGTACAAAGTTCATGTGCAATATTGTATTAAGGTGGAGGCGCATTTATTCCTTCTAAATTGAAGCATTTCTAGTTGTAGTAATAATATTCTGTGATTTTACATCTGCAGACATTTAATATTATCAATATCATAGAAAGAGGCTACAATTGCCATTTACTATGAGCCTTACACTACTATTTAGTAGCATAGACAAAGTGTAATTTATCAATGATGTTAAGAAATGAAGAAATACAAGCAGAAAGTCTCAGAATAAAATTGAAATCTTACACTAAAATGAAATATGTTTTCCACATGTTGAACTGTATCACTGCGCGTAGTGGGTTTACTATCAATGTTTACGGCCCATATCCTTGAATTGTTCTATAAAATATAGAGCGGCTATTTTTAAATGTTACGTTTTTCTGTATGATTAATGTAGCACACGTTACTTCATCAATTAAGTGTTTAATAGAAACGGGCGGTCAAATAAAACTGTTTTTAAATGTTACGCTGCCTATTGAAAAGCTCATAATAGTTTAAGTAATTTAAATAACGTCTGTCTGTAACTAAAAGTAAAAAAAAAAGAAAGACAAGGATCACGTTTACATTGTATGGGTTTTAAGTTATAGTTATAGATGTATATCTAGGTTATTGAATCCGGTACCTTAGTACCTGTATACTCCATAATATTTATACATTTCATGTATAGCTCTTTCTAATGAGCTATATAGTGATTTAGGGGCCATGATACTAAAGTAGCAATAGATAATTCAGCAAGTGAGTTAACATATAATTGTGCTCTACCTTTAATCAAAAACTTGTAAGCTCTATCAAACTTGAACCATATTTCTCTATAGTACCACATGCTACATTGAATTTTTATCGCTATATTAATGAATCGTAAACATTTAAGAGAAATATGTTATGGACACTAATACAGCCATGAAAAACGATGAGATTTAACAACATAGGAATGCGGCATGTGTGTATGCGTCATTTCTATATAATTTTTGTTGACCAACCTGTGGTGGGCTAGCGTGGTGAACGGGATCCGGGAACTTGCCGCAAAGTCTAAACTACTATCAGTTTATTAATCTTTTTAATTTCGTATAAAGAAATATGAATATTAATTCGTTTTACAAACAAAAATAAATTTTCATTTTGCGCCAAATTTAAAAGTAGACAATGTTAAACTAATACCGCTTTGTGTCTGGACTCTGGAGAAGAAGAATGGACGGGTCCGTCTTCTCCAGACACAAAGTCCCATGAAATATTGAAATAAAATTCCGAAACCTTGTGATAATACCCAACAAAATATTTCCATTTACAAAATATGCATTATTGAACAGTAAAAATATTTTTCAAATCCGACTAGCTTCCTGAGATTAGCGTTCAAACAAACTCTTCAGTTTTATTATGTTAGTAAAGATTTATAAGTCTTAACTGCGAAAACTATGTTACCTGGATGGTATTCGAGTTTTAGGTAGCTTAAAGATCAGAGTTTGAGCAGGACTTACAATGGAATAGATTGCCACTCGACCTGGTTTTAGATCGCCGTAACAGCGCCGATGAAGAATCGTACGCAATGAGGTTTACACTCGATGCGGTCACTTTGAGCTTAAGAAGGCCCAGTGCAAAATGTTTAGAAACTGGCCGTGTTCGGTGGCTTGTTTTTTGACGCATGAGCTTGTAAAGCACCAATTAAAAACCTTTGTTTTCTATTGTTACATGTCGAACAATGTCAAATTGTCTACAATTTTTAAATAAATTGACAGGTAATAGAAAATAAAAGTTTTCGATTGGTTCTTTACAATCTCATGCGTCAGAAAACAAGCCACCGAACACGGCCACTGTTACGAGTACGTGATGTAAAACTATGATGTTGTTGTTCCAGGATTGACGAACATAAGATGTAGCGGGAAAACAGTTTCCGAAGTGTATTGGATGAAGCGATGAAGTAAGATGTCAGCTCGGGAAGTGGAGCTGAGTGGCGGCGCGCCGTGGGGCTTTCGCATGCACGGCGGCGCCGATCAGAACACACCACTTAGAATATCTAGAGTAAGTACTCCATGTCTAGTGAGCAATAAGGATGTGCTACGTTCTTATTCAATGTGATAAATTGTGATAAATGTAAGCGAAAAATTGCAATTGTGCCATTGTATGTTCGCGCGTTTCACGGAGACAACAAAATATAGAAAAAACTTTGAACGCGATTTTCTCGAAATTTACTTCCAAGCACGTTGTTTATTATAAGGACGGCAGTATAGCTGCCCATATTGACCTTTGTTTGTATTTTGATTATTTGATTATATTGAAACGGAACTCCGTACACGAATTAAGATAGAGTAGTATTTTGAATATGTATTTGTATGTGCACCACCGATGACATACCTTCACGATATTAAATCATAGTGTAACGTATGCAATATTTTTACATATAAGTTACTAAGAAGAGGTTAGGAACCAAAGATACACACTATAAACATATACCTATAGTGTGTATCTTTGGTTCCTAACCTCTTTTTAGTAACTGCTGTCCGCGTATAAGTGCGTCTGTCTATGAGATTCTGTTACATATCTCGTAATTTGTAACTCAGAACATGATATTAGCTGCCGACTTCATTCTCCATAAGTTATAGGTTACACCATGGACCAATAATTGGTCTATGGTTACACCTACTCAATTATACTGTAAAAAAATCAGTGCCTTTCTACTTTTCTCTCAATTTTCCTTTTAAAAGAACTTTCCATGAAATTATCGAATCGGAGACATTTTCGAGCTTGCACTTAGCAACACATTTGACATTTCACTCTATTATAAGAAAGAAAGGAAAAAGATAAGCTGATGACTTTCCAAATTGTGACGTCTACTGCGCGCCAACTTGGTGAGGAGCTGCTCTACATAGTCATTTGCATACTGTGTGACTTAAGGACTAGTCTGGGTCTAGACGTTAGAGTCTAGATATATATGTATAAAGACTTTATATATTGACGACCTCCGTAGCGCAGTGGTTGAGCGCGCCTGTGCTCGAGCAATATAAGAGGTCGCGGGTTCGAATCCCGCCGAGGGAACGAAAAAAAGTTTTAATTGTTCCAGGGTCATAAATTTGAGTATATAATATAAATCTTAATATGTGTATAGTATAAAAGTATTAAATATATTTCCGTTGTCTGGTACCTGTAACACAAGTTCTTTGGATACTTAGGACGGGGCCAGATAGACGTGGTGTGAAGCGTCCATAGATATTATTATATTATTATAGGAACTAGATATTTATCGTTGCTTCGGACTCGTAAAACTAAATCCGCGGGAACCGTGCATTTTGCTGCGGTAAATTTTAGCCAAATCTCATACAAATCCGTTAAGTAATTTTTACGTGAAAGTAACAAACATCCATCCATTCAAACTTTCACGTTTATAATATTGGTAGAATTACAGACTTGGTAGACCGTAGATCAGCTTATGAACAATGAAATGAATGGCTCTTAATGAAAAAAGTTTAATTGTACAATTAAATTTAATTTATTTCACTGTGTTACTTCCGATGGCGGGGTATATAACGCTTTAATGTAAAACTTCCATTAAAATATGGAATACAAACTACAAACTTTTTTAATCAGCTATTTACGCCATGTTGAGGAATCTTCCTTTTGTGATGAGGGCAAGAGTCATGTGAAGTTGTTCCAATTGTTGCTGCGTACTATTGCTGTCGTATAATGGTATTGCAAACTGCGTGCTGTACCGGTGCTGCCTGCTCTATTCGTCGATAGATGTCGTTGTCAGTTTATTGATATTATTGAACACACCCTAAGCTAAGTAGGCGTACCAGCTAATTATCACTGTACCACAAAGTAGATATTAATAAAAGTATTTTAAACATTAGATATTCAGGTGTCCTCGCCGTCCCTAAAGTGTATTTTTCAGCGTCATTACTTATTACCTACAACAATATTCTTAGTTAGCCAAGTTAATTGCGACAATAAAGTTCGAAAACCAAAAATGTTGAATATATTGGCATAATATGGTTAGCCAAGTTCACGTTATATGACTTATTTATAACTTCATCATCGTAATTAGCGATAAAATGTTGCCTTAAGTCCCGATTTAACCAGGAAATACGAGAGGGATAACATGATATTTAATAAAGGATTATCTTTAACATGTGTTGAAATAGGCACTAAGGGACATACAGTTTTTGTTTGGTGAGGAGGAGAGTTATTAGTAGATAGTTTTGTCGCTCCCTACTACAACTATTACTGAATAAAAAATGTTCGAATAGTCGTGTAATAAATAGTATTACGCGACAGTATTTAACTATGTGGTTATAGTCAGATCTCAGTAAGTATTTACTGCTTTAATCATTTTTTCTTTGGAGATCGTATAATGGTTGATTTAACATTCCGTCCCGCGATCACAACGCCGCGTTTGGAGGACTTCTTTCTGGGAATGAACTTTACATTACACCGTGTACGTGTTCATATTATCTATATGTCTCGCAAACCGCTGAAAGTGTTAACTTAAAGGCCGCCAGTTTAATGCTTTGATGTCGTAATTGTAGCAAATTATTTAATTGTGAGGCAATTTAGACTGATTGCTTCGTCTATGTACGTGTTGGTACCAACATTTTGATTATGAACGATTACAGACCATGAAATTTGATGGTCCTAAATACTAGTTTAGAATTTGATAGTAATTCGTCTAATGACTTACTTTAATGTGTGTAATACATATTGTATACGCAAATAATATTTATGATAGGCTTAAGGTGCGATTCCACCTGTGTTCTGAACTGTTGCGTTGTTGTGGACTCGCGCAACATTTACAAATTACAAACAGAGCACATACTAATACAAATTGGCACAGCTGGAATTCTGGAAAAAATGTTGGCTAACAAATGTTCTGAACACTATTTTAGTGGAATCGTACCTTAAGATATTAATTTTAGTATTTTTCAACAAAATATTTCTTTAAAAATAATTTGTTCTTATTCTTTTAATGAAAATAATCCTGAACGGATCCATAAAATTAATAACCATTTAATTTTCATACATAAGTTGCAATGCGAGATCCAATCACATAATGCAAGAAAAAAGTTTTGATCACTATTTAAGTCTCGTAAACGATATAACCAAGAAATATGGTCTCAGAAAAACTCGTTAACGTTCTCACAAGAGCAATATTATAAAACATCGAATAGGGCGTCTTCAGCGCTCGAAAGCGCTTCAAATGGCATGTAGCGTGTTCCATACAATGAAAAGTTTGCTCTAAACGCTACGATGATAATTGTTAATTTTTTCTACAATATAATCATCGTTTCTTTAGCGAATTACCTATTGACAGTTCGTTCAATTAGATGTTTTAGCTTTACTGATAGTGGAACAACTGGTAGACGTGTTAAATTTTTACATTAATTCTGGTTTATATACGATACTAATTATTCTATTTAAGAATATTTAAAATTAATAATAACATTATCTAATTAAAATATGCCATTTATTTTTCTATAGAATCTACAATTATTATCGTCGAAATCAGTTAAAACTACCAAATCCTTGTAACGTCAAAAGCAAATTTCAACCCTATTAGCTATTATTCGTAGCGTTTTTAACAGAGTCTGCGTGTGGTAGTATGAAAACAGTTACGAATGGTGGCAGTACCGAAACAGCAATGTGAATCAAAAATAACAAAATTTCGTTTCTCCTAAGCTACTGGTACGCAGACATGTGGGAGATGTGGTAAACGATTAATTTTATTTCCGCAGCGCTTCAGCGACAGCCTCGAAAGAACGCTCGATGTGAGTAAAACTGTTATGTTCTTAACAAACAGCAATCAATCTTCCTAGCTAATGAGTTCGTGTTACTAAAGATTTGTCATTTCCCGCCGTACCTACTAAATTCTGCATCGTAATTAGTCTGAAGCTTTAACAACATGCATATTTCACTACTGATCACGATTAAACTCCCCTGGCGCATTTTAACTTTGATTTTCCTTAAATTCAGCTCAAATTAATTGACTTGCGGATTTCGTGACCCAGTAAAAACTTGGAAGTTCCGAGTTCAAATCCGTGACTGCCTTGGGAACGAGTGGGCCATTAGGGTAGCCGTCCGATTTACCTCATTCTCCATTCCGAGCAATTAAGTCTGTAACTGGTGTAGAAACGAGCTGTTCAGCTGTTCACGTCTTTCGAGTCCCACTCAGGATTCTCGAGTGGGTCCTCACTCCTCACTCCGCACAGCGAGGAGATCTCGGATGCTCCCTCTCTTTCTTTTTTCTCTGCAAGTGTGCACTAATTAGATTTAAATAAATATTTTGAAAATAATAATTAGGGACATTATATCTATGATATAGCATTTTATATATAAGAGGTGTTTAATAACTAACACATTTTGTCCGCGGCTCCGCTGAAAAATACAGTATTAAATATAAAAATACATATTCGGAATAATATGTACCAAATAAAAAAAAATTGAGTAATTTTTACGTGAAAGAATTACAAAGCTTTATCCAATGTTAATAATAAGGTCGAAAGGGATAATCCTTCTTTTGTAGACAAAGAGTCTTAAATTTTATTAAATCTATTTAGATTTCCAAATGTTGATCTTTTACCTATTTAATTAATTCATAATAGAATAATTAAGTAATTCATTCAAAAATGAATTCATAAATTTAAATGAATTGGAACAATTTGCCTATAGAGAACAAAACCTTTAGTGTTTTTTTATTTCTTAAGAATTAACTTTTCTTTAGTTTACTTTCTAAGCTAATTAAATATTTATACTCTTTCAGTGCACCAACAAATTGTACGTTTTGTTATTCAAAGACTGAATGAAGCACTAACTGTCAAATCTGCTAAGCGGTAAACTCTGCTGAATTATTCTTAACTAGTTTACTCAAGCACTCTACCATAACTATGCAGCATGCAAAAGTTTATTTCGTTTATATACTTGCTGATTTTAAGCATAATATACATACTTGCTGAGATAGTTACTATTAACGATTTTTTTGTATAATAGAAAATCCTTCATTGCAAGTATAATATTCCAGGTCCATTTCCCCATTAATATCTAAAATTGTACTAATTTACTGCGGTCCCGTATCGGCAATTCTGTGGTCAGCAGTGAGGAGTGAGGAACAACCACAGACCAATGTTCACGATGCATGATGCATGAATATTGTCGCTTAGAAAATCATTGGAATTGCTGAGACAAATGCAGAGCGGTCCCAATGTATTGACTAAATTACAGGAATTGGCACAGTTGCCTTTGAGGCTATGATCGTAGAGAAGTATTTTCTAACAAATAGTATAAAGTAAAAGCTAAAATATATTTTAAGGTAAATATAATATGTAGCAACTTTGCGTTGATCCCAATTTGGAGTTTCATCGAGTTTAAAACCTGTGCCAAATACATTAGCGCCCTGCACACGTATAGTTCGGACCGCGGGAAAAAGCGCGATCCAACTCAGGAATTACATCCGATGTAATCTGAAAATTTTAAGGCGATTTAGCTTCTCTTATCGATAAATCGGTTATTGAAACGCGCTATAAATAAACTTGGCTGACAGTACATTGTCGGTGACAGCATATTTCCCGCAGCCGCAGTTGTTAACACTCAGCAGGCCGTCCGACCCAAGTACGATTTTAAATCCCTACACAACCGAGAATCGAATCAGTTCGATCTCAACGGCTTTTGGTATTTTATTTGGTGGATTACTTTGAAACTATCCAGGATAGAGAAAATCGTTACATCGTATCTTTTTGTACCTCCGACTATATTAATCAAAATAAACAAACAACAATTTATTGGGAAGATCGTGGCACGATCGACTCCAAATCAAAATCGAATCAGTTTGGAGAGTAAGGCCCCAGATCCCGCCGTGGTTTAGAATGTAGTCCTATGCGCGGTCCAATCTTTACGTGCGTTCGCGTCGGAACGTTGCAAACTAACTCGCAAAGTTTATTGTCAATACCGGCACTTGTTCTCGTCACATTTCATTTTAAACCCGAGATAAAGCCGCAGACATGTAGGTCTCATTTCACATTGGAGAGGCGACGCACGTGTGCGATGTGCCTGGACTGGAAACGGCGTATTATAGCTAACCGATAAGACTTAATACTTTTCCCCTGTCGCCTGTACATTTCTCAAAGGCTAATGCAGCTGAACGCTAATGCTAAATGCTTCTTTTATTATAATGGTTGAGGTTTTCTGCTTTGCGGCTAAAGCTCTTTCTGGTCTTATTAGCAAATGTTTTTAATGAAATAAAAATTATCTTATTTGTGTACAGTTTTAAACACTATACTGTGATACAAAATGATGTAGATACTATATACTTAGATAAGAAAGAACAAAACACAATCATAATAATTCAATGAACGAAAAAAGCGTGTTGTAGATTTTGTTAAATTTAATGAGTTTTTTGCTTATCGAATTATCGGGCAAGTTGTTAAATGGAGTATGTTGATCGTTAAGATTACTATTAATGAGTTTTCATCAATATTATCATTCATAACATTTTATTATTTTGCTGAACAAAACAGTTTGTTTTACAAACAGCAGTGTTTCTGCATAAGCGCCACTCGAACAGAGAGCAAAATAGTAAGCCCGTTGAACATAAAAGAAAATACAGGGAAGAGAATTTAAATCATCAAAGCCCATTGTGCCACGTTTATTACGCGCGAGAAATATTTTAACAATAAAATGTATTTTTGCGACATTCATGAAAATTTCTAGCAGCTATAGCTGTAGTGCTTGTATAATTTAAGTTATATTGTTAGAAACATGTGTGTATTAACGTAAAAATAACCCATATTCATGTAAAATGTAACTACATGTATTGTATGTTAGGTATATTATCACATTTTTGTGACAAACTGCAACCAAAATATGTAAATTATAGCCTATCGTATATATAGTAAGTATACCCCTATCATTATAGATTGTAATCAGATATACTAAACAAACGCATATTTTTTTATTTGCCGTTGTGGGCTAAAAGGGAAAACGCCTATATATAGTTAATAAAAAACAAAATATTTTTTTAACAAACCTCCGAATTTTGAAACAGTGAGCTAAATTAGAGCTAAGAAAACTCGCGATCACGTTGAGGTTCCAAACAGAAAAACAAGATCAAAATCAGTTCATCCGTTTGAAAATGAAAAAAAGGGTTAAAATACTTTATAATATACGAAATAAAAACAAAAACAATTAAATTAAACAGTATAAAAGATAACGTCGGATTGTATGAAGCGATTACCGCCAGCGGCACGTACAATAATGGAAGCCGCAATGGAATTAACGCGTTAACATGCGCGATATTACATACATTAAAATTTAACGTTCGAATTCATTCTTGCGGTGCCGACTCCCGATTGCTGGGGTTCTCTGAAGTTGAAAAGATACGGAAAAAATATTAAATATACATACAAATTTCAGTAGTGTTCAATACTCAGAACAAAGATATCTATCGACTATGAATTAGCAAATTATCCTATCTTATTTTTCAAGGTTTTTCAGCAAACAGAAAAAACGTAACTATTATTACAAACGCTTAATTTCTTATAAAATAAAAAAACAAGTCGACTTTAATATTGTTTATTTTCAATATTTATCCGTCTGAATAATTAAAAAAAAAACGTTTAAAAAAAAAGGATGTAACATAAGTAAAATTCTTCATTTTTAAAAGTGAAACGAAACGTTTTTTTAATCTGTCAAATAGGTTCTCAAGTGAGGTTGGATTTGAGAGTTCTTTATTAATACGGGCCTTAATTTCAAATCTACAAGTGAGCTTGCGTTGGATGTGACATTAAAATTTTTGTTGTAGGTTCTAACTTATACATAATATCTCTTATAGAATTTTAAGTATACGACGCAAGATCGTTATCGATATGGATAGCGATTTGAATGTGGGACTTGGTTCGCTTTACCGTGTGGATTTTCATATTATATTTAGCTATTAAATTCCAAATACTCTGAAGGATCTCATAGGTTAGGTTTGCCAACCTTGTACTAGTTTTTGTTGTGTACGTCCTGAAATATACAGTCTTAAAAAAAGCGGCCTTACAGCTCGTTATTACGGATCCGCGCATACTGTTTTCAAAACTAAATTGTCCTGGTTTTTCATCTTTATATCCTGGTTATTTAAATTCCAGGTTGGATACCCTATCATAGGTAGGTAGGTAATTAGGATACTGTTACTCAGGAGTCAGGACTTACAATAACAGACGTATTTATTAGTTAGGTATGTCGTAACTCCTAAGTAACAGTATCTTCGAGTTAGTAGTTTATTGTTCGGTATAAACTTGTCAAAGAAGCCGCCGACGACGTATTCAGAGACATAATTGAGTGCATGACTTGATGAATGGTATCTAACGACATACACCACTGGTTATAACTATAGAGACTCTAATTTTGTTTGATTGACCTAATAACAATTGAAGACATGAATAGATGAAAGTGATGTTAGAGAGCTCCGTAACCGTAACCGAAACTATCGGATATCCGGTATAAAATATTATCCGTAACCGTAACCGAAATAAAAGCTTTACTATTGTAAAAAGGAAACCAAAATCATTAGATTATATACGGATATTAATCTGTAACCGAAATTATCCGAAACAAACGGTTAATCCGAAATAATTTAATATCCATATCCGTATCCGAAATGTCGTATTTATTTCAGCCCTGAAATGTACCAAAATTTTGATTTTGAATAAATTGAGTTCTAACTGTCACTCAAACATTTTACAATTCGTCGCAACGTATTAACGGTATTAAGTCGGTACGATTATAGAGACGGATCTTTATACGATCTTTGCGTTCCTAAAATGTTTGAGTTTATTGTTTTTTTTTTGCGACATATCACCTTCATCCATTAATGTCTTCAATTATTATAAGCGAATTTTATAAATACTTACCCGCCTATTCTCCAGTAGGTGGAATACATTTGTTATTTCTGTTCTAAGTTTAAAATATAAACTTGTGTTATCCGTTTTTTTTACGTTCCCTGACCTATCCACTGCAGTTTAATAAAGAGTAAAAATAAACAGTAAATGCTCTGTAAGACAATAATGTCTTACAGAGCATTTACTTTATCGTTAAGCTCCTTCATGTCCACTATCATGGACATCATTACCATTAAGCCATTGCATTTATTAATCTTTGAATTAATTAATTAGCACAAAATATTAGCAAATTAAAATTCAAAATCTCAAACAATAATTATTATTTTAAACCAAATAATACAAAAAGATTTTAACGAAAACGAAACTGATTTTATCAGATCAATATAATTTTTGATAATTTCGCCATTACATAAAGTTCATCGGCCTGAATAGACAAATGGAATACTCGGTGTGCCTGCCAGATTAGTATTCCTGACGGGCGGCGGATACAATGGCCTCACGACCATGTACAATAATGCCCATAATAATGTCCCGATCATACCCAATACTAACCTTAGTAGCACCCCGAGCTTTCACCACGACGCGACTTTATCTTTTGTTTTATTCGCGAGAGCGTTTTTTTATTTGGCTTCTTTGCGAGATAGTTCTAATTTCGTTTCTACAGTGTGCTGTGACTCTTCTTTTTAATTCCGTTTCCATAGTTGGCTGTACCCTTAATATTTCTTTTATTTGTGGTAGAGTTCAAATTTAAAGTTCACATAAGTGTGTGTGTGGGTGTAATTAGTGGCGGAAATGTTGAAGTTCTGTTCACCGGCGACGAGGCGGAGGGAGGCGAAAGTGGTTTGTTACAAACTTTGTACAGATACTATTGAACCGAACTTCTGATTAGGAATTGTATTCGTAGATACAAAATCCTACATTGCCGTAGGCAAATTTATCACTACGTAGGTAAAGCTTTTACGTAAAAACATTAAAATAGACAAGAGTTTGTGTCTTTGGTTTATTTAGGACCTAATTAACGAAAGTAGATAAAGGATTTGTCACATGGTAGATTAACGCGGATAGAAATTAATCAAATATCTCATTACTTTAAATATTAATAGGTAGCTATAATGAATTACGAAAAAATGCTGGACCCGTAGTTAACTGGGATGCCTATAATTATAAAGTTTGAAATACAGTTTTAATCTGTTTAGCTCCTGAGGGATGCTCCTTAATTTAGCGTTTGATGACTACGTTCAAGTGTTGACGATGGGTTACATTTCCATACGAATTTGTTGGACAACATCATAAAGAGGGTTTTGGTCTTAAATGAGACAGTCGTAACCTACCATACGATACGATGTGTCTAATCAAATAATTTTATAATTTCCACATAAGGAAGGCTTTTTAGTGTATGCATAGTTTTATTTTAAAAGAAAACAAAATCTAACCAAATTAAGAGTGTTTTTAAATTTAAAAAATATTATTTGGATGGCATTTTACAGGAATAACTCATATTATTAATACTTCTCAATAACCTACTTGTTAATATTTAATTTAAAATCATAACCCACCCTTTTCTGTTTATTCCATAAAAACCTTGCGAAAATTGTCAAGAGTAAAACGTAAACTGTTTGTATTCTAGGTAAACCCGGGTCGGAAGGCGTCGCTGAGTGGCATCCGCGAGGGTGACGTCATCACCTCCATCAACGGCCAGCAGATGAGGCACATGAGCAACGCCGACGCGCACGCCATGCTGCGGTCCGCCGGACCCGTGCTCAGGCTGGGGCTCAACGAGTATGTAACATGTCATGTTGTATTGTAACTCAAGTACGACTCATCACGTCCTTCAACTGCCAGCATATGAGGCACATGAGCAACGCCGACGCGCATGCCGTGCTCAGGCTGGGGCTCAACGAGTATGTAACATGTTATGTTGTATTGTAACTCAAGTACGACTCATCACGTCCTTCAACTGCCAGCTGATGAGGCACATAAGCAACGCCGACGCGCACGCAATGCTACGGTTCGCCGGACCCGTGCTCGGGCTGGGGCTCAACGAGTATGTAACATGTCATGTTGTATTGTAACTCAAGTACGACTCATCATGTCCTTCAACTGCCAGCTGATGAGGCACATGAGCAACGCCGACGCGCACGCCATGCTGCGGTCCGCCGGACCCGTGCTCAGGCTGGGGCTCAACGAGTATGTAACATCGTCGTTTCAGCCTTTTAGAGTCCACTGCTGAACATAGGCCTCTCCAACATATTTCCAGTGTGTTCGGTCCATTGCCACCTGCATCCAACGTGACCCGGCAGTTTTCACCAGGTCGTCGGTCCATCTGGTAGGTGGCCGTCCCACACTGCGCTTGCCAGTACGTGGCCTCCACTCTAGGATCTTTTTGCCCCATCGACCGTCCAATCTTCGTGCTATGTGGCCGGCCCATTGCCACTTCAGCTGACTGATCCTACGGGCAATGTCAGCAACCTTAGTTCTTCTACGGATCTCCTCATTTCTGATTCGATCACGTAGAGAAATACCGAGCATTGCCCTCTCCATAGCACGCTGAGCGACATTAAGCCTTTTGAAAAGATCCTTCGTGAAGCACCACGTCTCAGAACCGTAAGTCATCACTGGTAACACACATTGGTTGTATACCTTTGTCTTTAGGCACTGAGGTATTTTAGACGAGAAGACGTTACGTAATTTACCGAACGCTGCCCAGCCGAGCTGGATCCGTCTACTGACCTCTCTCTTAAAGTTGGACCTACCTAATCGGACAGCCTGCCCTAGGTATATATATTCGTCAACAACTTCAAGAGTAGAGCTCCCAACAGTTAGTGCGGTGGGTGCAACATGGACATTGTGCATGATCTTTGTTTTGTCCATGTTCATTTTAAGACCCACTTGTTGAGAAACTCTATTGAGGCCACCGAGCATGCGCCCCAAATCTTCCAGCGATTCTGCCATGACTACTATGTCGTCGGCAAATCGAAGGTGAGTGATGTATTCGCCATTGATGTTGATGCCAAGTCCTTGCCATTCCAGTAGCTTGAAGGAATCCTCCAGAGCAGCGGTAAACAGTTTCGGGGATATGATATCCCCCTGTCTTACTCCTCTCTTTAAAGGGATATCCTTCGTGCAGTGCTCCTGTACTCGGACTGACATGGTGGCGTTATTATACAAACACTTCAACACTTCGATATACCGATAGTCAATACGGCAACGCTGGAGAGATCTAAGGACCGCCCATATTTCGACGGAATCAAAGGCTTTCTCATAGTCCACAAACGCCAAGCATAATGGCCGATTATACTCTTCGGTCTTCTGTATAATCTGCCGCAGCGTATGTATGTGGTCTATGGTACTATAGCCTTTTCGGAAACCGGCTTGTTCGGTAGGCTGAAAGTCATCTAGCCTGCGTTCGAGACGCATCGTAATAACTCTCGAAAACAGCTTGTAGACATGGCTCAGCAGTGTTATGGGTCTATAGTTCTTCAGTAAGGTTTTGTCGCCTTTTTTGAAGAACAGGACCACAACACCCCTGTTCCATGCCTCTGGCGTTTTCCCATCGAGTAAGGAGGAATTGAAGAGCTTCTGAAGGACTTTTAGTACCGGCGTGCCGCCCGCTTTCAGAAGCTCTGTAGTGATTCCATCTTCACCCGGAGCCTTGTTGTTCTTAAGCTGTTTGAGAGCTACCCTAATCTCGTACAGGCTGATGTCCGGGATGTCTTCGGTATAGTGTCGGGTTAGCCTGGCTCTTGGGTCTGCAGCTAAACTAGCAGGTTCAGCTGAGACCGAGGTATACAGCTGTCCATAGAACCTTTCTATCTCCCGTAGTACCTCGGACTTATTTGACGTTACGCGTCCATCTTCGGTCTTCAGCTTTGTCAGCTGGCTTTGCCCAATAGAAACGTCTCTTGCAAACACTTTGGAGCCTTGGTTCCGCTCTATCGTCTCTTTAATACGCTGGGTATTAAAAGAACGGATATCGTGTCGCAAGGACTTCGTAATCTGTCTATTGAGCTGCCTATATGACTCAGCGTCACTCGAAGTTTGGAGCGTCATTGAACGTCGACTAGCCATGAGGTTCCGGGTTTGGTCGGATAGTTTCTGAGGTCTATTTGTACGGTGGGTCTTGAAAAATTTGGACCCCACCGTATGGACAGTTTCTACCAGCCTGCTATTTATATCGTCCACTGATGCGCAGCTGTCTAGCCATTGGAAGCGATTTGACAGTTCAAGTTGAAAGCTCTCGGGGTTTTGGATATGGGCATTCGACGGTCGGAGCGTAGACTTCATCAGACGCGATCTCTCAAGTTTGACGTTGATATTCAACATGCCTCTGACGATTCGGTGATCACTACCGGTCTTAACCATGTTGATCACAGAGACATCGTTGAATATCTGCCGCTTGGTGCTCATAATGAAGTCAATCTCGTTTCTAGTTACACCGTCGGGACTCAACCAGGTCCATTTCCTCTGCGGCGGCTTTTGGAAGAAAGAATTCATCATGAAGAGTCCTTCCTTCTCCATAAAGTCCGCCAGCATCTGTCCTCTGGGATTCCTCTGCCCAAATCCAAATGGCCCCACTTTCAGCTCATTATCGCTTCTGCAGCCCAGCCTCGCATTGAAATCTCCCATAACAACTGTGAAGTGTGTTTTAGGGCTACGTATGGCCCTACTGACGTCCTCATACGTAGCTTCTACTTCATCGTCTGGATGTGTTGACGATGGGGCGTATACCTGTACAATCTTCAACGAATATCGTTTTGAGATTCTCAGTACAAGGTATGCAACCCTATTTGACACACTCTCGATGGACACAATGTTGTTGATGAGAGATTTGTGGACGATAAACCCAACACCACCTTGGGACTTCTGTTCTCCCTCCCGGTAGTAGAACAAGTGGCCGGACTGTAAGGTTATCGTATCCTCGCCCTCTCTTCGGATCTCCGATAAACCAATAACGTCCCAGTGCAACTTGTTCATCTCCTCTTCCAGCTCTACGAGCTTCTCGTCCAACCTCAAAGTGCGCACGTTGTGTGTTACGAGGGCCAGTTGTCGTTTATAAGGGGGGTGGTAGCCGGATCTCTTCCGGGGATTCTTAGCACCCCCCGCCCCGCCGTTACCGTGGCCGCTACCGTAGCCAGGAATAGCGGGGCCGCCGGGGACTAGGGGCCTGGTCTTCTGGTGCGTAAACATAGGAGGTTTTTAAAAGCCTACTGATACCACGCTGGCTAGACGGGTTGGTACAGGGTTTTGTATCGAGTTTTCCTTCTCTCACACTAGTTGTTGTTATGTGTGTGTGCTTCCTTTTAGTCGCCTCTTACGACTCCCCTAGGATAGTATCGGGGGTGGTGACAATTGTATTCTAATGCCGTCACCACACGGCAACAAAGTATGTAACATGTCATGTTGTATTGTAACTCAAGTACGACTCATCACGTCCTTCAACTGCCAGCATATGAGGCACATGAGCAACGCCGACGCGCACGCCATGCTGCGGTCCGCTGGACCCGTGCTCAGGCTGGGGCTCAACGAGTATGTAACATGTTATGTTGTATTGTAACTCAAGTAC
Organism: Celastrina argiolus; assembly: GCA_905187575.2. Lineage (NCBI taxonomy): Eukaryota > Metazoa > Arthropoda > Insecta > Lepidoptera > Lycaenidae > Celastrina > Celastrina argiolus. Next base: position 12,305,290 of record LR994581.1, read on the forward strand.
GACTCATCACGTCCTTCAACTGCCAGCTGATGAGGCACATGAGCAACGCCGACGAGCACGCAATGCTACGGTCCGCCGGACCCGTGCTCGGGCTGGGGCTCAACGAGTATGTAACATGTCATGTTGTATTGTAACTCAAGTACGACTCATCACGTCCTTCAACTGCCAGCATATGAGGCACATGAGCAACGCCGACGCGCACGCCATGCTGCGGTCCGCCGGACCCGTGCTCAGGCTGGGGCTCAACGAGTATGTAACATGTCATGTTGTATTGTAACTCAAGTACGACTCATCACGTCCTTCAACTGCCAGCTGATGAGGCACATGAATAACTCCGATCCAACGCGCAAAAATAACTTGGCAACCCGATTTTGATGCTTCTCCGCTTTACAATGCATTATAAGTTGCATTAAGTAATTAGGATGTTTTCAGTATGAAGAGAATGAAAATGAATCTATTCAAATTAATTAAAACTACTTATATATGTATATACCAGTAATATTCCTAACTTCCTGACACAAACGTTCAATATAAGTACATAGATAGAGAATAAAAACAAAATTATCTATATAGATTAAGGGTTTGAAATGTACGTATATTCATGGAAACCTATAAAGTGAATAAAGGAATATTCCCGCGTTAACATGAAGTTGGCTGACCCCAATAGTTCTAATCAAACTTTTCTCCCCGGCAGAGACAAAGAGATGTCACCGAGAAGAAGATCCATTGGCAAAGCCAGCGAGTTGAGAAGTGAGTTACAACATTTTACATAATATTATTATCAGTTTTGTAGATACGAATAAAAATAACAAAATTTAGCATACTAAAATTATATTTTAGTATATTGGAGGTTAACGTAATATTTTTTCCAGTTCCGGAAACGGACAGCAAATACGTATATTTAACAGTTTTTGTACATAATCAAAGAGCCATTCGCTGTGTGTACACATTTCCCAGCGAAAGCAAATAAAATCTCTCATATTTATTTGTTTAGTCAAGTAAAGTGTATATGTAAATGTCGCGAGTGTTTATTTAAGACGTGTTCTCTCTTCTCCTGATTACACTCATTGTTTTATCGTACACATACAAGTTCGGTAAACGAGCGAGGGTAACTCGCGTGTCGCCTGAGATAACTTGAACATTTCTAGAGAAGCTTTATAAACATTTCCAACTTGAGCAGCGCATTACTTCTACCTTCATAGTTTGAAACTCAAAACCAATTAAAGTTTTCTTTCGAATACTTCTGAAACGAATACGACCCCACTTTATTTTAATAGAAAAATACAACCTAAGCAAACTTGATATTATATGACGGATACCAACTCTTAGATTATAAACTCATCTAAGTATCGAATGAAATGATTGATTGATGAGATATACTTTGGCTTTTGATTATTATTATGTACCTACTTATTTTAATAAAGCAATTACTTATGATTTCTAACCAATTTAGTATCTACTACCTACCTATGATTTAAGTAATATAATAGATAATTTAATTAACAAGGATTGTAAAATGCATAATTTTTTATTACATATTTCTGGTCATTACTTTCCACATTTTCTTTTTGGTTACAGGGACATCCCAGTTGATGACAGACTTCAGCGGCGAGGTCGCAACTCCTCAAGCACCCGTGTATGCCACGATACGAACTGCCAACCCACCGAAGAAGCCACTACCACCACACCATGGTTCCGCAACAGGGCTATCATCAATACCATTGGTGAAGTCTGCTGCTTTCCCGGAGAACCTGAAGTTGCATCCGACTAATCCGTTCTTAACGAACATTCCTACAAACACAAGTGCTTCCAAATTACCTGTGCCTAATGGTAAATTACCGCAAACTAGTTTAGATAAAAGTAAATATAAGTCTATATTTATGAATTGCTCTCAACCAGATCTGAATTTGTCTGGAATGAATGGAGATCAACATAATGGTGAAAGACAGAATGGTGGAAATGCCAAATATGGTGGAGTACCAAAAATATCAATTAATGATGACGAAACATATCACATACCTGTAAATAGTAAAAATCCGTTTCAAACTAGAGATAAACCTGAAGATTCTAAAAGCACAAACGGGCACATGGATTCAACGGGGAAACCTAAGAGCAATCTAGACTTTTATCCAGACCAAGATACAGTCAAACATTCTATTATTACAGAACGTAAAATAAGTGAGGTGGAAGAAATAAAGACTATCAAAAAAATTATACTCAATGGCTCTAGTAAATTTGATAGTGAAAATACTGATCAAATGTTCTGTGGTTCATCAGAAAACATTAGGCCCACTTTTAATGGAACAAACCAATTCCATGAGATTCCCAAGAGCCCTCAGGATTTTACTTTAAATAAGAGCACAGAATCAAAATCTGCAGAACTGTTTTCTAATGGTTACCCAAAAAAGTGTAGTCCACAGGATGAGTCAAAACCAGCCTTTTTTGACCAAACTCCCAATAAGCACCAGTTTAAGGAGAGCATATTTCAAGGTAGGCCTTTAAATTTATTTTTAGTAGTGCATAATAATATTTTGATTTTGTTTATCCGAACAAGGTTCTTGTTTTGGTATAATATATAGCAGGAAAATATGCTTTCTGTTTTTTTTTTCGTTGTTTGACCATTTTGTCTGGGTTATGAAAGAAATAGAGTCTCCTGGAGTATTACGCACATACCTATACTTTCGCATTATAAAAATTCCAGCTTAGCTTTTAGTCAGCAAGATTTGAGATGTTGCCTGCAGGTTCAACAAAACCAGCCGGCAACAACATCTACGAAAAATAAATCGTAAAGGGAGCTATTATTATTATAATATAAATTTACGATTTATTTTCATACATTTTTAAAAATCTTAATTATATCCCCTAAGATATTATTAAGATTAAAAAAAAAAAAAACCCTTTCGGTGTCCACTGAAATTGCGGCCAAGCAAGTGATTTGTAAATTAATTATCTTTATCTTATATATAAAAATGAATCGCTGTTCGTTGGTCTCGCTAAAACTCGAGAACGGCTGAACAGATTTGGCTATTTTTGGTCTTCAAATATTCGTGGAAGTCCAGGAAAGGTTTAAACGGTTTGTATGCTCAACGAAGTGGGCACGGGTCAGCTAGACTTATATGTAAAAATGAATCGCTGTTCGTTAGTCTCGCTAAAACTCGAGAACGGCTGAACCGATTCGGCTATTTTTGGTCTTGAAATATTCGTGGAAGTCCCGGAAAGGTTTAAACGGTTTCTATGCTCAACGAAGTGGGCACAGGTCAGCTAGTTGATTGATAAAAAAATTCGGATGATGCGGCATGTGTTGAGGAAGATTGCTTTTTGTACGGTGATGAATGTATGTGAGTGTATTTTAGGTGTCTTAAGGAATGTGTAGTATTGCAGTTTCAACATTTCAGTGGTTGAAATGATTATGAACATAATCAAATACCTACACGAATCAAAGATTGCATGGGATGTTAGGCCATGGCTAATAAATTACTAAGCACGCATAAAATCCCTATTAGAGAGCGCAAGTACTTTAAAAGTTTTTACCATAGTATTTACTAAAAACTTTGAAAGTATCTAATCTTTGTTTAATACAAAAAAAAATACAAAAGATGTCACTACTATTTTCGTTTGTAAATTATAAAATATAAATATACCGAATTAAGTACAAATACATAATGACATTAAAATAAAGATAAGCATATTTTTAAGCGTAACATAACATTAAGCTTAATTCAACTCCTTAATAATTAAGAAGAAGATACAAAACGACATTAGTAATTAGTATTTTCCAATAGTGGCGCTAGATGGCGGTTTCCGGAATGTGCCTGGACTTCACCCTTTATCTGTTGGAAATAAAAATAGCCAGTCGAATTGCCAGTATTAGGGTGATACCATTGTATAGTACTAGGTCGTGTCTCTGTTATACATATATCTACTTTGTGTTATAGCTTACTAAAAATGATATAGACAGCAAAGCACTTGAAACATTAAAGTTATTGTTACCAGACATATCTCATTTAAACTTATATTAAGATATACTTCAAGATTATAAGCCAACTTACGGATATAATTAGTAGATGCTCTACATAAGACAATCCAAATCATCTCAAGGCCACGGGCTCGTCTTAGGAGTGGCTTCACGCTCCAGAGACTTCCTGGATAGACTATTCTTAATCCCTAGATCAGTACCGTCGCTGATCTTGAGAAACGATCTCATAAGTTTTGCTAGTGTCTGATTGACTGCAAAAAAAAAACAAAAAGAAAATACTGTCACAATGAATTCGCCATGTTTTGGTAACAGCCCATACATATTTACTCCAGTCTCCGAATCTTCTGCTACGGAAACAGATGACAGTTTAGACTCAGGTTGTGAGAAGAACATCAGTGATGGTGTACGAACGAAATATACCGACCCGAAACGTAGGACCATTAATAAAGTAAGCAAAAAAATTCTCAAAGCAATTGAGAAATTGACATGTAATATGAAACATAACTCAAGAAAGAAAAAGGTGCGGGATAAAAAAATTAAAGGTTAGTAAATTAATATTTAATTTAAAATTCAAAAGCATTTACTATTGTCTACACTTATATATTATAAAGAGGAAACATTTAATTGTTTGTTTGCGTTGAATAGGCTCAGAAACTACTGTATCAGTTTGAAAGATTATTATTTTACCTTTGGAAAGCCTCTGTCTCCGGTGCTATACTTGTATTATATTTTCATTATTTATATTTTTATGTAAACTAATATAATAATTTTACGACCTCCGTCGCCCAGTGGTTGAGCTGTCGGTGCTCGAGCGGGTTCGAATCCCGCCGAGGGAACAAAAAGTTTTTAAAATTTTCCTGGGCCATGGATGTGTATTAAATTTGTGTATAATATAATAAAAATCTTAAATATATGTGAAGTATAAAATTATTAAATATATTTCCGTTTCTGGTTCCTGTAACACAAGTTCATCGGATACTTAGCACGGGGCTAGATTGACATGGTGTGAAGCGTCTATAGATATTATTATTATTAACTAGCTGACTTCTGCCCACTTCGTTGAGCATACAAACCGTTTAAACCTTCCCTGTACTTTCACGAATATTTTAAGACCAAAAATAGCCAAATCGGTTCAGTCGTTTTTGAGTTATGCGCTTACGTTATCAGGTGATCACCCTGCATTGTCCTAACCAAACATGAAAACAAAATTTTTTGTTATTCCAACGCGGTAATCGAACCCACGACCTCCGGGTCGAGAGGGATGCTCTGAACAACTAGACCACATAGGCGATTAAAAAAAGAATAATAGAAGCCCACAAGTGTAAAGTAATATCCCCATTACCAAAAATATATTTTGGGAGAGGAAATATCTTAAAAAGTAATATAATATGTGGAATATTATGTGGTCAAAAATGAACGGTTTATCACTAACGCAAATATAGCTCTTGATTGTTATGAAACCTCGCTGAGTTTGCAACTTTAATACCGTCTCAGGATCTCCGAAATGTAATAAGAAGACCCTTCTATATTTGCTCGACCTAAAATAGTTTTATCTTCGTATTTATAAGTATGAATAGCTGCTGATTGAAAACTATCGTCCCTAATACTAAAAGGTGATTATATCAAAAACTTTACAAAAAGTATTTTTTTAGAATTTAGATTACTTAATAGTTATTTAAGCTGATTAAATACAATGTAAATAGTAATTAACAATACATATATCCCGACACGTTTATTTAATTTTTTGGTTGTATGTTGATTTGACCTATTTCTTTAAATTGAAATTTCAAATTAAGAAAATTATTTGGTACGTACTCAATAATATAAAGAAAGTGTAGGGATCATATTAAACTTGAAGGTAACTCTAAACGGTCTGTCTGTATGTATAGCAAGAACTTAGCTGGTTTCAATTCGGTTTGACGTTCTTTTTTTAAATAATTATTAGCCACTGTCCCCAGTGTCATACAGTAGATAATAAAGCCAGTTAACTCATGAAGAAAATAATAGCGTATCACTTTGAACAAGTAATAGTGCAATATGATACACGTAATTAGAACGATCCCGCATTGTTTAATCTTCATAATAATTATAATCTCTAGAAGAAATAGAGAAATAGCTACTTAGCTATTTGCTCATTTATAAAGTACTTACTTTATAAATGAGCATAACGTGTATGCTCATTTATAAAGTAAGTACTTTATAAGTGCATGCAGTAATTATAATTCACGATGATAAGAGTACCAATTATAATGTAAATTTTAATTTAAAAAATATCTCTTTACTTTTCATTTTCAGTACATAGGTATTAGGTATTGTGAACTAAAAATATTCACGTAATTTATAAGGCTTAGTTTACATTAGAAGGATACACGAAGAAGCCCGTTGACGAACTTGATTAAACAATTAGAAAAAATGCCAATGTATAGCCCAGAGTGGAGTCATATATTTTTCTTACTTATAGCACAATGTACAAATTACAAACGTAGAAAACTTTAAATAAAATGGAGCTAGAATAGCCACTACCTTAACTTTTTCTTAACAATTTTTTTAATATTATTAATTTCTAGGAAAATATACCTACTAGGAAAACAGAAAATAAACCAGTCAACAAGAAAGGTAAATAAACCGATTGCGAAACATGCCAGTAGTACTAGGGCCACATAAGGTAACAACATGTGATTGTTCGTTGTAATGCGATATTTCCAGTGTAAAGGGTGCGCCTACGCATTGCGTCGATCTGATATGCACAGTTCCGCCCCTTTGACTGGATCAATGCGTTCCTCGCTCCAATGACGTACAACACTCGATCTAAATTCGACTATTGTGGCGTTACACAACGCTCATTCAGAATAGTTATAAAGCTATGTTGTACTACATTTCCTTTACAAAGATTCACTTGTAAAATTAGGTTAGACCCGGCGGGAGCTATGGTTCGTGTGTAAGTGTAAAAATAATGACGGGTATATTTTATATCTTATCAGGTGACACCCTTGTAGTGAGGACCAAAAGTACGAATGACGTCACAGTTTTATGTAACGGGCGCTAGACCAAAAATTTACATATAAATCATATTTAGTACTGTTCTGTTACGAAGAGTAAAAGCCAACAATGTACCGCAGTCCTGTTTTACTAAATAAAAAGACGAAGAAGAAAGACAGTATTAATTGATCCGTAACTTACGTTAGCCATAAATAACGTATTGCTAAATATACGCAATATTAATCCGCGTAGCCAACCTGCAAACAGTGACATTTGAAAGTTCGGGGACATCACGCCACGCAAGCGCCCCTAGTGGCTAATTCATACGCGACAGTTCATTTAAAATAGTGATACTATAATTTTGTCACGTTCTCGCACTTGTGAGAAGACTGCCATCCTATATTCTTCAAGCGAAATCTAATAAGAAAACTGTCTGAAATCTAACTTATACAAAACAAGTATCTCCCAAAGGCTCTTATATAATCAAAATAATAATCAAACAATCAAAACTACTTGTACAAGATAAGTTTAGCTCCTTCAATGTTAACCCATTGTGAAATTCGAATTTGGAGCCCCTGGGAGCTTCGCCCCATCCCGGCCAGAGAACGTGATTACAATAGACAGTTACAGCGTTTAATTTGCTCCGTGTCACTCACAAAACAACGAAACGGATCACAGAATTAATAAGAGAGGATTCCGGAAATTTCTAGATGAATTATGTGGGCTTGGCACGAACATTTGGCAATAACGTATTCGGAACTTTACGAAGTTGTATAGGCACTTTCACAATTTTTATACAATTCTCATTCGATTTACGAATACGAATTTTTTGTTCGTGCTAAACCCACTGATCTAGCTAGTCTCTTTTTTTGCCCTTAGCTTACCCCTGGTACGCCTTATAACTAACGTAATGTCGAGTTGGATAGCTGTCCATAGGTAGATACGGATTTACTAACACAATGGTTTTGATTTGAATAATCATAACTGGTTTAGCCCCGATTTCACCAACGCATGTTAGTGTTAACGGCTTGTTAAATTACCATGCCTCAACAAATTAACATCATTCATTGATAGAAATTACGAGCGGAATAACAAAATATTTAACGAAAGATTATCTTTAACATTGCTTGGTGAACACGCCCTTAGTGTTCCTGATCAAACTGCGTCAATAAAGGATGCTTTAAAAGTTATATTACTCGTACTAGCAGCGAAAGGTTTGCTTTTATGTAAACTAAAACAAACGAGCCTTAAAAGTAATGTGGTAGTAAATATATATTATGTTGTTTAGAGTCACTATTTCAGAACGTACAAATGCAACGCATAAATGGCGAAAACCAATAAAAATGTTAATTAGCGAACAATAATGGAATGATAAATTGTTTGCTCCACTTTTGATGAACAATTTGAGTCTTTGAATGGAAACTCCATGACATGTGACTGTGATGGATGACTCCGCAGTCCGCAAAGAGCTCACCTATTGGTCTCGCACAGTTAGCGATGCGCCACACCTTGCCTTCGTACAATATATTGTGTGCCAATCACGGGTCGCACGCACGGAAGTTTACATTTGCGTAATTTTAGCACAATATTTAAGTGATACATTTGGTGATTGCCCTGGCTAGTATTACAGAGTAGAGACGGTATTTTAACACATTTAATTAAACTATTTTTAGTGTCTAGAAGTTTTGTAAATTTTGTAATTGTAGCACAACTTATTAAGTTTATTACGTAGTCGTGATTATGCGACTGTATCACCCTGTATAGGAAATGAAAATGATGACGAATAGTATTGGCTACCAAAATCGTCGTAATTTTTATTAGCAGTTTAATTTAACAAATACTACAATTTGCATTATTTTTTCACCCCGTAGAGTGTCTACGAAAGTCTACATCTATTGGTAATTTGTATACCACAAATTATAAAGTGATTATTACTGCGTGATTGCCTAGTGAATTGTATTATATTAAGAAGAGTCGTAGTTATTTCAAATATTCCAACACATTCACTTAAACTGTTTAATTAAATAAATTAAGCAATTTACATTTATCTGTGGAGTGTCTACGAAAGTCTACAAAACTCTACGTTTATTCGAAACTTGTAGCACAACTTACATTTCGTGATTGCCCTGGGTAGTGTTGTGAGTATTGACGACCCTGTTGCAGTTGAAATATTTGAATACATTTTATTCACAGCAATTTAAAAAAAATATTATACTACAATAATTACATTAATTTATGAAGTTAGACACTGCGATCTCTACGAATAAAATGTTGGTTGGCAAATGGCAGCACAAAGAGATTTATCAAATCGAAGGAATAAGTGATGTTTAATTGAGGAGAAGAATAGTTTCGTTTTTTATAGGTCATAATCAGAATTGCAATTGGTTACATGTGGTACGACTAAAATACTTAATATAATATGAATTATTAACGACGATTTATATATGACTTACCTTATGAGTCTGTATTCCATACTGTGTACAAATCGTTTCCATATGTGAACAAAATTCATAATACTACACTCATATTTAAGCATGTAAGTACTATCATCAAATGTAATATAGTCGATTTTTGCGTGTCCACATGTGATGCTTAGTCCGGCGTGTCGTAATCACGGCACAAAGCCGGTACTTTATTGTGATTTACATGGAGCTGGACCATTGTCCTGACAGTGTCCCTCCGGCCGTGTTCCGGACACCTGATACGTAGCGTGAAACGTGACAAAGTTAAATTGTGAACACTCTGTATAGTGGTGAGTGATGTTGCCGAAATTTAAAAAGTAAAATTAGTGCTATAATAATATTATATGGAGACGTCAATGAATAGACAGGCTATTTTTATAGATTAATATTAACAACAGCTAATGATATTTTTACCGTTAATTTGAAACAGTAAAACCATCAAAACTAAATTATATTATGTACGTTCCGGGCTATTATAACAAATCTATTGGCACATTCATTAATTCGAATTTGTAGTTTAGGCACTAAGGAAACCAAACATACTTACATACATTGCCTTTTATCGCCGTAATCGGATAATAATGTAAGTTTCATAATTTTTACTTGTAAGCCATTGACGACCTCCGTAGCGCAGTTGGTTGAGCGCGTTGGCGCTCGAACGAAAGGTCGCGGGTTCGTATCCCGCCGAGGGAACAAAAAGTTTTCAATGTTCCTGGGTCATGGATGTGTATTAAATTTGTGTATAATATAATAATATTATAAAAATCTTAAATATGTGTCTAGTATAAAAATATTAAATATATTTCCGTTGTCTGGTACCTGTAACACAAGTTCTTCGGATACTTAGCACAGGGCCAGATTGACGTGGTGTGAAGCGTCCATAGATATTATGTCCATAGATATTATTATTGTGAATATTTTTGCAGAATTACATGACTCATACATTGACTGCCAAAATCATTAACCTTCCTTTTGACTTCGCAGTAATCGGTTAAAATAGTAGAAAATGATGTAAGTGGCATCACTTTTTCGTAATTCGTAAACCATTGTGAATATATTTACAAAATTACATGAGTTATCGAACGTTACGCTCATTCGTTTGGCCGCATGCCATTTTTATTGCGATAACGAGATCATTACACAAAATAAAAACCTACATTTGTTGCCAGTAACGTGTATTACAGTCGAAACAAATGTTGATATTGTGTCGAATAATAATTTTCCTCCACAGTCAATGTAAAACCAGTAGGTTAGGTTAGTAGTAGGGGCCTGTGGTGGAGTTTTTGTAATGGTTTTCTAACTAATGTCACCGGTTCACATCAGATCTAATCTAAACGTAAACAAAGTGTGCGCAATACACAGAAGCAATCTCTCTTCCTTTTACTCTCATAACCCAGTGGGACGGTAAACCGACACGACTGGCGAGAGAACAGTCGCAGCACCGACTTTTTACATGCCCATCCGACATGGATCATCTTTCTTGTCGGACAATCAGGTGATCAGCCTGCATTGTCCTAACCAAACTTGAAAACAACATTGTTTGTTGTTCCAACGCGGGAATCGAACCCACGACCTCCGGGTCGATAGCGAAGCTCTGAACCACTAGACCACAGAGGCGATTACCACATATTACGTATCATTTTACTTGCAATGTTTACGTTCATCGGAACCGGCTAATTTTAGGCTAATCGGAAATGTATCGTTCCAAATAACTTTCGATACAGCTGCAAAATAAGGAATGCGGCTTTACCATGTGCGCGTTTAGCAATCTGTGCGCTGAATTACAAATCTATACCAATATCATTAAGCTGAACAGTTTTTTTGTTAAGGCCGTGTTTTACCAAGAAATGTTAAAGTTAACGCCATGTTAAATATCATGATATCCCTCTCGTATTTCCTGTCAATGAATGAGATGGCATGGTATTTTAACATGGCGTTAACATTAACATTGCTTGGTGAAACATGGCTTTAAGATTAATCTCAAAACTACTGGTCCGATTTGTAAAATTCTTGCAGTGAATAGCTCATTTATCGAGGAAGAATATAGGCTATATTATATTGTCCCGCTAACATATACAGGGTATAGTATTATTGAGTGATAATACTTTAGGACTTAATCACTAAGTGATCAAACCCCCATTAAAAAAAATAAAGATAAAAAAAATACTTTAGGGTGTGTATCATGGGTCCCGTATATAAAGTTTACTGTGAAAGAACCAGCGCTGAAAGAGGTACTTTAAAAATAATTATTATATGGGAAAAATTTATGATACGGAAAGTCAAAAGTAAGTCTTTCAGCGTTGGGACTTTCACTTTATATCTACTCTACATAGGAGGCACATACACACCCTAAAATATTATCACTCATTATTTAACACCTTGTATAGAAGCAGAACACCAATGAAGAATATTTCGAATCGAAGTAAATCGAACCGTGCAAATAGTAAAACTATTTGCACGGGGACGAAGTCACGGGCACGTTAGTGTTACATTATGGTTATATAAATTATATATATATAATGTGGTTATATAAAATGGTTATATATATTCACTTTCATTGCTCGAGGAATTTTCACGGATTCACGTCCCAAATTCAGAGGGATATGCAATTTATATTTCGATAATCCGCATTTGGAAACACCTGTGATTTTACTGGCCACCTTTACCTGCTTGTGATTTAGATGCCAATACATAATTTTACACATGTTAGCAATAAAATAGATACGTATGTAAATTTGTACTTCTCATAAGCTTTAAAATTTGCCTATATGTAGGTAGTCCGTTCGGATTCAATATTACCTTATGTCAACAAATTAATAATAATTCTATCAAATAAATGTTGTAGGCCATACCATCCCATACTAAGGTTTTTTGTTTACATAACGATTATAGTGAATCGATACGGACGATGGAATATAGTTACTAGTTGGTATATTTTGTAAGCTATTTCATGTCCGTACCTGATGTCATTTGGAAACTGTCATCGTACTGCTATCCTTTCTGTGCATTTAAAATGATTTGTCCTGAATAACTGACTGGCGGATCAAAGAACATCTTAAACAACTGATCGTAGAAACCTGAAACGTAGGAAGGTACATATGCCCCAACCATCCAATATTATGTGGTAGTAGTTAAGATTATATCCTAAAACAATTCCCTTTTATTTAAGCGAGCGGAGCCGCAGGCAACATTAAGTGTTAGAAAAAGTCGTCCAAAATAATCATAATATTGTTAAAGTGGGAGATAAGTAGACGATATTTGCAAGAACATCAGAAATCAATTAATGTGTTTGTTGTTTCAGCGGACACTCTGTCGGCCAAGAGCGTGGATGTGCCAAGCGTGATCTCACCCAGCCCTGAAGCCCCCAATAAACGTGAGTACATTGAATATAAGCGAACTAGTATGACTCATTAGTAGGTACTGTTGTTTCTATGAGAAATCAACCATTTCTCCCGGTTTTTGAAAGGCTTACCAAATCGTCAACCGTCCAGAAGGACGCCCATTGGTGAACGTAGTGAATGAGCGAAATTGTTGGGAATGATATTAATTTCACTAACCAATGAGGGTTAAGAATGGTTTGTTTACTCAAATTTACTAAAATAATGTTACTTTATATTGCCGTATAGAATAACAATAGCACATATTCTACAAAATAAAGTTAACAAAATGAGATTATCTTTCAAACTCTACAGACTTATTAGAACGTCCAAACACCGAAAAGCATTTAAATTAAGAGCCCCGTTATTCACAGGCTGTCACTGTCATTACTTTGCAGAATAACTTTCTAGTTATTCTGCAAAGTAGTTTAATTGAGTAGCGATCAAGTCACATGCTGTTCTCAGCATGTGACTTGATCGCTACTCAATTAAACTACTATTCAGTATTCGGCTGATAGGTTAGGCACATCTCGAACTGTTGAGTCCATCAAATTATAATATTATTATTGTTAATAGTTTTGCCTACTGAATAAATATTTAAACATTTCATCTATAAAAGTATATAATATATCAGAATTATTGTCCGTAATAATTATGTATTTTGAATTTGTAATACATGAACCGCTGGTATCCCTTTTTGAATAAAATAAAATAACATAAAAATAGAAGACAACTATTCGGCGCCTACTTAACGTAAGTAAGAATCTAATTCTTGAACTCTGTTGCTCGTGTAAAATCACAGGCGAAATATATTTAAAAGAGATACCCGTAAACAATATTAAAAAAAAGTAATGTCAAGCAGCAAGCGATCTGATGATAATTATATTTTGTAATTTGTACCAAGAACGCTCTTGATCATGTTATCTCTAAAAAAACTAAATCTAAATAGATGCACACTTTTAGGAGCTACAATGCCACAAACACACAACATCTGATGTCACTCATACACATACACAATAATGTGTATGTGTATGAGTGACATCAGACTGTGTGTATGTATGTATACACAGATATATTTATTACTGTTTTTGTCGGGGATTAAAAGTAAATTAGACAATACCTTAGTATGTAGATGCATAATATAACGATAAATCTTACAATCCCCTGTGCCACTGATGTTTCCATATAATATTCATTACTTTTGCTAATACAAATTCTTTTAATATGCAAAGCTATGTAGTACGTTCCCGCTTGGCATTATCCCCCATTACCCTTTATAGCTTCTTTTATTACAGGAAACAGAATATTTAATATAACGACGCGATGTAAACAGATTCCCAAATATAATCCTTATTATAAACTTTGGCTAAAATATTGTAAGGGTGGATCTTGAATGACAATAACCTCAGTCGCTGCACAAAATATTATGCTCAGGCCACGAGGCATAACCCACAGGTTTAAGAGGAAACACAACACCTATTTTTCCATACAGAAATAGGAGTCTGGCCGGTTTCCTCCCTGGATAATGTCGCTAGAGTAACATTTCTTTTTTTCTGAATGTATAATATTTATAAATTCCTATTTTTTCCTTTTTGTAATAAAGAAATTATTTAAGGAGAAGAAAAAAAAATGTCAAGACTTTTCGCTGTGTTTAAACATCCAGGAAACCAATTTGACCGCATTATACACTAAAATCAAAACATAGGAACCTCAGGCTAAAGCCTTTTTTTAGTTTATAATGAAAAATGGATCTAAATCGGTAAAGTTTTGGAGAAGGTAACAGGGGTACGCCAAATGTCTATTTCTTATGTTTTTAATAGGTAATTTCAGTTCGTGCTGCAGTTGTCTCTATCGCGCTAGTGCTGGCTGGCTAGGGCGGGAGAGCAATAGATATTATAAATACCTATTTCGATGACAGTTGTTGCCATAAGAGGAAACTCCATGGCTGGGAGAAACCCAGCCATGGAGTTTCCTCTTATGGCAACAACTGTCATCGTACTGCTATAATTTCTGTGCATATAAAACGGTTTGTCCTGAATAACGACTAGCGGATTAAAGCACATTCTAAACAACTGATCATAGAAACCTGAAACGTGGAAGATATGCTCTTTGAAGCACTCTTTGTAAGCACACATACTAATATTATGTTGTAAATAAATACCGGTCGAGTTGGGTATTAATTAGCTGATATTATCTAATATCGAGCACTCAAATTATTATCGAGGAAAAACCGACAAACAATTGCGATTGTTATATGAGTGCGTTATTAGTATTTTTTTTTGTAGCAGCAACAGAAATAATATATTATATGTAAAATTTTCAATGAGTTATTAGGGTTCACGATAGCTGAGTCTTGTAATCGAGTCCCGTTTTTTAACCCTGACACATACATCACATTTTATTATTTCGATAGTAACTTCATTATTCTATTCCCCGTACTGTTTTTTTATATCTCTTAAAGTTTCTGACAAGTGAAAACTTACCCAACTGAAAAGCTATATAATGCTGTCTTTAGCTTTAATAATAGGTATATAATATGGGAAGAAAAGTAATAATTTAAAAATATTGTACCTCTGTGGGGACTCGGGTGTAACGTACGGGCACGGCAAACGACATTAGCAAGTGAAATGATACATTATACCGCGACACCGGCTTGACCTCTCACACAAGTGCACCCCAATAAGTATAATATTGCAGTTTCGTTATACGTTCGATCTCTTCGATAACTATCTGTTATGTTGTTGTCGAAGACAAGGTACCTATACAACTCACATACTGGTGATTTTGTCCACAACTTAATAAAACCATATGTTTAACCGACTTTCAAAAAAGGAGGTTCTCAATTCGGTTGTTTTTTAACTTAAACTTTCTATATAAATTACTAGCTGACCCGTGCCCACTTCGTTGAGCATGGAAACCGTGTAAACCTTCCCGGGACTTCCACGAATATTTCAAGACCAAAAATAGCCGAATCAGTTCAGCTGATCTCAAGTTTTAGCGAGACTAACGAACAGCAATTGATGTACTCAGTGATAATGTAGCTTTCTAATGAAAAAAGAATTACTAAAATCGGTCCAGTACTTTTTGAGTTAAGTCGTTACATACAATAATACAATTTTTTCCTCTTTATAATATTAGTGTAGATATAGCCTTTGTTACCCGTGTCAATCGTGAATCAATTGTCTTCAACAAATCTTTTGTTAAATTGCATCAGTGGTTACAAAACTTTATACAGTCTTCTACGGAATCGGTTTACCACTTTACCAGGTTCAAAAGTTGTAAACCGGATCTGTCTGCTACTGTGCATTAACTGTCAAAATGATTACATTTAAGGCTTAGCCGTAGTAAAACAATACTTACCACCAACTCAATGTTTATGTCACAATTTCTTTTGTTCTACAATATTTATCAATCGTCTCATCACGATCGGTTTTACATTACGCGTTAAATGTTTGTTCTAATTTCGCTGCTGTGAGTCAGAAGCTTTACTTAGGATTGTAATCAGTTCATTATACCAACACATTTTAACAGCTGCACTTGAAACATGCCGTCGAGGGTCTACGCTTGTTCGCTACATGTATAAAACTGCAACACAGCTGTCTTCTCTAAATAATAACGCAATATTCGTTTGCATATGTTCGGCAGAAAAGCAGAGGAACTACTTAGGCCCGTATTAATAAAGCAGTCTCAAATCCAACCTCACTTAAGAACCTAGGTATATGACAGTTGTGTTTCGTTTCGTTTCATTTGGGTTTGAGACTTCTTTAAAGTGTGTGAGAATGTTGCAAACTTAAATCTTGTTGTATTTTTATTTATATTTAAAGGAAAAACTTTATGTAGATTTATATAACGTAGGAATCATGCAAATGGTAGTAGCATAGACCAATTACATATATGTATAATTGGTCCATGGTAGTAGTGTGAAAATTCTCACATACGCGCGTTTGGCTGCACTTTTACATTTTTTTTAAAAGCTGAAACCAAACTGCTGAATCACTTCTAATCATAACAATAATAATATGTTAGGTAGTTGCACAGATTAGATATTTATAACCTTAAGACAACAATCCAACATAAAAGCGAAATTTCCACCGTCGTCATATAAAATGTCATTGGCCAGCGCACTAGCGCGATCAATATGTAATGAGTGCATTCGACACAATTACCTTACCCTTTGTAACGATGCCAATGAGCGCCACTAGCCTTTTCGTGCTTTTGGCTCTCTCGCCCGGATCTGTTCGGCGATTATGTCATGCACCAACATTCAACATCCGATTGTTGTTGCTAGGGCTGTCAAATTTTTTTTGAAGCGATCACTTCTTACCGTAATCCACTACGTTTTGAAACGCTGTACGGCTCCAGTATGTCTGTTATAGTACCAATTTTACCAAAACATTCAAGATCCTAAATCTTGAGGCTCACGACGGCGACGATAATTAAAAACAAAGATAAGTAAAATACTATTTTAGTTCCAGAGACAGAAAAAGATCAAATAAATACTTAAAGTCAGAATTAAAAGGGAAACCACCAGGTTTCACAACAACAGGGGTTGTCAGGTTCATTGCAAAGCCGAATCATAATAATCGGATAGGCGAATTTAGGCCGTAAGTTTAGGTAAAAAGCCGTAGTCCAACCAACCTTACTTACCAACATGGTTGTAGGAAATTCATCCAACGCATGAAATAACTTTAATAACAAATAATACGTAATAATAGTGGCCAGACACTTTTTATTTTACTGGACAGTTTCGACCCTAGTTCCACCAGACACAAACAAATTATAATTTTTTATTGTTAGACTGTTACCCGTAATGAATATTTCTGTGTATCCGTTTCGGATTTATCGTATTGACGACGTTTTAAACAGCTGCCAACTATTTCACTATCGGCTGAAATTGCAGAATAAAAGTTAACAGTTGAGTTGCTCGCAATATATATACCTACAACTGCTTATTTTGTAAAGACAGTGACAAATTGAAATATTTTTGATGTGAAAAATCTATTGACGCTTCAATAAAATTTACTCGAATGCCATGACGGAAACGGCATGACACTGCTGTGGCACGATGCCCCCCTTCAAATTTCCGATTATTATAGCAGGCGGTTTGAATGTAAATTTTGCAAATAGGTACATATTTTACATCTGTTGGGTGTCCAGCGACTATCATTTTTTTATTTATAAAAAACTAGGTATGTATATTGTATATAATGTATGTATGAATATAATATCAATGCTAGTTAAGTATTTGCACACATTAGTGACAAGCACCAAAAAGTGATACTGAAGGAAATATCCAATTTAGTAATGTCGTTTGACCTATTTTACAACGAAACGCATACCTTGGAGCACACGTTTTAGCAGATTAATGCAGTTTTTAGTAGAATAACTCATCTAACGCACTATAGAGCTCCCGTACAATATAGTGTGCTTATACGCACTATATCGTAGTGCGTATAAGACACTTTACAGATTTTTACCCCACTACATTAAAGTCATATGAAGGGGTAATGATTTTTTCTGTAATTATATGTATATGAATATGAATTGCTGTTCATTAGTCTCGCTTAAAAATCGAAAACGGTTGAACCAATGCGGCTATTTTGAGTCTTGAAATATTCGTGGAAGTCCAGGGAAGGTTTTAAACGGTTTATATGCTCAACGAAGTGGGCACGGGTCAGCTAGTTGTTTATATTTTATTTGAAGAGGTGTCAATAGATTCATCGTAATAGTCCCTGTCACATAACTAGGCTACCTTATTTACATAGATAGTCAAGGTAAAGTTTTTTATAATATTTGTGGTTGTTTTATTTCATTACGTTAACAGTTGCAAAGAATCGCTAATAAAATATATAATTTACTATCGGCGTGGACTATACTGGAGTCTGGAGACCTACATTTCTTTATTTAAATTCGAGTCGTGGATCAAATCAGAATAGTTCCCGGCTTGAAATGCGACTCAAAACACACTTGACCCACATATTACTTATAAGTTTTTCCAGATATTAGATATTCGTACTTTCTATTTTGAATATTTTTTTATTAATTCGTATGCAGTCCACTCAGTCTCTACAGCCTGTAGCGATTATTGACTATGTAACAAATAATCAGCTGATTATAAAATTGTTATCGACATTCAAAACAAACATAAATTTACATAACGAGTAGCGCGAAGATATAGAAGATAGAGCGAAGACCAGATGTAGAGCATCGTAAACCAACGTAGAGCAGAGTAGATCAACGTAGAGCGGCGTAAACCAATGTAATGCAGTGTAGATCAATGCAGAGTGGTCCAGCGCAGCGTACAGCGGCGTAAACGAATGTAGAGCAATGTAGATCAATGCAGAGCGGCCCAGTGTAGCGTAGAGCGGCATAAACAAATGTAGAGCAGCGCAGCGTAGAGTGGCGAAAATTAATGTAGAGCAGTGTTGATCAATGCAGAGTGGCCCAGCGCAGCGTAAAGCGGCGTAAACTAATGTAGAGCAGTGTAGATCAACGCAGAGTGGCCCAGCGCGGCGTAGAGCGGCGTAAACTAATGTAGAGCAATGTAGATCAATGCAGAGCGGCCCAGCGTAGCGTAGAGCGGCGTAAACCAATGTAGATCACCGTAGAGTGGCGCGAAGTAGCTTCAATAGATATACATTGTATTTTTTGGAAACAACTCATGAAATTAACACGCTAATCTAATGAATAATATATTTTTTAATATATTAAGTTATATAATTCATTATTTTTATGTTTATTTTACATGTCGATCAGTAATTATATCCACGAATGGAATCTAAACCGCCTGATTTATTGGAAATACGCTACGCTCAAGGAAATATGGGGTTTCTTACCCTACGGTAAAGAAGCCCGATAAAAAATTCTAAAGTTTGCACATAATTTATTCTCTGTACCGCGTAAAGCCATTGATAAATATAGTGGCACAGAATGAATAAACTTGCACTATATGACATCAGATAAACAATTTTTTCTTCGTTACAATACAAAGCGTAGGTCGTCGTTATTAATGGCTCAAAACCGTCACGTTAAAATTTTTGGCACCCTTCCCACAGATAGAATTTTCATTATGTCTGCCCGACCGCGAGTGTTCAAAGATCGGCTTAAAATAAGCACCATATGGGTCATCTGTAACCATAAATGATACAATTAGTTCGATTACATATTTGTTACCACTACGCAATGTTCTGGTTAAAAAAACCTTAAAATTAGGAATTCGTTACTGACTTGTGCGCCACTCTCAATACCTCTAATCTTATCTTATCTTATATATAAAAATTAATTGTTGTTCGTTAATCTCGCTAAAACTCGAGAACGGCTGAAC
This sequence comes from Celastrina argiolus, assembly GCA_905187575.2. Taxonomy (NCBI): domain Eukaryota; kingdom Metazoa; phylum Arthropoda; class Insecta; order Lepidoptera; family Lycaenidae; genus Celastrina; species Celastrina argiolus. The sequence goes on from LR994581.1 coordinate 12,325,408, forward strand.
CGATTCGGCTATTTTTGATCTTGTAATATTCGTGGAAGTCCAGAAAATGTTTAAACGGTTTTTTTTATTCTCAACGAAGTGGGCACGGGTCAGCTAGTCTTTTATATAAAAATTATTTGCTGTTCGTTAGTCTTGCTAAAAGTCGAGAACGGCTGAAATATTCGCGGAAGTCCAGGGAAGGTTTAAATGGTTTGTAATTTGTATGCCCAACGAAATGGGCACGGGTCAGCTGACCCGTGCCCATTTCGTTGGGCATACAAATATAGTCTTATATATAAAAATGAATCGCTGTTCGTTAGTCTCGCTTAAACTCGAGAACGGCTGAACCGGTTCGATTATTTTTAGTCATGAAATATTCGTGGAAATCCAGGGAAGGTTTAAACGGTTTGCATGTTTAACGATGTGGGCACTGGTCAGCTAGTGACTTATAATTGTACCAAAATGTTACAATTTACTCACATAATATAAAAGTTATATTATTATATATAAAAGTTATATTATTATATATAAAAGTTATAATATTATATTTACTCATTTTCTCTGTTCATTAGTAAATCATTAGATACTAGTTATTTCTGGTTTAAGTATCTCCTGTCTGTCTGTCAACGAGTTTGCTCATTAATAGATGGAGTATGAAAGAAAATTATAATTTTGCATAATGTTCATACTGGTCATGCCAACAAAGTAGTCAAATATTTATCATATTTAAATGGTTTTAATGATTGCAAAACTGTGATAAAAATATTTTCTTATAATCACTTACCAAACCTCCAGCAAGTACCTACAACTATACCTAGGTACTCATAAATATAAAGAAACTAGATGTTTTCCGCTTTTTCATAAGTGTAAAATGAAATCTCGCGGGGACCGTGCCTTTTTCTGCAGCAAAATGTAGCCTATGTGCCAGCAAGTGAACTACTTCAATACCAAATTTAATTAGAATCCGTTCTATAGGTTAGGCGTGAAAGAGTAACAAACATCCATCCATCCATATTTACATACTTTCGCTTTTAAATATTAGTATTTATTTATTTATACAATCAGTTTGCATGCAATATAATCATATAAATAGTTTAATAATATTATGACAATTGTGATTAGATGTACATATTTTGTATTTTGTTAGTCCATTAAGTATAAATTTAATATTAGTACGATTGTATAAATATAATATATATAAACATAGTGTTTTCTTATAAAATATGTTTACTGCTTAGGCATAATAATGCTTTTGCATGAAAGCGAGTGAAAAAAATTTGCAGACTGAGCGTTAGTTTTTGTCGCTGTTCGCCGTGAAGAAGTTGTCCTCCTATTATTATGGCATAGAAATAATATACAAGTTGTACTTAGCTCTTCACGGCGAGCAGTGACAAAAACCGGCACTCAGCACTCATTATAAGCAGTAGGCACGGGAACAGTCTGGCTTGTATACTTGTTTAGTGCTACTTTATAATATAAACAATGATTAAGAACGTTGAACTCTCGGCGTGCACCTCTCGTTAGGGAATTGCTAATTATAAATCAGGTCAATATTGTTTAGAAAGTAGAGAATGTACATGGGATTAATTTTAGTACCTTTAAGTGCAGCGGAATCTGTCGTATTTTCTAGTGCATAGTCCATATTTTAATAATTCCATAATAAAGACTTCGGACGTTGTAAACAGAAATCATTTAAAATTAGAATATATTTTAATTGCAACTAGACTAACTTAATACTATGTTAATAAAAAAAACGTATGATTCTATGAGACTTCTATCACTAGATATAGGGTCAAGTAAATAAGGAAGCGAAGTGTAGGATAAGCTTAGATAAGATATACTTATCTGAGCTTATCCTAACTCTGGGTGGCCACATTCCTACTGACATAATCAAGTGTCCCCCATATCTATACTTGGGATATTGTATAATCTATAATAGCATAACTAGAAGTGACAAGTGCAGTCTGCGATTCTAGACTTGTTATTCTGATTGACTACTTCCATTGCCAAGAATAGCTCAATGCTAGTCTTGATCTAGTAAGATTAATAGTTCGGATCGTAGGCCAAAAATTGATAATTTTGTAGAAGTAGAATTGTACCCAGTTTTAATGGCACAACATTACTTAGTTACTAGCTTTTATGTTTATTCAAAATATTATATGTAACAAAACCAAACATTTTTGTATGGTTAAAATTTCATTATTAAAATGAGCCAAATCGTTGAGGGCGCTTTCGAGTATACGCGAGACCAAAACTGCAATATGACATACATTTCAGCAAAACTATTATTGTGACCGCTGTCATTAGGTAAATAGGTACACCTTCAACCTTACTGGAATGTTGGATGTTTTTTGCATAATTTGGTGTGTCGCCAAGTATCCCGCTTATTTTAGAGTTCAGTGTTTTTCACTGTACACAATTATGCATTTCTGTTCTTGAAACCCACATAAAATGAACTTTGAACATTGACAAACAACTAAAGCTGAAATAACTACACAGACTTGATTAATATTTGCTTTTACGTGGAATATTAGGTATATTATTTTCAATTATAAATTTATTTAAAGTAAGTATTACATATATTTACTACCATTTACACAGAAACATATTATTATTTTTATTTATTTGTTTAAAACTAAATATTATTATATCATAACACTGAAATGATACAAGGTTTTCAATCTAGTCGATTAAATTTACAAATTAAAATTTTAAAGGCGCGTCGTATGACCAAAACGAGTGCTACGGTCTATTGTTTGTTAAATCCGTCTCCGTTAGCCAGCCTAAAATGGTGTTGTCGTATGCGTGCAATGTTAATCAGTAATAAATGATTGAAATCATGATGATAACATGCGCCCGGCTGTTAGTATCAGAGCGAGGCATACTCCCCTCGCCGGCTCGCGCGCTCCACTCGCACGTCTGCGTAAAAATAAAAGTCCACTGCGCTTGCGTACTTCAACCTATATATAAATTATTAGTAAATCGCGGAGCGTGCGCTTGGCAGCCGCTGGTTCCGGATCACTTGCGAATTTGAAAATCTATCCTCGAACAATAACATATCTTCTGTACTAACGTCGACGGACAGTTAAAAGGTGATAAAAGTTGTGTACACAGTGTTCATTGTGAAGTAATATCGCGACTCCTACGCTTATAAATAAAAGCCGACAACGTGCGCGTGAGTTTTCGATCGATTAGGATTTGACGTAAAATAAATAATGATAAAGTGGTTTTATTAGTGATAACAGTGCAGTGCATTTCGTAATCATGCCGGAGAAACCACGAAGGCGTAAAAATAATAAAAATAAGCGAAAAAATAATAGGAATAACAAAAGTGAACAATCTCCAAACAAGGTTAGTGCTAGTGACTTAGAAAATAAAGTTGAAAATGTAAATGACGAGGTAGGTCAAAGTGAAGTTACCCAGGATACAGAATTAGAAAACCTGATTAAAGAACCAAGTGATGTAGGTAATGTTTCTACTGTTTTAAGCTGTATCCAAACAGAAAAAGAGAATTTAATTGATCAAACTGAATTACAAGTTAATAAAGTTAATTCAGATGAAAAGCCTTGTAGTCCAACACTTGATTTATTAAATCAAAATACAGAAGATAAAGTGGATTGTGTTGTCTATAATATAGAAAATACAACTGAAGATTTAAACTCGTCTAATGCTTCTAAAATTTCCGAAATTATTGATGCACAAATTGTCAATAGTATTATAATTGATCAAAAAGAAAGTGATATAGACATTGTCAACAAACGTGACGAATCTCTTATTGAATATCTTGTAGAATCTCCAGACCAAAAACCAGTACATAATCCTAAATTATCTAATAATGTAAAAAGTAAAAGCGTAGATAATGATGATTGTCCAAAAATAACTGAAGTAATAGAAGATATTTCATGTAATAATGAAAATGATGTCTGTCTATCTATCATAGATTGTAAGAATGCTATCATAACTGATGCTGATTCTGATGTTGAGTGGCAAAAAACAGACGATTTAAAAGACTCAGAGATAGATATTACAAATGATGTCAAAGTTTTGCCTGTAACTAGCATATCACTTAACACTGCCCAGTGTGACAAAGCTAATATTTTAAAAACTGAAGATGAAAGATCACTAAGAAATTTTCTGCAAACATTAAACCTTTCTACTAATCCTGAAGATTCAAACACCTTAGAAATTAGAGCAGAAATAGAACATATTATAAATCGCGAAATAAAGCACAGATTACGAAAAAGAGGACTGGCAGATGATTTTGTTTTACAAAAAGCCGGACCTTCAAGGTCTTTGACAGTAATTGATGAAGAAGGAAGCAGTGAATCTTCAGCAACATCTCGTCGCCAATCTTACTTAAGTGAAAAAGCAAGTGACACTGATGAGTTAGAAGATGATGTATTTGAAAGCAGAATCAAAGATCAAAGAAGTCAAATAAGACCTGCTCACCGAATATACCCAACATTTAAAATTATACCTCAAGAGTGCATACGTGTAGATGCAAAAATTAAAGAACCTGAGGTAACAGAGGCACGAGGTAGCTGGGCAGTAAAAACAACAGAATCATTAACAGGAGCTGAATTGGTTTATTTAACAGACTCATCTAGTAGCACTAGTTCAGTGTACGACTTAAATGATGATAAAGAAACCGCTGAAGATACTGATGTTTCTGTGCGAATAATAACACCAACTATTGAAGTTACAGATACTGAAAAACTTTTAACACATTCCTGTTTGATGAAAACTGACAAACAAGAACTTAAAGACAATAATGAAATACATGCAAATGGAATTATTAGCGATAGTTTGATACAAAAAGACAAACACAATAATCCTCATGAAATAGTTATAGAATCAATCGATAATATCGAAACTAATTTGTATGTTAAAGAAATATCTGATAATATTCCTACTACGTCTACGCAAAAAATAACAACTGCTGAAAATTGCCCTAAAATAGCAAATAAATATGATTTAGAAATGAAAGTAATAAAATGTGAGCTGAATGATGCAATCAATAACTTAATAAAAGAAGTGACATCAGATTCAGAATGTGTACAGTCTGAAAACTTGCTTCAACGTCAAGACTCTTCGAGTAGTCTAGGATCTTCTCAGTGTACAGCTAAATATAATCCGAATCATTCTTCCCTTAACGATGTTGCTGATATAATAAGTGAAAATCATAATGAACCATATTCACAAATACCTCACGTTAAAGAAGTTTATGATCGCGCAGTGTCTGATAAGAATGGGTTAGCTAATAGTTTATATTCAAAGACTGTAAAACAGCCTCATACTTTAAAAGAAGTATGTATACAGAAAATAACGACACTTCCATACGGAGATACAATTTTGGAAGAGCTTGCTAACGTATCAAAATGTTTACAAAACATGAGCTTGCAAAATACGATGTCATTTTATACAGAATCAAAGAAAGTTTTGGAAGTAAATAACCACTCTAAAACCAATAAATCAAATTTGGATCGTAAATCGATTCCGCCTCCAATACAACCAAGAACGTCTTCGTTTAAGATCACAAAAGATGAGTATAATCAAGAACTTTTATCTACTCCGGGACAAAATATTAGATGTTTTTCACCATCAAATAAAATGCTTATAGAAAAAACTAACACTGTGGTGAAAGCAGATAAACCGCGCTTCACAGTACCTACTCAAAATAATTTAAAGCATCTTGATAACGATTTTATACATAGAGACAATAGTAAAAAGTACCAAATGAAATCAGAAACTGGTAGCCGATTGCTATCTTTATTACGCGACACATCTGTAAAGAGCAACATCAATCCATTTTTGTACAAGTCTAACGTGAATGAAAATTTAGAAAAAATATCAAAAATAGGTTTCTCCGAGAACTTTCGTCAATACACTAAAGCAAACAAATGTACACAATTCGAATCACATGAAAAATATATTAGCGACGCATTGCCTTCCCCAAAGTTGAGGTCTTTTTCTTCTTCATTTTATGAAAGTGATGATAGTTCAGATATAACGGAAAACGCTTTGCGTAAAATGCACAATGAAAAGAGATATTTTCATTATTCAACAGGTAATTTAAATAAAGATATTGAAAATGATGTATCGTCAATTCAAAACATGCATAGACATTATATGACTGTAAGAGACAAAGCTGAAGAGTCTCGTCCACGTAGACCTTCATTGCCGAAAGATTTATGTGACCAGCAAATGGAATATATCAGGCAAAAAGAAAAAGAAGTGGATGCAGAATTACAGCGTTTAGAACGTGAAAATACATCCATAAAACATAAAAGAAGTCCTAGAGCACCTATGATATCCGATGAAAGTTTCGAACGTCGAACAATTTCAACGGCCTACAAGAAACCATTAATAAAAGAAGTCAATTCAAGTAGAATCGAAAAAAGACAAATATCCTCAATATTTAGTAGTAGTGAGGAAGAGCTGCGTCGTGAAAAAATGTATTCCGAATATGTTAGTCAAATGGCTGAAAGAGAAAAAAGAAGAGAACATAAAGTTATTAAAATAACTAAGCCATCGCCAACAGAAACGGTTAAAATTTCTAGAAGTACGACAGCATTAGATTCATTAGATTGTAGAATTAATAATCCTATAGAGGGTGAATTTATGTCTAAAGCAAGAGAGAGGTGGAATAAATTAGGTATTACAGACCCCGAGACTGAAGATGAAAAGGATCAAAATAGTGACGTGTATAAAGAACCCAAAGTTATAGAACATAAAATAAAAGTGATCGATGCAGGGGAAGAAAAAGACGTTAAAAGACTTCCCAGTCACTTGCAGGAGTTTGTAAGTTTTACGGTTAAAGACACTGAAAGAAGAAATAGTCCTGGTGAGTCAGACCCGGAGAAACAATCCTTGCATGTTGTGTTGTTGAGTGCAGTGATCATTTTGATGTTGGCTGTTGGCAGATATTTAATGAGACTCATACGCAACGTGTGACATCTAACAGTTTATGTGTCAATTTACATATTATATATAAAATTAACGCTATTGTGGTGCTTGATGTTGTAGTGCTTACTAATAAAACTACTTTTAATTATTTTAAATCTAGTTTAGTAAAATATGTAAACATACTTATGTAATGTAGTAAGAAATAAATGTATACGTATCATTGGGGTGGGGTCCTTATAACTCTATCGGCTCTCTATCGGCTTCACTTGCCCTTTAACTTCTGGATACGCTTATCCAAGTTCTTGTCTTAAATCTATATATTCTAAGGCCTATAAAAATAAAACAATCTCAAACCCAACGTCACTTGAGAACCTATTTGACAAGATAAAAAAAACCTTTCGTTTCACTTTTGAAAATGAAGAACTTTACATAATATGTGACTTACTTTAATTTTTTTCTTTTTTAAAACGTAAAAATAAATATTATACTTATTTTAAACATAAATAAAGCAGTATTAAAAGTACTATGCAATATTAATAAGTTGTTCACTTTTAAAAGTGAAACGAAACGTTGTTTTATCTGTCAAATAGGTTTTCAAGTGAGATTGGGTTTGAGATTGTTTTATATAAACGGGCCTAAGTCTTATATATATAGGTAGTAAGGTCTTACTTTACAAAGTGAAGAGCACCCGCATTCAGCCACTGATACGTATTCAATTGAATTTATTAGTTTCTATGTATATCTAGAGTAATAGCTTATGTTCAAAATAAATTAGTGTAATGACTGAATGCACTATAATTTGGCATTAACTCAGAGTTAGTTACATTTTGTTATTCGAGACATGGGTGTCATTTAATTTCATAATATTTTAAAAATGTTATAGTAACTAACTAAATATATATCGTGACTCCAAGTTGAGTTTATAAGACCTAATAAGTAAATGGGCTCTTATAAGAAAAGTCGTTATTTAAGTTTACAGGAAGACTAGGATTTGGAAGATTTTATTATTGAATTTGGAAATACTATGTAAATTAACAATTTTTGATAATAATTATTTAATGTTTATATATAATATATAATAATGATAAGTCTGTCTGTCTGTCAAAGTTTAATTTTATTATTTTAGCAATGTTTTGCTGTTTGGTATTGCTTTAGATAGATCATTAATTATAAAAGTACTGATAGACAGATGTTTACGAGTAAGGTTATACCTACTGATAACTCTATCACAGAAATAACGAGTGATAAGATAGGAAATGCTCGTTGCGATTATTTTAAGATTTTAAATTAAGGTGATAATTATCTTAATTTTTAAAATTATTTTCATAGATCTCATATATCCATATTTTATTCATTATAAGAAAATGTGAAATTAAAAAAATATTTGCACGCAATAATTGTACACATTAGTACTAAGTCTTTTATTTTTTATATTTAAAAAAGTTTAATAAATTATAAAAGTTTATTGTCAAAATAGAAAATATTATTTAAAACCTTAAGTTTCAGGAAAACAGAAAATTTTAACTTGTTTTAACTTCACAAAGTTTTCATAGAATTTTGCTTCCTCGCTCTCTATTGTTTGAATGCATAATATTGTTTAGGTAAACTTTATGAGAATTAATAAATAAAGTTACTGTATCTACAACTTAGCTATGACCAAAATGCATTTTATATTTTAAATATATAGCTCTAAAAAATAATTGTTAATGGTTGAGTTAACAATACTTGTCCCTGTAGTAATATATTTTCTATAATTTGCTGACGTATAAAACTAATGAAACAATTAGTACTTAGCTTCACTTGAAAACAATAAATTCGTAAGTCTCGCCTTGACACACATTAGCGAGAAAAATCTCATCCTGAATCACGCTCGTGAAAATATTTGGACCGTCTAAATCTGTACCGGCCTTTTGGTGAGTCAAGTCTCAAGTCCCCGGTGTAGTGTGTACGCCTTCACCCGGTTAGAACATTAAGTATTTATGTCGTTGTTGAGACGTTCCTTATTTACAATCGAGAGGTCAAGGAGATTTAATTGCACAGAGTTTACATTATTTAAACAGCCTGTAAAACTATAAGAGACTGTGGGACACCCCTCAACGTATTTTACAATTTACTAAAACTCTCTTTTTAGTGCTAATTGTAAAATGAGTAGGTATATAAAACGTTATCAGCTAATGTGCTTTTAATAGTTGATCGACCGGAGCTATCAATGACGCCGATAGTAAAGTTTGCAATAGAATTCAGTGAATATTATATTTAATAGGGCAAATATGCATCATCATGCTCTAAAATAATAGAAATAATAGAATACGCGACTTGACATTATAATAAAATATGAATATTAACAGCCTCTTTTTATGTTTAACTTTCTTTAAGCAATTAATAAAGTTAAAATATTAAATCAAGTCGATAACTTATGATTCAAATCATTTTACAGTCACGCAAAAGGTTATAAAAACGAGCCGTGAAGAGGTAAGTATACAAATATAGTCTAATTCACAATATATCGCTAAATGGTTAACGCCATAAAGGTAATGAAAACTAACTTTGATACGACACAGATACCATTTTGCATGTATTTCAGAGTTGCTATAAATAAAGATGGGCGAACATGCACTGGCAATGAGTAGGTGTTTCCTTGCCTTGGCTCGTAAATACTAATTTTCGCTGCAACTACAATATAAAATGCGATGAAACGGTGGAATCAGAATACATAGCCGTAATAAAATCGCTTACATCATTTACTTTGACGTAAAATACGACTGATGCTATTTGTTTTATTACATCACAGACATTAACAGTTTATGTCCTACAAAGCAATATACAATATAAACTAAAAAGTAAAAACAACATGGTAGGATCCTAGAAAACAAATGAACGACTAGCTCTAAAAAATCTAAATTCTTAATTCCTTTAACTCTATTTGTTAAAAATTTTAGTAAAAAAAAGTTGTAGAAAATATAAAAATACAAACACTGTGTGACAAAGCGACATACTTGACGAATTAAGAAGCTATGAGGACTATTCTACAGAAATACCTACCTAGCAAACCTGCACCTTTTTGCCAAGATACGTGGTAACAAATACTATTAAAACGTTCCGAAATACATAATATTAAAATACAAGGATCTATAATGCTCCGTTTTCATTCAATGTGATATAAATAAAAACAAAGCTATGCCCAAAGGTTCAGGTCACATTAGACAGAGTCGAAGCGTCGCGTTTTTCGTGTTTTTTCCATAGCATATTCAGCAATATTTTCCAAATAGCATAAAGTAGATATAACAAATAGTAAGTAACAAGTTAGGTACACTTGTAAGTACAACTTATGATTAAGCTTTTAGTATAGAACGAGCGAATTTTCAAGCAGTGAGCGAACTGGTGGTGATGAATTATAGCTAAGAACATGAAACATACAAACACACACATCATGCTTATACACCATAGCTTTTTGGGGTTACAAATAACGAACCTTGCAGACATTACCAGAAAAACAAAAACAAACAGATATGTGCCCAACATTTTCCATGTGGCTAATCACACGAGTCATCCAGACATAATTTGGCATATCAGGGACCCTAACAAAGAGCATGGTAAAGAGCCCGCGGGCGCGCCGGAAGTTATTTGACTGCGGAAGTGACGTCACGCGAGGGACGCGTTGACATTCACCGGGTTTGTGCGTGATTTTTGTTCAATATTTTTTTATCAGGTGACATAGAAAGGTGAAATGATGTCCTTGATTTACACTCCAAAAAGTTTTCCTCTACGTTAAATAATAAATAAGGTATAGTATATATTTGGTACTGCCTATAAAAATCATTACTTACTTATTTTATTTTAACCACTCTCATCTCGTTGTAAATAAAGATATAGGAAATTGAGTCAACCATATTTATCTTCAACAAACAAACTTTGGTATATCCAGCTTAATCACATTTATCCTTTGGTCCTTCGCGGTCTTAGTTTTCGATTTTCTCCCACAAATGACACGACATAATCAATACCAACCGATCTGATGATGTTAAATCCTTTTGTTTAATTAAAAGTTTTAGCAAAGCTGCCTCCTGACAAACGGCTTTAGCCAGAACAATTATTTTTAATTGCGCGAGCTGGGCGCGAAAGCCTTGCTTTATTTTTAACGGCTAGAACAACTACAATTATAGGATTTTATAACTGCACGACTGTAGTGCAACTCAAATGGATTTCGCTGATCCATCTGTCGAGGATTTATTGTTAGTTGGAACTTGTACTAAATTGAGATAATGCTTTAATTAAAAAATAACAATATTGGACATTTAGGTTGATTAAAATCGTAATCTTTTTGCTTTTACGGTAACTTTATAAAAGAAAATATATATTTATTAATTAATTTACAAGGCTTGTAATACGTAATAAAAAAAACAGAAACAAAAATATAATGTTAATAAGATTGAGGTTGATTTCTGTATTAGCAACGCCATCTATCTATTATACGCCGAGCTATTATTATTAGTTCACACTTTATACGCTAGATGTCTATTCCTGTATAATTCAAAGACGGCGCGCGCGCTCTTCATGAAGGTTATTTTAGTAAATCGATAACATTTGACAATCGGCAATTATAATAAATAGAAAACAGTCAGGTGGTGGTGTTAAATAAGACGGTGAATAGGTATTGTATTAATAAATACATATAAATAAAAATTAATTGCTGTTAGTTAGTCTCGCTAAAACTCGAGAACGGATTTGGCTATTTTTAGTCTTGAAATATTTGTGGAAGTCCAGGGAAGGATTTATAATAATAATATCTATCGACGCTTCACACCACGGCAATCTGGCCTCGTGCTAAATATCCGAAGAACTTGTGTTACAGGTACTAGACAACGAAAATATATTTACCTAATACTATACACATATTTAAGATTTTTATTATATTATACACCAATTTAATACACATCCATGACCCAGGAACATAGAAATTTTTTTGTTCCCTTGCCGCCTGTCACTCGAGCACCAACGCGTTCAACCACTGCGCTACGGAGGGATTAACCGTAAGAAAATATGGAAAATATGCGAGAAAAATACTTAAAACAAAATTAGAATGTTTAAGGAAATCGTGTTATATACAAAACAGTCATTGTATAAAAGTAGCTGTAGGTCAAATTGAAAATTATAAATTGCCATCGTAATTTTACAGCATTATTGCATAAATTGAAAATAAAAGATCTGAAATATTTCAACTATTTTACAACACATTTTTATGACACGAATACAACTGGCAATTCGGATGAACGTCTGTAACGCTCCAAATCCTTCTCTTGCAACGCTCGATATAAGTCATGTCAGCCGAAATTCCCGGCCGTGGGAGAGTCCGCAGCGGGCAAGATTAATTAGAGCTGTGGTTAAATTAATAACAGGGTCAGCCTGGACCTCGGCCCGTAGCGCCAACAATACTGAATCAAACCCGGCAGAACCGAATCGTTGTTATAACATAAACAAAACTCGAACCTCCATTTTCTAGCGGGAAAATAAGACGTGGTAGAGTTATTAACACATTGTAAATATTAGGTTTCTAGTGAATGTTGCCTATTGCCATTGTTTTTTATTTAAATAATATATCGTTGTAGTTTAGATTTTTTGGTGCGTACATAGGTACTGGTACTGTATCTTGAAGGTAAAAATATAAACCTAATATATTTGTCAAATCAGGCAAGAGGGTCTAGGCATTTATCATCTCATCTAATAATACTATAAAGTGAATTGTTTGTTTGTTTGCATTGACTACCTACTGCTCCGAAACTAACTACTAGGGCTTTACTCTCCAAACTGATTCGATCGTGCCGCGTACTCCCAGATAAATTGACGTTTGTTTAATTTGATTCTCAGTTAATTGATATGTATGAAATAGTTACTATCTAACGATTTTCTTTACCCTGGTTAGTTTCTAAGTAATCCACCAAATAAAACACCAAAAGCTGTTGAGATCGTGAGAGGATGTGCCGGGGGTAAGCCTGCTGGACCGATTTTAATGAAATTTAGTACACCACCTATAGATATAGAGTAGACTTAGGGAAATCCCTAATTATGGTCTATTAGATGTTAATATTACATGTAATATACCTACTATTTTATTGCGGACAATGTGAAATTTCCACGGAATTTTGTTTTGCGCGGAAGATGTGGCACGCATTATTGGTTAAAAAGTTTGTTCCTCTAGAATAATACCAATGCCCCTCATTTGTAAAAATACTCCTTCTTAAATCACACAACTAATCTAATTGAATTAGTGATTTAATCATTTGTCTGAGCCAAATAATAGAAGCTTATTTACATTTTGGGTCCTGGCTGTTGGAAATATTGTATGTAAATGCCTCCCAGAGGTACCACTCATCTTGGCCCTCAATAACATCAAACTGGAATTCAATTTGTTTTACACTTGAACATTTTACATAATTGTGTTTAATTTATAAACAAATTACTCTGTGCCTTTGTAAGTAAGATTAATTGTGAATTAATACTTCGCGTCGAGACTCAAGAGCCATCGGGTAGACGTTTTCGCCCTTTCAGATTTGGTTTCGACTAGTTTCCCGACCAGAGGGTCGGGAAACTAGTAATATTTATTGTAGTTAGAGGATCCTATGATCCTCTAACTACAATAAATATTATAAAACAAACCTTCGCCTATCTGTCTGTTCGCGATATATAACTCAAATACAACTGGACCAATCTTCATGCTGTTATAACCATTGGATAAAGTGGTCCTGGAGGAAGGTTTTCGTGTATTAATTAAACCCGGTAGGTGGCGCTGCTGTCTGTGTGTACTTAATTATAAGGCGGTATGAAGTTCGTTGGCTGTCCTGGCGAACTGTACAGAATGATTCATGGTTCATATATTAAGCCGAATATAGTGTGAAGAGAATGACGCGTAGAGCATTTTTTCTATTGTGACTTCATATAAATTACTTACCATAACGAGACAAATTCACGATTAAAGATCTCCATAAAAGCCACAAAACAGACGAGTTTCAATCCTGGGCAAATCTATGGTCAACGACCGGTGCTTCGTGTGCATAGACTAGGAGCCCGCGAGCCCCAGCATAGTAAGATACACCACTACTTGTGGTCATTTTTGATCTTTAATTTTTTTTGAGCTATATTAAATAATTTATATGAGGTGCCAAAACAAACAATTGTCTTCATACTTCATACATATATTAAGCGGAATATCCGCTTAATATATGAACTATGAATCACCCTGTATATTTTTATTTATTCCTTTGTACTGTTTATTTATAGCTTTAAATTAACAACATAATAATTACCTTACTTGTTGTTTTAGCTTTAGACCGCAAAGCTGGTATTATTAATGGTTAATTAACGGTGATTATATTTTTTAAATAATCTCTATGAGTGTTAGAATTTCTGGCTTGCAGAACGATTTTTACTGTAGACCAAACAAGGTCTTTGAATAAGCTTAATGTGTCCTGAGATGTTCGCCAATTACCCACGTAGCGACAGCTGGATGCAAATTAGGGTCATAAAGATGTAGCTCATCGCTCATCGCTCCTATTGTCTAATATATACAAGGCTTACCGGTTTCTGAAAGGCTGATCAAATATACACAATTCGAGATCAAAACTACGTTCACAAATGAGCGTTCAGAATGGCTGGTTAACTCAAATGTTAGCTCATCGAATACTTGATCAGCCTTTCAGAAACCAGGGGATAATGTGATCAGACAATTTATTACATCCGGTACATAATGTCTGAATATAATAACCTTACTCTCCAAACTGATTCGATTTTGATTCAAATTCGATCGTGCCGCGTACTTCCGAATAAAATGACATATGTTTATTTTGACATCCTGTCGTTTGATATGGTCGAGAGTACAAAAAGTAACGATCTAACGATTTTCTTTATCCTGGTTAGTTTGAAACTAATCCACCAAATAAAACACCAAAAGCCGTTGAGATCGAACTGATTCGATTCTCGATTGTGTGGGGACAGTCGGGAAGCTGAGCCTTTCGAAAAAATTCTATTGTTCCATGGGTATTAATTAAGACTACGAGTTCGAAAAAAAAAGGTTAAGGATTGAGCATCGCTTAGTAATATTGCTTATAATATTATTACTGGACGAGGCATATGTCTCATACATTTTTTTTTTGAAATTGCAACGACATAAATAATAGCGATCGCAACTTGGCGTCATCACAGATTAGTAAATAGTTACACTTTATTTTATTTCGTAATAGAAAGGTATTACAAAGTTTAAGAAACTGATAACGATCGACATTAACAATGTCTCCATATTATTATAGATATGTAAGTATAGAGTTCTAGCATATCCGATTCTTATATTTCCTATAAAGGATGTTATTTGAACTACAAAAGATATTTCATTCATAATTCAAAGCCTAGGTGCGAATTGCGACCATCTGAGATGTTCAAAGAATAATGAGTCTAAATTAAACATCTTTTGCAAGCACACACTCAGTTTGAAATCTGAATAAATTGTACAAATAACAAAATATTCCTGTCATTACTATCTATTTGTTTATTTGTTATTCTAAAAAAAAATAGCAGATACTAGTATCTGTTACTTACTAGTAGGTACATGAAATATTTTTTTATAGGATGATGATAAATTAAAAAAAATCATTTTCTTTAAGTAGACATTTTTTTTTCAGAATGACTGTAGTAAAATTAAAAGACTTATTTTTTGGAGTAACGAGCATTATTTCGGTTCATTACTGTTAGAATTACTCCAAGATCTTTTGTATAAAGAATTCATGACAATTACCCCTGACATCAAAACATGCCGTAGCTAAGAGTATCTCTATTATTTTTTACAATGGTGAATGTTTTCTTGTATATTAGTAGGTATGTTTTATTAATATTATGTCTAAATAGACTGAAGAGTTTTAGTTATTTTCAAGTGTAGAGGTAGAGGTAGAAATATTTCCAAACTTAATAATAACTGAGATTTGAGGAAAATTGAGGAAATTTCTCTAGGGACACCAGGAGCCCTCGGCCCTCGATGGTTCACTGGCTATTTATAAGGAAATCCCCAAATACACTCCATTTCCCATAAAATGTCCTAACATGCTCGACGTAGTTGTGAGGACACAATATAAAAAAATGCAAGAACAGCGACTTGAAAATCTGAGGGAAGCCACTGAAGAATATACAATAGTAAAAGTTTCAAAATGAAAAACGAGGATTCCCGAAAGATATTATGATGATTTAAAATAGATGGAGAATGCATTAGGCTATGTTATATCTTTCGATATCATTATTATTATGTAACGCGCCAAATATCTGTTTTTGCGCTCTGTCTGCCTATCGTTACCCGACTGCGCGACGCTAAGTGTGTATATTATATAATGAAAAATGTAGAACTTACCTTACATTTTTATAAATTAAAACTATTTAATATAATTTTTCTTACATCGTCTGTCATTTCTAATAGAAAAACCCCGAATCGATAAAAACGAAGATTGTCAAAACAATTAAGAATTTGGTTTTATTGTAGATATGCCTGTTTGTGAATCATAAAAAGGCACAAAAATATCCATTTTAGAGAATTTTTGTGTTGTGAAAACTTAACATTATTTTACGTTTTTCTATACTTATATTTAATAAAAATCAAATTTTCAGTTCAACTCGCGTGCATTTCCAGCGAGCTTCTAGCCGTCTGAAAACTGTTACTTTAGGGTCGTTTAGGGAACCCAAATGCTGCATTAGGAGGCTCTTAGCTTAAATGTATTTCGGGCAAAATGTACATTGCCACAATTTTTATAATATTCTTGTTTTAACACTCTTTTATAAGCTTGGGTTGTATGTATGCAACGAAATCTTTATGCATAATTTTCACTGAAGTCGAATTAATTTGAAATTGTTCATAATTATGTATCAAGAGCCAGTGGCAATGCATAAATTTGATAAAAGTTACCTTTATGCGTGTTTTACTTCAAAATTTTAACTCTTATTTTATTTATTTACAAAACAATATTATTAGGTAAAAATATAATGTAAAGGTAGTCAAATTGTATAGTGCAAATAAGTAGAATCGATATATAATATGAGGGATCTATTGCAGTAAATCGACAGTGGATTGACACCCCAAAACTAGTTTAAGTTTATGCTACGTGTACTAAAGAGGCATCCTGACTGAATGGCTGTTACGGATGCAAAAATTTAGACATTATCAGATACAGATGCGGGTGCGAATTATTTATTAGACGTACACATCTGCGGATGCGGATGCGATTGTGACGACAGTGAGAAAAAATACAACAAACAAAACCTATAGGTTTTTGTTACCAACGTGCATGCATACCGCATGGTGTTAGCAATTACCAAAACCAACGCGCCACTATAGCTTGGCTCACTTTCTTTACATGAACAGGTTACTCGTTGATTTGAATCTGTCAATGTACAGTAATCTTCCACTGATTGATGCGGATGGGAATGCGGATGCAGATGTCTGAATTAAGGCGAACATTGCACATTTGCGGATGCGAATATTCGTAACACCACTGATCACCGAGCCTGCAAATCTAGCCTGTTAATACTATCTAACTGAAGCGGACTTGTAGGCATACTACAAGTCCGCTTCCCGTTATGTATTATGAATTATTGACTCTAATGATGGCTATAGTTCTGGCTATGGAATTGCATGCTGTATAGTCAGTGTTGTACTGACTTTCATCCGAATCAAAGTTAAAATTAAAGTCTGCAAATTAAAGTCAAAGTTACTTCTTACGACGTTTGTATGAAATTGTATGTAATAAAAACGGATAGTGCTGAAAAATTTTAATCGACAATAATTGACTTGACTACTCCGGAACATTTAATTATTATTTACAAACTTCGTTCTTGTTACAATATTGCACTTTGTCATAGGCCTCTGTTTCCGACTATGACAAGCCGGTGATTTTGGCACCAGGTCACCAGGTATGTTAATTTCACACTGTCGGGTTAATGTTTTTTATTAAAATTGTTAAGAATATTATTTATTTAAATATATTCTTTGAGTTCGTTCGAAGGGATCTGGCGTTAGATTAGATGAAAGTTTATTTCGGTACATTTTGTTCTCGTTATTTTCGGCCCTTCCTGTCTCGCCGAACGGCGTGCAAATTCAAGGGACAGATAAATATGCTGACTCTTTCATCATCATAAGCATCGCTGTCTAGTATACACGTCTACTCAACATTATAAACACCTATATTTTTTACTCGAAGTTTCAACAAGAGTCAAAAAAGGAGTATCAATATGTATTACCCAGTAATTATAAATATTGAAAACATACCTACAACATCCAAGAAAATTTCTTTGCAACAAAAATCCTATACAAGGATCCCTTTAATTATACACAGTCATGACGCTACACGCAAATGGAATCAAAGACCCGGATCAAAGGGTGGACGAAACATTTTTGTCCCTGTGAAAACATTTTTCCATTGTTTTTCTCATCATGGGGTGGCATATGCTGCGTTATCAGTGCTCGTCGCCAGTACGGCCGCGACCGCGCCAAACAACACACGCTGATCCCGCGCCGCGTACAGTCGGCGTTATAGTCGCGCTTATACATGGTGTACACAATTTAATGGATAAACCGATTGTTAATGATAAGTTAATGGGTGGTTCGGGCTGTTTGCGCACGTGATCGGATTTTAAATCGGAGGATTGTTTTCACAGATGTGAGTATAGTTTGGGTTAATAGTACTAAGTGTAGAGTAGATTATGAGTATCGCTCACGTGAAGGTCGATCACTGTTTATCTTTTATCGCGCGTTGTGATTTTATTTGGCTTTTTTTACCAAATTTCTAAATGTAAATTTAATTTTCATTACTTTTTCTTTTCATTAAAGTGAGCCCTCATTTTTTTTAATTGTAGAGTCTAAGTACATAATATTATGATAAGAGTTAAGTGATTACAATTATTATGGATAGTTGAATATATAACCTGTTGAATCATATTTCATAATTCATTATAGGTATATAATGCAACCTTCGCATACCTAGAAAAACCACACTGTCACATTTAATTTTCATAATAAATAGTTAAACGTGAATCACACGAAGAACAAGTAATATTATTTATGCAACCAGCATGATAACATCATAATAGTTGAGTGTTATTACTTATTGCATAGAATTTCGTTTGTAATCTCTTATTGTTATTACTCTTGTTAAAATACCTTTATACGAATTACAACCATTAATTATTATCAAGAAAGAAAGATAATGTAAATAAAATAACGATAATAGGTACCTATACCTATTATCGGCGTTGTAGGTAGGTAGTTAAGTGTAGTAACTTCTCAATTTAGAAATGCTCGGTATAATATTTTACCAAAACAAACACTCAAGGCAATTAAATAATTCGTTTATTAAGTATACCATGTAGGTATAATAAATTCTTGTCACAAATTAGTGTTGTAACATCAGAGCTCTTAAATTATGATAATATTATTACGTGTAGAAAACTTGATAAGGCAACTCATAAATTAAGTGAACTCATACATTAAACATAACGAAATGCATTAATGTAATGTTGACATGCAAAACTTTGTATAAGTACCTAGTTGAAAATGTAATAAATAAAGTGGTATCTCTGTCTCTATCATCTTAAGTGCGATATTTAATGACAATTTTTTTTTTATTGTTAAAACAATAATTGGTTTATCTTCCGATAAATAGGTAAGTTGACTTACAACTCGAGCTCCTAAGCGGTTGAACATAATTAAAACTGTTTGATGTGTAAGCTGATGATGATAATGATGAATGCAAAATTAAAGTGACAAGTTGATTAATGTCACGATTTATGGATGTGACATAACATGGGTCAAGGTTTCTGTGTCAACCCGTAAGGAGGGCATTATGTGTCTAAATGATGTGTATGAATATAAAATTATTATTTTTTATTAAAAAACGTACTAATACTGATAAATTATATTAGCAGACTGACCAGGGATGAAATGAATGTGAAATTTCGGATACGAATAAGGATATGGATATTAATTTATTTCGGATTATCCGTTTGTTTCGGATAATTTCGGTTACGGATATTAAATTTTGGATAAAAATCTTTTCATTGTTACAGTAGGTACGATTCGATTACAGTTACGGATAATATTTTATATCGGATATCCGATAGTTTCGGTTACGGTTACGGAACTCCCTAGCATTCCTGCTGGGCACTAAGATGAGGAGCTGATTGTAAAACTTAGGATGCGACTATACAAACCGTTAATCTGGAGGAAATCAAAACAACTCAAAATCTAACTTTGAAGTCATCACTCATCAAATAAAGTTGAAAATTGAACATACGACGAGCATCGAGTCATAAAGAGTAATTTCTCCGGACGGGCAGAATCAGGATCATAGTGCCTACAAAATGGCCACCATTGCGATATTGGCTTTAGGGCGTGTTTCACCAAGCAATGTTATAGTTAATCCTTCGTTAAATCATGTTATCCCTCTCGTATTTCCTGTCAATGAATGAGAAGGCATGGTATTGCTTGGTGAAACACGCCCTAAATCTAATAATTAATTATATATTTAATATGTAGTAAAGGTGTCCGAAATTTCTCCGACTACAGTCGACAATATATACTTAACTATATTTATCTTCTATAGCCAAAAACTTATTTGTAAACATAGAAATCAGCACGACTATGTTATTTTATTTTAGCAATGGATATTATAGTATAAGATATCAAAAGAATTGAATATCAGTTTACAAACGGAAGCCCGATATTATTTATATCTCAGCTTCCATGAAATTCACGGGAGACTTGAAAGAAAAATTAAACGCCGAACAGTTTATTCGTTTTGTTATTGCAAGACGCTGCATCGCCTGCATCGAATCCTTATTGAATCAGAGGAATTGAATCAATTTCTCGCTATTTCAATACTTATTGCGAAGATAAAATTGTTTCATTGTTTTATCTTTTAGTTTAACTCTTAAATGCTTTCAATTGAAGAAAAATGTGAACGGTTTTAATGCATTTTTTTATTCGCTCGTCTTTAGTATCATCTAGTTGTGTACGTAAAATAACCATTAGCTTAATTGACCGTTCATTTAATAGATTTGTTGCACTGGTGCACATTTAGTGAGTTCTATTCAATGCCGATCTAGAAAAATATAAAGCTTTAAGTTTCTTCAAAATCAATACCAGTTGGCACATCTCTACAGAACGTGAAATACAACGCAAAAAATTCTTGATGCTACGTTTATCATCCAGTTTTAAGTACCTCGTGTTGTATGGAGTTGTATTC
This sequence comes from Celastrina argiolus, assembly GCA_905187575.2. Classification (NCBI taxonomy): domain Eukaryota; kingdom Metazoa; phylum Arthropoda; class Insecta; order Lepidoptera; family Lycaenidae; genus Celastrina; species Celastrina argiolus. The sequence goes on from LR994581.1 coordinate 12,346,560, forward strand.
GTCCATACAACACAATACACAATTGAAATACGAGCATCGGATCGTGCGAAAAGGCATTAGGCGGGTAAGTTTATGGCTTGTACGGGTGTAAAGTCTGAATACCAAATGAAAAAGTGTTCAGGAATTTTCTTTGCTTGTCAATGGTAACTCATATATTATTGTAATAATCATCATCATATCGCTTATAGCGTTATAGTCACTAATTGAGGCCCGCGAGTGAAGGAAATTAAAAAAAGAATGTAAAGGTAATTAGTTTGTATTCTACTTTTGTTCCAATGTGAGCTAAATGTAACCATTAGATATGGACGACTGTCATACTGCTAATTTATATGCATAAGTAGCACCACGTAATAGCAATTAATTTGGTAGTTTTTTTTTGTGAATCGGTACGAAACACGGATTATTGTTTGCAATAGGGTACATATTGTTTATACAAAAATAATTAAAATAATTTGCAATATAGAACTGGATTTATATTATGTATCTACAGAAAAAAAATGTAAATTTATTCCATACGATATAAATCACGGAACCGTGAACTATTTAAGTATGTTTATTACTTACTTGAGTGTAAAAACTAGTTGATTTAGTTTTAATTTTAGTTTTAATTAAGACATAAATAATGTCTCAAAATAAACACAATAATTGGCGGCAAAAAGAACTAAATTAGACAAGGTCGATACATTCGGTTCAAGTTCAATTATTATGTAGAGTAGACCTAGTTTCAATACGTTTGTGTATTGTTCATCATTATACTTAAAATAATAATACAATAAGGCATTTGCATCTGAAAGCTTCTATTCTATTCTCAAAAAATCGGCATTACGCGCTACAAGTATATTGATTTACAAAACGTATTAAAAGTAGGTAATTTTAAAACAAAGAACTCTACATAATAATTATTAAACTTGAACAGGAAATATCCGTAATAACAGTATTTTATAGTTTTTTTAGTTTTCATTTTATTATTGATACGTGCTTATATCCGTGGTGTGCCAGAGTCTTAAGAATATAGTACATCAACCATCTTTCCCGGAGTCGTAAAGGGGGACAGAAGGAAAGGAATCCAGAAATGAGCAGCAGCATTTCCATGGATACCCTTATTACTGCTTTCGAAAACCTGCCAGCTAAGCGTCGCGAGTATAGGCATCTTCCCCCCCATGTAAAACTTTGGGGGGATGCTTGTGTCCAGCAGTGGACAACTGGACACGTATACATGTTGTAACACTCATATAGTGATAATTCTTTGGGGTGTGTATGTGCCCCCTATGTAGAGTTTACTGTGAAAGTACCAGCGCTTAAATACTTAGGTACGTTTGACTTTCATGTTTCTATGAGAAATCCGCCATAATACATTTGCCGATAGAATAATTTAAAAAGTTACTCTTTCAGCGCTGGTACTTTTACAGTTAACTCTACACACCCTAAAGTATTATCACTTATCACAGACTGTATAATTTAGGAAAGTAGAAATATGGTAATGAATATCAGCTAGTGAAATCCATTTATCGGATATTCGGAGATTAATCCACGTTAGTAGAATGCGGCTCGGAGGTGCTTCCATTAGGTGAGCGCAAATATTTGCCTTGCCTGTGCTAGCTGCTAAGTGACCGACACGAAAGTGCAAAGTCTCGCTAATAACCAATATTAACTCAAATACTTTTAGTCAGAATGAATTGAAAAATGTTTTTGATCGTCGTAAATTACCGGTGTAAATTTTGGGTAGCTGAGACAGTCAAAGTACATTAAAATCGGTCCATCCTTTTGGGAGCAACTATAACACACTGCATAACATTATAAATGTACAAACAAAATATGTGCTGTGTTAGCAATATTTGAGAGTTACAGATATGTATTACTTTTCAAGTTCATTCTATTTAAAAAATATATAGAAACTCAAGTAAATAATAACAATTACGTCGAATTATAGACGTCTATGATTTAACAGGAGCCTTACTCTCTTATTTTATTCGATTTTGATTCAGATTCGATCGCATAAATTGAAATTTTTTTATTTTGATTCTCAGTCGATTGTGTCGGGAGTGATCCTGCTTTATTAGGGAACCTGGACTTATACAGATTAGAACGCACAACAGTATTAAATTATAATTGATTGCATTCAATCTAAACCACTTAATAATCTGATTTAATTAGCGACAACGGGTTAGGAATTACGAACGTAATCCAGGGGGTCATTCGAACCAGCGGTTGTCGCTAACGATTCGAAGGCGGGGTGTGTCTGTGTGTCGCCAAATTACCCATAATTATAGAATTAAACTTCCTAGAAACAGTGGGCTTAGCAGCTAGCACGAATAATTGACAACGACGTATTCGTAACTTTATCGAGACGCACTTGTATGATTATACGACATAACTCGACTCGTGATATTACGGTTAAAAAATATTATGCTTATCTTTATTTTAATGTCAATATTTGTACTTAATTCGGCATATTTACATTTTATAATTCACAAAGGTTAATAGCAGTGATATCTATTGCAATTTCTATATTTAATATAGATTATATGGGGTGGCCTATGCCTTATCATGGCCTATGATAAGGCATAAGAAAAAATAAGATATTAAATAAGAAGTCGCAAATACGTTGCTTTCAATTGTTAGTGCTAATTGTACGGCATAGTTTAATTACATCGTTAGAAAAACATAATTTCTGTTATTTTAACAAGACGCATATTTTGTTTAAGTTAATTCGGCTGCCCCAAATTGAAACCTAGTAAGGGACATTTTTTACAAAAATCGGTTTTTCGCACAATTCTGCTCCTGGAATATGTCTCTACGAAAATATGAAAACCAGAGTTGAAAATAACGTATAGACTGAAATAATAAATCATCGATACCTACCTAGTAAGTGCATCATTAACTTCCATTTAACCACTTTGAAACCTAGTAACTTAAACCATATCAAAAACCTAGCAAGTCTCTGGACTTTTGTTTTTGACCCTTATTAGGTTTTAATTTGGGGCAGCCGTTATATTACCTACTATACTTAAATTTTAAGATGTCATTGTACTATCGAGTACATATTGGTGCAACGTAGGTACCTAACCTCTGCAAAGGCACTGTATCAATAACGTCACAAGTCGCAACATTCCCAAAAAATACAAAACGCTATAGTTTTTCCATGGACTTTAATCGCCCATTCGATAGAGCAACACAAAAACTGGGTCACGGCTCCGGACAACACCCAGCGACCGTGGGTTAGCTCTTCTAATCCTCGATACGGCTAATAAACGTTAAACGCCGCACTAATCTAATAACCATTTGAGTCACCCTAATAAACGATTACGGCATTGAAATAATATAAAGAGTCAACATAAAAGGATAATTGTAGCATTGAAATAAACATATTTTTACATAATTTCTATACGCAATTTATCAGCCACTATAATTTCAATCGGAAAAGTCAATGAGTTTTAATTTGTAATCATTGAATAAAATACACGACTTATTTTTACACGACTACAACGAATGTTTCATCGTAGTTTTTTAAATACTGCCCCTGATTCAAGATCCCATCGCTATTTATATGACATACAAATTCGCTTTTAGCGAAGTTTATGTCAAATCCCATACATTTTGTTTTCGAACTTAGCAAGCCACAAATCGGAATGGCCTCTTGAATGAGAGCCCAGGTCCGATTTTAACGAATGAGATTTCAATATAATATGTATTAGTAATGATGCCGCGAGTAACAACTTTATAATTTTTGAGTATGTCCATTTATTAAAGGACTTATGTAAAGTAAAACGTTAGAGGTATGTATTGTATAACAGACCTCTAACAGGGTCCTCTCATCTGTCTTAAGAGATTAGGCCATGTAGAGCTGGCCGTGAGAGGCCAGTCCAATCTAAGTAGATCCAAGAAGTGTGTACAAGAGGCTCTTACGCCATAGGCACATCTTAGTCCTTAGATCTGACAAATAAACTGCGATAAAGTACGTTTCCGGTTCAATTTATTTTAGTGCAGTTTCAAGTCCAACACGCTGACTGTTATTTTTTAATATAATGAGGATTTGAAAATAAATTTTAGTGAATCATATTATCTGAGACATACAGAAACAGTGTGGCTTTGACCAAAAGTATCGGAATATTTCACCAAATATATTTTCATCTCAATATTTTTTCCCTGCGAACAAAATTGTCGTAGGGTCTTACCTTTTATGTCAGATCATCTTTTGATATCCTATCCCTTACGTCATCAGATAGATTGCACTAAATTATACTCGTAAGAAATTAATTTCGTCATATAATATTGCACAATAATTGTCGCTATCATAAAATTGTACAACATACATAGATTGTACATAAGTAATAATAAGTATAAAGTGATAGATTTTGTAACATAAAAGTTAGAGGACGTCTACAGCAGTGGACGGTGTGACGGCTGATGAAGATGATGATGATAGAAATTCGATTTGTGACATAGACGATTGCATTTAAACCAGATTTTCACCAACAATAAAAAGCACAAGATGCTCAAAACTTAAACGCAAGAAAAGGCCACGCCTAATTAACATCCTCAAAGGAGGAAAATAAGAAAGTTTCGAACAAAACATCGAAATGAAAATTCTGCTTTGGAACTTGGGGCACGTCCTTTAGTTGCAAGATGAAGCCGCAGTGATTGAAGATTGAAATCCCCGCTTTTCCTTTACGCGGCGTGATTAAGAAATGTGAACTCGTGTGGGCCTCAAAGACGACGTAGGCTGTTCACATTACATTTCGTTTGTTTGACGGCTTAATTCCATTCGACCTCTTGGAACCTTGAGGCGAAAAATAATACGAGGAAAAATATTTGGTTACTAGTCATTGATACGGGTATAACAGTAATGGTAAACAATGTATTAATTATCTGATTAGTAAAAATATTGTTTTCTTATGATTACGCGAATATTATTCGGTTAGTGTCGCAGTTTTTTGCCGCGACATTATCCGTAAGCGATTACATTTACTTAATTTTTTCTATTTAGTTGAAGTATAATATTTAGATAAATTTACGATTAAACTAACGTCCATTATAGATGTCCATACAAGCACATAAATTTTTAACCGACTTCACTTTCGCATTTATAATTAAAAAATAATTAGGAGGTGGAAATCATAAATATGGTGTCTGACAGTCTGTTTGTACTACTACCAAAAATAAAAAATAAAAATTTATCCTACTTTGAGACACTAAAATAAAAAATAAACTACGTTTAAAATTAGTTAAAGTATTTTTTTATAAAGATCTAAAACATAATCGGATCAAAGAAGTGTCGCAAATCCACGACATTAATCTATATAAATGCAGCACGTTTAACAGCTACAAGCATGAGAAAATTAATGGTTCCGATACCACTTAAATATACTTTACGTCGTACTAATTTTGATGCAAGACCTTTAGTAATTCCTATGCACTGGCGCCGGCAGCTACGTAAGATCATTGGTGCAACAAATTACTAACTTATAAGGCAACTTGAAATGTGTTTACTGTGATATGTTCGTATAGTTACAAAACATACACGTAGAGCAACGAGCATAATACCATAATCATACAATTATTTTGTTATCGTCACATTTTGTGATTATTAAAAATTTTATTGAGTTCTGGTAAATAAAAAAATATTAGACAAATTACTTATATTTGTCTAATAACTTGTCTAATTTTATACATAAGATCTAATTGATATTGCTATCCTTGTTATCACACTAATGTTATAAAGGCGAAAGTTTGTATGTAAGTGAGTATGTTTGTTACTCTGTCGCACAAGAACTTCAAACGGATTTTGATGAAATTTGGTATGGTAGTAGTTTACATGCTGGATGCACAATTGTACATAGGCTACCTTTTACGACAACAAAATACGTACGTACATTCCGCGGGATTTTATTTCGTGCGTCCTAAGTAGCGGGGAACATCTAGTTCTAAATATTGCGTAAATTAATTAAATACAACACAATAGAATATGTACAACATTGTTATTATACAGTAAACTTTTATACAGAATGTGTAATGTGAACTAATTAAAAACTAGAGGCGTCTAGTTAGGCGTTTATTTTAAAATTAAGCGGAACACGCGAACTTTTCCTGAACAGTAAATGTGAATAACGATGAACAGAGTTCAAAATAAAATAAACTTCGTTCCACTTTTGAGCTCGAGATTTAAAATGTAAAGGGTATATAGTTCCCACTCGCAGCGTAATAACTGAATGTTTTGACATCGTATTGTAAATATATTTGTTGATGAATTTTGGGGTAGAAGATGAGATGACTTTAACATGGACGATTTTATTTATTCGTACTAAAATATCTTAAAAGTATATACAAGTGACAGTGTTGCAAAAATTCGTAACTTATATACGGTATACAATATTATGTACATATTATTATTATACCGTGGATTTTTATAATTTGAATTATTCAATGAAGTCACCCAATATGGGCTTGTTTATTATTTTACCACAAAGCTTAAAATGTATTTCGTAACGACATTATCAAGCAGCTACTACTAAAAATGTTTCTAAACTTAACTTTATAACTACCAGAAATGTGAAGAGGTGACATAAGTGTGAAAAATAGTATTCTATCCTCTAGCCTGGAGCCATGAATCAGCTCATTCATTACAGCGATTACATCATCGCTATGTCTTGTCATATTGTTACATTTTACCATGTGTGTATGTTGATAACATACTGAAATCACAGGAGCTTCCTGTTTTATATTTCGACCTCCTTATAGATTGTATCCGTTTGATGCGCAATGGACAATAGATCTTGTTCTCAGAATCTTGTATACACACAACATGTTATCGGCATAAAATTGTTATCTTACAGTATAGTTAGAAGATGGAGATTTCTTGATTCCCAGATCAGCAGGCTTACTCCAGACACAACTGAGAATCGAATCAGTTCGATCTCGACCGCTTTTGGTATTTTATTTGGTGGATTACTTTGAAACTAACTAGGATAAAGAAAATGGTTAGATCGTAACTTTTTGTACTCCAGACCTTATCAATCGACTGAAAATCAAAATAAACCAACGTTATTTATTCGGAAGTACCTACGCTGCACGATCGAATCTGAATCTAAATGGAATCAGTTTGGAGAGTAAAGTCCCTGGTCACTTGTCACGAGAACTCCAAAAAGAGTCAAAGTATTACCTACAACTTTAGCTTCTCACGTATCATCACCAGTCACCGCTGACAAATATAATCCTTGGCAAGGTGATACTTGTGATGAATGTGTAATGAGACATTCTTACAAACTTTTACCATTGAACTTAGCTTATCAAGGCTTGTTACAGTTGGTCTCTAGTGATATAAATTCATTATAAATTAAGAGCCACTCTTGTGTTAACGCTGATGCTATATATATTTTTTTAATTTTGGCCTAACTACTATGAAGCCAAAAGGAAATATATAACATAATATTTATATATACAAGTATGTTTGCCATGTTATATATATGTCGCAGTCATCTGATTGAATCCGCTATTTAATTGAATGACTAGCGCTTTTATTGAATCCTGTTTTTACCAACAAATTTTAGAATCCGAGACTAGGACAGCCATTTAATATTTTAGTTTTAAACTTCGAAATTTCCGAATGAGTACTAATAAAACGAACATTAAAGTAAATTAATCAAAAAATATATCAACACATTGCTATCTGTACGAGCTGTTTGACGCCATTTTATAACCGCCTAGTGATTCAATTAAATAACCAGATTCAATAAGATGACTGCGACATATACAAGTATATTATACCTTAGCGCCTTAGAAAATAATGATCCGATTTTAATAAGAAAAGTATAAATAGATTATGATAGTCCAGGTTACATAGACTACACCTATATGATATTTACGTATGGTAGCGGGTTACAGCTTTTTATAAAAACTGTTAAAGTTATTACACATTTATTTTAAACGATTGAAAGACAGTAGGATGTGGTAGGATATATATTATTATGTAATGTTAAGTAGTAGATTGTTTTGTGTTAAATACTACATAGTCAAAACAACAATGATGAAACCGTGTTGTGAAATATTGTGAGAAGTTTGTTCAGCTTGTCAATGTGGAATTCGTCATGGCACACGCAACGCATAGATCCGATACATAATGGGTGCGGTGCAGGATCTGGGCTCTATTGGCTGCCAGTCGTGTGTGTCGCCTCTCCCTCCACATCACAATAGAGGACATTATATGAGGTCCTTGAAAAAATTTCGACGATTTATGCAAATCGTCGAAAAAACCTCACGATAAAAATATGTAGAGCAAATATTATGATATATAATCAAAGCTATTGTGGCTAAAATAACCTGCTCAAATTTAAATTAATGCTAGAGTTTGTGAGGATGGGAAGAAAAGAGAATTTATGTATGTTTGTATCCTCAAGCCGTCAGTTTTAATGTGAGATATTCATCATCATCATTTCAGTTTTACTGGACATTAGTCCCCCCAAAGTATTTCTTTAGGGGGAATTTCCCTATACTAGTCATGCCTGGCAGGGTTGGCGAGATAATGATACAATAAATGGAAAGATGGTTAATGGGGAGTTGATATTATTGATTAGAATATGATTAACCACATTATTATCATTATACCTCATAATATATCCTTGAAAAGGGTATTGTTAAGGATATAAATCTTTGTAATATGTAACCAATTTGCAAGCAACATTTCAAAAAGTACCGGCATGTCGCGAAATGGCAGCTTAAACTTTAGGAGTCAAAGGTTTATGGGTTATTAAATCCGCCCTGTCACACCATTTATCTGATATCGATGAAACTTTGTTAACTTATTGTTTGTGGGAAAGATAAAATCAGTCCGTACTCCTTAATAGAAACGATTCACCGAGAAATTTTGTACTTATCACTGATATGATAAATGTGATAATAACTAGGTACAGTTATCATGTAAAAACAAAATAAACAATTCTTTGTAGTGTAGTTCCGGGTGAAGGCAATTAGTGTAATAAAACCGTGGAGTCACTAATTAGAAGTAGGTATTTTTGTGTTGTTTGATGGTTGTATCCCTACGTTTAATATAATTGGAACCATAACTTTTTGTTTTGTCTGGCAATAATGTATCTGAATCAAAAAAAAACTTATCTTAAATAGTTTAATTTTTTTTTTCTAAACTATTTAAGATAAGTTTTTTGGTACAATTATGAAAATAGTCTACACATTTTAGTTGGTAATACTTATGAACAAAAACGTGGCATGAAACTTACCATGCCTAATAAACGCTGCTATGTCCATAATAGTCTGTCACTTTTCACGGCTCAGGCTAATTCATGCAAAATATTAAAAACTAGCTCACCCATGCCCACTTCGTTGAGCATGGAAACCGTGTAAACCTTCCCGGGACTACCACGAATATTTGAAGACCAAAAATAGCCGAATTAGTTCAGCTGATCTCGAGTTTTAGCGAGACTAACGAACAGCAATTGATTTTTATATAGCCTATGTTACTCAGTGATAATGTAGCTTTCTAATGAAAAAAAAAATATTAAAATCGGTCCAGTACTTTTTGAGTTAAGTCGTTACATACAAAAATACAAATATTTCCTCTTTATAATATTAGTGTAAATGAAACAACGTTAGTTTAAAATTAGTATGAAACTGAAAATAGTATAGTAACCTTAAACTAGCAAAGTGGTGCAAAGGTCAAGGACCCCGGCCGTAGCTGACACTGCACTATAAACTTATCTCGAGTTCTCACTTCTCTCATTGTTAAACTAGCCATAATAGGTTACGTATCACATATGATGCAAAACGATGTTATACAGGCTGTAAAATTAATGAGTGATAATACTTTAGGGTGTGTAATAGATATATTTTTTTAAATTATTGTATGAGGAAATTTATAATATTGGGGCATTTCTCATACAAATCTGAAAGTCAAAAGTAAGTCTTTCAGCTCTGGTACTTTCACAGTGTACTATAAATAATATGAGGCACATTCACACATTAAAGTATTATCACTCATTAATGTTACACCTTGTATATGTGATGGAAAAACAACAACTTATTTATCCTACAGGAATCACATTATTGTATATTTTGTATATTTAATATTAATATATCTGTCTTTGTAGGCACGAAAGCATTATAAAAAAGTACTGATTGATCAATTTTATAATATTATTATAAACAAACTATTTTAAAGTATCTACTATTTTAAGTATACCCGCATCATTTTCAAGCACTAAGGTAGCTGAAGATGATGAACACTTTCCTAGGTCACTTCAACACAAAAATAAGCTAGATCAAAATTGGCTCATCTGTTTCGAAGCTACAATTATAGTACAGTCAGCAACAAAAACACAGACAGACACACGCGTCAAACTTATTACACGGCTTTCAGCGAGAGGTTAAAAATAGGAGATGTCAGATGATCATAATGTAATGTAGCAGTGGCGAACGGTTCCTATTACTTCATTCCTGTTGGATTTACTTTCTATTTTTTTAGGGTCTTCATCCTAAATTCTTATCTGTTTTATTTCCTAAGTATGGCTTTCCTATCAAGGAAAACAGCTTTAGCCACTTTTATATAACGGGTGTAAAAAGAGCAGTCACTATAACTTTGGGATAAGATTATAAAAAAATAATGAAAAAGAAAATGAAAAAATAATGAAAAAGAAAATGAAAAAATAATACCTTTTCTCATTCTAGAAATGTATTTTTTTTTCATTTTTTTTTACAAAAATACAAAATTTTTTTTTTGGTTTATTGTTATTTTTGCGACAAAAAATAAATAAATAATAAAAAGTAAAAAAAATTTTTTTTATTTTTCACAAACAAAATATAAAAAAAATACATTTCCATAATGAGTTAAGATAGTAGGTATAATCGTATCTCAAAGTTATAGTGACTGCTCTTTTTACACCCGTTATAGTCACATTTTTTACCACATTGAATTTGAATACCTTTATTCGCGTAGCAGGTGTAATGTCCTTAATTAAGGCAAAAATAGATAAACATTAGCCTCCGTTTTGGCCTCAGTCGGAAGGACTTTGATGGTATCAGTAGTGTCATATTACGGTCGGAAAACGGTTATATTTGTGTTTCTGACTTTAAGCCAATTCGATTTTACACCGCGTCGGGTGCCAAAGCAAACTGGCAACTCACCTGAACGAGTCACGGTTATTTTACACTAACTGTTAGACAGTATAATATAATGAGAGGTATACCTGTTTTCATTTCGTAATCAATATTTTACTGAAATAGTGGAGAGGCGAGTGATGATTCGGCGCGACGAAATGCAATTCGTATTGGCGTTTTTAACATTTTTTAATAATTGTTCATCTTTCGGGATTACATAAATATTATCTTTCTGGATTAATTATTACCCGTCCGTGTGTCGGAGAAGAAATAGCACCTCCCTTTCTTCGTTCACGTGGGTGTCGTCAAAGACGACAGAGGGAATATAATATATTATACGAAAATAGACAGTAGCGTTTCTAAGAGCTGCGCTCGCCAATCCGCCTGCCAAGCGGCGAGCTTAGGCAACTACCCCCCATGAAACACTTTGGGGGAGGCTTATTTCCAGTAGTGGAAATAATGA